>CM056786.1:20432471-21737443 GCA_029852875.1 Mythimna loreyi
AGAAGTGTATAAATATTGTTTGGAACATTCGAGAAGAAGGGCGGCGCAAGCGACAGCGGCGGCGGCGACGGCTGCGGGACGGGGGGCAGCGGAACGCGGGGTGCAAGGCGCTCGCGGGGACGACCGCCGTACATGCGGTAGATTTCTAGGAACTAGGCTTGACTAATGACATACAATTTATTTCCTGGAATAGTAGACTACCTACCTACCTACTACAGATTACTAAATAGTTACTACGTAACAGATACTTCACTCCATACAAAATTCTCAATACCTACTGTTATAGTAGCCTACTTCGTCGCGTCAGCAACCACTGCATGCCAAAATGTGCCTTAATGTTTAGGCGTACAGTTGCGATTGCTTCGCACCACGTAATCAATCGCAGCTCACCGAGAAATCGCAGGGCTGTTTCTTCGATAAAATTAACTATGTTATTGAAAACTGTGAATATGTTCTGACTTATATGTGGAAATTTAAAATTATATTGTTTATAAAATATTATTTTTTTATAAATTGGTGCTGACGGTGCTGACAGTGTAATACGTCTAAATAAAACCTTTGTCAACCTTGTTTTTCTATAAACCACCACCTACTCAATTCACTCCGCAGTCCGCACAGAAACCTGATCTCACAAAACCAGCTGGTCGTCCGAATGTCACCACAAGGATCCAGCTAAAAAACAGCGTCAGGTACGTGTGCCTGACACATGCTGAGCTGGACTCCCATTTGGTGCAGCACTGAGATACACACCGCACTGTGGTTACTTGTTATGGTTCTCATTTTTGTATTTTCAATGTTTTTTTTCCTAAGTACCTACATGTGTTTCTTGTTTATAATAATAATATAATATATAATAATATAATATGTCCACAACTATCACACAACGCCGTCTAGTCCCAAGCTAAGCAGAGCTTGTGTTATGGGTACTAGACAACTGATAAACATACTTATATATTTCTAAATACATACATATTATAGATAAATAACACAAAGACACAGAACAAATGATCGTGCTCATCACACAAACATTTGTCCTGGGTGGGAATCGAACCCACGACCTCCCGCATAGCAGTCAGGGTCACTAACTACTAGACTGACAGGCCAGTCATGTTGACTTTATTTATATAGGTGCTTAGTTTTAAAGTTTAATTATGCTTTCGTGTTTACTTTGTGTTGTAACAAATAAATGTATTTATCTATCTATCTATAAAACATTATTATAGACGTCATCGTCAGTGGGTATGTAAAATAAAAAATCTTTAAAAGTTAAAAATGTTAGGAGTTCATTCATCACTTCTTTTACTTGATTTGCACCCATATACAGCACATAAGGAACCAGACGACATCGTAGGTCCTTTATTAAAAATGAACAACGTGCGTGCCCTTCGCTTGCGAAAACCGCACTGAATTTAGTCCGCCAGCGGCCTGAGACCGCTCGGCCGGGCGGTAGGTAATTATAGCGCGCAAGTACATGGAGTGACGGCGGCCTGACTAAGCGTACAGTGGAATCGTTTTGTGACCGAGCGGGGCGCTCGCGACTCGGTGCCGAGCCGTACGTGGAGCCCTGCGCCGCGCGCGTACCGCTCCGTCACTTAGTTATCTATGAGTATTATCGATAACAGAGCTTACTTACGATTACGAGAAACCGTGCGGCGCGACCACGACCTAACTACCTACTAGTAGTACCTAGTACTAGTTGTCAGCAAACTGTAGGGTCGAAGCCTTCTGGAGCCGAGGGTTGGTGCGAAAGTTTTACCGCAACTCTGGGAATAAGGCAAGGAAGGAATGGGGTAGGTTTTTTAGTCAGTAAGAGTCTGACACTATCTCCCGCTCCGCCCAAGAGCGGGTTTCGTCATTGGATGATTTTCACCTACCATAAAAAAAACCTACCTATATAGAACTAAACCATAATAAAGATGTTTATTCTTGAGTGCTTCATTCCCATGAATTGATTTATTATTTTAGGCCAAAATAAAAACACTTTAATCAGAGTTTTTTTTTGCTTGGATACCTTTGATTAGACGTACTGAATGCTTTGTCAAAATGTGTCCATATATGGGGCCTTATATATTTAAAACTCTTCAAGACTCGATGGGCTTTTTTGTTGCTCGCTATCTACAAGCCTGCACCTTCGGTGGCCAGAAATCGGGATCGAAATTCCGGCGGCGTCTGGCGTGAGCGCTGTTGCCGAATGCGGTTGGCCTCCTCCTTTGCTAGCGTTACAGCTTTGCAGAACTCCAGTCCTTCTCGCTCCGGATCATGACCTCAAACATGGCCCGGAGCGAGAGATTGCCGCAGCCGATCGCCCCCACGAGGACACGGCGATGCTCTGCCCAAGCAGGGCACATTTCGACCGTGTGCTCCACCGTGTCCTCCGGGCGGTCCACACAGTGGCGACTCGGGCGTCTCTTCCGCACGGAACCTCCCCAATTTACCATGTCCGGTGAGAACCTAAAGCGGAAAGTGATAACGCCGTGAGGTCTTTCCAGCCACGCCTCAAGACGTTTAATTACAGAGTTTCTATGGCCCTCTTTCGGTTCCCTCATCAAATCAACTCTACGGTAAAATAATTTTGCATTATCATCTGATTGACACATACATGAAAAATTTCAGCTCAGTCAGTAACAGGGAAGTGGGTCAAAAATTTAAAAGATTTGATCACAAACATTGGGAAAGGTCAAACTAAATGAAAGCTTGAAAAAGTAAAAACCCTTTTAAAACAACAATGGCAATTTTCCTCGATGCATCTAAATCTTAAAAAATATACTTTCGAACAATCAGTAGCAAGAAAGCCCATTATGTTCAAACGTCATTAATTTCTCGACCGACATCTAATCTGACTGGCCTGTCAGTATAGTAGTTAGTGACCCTGACTGCTGTGCCGCAGTTCGTGGGTTCGATTCCCACCCAGGACAAATGTTTGTGTGATGAGCACGATCATTTGTTCTGTATCTGGGTGTAATTTATCTATAATATGTATGTATTTAGAAATGTATAAATGTTTATCAGTTGTCTAGTACTCATAACACAAGCTCTGATTAGCTTGAGGCTAGACGGCGTTGTGTGATAGTTGTGGAATATATTATATAATATATAATCTAATCGAATTACAGAGTAATCCTAAGGATTACCTATATTTGAATATTTACAATATAATGAAACGGCAAAATACTAATAAAATACTAATAGATATTTGTATATAGGTGAATCCAGTTAGACTGCAAGCTGTTCCACCTGGTTTAATTAGTTTAACCTAATTGTTCTTCATTACGTAACACCGAGTTTCTGAAAGCCCGATCAAATTAACCGTAGGAACCCTGCAGAAGGGTCGAAGCCAATTAGGGCCAAGGGTTCGCGTGCACGTATATGTCGGAAACAGCTTCGATTTGTTGACAAGACAAGGCACGCCATCTAGTGGCAACTGGAAGAACTAAATAAAGATGGCGCGCCTGACAGTCAGTGACGTATCCGCTTTGCTACGAGCTTGTGGTGGGGTGAACCGACCCGCACGGGGAGCGGGCACACTTTGAGCCAAGTCGTCGCAGAGTCAAGACGTTCTGAAACTGTCCGTGTTGTTGTAATTTGTAATTTGTGATAACAGTGCACTGTACCGAAATGTATTGAGAAGTAAACTGATTCAACTGCTAGCCGTTGTTATTCATTGCACGATACCCACATACGCCCACATGATAGATCTGATAGACCAGAGCTCGAACACCATCCTGGACACGAGCCGACATATATATGGCAACGTAGGGTAAGTTGTTTAGTCAGTAAGAATCTGACACTGTTTCCCGATCCGCTCGAGGGTGGCATTCGTCATTGGATGATTTTTACCTACAATAAAAAAGCCCGATCAAATTGTCATTCTGGTACAGCAATTGGTACAGCTATAAAATTAAAATTGCTCCTAAAATTGCTACACAAAACTTCAAGCAAACTATTTTACGCTTTATTAAAAGTAGAGGGAGAGGGAGGCCAAGGAAAAGATGGATGGATTGTGTGAGGAATGATATGAAGGAAAAGGAAGTCAGTGATAGCATGACGGGTGACAGGGCTGAATGGATGAAGAAAACGTATTGCGCCGACCGCAAAAAACATGAGAAAAGCGCAGAAATCTTCGTGCCTTCACATTTTCTGTGTTCATCAGATCCATCATCATCATTTGATGATGATTTCAAGTATGATGAAAATATCAAAACTACGTTTTAAGCGAAGATATTGAGTTTGAGTCCTCGTGGTGAAAGGATTAGTCAGCTAGACTCTGCGTTACCGAGTGCTAGCTGTCCAGGGTGCGCCGGGCGTTTAGAATCGTTTTACGAAGTTTTTAACGCCGCTCGGGGAGGCTCCTTTCATGACTTGTACGAGGCTAACGAGAGTTCAGGTGGCTAAATATTGGTCGGACAAAATTTGAGTTCAATCGACACGAAAAGAAGAAGAAGCGAAGATATTTTTTCGGTTTTTTTACTTCTCCTGTAAAATTGACTAAACTGTAATTACTTTATTTTTTTGTGTGGGTTCGAACTCCATGCAGTGTGTTTTTATATCTTCAACTGAGTCATGATACATAATATTTGTCCGGGATCGTTGTATTTTCGAAAGTATTGACGACAATATATCCGCACTTATAAAATACAGAACACTTATTTCTATCTAATCTTTTACAGTACGGCCGTCGTAAAAATAAATGACAATAACAGTTTTTAACAGCAATAACAACTGTAAATTTGCATTTATTTGTTTAAACCATTTTTGTACGAGTTTTTATTAAAATTCGTAGACTCGCCAAGATCCGGACAAGAACGGTCCTATTGCACTGTACAGTACGGCCGTACTGTACAGTGCAATAGGACCGTTCTAACTTGGCGAGCGTGATGTTAGGCTGTGAACATTAGAGCTTGTGCACTCATAAATAAAAAAATGCTTAAAAAAAGCAGTTGTTATTGCAGTTAACAAATGTTTTGGGCACTTATTTTTTTCGCCCAAACTTTGACTGGTAGACAATGCTTCGTTGCATTAAGTCCACCAATATACCACTATGTATATTAGTGGTAAACTAAATATACATATGTCATCATTTCAGCAGAAAGATGTCCACTGTTGGACATAGGCCTCCCCCAGTCGTCGCCACAACGACCGTTCCCGAGCGTCGTGTATCCATCGGATTCCAGCAACCCTGGCCAGGTCATCGGTCCACCTTGTGGGACGCCTTCCAACGCTACGTCTTCCGGTAAGCGGTCGCCAAAAAATTTCGGCCCCAGCAGCCATTGTTCTGCGTGCAATGTGCCCTGCCCACTTTAAGTTTGGCGATTCTTTTCACTATGTCGGCAACCTTTTTTTTTTTGGTTCTCTTCATTTTTTATCTGATCACGCAAGGAAACTCCGATCATAGCTCTTTCCATTGTCTTTTGAGTGACTTTGAGTACTCTTATGAGGCCCATTGTAAGCGACCAAATATGTAATAAGTACCTAATAATGGAGGCGTAAAAGTCAATCTCACATCGCTCTATATCATGTCCATGACGATAATTTTCAAAGTATCAGTGACACCGTTGTTATCAGACTGATTTTTACTAACATTTGGTGCTAAAAGGAATAAGCTATATATATAAAAAAAAAACAAAATATTAAGAAACAAACTTTATTTACGTGAAAAACGAACTTTATTTACAAATAAATACATTAAAAAAACAATCAATATCCCTGACGGTAAAAAGGCGAATTTTATATAATAAACCATTATCTTTTTAATTCCCATAACTATGTATTTAAATTACATGATTTTAGTATGAAAAACAAAAGCCACTCTTGAGTAGTGGAGAACCTGTAGTCGGTTGGCGCGAGCGTAATGTTAGAAGCAATTCTCAAGGTGCAAGAAGGTCCCAGACTTCGATGGCGCGCACTGTTCCCGCGCGCCTCAGGGAGTTGTCAGCAAACCGTAGGGACCCTGCAGAAGGGTCGAAGCCAACCGAGGCCAAAGGTTCGTGTCTGAAAGGATAGCTCTGGCCCTGGTATAAAGGCAACGTAAGAACGGGGTGGGTTGTATAGTCAGTAAGAGTCTGACACTATTTCCCGCTCCCCCAACAGGGGGTTTATAGTTTGTAATTGATATCTAGTGCTTAACTGCGATCACACCTGATGATAAACAGTGATGCAAAGGTTGATGGTAAGATGCACTAGTTTATTAAAAGCCTGGTCACTCTATCCTTGAAGATATCCGAATTATAATACAAGACTGCATCAGGCAAATTGTCCCAGCTTCAGAATTTCAAATGCTTTGTCAAAGTGATCCTTGTTTCAGGCATCTGCTTTTTGTTATTCATCTCGTTCAGTGCACAAAGGGTTGTGATCTTATCGTAGGCCACCGTCCGGTTCATTCGGATGACCATATCTAGGAGATTTTCACTCTCGTAATTTTTCTCGATCGTGTCACAGAGTGCTTGGATCATCCAGGATCCCGAACCGTCGCGATATGATAGGTAGTCTGTGGATAGACGCATACAAATTAATCACGCTGGAATATTGAATATTCTATAAATATGGACTTCATATTTGTTACCGTATGTTTTAAGGATTTTATTCTTTTATGAACAATTACAGTTCACTTAAAATGAGATACAAACAGGGTAACAGGGGGGTTTCTATCCATACGGGGTTGCTTGGAAGAAATCGACGAGTGCGATAAGGCCACCGATTGATTTTTTTTTTTTATTATAAATTTTCCTTTCAATACAAAGTGCTCATATTATATATACAGGGCTAGCAAAGGAAGCGGCTGCCGCATAAGGCAACAGCGTTCACGCCCCATACACCGTCGAGATTCCGACGGTCTGGTACCAGTCCGGACCTAATCAAGTCGTCAACGGCGCGCTCAGTTCCCGGCGCCTCAAGAAGTTGTCAGCAAATGTAGAGGTCAAACTACAGGGCCGAAGCCTACTGGCCCCAGTCCGGTTTCTGAAAGGAAGGTCCGACTCTGGTATGAAGGCTAAGAAAGAACGGGATGGGTTGTTTAGTCAGTAAGAGTCTGCCACTGTTTCTCGCTCCGCCGGACGGGATTCACCTTTAGTTGCATTACACCTACTATTACGCGAATCAAAAATGTTATTTTAACAAGAAAAACTCTAAGATTTTGATACTTCACACACAACTTTTGGTGTTTAGGAAGTATTTTACAATGTGACTTACTACATTTTTAAGGTTTTCGTTTCCATACTGGCATTAATAACCTTTTTAAATTGCCTAATTGAATGTTTAATTGTACAGAAGTCGTGGTGGTTTTTTTATGAAAATGAATGTATAAAATGTTCGGAAGTATGCAGAACAGAGAGTAAAGTCCGCTAACCTCCATTGAAAAGAGAGAACCTCTGACCAGACAGGTGTTATATCTGGTGGGCTACTGCCCGGTAGTTGACATCGGGCTGTTGTATATGTTTAAATCGCGCGGAGAACTTTGATTGCGCGATACAGGAATCTTGTAGTTCTTATGTGGCGCCATAGATGTCGCTACAAATGTGTAAATTAGTTTGAGATATAGTTAGTTAATTTACCTTCAACCGTAGAACACACCACAAGAGTGTCAGCATGTGTGGGCACGGTGAGAAAACTTTTGTTTGGATCATTCAAGCTGTCAGTACCATTAGAGTCCTTCCAAAAAGACATACAGGCCTGTAATTTAAACGTTTAGATCAGTTTCGACACACAAAAACGTAAATCTTTAATTATTTATTGTTTACCAAACAGCACATAAAGAAAAAGAGGATTACACAAAGGTGAGCTTAACTCCAAGTTGAGTTTTCTTTCAGCAAACCTAACCTGTGTGATAGAGAGAGATCAAAATGTTGGGTATGATACAGTGTACAATGTAATTATTAATTTTTTACTTAAAAGTAAAAATGTTCGCAGTAATAAATTCAACTTCGCACAGGTGCAATGTTGATATTATGCATGTATTATACGTATAAACCTTCCTCTTGAATCACTCTATCTAATAAAAAAACCGCATCGAAATCCGTTCCTTAGTTTTATCGATCTAAGCATATATAGGGACAGGGGACTTTGTTTTATACTATGTAATGATTATTAAAAGAACATATGTCTTATGACCTTACAGATTGTTTTAACCACAAACTTAAAATTTTTGGAATTATGTCATTACGAATAAAGCTGAGTAAAACTTTTGTATTGAACATTGAAAATGAACAACTGAGTACCGTAATTACCTACAGTAAATAAAGAGTATATATATCTATTAGATACATAATAGAAATACAATAGGTGTGCGAACGCCGGCGTTTGCGTTAGACTCAGGAGTTTAACTAATATTATAATTATTGTGCATGCAACTGATATAGATGATATAAATAGTGAAACATGTGGACTACCGTAATTAGTAACATATTAGAATAAAAAACATAATAGACGATAGGTGTGCGAACGCCGGCGTTTGTTTAGGACTCAAAAATTTAATACCTCACTCATCACCATCAGCCTTTTTAATGTTCCCGCTGCTGGGACACAGGCCTCCTCTCTAGGAGATGAAATGGACATAATCCACCACGCGGGCCCATTTTATACCAGGTTTAAAACCTACCTTCACCTCACCTTCACCTTCATCTTTTCTTACCTTAAAGAAGTCCATGACGCTACCACAACGGCGAGATGCAGCGTCTGCATGCCGTGTATGCGCCATCCTGTTCATCACCTCCTCATTAGTAGCATTTAATCTGAAGGGCATCTGATTATGCTCGTAAATGCTTAAAGAAAAGTTGTAAGAAGGCAGCCTCTGAAGTTGACTATCACACTCTGTACCCAATTTCACGGTGTGGCCAGCATCCATATTGCCGCCTCTGCAAGCCTGTGGGTAGTGACGTTATAATCAGATTCATCCTACCCTTGTCACGTTTTATTTGGGGTCGGCACAACATGTTCTTTTTTTCTTTCATTCTGTCCTGTCACTCGTCACGCTATCACTAACTCCCTCTTCTTTCATATCACTGCTCACACAACCCATCCATCTTTTCTTTGGCCTCCCTCTCCCTCTTCATCCAGATGATATAATCAGATTGGAGCTTAGAAAATGTAAAAAAAATACTATATATCACAAATATATCATCACATAGGATTGATGTTTTGTCAACCAAAGCCAAGCTAGGTTTGGTTTTTGTTTTCCTGTGGGTTCTTTGGGGAAAAATCATCCAATGACATCTCCCGCCCTTGAACGGAGCGGTAGATAGTGTCAGACATTTAATTCAAAAAAATCCACCCCGTTCGTTCGTTGCCTTCGTTCCCGGGCCCTGGTGTACCGATAGGACAGCGAACTACGCGTTGCTCCCTGTCTGCGAGCTCGCACCTACGGTGCCCCAAAATTGGAATTGGAATCCCCGGCGGCTTGGTGACTCGGCCTTTGCTACTGCTTTACAGTAGGACGGGGATCGTCTGCCACACTTCCTAGCTCCAAACCATGGCCTGGTAAAGACCGTGGTATTGCATAACAAAGAACCACTGAATGTCATAGGTAAATTTCAGTCAATAAATGTCTGTGCAGTAAAAGTAAATCCACCTCAAAAAAAGTTCTATCTCTGTGAGGAAAAGTAGAGAACTTCCTTTAAGTCCCTAATCGTTCCGGAATCGTAATAGTAGTATATACGCTCGAGGTCGTAGATCCGGCATTTGTAGTGAGCCATGGGACACCCCACAGCCACGTGGACTGACGACCTTCAAACAGGTGGGTAGGAAGACTAGACAAGAACGCCGGTAATGCTTGATGCTTTGCGGTAATTTGGGAGACTCTAGCAGTAGATAGCAGTTAACATAAGGAGAAATGATGAGATCCGTAGGAGAACAAAAACAACCGACATCGCTCGAAGGATTGCATCACTGAAGTGGCAGTGGGCGGGACACATAGCGCGGAGAACCGATGGCCGTTGGGGTGGAAAGGTTCCCGAATGGCGACCGCGTACCGGACGACGCTCTGTGGGCAGGCCCCCTACAAGGTGGACCGACGATCTGGTGAAGGTCGCGGGAAGCCGCTGGATGCGGACAGCACAGGACCGATCGTTGTGGAGATCCTTGGGGGAGGCTTATGCCCAGCAGGGGGCGTCGCTTGGCTGAAATGATGATGATGAATATTAAACTACCTGAACAAAATACAGCTTCGGTTTGTTGATAAGGCTCGTTTGCTTCCCGAAAATGTCCATAACTTCACTCAGTTGGTACGACTGGTCTGCTGCGAAGACCTTGCCCCCTTTGTCTCCATGCGTAAGGATTGTGACACAGATACATGATGTCCTGGAGTGGTCCACAGAAGCGACTGGAATGGTAAAGAGAAATGAATGTTTTGCTCATTTCGTTCCTCTACGAATAAATATGTTGGGTACTCTACGAATGGGATGCATGATAATAATATCGGTCCATGTGTATAAGAGCAATCTAGTAACATAATAAAAAAAAATTAAAAAGGATGTCTCCGAATTGAGAACCTATATCTTTTCGACCTATGTTTTGAAATCGGTTGTGAAAACCTGAACATTGATGCTTTAATCATTTACCATTGCACCATGATTGCACCCTTGCGAAGCTGGAGCAGGCCACTAGTTGCTTATAAAAATTTTAGTCGTGATGGACAAAAAAAAACTCACTTGCAGTAAGATATTCGATAATGCTCTTGTATCTCAAATCTCTGAATACGAAGGTTAAAAAGCCCAGCTTATCGAAGACCTCCCTTAAGCGCCTTTCATCATTGTAGGTTCCATCCCTCATAGATGGCTCGTTCCTGTAATAATTAATACAAAAAATCTTACTAATATTATAAATGCGAAAGTGAAGATGTTTGGATGTTTGTTACTCAATCACGCCAAAACGGCTGGATGGATCTGGATGAAATTTGTCACAGGCATAGGATACACTCCGGAATAGGAATAGGCTACTTTTTATCCCGGAAACCCCAACCCCAACCCCAATACCGCGCGGGCGAAGCCGCGGACAAAAGCTAGTTGTGAGATATTTTTGACGGACGGGAAACTACGGAACCCAACACTGAGCGTGGCCCGACACGCTCTTGGCCGATTTTTTGTTTTGTGTTTTATGTACATACTTATATAGTTAGATTTAGTATAAAAGTATTTATAGTTTAATTTATTAATAACTAGCTTTTGTCAGCGGCTTCGCCCGCGTACATAAAATATAGCTTATGTCACTCAGGAGTAAATAGCTTTCTATTATTGCTAAAATTTCTCCAATCGGACCAGGAGTTCCAGAGATTACCTCCTACAAACAAAAAAAATAAAAAACAAACTTTACCCCTTTATTATATTAGTGTAGATTCATATAATAAAATGGATTTCGGCCATTTTAACTAGTAAAAACGATTTATAATAATATCATCATGCTTGTCGGTCAAGGCTCGAAGTAATCCACAAGGAAGGACCTTGCCCTAGACCTGCTTATCAACGAGGCAGCCTTTTTCCTCATTATAGAGTGGAAATCATCGAAACGCGCCAAAGCAACTCGCCATATAAACGCAAACAGAAGTAAAAACAAAAACAAAACAATAAAATATAAAACAAATTATCTCGAACTCCGTAAAGGTTTTTTAGTTTGGGCTAAGCATTGAGGATTGCGCAACCATTGCACAAAGGTTTCAGCAAGTTTCAATAATACCTAACTACTTATGCGTGATAACTATTTCGCAATATTTTAGTTTAAGCAGGTTTTCCGGAAAAAACATTTAAGCCTAGATTTAGGTCATTAAGTGTATTGTGTGATAAAAATGACGCAGTAAAATTAGCAATATGAGGCAAACCAACACAATATTATAAAATATTTAAGTGTAGTGTCTGACGCCCACCAAAAATGAGACTAATAATAAAATGTAAAATTTTCTCTTCTATATTTTTAACCTGTAATATCCCACAAAATATAATTTTAACACTTACTCGAAAGGTTGGGTCCCTTTGCCCACCATTTACAGGCATGCAATGGACTACTTTCCACACTAGTACGGGTGCACGATCACCGCGTGGAGATGCAACGCCAGGACGAAACTCCGCTGCCTGAACATGTCGAGGCGTGGCGGAAAGGAATGGAAACAGCGACTGTCGCAACCCAGCGCTGGGCACACCGTAATCTCGACGGTAGTGCCCCTCTTTGAGGCGTGGCTGGATAGATCTCACGGCGTCCTCACCTTCCGCATGACGCAGGTTCTCACCGGACATGGGAGGATCGGGAGATTCCTGCACCGGATTCGTGCGGAAGAGACGTCCGGGTGTCGCCACTGTGAGGCAAACCCGGAGGTCACGGTGGAGCAAACGGTGGAGGTGTGCCCTGCTTGGGAAGAGCATCGCCGTGTCCTCGTGGGGGTGATCGGCGGCGGCGACCTCTCGCGCCGGGCCTTGATTCAGGCCATGGTCCGCAGCGAAGAATGGCAGGCGGTCGCCTCCTTCTGCGAAGCAGTAATGCTCGTAAAGGAGGAGGCCGACCGCATAAGGCAAAGGCAACAGCGCCCTCGCCGTAGCCGTCGCCGCCGCGATCCTGCCGATATCCGGCCACCGTAGACACTGGCTCGCGGACGGTGAGCAATGGGTAGCTCGCCGTCCGGTCGTCTGGTAAGTGTCCAGACCGAGTCCAAGTCGTCAACGGCGCGCACCGTTCCCGCGCGCCTCATGGAGTTGTCAGCAAACTGTAGGGGCCCTTCAGGGTCGAAGCCTCCTGGAGCCGAGGGTGGTGTGAAACTGTTACCGCGGCTCTAGGAATAAGGCAAGGAAGATACAGGGTAGGTTTTTTAGTCAGTAAGAGTCTGACACTGGTCTCCCGCTCCGCCCAAGAGCGGGTTTCGTCATTCGATAATTTTCATCTACCATAAAAAAAAAATACACTAGTACGGGAAAAAGCGCGTGTTCTCCCCCGCCACAATATTATTGTAATAATTAATAGTTTATTGAATCAGGCTGGGCACGAGTCGTCCCCCAAGAGGCACGGGTCGACCCCCACGAGATCAGAAAACAGACCAAAGTAGATTTTAATGCTATTTTTACTTTATGTATTTTTATTTCAACTGAGGTATGAATAATCAATTTTTTTTCTTTCTTTTTTCACGAGTCGTAAGTGTATTGAAAAACTTCGTTTAACACACGTGCAAATTTGTCACTGCAGCCCTCGGCTCCACAATCCACAATACACTCGCCTACGGCTCGTACAAATTCAGCCTTGGTCGCAATGACAAACTTTCGGCACTTGTATCAAAATTTACTATTTTAGACAGTAACGTTTGAAATCATTAAAATATGAAGTAGTAAAAAATTAAGTTAAACCTGCTTAATTTACAGCTTACAAATAATGCAGAAATACTACAATATAACCTAAAAACTAAACTAAAATGTGCCCGAAAGATTAACGCCATTGCCCGAAGATTGCCACCTTATTATTATTTTATTTTTTTAATCATTTATTTCAAATAGACCATTTACAGGCACTTTTGAAATTTAAAAATTTAAGCTAATTTGCACGTTCCAAGGCGTAGATCTTTATGGAGAAGAACGTGCAAGAAACTCCATGGAAACTCTTTTAAATCAAATTTAGATTTAAATATAACTTGGTAACAAATTTCATGTTGCTTCTATTATACGAGCACAATGTAGGGGCACTTAACAAAAAGTAAAAAAAAAAGAATTTTAAATAAGCCCCTAGCAGCTAAGAGATGACTGGTCTCAACTGACGGCACCCGTTCACGTGCATGACGCGTGTATTAGACCCACTCTGCTCAACCATTTTAAAGGCAACAAATAATATAACAATGCGATAAGACCGCCTATTGTACACTTATTTTTTATTAATGTTTATCCTGTGATAAGCTATGGTGTGCAATAAGTTATAAATAAATAAATGCTATCGTGGAGTTACTGCACGGTCTTCCTTAATAGGAAATGACCAATTGGAACCGTATACTAGCGTCTGACATTTTATAAGTGCCCATATATATTAATCGCGTCTATTCTGACATTTATACGAGTTACTTCATACGCAATAATAATTATAAATAATTTTTATTTTGCAAGTAAGTTTTTACAAACTCTTTTACACGTCATTTTTTTTTTCGTCTATTGAAACTAGATGAGGCCGGCGTTTCCTAGCTGCCTACCCTGAGAAGAAACACCGAAACAATTTCAGGGGTCAAAGTCTCTTTTAAAGTTCATACACAAACATGTAATGGTCAAATCATATGAGAACCATGCAGGTTAGAGTCTGAGATGGTCTTTTGGAGAAAGAACCACACAGCTCTGAGTGGACCTGTCCAGTCAGTGCAAGCATTTGTCAGTACTCGTGTAGCTCAACTCAGGACTACTAAAGAGCTTAACGATTCAAGACTTTTGAGAGATTAAGGGATGATTCTCATTAGAACGTGCCGTGCCCGGGGCGGGGCCCGGACGGGGCCCGGACGGGGCACGGTTTTAATCTGTTTCATATATTTTGTATGAATCAATTTATATTACACAGTGCATTATCCGTGTCCCGTCCGGGCCCGCTCGACGCACTTCAATACCACGTTTGTTGCACGGTCCCGCCCCGTTCCCTCCACGTCCCATCGTAATCAGAACATTTTTCGTGCTGCGTCCGAAAATAAATTGCGTAGCACGGACGGGCCCCGGCTCGTCCACGCCCCGGCCCGTGCACGGCCCGCTCTAATGAGAATCATCCCTAAATTACAAGATAATCGATTTATATCCAAGCGATAGACATGTACGTTCATAGAAACTATTTATAAAATACTGAAAAGTGAACACAAAGGTACACTGCATCATTTCATTGACGTTATGTCGTCTAATAAAACTTTAAAAGTTACATCTCTCTCACACTGCGTGAACGTCAAACCTGCACTAATTTTATCAATAAAACGGTGTATGGCATGCAGATCACCTAAGTGAAATAAAGTGACTGTACAATACGCCTAATCTAGTGCGTAGTACATTATGTATAAATAACTATATGAAAATAAATTATTTTGTATTGAATGGTTATGCAAAACGGTGAAGGAAAACATCGTAAGGAAATCGGCATGTCCTAAAACCAAAAATTCGAAATCATGTGATATCCACCAATCCGCACTGGGCCCGCGTTACGGATTATGGCTCATTCCCTCTCCTAGAGAGGAGGACTGTGTCCCAGCAGTGGAAACTTTAAAAAGGCTGAAGATGATGATGATCAATGGTTGACCAGCGTAGTGCTATAATTGTAATGGAATACAATCCTATAGAGATAAATAAATAAATATTAATAAAAAATACAAACCTAAAATAAAACCATTTGGGCTTGTCGAAGGTGTGCTGGTTGAGAATGATCAGGTACTTATCTCCACTCATGTCATAGTATGGTGCATCTTTGTTGAAGCTCACGGCGACTGGTGCAGTGGGTTCTCGACTGAATTACAAAGCCATGAAAGTACTGATTTAGTATTCACATGTCTTTATTAAAACAAAAGAATGTGACATTTTGTTAATCATACTTCACTTACTGGTTGTACTGAACATGTAAGTAAATTGTGACATCTAATTTGCCAGTTCAGTCAAAGCTTTTGCGACTATATTAATTTAGGGTAGGCCAGATGGTTGCAAACTAGCTTGCCAAGAAAGGTCACCTTGGTTGGTTTGTGTTGCAGCTATTTCAATGTAAACTTTGAAGATTATGTTTTCAACATTAGTCGCGCCTCCCAACCGAGGGTGCTTTGGTGGTTTCCAACATCAGTTTTTATTTCAATCAAATTTTGCTTTCAATAAAATAAAATTTGCGAAATCGAACGAAAAAAAAATTCTGCAACTAAATCTGGTCTCTTTTGTGGTTTTGTGGCTCTAATATTTATTTTTCGTTTATTTATTTTTTATTTAAATTTTTTATTTAATTAAATTTCAATATGGCAGCCTTTCTTCATGACGTCACTGTCATGACAAATTAGCATGACTCATAACACAGGATATGTCCCTTGTTTTGAAGGTGGTCCAGTACAATTAGCAAGTTTACATATAATTTCTAAAAATATTATATTAACAAAAAGGCCTTACCTCGAATTCGATGCCCGTAAATCATACGGTGTGATATCCACAAAGGTCCGACGGATTTGGTTCGCCATTTTTCCAAACGCGAAAATAAATTAAAACTAAATAATAAATTTTAACACAGGATAATATCGAATAAATGCGTTTCTACTTGTACAATATAGAAGACACGTGGAAGCAGTCACCATTTTCTAATTTTCAGACAAATTTAAAACTGTGCGTGCGATCGTTGGAATGATACGAAGAAATGTGATAAAATAAATGTTACACAAATTTTTATCTAGGCCTTACCCAGAATAAAAATTAGTGTTGTAATATTTAAAATTTAAACTAACAATCTAAATGTGCTTACAGACTTGCCAAATTTTAGACTAACGAAACGCGCGATTAAACAAAATCGAATGTATAATAAGTAACATCGTATCTGTTTCAAGCGCTGCTATTGATTGGCCGATCGATATATCAATAAGTGATTTCTACACTTGTTTTGAATTTTATCTTGATATTTATCAATATATTTATGCACAATAATGATCGACAATAACGGGCAAATCCGTGGTTAGATACCTTAATCCATCATTTTACCGAAAATAAATTTAGTCGATTTTTTTATTTGGTCTCGAATACCAATTATCCCGATTTCGATCTGGATATCTGTTCGGTACGAGAGTAGGTACTTGCGCGGAAAGGACAAGGGTACGCGTCAATCAAACTAGTTAGATTGTTGCACACTGTTTATTGCATCATCCTAATACAAGGGCGCGGGCGAGGGACGCGGGCGCAGGGCGCGGGGCCGGGAGGGACGCAGCCCGTCCGCCAGCTTATACATAACAATATCAAACGGCAACCTGCATAACTTCTTCGGCAAACAGCATATATCAGGAAACCTCTTCTTAGATATCCGACTTCTGAGGGTTCATTAGGATCAGGAAGAAATATGGGCTGAGAGTGGACCCCTGATGCAAACCGATTGCTATATTGAAGCTTTCAGTGATTCATTGATGCCCTTGGTGAATCGAACTCAGATGACTGCGTTGAATGTGTATTGCATGGAACAACTGCATATACCTTCTAAACATACCTTTTTCCTTAGGGGGCCACCAAAAGTTATCCTCATAACCTCATGAGGCATCTGGTCGAATGCCTTTTCGAGGTCAACAAACACTATTATAATAATGTAGGTTTTGATACACACCTCTGTATTTCTCGCTCAGTTGGAGTACAGCGAGAACGCCATCCATTGTCTCCGATAACGCATAAAACTGACCTGGTTATGTGCTTCACTTTCTGCTATCATCCGTCTTTCAGTAATTTCCTCCCCAGTTATCATAATGTGTGTTATTAGCTGAATTCCTTTATGGTTGCTATACTCAATATTGATGGGTACCATCAAGCTGTTGTACCAATCAACAGGTATGGCCTCTTCCTACAACAACATACAACAAATGAATTTGAGGATCAAAATTCAATCTAGTTTTATCCTACTACTATTATAAAGGCGAAAGTTTGTAAGTATGGATGTATGGATGTTTGTTACTCTTTCACGTAAAAACTACTGAATGGATTTGAATGAAATTTGGCACAGGCATAGGATACACTCCGGAATAGCACATAGGCTACTTTTTATCCCGGAAACCCCAAACCCACGCGGGCGAAGCCGCGGGCAAAAGCTAGTAAAATAATAGTGTCTCAATAAAACATTTGGTTTTAAAATCGTCTTAAACCCTACTTTAGTGCCTAATTTTTGACATATTTTTAGGCGAATGTAATTTTAGAAATAGATGCTCAACTCTAAATAATAAATTAAAAAATTGAGGGAAAGTCTCTTAAAATTAGTGTTGCTAACAAGAAAAGTTTTTTTACTACTTTGTTTATCGTATTGATACGGATGCAGATAAGTAGGCGTTATCAGAGTATCGTGACAATAGGTGGTTCGATTCGGTATGAGTCATCGGTAAGTACTTATCTTATCAACGTTTTCTCCCTATACATATGTAGGATTTTATCTATTGTTACTGTATAATTAGAAGGAAATGTCTTCAAAAGGATTTCAGCTACTTGAGATTAATAAGTACAAATCAACATAACAACAACCATACATAATAAGCCATTATATTATACAATGGCTCTGAAAGGGATTCGCCAAAGCGCCTCATCAAAAGACTTAGTCACCAAAAGGGTAATTGGCAGAGCTACGTTCGGAGTTTCCTTGCGTGATCAAATCAGGAACGACGATATCCGCAGGAGAACCAAAGTTACCAACATAGCATGAAAAATCACCAAACTTAAGTGGCAATGAACACGTCCCTAGAAACGTGGATTAAGGACACCTATCGACCAAAATTCCTCTCTCTAAAGGTCTGTAGATTGTGGTTTAGAACAACTTGAAGTTGCGATGCAAAACAGCTTTTCGACCCTCAGATTCCAGCCCTTCGCTCTCATATACTACACGACTTCACCAACCTTATTTAATTGCATAAAGAATAAATCATTAAATAAATAATACTTCTTAAACTAGAACTACACTCTCCGGGAATACGCCACACACGCCAAATCTTTCGAGATTCTTTATTTTCTTATGATCTAAGATACATAGAACAAGGATGACCCCTCATATGTTATTCGATTATGGTAAATATTACATGCTAGATAACGCATTTATTAATACATTGCGAATAGGTTGCCTCGCTAAATTTAATGCAAATGATGTTAAATAATAAAGTTTGTTACTACATTTTTGACCTAATTTACCCTCATCTGTTATTTGAATAAATCAAGCATCAGCTGAAAGAATGTGCCCCAAGGAACTTGAAGGTCTTGTTCTATGTATCTCGTACTATTAGAACTACAGTACGGCCGTCTACTCTTGGCGAGTTTGAAGTTGGGCTCTGCGAATTTCAACGCTTGAAAACTCGTACACACATCGACATGTGTGGCAGACGTCCGCGTAGTGTAGTTCTACCTTTATTCCGCTACCTTATCCCGGTATTGGAACCATTTATTAATACCACGCAAGCAAAACTGCCAGCAGCCGCTAGTCCAAATAAAGTTGAAAGCAATCGCTCAAATGAAAGGCCATTACAACCCCCAAAAAAACAGCTGTAATTACAAAGAAAATGTAATCACATTATCATCCCATTTAGAAAGGAGCTCTTTGAAAACGGCAGGAAATGAGTTGCCAGTCGAAACCACCACTTTTAATACTAATCAGAAAATTGTGCCATTAGAAAAGAAACTTGATGTTAATCAAATTGTCATCAATCAAAAAATTGTCCTTTGCCCCGGGGAAAAAGTTATATCCGGGGGGGAAATCAAGTAAGTTATTGACGGTCGATTACCGGGCTTTGAGGATTAAGGGATGAGATTCTAGCGTTGTGATTAAGGGCCTGTATAATAATTACGTAAGACAAAATCAATACCAATGTCTTACTTTTAAGGCGATACTTAACGCCAGGGAATTTCAGCGAACAAAAGAGGAGCTAGCGTCACAGGAGGAGCATCCCTCTCAGATAACAATCTGTTACATAAAAAATAGAAACATCTGAATTGATAACTTACAAATTATTTTCCTGAACCATAGCGTTTTTTAATCCAAGACTACGATTTGACAACTTAAAATGTCAAACTCCAGAATATGGGAACATATTTCTAGAGTATGACATTTTGAGTTATCAAATCGTAGTCTAGAATTAAAAAACGAACTATACAACAATTTCAATTCCTTCAGCAATTTCAGCATGAAAGATATACAAAAGATAAAAATAAACGCACACACAAACTTTCTCTTTTTGTTTTTTTTTTACTTTATATAAACTAGTGCATGACTGCGACCCCAGCTGATGGTAATCAGTGATTTTTAGACTCACACTACAAATATAAGAAAACAATATTAAACAAGTTTTCAATGATTTTTTTTTTCATAACAAGCTTTTGTAGCGGTGGTCTATACCTACTTATAAAATTAAAACTCGTCAAGACGATTCACACGAGCCCAAACTCGACGTGGTTGTGCCGTTTAATTACAGAGTCCCTATGGCTACCTCGTGATTCCATCATCAGATTAGTGCCATGTCATCATAATATTGCATTGTCATGCGATTTACACCTGCACGCAAAATTGCAGCTCAATCGGTTGAAGATATCTGCTTCAAAATTGAGTTGCAAGTTGTATTATACATGTAAACCTTCCTCTTGAATCACTCTATCTATTAAAAAAATAACCGCATCAAAATCCGTTGCGTAGTTTTAAAGATCTAAGCATACATAGGAACAGCAGGAAGCAACTTTGTTTTATACTATGTAATGATTATGTACTGGCCTGTCAGTCTAGTAGTTAGTGACCCTGACTGCTATACAGGAGGTCGTGGGTTCGATTCCCACCCAGGACAAATGTTTGTGTGATGAGCACGATCATTTGTTCTGTGTCTGGGTGTAATTTATCTATAATATGTATGTATTTAGAAATATATAAGTATGTTTATCAGTTGTCTAGTACCCATAACACAAGCTCTGCTTAGCTTGGGACTAGACGACGTTGTGTGATAGTTGTGGACATATTATATTATTATATTATTATTATTATTATATTATTATGACGAAATACTTCGGACATATAACACCTAGACGGTTAGTCGGAATACGAAGCGACGGTAGACCATATGTACCTACACCTCAATTTTGTTCGTTTTAATCCTGTGAATTGTCCATCCGGTACATGAAACACTATCAATTTGTAAGGATAAAATTAAAAAGTAAAGTACAATTTTTCTAAAACTCGAATTAACATCATCAGCATTTTAATGTTCCCACTGCTGGGATACAGGCCTCATCTCTAGGAGAGGGTACGGGCCATAATCCACCACGCGAGCCCAGTGCGGGTTGGTGGATGTCACGTGTCTTCGAATTTTTGGTTCTAGGACATGCCGGTTTCGACACGATGTTTTCCTTCACCGTTTTGAGAGCAGTGGTGATGAAATAATTTACACAAAGTAATGCGCCTGGCTGGGTTTGAACCCGCGACCTACGACTCGTAAGTCGGGGCCGTTACCACTCGGCCACCACTGCTCTCTGAATTATTATACGCGTGTACTAAATTAATTTCTTTAAGACAATGTCAGCTGAGCGGGTTCAATGACTGTAGGTGACGGCCAGCTGCTACTGCGTTTTAAACTCTATAAGCTTGTAGCTTAGTTGCTATCGTGGGGGACTAACTCAAGGAAATGGAAAGTACGATGGTTTACGAACACAATCGGCCCTCAAATGATCGCGTCACCGCCGCTCATCTATTAGAATACCTTTATATGCAGTATAAAGAAATATAAAACCATTTATTTTTAAGCTTAGTTTTATTTATATTTTGATTTTTTTTTTTATTTGACTGGCCTGTTGGTTTAGTGATTAGTGACCCTGACTGCTATGCGGGAGGTCGTGGGTTCGATTCCCACCAGGATAAAAATTTGTGTGATGAGTACGATCATTTGTTCTGTCTGGGTGTAATTTATCTATTACATGTATCTATTTAGAAATATTTAAGTATGTTTATCAGTTGTCTAGTACCCAAAACACAAGCTTCACTTAGCTTGGGACTAGGCAATGCTGTGTGATAGTTGTGGAATATATTATTATTATATGTATTATATATTAATGATATTTATTTTGTAAATAGGTTTTTAATACTTTCGGACCAGGAACATACTATAACGTCAAAGTTCACCCCGTTCCTACATTGCCATATATACCAGGGCCAGAGCCTTCTTTTCAGACACGAACCCTTGGCCCCAATTAGCTCAGACCCTTCCACAGAGTCCCTAGGACCTTGGCCTCCCTTTCCATTTTCCACACAGGAGTCAAGTTCATCTTCTTGTTAAAAAATATGATCTACAAATCTTGTTCCCAGCGGTAGAAAAATGGCCTTTTCAATACATTTTAATATGAAGTATTTTTGACGTGACAACGTCTTAAATTAGGTTGCGGCTGGGAGTCACTTATGAAAAAGTGTAACGCTCGGTAACGTTACGATGAGTCACCGAACGAGAGAGAGGCCCGCCGAATGCCTTGCGTCTCTCTCCCACTCAACTATGATCGGTCTGCCGCGCGCGCAGCACTAGAGAATTAGGACGTTGGCACGTAAAATCTTCGCCCGTAAAACCGACTTTACAGGCAACCATTTTTTTTTTTTATGAAAGGTAAAAATCATCCAATGACAAATCCCGCCCTTTGGCTGAGCGGGAAACAGTGTCCGACTTCCTTTCGTACTGGGGCCAAGCCTTCCTTTCAGAAAGAGACCCTGGGCCCCAGTTGGTTTCGACCCTTTTGCAAGGTCCCTACGTTAATGCGATGTATCAGGAATCTTATCTTACTAATATTATAAATGCGAAAGTTACTATGTTTGGATGTTTGTTACTCAATCACGCCAAAACGGCTGGACGGATCTGGATAAAATTCGGCACAGGCATAGGATACACTCCAGAATAGGATAGGCTACTTTTTATCCCGGAAATCCCAAACCCAACCCCAATCCCACGCGGCCGAAGCCGCGAGCAAAAGCAAGTTTCACAATATTTTCGTTTCTTTAAGGAATCGCAGTTCGCGCAACGATTGTTCATACGACCTAGATTTAGTGATATCAAAGTCACACCATTTTGGCGTTACAATTGCACAATATTGCAGTAATTTATTGATAGGCTTTTGTTTCATTATCACTAATTTCCGCTAATGATAAGAGAAGATAAAACGATTATCTATTCAGTTTTGAATGAAAATCCTCAACTTATATTTATCAGGAAGCGTAGACTTCAGCAGAGAACTTGACTGTGTAGTTGTACGAATAATTAGTGTTTTCACAATACTTAAATTACTCTATGAGACTTTTTTTTATGGTAGGTAAAAATCATCCAATGACGAGTCCCGCTCTTGGGCGGAGCGGAAAACAAGTGTCAGACTCTTACTGACTAAACTATCTACCCTGTTCCTACATCACCATACATACCAGGGCCAGAGCCTTCCTTTTCAGACACAAACCCGTGGCCCTGATTGGCTTCGACCCTTCTGCAGGGTCCCTACGGTTGCTGACAACTCCACTCTATGAGACTTGCGCACGACAGATTCCACACCACAGTCTTATAGACTCTTACCGTCTTTTCCAAAACGCGGTCTAAAATACATCAAGTTCCGGGACACTGACGTGATTTAATCATTATATAGTATGAAACAAAGTCGCTTCCTCCCTATGTATGATTAAATCTTTAAAACTACGCAACGGATTTTGATGCGGTTTTTTTTAATAGATAGAGTGATTCAAGAGGAATGTTTATGGGCATAATACATGCATAATATATTCAATATCAGTACCCGTGCGAAGCTGGGGCGGGTCGCTAGTTTGTATTAAATCATAATCATGTCTAGGTATACCTAACTCATTTATTCATTTCAACAAAGTTAAGTAATTGTTCTTAAAATAGGTAAAAACCGCGCTATGTTATACCCAAGAGCGTACAAATGTTGGTATTATATTTAAAACTCTAAAAGTAACAGAAAATAATTTAAGCATAGCGAGTGATGTCAAAAAGTTAATTTGTTAACAATTACTTTAAACATTATAAAAAAAATAATTATAATTATAGAATTTTTGACGTGACAACGTCTTATAAATTGGTTTGCCGGGTGACACTTCAAGAAACTGCGTTACGCTCCGCTCACGTTATGCGCTCACAATGAGAGCGAGTGAGAGGCACGCGTCCCTTCCACTCGGGCATGGTTAGCCCGCCTAAGAGCGAGAGAGACAGACATAAAAAGTGAAAGGCACGCGTCCCTTCCACTCGAGCACAGTTAGCCCGCCTAAGAGCGAGAGAGACAGACATAAAAAGTGAAAGGCACGCGTCCCTTCCACTCGAGCACAGTTAGCCCGCCTAAGAGCGAGAGAGACAGAGCGAGAGAGAGAGAGTTTCATTAAAATTATTTTACCACTCAAAGTCGTTGTCACGTAAAACTTTCGCCCGTATACCGACTTTACAGGCAACCAATTTTTTTAGTAGTAATCTAGTAGAAGTCCCGGAAAAACCTCTAGCTCACATTTAATTGGTATTAAATTTAGTAATAGTCCCAAAAAGTACGCTTATTTGTTTAATCTTTATTGTACACCGCATCAATTTAAAAATTTAGGACAAAGATCATTAAAAATAGGGGTACAATATGCGGTGGGTTTTTTTTAAGGTGGGAAAAATGACGAATACCGTAATAGGGCGAAACGGGAAACAGTGTCAGACTCTTACTGACTAAATGACTCACCCTTTGCCTTCCTTGCCTTGATCCCATTGCTCTGGTGTTACGCTTTCGCATCAACCCTTGATCCCAGTAAACTCTCTCTATGGTTTTTTTTATGGTGGTAAACCGCGGTTTTTTTTAATAGATAGAGTGATTTAAGAGGAAGGTTTATGTGTATAATACATGCATAATATATTTAATACCCTTACGAAGCTGGGGTGGGTCGCTAGTATGTATTTAACTAGATATAGATTCATAGCAGGCGACCACAAATTATTACCCAATTACGTAATTACTCAGGGCTCTCCAGTTAGTTAATTGGCAATCTCAGCGCTTATTAATCTGGATAATGATGTGTAGTATCCACGGACGCATAGCTTTACAGATGCTTCGTCAGTATGATTACATTGTGGACATTCCACCCATAGAGAGGGTTCTTCAGGGGCCAAAGGTTGATGCGAAAGCGGAACACCGGGGCCCTGGAACTAAGGTAGGAAGGAACGGTGGGTCGTTTCGTTCATTCCCATTAGTTCGATTCATTAGTTCGATCGTAGAACTAGTGAGAACTTTTTTTCTCAGTTGTTCGACCGTCGAATTAATTAGATTTAAACACAGTTCTACTACATTTAAATGTTTTACTAATTTCGTAATTAAAATAAAAAAACGCTTGGTTCGTCAAAAAATAATATATTCGTGTACTTATATTTGTACATCTATAGCATGTTTTTGATCAAATAAACAGTTGAAAAACTTATAAATTATAAGCTGGCTTCTTTACCTAACAAAAAATAACTAAACTAAAGGTAAGGAAGCCAGCTTATAATTTATAAGTTTTTCAACTGTTTATTTGATCAAAGACATGCTATAAATGTACAAATATAAGTACACGAATATATTATTTTTTGACGAACCAAGCGTTTTTTTATTTGGATATACACCGTTAAATCTTGATCGTTTTAATCCCTTGGAGGATCGATTCAGTACATGAAATACTATCGATTGGTAAAGTTAGAATAAAAAAACAAAGTACTTTTTTTTAAAACTCGAATTAATTTAGGCATGTTCTAAATTGATTTCTTTAAGTAAACGTCAGCTGAGCGAGTTCAATGATCTGTAGGTAGTTAGTACGCAACGACCGACAACTACCTACAAGGTCAATGACTCGTTTACTTAAAGAAATTACTTTCGTAAATGCGTATATCAATAAGAGATTAAGAAAAAAAGTACGTTTTTTTTTTATTTTATCTTCACAAATCGATAGTGTTTCATGTACTGGATCGACCCTCTTCGGGATTAAAACGACTAAAATTTAACGGTGTATATATTTTTGACGAACCAAGCGTTTTTTATTTTATTACGAAATTAGTAAAACATTTAAATGTAGTAGAACTGTGTTTAAATCTAATTAATTCGACGGTCGAACAACTGAGAAAAAAAGTTCTCACTAGTTCGACGGTCGAACAACTGAGAAAAAAATTCTCACTAGTTCTACGATCGAACTAATGAATCGAACTAATGGAAATGAACGGGTCGTTTAGCCAGTAGAAGTCTGACACTGTTTCCCGCTCCGCTTAAGGGCAGGATTCGTCATTGGATGATTTTACCTACCATAAAAAAACCCTTGCGTCTCACTCTCATCACTGCTTACCATCCGGCGGGATCGCAGTCAAGCACTAGTTTATATAAAGTAAAAAAAAACACCTTTAAATTATCAAGAAGTCAGATACTCAGAAAAGTAATACTACTCGTACATTCTCTATGGAGAAGAATGTGGACCCAGGTTGGCTAACTGGCAAAATAGGTTTTCTTCGACCCATCACGGACACGGGCAGTGTGTGTGTGAAGACATGCGTTACCTTTTTTTTTTACACATCGTTCACAACCACCTGCACTTTTCAGGATTTATACGAGGCCAATAACAGGGATGTACAGGTGCCCAAACACTAATTACAAAAATAAATATTTGAGTTCATTAATAATAATAATAAAATCTTTATAGACACTAATTATAAATTCTGCGTTTTGTGAATTCCCTAGCTCCTGCACTAGTATGAACTGTATGACAGGAGCTAAGTTCATTGACATGGAAAGAAGAAGAAGAATCTGCAAGAAACTTCATCAACTCTTTTAAATCGTGTTAAGTATAGAATTATAATAGTTCTTTTTTTTTGTATGACAGGTAAAAATCATCCAATGTCGAATCCCGCCCTTGGGCGGAGCAGGAAACAGTGTCAGACTCTTACTACCTACCCCATTCCTACGTTGCCATATATACCAGGACCAGTATGTTCCTTTCAGATGCGAACCCTTGGTCCCAGTTGGTTTCGACCCTTCTACAGGGTCTCTACGGTGTGCTTACAACAGCTTGGCGTTTTTTCTGCACGAATCCGATGCAGGTTTCTCTCGAATTTACCATGTCCGATGAGAACCTGTGTCATGCGGACACGCAGAACGGCGGAGAACGCCGTGAGGTCTTTCTAGCTACGCCTCAAAGAGGGGACTTACCGCCATAATTGTGGCGTGCCCAAGAATTATAGCACCTAGTTGATTTTCCAACTCAAAACATAGATATATACGGTCGAATTGAGAAAACTCCTTTTTTTGTAATCGATTAAAAAGGGTTTTAGTGTGACTAATTTTGTATTTATAACCTAAAGCTAAAACAATATTATTAAAAACAAAATGAATAACAAAGCCTTTGTTTCGTTTAAAATAACATAAAACGTGATCAAAAATGTCGTCCATTTTAAGTTCGTCGACGTTTTCAGTGAATAAGTAACGCTGGCAATTTAACTTGCGATATGACTTCAGCAGTGGATTCCTGCGGGACCAGATGTTCAGTGTTTTGTCATCTAAAATTATATTAATGTGCACTGGAAGGGGTTGTGGAACTCTCGGTAGAAAGGGATAGAAATATAAAAGTTACCTGTTTATACCGCGGCAAGTAGATTGAACTAAAATGGTCATCGTTACTATGTTTTTTTTTTTATGGTAGGTGAAAATCATCCATTGGCGAAACCCGCTCTTGGGCGGAGCGGGAGACAGTGTCAGACTCTTACTGACTAAAAAACCTACGCCATTCCTTCCTTGCCTTATTCCCAGAGCCGCGGTAACAATTTCGCACCAACCCTCGGCTCCAGAAGGCTTCGACCCTGAAAAGCCCCTACGGTTTGCTGACAGCTCCTTGTCGTTACTATGGTAAGGTGCAGCCTCCTGCTGTGCCGCACTTCGATTGAGACCCGAGTTACTGCGGTTTGAAAATCGATTGCCATTTTGGCTCAACTTACGTACCACATATTGTAGACCTCTGATAAAGGAAGTCGCCAGTCGACGCCAACCGAGTCCCAAGGCCTTTTCTGAAAGAAAGGCTTGGCCTCAGTGCGAAAGTCATATAAGGAACGGGGTGGGCTGTTCAGTCAGTAAGAGTCTGACACTGTTTCCTTCTCCGCCCAAAAACGAGATTCGTTAATAGCCGCGTACTGACCAAGCGAGCCGCCTCGGGAGGCTGCCTTGCGAGGCAAATCCTCGGTCAGTCAAGACGTGCCTCGGCCGAGCGTGCCGCGGCCTTAGCCGATCGCTGTCGGTTTTTGTCGATGCTCAAAGGCGCCTCAGTACGTTTTCCGCGCTCACTCAAGACGGTAGTGTTTTGCCTTGCTTATTCGTTGCAAGTTAGTTATCGATTTCAAGTTAAACTGAGCGTCGATGCTCACGGTGGCTCGGTCTTGCCGCGCGAGGCAGCCTCCTTACAGATCGAGGCTGCCTCGACATGCGTACTGCGGCAAATATCCGAGGCTGCCTCGCGAGACCGCTCGCTTGGTCAGTACGCGGCTATTGGATTTGTACCGACCCGAGGCACGTAGCAGTTCTACATGCGGTGCAATCCCGCATGCGTGACGAAATCCGCAAGATATTAAAAACACCATTGGAACAATACCTACATATAGGCACATATATTTAAAAGAAAGTTGAAATTAAATGCTAAAGCCAAGACGGCGAGCAATGGGTAGCTCGCCGTCAGGTCGTGTGGTAATCGTCCAGACCAAGCCTAGTCGTCGACGGCGCGCACTGTTCCCGCGTGCCTCAAGGAGTTGTCAGCAAACCGTAAGGACCCTGCAGAAGGGTCGAAGCCAACTAGGGTCAAGGGTTCGTGTCTGAAAGGAAGACCCTGGTATAGATGGCGATGTAGGAACGGGGTAAGTTGTTTAGTCAGTAGGTAAGAGTCTAACACTATTTCCCGCTCCGCCCAAGAGTGGGATTCGTCATTGGATGATTTTTAGCTACCATAAAAAGTCTGAAAAGTAAGATATACGTCTATATAAAAGTACACTCCTAATTCGCAAAACTTCTACATAATAGAGGGTGGTTTATTCACTATTAGAGGGATTTGGAGGTTCGAACACCAGCCCCTTATACAATTCAATACCATCAAATTTGACAGGCCGGTCAGTCCAGTAGTTAGTGATCCTGACTGCTATGCAGAAGGTCGTGGGTTCGATTCCCACCCAGGACAAATGTTTGTGTGATGAGCACGATCATTTGTTCTGTATCTGGGTGTAATTTATCTATAAAATGTATGTATTTAGAAATATATAAGTATATTTATCAGTTGTCTAGTACTCATAACACAAGCTCTGCTTAGCTTAAGACTAGACGGCGTTGTGTGATAGTTGTCGAATATTATTACTTTTTTTAAATATATATAGTGCAATATTTTTAGTAACCAAATAAAGAAGATATTCCACGAAAATACAATAATTTTGCTACATTAAAATCTACGGTTGTCGCAGTTATGGCTTGGCTCGCATACAACTACTGAATTAGTAAGAATGTGCGAACAACGCGTAAATTGGAACAGATTAAAAATGGTGAGAATCACACCGAACTGTAACAAGAGCGAGAAAGATATTTTATCCCTTAACCTTTCGACTACCGTAATTACAGACACAATTAAAAGACAATAGGTGTGCAGACACTGGTGTCCTCTTAAAGCTTAATGAATCATCATTACATAGTATAAAACAAAGTTGCTTAGATCCTATGTATGCTTAGATCTTGAAACTACGCAACGGATTTTGATGCGTTTCTTTTTAATAGAGTGATTCAAGAGGAAGGTTTATGTGTATAATACATGCATAATATATTCAATATCAGTACCCGTGCGAAGCTTTTTAGCCACTTTTTAAAGAGGGGACTTAATTAATGCCTTAATTATGGCGTGTCCAGTACAGGGTTGCGACAGATACTGTCGCCATTTCACCACGAGATCCCACCGGAACTCTGTTTGCCAAGCTAAGACTTGAAGCAGCAGAGTTTCGCCTGGCCATTGCATCATATCTACTATAGATCTAATATCTCGCTCCTTGGCGGCAAAGCGTCAATTCTGGTGACCATACTTGCCACAACATATAACATAGCAGGTTTACATTAAGAGTTGCGACATCATATCGCATCGCATTACAGTTAATCGTGGTAGGTGTAGGTGGGAGTCCATAAGTTTCCCTCTAAAAATGCAATTTTACAGAAACTACGTTCTTGGTTAAACGAATATGTCTTCAGTTATTAAATCTAAGTTCTCACATAAATGCACCGAGCTCTCCTAAAACTAATCCCGTATTTCAACTTGAAATGCTGTGGTAAACCCTTTTCTGGTTTACTTCGGGTTCCGTATAACGAGAGGCGAATAATTTTGACACTGCATTCATGAATGTGGTAATTCCTGAGTAGAAGTAGAAATGATATAGAAATGTGCAGCTTTGTAATTTTAAGTCGTTTGACGATTTTGGTCGTTCAGCGGGTCTGTAAAAGCAGCAAAATATAAACTAAGTTGAAATTGTGGAAATATACTAATAACTAGCTTTCTGCCAGCGGTTTTGCCCGCGTAAAAATAGCACGCGTTTCATCCTTTTATGGGGTGAATTTTGGAACGTCATGGTGTCTTCACCTTCCGCATGATGCTGGTTCTCCTCAGACATGGTTAAGTCACGAGGTGCCTACACTAGAGTTGTGGCTAAGAATCACCCTGGTATCACCACCGTGTGAACCACCTGGAGGACACGGTACTAAGGAGCCATGCCGTATCGGTATAGGCCATGGTCTGATGGAAAGAGGAGTGGCAGGCGGTCGTCTTCTTCTACAAAGCAGTAATGCTAGCAAAAGAGGTGGCCCCACCCCAAAGCCGAAAAAAAAAAATCTAAAGAATAAAATTTGACATTGTTTCAATATAAATAAACAGAGTTTACAACATAATATGTATTAAATTTCATAGATTAGAACGTTTTTTCCCAGCTTGTCCTTCGACATAGGCCTCCTCCAAAGATTTCCACTTATTATTATGCCTAATAATTTTATATACAAATATTTACGTGTTTTTTCTTAGAATTTGGTGTGATTTATTTTCAAAGTTATGGCTAACATAGCCAAAAAAGCGAAGATCAGGCAAAAACCATTGAGTATATTTTTATGAAACTTTCACGAACTAAAAAGATCATTTAACTACCAATCTTTTACTATACTTATGTTTTTTATTCATCTTGTGTTTAATATCTTGATGCGCGGAAAGTGACGCTAACTCCTCTTTTGTTCGCTCAAGGTTGCTAGCGTATATCTGTCCGTTAATTAAAAATTGTTACACAACGGTGTGACATTCGTCCAAATATTAACTACGTGTAAGAAAAAAAATCTACAGCAGGATGCAAGTCTACCCGCATAGCGTGAAATATATATGCGACTCAAATAAGCTCTCTAATTAACTTGAAATTTCTAGTTCCAACCGGTTTGAACCGGTTAAAAGCGGTTTAATCCGGCACCCGTACCTTTGTCTGTGGTTTTAATACGTTCTTATATTTATGAGCACGAAAAGTGTGGTCTACTTAGTTATGGGAGTATGAATGTGTATTCCCCTTTCGTTTCTGTTCCAAAAATAAAACTGTTTATTTGTTTGGCTGTGCTATATTTTTATGCAATAATATGGTGGACAAAAATCATCCAATGACGAATACCGCTTTTGGGCGGAGCAGGAAACAGTGGCAGACTCTTAGTGACTAAACACCCCACCCTGTTCCTTCTTTGCCCTTCGCACTGGGGCCAAGCCTTCTTTTCAGAAAGAGACCCTGAGCCCCAGTAGGCTTCGACCCTTTTGCAGAGTCCCTACGGTTGCTGACAGCTCCTTGAGGCGCGCGGGAACAGAGCGCGCCGTTGATGACTTGGCTTGGTACGGACTGTTACCAGACGACCGGACGGAGAGCTACCCATTGCTCGCCGTCCGCAAGCCCGCGCTTACGATAGCCGGAAATGCAATATTGATTTCACATTATGTGCCGAGTACAGCAGGTATGGCTTACGTGGAAACAATTAACCACATTGTATTGAAGCAGCCTTATAATAATCCCACTGCTGGGAGTCAGGCACCCTGTCTTGGCAAGGGAATAGGCCGTAATCCACCACACGGGCCCAGTGCGGATTGATAGATGTCACATATTCTTTGAATATTTCGTTCTAGGACATACCGGTTTCCCCACGATGTTTTCCTTCACCAATGGGTGAAAACCCATTCTAAAGCAAGAGGGAGTGTAAGACCTTTACTGACTAAAACCCAGCTATGTCTTTCAGTCGCCCTATGCGTTCCAACATCATAGTAACTCTTTTGGACGATCGCGATCCCGGAAACGCTAACATTTCAGCTCAAAGCTCAGTCATATGGTCAGAAGAAAGAAATTGAAGCCGTGGAAAATTCCAAGCGTTTGACGTTAACGAAACGATCGCAACTTGGCTAGGGGGTAGGTGTTGTGTGTTTCAAGAGAAATCTCTTGCTCTCACTCCAACCAAAACGAGAAGAGGTTTTTGATGGTTTCGCTGCTTATAAAAACGTCAGTTTTGAAATATTTTCAACCAAAAAAATGTGTTTTTATCATTTTTAAAGGTGGGCACTCCATAATTACGGCTGTAAGTCCTCCATCAAGTGGTTTAGTAATAGTCCGGACCAAGCCCAAATCGTCGACGGCGCGCACTGTTCCCACACGCCTCAAGGAGTTATCAGTAAACGGGGTGCGGTGTTTAGCCAGTAAGAGTCTGACACTGTTTCCTGTTCCGCCCAAGAGCGGGATTCGTCATTGGATGATTTTTGCCCACCATCATCATCATCATCTTTTAATGTTCCCACTGCAGGGACACAGGCCTCCTCTCTCTAGGAGAGGGAAATGGGCCATGATCCACCACGGGGGCCCAGTGCGGATTGGTGGATGTCACATGTCTTCGAATTCTGCCCACCATAAAAAAAGCAAACTGTAGGGGCCCAACGGGGCCAAAGGGTCAATGCGATGATTTTTACCTACCAAAAAAAAACATTTCTTAAGGAAAATGTAGATAAATTTTTCTCTGAAGGTCTAAACCTCTAATAGTGGACCATCACATTCAGAGCACTGTAACTGACGCTTAACAAATTATTCGGTCCCGTCCTCTGAATTAATTGCTTTCTTCGGAATACCAATTTGTCTAGAAACACGAACGGACCAGGGACAAAAACGTATAATTAATTTATATGTCTATTAGCTATACAGAGGAAACTACAGAACTGGAAGATGGTTTTGTGTTGGTAGGAATAAAAAAATGTTAAACGTAACAAAAAGGACGAAAAACGTTCTCCAAGGGCAGAAACTGGTCTTAAAATTCTACACCCTTTCCTGTAACACCCTGGTCAAAAACAACTAGTTCCTGCGGGCGATTTCGTCCACGTTAAAATACATTTGTTTCTACATACAAAATTTCGACACCCCTTTCTTGATCTTGACTGGCCTGTTGGTCTAGTAGTTAATGGCCCTGACTGCTACGCTGGAGGTCGTGGGTTCGATTCCCACCCAGGACAAATGCTTGTGTGATGAGCGCGATCATGTGTCTGGGTGTCATTTATAATAATAATAATAATGTGTCCGGGTGAGTCCATCAGACATATTATCTCTGGTTGTTCTCGTCTGGCCAACGGCGAGTATTTGCACAGACATAACCAAGTAGCCAGGATTATTCACCAGCAACTTGCTTTAAAATATAACCTGGTGGATTCTGAGGTACCGTACTACAAGTATGTGCCCGACCCAGTTCTCGAGAAGGATCATGTAACGTTGTACTGGGATCGGTCTATCATCACCGACCGGACTATTGTAGCCAATAAGCCGGATATAGTGGTGATAGACCGATTAGCGCGCCGCGCAATGATTGTCGATGTCACCATCCCGCATGACGAGAATCTCGTGAAAGCTGAGAAAGAGAAACAAATCAAATATCTCGACTTAGCACACGAGGTTGTCGACATGTGGAATGTGGACTCGGCTGTCATTGTGCCGATTGTCGTGACCGCCAATGGCCTTATAGCCAAAATCTTCGACGACCATCTGTCGAAGCTGTCGTTGCGCGGTTGGATCGGGGGCCTGATACAGAAGGCAGTACTCCTCGACACGGCTCGTATTGTGAGGAGGTTCCTGTCTCTGGAGCCCTAACCACCGGTAGCTTGGACCCTGTTCCCGACACCGGCGGACTACTATTTTTTATATTTTTAAATGTTTTTTTTTATGTGTTTTTATAAGAAAATATTTAAAAATGTAAAATAATATGTATATAGAAAACGAATAAGGAGAATAATAATAAACCGTTTATTTCAGACCAAAAAAGAGATGTCCATAGTTTTGTTAGTAATAGTGAATAAAGAAGAAATATATATATGTCTTCTGAAATTTATTTTCAACTTTTCTAAAGTTATGGTTCAAAAGTTAGAGGGAGGACGCATTGTTATTTTACTTTTGGAGCGATTATTTCCGAAAATATTAACAATATCAAAAAACATTTTACGGGACCCCTAATAATTTTTAAAACACTAATAATAATAATAATAATAAATTTGTTTATTGACAAAAAATATACAGGTAACAAACATTTGAGGCCCTGGCTCCTGAGCTAGGTAGCAACCTGTGTTACAGGAGCCAGTGTCTTCACCCAGTTGCTAGTATTACAATTTTGTTAACGCACTTATACATAGATATATTGGATAAAAGAATTTTAAAAAAAAAAAAAAAGGTTGGTAATAAATGTTAAGAAACAACATTGTAAAATAAAATAAAGTGCACGCATGCTTCTTGAGTGTAAAGTGTGTAATTGTTTATGTAAGTAGAAAATATGTGTGTATTTCCGTGGGTCTGTACGTCTGAGAGTGTGGGTGTGTGTAGGTATGCATGTGTGATAGTATTTTTGTGTGTGTTTGCAAATTATAATTATATTCATGACTATATTACTACTGTTGAATTAAATCTTCCGTTTGGTGATAATCCAGAGTTTGAAGCCATGCGGTGATTGTCTTTTTACATTCTCTAATTGTTAATGAATTTATGTGAAGGGTATTGTTTATTTTATTATAAATATATGAAGCCATGTAAATGTGTTGATGTTTAGCAGAAGCGGTTTTAAATCTTGGTGGTCTAAATAGGTCAGGACGAGTAATAGTTCTTCTTAGTTTAGTGGGGTAACTTAGGGGTGTGATTTGCTGTTGTTTTATTGTGAGATTAAGGAGATACAGTTGTCTCACGGTAAGCACATTACAATTTCTATACAGATCTGTTGTAGGAAACCGGTACGGTCTGAATGTCATGACCTTGAGTAGAGATCTTTGGGCTCTTTCGAGGTCAATCATGTAGGTTTTGCAGGCGCCTCCCCAGGCTGTAATACAATAACCTATGATTGACTGAGCCAGCGCAATATACACAGTTTTCCAACAATATATCAAACGTTGGGGCAGAAAAAAAAATCACTCCCACTTTACGTGTAGATTAGGTACCCTAATAAAACATACTTCTTTCGACATTTTATCTTAGCACTTTGCGTGATTGATAAACGTATTTGTACGAACCCTAAAAATAAAAATGGCGTAATGTGGTTCCTAGTTATAATATAATCCAAATATAGGAGTCGAGAGCAGTGGTGACCGAGTGGTAACGGGCGTCACTTACGAGTTGCAGAACGCAAGTTCAAATCCCAGCTAGGCAAATTATTTTATATAATTTATTTCATCACCACTGCTCTCAAAACGGTGAAGGAAAACATCGTGAGGAAACCTGCATGTCCTAGAACTATAAATTCGAAGCCATTTGACATTCACCAACCCGCACAAAGCCCGCGTGGTAGATTACGGCCTATTCCCTTTCCTAGAGAGGTGGCCTGAATCCCAGCAGTGGGAACATTTTTTTTTCATTTGTTTGGGGAAGAATGGAAGACGATACTATCAGAATGAATGAAAATCTGTGACATGAATGTGTGACTGTGTTTAATATCTATTAAATTATCCTTGAAAGTCCTGCGCGACTTTTCAATTATCTGTTGTTTTTATATATATATACTCGTATATTAATTATTGTTTTATATTATATTGTTTTATTTCTACTTTTGTGTGTTTAAATAGTGTATTTGGCTTCGGCCGTACTGTTTATTTTTAATAAATAAATAAATGGATAATACTATGCTATAGGAGTTAATTAGACTGAAAGAGGAAAGCTAAAGTTGTTCACCAATACCTAGTCTACATATTATAATGTGACTCACATAAAGTTTACAGCTGTGGACGTAACTAAAGCGGACAAGTGACGTCACAGGGCGGACTAGTGACGTCACAGGGAGGACAAGTTGCTCTACTTAGACTTGCGACCATTATTTATGTTGCTGTTACATTATACTGTTACTATGGGTTTTTGGCTGAAAGTAACTGAAAATAAAGTTAGGTACATATCAATGGAAAGTAAAGCCTGCGTGTCACAGAAATGAATATGCTGCACTGGATGTCTGGAGTTTCGCGGAAAGACCGCATTAAAAACTCCCGCATCCGGGGCAGCCTTCAGGTCCTTGACATAGCGGGTAAACTGCAGGAGGGTCGCTTACGCTGGTATGGCCACGTTTTACGAAAACCGGCAGACTACGTGGGTAACAAATGCCTCGCCATGCCACCTCCGCCCGACGAATTTCTTTAAACTATAAACATATACAAAGTTGATACCTACGACAGATGTGCTTTCCTTAAAAAGGATCATTTTACATGTATGTACCTTAATTTTATTATGAGAGCAACCCAAAAATCACGAAAAAAACCCGCTGCTCCATAGATTCCGATTCACATAACTCGACAAGATGCATAGAAAATTTTTCGTAATTGTGTGTTGGTTTCATAGTAAAAGTTGTTCATAATGGTGTGTACAATAATCCTTTTTAAGGAAAATCCATCTGTCGTATCGTATATTTTCTTTCTTTCTTTCTTTCTTTCTTCTAACTTTGTATACCTACGTAGATTAAGGCGCTACCCATACGGGGCACCGTAAAAACGTCCTCTTTTTCGTTGCAAAATTAGCCGTATTGCTACACAGTACAAACGCCAAAAAAATACAGTGCATTGTCTAATATAAGTATAAGTAAAAGATTTATGCAAAAACATTTTCTTAAAATAATTCAGAATTTTGAGAAAAAAAATCGCAAGAAAGTACACGAAAACAATTTTTCGTCTCGAAATACTCAGTATTTTCAGTGATAACTATTATTTTATTTGTAACTATCAAAATGAAAATTTAACCAACTAAAGAGACATGTAAAAATATTTTAACAAACTGTTGTACTTTTTTTAAATAATAATAAACTGCGAAATATCCTTCATATTAGCGGACACGAGATTCAACTAAAATCAAACGCATAGCCATTTTCACCTTATTCAACCTTATTTGTTTGCAGCGATGCACCACCCGGAAATGCCTAAAGATTTGCTGCTTACAGCGCCTTAAGATACGGTACTATCGACTATTGTTTAAAGAGAGTTTTTGCAAAAAGATACAAGTTCTCCAGAAAATCGAGTAAAAACCGTAGTACCGTCAGCAAACGCAGCCAAAGTAGAAACCTTACCTAGGTTTTTTTAAATAATAATAAACTGCGAAATATCCTTCATATTAGCGGACACGAGATTCAACTAAAATCAAACGCATAGCCATTTTCACCTTATTCAACCTTATTTGTTTGCAGCGATGCACCACCCGGAAATGCCTAAAGATTTGCTGCTTACAGCGCCTTAAGATACGGTACTATCGACTATTGTTTAAAGAGAGTTTTTGCAAAAAGATACAAGTTCTCCAGAAAATCGAGTAAAAACCGTAGTACCGTCAGCAAACGCAGCCAAAGTAGAAACCTAGGTACGAGCTACGGGAAACGAGATAAGCACGAAGTTTATGTCCATAGAGTTTGTACCTAGAGGGCTTTTAACTTTTTTTGCTGACACACGCTTGTGGTAGGAACTTTAAGCGTCATATTTTGGCATTTTTTTTATCTTTTTTTTGTTGACCGGGAACCGTTCAAATGTTTACTACGGGTTTGAGTACAGAGCGGATTTTTTAAGATAAATAACAACTTTTTAGGGCCTCGTGTCCAAAGGGTAAAAATGTGTCACTATTACTAAGACTAAACGGTTCAACTGTCAATTACACACAGATGTGTGTTACACCCTACTTACACTTCACACTCACAGACACATCTTTTTCCACAGTATATGCGTATATTGTGATATCTAACACATTATGTGTAGCATATAAACAGCTTCTAACTACGTACACGTTCAATATGTTGGTGTTTACACATTTACAAACGCACCATTTTTAGTCTTATTTTTTTTTTCTGTACGTGAAGGCTGTGATTTGGTCAAATTAGTACTTAATAGTAGGTATTGTTTTAAGAGGGTGAGAGCCTGGAGATCTGTCATAGTCCTTTTTGAGAGAAATCAATCATAATTATTATTAATACAATCTGTCTGTCACCAGGCTGTATCTCATGGACGATGATAAATAAGACAGTTGAAATATACACAGAATATGTATTTCTATTGCCGTTATAATAACAAATACTAAAAACATAATTAAATAAATATTTAAGTAAATTTTTCATTTCAAAAGTGTTTTTTTTTTTGGAAAACTAAACTAATAAAGTGAACTTAAAAAAGTTCATTGGGTCTAATCGTTGTATAGTAGTGGTATACGAGTAGGTGGAACTCTTCGTGCGTGAGTTCGACTCGCACTTGGCTAGTTTTTTGGTTATGCTGCTCTTCGTCCTATCTATTGTTCATCATTAGGAAAATTAGCTTTTAATACCAAACTACCTGTGTGCAATAATATGCTTGATGTTTTCAATCTAAATGTTTAAGGTACCTGAAAGGTACCCAACAAATTTTCCGCTTTCTGCCCCTCTGCCGTTTTACCATGTTTTATATATATATATATATTTAACAATGACATTGGTTTCTGGCGTTGAGTGTACAAAATATTTATCTATGAATTTTATGTTAAATTTTATTTTTATTTTATCTATAACTAGCTGTCCTGGCACACTTCGTACCGCCATTTTTTTTTCATTCTCACCATTTAAACCATCCCTGAGCTATGACAAATATTTCAATACCAAAATTAACCAAATCGGTCCAGCCGTTCCCGAGTTTTAGCGAGACTAACGAACAACTAATAAATTTTTATATACATACTAGCTTTTGCCCGCGGCTTCGCTCCCGGCAACAGATTATTCTACTCTACCCTACTCTACCCTATTCGAATTTTTCTCACCTTTTAAACCTTCCCTAGACCTCCACGAATAATTCAAGACCAAGATAAGATAAATCCGTTCAGCCGTTCTCGAGTTTTAGCGAGACTAACGAACAGCAATTGATTTTTATATATATATATATATATATATATATATATATATATATATATATATAAGAAGATTATGTTGTGTCATGGGCGATAAAAAAAATAACATACAGCCTGTCTAATATTACTAATTCATTTAATTGGATCTTGTAGAAAATAGTTGTATTTTAGTTTTAAAATGTTACCTGAAACTATAAAACTAAAATACAACTATTAGAATATTATAAGTTCTGAATATCATTTGTTTTACGCACCGACATGGTACGATTCGTGACGAAACGCCATTACACTACATATTTCGAAAGAATCAAAATAAAAGCTGATTTCTGAGTGAAAACCCCGTAAAGTTATTCCACATCTACAATACAACCACCCAAAGAAAAAGGGCGCATCTACATTTTAGACTTAATAGAATTATTACGCGCACCGAACCAATATATCGATCCTCAAAGAACTCAATATCAAAGAGAGATTATCGTCGTCTGTGCAAATACGAATTCTCACGTTCTTCGGGCCTATCACCCGTAACGAGAACTTAATGGAGCGATTGGAAAGTTGAGGACAAAAGATCACGTAGACGCTCTCCAACACGGTGGACAGACCTCATCAAATCGGTGACGCATTGCAGCGTCAATGAAAGCTGCCAAACACAGAACTTTAAGGCGTCGCATCGTGAGTGAGGTGGCGCAGGACTCGACCGACACATGACCACGACTACTCTGTCCAGAGTGCACGACTAAGAAGAAGAAGAAGAATCAATCAAGGAAATATTGACATCCAGTTTTTTTTCTTCTGCTCACGTTTGACCGATGCCTCACCTGATGGTAAGCGATAAAATGTAGAAGTAACTTCTTTAAGGCATCTATAAGTTGTAGCCATCGGAAAACAAAGACACCTGCAGGGATGTCCAGATTTTTTGCCAGATGGAAGTAGATGGGTGAGAATAAATTTTGCAAGTCTGACGCACAGTTATCGAAGTGACACCACTTCGTCTGGCCACCGTAGGCGCAGATTTGACGGCGGACAATGGGTAGCTCGCCATACGGTCGTCTGGTAATCGTCCAGACCAAGTCTAGTCGTCGACGGACGGCGCGCAGTGTTCCGCGCGCCTCAAGGAGTTGTCAGCAAACTCGATCCTGCAGAAGGGTCGAACCCAACTGGGGCCAAGGATTTGAATCTGAAAGAAAAGCCCTAGTCCTGGTATGTATGGTGACGTAAGAACAGGGTAGGTTATTTAGTCAGTAAGAGTCTGACACTGTCTCCCGCTCCGCCCAAGGACGGGATTCGTCATTGGATGATTTTTACCTACTATAAAAAAACCATAACTATTTTTTTCAAATCTTATTTGTTTTTCTCCGTTTTGTTAGATGCACCCATTTGACTTAATGCGGCTTTATATTACACGCAATAAAATTACAGCTTACAAGCGTTCAATATGTTTAATAAATTAATTTCATGCGTGCGTCCGCTGAACTAAAGCCATTTCTTTTGATTAAGGACCACGATTACCATCAAGATCGCAATCTTTCTAATTTTACGTGTACCAAACCTAATTACAGTCACATTTTACATCTATTAATCATGTCGTAATTTCCTATTTTATAGGTTTATGTGAGAAATTATATCGTGTATAAAATAGTTCATTGTTTTATTGTAACAATTTAACCTAAATAAGAATTCTAAAATACTTTATGTTCGTTCCTATATGGTTTTTTTTTGGTGGGCAAAAATCTCTTGGACGACGCGGGAAACAGTGTCAGACTATTACTAACGGTGGGCGCCGTCGCTTCGAAAGCGACCGGCAGCCCAGCTGAACGCCTGCCAGAGGGTCATGGCCATACGGATGATACGGGGATATCGCACGGTGTCCCGCGAAGCGGCGAGCCTTCTTGCTGGCCTACCACCATGGGATCTGGAGGCGACAGTCCTTGCACACATGCACGATCTGCGCGTGGAGATGCAACGCCGGGGCGAAACTCCGCTGCCGCGACAAGTCGCAGCATGGCGGACGGAACTCCGGCGGGATCTCGTGATGGCAAAATGGCGTCAGCGACTGTCGCAACCCAACGCTGGGCACGCCATAATTTCGGCGGTAAGTCCCCTCTTTGAGGCGTGGCTTGAAAGATCTCACGGCGTACTCACCTTCCGTGTGACGCAGGTTCTGACCGGACATGGCAAGTTCGGGAGGTTCCTGCACCGAATTCGTGAGGAAGCAACGCCCGGGTGTCGCCACTGTGCGGAACGCCCGGAGGACACGGTAGAGCACACGGTAGAGGTGTGCCCCGCGTGGGAAGAGCATCGCCTTGTTCTCGTGGAGGCGATCGGAGGCGGCGATCTCTCGCGACGGGCCTTGGTAGAGGCCATGGTCCGGAGCGAGGAAGAGTGGCAGGCGGTCGCGTCCTTCTGCGAAGCAGTAATGTTAGCAAAAGAGGAGGCCGACCGTATCAGGCAAAGGCAACGTCGCTCACGCCACAGCCGTCGCCGCCGTGACTCCGATCCCGATTTTCGGCCACCGTAGACGAGGGCTTGCGGACGGCGAGCCATGGGTAACTCGCTGTCCGCCTATCCGGTAAGTGTCCGGACCGAGCCCAAGTCGTCGACGGCGCGCACTGTTCCCGCGCGCCTCAAGGAGTTGTCAGCAACTGTAGGGGCCCGGCAGGGTTGAAGCCTTCTGGGGCCTTGGATTGATGCGAAAGCGGAACACCGGGGCCCTAGAACTAAGGCAGGAAGGAAAGGTGGGTCGTTTAGTCAGTAGAAGTCTGACACAGTCTCCCGCTCCGCCCAAGAGCGGGATTCGTCATTTGATGATTTTTCCCACCATAAAAAAAAAGACTATTACTAACTAAACACCCCACCTCGTTTGTTCCTTGCCTTTCGCACTGTGGCCAAGCCTTCCTTTTAAAAAGAGACTCTGGGCCCCAGTAGGCTTCAACCCTTTTGCAGAGTCCTACGATTTTTGCAGAAAACTCATTGAGGCGCGCGGGAGCAGAGCGCGCCGTCGACGTCTTGCGTTCCTATACGGTCCATATTTCCCGTTGTTGCAAACCCTTGTTGAAACCTTTCGTCATGCCAAATTCAGGGTTTTTTCAACCGGAAGTGCCCTATGATTTAGGAATTGTATGAGTGTCGAAATGTACGTATTTTATAAATATAATTTAAACGTTTTTTCACAGCTTTAAATGACAGCAAACCTGAGTACATGTTTTTAACTTCAACTTCATACCTCTTCGCATTCCCGATATAAAAAAGGTCTAGACAGACGGACGACAAAATGATCTTATAAAGGCTTATATATGTTTTATATGTATACTAGTGACACGCCCCAGCTTCGCACGGGTGCTATGGTGACATTAAATAAATTATGCATGTATTATACACATAAACCTTCCTCTTGAATCAGTCTATCTATTAAAAAATGCCGCATCAAAATGCGTTGCGCACTTTTGAAGATATAAGCATACATAGGGAATAAGCAACTTTGTTTTATACTATGTAATGATTATTATATATTATACATATTTTTCTTTTTGAGATACAGTCAACCCTAAAAATGAAAGTAAAATCATATTTTCCATACCATTTAAACGCACATCAACGCTTAAATAAAACGATAATCCATCTACGATCTGGCAACACTGACGTCACATCCGTTCTGACCGGAAGTGGCGCCATCTGCCGCCAGCTGTTGACATCGAGCCAAGTGCATTGTAAGCCGTCGACACTGTACCGTTTATATTAAATATTCATTCATGTTCTGTGGTGGGTACGTTCTATTAGATAGTGATTTAGCTTTAGATATAGGTATGATACAGCCTTTATGTTTGCTTGCTTTTACCAGTGGCGAGAGCAGTGGTGGCCGAGTGGTAACGGCCGCGACTTACGAGTTATAGGTCGCGGCTTCGAACCCAGCCAGGCGCATTACTTTGTGTAATTTATTTCATCACCACTGCTCTCAAAACGGTGAAGGAAAACATCGTGAGGAAACCGGCATGTCCGTGAACCAAAAATACGAAGACATGTGACATCCGCCAATCCGCACTGGGCCCGCGTGGTGTATTACGGCCCATTCTCCCTTTTAGAGAGGAGGCCTGTGTCCCTGCCAGTGGGAACATTAAAAAGGCTGATGATGATGGATATGATATAGCCTTTATGTTTGCTTGCTTTTACCAGTGGCGTTGCCGCGTAAAAATTGAAAATTAAACTGGGCACAAGGTTTTTTTTTATTCTAGATAAGTTAGCGTTTGACCACAATCTCAACTAATGGTAAGCGATGATGTGGTCGACGATGGAGCACGCTTGCCTAGAAGTAACCTATACACTCTTGACTTAAAGACCCCTAAGTTGTAACTAACAGAAAATACAGACGCCGGCAGGGAATTCCACTCCTTAGCTGTACGCATAATGATTATGTTCCCAAAACGCTTTTTTGTTTCGTTAGGGGAATCCAATGACAGGAGCCGGAGATAGCGTCAGACTTTTACTGACTAAAAAAACTCACCCCGTTCCTTTAATGCCACTCATGCCAGAGCCGAGCCTTCTTTCCAGAAGCAGACCCTTGGCCCCAATGGGCTTCGACCCTGCTGAGTGACAACTTCCTGAGGCGCGCAAGCCCAAGTCGTCGACATCGCGTCAGTACGCGCAACTTGGGCTCGTTCCGGTCTGAATGGTTACCGGACGATCGAACGGCGAGCTACCCATTGTTCGCCGTCCGCAAGCTTGCCTCTACGGTGCTCGGAAATTCTCAATTTTTTTCCTTTGTAACTGACGACTGATGTAAACAATTTATACTAAGAGCAACTACGTATCAAAATACGAATAATCCATCTACATCTGTGTTGCCATAACTTTAGACTACCATTTTAGAAGAAAATTGCAACCTAATCTGAACCCTATTTTTTAAACACAAAGTTCACTTTTCATTTTCTTAGCTCTTAAATAAAATTGTTAGTAAAGCATACCTCGACAAGGTGAAATCTAGAGTGAAATGTAAAATTTTCGAGCAAAAAGAAATTTTCCGTTTCGAGTGCTTTCAAGGATGGTATTCGGAATAAATAAAAGTGTTACGGGTATTTATTGCTTCCTCTTGAGTTTTGCACTGTTGATTTGAGAACAAAATACAGAACTGCAATTCTGTTTTTTTTTTTTTTATGCAAGTGTGTAATAACATGTAGTTACTGTCGAGGCGGAATTAAGACCCGAGCCGTAGCGAGGGTCTTAACGATTGCATCACTGATTAAGCACTAGTTTAAAGCAATTAAAAAAAAACTAAATATAAGGTTTTATATACAAAGATATTCTACAAAAAAATCACCTCTTTTAATTACAGAGACACGGAACATGACCAAACTGAAACCCATTATAATCAACCGAAATAATTCAAGAATGTTTTGAGCTCCCGCCGTTGTGGTTCCGTACTTAATTTAATAAATAGAACTATATAAAATGTCAATGACATTTTATTCTTTAATTGAACTTAGTTTTGGTTACCAATTTACATGTCGCACTAATATTATAAAGATGAAATATGTGTGTGTTTGTTACCTCTTATAGCTTAAATGACAGAAAAGATTTGGATTTTCCGGACACGAGCAGGCCATGTCCTGGAAAAGCACATAAGACGTCTTTCAATCTAACTGGATGAGACCAAATACCCGTATTTTACATGGGACTCTTCTGAAACCTCAATAAACCAGTTTTTTTTTAATTAATATACTAGTGTTTGACTACAATCCCACGTGATGGTAAGCAGTGATGAAATCGGTGATGGTGACGCGCACTAGTTTATTAAGAAAGAAATAAAAAGAAGCAAATGGTCTAGTGAATAGAAATGACATCTGAATGAATTAACGGGACGCAAATAAAGCAGATAGAAAGAAAAAGGGAGCATTTCGATGGATACAAGACGCACAGACCAGGCCGTTGTAGTGACGCTTGGGGGAGATCTATATCCAACAGTGGACATTTTTTTTCTGACATGATGATGATGATGATTGAAAGCCGCCAACCTATCTAGTCGATGACACAGCCGCGCAGACAGACCGAAGCGATGTGATATGCACAATTATAAACTTATTTTATCATAAAAACACTCCACAGGCTACTCCAAACTAAAATATGGCGTCATAAAACTACTCCGCATCACTATAGACTAAAGTATGACAGAAGTATGTCCAAAAGACTGACGACATTGCCACGTTGTATGGCCATGCTTAATCTCTGACCGATGCAAAAGCAAGTCCTTGTGCGACGCGAAGTGCCAACTAAGCGTTTGGATAATTCTTTAAAAGCGTATGAACAATCAGACTCTACAGCCCAAACTAATTATAATAATAACTGCAGATATTTGTTATTTGTCAATTTTTTTTTTATTATTTATTTTTTTGTTATTTTTTATTTATTATATTATTATTTGCATAAATAAATATAATAATTAGTACATGAAGATTAAATAAATAAATATAATAATTTAATCTTTAAGTATTTATTTCTTTCCTACTATTTCCGACGCTTGAGATTCTCCACAGCTACCGCGGTAGCACCGGCACAGCATGATGACCAAGAATTTAAAAATAAAATTTGATTTAGTATCGAAGTTTATGATGCTGTCTCCACGGACCCTTAAAAAATATTTACATTTTCTAAAAAAAACCCAATACATTGTGACTTATGTACTCCTTAGGGGATTTTTGCGTTACTTTGGTATATTTTTTGCTTTTCTAAAAAGAAATTTCTGAAACTTAATGACCCTTAACTTACAAGCTGATTATAGGTTTTCGGGGAAAAAAGGGAATTTTTCTTCTAAACATTGAGGGAAAATGTGTTGTTTGTTTTTAATTAAGACTTTGATTTTAGGATTTTTCTGTGTGTTCTATAACATATACTTCACGTTTGAGCCCAAAAAAGTTTTTTTTAGAGAAGTACCATTTGATGCCAACGTAGGCAGAGACAAAGAGGTTTAGCCTAGAGGATAATTGAACTGTCAAAACCAGAAGCGAACATCGGCGTTCGCTTCGGGTCAGGACCAAATTTTTGACGCGACTTAATGTGTCACACTGGAAAATAAATGTAGCACAATAGAATTGTTGCGCTATATTTGTTATTGGATGGCTCTGGGAGACAAGGAATTTTAGGATGAGGAGAAAAGCAAACCACACCATGCAATTGACAACAAAGAACTACAATTGTTTTATTCTTAGTTTTAAAAATATTTACAGAAAAATAACTAAAAAGGTTTAACTATATAAAAAAGTTTCAATTGGGAACATCCGCCCATTTTTTTTTTAAGACAATAAGAGTGTTCCTTATAAATGTACTAGCTTTTTAAGCGGCCTCTTAAAAATTCCTGCTGCTGTCAGCACATCGGCCACTCTTGCCACTCCGTCCCTGCCACGGTACACTTTTTCAATTCGGCCTTTAGGCCACACACCTCGTGGGAGATTGTTGTCGACAATGATCACCACATCTCCAATTTTAATGCCAGGTCGTTGTCGGCACCTCTAGATAAATGTAGTTGCGGCAAGTATTCTAACACCCAACGACGCCAGAATTGATCTGCCAATTGAACGGCCTTCCGCCAGGAAATTCTACCGTGCAGATCTCTTTCACTTGAGTTCGCCGGAATGTTCCTTCCCGATGAGGTACCGATTAAGAAGTGGCTAGGTGTTAACGCTTCCGGGTAATCTGGATCGGGAGAAACGTGCGTGAGTGGTCTGCTATTAACGATCGCCTCCGCTTCAACAAGGAGTGTTGTCAGAACCTCTTCTGATGGCGATTTTTCTTTTAGTGTCACCTTTAGCACAGTCTTTATACTTCGCACCAAACGCTCCCATGCTCCGCCCATGAACGGCGCTGCTGGTGGGATAAAATTCCATTCAATGGCTTCATTTGCAGCAAAAGAGGAAACTTGGCTACCGTACAGTTTCTTCAGTTCACGGTTTAGACCCACGAAGGCTGTCCCATTGTCCGAGTACATCTGACGAGGACAACCGCGCCGTGCGATAAATCTTCTCAAACTCATTACCGCCGCGTCGGTGGAGAGGCTGTGAACAACTTCAAGATGAACCGCTCTGATGACCAAACATGTGTAGAGAGCGACATACCGTTTCTCGTGCCTGCGTCCGATGGTAACTTGGATGGGGCCAAAGTAGTCCAGACCTGTATAGGAGAAAGGTCTTTCATTGTGGGCTAATCTTGCTGTTGGAAGTTTTCCCATAGGCGGATTGTATGGCGTAGCCTTTCGTTGTCGACAGAATAAACAATGATTAGCGACTGACCGAACTGTGCTTCTTAAATGTATTATCCAGTAAACTTGACGAAGTTCGTTCACGACTGTCTCTGTGTTAGCATGAGCGGCTTTCTGGTGGTAGCGTAACACTAAGAGGCGTACTGTTGGGTGTTTGCCATCTAATATGATTGGAGACTTGGCTTGACTCGAGACTCCAGTAGCAGCAGTAATCCGACCTGATAACCGAAGTAGGTTATCCTCGCCGATGGTAGGAGACAGGTTCAACAATCTGCTGGAGCGTGGCAGGGAAGTCGCTGTTTTTATACAGTCGATCTCTGTTTCGAAGCAGTCTATCTGGCTTTGCCATAGTACATGACTCTCTGCTAATTGTAAGTCAACCGCTGACAAGTCAAGAGGAGTTAGTTTTGTGTTACCTACTCTACGGCAAATGTTAAGAAGCTTACGTGCAAATAAATGAGCTAGAGCAGTGGCTCGGACGAGGCATAACCATTTACTGATACGCAATGGGCTAGCTGAAATGGGAGATAAGGGATGAAATGGTTCATCGGATATTGTATGACATATGACTCTGTGCCTTGGTTTCAGCTCTACCTGATCAGCATTCGGTATTGTGACCATTGGTTCTACGGGCCACTGATCTGATAGTAAAAAAATAGGACCAGTAAGCCAGCGTGACTCCATATTTAGGGGCTTTTTATCTAAACGTGTCGCATCATCAGCAACATTCATTTCGGTAGGAACCCAGCGCCATTCTCCGACACTTGAGAGTTCTAAAATTTCTCCAATACGGTTGGCCACAAAAGGCTTGAATTTACGAGCGTCATTTCGCAGCCAACCTAAGACATTCATGGAGTCACACCAGAAAACTCGTCTATCCGGTTTAAACGTATGAGCGTTGCAAATAGTGTCGGCAAGTCGAGCAGCTACCAAAGCACCTTGAAGTTCTAAACGTGCTATGGAGGAGGGTTTTAATGGAGCTACTCTGACTTTACTACCAATCAGTACTACTGTGATGGTATTATTCGGTAACAACAAACGCCAATACGCTACAGATGCATACGCGGACTCGCTAGCATCACAAAAGACATGAAGTTCTCTCTGTGCTGTATCAAACTCGCTCAAATTATATCGACGAGGAATTTTTAAATTAGAAATGGAATTAAGACAAACTGCGTGCCATTCTTTCCAAGCCGATGAGTCAGCTTGAGTGAGTTGTTGGTCCCAATCAACTACTTTACGCCATATATTTTGAAACATGATCTTGGCCCTCACCACGAGTGGAGCTAAAAAACCTAGTGGATCATACACGCACATCAATAAAGAAAGAGCTTCACGTTTTGTAAAACCATCGGATATGGATTTACCGATCAAGCCTTTAACTTCAAAACTAAGACAGTCCTCACCGGGCTGCCACACTAAACCAAGAGTTCTAACAGACTTATCTATTTTACCCATATCAACATTTACATTACCTAAAGATGGATCTAATAAGTTTTCTCTTGGAACGAGAGCTAGGGCTGCCGGGTCATTCGACACCCAAGATCTCATTTTAAAATGAGCCTTTTTATGAATTGTAACAATATTAGCAGCAAGGCGTGCTGCTTTGGCTACTGAATCTACTGAAACAATGCAATCATCCATATAATGGCTATGGAGAATAGCATTGACAGCTTCTGGAAAGTCATTAATGTATTCAGTGGCGTTTTTATTTTTTATGTATTGGGACACAAAAGGGCTAGAAGCGGCACCGAATATCATTGACGACATCCTATATATTTGAATTGGTTCTTCAGGTGAATTTCGCCAAAGAAAACGTTGGGCATCCCTGTCTGCCTCGCGTATTTTCACCTGAGGAAACATTTCTTCTATATCGCCAGAGAGCCCGACTCTTCCTTCGCGAAAACGAAAGAGAATGTCGATAATAGAGTTAAGCAGGTCAGGTCCAGTAAGAAGCATGGAATTTAAGCTCACCCCGTTTGACTTTGCCGCCGCGTCGTAAACTATGCGCAGCTTACCTGGCTTATTGGAATTTGTAACGCCAAAGTGCGGTAAATACCAACATTTAGTGCTGGACGAATGGCTGCTTACAGGACCTTCTGCATATTTTTTGTCCAACGTTGATTGCATGTTTAATTTATACAATTCAGCATAGGCCGGGTCTTTGAGCATTTTTCTCTCCAAGCTTTTGAACCTTGACATAGCCAGGCCAAAACTATTTGGAGCTTCAAATTGCTCGTCCTTCCAAGGAAGAGCAACTTCATACGAATTATCAGGTAAATGACGGGTAGTAGCTTCAAGGATCTTGATCGCTTTAGTGTCACTATCGCTACGACACTCTCTTTTAGTAATTCCAAGAGAATCTAGTTTGTAATAATTTTGGATAAGTGTATTCAGATCATTATCCTCACTGGAAGTACTAACATGATTGATTGTGTCAATAGCCTTCGTCCTACTAGATTCAAAACCAAATAAAACCCAACCTAGACTAGTGTTTATTGCGACTGGTTGAGACCTGTTGCCTTTCCGAATTGATTTGGGAATTGTAAGATGCCAGTTATCGATGCCGATAATTACTTTAGGCTCTCCATCCTTATAGCAAAGAACGTCACTTAAGTCTCGCAAGTGGGGGAATTGTTGGATGCTTTCAGTTCGAATAGTCTGTTTGGATAACCCTAAACTACTGATCGCCCGAGCCTTACGAATGGTGAACGTGTCTGTACATTGTGAACCTTTGATGTCAAAGTCCACAAACTGAATCTTGACCTCTTTTCCTAAACCACCAACGCAGTCAAGACGAACGTTTGATTCAGGTCCCGCCACACCAATTTCTTTGCATAACTGGGAATCAATGAAAGTAGCAGTGGCGCCATCATCTAACAAAGCAAACGTATCAACACTGCGTAGCGGTCCCGAAATCGTAACGGCAACGATTTTTAACAAAGGTCTCATGTGAATATAGTTTTCGTCGGAAGAGGTGTACGCTATTACCTCTACAGGTTGTTTATCGGACACTTTTGCCTGATTATCGGACGACCTTTCGGTATTTTCGCAGTCTAGTTCGTTTTCTAAAACTGTATGAGCTTGTAAATGTATGTCATTGTCGTGCAAAAGTTTATGATGTTTGAAATTACAACCGGTCACATTGCAAACCTCTTTCTTATTTTTGCAAAACTTATAACTATGTGAACCTTTTTTAAGACATTTATGACACAACTTATTTTCTTTTACAAACTGCCACCGCTGACAGATAATGTCATAAAATTGTTACATTCAGCTAAATTATGTTTATGTTTACACAAAGGACAGGGTTTAATTTCAGTTTTAATTGAATTTGCGTGGTTTTTATTTGCCGAAAAAGGTGATGAGGTCTTAGAAATATTTTGAGAACCGTCTGAAAATGATACGGAATGTACCTTCTCGTACTTTTTAACAACCATTGACAAACTTGAGCTGCTTTTCGACTTCGCGAGTCAAAAATAATACTAACAGCTCAAGCATGGTGTTCCCCTGTTGTGAGAAGTTAACTATGGCAAAATCCGTCCATTTGTTTCGCAGTAAAGGGTTCAGTTTACCTAGAATGGTTTGAAATAGCTCTGGAGAATCTAAGTAACTTTTCTGACCTAAGAGCCTCATAACTTCAACTGAGTTTCTTACCTTGCAGGTGAATTTGTTGAGATCATCACAATCTAAGGAATTTAATTTGGGCCACGACCGTATGGAAGCTATTTCCTGCAAAACAATAAATTCGGGGCGACCGAACCTAAGCTTCAAAGCGTCCATTACCTCCACAGGATCACGCGCAGAAACCAGGAGCACCGCTACCGTTTCACGAGCTATTCCACGAAGTGCAAGGTTGATCCGTGCTAGGTTCTCGGAAGCGGAGAAGGAAAACTTTGTATCTTCGTAGACTCGCTTGAAGGCGAGCCAGTCCAAAGCCTTACCGTCGAAGACAGGGAGGCGCCCATCGCTATTCTTTACTGTCGAACCTCCACTGATCTTTGCTATCGACGTCGTAATTGCCTGTGCTAATAAAGTTATATCAGAAGGTTGTTGTTTATTTTTAGTAAAATTAGAAGCGGGTTCTTGCGTACTATCGGGGATTGGAAACTGTGGCTGTAACGCTGTGGTAGCAGGTAGGTTTGGCGCTAACGGGCTCCTTCCACCACAAACGTTACCATTTAGTTGAAGACAATTGGGGACTGGAATGTTCGCTGTGGTAGTACCCGAGTGCAACCCTTTTGGGCTTTTTCTGCCACATAATGTGTCTTGGCGACATTCTGCGTCTTCAAAGCTTTCAAGGCAAGCCGTAGAACAGTGTGCTATAGGTTCTACCTGAATGTCTGGCATTACCTTATCGGATGACACTAACCACTGTTGTACTTGCCGTTCCGACGATAAAGAGCTCCTGCGACTCCCTCGACTATCTGCTTCTAAAGCTGCAAGCTGAGCCTGCAGTTCTAGGTTAGCAGCCTCTCGCTCCGAGTTCGCTGCTGCAGCTGCTGCCGCCGCCGCCGCAGCCGCACGTTCAGCCTCAGCAACCTTCCGAATGTGCGCCGCTTGTAAGGCCAACTTTTGGGCACGGATTGTTGCTGACGATCGTGACGTCCTGGAACTCGTGGAGCGATCACCGCGCACTACTGGTGGTTCAGTCATGTTTCGTTGATTTGCTTCCTCCTCTCGAGCTTTTGCTTGACTCCTTGTCTCCACCATACGAATTTTTAAACTGTATTTCTTACCGGTAAACGTGGGAGAAGGACCAAAATGTTATTGGATGGCTCTGGGAGACAAGGAATTTTAGGATGAGGAGAAAAGCAAACCACACCATGCAATTGACAACAAAGAACTACAATTGTTTTATTCTTAGTTTTAAAAATATTTACAGAAAAATAACTAAAAAGGTTTAACTATATAAAAAAGTTTCAATTGGGAACAATATTTATTTTCCAGTGTGTTATGCGATTACGTCAAAAATTTGGTCCTGACCCTTACACCTATTATCTTACTATTGTGTTTCTAATGACGGTATTCAACTAATTAATAAATGGCCTGCCCAAGCGAAGCACACCTCTACCCTATGCTCCACCGTTTACTAAGATTTCTATTAAGGAACTCAACGAAAACCCTCATTTGAAAGTTACACCACACCTACAAATATATCTATTCCTCATTATCTACACTAATATAATAAAGAGGGAAAGTTTGTTTTTTTGTTTTTTTATTTTTTTGTTTTTTTGTTTGTAGGAGGTAATCTCTGGAACTACTGGTCCGATTGGAAAAAAATTAGCAACAATAGAAAGCTGCTTTACTTCTGAGTGACATAGGCTATATTTTATGTACGCGGGCGAAGCCGCGGGCAAAAGCTAGTCTATAATATTTATGTATTTAGAAATATATAAATATGTTTGTCAGTGGTCTGTTGCTCATAACACAAGCTCTGCTTAGCTTGAGACTAGACGACGTTGTGCAATATATTATATTGTACTCGTATTATTCCTACAAAATCATGATCATTGGAAGCCAATTAAAAGGCTGGGATCTTAGCCACTACATTACTGGGAAATATTACCAGAAACTTTTGAACTGAATAATTTTCTCAACTAGCAGATGATGTTGTATATAATGCTACTCCTGAAAATAAGTGAACTAGTACAGTAACTTTAAATGTTTTCTGACCACAAAATATAGTAAAAACTCGTACATATTTAAACCAAAACTCTCACAAAGCGCCTGATTCAATTCACGCCGCAACCATGTTATTACAAAACAGTTTGTTCCGATCGGATTGCGAGGCATTGGGGTGAATCTGTGACCCAGGGGAAATGTGTACAGGGGGTTACAGGGGTACTGTATCCCCTCCTGAAGCCACGGGTTTATATGGGTTGTTTATTTCAAAGATAAATGAATAACCATTGTGCTTTTAAGAGGTCGCTGATGAAAAATTGCAGCGTTAAATTCTTTTTCAGTACATTTACTCGGAAACCCGCTCATGTCCCACCGTTTACAGGCATGCAATGGATTACTTTCCGCATTAATGCGGGAAAAAGCGCTTGCTCTCCCCCGCCATAATATTATTGTAAAGAAATAGTGTATCGCATCAGGATGGACGCTTGTCGTCCCCCATGAGGCGCAAGTCGACCCACACGAGGTCAGAAACAGACTAAAACAGATTTTAAGGCTATTTTTGTTTTTTTACTGAGGTATGAATTTTGCTTTCTTTCTTTCTTTCACGAATCGTAATTGTATTGAAAAACGTCGTTTGACCCACGTGCAAATTTTTCACTACAGCCCTCGGCTCCATAACACACTCGCCTACGGGTCGTGCGAATTCCGCCTCGGTTGCAATGAGAAACTTTCTTCACTTGTATCAAAATGTACTATTTTTAGTCTCATATAGTATGAATTTCAAATCAAAGGACACAGTGGAGCTTAAGAACAGGTATCCCGCTTGAGCAGAACACCACTGTGTCTAGAGGAGTTCAACATCATTCAACGGCAGTGGTTACGACCTCTTGCCTCAGCTCTTGCCGAAGGCCATGATCCAGAACGAGGTGGAAGTCAGGCAGTCACCTCCTTCTGTGAAGCAGTATGAATGCAAGAATGCTAGCGAAGGAGCCAGTCCTAAAGGAGAGGGGATAGACATCCAGAAACAATAAATGTTGACTTGCGGATGACGAGCAATGATCACGGCCGTCCGGTACCCGTCCGGACTAAACCCAATTCGGTCACAAAGCATGGCGTCCTCAAAGAGATGCTCTGGGAGTCAGTGGCTAATCGTGTAACGAAAAAGTAAAACAAATATAAGCTTAGATTAATGTGAACGTTCGATTAACTTTCTAGTAGTACCTACTCATACCTCCATGGTCCAGAGTTCCCGAGACACCGTAAACCGTGCCAAGTGGAGACGCATCGGGAGCCTCACTAGCCAACGAAAATGCAACATGATCAACCACGACCACTCAGTCAAGAGTGAACGACTAAGGAAGAGAAGGAGTATCTACTCGTTCTAATAAATCGTTGACAATATACTCATACGAATAAACATTAGATCTACTGCCAAACCGCTCTCCGAAACTCTATTACGCATAAAATCAGAGCCTGATTGAGTCTGAACTTCCCCCTGCAAGTCGCTAGACCAATTTAGCATCGTTTAAAACATGAAAAATCGAAAATGCGGGCGCCGAAGCCTATAATCGGAAGCCATGCTTCGGGTGATGGCAGGGCTTCCGGGCCAAAGAGAAATTATATTCAGAAGGCAAAGTTTACACCACTTATCATTAAGAATTCAGATATTGAAGGTGGGCCTTCCCCACGTCACTCCTCCGAGCATGGTTTAAAAGCTTGTTGCTTCATTTAACGCAACCTAAAGTGATGTTTGATGCAAAAGTAATGCGGAAAAAGAGAATTATAACACTCTGTTGGCATTCGGTAATTCTACAATTTATTCAAATGTTTCACAAAACTTGTTCCAAGAAAAACGTGTTTTTATTAAACAAAAAAAGGACATCATTTAGAATCTCGATTCAATGCGCTAGGCTTCTATAGCAGATTTTCAGATGTCTTTACTGGATTACTCTTAGACAAATTTATGTTTTGATTTCTATAGAAGCCTAGATAATATTCAAAAGACATCTGTTTATCCAAAATATCTGAAGGAAGGATAAAATAACAAGACCTTAAACCATGTTACATGCTCAGTGTAAATTTATATTTATTCTGTAGCGATACAGAAGGTGGCAAATAACTTGACTCATGATTTTGTTGTTGGGGAAGCTACCACCACCTATGATTCCGTACATTTTGACATGCCCTAGCTAACCCTACCACGAAAATCTCTAGTCAATTTAATATTTAGGGTTCCATAGCCCTAAAGGAGAAAAAGCAACCGTTATAGAATCACTTTGTTGTCTGTCTGTCTGTCTGTCAAGACCCTTTATCGCGGGAACACAGGGAAGTATCGAGTTAAAATTAAAACTATATATTCAAGTCTACGGTCTCTTAAAGCTGTGAAAAAATTATACTTCTAAGTTAACGCAAAAAAGAAGTTAGGTACTGTGTTCATATCGCAAAAAACGTTTATTTCAACACTCTCAGGGAAATAAAAATTCATATGATATTTCCCGTTGACCTAGGATCTTGAAATTTGGCGTAAAGCAAGGTTTTATAATACAGATATAGGTAAAAATCAGAAAACTGAAAATTTGTAGTCACGTCACACAAAAAAAAACTTTTTGTGATTCGGAAATATCTTCTACACTAGATTCGGGAATGGCACTATTCGCGAGTCCGTCTCGCACTTGCCTAGTTTTTTATTATTTCCATTCGTGCGATTTGAAAACTATCATTAAGTAATGTTTGTGATTCCAAAGTATAGAGCAAAATAGGGTGTATAGTAAACATATCTCGGTTCCGCTCGCACTACGAAAATTTTAGCACGCTAACCCCAGCTAAGTTCGGGAGATTCTAGCAACGGATTCGTGAGGAAGCAACGCCCGGGTGTCGCTACTGTGAAGACCGCCTGGAGTACTCAGTCGAGTACACGGTAGGGGCGTACCCCGCTTGGGGATCGCCGTGTCCTCGTGGGGGGATCACGTATTAACAGTATCCTGGGATCAAGGCAAGGAAGGAACAAGGTACGTTGTTTAGTCAAAGTAACAAATCCCGCCCTAGGGTTTAGCCGGAAATAGTTTTAGACTTCTACTGACTAAACGACCCACCCTTTTTCTTCCTTGCCTTGTTCCGAGAACCCTTGTGTTACCCTTCCGCATCAACCTATAGCCCCAAGAGGCTTCGACCCTGGAACCTAGAAGTAAAAATCACTTGTTGTTGAACTTCTGCTAATAATCTTCGATGCGCTTCTCTCGTGATCTCCACAAATTCACGAGATTTTCACACGTATTTACACAAGCAAATACGGGAGGAAATTGTGCTTTTTTGTTTAAGAGCTACTATTACTTTACATAGACGACATTTTCTTACAGTATTACTTAATATTTTTTTGGTTTTAAAGTGGTTTCTCTTTGTTCGTAAACACTCACTATGTCACTGTCGTAGAGAATTCGAATATATATGTTACGGGTAAAGCTAGAAGATGGAGTAAACCTAGGTTTACCCGGGTAAACTTAGTATTACCCAAGCTTCTTGGGTAAAGTCCGAATAAAAAGTAAAATCAATTTTAATTCGGGGTTTACCCATGCTCACCTAGGTCTACCCAACTCTGGCTGGGTAATGTTAGGTGTTGCGTTATTTTCGCACCCGTGGCGTAATTCTGGGGGGCCCGCGTTATCTGCCGACGCGGCCACGCACGTCGCTTACTTACTGACATAATGGCGACCGAGCAAAGTCCAAATATATCTCCAGAAGAAAGCTTACGAGAGCTTGCAAATGCAAAACTTGCAAATGCAAAATTGACTAAAGAACCTATCCCATTCCTATGTTGCCATATATACCAAGGCCAGAGCCTTCCTTTCAGATGCGATCCCTTAGACCCAGTTGGCTTCGACCATCTGCAGGGTCCCTACGGTTTGCTGGCAACTCCTTGAGGGGTGCGGGAACAGTGCGCGCCGTCGACGACTGAGCTTGGTCCGGACGGTTACCAGACGATTGGACGGCGAGCTACCCATTGCTCCCCATCCACAAGCCCGTGCCTTCGGTGGCCAGAAATCGGGATCGGAATCTCGGCAGCGTCTCGGGCGTGAGCGCCCAGTCGGCTTCCTTCTTTGCTAGCATTACTGCTTCGCAGAAGGAGCCGTCCGCCTGCCACTCGTGCTCGCTCCGGACCATGGCCTCGACCAAGGCCCGGCGCGGGAGATGGCCGCCGCCGATCGCCCCCACGAGGACACGGCGGCAAAATTTTGCAATTCAAAATGTCACATCAGTTTATCTTGTTGAAATAATGGCAATATTTTAAATTAATTTGTCTAATTGATTAGTGAAATGAAAATCTGAGTGCAATTTAAACATTTATTATTTAAAAAACATACTAAGGCAAACGTAATATTGCAAGCTACTGAGTAATGAGCAGATAACGCGGGCCCCCCAGAATTACGACACGGGTGCGAAAATAACGCAACACCTAACATTACCCAGCCAGAGTTGGGTAGACCTAGGTGAGCATGGGTAAACCCCGAATTAAAATTTATTTTACTTATTATTCGGACTTTACCCAAGAGGCTTGGGTAATACTAAGTTTACCCGGGTAAACCTAGGTTTACTCCATCTTCTAGCTTTACCCGTGACATATATATATATATTCCACAATTGTCACACAACGTCGTCTAGTTCAAACTAAGCAGAGTTTGTGTTATGGGTACTAGACAACTGATAAACATACTTATGTATTTCTAAATACATACATATTATAGATAAATTACACCCAGACACAGAACAAATGATTGAGCACATCACACAAACTTTTATCCTGGGTGGGAATCGAACCCACGACCTCCGACATAGTAGTCAAGGCCACTAACCACTAGACCAACAGGCCAGTCAAAAATGGCTGTTAACTCCAAGGCAGTGGTGAGAGTCCCAAGGTACCTAAAGGTGATATGGTGTCTCATATACGTGGAAATCCTTAATAAGGAACCAGCCGATGATCGTAGAGACCCTGCAGAAGGGTCGAAACCTATTGGGGCCGAAGGTTCGCTACTGAAAAGAAGGCTGCCCGACCGTCCGGTAACCGTCTAGACCAAGCCCAAGTCGTCAACGGAGTGCACTGTTCCCGAGAGTCTTTAGGAGTTGTCATCAAACTGTAGGGGCCCATCAGGGTCGAAGCCTCTTTTGGCCATGGGCTGATGCGTAACACCTGGGATAAATACAAGGAACGAACAGGGTGGGTCGTTTAGTCCGCAAAACTCTGAAAATATTTCCCGGTCCGCCCAAGAGCGGGTGTGATCATTGGATAATTTTTCCCACCTGGTCCATCCTGAAAACCAGCGCCGTGGACTCGTCGCATTATATGTGGGTCCTTATGGTGGGTATCGTGGGGCTTTATGCTGAGTGGTGGGCCATTTTGCGCGGACGTGCGCACTATTCCGTTTAAGTTGTGTTTATGGTGTATCTAAAATAAAGAGTATATCTATCTATCTATTCTAATTGTTTTTGTATATGTTTTTTTGTAAATTATGAGTTACTTGTAAATTAGTATGCGTCCCGCAAATAAAAAGATTTTCTTTCTTTTTAGTTCCAGCTCTTATACTCCATCCTAAGGTTGTCTGGTAGATATCGCTGTCAGCGATAAGACCGCCTTTGTACCCATCATATAAGTTTCAGTGAAATTGTTACTTTTTTGGTGTATTATTCTATTATATTCTTCCTGCTTCTTTCTTCACCTTAAAAAAAAATCCCTAACGGATAACAAGAAGGCACATCTCTCTCTCTCTCTCTCTCATCCCGATAGAAACGATCTAATCCAAATGTCAGCTAGTACGATCAACCGCACGTCACTAGTTCGAAAACCGCCCTTGTAGCAGTGAAATAAGGACAGATGACGTTCGGTTGACTGTTAGTAGCGGAGGCCAGGATGCTAAATTTGCAGTTACTAAAGCGCCATGGAAAGAAAGAAAGAAAAAAAGAAAGAAAACATGTTTATTTGGCTCCATGAAACATGAACGATAAAATATATCTTTACAATCTTAAGTTAAACATAAAAAAAAATAGAAAGCAAATTTATTTTGCTTTCTATTTTTTTTTGACTATTGACTCCATGGGGATCTATAAGATAGATAGATTAAACTTTATTGTACACCAAAAAGTAAGATAAGATAGTGAAAATTTAGGTTCTGAAACGAAAAAAAGTTTTTCTGGTTGTATTCAACTTACCTTGTCTTAAACTGACGCGTTTGAGTTTTTCCGAGGATAAAAAAAAACAATATTAAGGGTTCATATGTGGTAGGGGTACATTACAGGACGCAAGGTTTCTCTGAGAGCAGTGGTGGCCGAGTGGTAACAGCCCCGACTTATGAGTTATAGGTCACGGGTTAAAACCTAGCCAGGCGCATTACTTTGTCTAGTTTATTTCATCACCACTGCTCTCAAAACGGTGAAGGAAAACAACGTGAGGAAACCGGCATGTTAGAACCAAAATTTCGAGGACATGTGACATCCACCAATCCGCACTTGGCCTGCGTGGTGGATTATGGCCTATTCGCTCTCTTAGAGAGGAGACCTGTGTCCCAGCAGTGGGAACATTAAAAGGCTGTTGATAATGATGAACGCTGCGTTGGAAGGCCTCCCACAAGGTGGCCCGATGACCTGGTCAGGGTTGCTGGAAGCCGATGGATGCAAGACGCACAAGACTGGTCTTTTGTGGCAGCGCTTGAAGGACGCCTGTGTCCAGCAGTGGAGGTCTTTTGGCTGTAATGATGATGATAATGATGAAGGTTTCTCTTCATATGATTTTCTCGAAGCTCGAGTAACGCCCAAATTTTCCATCTGGGCTCCCCTACCATGTACAATACCAGGTCAGGTTGAGGCGAGACGGCATAAGTCCACAAATCAACCAATAATCCTGGGATTGAGGTACAACTGGCGTCAAAGGGCTGTGACGTTTGTGTGAGGCTATGAGAGCAGCGAGTTAGAGCAGGTACGCTAGCTATAGTTGTCTCGTTTTATCACGGCTGTACAGGTCATGGCTTTTACCCTGCTTTCACTTAGTGGAAACAATGCACCACGTATAAAAATAAGCAAAGAAGATATACTCGTAAGTGGAGTAAAAAAAATACAGTACAATTTATAGATATGTCGTGGCCATATCGTAGAATTGATCACTTCTGGCTCGTGTGATATAGAAACCTTATTATATAGAAGGCCAAATTATGATATGAGCAAACCAAATCAATGAACACTCGGCGTTTGACGATATGACGGACTAAACGCATGATTATTTCATGATATGGTCTAACATTGCTGATCATATCCTAAATGAGATGTTTTGTAGTGAATGACTGACTGACGGATCAATTTTATAAGACGTAGGCGTCCAATAAGAACGGAATTTTCGCGATCCTGCCCTTAAAGAGGTTAAAAAAGGGGGGAAATTTTGCATTAGACTTGATTTCTTGATTCAATATCTTTAAAGAAGACCCAGAGCCAAAGTTACCAATTTGTTGACAGAACCCTAAGAAGTGAATACGATACCTATTAAATAGTCTACTGATATAATTTAATAAAAATAAATACTTTAAAAAATTAGACAGGGTTTAATTTAGAAATATTTTAGTGTGCTACCTACAAATTGATCCTAATTATCCCCAAGGTCCCCAAGGTCCCCAAGGTCGACTGGTAGACAATGCCTATGGCATTAAGTCCGCCTTTGTACTCATTATGTGCATAAAGTTTTTATAAATAAATAAATTATGAAACGTAGGGACTATACAAAAGGGTTAAAGCCTACTGGGGCCCAAGGTATCTTTCTGAAAGGAAGGCTTGGCCCTAAAGAGATAGGCAATGAAGAAACGGGGTGGGTATTTAGTCAGTAAGAGTTTGAAACTGTTTCCACTCCGCCCAAGAGCGGGATTCGTCATTGAATGATTTTTGCCCACCATAAAAAACCCTAATTATGGCACTTAAGAATGAGCTTAAAAAAAACACAATCAAACCAATACTACAGTTTTGTGGGGCTTATATTGTAAGTTACTTATGTGACGTAATAAAAAAATTACTCATAGTCAATCCAAGATGAGTGTAACTCACTCAGAACATAATCAGCAGTGCTATTCTCTAAGAAAACAACCTTAAGCGCAACGTTGGCCGCAACGACGAAATCAAAATAGGTACATTTGATTTACAATCCTATGTATTGGAACATTGGGTTAACAATACAATGTACCTATTTTGATTTCATAGTTGCGGCCAACGTTGCGCTTAAGGTTGTTTTCTTAGAGAATAGCACGCCTGAGCTCAACAATTCGACGAACAACCCAAAGAAACTGCTTGTCCCCGCTGTTTTCATAGCCAAACATTGATTGAACCCACATCCAACCATATTTGACACCTTCCCGTTCGACTCCATCTTTCATACCGTTGTTAATCTATTGCTTCTCTGTGTTATTTATTTCTGGAAATAGAGAATGGACTGACCTGTCTATAACTAGGTTTGAAGGGAACACAGGGTTATCCGAAATGGAACCCCGGGGTTTTGGCACGCAAGACAAAGAAGGAATTGAGAAGTGGATTTTATTCAATAGACCATCTCAGACACCAATCTGCATGGTTCTCATTGATTACATGTTTATGAATGGACTTTAGTCTTTTGACCTTGTTAATTTCAGACACAATTAAAGAACAATAGGTTTTCGAGCGCCGGCGCTCGCTTGGGGCTTAATGAATTGATCCCTGACTTTGATCCTTAAATTTGTTTCGGTGTCTCTTCTCAGGGTATTCAGCTAGGAAACACCGGCCTCATCTAGTTTCAACGGACTAAAAAACAATTGACGTATAAAAGAGTTTGTAAAAACCGATTTACAAATAAAAACCATATATCATTTAATAAAAAATGAACACTCCTCCTGCTCCATCGAGCAAGTAAATGGTAGATTTTCTATCAACAAAAAGTTACAACAATTCTAAGCTAAACACCAATCCTAATATAGTAAAAAAAAGATTGAACAGACTGATTACTCAGTCCATTCTCCAGCGTTTCATCTTCGACCGCATCGTCGCTCTCCGTCAAGCGAGATAGCGGTCAAGCGCGAACCAATCATCAATAAAAAAGCTATAGTGTATGTATTGGTTACTTACACAATGGTGTACGTTGGGCTCAATTGTATCTATTACAGAACTACTGAACAGATTTGGCATTTTTGACAAATGTTCATAACAGTATAAAAAAAAATGTTATTTGCATAAAACAATATCAATCGAATCATTTAATTACTAAATATGTGATCCCTGATTCATGTAGGGACCCTGCAAAAGGGTCGAAGCCAACTAAGGCCAAGGGTTCGTGTCTGAAAGGAAGGCCCTGGCCCTAGTATGTATGCATAGATATAAGAAAAGTGTTTTTTTTTATATTTCGTGTGTATGGCAACTGACGAACGGGTTGTTTAGTCAGTAAGAGTCTGACACTGTTTCCCACTCCTCCCAAGGGCGGGATTCGTCATTGGATAATTTTTAGTTTTACCTAACATAAAAAAAATCTTGATTCATCATATCACACTATGAGTACATATTATATAGGTAAATATGATCAATTGATCACACTATTATTTTAAAGACGAAAGTTTTATTCTGTGTGTTTTTCAATCTAAACACACAAATAGTACAAATAATCTACACTGTATTACAAAGTATCAGGAGTGATTTTTTTACCGTAGTGACGTTGTAAATCATACATTGGGACTGCTAGCGACATCTCTTAGTTTAAGTAAGAAATTATACCTTATTGTTTCGCTTTAAACCAAGAGATGGCGCCTCATCATACACTGATTTGCGTAATAAAAAGTTTTTTATTAAAAAACAATTATGCGAGTTCATCATCATCATCAGATTTTTAATGTTCCCATTGCTGGGACACAGGCCTCTTCTCTAGGAGAGTGAATGGGCCACAATCCACTACGCAGGCCCAGTGCGCATAGTGACTTAATTAGGAATAAAGTACGGTAACATTTACAAAATTAAAATGAAAACGAAAAGTCATCAAGTTTTATAATAATAACGAAACATTAGTCTATGTTCAGAAATTTGAGCGAGATATAGAGAGGGGTAAGGAAAAATCACAGGGCCAAAATCATAATTACTAGCTTTTTACTACTGGCCTGAAAAGGTCGTAGGTTGGACGCCAACTGTGACTCGGCTCATGGGCTTTAAAGGATATCAGACACGGGTGGAACGAATGAAATCACATCACATTCAAAATAACATAAAAGCAAACATTTAAGAGTATTTGTGTATAATTGTTACTCTTTATGCCTGAATAGTTGAACGAATTGGGATAAATTTGGCACATAGGTAGACAATATCCTGCAATATCACCTAGGATAATGTACCTTTTTTTCATGGTAGGTGAAAATCATCCAGTGACGAAACTCGCTCTTGGGCGGAGCGGGAGATAGTGTCAGACTCTTACTGACTAAAAAACCTACCCCATTCCTTCCTTGCCTTATTCCTAGAGCCGCGGTAAATTTTCACACCAACCGTCGGCTCCAGAAGGCTTCGACCCTGAAAGACTCCTACAGAGGATAATGTACCTGCAAAAATGTTCCCTAGGGTCAAAAACAAAAGAACAATTTCGTTTTTTTTTTATTCTGATGTCACCCACAGACCGTCACTCAATTCACTCCATAGCCATTAGCTAATTGCGACTGGTCGCGACGCTAGCCACAACTCACCGTTCACCCAGCCAGTGTTGCCAATAAAGCTACTTTTTAGCTAGACCTAGTTATTTTAATATTCTCTTCAATTGAAACTTAGCTAAATTATTTAGGTTCTTAATCTGATTACCATTCATCACCATCATCAGCCTTTTTAACGTTCCCACTGCTGGGACACAGACCTCCTCTCTAGGAGAGGAAATGGGCTGTAATCTAACGCGCGGGCCCAGTGCGCATTAGCGGATGTCACATTTCTTCGAATTCTTGTTTCTAGGACATACCGGTTACCTCACGATGATTTCTTTCACAGTTTTAAGAGCAGTGGTGATGAAATAAAGTACACAAAGTGACGCACCTGGCTGTGTTTGAACCCGCGACCTACAACTCAAAAGTCAGGGCCTTTACCACTCGGCTACCACTGCCCCCGATTACCATTCAAGGAGATAAATTTGCTGCCGTTAATTTACAAAAAACACAAATAATATTAATCAAGTCTTCATATACAATACCAATTAATATGCTAATAAATATAAAATGTAAAATTAAGGAAAAAATAATAATAATGAAATGTGCTTCAAAGTTCAAACCGACCTTTAAAAAAGGTGATTTTTCACCTTTTTTAAAGGTCGGTTTGAAGCTTTTGAGCACAGCACAGTCTGAAATTGCAACCGAAAATTGGTTGGACACTACTAATAAGTAAGTTTGTGTAATATAAAATAGACTGTGAATGTAATTTTACATCACTACGTAGTATAAAACAAAGTCGCTTACCGCTGTCTGTCCCTATGTATGCTTAGATCTTTAAAACTACGCAAAGGATTTTTTTGTGGTTTTTTTTTATACATAGAGTGATTCAAGAGGAAGGTTTATATTATGGACAATTCATGCAGAATATATTCAATATCACCATTGCATCCATGCGAAGCTGGGGCTTGTCACTAGTAATTTATCATTAGGATTTTGTATACTTATTACTTCATCATACATATTTAAAATCATTATTATTTTAAATAAACACCATCAAGATTTTTTATGGGTGTTAAATTTATGAAAATGAGCCACTTTTAGCAACATCTTTGGCTACCAAGGTAATGGTGCGGTTGGCAACACTGTAGCGTCACCAATCGACTGAGGTTCGAATTTTAAATCATAAAGTAATTGAAACTTTTTGAATGCGGCTATTACGAAACGAATTCTGGTAGTGATTTATACCAGTTATTTTAACGATTGTAGGTTATGAAATGAACCATTCTAGTAATTTAGTGTATTTTGAGTTTTTTTTTATTAATCTACAGTAACGCCAAAAATATTGGTTATCTACACTTCTACACTAATATAATAAAGAGGTAGTTTCTTTTTTTGTTAGTTTGTTTTTTTGTTTGTAGGGGGTAATCTCTGGAACTACTGGTCCGATTGGAAAAATTTCAGCAACAACAGAAAGCTGCTTTACTCCTGAGTGACATAGGCTATATTTTATGTACGCGGGCGAAGCCGCTGACAAAAGCTAGTAGTTAGATAACAAAAAAACTATCACGAGCGCAAACCTACCAAATTAGGTCAACGGCCTAGAACTGTTGTCGTCTAATTTGTGGTGTCTGTGGTTTTAATTTTTATTGTTTTTGGAAACAGAAAAACCTTAGATGACTTTCACTTTCACTTAATTCTTATTGTACACAAAAAACTGAATAATCTACACTAATATAATAAAGAGGTAAAGTTTGTTTTTTTTGGTTGTAGGAGGTAATCTCTGGAACTACTGGTCCGATTGGAAAAAAAAATAGCAACAATAGAAAGCTGCTTTACTCTTAAGTGACATAGGCTATATTTTATGCAAGCGAGCGAATTCGCTAACAAAAACTAGTTAAGTAATACAATTATTTGACACTAAAATAATTTGATACATATGTTGAATTTATACTTGGTAAAAAAACGGTCCAACCCGTTCCGAAACCCGTTCGTTTTTTCGGTTTACCAACAATATTTCCCAAACTAAACCTAACAAAAACGAAGGGGCTTATAAAGCTGAAGTGTGACGCTTAGAAGACAAGGATGTTCGAGAGCGCTCGGAGCTGAAAGAGCGATGTTAGAGCTAAGTAGGTACTAACCACTAACATAGCAGCAATCAATGTGTGGAGAGGATGAAACGGGGAAAAGAGAGATTTTTCTTAAGACTTGCGGACGATGAGCAATAGGTAGCTCGCCGACCGGCCGTCCTATGATTCTCTGGTCCGAAGTCCGAAATTCGGTCCACACTGGAAACCAGCGCCGTGGACTCGCACTATGTGTGTGCAGTGTGAACTTTTTTTCCTTGTTGTTGAAATTAAAAAAAAAAACGCAAACACCGTATGATTATAAAAAATACTTGTCTATATATATAAAAGGAAAAACTGACTGACTGACATATCAACGGCGAGCCGAAACTACTGGGTCTAGGAGGTTAAATTTTGCATAAGGCTTTCTTTTATAACATAAGCGAACCTAAGAAACAAAATTTACAAAATTCAGCTCGTAAAGGGATGTAATGGGGTTCTAAAGTTTGTATGGAGAACCCTATTTTCACGCAGACGGAGCCGCTGGCAGAAGGCTAGTTAAGTTTTAATTTCTTAATATACAGGCTGTTTGGTGCATCGTTTGCCAAATTGATTTGGCCGACAGAATAGATGATTTGCTATATCTTCAGCCCCAAAAAATCATTCCTTGCCACACCGGTTTTTTTTAAACACGTTTTTAATTTTTATTTTGAAAAACACCGGATTTCAGCATTTAAGCTTACATAAATAAAAAAGTTATTAGTCTATCTAACAACTTTTATTTTTATATTTAACTGTACTGTTGTATGGTTCTATGAAATTCAAAATTACTTGCTAGTAACGTGTAGTTTTTCTATAAGAAACCTACGAAGTGTATGGAATATGACAAAATAATTCTAAAACTCAACTTTAAATTTATATTAAAAAAAACTAAAAGCGTTGGAAATCTTCGAATTCTTTTAAAAAGTTCTCTAGTTTATGCCCTTTCCAACGGTGTGCAACATGCTAAAAAAAACCTTTTATTAACTTCACTAACTGGCTAAATGTGTAGTCAAATCACAAAAGGCTGATATTTGGTATTACGGTAAATGCACTAAGAAGTTAAAGTAAAAAAATAAATAACTTGCTCTAAGTAGGTAGATATTGATATCTCATTTTTACGCACATTATTTATTTATTTACAAACCTTTCCTGAAACTTGAAATAAAAAATTAAACATTTATTTCACAAGCAGGTACTAAAATCACAAATCTTGCTCAAATTGGAAGCCATTGTTTCGTATACACGCGCGACATCTTTCTCTTATTTCGAGTTGTAGTTGGAAGACGAATTTCTGCTTTAACGGTCACATCATCATCAGCCTTTTAATATTCCCACTGCTGGGACACAGGCCTCCTCTCTAGGAGAGGGAATGGGCCATGATCCACCACGCGGGCCCAGTGCGGGTTGGTCGATTTCACATGTCTTCGAATTTTTGGTTCTAGAACATGCCAGTTTACTCACGATGTTTTCCTTCACCATTTTGAGAGCAGTGGTGATGAAATAAATTATACAATGTAATACGCCTGGCTGGGTTTGAACCCGCGACCTACAAACTCGTAAGTCAGGGCCGTTACCACTTGGCCACCACTGCTCCGTTTAACGGTCACAAAAACCGCCTCAATACGTTGCACTTAATCATCTCTCATCTCAACTTCCGTCACATAAACCTTTTCTTTGGCCCGACTCCCGACGTAAAAATCCAACGGAGTTAGGTCTGGTGAACGTAGAGGCCACGGAATAGGGCCATCTCTCCTAATCCACGAGTGTGGAAGTGCGTCATTTAGGAATTGCCTTACGGTTAATCGCCAGTGAGCGAGACAACCGTCAAACAAAAACCGTGTTGAAAGACAAAAGACCTGTCTTCATTGAAAATTGGCAGCTCAGATAACAATAAGGGCAGCTCTTTTTGAAGAAATTCAAGACAATTATCCCCGTTGCGGTTATCAGGTAAATAGTGCGGTCCAACCACATGATTTGCAATTACTCCTGCCCAATCGTTCACACAGAATCGTCTTTGAAATGACCTCTGTCTTTTTACATTTAGCCAATTAGTGAAGTCAATAAAAGGTTTTTTTTAACATATTGCACACCATTGGAAAGGGCATAAACTAGAGAACTTTTTAAAAGAATTCGAAGATCTCCAACGATTTTAGTTTTTTTTTTTTATAGAAATTTAAAGTTGAGTTATAAAATTATTTTGTCATATTCCATACACTTTGTAGGTTTTTTATAGAAAAACAACACGTTACTAGCAAGTAATTTTGAATTTCATAGAACCATACAACAGTACACGTAAATATAAAAATAAATTTTGTTGGATAGACTAATAACTTTTTTATTTATGTAAGCTTAAATGCTGAAATCCGGTGTTTTTCAGAATAAAAATTAAAAACGTGTTTAAAAAAAACCAGTGTGGCAAGGAATGATTTATTGGGGCTGAAGATATAGCAAATCATCTATTCTGTTGGCCAAATCAATTTGGCAAACGATGCACCAAACACCCTGTATTATTAAAAAAAAATATTATTCTGAAAATATAGTTTACAATTTTTCGTGATATTTTACAACCTTACGGTGTTTACAATTTTGCACTGACATATACTATGTCTTATTCCTCTTCACTGTGAGAAAATATTCTTTCATTCACGCGAACGCAGCCGCTGGACGTACCTAGTACCTACATCTAAACAACCAAATACAAATTCAAAATGCATTTTCCCCAAACATTACACGATATCTGTACAGTATCCAGTAATTAACCAAGTTTAGAATACAAGTACCATTTAAACAATGGAATCCGTGAATTTCCATTGAGCCCGCAAACTATCTGGCTTGTGCAAACTGCGTTCCATTTAACTTGGCCTGGCCCGAGGCAGTTTGCGACCGAGTCCTTTGCTCGGCCTAGTCACGTTCAAATTACATGTTTGTTGTTCCTAGTTACTGTTGTTTTTTTTTTTGTTGAGGAAAATTATCAAAGAATCGACTTTGCAGTAATTGTTAGCAGATGCATCGAGTCAGCTTTCCCATGCTGGCCCGTACAAGCTACCAACGATAAATGCCATTAAAGATTGCAATAATGGAATAACACCTACGTGTTGCCACGACTTAACGCGATAGTTTGATAACGCCATTACGAGTAGCATTGCTGTTTGGTGTTAGGCTCAAGCTCATTTTAAGTGTAGTCATCCACAAAATTCATCATCATCAATTCAGCCGAAAGACGTTCACTGCTGGACATAGGCCTCTCCCAAACGTCGCCACAACGACCGGTCCGCAAAATTATCGCTGTAATTATCGGTAAATCACGAGCGCGCATTTTTTTTTGTTTACTTATTCAAGGGTTTGTTTAGGTACCTACCTTAGGTTAGAACCTACCCCATCATGGCTATATCCATGTACACTAGGTATCGATTGCGAATAATTAAAACCTCAGAACAACACACAGAAAAATCCCGCAAAAACCTAACTCGATATCTGTTAGTTTTAACAAAAAAAAAAGGTTTTGCTATTACAAAACAAAACCGTGCCACAGTTGTGAAAATATATTGAAAAGTGCAACAAACTTTAGAAGCGCAACTAGTTTCCGGGACAACAGCTGTTTCCTATCTTTTTGTATGTCACCGAGGGAGGGAAGTTGTGTTGAATTAATTATATAATACAACAACAAAACGAGTGGGTTCCTGTAGCCTAATTCTCCTAATGAAAACCGTAGCGATATCGTAGCGACTTTGACATTTTCGTATTCCCATCCATCAATCGAGTTTGAACGACATCGATTTTGAACTCGTTCGATCGGAGAGAGGTCGTTTAGAAGTCGTTCGATTGTCGTTCTACCGGATCCCCATCTATGAACACGTGAACACCGATTTTGGATAGTACTACGATCGAACGACAATAGAATTGGGATTGTTTGATTTTACGTGAATTAGGGCACTGGTTGTATTTTTTTCATAGTGAAGCTTTTTCATAAGTACCAGTAGCGACATCTATGCCTAGGTATGTATTTAAGCTATTAAATCATAGCACAGCATCAACCTTATAACACTCCCACTGCTGGGACTCAGGCCTCCTCTCTAGGAGGGAATGGGCCGTAGGTAATCCACCACGCAGGCCCAGTGCGGATTGATAGATATCACACGTCTTCGAATTTGACATGCCGGTTTCCTCAAGATGTTTTCCTTCACCATTTTGAGAGCAATGGCTATGTCATTAAATACAGAAAGTGCCTAGCTGCATTTCAACCCCGATCTACAACTTGTAAGTCAGGGCCTTTATACCACTCGGCCAACACTTCGCACGGGTGTATGTAAATGTGATGATATATTATGCACATAAACCTTCATTACACAAAATCATTACATCACATTATCATCAAAATCCGTTGCGGGGTTTTAAAGATTTAAGCATACATAGGGATAGGGGACTTTGTTTTGTACTACGTAATGAAGTAGGTATAGATTTAGTTACGAAGTGAACTACCCAATAACACATACCATCCCGTCTCATAACCATACCAATATACATATTAATAGAATCCATTGCGCAATTACACAAGCCCAAACATTCATACTTTGCCTGGTTATTTCACGAAATTACTTTATACCCATTAAAAAGCCTATATCTGTCCGTTTAGGCTCTTTGTATATTGTCCGTTCAGCAGTTTTGCAAATGGCCACGATTTGTATACCGGCTTTGCTTAAGCGAGGTTGCCCATATTTTATCAACTTTCTTCGGACATTTTTAACAAAAATAAAAGGTGCTTTTGCTGTAGGTAATTATGCGAGAAAGCTAACAATTTCGCAGTTTCTTTAGATTACTGAAAAATATTTGCCCTTTTTTCACTGTAGTGCGTTAACTTTCAACTAATGAAATGTTTTTCAAAGGTCAAACTGTGATTCAGGAATTGGAGTAATATGCAAAATTTTGAGAAATTTAAAATCCTATTTTTTAGGAAATTTCACGCCAACTAATCGACTTTGCTTGACCAGAGGGTTGGCTCGTTCTCCGCCTAAAGAATTAACATTCTCATTCAACGTGGCAATACTGACAGTCTTCTCGGCACATTTCTAAATGACAGCGATATGTCAAGTACTTACGCCTGAGTGTACTGTATTTTTGTATTATATTAAAAAAAAAATAGGTTAGTATGAATAGTTTTAATTTTTAAGGTTATTTTATAAACTCTAATATAATAAGAATAGCGTGGCAGTACCTACAGAGAACGTCATCATCATCATCAGCCTTTTAATGTTCCTACTGCTTGGACACAGGCCTCCTCTCTAGGAGAGAGAATGGGCCATAAACCACCACGCTGATCCAGTGCGGGTTCGTAGATGCCACACGTCTTCTAATTTTTGGCTCCAGGACATGCCGGTTTCCTCACGATGTTTTTCTTCACTGTTCTGAGAGCAGTGATGATGAAATAAATTACACAAAGTAATGCACCTGGCTAGGTTTGAACCCGCGACCTACAACTCGTAAGTCGTGGCCGTTACCACTCGGCCATCACTGCTCACAGAGAACGTAATAAAAGAAAAATAACAGAAGACCGAGGGAACATTTATGAATACAATATAATCTAGCTTCTAGAATACATCATATTACTGAGGTTCTAGTACCGTTATTTAAGGAAAGTTTAAAAATGTCTACGAATAAATAATTCAAAATATTCAAACAGTAAGGAACTTTATTCTATTCCCACAAACTTAAAACAACGAAAACTAGACTAACTAAATCAGCAAACTTAAAATCAGACAATCCGGCTGACAGTTTTTCCTGTCCAAACCTCAGTTAAAAGTGACATCAAATACATAACAACTTAACTTTTTACAGTCCTAAAATACTATCTATAAATCAATTAGGGTGGCAATAATTTACCAAAATACAAGTACAACATGCTATCGCTAGATGGCAGCACTTCCGTATGTTCGTAGTACACCGGATACAGTAACACGGTGGTAACCTGTTGAATAATTCATGGACACCCTATATATCTTACTCGGAGTTCCGTCATAGATTATAATTTTAAATATTATAGAAGCGCTATACTTTATGGTAATCTGGGAGTGGGAAATGTTGTTTTCTTTTTTTTCCAAGTTTTGTTTTAAGAATAATAAACTGTGAGCAGTGGTGACTGAGTGGTAACTTACGAGTTGTAAGTCGCAGGTTCAAACCCAGCCAGGCACATTACTTTGTGTAATTTAGTTCATCACCACTGCTCTCAAAACGGTGAAGGAAAACGTCGTGAGAAAACCGGCATGTCCTAGAACTAGGGCTTGCATCCCGGGAGTCTCGGTCTCGAAAATATCGAGAGTCTCGGCCATTTTTTGGCATTTACGAGACTCGAGACTAATACCTTCAGTCCCGGAACTAACGAGACTTTCGAGACCTGCATATTTTTTTTTTAATCTACTATACCAGATACTGCACACTGCATGGTACACAAATCTTTAACAGTAGATACCGTTTAAATATTTGACTTCAAAAATGATTTTGCCAGAAAAGCTTTTTAACCGAATCAAAAGCTAAATAGGCTCACAACAGCAAGTATATTGCTATGTTTGCACAATCCTGCTCAATTTATCGAGGGGAATAATAATAATATATTTATTCGGAACAAAAACAAGTTTAACAAATAATAAAGCACGAAAATAGTTACATTAGTTAGTAACTGTGTCGTAACTATTATCGCCCACCTCCAGGGGGAAGATGACAATGTTCCAATCACAGTAGATAAACTAAGAAAAATAAAGTTAAACAATAAAAATAATCCCTCTCCTAGAGAGAGGAGGCCGCACTGCTGTGTCCCTGCAGTGGGAACATTAAAAGGCTGATGATGAATAAAAATAAAAAATAAATGGTAATGTTAACAAAGTGTACTGTTGTGTATAAGTGTGTGTGTGTGTGTTTTTGTAAGTGTAATGCATGTATGTTTGGTGTAGATATAGAGAAAGCTTGCATGGTATCTCCATACAAACTCACTCCACACTACGTGTATGTGGTATGAATGTCTGTGGATTTTCGGCTTAAGGTTTTACAAAATTCTCAAGTTCCTCATATGCAAGAGTGGCGAGCCAGTCATCCAAGAGCCTTTTGCATTCCCGGGAAGCACATGGGTAAATGTTAAGAACCTTGTTGATTCTGTTGTATAGCACGGAAGTTGGTTTGCCCTTTTAAACTCTCAATAATAATGCAATTACGTACTAAGCTTCAGTTATGGGTTTAACGCCAGATTCTTAAGAGGAGAAAACCTTTTACCGCCTAAATCAAAAGAAATATACCTACCTAAAAACGTACGAAGACCTTCGACGACGACTCAGGTTTTTATTATTTTTATTTTCCTCGTATTTGTAATGAAAAGTAGTGTTTACTTCGGGATTAAAGGGTTATTTAGTCCGAGTGTCTAAATAACTCTTTAATTAGTGACCTCGCTCTGCTCGGTCGCCAAACTTAGTTAGCTATCCAAATACAAGTACTCTAAAACCTTGACTCAGCTCATAGGTTTTTATTATTGTTGATATTTTCTGTTTGATTTATTCCTATTCTCTCTTTATTTAAATACCTCTAGGTTATTGGTTTAACTGCAAAAGAAGACTTAGATAAAATAGAAGTTTAACCAAACCTCAATGTGACATAATATTAATAAGTGGATAGTGGTGTCAGCCAATGGCTTAATAGACAAGAGCTTTATGGCTTTACACCATGTTGAACGGTTTTCAGGATTTGAAATAGATTTCATAATCTTAAATGATTATAACTGCATGGTCACAGAAAGGGCTTTTTCTGACGCAGGTTAATTTTGTAGCAAAATAACAGATCTTACCGTTCTGAAATCACACTAGATGTTTCGGTATTTTTATGTGCTCATTTAAAAAAGCGAAAAAATAAAAATCATAGTTATTTTCGATTGTAACCACGGCAGAAGAAAAACCAAAGTGAAATACTGTTTTAAAAAAGGTTTTTTAGCAAGTGCTTTTTTTCTTTTTAACCAGTCTCGAAAGTCTCGTTTTTCCCGGGAATCCCGGGACTGGGTCGAGTCTCGATTTTTTAATCCCGGGACTCGAAAATGTATCGAGACTGCAAGCCTTACCTAGAACCAAAAATTCTAAGACATGTGACATCCACCAATCCGCACTGGGCCCGCGTGGTGAATTACGGCCCATTCTCTCTCTTAGAGAGGAGGCCTGTGTCCCTGCAACGGGAACATTAAAAAGGCTGATGATGATGATGATGAGTGGATTTCCAGAAGTTTCAAAAATTTCAAAATGTATAAAACCCGGCCTTATACATCACACCAACCCTAACGATGATAAAGGCCAAATTAAGGCCATTGAATCCTCTATCAAGGAATGTATAAGCAGTAAATTACATGTGTGAAATATAGGTACCTATAGAAGATCAGTGACGCATGAAGATAAGGCTCCTAGCGTGCTACGAGGGTCTGACTCCGAAGGCAATCTCCTGGACCTTCCATCTGTAATGATTACGATGTTTGGGATTGTTTATTACGGTGCTGAAAAGATTCGGGACATTAGGTACCATCGAACACACTTCCGCCTAACAACCGTAAAGTTCATTTTTGCTTGCACTCTTGTGCGACGCCATAGTATAGATATGTCGCTACAGTTCAAGTATAAGATTTTTTTTGACAATATTCACATTCTTTGTACATACAGCCAAGGAGTGGAATTCCTTGCCGGAATCTGTGTTTCCTGATGCCTACAATCCGGGAATCTTTAAGTCAAGAGTGAATAGGTTACTTCTAGGTAAGCGCGCTCCATCGTCGACCGCATCGTCGCTTTCCATCAGGTGACATAGTGGTGAAGCGCAAACCTATAATCATCATCATCATCATCTTCCTGCCCTTGTCCCGTTTTATTTGGGGTCGGCGCAATATGTTTTTTTCTTCCATTCTGTCCTATCACCCGTCACACTATCACTAACTCCTCTGTCTTCCATATCACTTCTCACACAATCCATCCATATCTTCTTTGGTCTCCCTCTCCCTCTCCATCCATCTACATTGCCTATAAGCAATAAAAAACAAATGAAGTTCCACGCGGATAGTCTATCCGAATAATATTGCAAATATTTCATCGTCATCACGGAAAAAAAAAATATTGCAACACAATTCCGCATGTCCAATAAAGATGGAACTCGTTTAATCCGAAACCCAACTACCATTATTCAGTGTTGCTACACTAGTTGTTTCCATACAGTGTAAATAAATCGCCGTGTGGACAGTGTGCGCAGTGTCTCTGCGTCAAATATTGGTGTTGCCATCAATTCTGATGCGGGGCCCGCGCATACTTCGCGCCACATTGTCAAATTTGTTTATTTGAATTCAATAAAGAAGTATCACATAGTATCTATAGTTCGTTTTTTAATCCTAGACTACAATTTGACAACTTAAAATGTCAAACTCCAGAAAATTGGGTACATATTTCTAGAGTGTGACATTCTGAGGTGTCAAATCATAGTCTAGAATTAAAAAAACGAACTATAATAGGCCTCTAGACTGAGATACGATCGAGATGGCCAAACTCTGTGATAGCGATTTTAATATCTAAGGTCTGCATCATTCTACCAAGGTTGAAGAAGTCGAGAGTGAATACCAACTGGACTCTGAGGGTCGAAAGGCTGGATTCCCTCCACGACGTCAACTTCAAGTCGTTCGAGATACAAGTTCCAACCCAACAACTGGAGACCTTTTCAAGAGAGAAGACTTTTGGCCGAAAGGTGTGCTGTATCGACGTTTCCGGAGACGGTTACACGACACCACACACCTATGTTACGTGTATAATAGTTATATTTTTATTTATTTTTAAATATGTATTCGTTTATTAACTAGCTTTCGTCAGCGGCTTTGCCCGCGTATATAAAACACCTATGTCACTCAGGAGTAAAGCACCTTTCTATTGCTGCTAAAATTTTTCCAATCGGACCAGTAGTTCCAGAGATTACCTCGTACAAACAAAAAAAACAAACTTTACCTCTTTATTATATTAGTGTAGACTAGCGACCCGCCCCAGCTTCTCACGGGTACTGATATTGAATATATTAAGCATGTTTTATACACATAAACCTTCCTCTTGAATCACTCTATCTATTAAAAAAAACCACATCAAAATCCGTGGCGCACTTTCAAAGATATAAGCATACATAGGGACGAAGCAACTTTGTTTTATACTATGTAATGATTTTGTAAAATGGTAATGTTATGTATTTTATCTATGGGCCTTAGTTGCCTGACAATAAAGAAATAATTTAAAAAATATATATTATAGGGCATTCTTTTTTCTGTCGATGACTTGGGCCTAGTCCAGACGGTTACCAGACCGTCAGACGGTAAGCTACCTATTACTCGCAGTCCGCAAGCCTGAATATAATAACGGAAACATTTGAGAAGAGATCATATTTACGGAGCAAATATTCACAATTCTAATATTAGTACAGAATAATCTAATTTTATTTGTAAGAGCTTACGCAAAAAATAAACGGATAAAATGAAACCTCCGGTGTTGCCAACATCACAACGAAAAAAAAAACTTTTTAATCCTGCTTAGATGTAAACAATGTTATGAAAAATGGCTCACGGCGATGTTTCCGAAGCTCGCTTTTACAGAAAACTTTTAAAAAAGTAAGAACGGATATAACTGGGGGTACTTTTTTAATTGTAATCATTTTATTCTGATTCTTGTGGCATGGTCAAGAAAATAGACAGAAGTTGCACTCGCTTCCATATAGCATAGCATCAGTCTTATACTGTTTTCCACTGCTGTTAATCAAGTCTCCTCGCTAGAAGAGGGAATAGGCCGTAACCAGCGGATATCGCTCAAGACAGAGAAGTTTAAAAGGAAAAAGGGGACGCCTTTGCCCAGCAGTGGGATATAAAAAAGGCAAGGCTATAAAAAAAAAAGTATGAAAAATGAATGAAAGTGATTTGAATTAATTGATTTTATATCTTGATTTTCTGTTTATGTTTTACTGGACCTGTTTGGCACAGCCGTGAGATATATTAATATTCTTAATTTATTTTTATTTCTCTTTCTATTATTTTAATTTTTTTGTTGAACTTAAGTTCGTAATTATTGATTTTATTGTTCATGTTTCATGGAGTGCCAAAATAAACATGTTTTCTTTCTTTATGTAAGAGAGATCAAAAAGGCCTGCTTGCCTAAATAGTCCAATCAAAATAGACATTCCAGTTTGCATTAATACCCAACCAGCTGGATTTTTGTGCAGACCTTGAATACGTCATAGACATATAATTTGTAATGACGCATCCAAGGCCTGCACAAAAATCCGGCTTATTAAGCCTCATACACACGTAACGATTTATCGTAGCGATTTCAGACTGTGCAGATAAATCGAACGTTCCTAGTGCCTCCACACGCCTCCGATATCGACGTCGATCAGCCAGTTCTCCGCAGATGCTCGCGCAAGATACATGTTAACAATGGAAGATTATGACGCACTTGCTATATTAGGCCTTGTTATGTGTTTAAAGAAAAAAAAGAAGCGGAATCTATGGTGTAAAGACTGGCTCATGAAAAGGAAGCAATTTTCTCATACCAACTTGTTATGTGAGTTGAAATTCGCTCCGCAAGATTGGCATAACTATTTAAGGATGAATGAAGAGGCATATTTAAATCTGCTGGCCTTAGTTTCTCCACTAATAAAGAAACAAGACACTGTAATGAGAGAAGCTATAAGTCCTCATGAAAGATTAACTGATACACTGCGATTTTTAGCTACAGGACGTTCCTACCAATGTATGAAGTTTTCTACAATAATATCACCGCAAGCTCTTAGCCAAATAATCCCTGAAACCTGTGATGCTCTGTACGAGATTCTACGGAAAGATTACTTAAAGGTAAGGAAAGAAAAATACTGTATTAATCAACAAATTATTTATTAATTAAACTTTTAGGACGTATTGAAGAATATTTTACGAATAAGTTACTTTTTTATTCATCATTAAAATTACGTAAATAGGAAGTAATTGTATTATCAGATTGTGTATGGTCTGGCTCTACTGGTGATGTAAATTCCATTGATGATTAAGTGTAAATGATTTGAGTGTGTGGTTGAGTGAAAAGATTTTGAGTGTGTGGCTGAGTGTAAATGACTTGAGTGTGTGACTTAGTAGAAAGGTTTTGAATTTGTGGCTGAGTGGAAAGGTTTTGTATGTGTGGCTGAGGGGAAAAGTTTTGAATATGTGGCTGTGTGGAAAAACTAGTATTTGCAAAGTCATCATATTTTCTTACAGTGTGTGATATAGTTAAGCTACCCATTTCAGCCAAGAACAGAGTTTCATTAATTATTTTTTCTGCTATAATTCTCTGTTCTTTTGGTAACTCTTGTAGTTTCATCCCAACATTTTTGCCAAAAACCTCAAAACGATTATCGGGTTGTTTAGGCCTTTAAAAATGATCATTTACGGACTTAAGTACTTCTTCAGTTAATGTATTTTTTTATGGTCTTGGCCGAACACGACCCGAGATTGATGTAGCTCGTTCGCTGTCAGAACGGTGTGCCGGGGTCGGTGTGTCTGATTCGTTGTCGGAATAGGCCAGTGTTGGTGTGTCTCGATCGCTGTCTGGACAATCGTGGCTCGTTAAGCCGATGCCGGTGGTTGACTGCGTCTGTAAAATAGAAGAACTTTTGTATTCCTGAAATTACTATACTAATTAATCATGTACTCATTTTGTTACAGTTTCCAAAAACAGAAGAAGAGTGGAGAATAATAGCGAGAGAATTTGAGCAGAAGTGGAACTTTCCTCACTGTTTAGGTGCTATTGATGGCAAACACGTTGAAATCGTGCCCCCAAGTAACAGTGGCTCGTTGTATTATAACTATAAACATAGACACAGTATGGTATTACTAGCAATCGTTGATGCAAAATACAGATTCCTGTTAGTTGATTTTGGGACAAATGGAAGGGTTTCCGATGGCGGAGTATTGTTGAATACAAAATTTTATGAAAAACTGGAAAAAAAGGCGTTAAATATTCCTACAGAAGAAAGGTTACATAATAGTCCACGAATACTGCCATATGTATTTGTAGCTGATGACGCGTTTCCTCTAAGAAAGGATATGATGAAACCATTTCGGCAAAATGACTTAGATAGTAGAATTAAGAAGATATATAATTATCGGACATCGCGAGCACGTCGTATAGTCGAAAACGCTTTTGGTATACTAGCGGCGAGGTTCAGTATTTACAGAACACAAATGAATATGTCGCCTGAAACTATTGGGTCAGTTGTAAGAGCAACCTGTGCTTTGCATAATTATTTGATGTCATCATCGCTTAATTCATACGCTCCTTCAGAATGTTTCGATAGTGAACATTATGAGGAAGGTACGATAACGTCAGGATTCACAACAAGGGACTCAACACTTGAACCATTACAAAGAACTACACAAGGCCGTACAATTCAAACAGCAAATCAGATAAGAAGTCAATTTATGACGTATTTTGTAACTGAAGGGAAAGTTCCTTGGCAAGACAATTTTGTTCATTAATTTAAATAATAATACTTTTACGGATTTCATCGCGGTATATTAATATGATATGATATTTTTATTACAAAATAGCTACCCTACATTTTATTTATTATTGACAATCCGATTCACGCAGAACGAGCTCACCGTATCCTTTGGTCTTGCAGTTTTTGGCTTGGATTTGGATTTAATAGATTCTATGATGAGATCCTAAGGAGGTGGTACGCTTGTTTATTAATGTCTAAATACATGACTTGTATTCGAGTATGTAATATAATTAAGCAATAAATATTTTTTCAGAAATAAATACTTACCTCATTTTCGTCATCATCTATATTCGATGTAGATGGTCTCGGTACTTCTTGATCGTATAAAAAACTCAATAACTCAAAGTACCACAAACGAGGTTTATAAATCTCGTCAGTCCCTGCTCCAGATTTACACGATTTTTTTACGATAAATCGTAACGTATGTATGAGGCATTGTAGGGAATTAATGCAAACTGGAATCATAATTTAGTCTATTTTGACTGGACTAAAAGTTTCAGAGCAGTAAATCTAGACAAGAAAGTGTACCTTCTCAACTGGTTTCTTCAGTAAAATCCTCCTTTGTTCAGCCAAACATCTGTTCTAGGTGAAGATAAGAAAACAGGGCCGTACTCAGAACAAACAGACATAAATAAACTCTTTCACAATTAACCGGAACAGCAGGTAAAACAAAGTGCCGTTCATTTTAATGACTGTTTTTAACTGTAGAATTATAAAAATAGGCCTAACTTTGTTGGAACGGCGTGTTTGAGTTATGAGCGGACAGTTGAAACTTTAGCTTTTGTGAAAAAAATTGTTTGATACTTTTTTTTTCATTGTTTGTAGGTTCGCACTTGACCACTACCTCTGCTGATGCAGCGTGGACCGCCCGAGGACACGGTAGAGGTGTGCCCCGCTTGGGAAGAGCATCGCCGTGTTCTCGTGGGGATTGGAAGCGGCAATCTCTCACAGCAGGCCTTGGTAGAGGCCATGGTCCGGAGCGAGGAAGAGTGAAAGGCGTTCGACGGCGCTCACGCCACAGCCGCCACCGCCGTGTCTCCGATCCCGATTTCCGGCCACCGTAGGCGCGGGCTTGCGGACGGCGAGCAAAGGGTAGCTCGCTGTCCGCCCATCTGGTAACCGTCTGGACCGAGCCTAGGTCGTCGACGGCGCGCACTGTTCCCGCGCGCCTCAGAGAGTTATCAGCAACTCTAGGGGCCCAACAGGGTCGAAGCCTTCTGGGGCCAAGGGTTGATGTGAAAGCGGAACACGGGGCCCTCAAAACTAAGGCAGGAAGGAACTGTGGGTCGTTTAGTCAGTAGAAGTCTGACACTGTATCCCGCTCCGTCCAAGGGCGGGATTCGTCATTCGATGATTTTTCTCACCATAAAAAAAACCTTCTGCTGATACAAAACGACGATATGGTCGACGATGGACCACGATTACTTGTTAACTATTAGTATACACTATTATTTTATTATATTATATTTACGTAATATGTTTATTTTTTTTTAGTTAGCCCTTACTGTCCCTCTACTAGGCACAGGTCTCCCCTAAGTCCGATGGATACGAGATGAACAGGACCGTTCATTATGGCGACAATTGAGGGAAGCCTTTGTCCAGCAGTGGACGTCTTTCGGCTGAAATGACGATGATGGTGATGTATTACATTTATATGGTACACTGGTTCCTCGAACGTGATCTTTCTCCGTCTTTCAAAGGTTTAATCACCTTAAGTATGTGCATAGGTTTAACAGTAACTATAATTTTCATTACACCATCATAGATAACCTTCCAGTGTGCATTAATGGAGTCCTAAATAAACTGTTATGGCTAACATCCCACCATTAATGCAATCCGTAAAGTTAGTGGCTCATAATGCAGTGTTGGTCCCATATTTAACGTAAATTGAGTGCTGGCATCAACTATGTTGTTGGTTTAGTACTAAATTTGTTGTTTTCATAGCTTAAACGACAAGCAGCTAAAACGACAGGGGCTAAGCAGAATGATGAGGATGGCTTCACAAAGGTAGAGAAGAAGAAGAGAAAGAAGCCTACTTTTCAGAAACAGTGCGGTACCGCGCTGGCAGGACCCAATATGCTGCTGCGTCCAGCAATACCAACGACGCAGCTGTATATTTCGAGATTACATCACACCACAAAGGTTGAGGATATCGTGGAGTATGTTCGAGTCAAGACCAGCTGGACTTTGAGAGTCGTACAGTTGGTGTTGAAATAAGGTAACAAATATAAACTACTTGCTATATTAGCGCCATCTGATTATTTAATGTGAGTAACATTTTGACAAATAAAATGTCTGTCTGCTGAAAAAGTCCCTGAAGTTTTATTAGGTTATGGGCCCAGACCCGCATTTTAATTATTTTCGATCGTTTTAAATTAGTGCACAGGTATAAAAATGTCGGGTAATTACTCAGTAAACGTTCCCAAACTGAGGGGGCGTGAGAATTACGACGATTGGGCGTTTGCCGTAGAAAACTTTTTAATATTGGAAGGTGTCGATTTGAATGACGCAAAAGCGTTAGACGAAGTAAGCGACAAGAAAGCAAGAGCGAAGATGATTATGACTATCGAGCCATCTCTTTACGTCCACATCAAGAATGAGAAGACAGTACAAAGTTTGTGGCAGAAATTGAAGTCATTGTTCGACGACTCGGGCTACACGCGTAAGATTAGTCTATTAAGAAACCTTATTTCTGTTCGCTTAGAAACGTGCGAGTCCATGACTAGCTACGTCACACAAATCGTAGAAACCGCACAGAAACTTAAAGGAACTGGTTTCGAGATTAATGACGAGTGGATCGGCTCTTTGCTTTTAGCGGGACTTCCAGAAAAGTTTAGCCCAATGATCATGGCCATTGAGTACTCAGGCATGGCTATAAGTGCAGATTCTATTAAAACGAAGTTATTGGACACTAGCTTTCGCCCGCAGCTTCGCCCGCGTACATAAAATATAGCCTATGTCACTCAGGAGTAAAGCAGCTTTCTATTGTTGCTTAAATTTTTCCAATCGGACCAGTAGTTCCAGAGATTACCCCCTACAAACAAAAAAACAAAAAAACAAACTTTACCTCTTTATTATATTAGTATAGATGAGTACAGATTTCGATGTGAAGTCGGAAGGTGCATTCATCGCTAGTAAACATCACAAACAAGTTAGTAACAACAGTAAAATAATTTCAGAAAAGAACGCTAAGTCCTCGAAAGTTATTCGTTGTTATAAATGTAAAGAAATTGGTCATTTCAAAAATCAATGCCCATCAGAAAAAGCGAAGAAGAATGCATTCAGCGCAGTATTCTTAACGAGTAAATTTAGTCAAGAAGACTGGTACGTAGACTCTGGCGCTAGTACTCATATAGTGTCTAATAAAAACATGTTGACGAACATCTCTTATCAACCGAAAATTAAAGAGATTATGGTTGCCAATCAAACATGTGTACAGGTCAAATGTTCGGGAGACTTACAAATCACGACTGCAGTGGGCAATAAGCAGTATGAAGTGAATGTCAACAATGTTTTGTACGTGCCTAACCTCACCACGAATTTGTTGTCAGTGAGTAGAATTATTGCTAGTGGCAATAGAGTAATATTCAACCACAGAGGATGCTTAATTTATAACTCACAGAATGATTGCATTGGTGAAGCAAAGTTAGAGAACGAGGTCTACAGATTAAACATTGTGAAGTCTCAGCAACTTGTAGCAGCAGCAGTTAAAACTTCAAGCACAACATGGCACAGACGATTAGGTCACATAAATATGAATGACTTATGTAAAATGAAGAATGGGATAGTCGAAGGTGTGACATTCCAAGATACAAGTGGTAAAATTGATAAATCCAGCTGCACAGTATGCTGCGAGGGCAAACAAACGAGGTTATCGTTTCCTCGTGAGTGCTAGCAAAAGTCAGGAGGTGCTGGAATTGGTTCATACTGATTTTTGTGGTCCAATGGAGAATAAATCACTTGGAATGGCTTCGTATTTTCTAATTTTTGTTGACGATTACAGCCGAATGTGTTTTGTATACTTTTTACAGTCAAAACAGCAAACATTTGAGTATTTCAAAGAGTTCAAAAAACATGTTGAGAACCAGCAATCCAAGAAAATAAAAATATTAAGATCTGATAATGGGGGCGAGTTCTGTTCAACTGTTATGGAGAACTATTTGAAACAATGCGGCATTGTACATCAAAGAACGAGTGCGTATACTCCAGAACAGAATGGATTGTCTGAGAGATACAACAGGTCAATCGTAGAAAAAGCCCGCTGTCTTCTATTTGATGCCAAGTTTGAAAAAAAGTTCTGGGCGGAAGCTGTTAACACTGCAGTGTATATAAAGAATAGATCGCCAGCAGCAGGACCAGACAGGGACACTACACCCTATGAAATATGGACGGAACGAAAGCTAAATATAGGCCATTTACGAATATTTGGAAGCCCAGTAATGGTCCATATCCCTAAGGACAAGCGCAAAAAATGGGATAAGAAAGCAACTAAGATGTTTTTAGTTGGCTATTCAGAAACTACCAAAGGTTATCGCCTATTTGACCCAAAGTCACAGAAGATTATTGTTGCCAGAGATGTGGTGGTCATGGAGAAAACGAATGACAGCTCAACTGCGACTGTACTGGTAGAGGAACAACAATCATCTGAGAAGAACCAAAACAGTGTGTCGGATGGTACAGAGGACATCAAAGACAATGCGAGTGATGCAACATATGTTCCTGATAAGACATCAAGTGAGTCTGAAGACAGTTTTCATGAACCGCTCAGCTCATCGGACACGACTGTGGCACAGTCAGAGAGTTTGGATATTCCAAAAAAACGCACCATAAGAAAACCAGACTACTATGGTTACTCCAATATGTGTGTGGAAGATGTGACAGGTGAGAGACAGATTTCTCTAAATGAAGCTGTAAATGGACCAGAGAAAGTGCAGTAGCAACATGCAATAAAGGAAGAATTACAGTCTTTTAGTGACTGTCACAGCCGGGAGCTTGTTGAGCTTGTTGATAGACCAAAGCATGGTGATTAGTAGTTTATTTTGTTATGAGAGGGTGTTGAAATAAGGTAACAAATATAAACTACTTGCTATATTAGCGCCATCTGATTATTTAATGTGAGTAACATTTTGACAAATAAAATGTCTGTCTGCTGAAAAAATCCCTGAAGTTTTATTAGTTGGAGCTGCGCCATAACACTAATTTCAAGTCGTTTGTGGTGCGGGCACCGACTCAACATTTGGAGACCTTCCTCAAAGGAGAGCTTTGGCCGAAAGGTGTCGAGTATCGTATCGTTTACCTATTTGTGTATTGTATACTATGGGCCTTAGTTGCCTGATAATAAAGGATTATTATTATTATTAAGCCTTAATGTTCCCACTGATGGGACTAAGGACTAACGCTTCTTCTCGAGGAGAGAGAATGGCCCGTAGTTCAACGCTGGCCCAGTGTGTGTTGGTGGATGTCACATGTCTTTTGATGTTTTGGTTCTAGGACAAACGACATGCGACCTACTCGTAAGTCGGAGCCTTTACCACTCACACGCCACTATTCTTTCTCTCTCACTTTGTTGTTAGCTTAGTACTAAATTTGTTGTTTTCATAGCTTACGCCTTAATGTTCCCACTGATGGGACTAAGGCTTCCTCTGCAGAGAGAATGGACCGCAGTCCTCCACGCTGGCCCAGTGTGGATTGGTGGATGTCACATGTCTTCGAATTTTTGGTTCTGAAACATGCCGGTTTCCTCACGATGTTTTCCTTCACCGTTTTGAGAGCAGTGGTGATGAATTTATTTTATGTTTTGAAATTAGGGTTTCTTAACACCGTGAAACGACATTTTTATTTTTTAAATTCGATAGAACAGTGCAAAATCTTGTTGAGAATAACTTGATAAAATTCTCCCAATCTAAAGAGCTTGGTAAGTGAGTCATCTGTCTCACTCATCAGACAGAGAACTAAAGCCAAAGAGAGATAAATAAAAATGTTTGTTTTTTTTTTAAACACGAACAAAAGAGTGAAAAATAAAAGAAAGTTTTTTTTTATGAAAAACAAGACCGAAGGCAAAAAAAGGAAACGCCAAGTAACTTTTAAAAAAAGAAGAATTCGAATTCCAAACTTGAAAATAATTTTCCAGCATTTATTATTTTAAATACGTTTTTTTTTAATTCGGTTTCCTATCCTATCATCATTTGGTTTGTTTAAAAAAAAACCCAGACACAAAAAGCCTATGCTTACACCTCTACGCAGAAACATAATTTACATCCCCCAGAACTTGCTCAGCGAGACACCCCAACGAGTCCACCCCTGAATACATTGATAATAAAACCATCGGATTTAATAAAAACTGCTCTCACGTCGAAGTTACAGAACATCGTTTCCCTTTTATAGCGAGTTTTGTTTGATATATTTAAATAACAATAAAAATCTACGGAGAAAAGTTTGTTCGGGGCAGCGGAATAGGCGAGCAGTGAAGTTCACATTGTACGATACGAGAGCGATACGACTTTAAAAAAACACTGGGTAAATATCACAAGGGAACTATCATATGTGCCTTTCCAAGATATGGTCTACCAGTGGACCAAGTTTCATAGAATTCCTTTCCTCCATTGCAACTTAAGGTGGGCCATCCTCACTCGGCTATCGTCAACGTCGCGCGTGGTTTAAAAGCTTGTTGCTTGATTTAATCGTAATCCAAAGTGATGTTTGATGCATAATTAATGTGAAAAAAGAGAGATAACACCTAAAAATTCTTTTGGCATTAAATAATTCTACGAATTACTCGAATGTCTCACAAAACCTGTTCCAGGAAATACGTGTTTTTATTAAACCCTTAAGGATTTATGATAAAAATTACATCGTTTAGAATCTCGATTAAATGCGTAAGGCCTCTATAGAAGTATTTTATTTATATTTTTAGTACATTATGGAGAGTCAAAATCTAGTAAAACTGCAGATTTTAAGTCGTAAGAGCTTTCTTCGCTGCACACAGGCTATTCGGGACCGACCAACTGCGGAGAGATGTAAGTTGTGGGAGGAACACTACCCACCGCCACCCGGCTTCGGCGAATGCGGTGTTTCTGATCAAACAATGGCCTACCAATAAGGGTGCCCAAAATGTCCCTAAAAATGCACGCTGGAAGACATTAAAAATGCCACTGAAGCTACTATAAATGTGGCAACCTATTGGGCCCAAAAACTTTGAGGGAAACGGAATCCATCGATTCGAGAAGAAGAAGAGGACATAACTGGATTACTCTTACACTTTATGTTTCGATTTCTATAGAAGCCTAGGTAATATCAACTAGATATCTGTGTATCCAAAATATCTGAAGAAAGATGTGTAATAACATCATAATCACGTAAGAGCGGTTTTATGAAATTGTACTTTGGGTTGGCCGCTCTTAAGGAAGCAAGAAAAACACATAAACTTTCGGCTTTTTATAGGGTGACTGGTAATTAGTGACCGATACTTAAAAACGTGATTGTAGTCATAATAACAAACAACTTTTTCTATGGGACCAAACCTGAAATCGCGAAAAAATCTTCTGGTCAGTATATACAATGTTAACCCAATTAGTCAAAATGTACCATGAACTGGCTGGACGGCGACCAATGGGCAGCACGCCGTCCGGTCGTTTGGTAACAGTCCAGACCGAGCCCAAGTTATCAACCGCGCGCCTTAAGTAGATGTCAGCAAACTGTAGGGTCGAAGCCTACTGAGGCCGAGGGTTGATGCGAAAGCGTTACTCCGGGGCTCTGGGACTAAGGCAAGGTAGGAACGGGGTAGGTGGTTTAGTCAGTAAGAGTCTGACACTGTTTCCCGCTCGACCCAAGATCGTGTTTCGATTCGTCATTCGATGATTTTTACCTACCATAAAAAAGTATATAAAAAAAAACCACGAACTTACTGATTTTGTTGTTTCAATATCGATCACTTACTTTTAATAAATTACCATACCTACCCTATAAAAAGAATGCTTCCCAAACTAAGCTTCGAAGTATTGACTAACATATTTCAACTTACAAAATTAGTAAAGTAACTAAAACACAACTCAAAATATTTCAATTAATTTGGTCATAACGACTTAAATAATTCAATTATTTCCAATTAGGTTACAACATTTAACCCTTTAATTGACGTTGATTATAATTTCATGAAATTCTGTTACAATTTCATAATATTAAAACACCTTTTGTTTGTTAAAGCTCTTTGTCAAATAAACTGTGTAAATGAATGTTATATTAATATTTATGAGTGGCTTATAGAAAATACTGTAATATTACAATAAAACAAATGAAAAAAATGAAGGACGCCTCCATCAGAATTAAAAGTAAACACTTAATATATTCGAACTAGCGACCCGCCCCAGCTTCGCACGGGTACTGATATTGAATATAATTATGCATGTATTATACATATAAACCTTCCTCTTAGATCACTCTATCTATTAAAAAAGCCGCATCAAAATCCTTTGCGAAGTTTTAAAGATTTAAGCATACATAGGAAGGAAGCGACTTTGTTTTATACTATGTAATGATAATGTAATCATTGCCCCGACCGAGTTGCAGGGTTCAAACCCAGCTAGGCGCGCATTACTTTGTGTAATTTATTTCATCACCACTGCTTTCAAAACGGTGAAGGAAAACATCGTGAGGAAACCGTATCGGCATGTACTAGAACGGAAAATTCGAAGACATGTGACATCCACCAATCCGCACTGGGCCCACGTGGTGGATTATGGCCCATTCCCTCTCCTAGAGAGGAGGCCTGTGTCTAGGGTTGCCAGGCCATAAAATGCAAAGGCTGGACTGCGCACTATATAAGGCCGGACATTTTGCCCTAAAAGCCGGACATGTTTTTTTTAATGCCAAACATAATGTTTTCACAGCTGAGCTGTTGAAAAAATATTTATACGTGATGTAAAGTGAGGATGAGATCGAAGATGGAGTATGCGAGGCGCGGGCTGGAAGACAGTTTGCTCTCCGCTCCCCTTGTCCGCTCGGGTCAGGCGCTCGTCCGCCCATCGTCATATGAATCGCCACTCTGACAAAAAGCCTGACAAAAGCCGGACAGGCCGAACACGTACATATTTGGCCGGACGCAACCGCAAAAAGCCAAACATGTCCGGCTAAAGCCGGACATCTGGCAAGCCTACCTGTGTCCCAGCTGTGGGAACATTAAAAAGGCTGTTGATGATGATGATGATGAATGTAATCATTTACATTTTTACTTTTTAGTGTTCATTGTTGAATTATTCTTCTTTTAAGATTACCCACCACAGACAACATAAGAAAGGAAAGTATAAAATATTATTTTACTTTAACTTCTGTTTTTATAGTGTTGTCAAATTTTAATTTTAGTTTGATTTTTTTTCTTGGTATTAGATTCATCCATTCTAATTAAATTCATATATTCATACATTTTAATACAAAGTAAAAATTGTTCATGAAATAAATATATATTATGATTGATTTTAGTTTCAACTTGATATCTCCTCACGTTTTCGAGATAAAGGGTCTTGACAGACGAATAGACAAAAAGTGATCTTATAGGGGTTTTTTCAGTAGTAAAAGATAATCAAAGACAACTGCCGCCCTTGGGTTTCGCAGGATAGTTTTACACTCTTACTGACAAAAAAACTCGCTCCGTTCCTACGTTGTCATTCATACCAGGTCTGAGTCTTTCTTTTAGATGCGAACTCTTGGCCCCAATAAGTCTTCGACCCTCTTGCAGGGTCCCTACGATCTTATAATGGTTCCGTATTTTTCCATTAGTGGTTTTTTATGGTAGGTAAAAATCATCGAATGACGAATCCCACTCTTGGGCGGAGCGGGAAACAGTGTCAGACTCTTACAGACTAAAGAATATACCCCGTACCTTCCTTGCCTTATTCCCAGAGCCCCGGTGTAACGCTTTCGCACCAACCCTCAGCTCCGGGAGGCTTCGACCCTACGGTTTGCTGACAACTCCTTCAGGCGCGCGGGAACGGAGCGCGCCGTCGACGATTTGGGCTCGGTCTAGACTGCTACCAGACGACCGGACGGCGAGCTACCCATTGCTCACCGTCCGCAAGCCAGGGTCTACGGTGGCCGGATATCGGCAGGATCGCGGCGGCGACGGCTACGGCGAGTGCGCCGTTGCCTTTGCCTTTTTCCATTAGTGGTAAGGAACCATAAAAAATAACCTAAATTTCAAAGTGGTATAATTATCATCATAATCTCAAAAGTGTTCTCCATTTCTGCAACAGCCGTTCTCACTTTCCTCGACAAATAGGCAAATAAATCATTTTAAATGTAATTTATTGTGAAAAAGAAATAAAACACTCATTACAGTTTACACCTTAATTTGCAAAATAATTTCTTCCGTCCCATTTTAATTTACGATCGTGAGGTATAAATGTGTAATTAAGAAAAGTTTTTATAATAATTTAAATTCTTTCTGTTCCATTTTAAATGCTGCTGAAATTATAAATTTATTAAATCTTTGTTAAAACCGTGAAAACTGTTGTTATCAACAAAACAAATAATAAACTAGTGCGCCTTACCATCAACGATTGCATCACTGCTTACCATCAGGTGGGATCGCAGTTAAGCACTAGATTATTGCAAGAAAAAAAAAAAAAAAAACTTTGTGCTAGAGCAAGGAGGAGGCCGACCGCATAATTATGGCAATGGCGCTCACGCCCCAGACTCTACCGGGATTCCGATCCCGATTACCGGCCACCGTAGGTGCAGGCTTGCGGATGGTGAGCAATGAGCAGCTCGCCGTCCGGTCGACAAAGTGGTACTTAAGTAGGTAGTATGTAGGCTATGCAAATATTTATTCAATGCGGGAATCGAACATGCAACACGCAGTGGTTTTTTTTTATGGTAGGTAAAAATCATCCAATGACGAATCCTGCCCTTGGGCGGAGCGGGAAACAGTGTCAGACTCTTACTGATTCCCGTTTCTTCATCGCCATCTATACCAGGGCTATTAGAGCCTTCCTTTCAGACACGAAGCTTTGTCCCTTGCTAAATTTCGTGTATTAATTATTCGGAAAAAAATCTGAATAAAGTTCTTAAAAATAAACAGAATCACCCGTTGCGATTTATCGCGCGTCTTGTCACTGTAAACGTGAGTGCTTGTACGAGATTACGTCTGCGAAACACATTTATCGATTTCCGTAAGAAGATTAAAAATACCTGAGTACATACTTCCATTTTTTTGCAGATTAAAACTATACTTAGTATGTGCAGGGTCTGGTATAGACGGCGATGTATTAACGGGGTAGGTTGTTTAGTCAGTAAGAGACACTGTCTCCCGTTCCGCCCAAGGGCAGGATTCGTCATTGGATGATTTTTACCTACCATAAAAAAAACCTCTCGTATGCCGATGCGCAGATCTACGCGAGACACAATCGCTTTTTAATTGTGTCTCTAATTACGGCATACAAAAGGTTAAAAAAAGAATCTAAAATACAAGTATTTTTGATATTATTGACCAGGTATCGTATTTTTATGATTAAGAATTTAAAAATCTACACTATTAATATAATAAAGAGGTAAAGTTTATTTTTTTGTTTTTTTTTTGTTTGTAGGAGGTAATCTCTGGTCCGATTGGAAAAATTTTGGCAACAATAGAAAGCTGCTTTACTCCTGAGTGACATAGGCTATATTTTATGCGCGCGGGCGAAGCCGCTGACAAAAGCTAGTTTTACAATAAAACTGCACCTTTTATTTTTTAAGTGGGAAGGCACACAGTGACCGCTCTAGGGCGGTGTGAGAGGGACTTCTATTCTTATTATTTTTTCTTTGCCTTGCGTTTCAGGGCCCCCAGTAGGCTTTAGCCCTAGGATCCAAAAAGCACTCTTATAGTTCGTTTTTTAATTCTAGACTACGATTTCAGAACTCAGAATGTCACACTCTAGAAATATGTTCCCAATTTTCTGGAATTTGACATGTTAAATTGTCAAATCGTAGTCTAGGATTAATAAATCGGCCAAGAGCGTGTCGGGCCACGCTCAGTGTAGGGTTCCGTAGTTTCCCGTCCGTCACAAATTTCTCACAATGTAACAGAACCCAGTAGCCCATGTGAAAATTAGTAACCCAATTTCCCGACAGATGGCGCTGTACCCGGTGGTAATTTTAATTTGCGTGAAACGATTTTAATCTTTTTGTAATTTTATTTGAAAGAAGATACGCTCAGGATAATGAAATATGTAAAAAAGTTTAAAAAAATGCTTGCATGTACGGATAAATTACAAAATTAGGTCAGAACGTTTTTTTTTTTTAATTTTTCAAAAACTATTCATCCTAGTGTAGGGGAGGTACCTACCCTAATAAAACATTTTTTACGACTTTTTCTTTGTGCACTTTGTCGGCGTAGTTAATACACATATTGATACCAAATTCAGCTTTCTAGTGCTAACGGTCGCTGAGATTATCCGCGGACGGACAGACAGACAGACATGGCGAAACTATAAGGGTTTCTTGTTGGCTACGAAACCCTAAAAAACGAACTATAGGTATTACCAAACAAGTTGTCAGAACAAATGCGGTCACATGCATGATGCAGTGTAGCAAGTATATGGAGCACACTTGGCGCTGCCCGCCATGATTATGTCTGTACCGCTGCTTGTCGATATTCAAAGGCAATAGAAAGGCAGGCTCTGAATACCTCGTTACTGGGACCTTCTGCTTACACAGAGTAACTTGGGACAGAGGCTTCGGAAACGGTTTGTGTTGGTTAACGCCGGCGTTCGTACTCCTATTGTCTTTTTACTGTCTCTAATTGCGGTATTCAAAAGCTTAAATTACGAATTATGAGTTTTTTTTTTAATGGTGGGCAAAAATTATCCAATGACAGATAGTGTCAGACTTTTACTAACTAACCGACCCTATTCCCTTTTTGCTATTGTTCCAGGACCTTGGACACTTTCACATTGACCCATGGCCGCAGGAGACTTTGATACTGCTAGGCCCCTACAGTTTGCTGACGATTCCTAGAGGCCCACGGAAATAGTGCGCGCCGTTGATAACATGGGCCCGGTCTGGACAGTTACCAGACAATTGGAAAGCGAGCTACCCATTGCTCGCCGTCCGAAAGGTATATTACTGTTTTTCTAGTGAGAGTTTCGGAAATGCCGCTTAATTCAGAACTTGGGGTAGAAATAGAAAGAGCACTTTGGCTTAGTGGTATACAACTTATTTCAGCTCATTATTTCACAAATATACCTTCCATTAAATCTGTCAGTGACACCAATATTTTCCATTAGGAATAATCATCGTTGAAACTGAACGTGTTTAACTCATGTCAGCCTGAAGTTTATAGAAACAGTTAAATATAACGGTTAAATTAATTAGATAAAAAATAAAATAATCCTTTTATAATATATATATTTTTTAAATAGTTATCATGTATCACATAAATATTATGGCCACATCATCATCTTCCTGCCCTTGTCCCGTTTTATTTGGGGTCGGCGCAATATGTTTTTTTCTTCCATTCTGTCCTGTCACCCGTCACGCTATCACTAACTCCTCTGTCTTCCATATCACTTCTCACACAATCCATCCATATCTTCTTTGGTCTCCCTCTCCCTCTCCATCCATCCACATTCATACTCATGGCTTTCTTTGTAACATGCGTTTCATCCCTCCTTTTTACATGGCCATACCACGACAAACGGTTCCCTCTCAACTTTTCAGTCACTGGCGCCACTTTCAAACTTCCTCTAATATACTCATTTCTCACTTTATCCATTCTCGTCACACCACACATCCATCTCAACATTCTCATCTCTGCTACATGCAATCGCTTTTCATCCGTCTTTTTCAGAGCCCAACATTCTGACCCATACAGTAGGACAGGCCTTATCACGGACTTGTAGATTTTACCCTTCAACTTGAGGGGCATCCGTGGGTCGCAAGTTGTTCCAGTGACCTGTCGCCATTTCATCCATCCTGAGTTGATCCGATGTGCCACGTCTCGGTCTATCTCACCATTCCCTTGGATAAGCGACCCAAGGTACCGAAAATCGGAACAGGTTGGTATGGGCGTTCCGGCGAGAGCTATGGGCACAGGACTAGAGAGACCGCCAAAATCGCAGAACAGGTACTCTGTTTTAGTTCTGCTCAATTTTAGGCCAACACTCTCCAGTCTTTGCCACCACACCTCCAATCTGCTCTGGACCTCTAGGGCACTCTCGGCAACCAGCACAATATCATCGGCAAACAGCATACACCAGGGAGCCTCTTCCTGAATGTCCGACGTCAGAGCGTCCATTATTATCAGGAAGAGGTAAGGGCTAAGAGCCGACCCTTGGTGTAAACCGACAGCCACATTGAAGTTGTTAGTGGTGCCCGCTGCAGACCGGACTTGTGTACTGCAGCGACTATACATTGATCGGATCAACTGCACATACTTCCCAGGCACACCTTTCTCCTTAAGGGCCCACCACAGAACCTCACGAGGTACCCGGTCGTATGCCTTTTCGAGGTCAACGAATACCATGTGCAAGTTTTTATGTGCACCTCTGTATTTTTCGCACAACTGGCGTATAGCAAATATGGCATCCGTTGTACCACGACCAGGCATAAAACCGAATTGGTTCTGTGAAATTTCACTCTCTTCTCTCAGCCGCCGTTCAATAACTTTCTCCCATACTTTCATGGTATGCGACATTAGCTTTATTCCTCTATAATTGTTGCACTCAAGCACATCACCTTTGTTTTTAAAGATGGGCACCAGAGAACTGTTGCACCATTCATCAGGTATTGCTTCTTCCTGCAACAGCTTATTGAAGAACAAAGCCAGCCACACCCATCCATCCACTCTCAATAATTTCCACACCTCAACTGGTATTCCATCCGGGCCAATGGCTTTACCATTTTTCATTCCATTCACTGCTACCCTGACTTCCTCCACACTAACCATTCTCACAAACCCCACATTCACTGGTTTATTCTCTAAAACCCTACTCCAATTATTTTCCTCATTCATAAGTCTTTCAAAATATTCCTTCCACCTCTCTTTGATTTTTTCATTATCCGATAGAACCATTCCACTTTCATCTCTTACACATCTTACCTGGCAAACATCCCTCGCCTTTCTTTCTCTCATTCTAGAAAGCCGGTACAGCTCTTTCTGGCCTGCAGGACTGTCTAATGTATCATATAGTTTGTCCTGGGCTTTTGCTTTTGCAATTGCCACGGCTTTCTTTGCTTTTTTCTTTAAAGCATCATACTCACTCTTTCTTTCAGCTTTCAAACTAACATTATCTGTTTGTACACACTGCCATTCCTTGAATTTTTTCTTCTTTTCTTTCAATACATTCTGAACTTCTGTCGACCACCACCATGTATCTCTATCTATTCTGCCCTTTCCTTTCGTCTCTCCCAAAATATCTCTCGCTGCTTGCATTATACACTCAGCCATCTCATTCCAGCTTTCATTTATACTTCGATCATTCATGTCTCCCATCTCTATCATTCTGTCCACCACTCGCTCTCTGAACTTCTTCGCGCAGTCATTCCTCTCTAGCCTGTGCCATTTTATTCTAGGAGGCGGGCGCTCTTTGGTTTTCCTACAATGAATTTGAACCACTGATGTCATAACCAGGAGTCTGTGTTGCGAGACTAAGTCTTCTCCTGGCAGCACTTTGCAATCCATAACATACTTTAAGTGGTTGCGCCGAACTAGAAAATAATCTATTTGCGTCTTATGATTACCACTTTTATACGTGGCCAGGTGTTCATCTTTTTTCTGAAACCACGTATTGGCTACTGCTAGATCAAATGCAGTAGCGGATTGCAACAGTGTCTCTCCTTCATTGTTTGGATTTCCGAAACCCCATCCGCCATGTACTCTTTCATAAATATTATGGCCACATTAAACAATATTCATTATGTAACCAGAAGAAGATTATGAACTGCTAACATTAAAAAAAAAAAACTTATTTATTAATCCAAATTATCATTTTACTTACACAAAGCATGCTGAAATATATTCTGAATTGTGATATAAAGTTACATTTAAAAAAAAAAACAGATTTCTATGAATCATGTTTAGGTATAATAAATATCTATTCTTTTACTCAATCAAAACCTCTCTGTTTCGTCACACTGCTCTGTATTTCGTAGAGGCGCAATGCAAACTACATACATAGGTAAAGACTCCGAGTACGAAGCGCCCTCTATGTATGGACAGCTCTAGCGAACTATATTTTGCTTTACAAGGTGGGAAATATCTCCTACGACTGCGAAAAACTTAGTCTACGCGGTAAAGATGTTGAACTTAGTCGCTGTAAATATTCATGAATAACTTAAGAAAGATTTTAAATTATTTGCTAGGTATAGCAAGTTAGGCGGTTATCCTGATTGTCATGTTTTTAATTGATATACGAGGTCAACGAGAGAGCTGTCCAGCTGGCTAAATATTGGTCGGACAAAATTTGAGTCAAATCTACACGAAAAGAAGAAGGAGAATTGATATAAACTACTACCCACCTTCCGGTGCGCCTCAAGGAGTTCTCAACAAATGGATAGACCCAACTGCAGGGCCGAAGCCTACTGGGGCTCCGGTCTAGTTTCTGTAAGGAAGGTTCGACCCTGGTATGAAGGTTAAGAAGGACTAGGGTAGGTCGTTTAGTCAGTAAGAGTCTGCCTGTTTCCAGCTCCGGTCAAGGGCAGGATTCGTCATCTACATCTACATCTACACTAATATAATAAAGAGGTAAAGTTTGTTTTTTTGTTTTTTTATTTTTTTGTTTGTAGGAGGTAATCTCTGGAACTACTGGTCCGATTGGAGAAATTTTAGCAATAATAGAAAGCTGCTTTACTCCTGAGTGACATAGGCTATATTTTATGTACGCGGGCGAAGCCGCTGACAAAAGCTAGTAAGATGATATTTCCCACTATAAAACAAAAAACCGCGATCCCACCTGATTGTAAGCCGCACTACAATTCTTAATAAACTATTAGGAGTCACTCTAGCCTTGAAAATAACTAAATTATAATCGGACACGAAGACATGCATCAAAGAATTTGTTCCAGTCCTTCGATATACGATGATTTGAAGATGTTTAGACAGTCTTAACGGACAATCAGACGTCAGAAAATCTTACACAGTGATTGCGTTGCTTAACCTAGTAGATCCGTAAGACTGACGTTGTTTTATGTCCAAGCTCTTCACATAGCAACAGCTAAGCTTATCTAAACATACACATTTCTGCATCTGTGACGTCAGATTGAAATTGGGCACGCCATAATCATGGCGGTGGTATAACGTGGCCTACCTACTGGGCCTAAAAACTTTGAGGGAAGCGGAATCCATCGACTCGAAAAGAAGATGAAGATCATGGCGGTAATTCTCCTCTTGGAGTGTGGCTATGAAGTAGCCTCACATTCCGCATGAAGCAGGTTCTCTCCAGGCATGGTAAGTTTAGCAGATTCCTGTAACACTATGGAGCATATAAACGTATAAAAAATACCGGCCAAGAGCGTGTCATGTCGGACAGGCAGTTTCCCGTCAGTCACAAATTTCTCACAATGTAACAGCGCGTTTTTCAGGAACCCAATTTCCTGTGAGATGGCGCTGTACCCGGTGGTAATTTTGCATTGCATGATGAACCCATTTTTTTTTTTATTTGGTAGTCTCCTACTAAATAAAAAAAAATGCATTCAAGATAACAAAATAATTATGAAAACTAAGTTTGGAAACGTTGTAAAATGCTTGTATATACCTACGGTTCCCCCTCCTAGAGAGAGGAGGCCTGTGTCCCTGCAGTGGGAACATTAAGAGGCTGATGATGATGATACCTACGGTTAAATTACAAACTTAGTTCAGAAATTATTTTTTAACTACGGAACCCTAAAAACCACTATTGACTACGGAACTCTAAAAAAAATTGCAACTTCACAAGATCAACAAAATTTGTTTCATTTAGAAGACCTCAGTATTCCGCCTTATTTTCTTGTTGAGTACTGCTTATACATAATAAATCAGTATCCCCTAACCCTCAGGGCTTTGGGCAGCATGCTTGATACAGGTCCTCTCCGTCTGAAGTAACTCATGTAACTGCATTTTTGAGTGATGCATTCATTTGTTTTTTTTTTATTTACATTATTGTAATTGTATTTTATTTACATTATTATAACTTTGTTGGTGACGTCATCCACTTGAGTATCAAATATCATTATCATCTATTCAGCCAAAAGAGGTAAACTTTTGGACATAGGCCTCCTCTATACAAGAGGTCTTGGGCCATAATCCACCACGACGGACCATATCCACGTCTTCGAATTTTTGGTTCTAAGAGCCGGTTCCCTCACGATATTTTCCTTCACCATGAAGGAAAATAATCTGTGTGTGATGTTTTTCTTCAAGCTTACTCTATACCCAATCTCTCTACACACCACATATAAATCAATCAAGTACCCAAACACTTATACGATTTAATTCCGTCCCTGAAAAACTTTTACTGAAGAAACGCGGCGTTCAATCCCTATTCTCTCTTTTCTTTACATCCTTAAACTTCCAAGAAAAAGGAATAAAACAGTACTACAGTATTCTTACGACAGGAAATGAAATTATTTGCTGCAAATCTTGACAGGCGGTATATACGTAGAGTTATAATTATCCTGCTGAATATTCATGTAATATTGAACAGAATAATTAATCTTCGTACACGTGGTTAAGTTACGGTCAAGATTCTTAATTAGTCAATACTAGTTTTGACTGAATAATAGTGTATAATAAACATAGCACAATCAGCTATAAAATGTTCTCTCTGCTGGAATTCAGGCGAATCTTCTGGTCAGTACATTTATGTTTGCGTTACTGATCGAAATTTACTAAACTTACTGTTTTTTTCGCGATTTCATAGTAAAAGTGTTGGTGTCATAATAAAAGTTGTTTGTTATCATGACTACAATCACGTGTTTAACTTATATGGACACGCCATAATTTCGACGGTAAAGGTCTCTGCACACAGCGGGCGCGGCGCGGTGGGACCGGACGGCGACGCGACGACGCCATACAGATCCGAGGTTACCGTCGCGTCGAGCGGGACGGCTCTGTGTGGCGTCGTCCGTACTATCTAGTACAGTCAGCACCAAAAGTCGATGAACAGAATCGACTGCACGAAGTGACTTTAGGAATGCTAGTGCACAGATACTTTTGAAATACTCGTGTTTAACGAATTTCTGGAGTACAGGCTATTTTGTTTCCTTGTTGCGACTATAACTTATGGCATTTTATTATGAACAGGTGTTTTGTTATGTTGATTCTGTTCATCGACTTTTGGTGCTGACTGTACATTACAACTGCTCAGCGTCGCGTCGCCGCCCGGTCCCGCCGCGCCGCGCCTGCTGTGTGCAGACACCTTAAGTCTTCTCTTTGAGGCGTGGTTTAAAAGACCTCATGGCATTCTCACTTTCCGTATGACGAAGTTCGGGAGGTACCTGCATCGGATTCGTGCAGAATGGGGTGGGTCGTTCAGTCAGTAAGAGTCTGACACTGTTTCCCATCCCGCCTAAGGGCGAATTTCGTCATTAGATGATTTTACCCAAGATAAAAAAAAAAGACTATAACACCTGTCTGGTCAGAGGATCCCTTTTCAATGGAGGTATATACATACCTCCAAATTACAAATACTTAAAGGACAATCAGTCAGTTTGCTGATAGATGGGTCAGGAAGTACCCACTCATATTATTATTAGGATAGATCTCCCGGCCCAGTAATCATCTCTCTTACAGTAACAATACAAATTGCTTTCAAATTGGACAACCCCTAAAGTTTATATTAATTAGGGGGTGCGCCCAAATTGTCGGTATTCCACTAGATTAGTTACACCCGACCGCGGCCCAAGTTTGGGGTTCTTACCCTAGTAATCGTTTGCACAATAGCGTACCTTTCTTGGACTTGACAGAAGACGCATGGGCGGGTCCTTGGGGTTTTTGTTAACAGCCTGTAACAGTCTGTAATGGTTCGTGGCAAGGACCTCATTTTAATCAGGATCATATTGTGTTAGGGAAACTTTGCAGACCGGGGTAAGTGGCGGTTTCTAATAATACGTAGATATAGCTGTTTCTTAATATTAAAAGTACCTATTGTAAGTTCGTAGGGGGCCAGCGACAGGGTCGAAGCCTACTGGGGCCAAAGATGTACTTCTGAAAGGAATACTCGGCCCTGGTATGAAAGTTTTTTTTTTAACTATCATACCACGTCGTCTAGTACCAAGCTAAGCAGAGCTTGTGTTATGGGTATTAAACAACTGTTAAACATACTTGTATATTCCTAAATACATATACATATATCATCATTACATAGTATAAAACAAAGTTGGCTGTCCCTATGTATCCTTATACCTTACGCAACGGATTTTGATGAGGTTTTTTTAATAGAAAGAGTGATTCAAGAGGAAGGTTTGTGTGCATAATACATGCATAATATATTCAATATCAGTACCCGTGCGAAGCTGGGACGGGTCGCTAGTTATAGATAAATTACACATAGACACAGAACAAATGATCGTGCTCAACGCCGCGTTCGCTTGGGTCTCTCTGGTCTTGGAGTTTAAAATCATCAAGAATCGTAACTAGCTTCTTTCGCTTCTTCCCGCTTTTCCACAGAGTCCAAAGCTTCCAGATGGCATTTTGCAGCACTAGTCCACATATGGCCGCTGCCAGCTGTTTAGAAATATTTCATACTTAATGGATCCAAGTTAGAAACTAACTCCGACCTAATAATAGCCCGGATTAGCGCAAACCGACCTAAATTTAGTACAGCGAGGCCAAACAATGATCACATTTGCCGTTTAACGCATAAATAAATGACACTAAGGCCGACCAACCCTTAACTTCCTAATGTCTAAAAGTTACTTTTTATCTGTATCTAAACAGAAATTGAACAAATATACATTCAAAAACATAATTATACTAATATTATAAAGGTGATTGTGTGACTGTGTGTCTCTTTTTGCTACTGCTACACGCTGGCTGAACAGATTTGGATGAAGTTTGGCACAGAGCAGGTCCCGCAATAGTACATAGGATACTTTTTATCTCGTATGTTCCCTAGTTACTTTTATACGGGTGAAAACGCTGGTAGCAGCTAGTCGGTCAAATCTGTCACCAGAAAATCAATTAAGTAAATCTCTAGATAAAAATAAAGCGTCATATTTTTAGTACAGCCTAAACTTTATTATTACTTTGACGCAACCTCAAGAGACTAAAATCTTACTAACATTATAAATGCGAAAGTTACGATGTTTGGATGTTTGTTACTCAATCACGCCAAAACGGCTGGACGGATCTGGATGAAAATTGGCACAGGCATAGGATACACTCCGGAATAGGACATAGGCTACTTTTTATCCCGGAAACCCCAACCCCAATACCACTCGCGCGAAGCCGCGGGCAAAAGCTAGTATTTGAATAAATCGGTAATTCAATTTTAAAGATTTGGAATGCATTGACAGTCTTATGTATAGCTCGTTGTCAACGATGCAATAATTCTACTTAGTTAATATCAGAAGACGCGTTGTGTTAACTTGTGTTCCATGCACACCTTAAGAGTGGCCAACCCGACATACATTTTCATACAACCGCTCTTACGTGATTATGATGTTATTACACACCTTTCTTCAGATATTTTGATTACACAGATGTCTTGTGGATAAATTCTATAGAAATAAAAACAAAAAATTGTGTAAAAGTAATCGAGGTTCTAAATGATGTTAATTTTTTTTAACATCATTTAGAACCCTTATGTCAAAAATCCTTAAAGTGATTTCAGCAAAACCATAGGGAACCAACAGGGTCGAAACCTCTGGGGCCACCGCTGAAAGGAAATTCCGGGGCTCTGGAATGCAAAGCAGTGAGGAAAACGGAAGTGAGGTTTGGTTAGTAAGCCTGACACGCCATCCCGCTACGCCCTAGGGATTTACGCAGCAATAATGTCATTAGATTATTTCCCATTTACAAAAAAAATCCGTTGTACAATGTTTATGAAAATGCGCTGTCACAAAACTCAAACTCAAAATCATTTATTTCAAATAGACCATTTACAGGCACTTTTGAAATGTCAAAATTGAAGCTAATTTGACACACACACACATTCACATTTAGTTAAAACTGGGATGTTGTATTTTTATTTTTTTCTTTATTGTCAACTTACACTAACAGATTATATAAATTAATAGTAATCATACAAAAAATATTTAAAAGACATAATAATTATGAAAGTAACGTAAAAAACCAAATTACTAATATGAAAACATGACAAAAAAATAATAATGAAACTTATTTAATAAAAGAGTACCTAATATTATAGATATGTAGGTATACTGTAGGTATCATCATCACCATCAGCCGATAGACGTCCACTGTTGGACATAGGCCTCCTCCAAGGACCGGACCAGACCGGTCTTGTACGTCTCGCGTCCATCAAATTCCAGCAACCCTGACCAGGTCATCGGTCCACCTTGTGGGAGCCCTTCCAATGCTACATCTTCCGGTGCGCGGTCGCCACTCCAGAACTGTAGGTATACATAGCCAGATTTACAATTATTATTAGATTATTATTTAGATTTTTATTAGATTTACAATGATTATAAAACAAAATCTAAACATATCTGGGTACTTACTTATTATTTTTCACACTAAGCCGGGCAGCCGGTTATTAAAAATGTTAATTTCTCCATAACCCCCAGGGGTCGGCAGTAAATTGATTCCATGGTAAATTAGAAAATCCCTTGACTCCAGGGTCACTTGCATTAAAAATATCTCGGAAAGCCAGGACGCGACGAAAAATTTACAACGTTGTAAATAAAATTAGAGGCACGGGACGGGGTTCTGTACAAGTCTAAAGTTATTATTGCGTATAAATTTGTAAATAATCAGATTCGTGCTTTATTAGAAAAGTAGGCATTCAGTTCTACAACGTAAAATTTTGGTCGTTTTAATCCCGTGTAGGGTCGATACGATACATGTAATACTATGGATTTGTAATGATAAAATAAAAAAAAAATAAAGTAGGTCCTTTTTTTCTAAGACTAAAATTAATTTACGCTTATACTATACTAATCTTACCAATATTATAAATGCGAAAGTTACGATGTTGGGATGATTGGATGTTTGTTACTCAATCACGCCAAAACGACTGGACGGATCTGGATGAAATTTGGCATAGGCATAGGATACACTACGGAATAGGACATAGGCTACTTTTTATCCCGGAAACCCCACCAATACCACGCGGGCGAAGCCGCGGGCAAAAGCTAGTTTCATATCTTTAAGTAAAGAACAGCTGAGCGGATTCAATGACTGTAGGTGGGATGCGTACTGCCTACGGCCACTGAACCCGCTCACCTATTCTTTAAAAAGTAGGTACTTTATTATTTTATTTTAATTAATGTTATCTACACAAATCAATAGTGTTTTATTTTATGTACCGGATCGGCCCTCCACGGGATTAAAACGACCAAAATTTAACGGTGCACAAAATATAGTTGCTATAGCTAAAACTAAAACAGTTTTTTTTTTACGAAACTCGGCGTTCTTGCAAAAGTCCGACGGTACTTCCCACCGAGACAGCTTTTAATGTTGTAGGTACAAAGCGCAGGTCCGATCGTGTGTGGAGTACTGCAGCCACATATGGGCTGGTGCTGCAAAATGCCACCTAGCGGTATTAGATTCAGTGCAAAGGCATGCAAAGAGGTTAATTGGTGATCCAGATTTGGTTAAGTCTAATATTCAAAGTCTCGGGCACAGGCGTAGAGTAGCCAACCTTTCGGTTTTCTCTAAATTTTTTTTTCCACAACTATCACACAACGCCATCTAGTCCCAAGCTAAGCAGAGCTTGTGTTATGGGTACTAGGCAACTGATAAACATACTTATATATTTCTAAAGACATACATATTATAGATAATTAAATCATTTGTCCTGGGTGGGAATCGAACCCATGACCTCTGGAATAGCAGTCAGGGTCACTAACTACTAGACTTTCAGGCCAGTCAGATAGCGCCGTCTGGTGAAAATCACAGTAAACCTTTATATTTCCATACCATTTGACACGCGAAAGTTAACGTTAACGCAATTGTTTACGTTACAAAACCCTCGCCAGACCCTTGTCATCAGTATAATTTTGTTTCACTGTATTTTCACCAGAGGGCGCTTACTTATTACCGACATTCATTATGGGCTTTATATCGGCTCTTAATAGATTTAGGTAGATATTTTTTTTATATTTAACAACACCGACCAAAAAGTCTTAAACAAAGCAGAGCTTGTGCTATGAGTACTAGACAACTTGATAAACATACTCATATTTTCTATTTGCAAACATAGATAAATTACACCCAGACACCGAACAAATGATTGTGCTCATCGCAAAAACTTTTGTCTTAGATAGAAATCGAACTCAGGACCTCCGGTATAGCAGTCAGGACACAAACCACGAGACCCACACTCCAGTCGAAATATACTTCTGTAGGGGCCCTTCAGGGTCGAAGCCTCCTGGAGCCGAGGGTTGATACGAAAGTGTTACCGCGGCTCTGGGAATAAGGCAAGGGAGGAACGGGGTAGGTTGTTTAGTCAGTAAGAGTCTGACACTGTTCCCCGCTCCGCCAAAGAGCGAGATTCGTCATTGGATGATTTTTACCCACCATACAAATAAAAAAAGTCGAAATATACCGGTTTGTTAGATTTCTTTAAATAATTACAAAAAAAACGCCTATTTAATTGCTCCTGGAGTGAATAACCTCAAAATAAAATGTCTTACGGGCCCCTATTAAGCCTCGTTATTAATGCTCAAAAAGGGAGCGATGCAAATTTGCCCACAAATAGAAATTCTTCTCATTAAGCCAGGCTTAATGACGCCTTTTTTAGTAAATCCAGCCAAAGAAATGCCTGGCTTTAGCTAGGAGACGAATGTTTAGAAATAAACAGTAGGGGCACCATGGTATTTGTGGTAACATAGACTTAGTACATTAATAACATACTCATTTATCTACATACATTTCAATGGTATACATTTATTTTTTTATTATCTGAGTAAATTTGTACACACACACATATATATGTATATATACAGGGTGTTTTGTGCATCGTTTGCCAAATTGATTTGGCCGACAGAATAGATCATTTGCTATATATTCAGCCCCAATAATTATTCTTTGCCACACCGGTTTTTTTTAAACATGTTTTTAGTTTTTATTCTAAAAAAATCCGGATTTCAGCATTTAAGCTTACAGAAAAGAAAAAGTTATTAGTCTACCCAACGATATTTTTATGTTTAAGTGTACTGTTGTAAGAAAAACATCGTGAGGAAACCGGCATGTCCTAGAACCAAAAATTCGAAGACATCCACCAATCCGCACTGGGCCCGCGGGGTGGATTATGACCCATTCCCTCTCCTAGAAGGCAGGCCTGTGTCCCAGCAGTGAGAACATTAAAAAAGGCTGATGATGATGATGAATAAAGCTGTGAAACGTCACTGATTTCCGTTACGGGAAGTTAAAGGAAGGAAGTTTATATAACAAAATTATATATTTTTTTCTAAAATCACAGTCACCCTAGTGAGGGGTGAATATTTATTTAAAGTTGATACCAACAAATGATGTACTTTCCGCCCAGGCCAGGTAAGTTATTGTAGCTTGTGTTATCGGCTCTTTCCAGTAAGATTTACCTTTAAGAGCTGTAGGATTGCTGGAAAGTTAGTTAGTAGTTAGTTAAAGCTAGTCTCCTTGAACTGGTCCATGGAACTGGAGCGCAAACAGCAACTGAATGGACATCATCATCATCAACCTTTTTAATGTTCCCACAGCTGGGACACAGGCCTCCTCTTTAAGAGAGGGGAATGGGCCGTAATCCACCACGCGGGCCCAATGCATGCTGGTGGATGTCACATGTCTTTGAATTTTTGCTTCTAGGACGTTTCCTTCACCGTTTTGAGAGCAGTGGTGATGAAATAAATTTCACATAGTAATGCGCCTGACTGGGTTTGAACCCGCGACCTACAACACGTAAGTCAGAGCCGTTACCACTCGGCCACCACTGCTCCTGTCACTGAATGGACATAAGAAGGTTTTTATCAGTAAAAGTTCCTCTCTCACCCACCTTAAGCAGAAGTAGAACCAACCAGCAAAATAAGTAAAAAACAATTTGAAATAAACCGTTAAATTTTGGTCGTTTCTATCCCGTGGTGGTTGGTACATGAAACATTATCGATTTATGAAAATAAAATTAGAATTTAAAGTTCTGAGATTCCTTATGATGTTTGTCTTCACCGATTTATAGAGCAATGAAACGCCCTAACGCTACTATTAGTATAAAAAAAAAACAATCAATTTTCTTGACTTCCACCAATCGAGTAGAAAACCGAAGATATTTAGAAAGAACAAGTATTTAATTCAGAAGCTAGACCAAAAAACGCTTACTGAAAAAGGCTTACCAAATACTTTAGCTCTAAAGCTAGATATAGACTGTTGTAACAAGGTTGTAAACTAACATCTAATGTAACACGCAAAGAAAGAATTTACCGTCCACATTGTCGAATTGCGACTTACAAGTTGTAGGTCTCGTGTTCAAACCCAGCCAGTAGCATTACTTTGTGTAATTTATTTCACCACTAATACTCTCAAAACGGTGAATTATCGGGAAGGAAGCGGCATGCCCTAAAACCAAAAATTTAAAGTCATGTGATATTCACCAACAAGCGCTGAGCCCGCGTGGTGGATTACGGCCCATTCCCCCTCCCTCAATTCTACAAGGCTGATGTTATACTATGCAACATTATTGTCGCAATGTATCATGCAATGTAACAGAATTCCATAATGTGGACTATGGCTGCATATTCTATGATAGTAGTGTGAAATCTCGATTATATAAATTAGACAAAATTCAAAATAGGGTCATGAGAATTATTGGTGGTTTCATTAAGACTACCCCTATTCATGTGATGGAAAGCGAGTTGTGCTTACCACCATTACAGATAAGACGTAAATATTTAGCATTTAAGTTCTGTCTTAAGGTCAAATCATGGACCAATTGTGTGACGAGTAAATGCTTATCTGATCTTGCAGCTCTTACTACCCACAGATACTGGACAAATAAAAAAATACCGGTGCTAATCGATACTTACAATATTATTAAGAAGGAAAAAATTTACTCTACCAATCCATTAGACATGTTTAAATTAAATACTTGGTGTAGCAATATTAATTTAAAAAATGTAATTAAAATTCATCTTTTTAGTGTTAATAGGCCTAAAAGTTCATACGAAAGTAACTGTCTGAGAAATGATGTTTTACAAGAATTAAATTGCACATATAATGGGTGGTACAAATTGTTCACTGATGGTTCTAAGAGTTCTAAGATTGGGGCAGCTTTCTATGATCCCGTTACCAAAACAAATGGGTGTTTCAACATTGTATCTAAAGTTTCCATCATGACAGCAGAGTTGTTAGCTATATCCGAAGCGTTATCCTACACAGCCACATTACAACTCACTAATGTAGTAATATTCACGGATAGCAAGAGTGCGCTCCAACATTTGGCTCGGTGTACCTCTGGACACAGAGGAATACCGATAGCCTTTGCTGTTTTGCGTAAAATACAATCAGTTCTTTCATACAATGTTAATTTAGTCTTGCAGTGGATCCCGTCACACATTGGTCTACAGGGAAACGAGGAGGCTGATAGATTGGCTAAGATAGCAGCAACATCAGGTATAGAAATTTATGTTTTACCAGTGCATTCGGAAATTTTACCAAAATTCAGAAGTTATTGTTATGAAGACTGGAAAGAATATTTTAATAATAAATCGAAAGATAAAGGAATATGGTATAAAACAATACAATATGAGCCTCCTCGAGTCCCATGGTTTAGTAGTTTTAAAGTTAGTAGGAAAATATTGGTAACTTCTTTCAGAATACGTTCCGGACATATGCCATTAAGATCCTTTGCATTTTTAATGAAAATAGTGGACTCTCCGAATTGCTTAGTTTGTAATAATAAAGTAGAAGACGTCTATCACCTTTTACTGGAGTGTGTCAGGAATGAGTCTGAAAGAAGGTCGTTAATTAGTGAATTAAATATAAATACGCTAGATTTAGGTATATTTAATACTATTTTAAGCAAACCAATGTCGCCAGAAGCAATGTTGGTTTACTCACTAGTAGTTTTGTAATTGTGATGCTTTTGTAAGGTTACGATGGAACTGGTATAACATTTTGTTAAAAGTTCCTTAAATAAATAAATAAAAAAAAAAAAAAAAAATGTGGACGCCTTGCGCACGTGAACTGTGCGCACTACGCACATGAACAGAGCATTCCAACTATGTAAGGTGCATGCTCGCTTCTTGCGCACTGCGTCTACACTTATGTTATGCTCCTTTCATGTTACATTACATGTTACGTTACATCAGTCTGTAACTGGCTTTAAAGCAACATTATACCGTAATGGAAGTGGTAGACAAAGACGTAATTTGGGACACAAAAAGTATCACATTCACGTATAAACCTTAGCCAAGTCCGGGATCCTGTAAAAAGTGGGGGATTCAGTAAAAAGTGGCAGTGAGTCGGCTCTCGTGCGACTAAATAAAAAGTGGCGACTACTTCATTGTTGACCACAATGAGGTAAGAAGCGGAAATATGGAGAAGGTAATATAACACGTAAGTGTCACATCATCATCATCATCAGCCTTTTAATGTTCCCACTGCAGGGACACAGGCCTCCTCTCTCTAGGAGAGGTAATGGGACATAATCCACCACACGGGCCCAGTGCGGATTGGTGGACGTCACATGTCTTCGAATTTTTGGTTCTAGGACATGCCGGTTTCCTCACGATGTAAAAAATAATGTCGCTTCCCGCTGTCTGCTATAACACCTATGTATTTTTTTTTAGATAGAGTGATTCAAGAGGTAAGTATATATGTAAAATACATGCATAATTGCATAATATGTTTAATATCAGCATTACTCCCATGCGAAGCTGGGGCGGGTCGCTAGTACATACACAATCAGCCTAAAGTCGCTTTCATTTAGTCATTTTATGTCGGAACGCTGTCGCACGTTTACCGTGCCGCACCCGGCCGGCTGCAGTACGTCAGCAGTGCGACAACAAGCGCCTAAATTAAAAACGTATCTGGCTGCCGTACGCTGGAATGCCAGTGATGCGCTATTCAACACCGAATTTAACACGTTGTGCTTGTGAGGTTGTCGTACTGTTGTCGATCGTTCTCCGCACGGTTACCGCACCGCGGGCATAGTATGATAAATACTACTAACGCACCGCATCGCACTGCAGCAGGCCATCAAACGCATACGAATAAATTGAAAGCGCCCTTATAAGGTTTTATAATGTTTCTACGGCTGGTATTCAGGCCCCCTCTCTATAAGAGAGAATGAGCCTTAATCGGGTTGTTTTTTTTTTATGGTAGGTAAAAATCATCGAATGACGAATCCCACTCTTGGGCGGAGCAGGAAACAGTGTCAGACTTCCTTGCCTTATTCCCAGAGCCCCGGTGTAACGCTTTCGCATCAACCCTCAGCTCCGGGAGGCTTCGACAATGTAGGGCCCCTACAGTTTGCTGACAACTCCTTGAGGCGCGCGGGAACGGAGCGCGCCGTCGACGACTTGGGTTACCAGACGACCGGACGGCGAGCTACCCATTGCACACCGTCCGCAAGCCAGTGTCTACGGTGGCCGGATATCGGCAGGATCGCGACGGCGACGGCTACGGCGAGTACGCCGTTACGTTTACTTTATGCGGTCAGCCTCCTCCTTTACGAGCATTACTGCCTCGCAGAAGGAGGCGACCGCCTGCCACTCCTCCTCGCTGCGGACCATGGCCTGAACCAAGGCCCGGCGCGAGAGGTCGCCGCCGCCGATCACACCCACGAGGGCACGGCGTTGCTCTTCCCAACTTCTACCGTGTGCTCCACCGTGTCCTCCGGGCTGGCCACACAGTGGCGACACCCGGGCGTCTCTTCAGCACGGATCCGGTGCAGGAACCTCCCGAACTTGCCATGTCCGGTGAGGACCTGCGTCATGCGGAAGGTGAGGACGCCGTGAGGTCTATCCAGCCATTAATCGGGTTAGTGGAAATCACATGTATTCGAATTTTCGGTTCTAGGGTATGCCAGTTTTCTTCGAGATGTTGAGAAAGAAGAAGAGAAGCCACACCACGTCGTTCTTCGTACAAATCAGGCGTTTTTTTTTTCGAGCGATCCTACCTTTTGGTAAGCAGTGATGCAATTGTTGATGGTAAGGCGCACTACTTTTATTAAGACCCTATTTGGTTTTACACGTGTCTAAACTTTATATCGCTTATCCGATAAAATAACAAAATTCTTCTCAGCTCCATGTAACCGGCTGTAGGGAACTCTGTAATCTCCAGCATTGCACTGCTATAAAATTTAATATTAATAATTATCTGCGGACGGCGGAAACTCCGCTTTGTAAGTGAGAGTGATGGTAAATACGCGACTTTAATTGTTCAGGAGGAAAAGTTAAATATAAAATAAAAAGTAAAATCAAACTGCACTGAGATTTTTCACGGTTTGAGCATTTTCTCTCAAATGAAAATAAGTATGTTAAAAGTCATAATGTTATCGTTTTAATATGTGATACTAGCAACCGCCCCAGCTTCGCACGGGTACTGATATTGAATATATTATGCACTAGTTTTTGTCAGCGGCTTCACCCGCGTGCATAAAATATAGCCTATGTCACTCAGTGGTAAAGCAGCTTTCTATTGTTGCTAAAAATTTTCCAACCTGACCAGTAGTTCCAGAGATTACCTCTTACAAACAAAAAAACAAACTTTACCTCTTTATTATATTAGTGTAGATGTATTATGCCCATCAATCTTCCTCTTGAATCACTCTATCTATTAAAAAAAACCGCATCAAAATCAGTTGCGTACTTTTAAAGATCTAAGCATACATAGGGACAGTCAACTTTCTTTTATACTATGTAATGATGATGATGCGACGTGTAACGCGTGCAACTCATTTTTAATTTAACTTTTATTGAAAATGCTAAAAATCATGAGATTTGCAAAATCCGGCCGCAATCCTGAGCAGGATTTATCCTGACAAATCCTAACATATGGTAGCCCTAGTTAAGACCTCCTTCATACAGCGGCGTCGCGACAATGCGACATTTATGTAGTAATGATTTGCCACATAAAAGCAATTGTCATAATTTGAGCCGGAAATTCGCCCACTACTGGACATAGACTTCTCCCAAATTCTTCCACGACCTTCACCCGCTGGTGAGTGTCACAACATCAGTCTACAACGAGGGAAACCTGCCTCTTAACACTGCATCTTATGGCATGCGGTCGTCACTCCAGAATCTTTAGGCCCATCTGTTCTGCGAGTCTAGATAATATCCATAAGATTTACTGTGTATCCCATAGCTGTATCCAAAATATCACGTAAGAGCCATTGTATGAAAATGTACCTAGGGTTAAGTCTTGAAACAAATCAAATGACTTGAAAAGTTCAAAAGGGAATTTATTGTCTTGGTATGGTCATGTGAAGAGTTAATCATTACATAGTATAAAACAAAGTTGCTTACCGCTATGTATACTTAGATCTTTAAAAGTACGCAACGGATTTTGATGCGGTTTTTTTTAATAGATAGAGTGATGCAAGAGGAAGGTATGATACATGCATAATTTATTACCCGTACCCGTATATACCCGTATATACCCGTGCGAAGCTGGTGCGGGTCGTTAGTAAAATATATATCTCCTCCTTGCGTCGTATTCCTCAATGCTTTCGCTTTTATGATGTTTCTCCATCTACTCCTGTCTCTGGCAGAATGAAGGGCCCCATATACCGTGGAGTCAAGAGTGGTGAAGAAAAGAAAAAAAATCTGTAAATATGTCAACTTTTTTTATTATTGATAGGCTCGCGTTTGACCACTATCTCGCCTGATAGAATGATAGTAAGCGACCTTTTATGGTTTATGAGATACAGACCGTCGTCAGACAGATGAAAAGCCTAGGCATAAGATCCCGTACCAAAAAAAAACATACGAAACCATAAAAAATAACATCTAAATAGTTCTCATCATAAAAATAAATACGTTACATCGAAATAATAAAGTTCCGGAGGTCATAAAAAATGCTATAAGTATTTGTAATGGAACGTTTCCCGCCCAAGGGAAATCTGGGGCTTTGACTTATTTCAGCAAATCATATTAAATAACTGGCCCTAGCTATAAATATAAATCTATGTCAGACTTGGGTAATAGATGACGGATGACGAGATGAGATTTAGGGTATTTTTATACCGTTTATATTTTTGGGTAAATAGGGTTATAGGTGGTAGGTGGCCTCCCTCCTGGAGCTACCGGTTTGAGTTAAACTGATACCGCGGCTCTAGGAATAAGGCAAGGAAGGAATGGGGTAGGCTTTTTAGTCACTAAGAGTCTGACACTGGTCTCCCGCTCCGCCCAAGAGCGGGTTTCGTCATTCGATGATTTTCACCTACCATAAATAAAAAAAATAGGTTGTAGGCGAGGAGAGTAGTGATGACCGAGTGGTAACGGCCCCGACTCACGAATTGTAAGTCGCGGGTTCAAACCCAACCAGTCGCATTACTTTGTGTAATTTATTTAAGTATTTATTTCATCACCATTACTCTCAAAACAGTGAAGGAAAACATCGTGTGGTAACCGGCATGTCCTAGAACTAAAATTGCGAAGACATGTGACATCCACAAATCCGCACTGAGCCTGCGTGGTGGATTCCGGCCCATTCCCTCTCCTAGAAAGGTCTGTGTCCCAGCAGTGGGAACATTAAAAAGGCTGATGATGATGATGATGAAGGTTATACGTATATTTTTTTTACCTGCAGTGTTACTCTCTAAAAACAAAAAAAATCTTGTAAATTAATGTTAAGAGTGCTTCCCGCAAATAAAAAGTGTTTTCTTTCTTTCTTTCTTTTTCTTTAAATCGCCTTGAGCCCAGCAACGAAATCGAAATAGGTATATTGGATTTATATGTGTTTTGAATATACCTACCTATTTGGATAGCGTCGCTGGGACAGCACTGCGCTCAATGCTGTTTTCTGAGAATACAAAATCACCACTGCTTGCTTTATCCTTTACAAACATAATTATAATAAACGAACAAACAATTTTTTCTGTGTCTGGGTGTAATTTATAGATCTATAATATGTATGTATTTAGAAAAATATAAGTATGTTTATCAGTAGTCTAGTACCCATAACACAAGCTCTGCTTTGCTTGGGACTAGACGACGTTGTGTGACAGTTGTGGAATATATATTTTATATAAACATAAAATTTGCTATTGAAAAACGGCATCAGGCACTAGGTATTTGGAATTTATGAACTAGACCTATTTTGGCGCAACAGAGAGTACATGAATGAGCTGACGCTCATGAAAAAAAATCCATGCTACCAAAATGTACACGACTGAGGTAAAGATGCTGAGATAGGTCTCTACCTATCTCAGTAGCAGACCAATTACAGACTTCCTCTGAAGTCACTCTCAACGACAGGGTTAGAAATGAACCCGAATAACCTACATGAAAGGTTTAAGAACCGCTCAGTGCGAGAAAACTCGTACTCGACTCAGATGGTATGGTCTTGTAATGAGAAGGTCTAAAGAACTTAAGACTAGGGAAGTTCTACACATCAATACTGGTCCAAAAAAGACTCGTTCTCATTTGGATGTCTGATGTAGCATGGATGTAGCTATGACCTAAAGAAAGCCCAAGTTGGTTCGACGATCCAGAACCGGAATATCTTTAGGAAAATAATGAGGAGGGCCGAACCCAAAGGAAATGGGATATAGCGAAGCGAAGAGAGAGTGAAACGCACGCGAGCCTCAAAGAGATGGCAACAAGCAAGGTCAAAGCCATTGCGGCCATGGGATGTGCGAAAATGAACCATGTGGTCCTGGAACGAAGGCAGAGAAGCAACAGGAGTGGGTTTTAGTCAGTAAAATTCTGACAAGCCCTTTGAATGATTTCCCACCAAAAATAAAATAAAAAAATACCTCTTTTTTTGTTAAATTTATACTATGTTGTGTGTTGTACAAATACAAATATATAGTACAAAAGACATGTTTTTACTAATTTGTTACTTATAGTATTTATGTGCCCTGTGTTATGCCCAATAAACCAGCTTTCTACTTTTCTCTCTCCGTTATTTATCAAATAAAGCCATTATTAAATAGAAAATATCCCAGACTAAACAATATGAGACTATGTACACTATAACCCTGTAATGGAAACTGACAAAATATACGGAGTAAAGGTATTTACAGCGGTGCCAAATCCCGGATTGACATTATTGCCAATAATATCCAGCGAGCGAGGGTTAATAGAAAACTTAATACCTTTATTTTCTTAGCTTCAGTTTAGCAGATTGTGGGGTAACCATGAAACTGGGAAAAAATGGGACGGAATATTTTATACATGGAGAAAATGTTATAGTATTTTATGATAGGTAAAAATCATCCAATGACGAATCCCGCCCTTGGGCGGAGCGGGAAACATGTCAGTCAAACGGGTCAGGTTTTTTAGTCAGTAAGAGTCTAACACTATCTCCTGCTCCACCCAGGAAATGTCATGTAATTTTTACCCATCGAAAAACAAGGCGTACAAAAATCAAAAACTTTTAAATCCAATAGACTAATCACAGGCTCTTTTGAACCAAGTCAAAATGTCGGTCAGTTAAAAAAAAAAGTGAAGCTAAATTGCACGTTCTAGATCTCTATGGAGTAGAACTTGCAAGAAACTCCATGGACACTCTTTTAAACCAGCCCAGTTCCACTTAAGCTGAGCAGCTTAATTAATAAGAAAAAAATATAATTTACAGTATAAAAAAACAGTACAGTACATAGTAACTACTCTATGTACTGTACTGTTTTGTAAATATTTTTTTTTACATTAGTTAAAAAAAATATAGTTTACAGCCACACAATTTTTTTAAAACTTTTTTATCATATTATGTCTGCATGTGATTTCTGTATTGTGTATGTATGTGTCAAATAAAATATTTTTCTTTCTTTATTTTTTCTTTTCTTATTTCTTTCAATGTCGTCCCTAACGCGTGGTTACCCGACTCCACCGTGCTGAGTCGTGATGCATCCAGCTTATGGTACCGTGTGGGCTCAAGATAAACCCACTGCTGACCACATTGGGGACAACCGGCACTAGTTTACTCGCCTTAATATTAGATAACGGATCCACCGTGAAATACGGAGAAGGTAAATAAATTCCCTTTGCAAACATACTGGTTCTGTTATTTTATTTTGAGATAGTTTGAGATTGGAAATCGATTTACTGATAAACATACTCACTTCACTACTCTGCGTTCAAAATAAGAATAGGAACAGAATGTGACGTCACGCCGTACTGTCAAATAGATTATTTTTTTAGATGACTAAAATTGAAAAAATTAACTTTGATTAAACTTTTTTCGTTCACAGTTCGTAAATAAATTAATTTTTTCTTAGATGCGGACAGCCAAGGAGTGGAATTCCTTGCCGGAGTCGGTGTTTCCTGATAGCTACAATCCGGGTATCTTTAAGTTAAGAGTGAATAGGTTACTTCCAGGTAAGCGCGCTCCATCGTCGACCGCATCGTCGCTTTCCATCAGGTGAGATAGCGGTCAAGCGCGAACCTATAATCAATAAAAAAAAAACTGAATTTTTAAAATATCTTGCCTCGATTTAACAGTTAATCGTGACGTTTCAACATGGCAATCGATCCAATTCTCATTTGGAACACATTGTACTGGGCTATTTTTAATCGGATGTGCATGATTTAGTTTTCACTGTCTAAATCATTTAGCACTACATCCTGCTTGTAGAACATCCCTAGTTCATCATCATCATCATCAGCCTGCTGAGACACAAGCCTCCTCTCTAAGAGAGGGAATGGGCCGTAATCGAAGCGGGCCCAGTGCGGATTAATGAATGTCCTGAAAGTGATCCTATAATGGTTCCGGTTTTTCCTTTTGAGGTACGAAACCCTAATAATAAAAGATAAAATCCACAAATGTAGCTACATAGAAGAATATAATTTGGGTAAATATGAAAATATTGTTGACTAAAGTCATGCATTGTTCACACCGTTACTATCGACCAGATGAAATGGCTTATCATTTGGCCGTGACCTTAGGTTAAAAATCAAAACATCGGAAGATAGGTGACTCGCCTTTATATTTGCCGCTGAAATTGTGACATTTGTCACGATTTGACATCGGTGCTTTCGATGGCATTCGGTGGCTATTTCGCTCTCACAACAGCGCCGGCACTTAATATGTCAATACTCTACTCTCAGTTCTTTATTGCAATCCACAATGTAGGCTTAGGTGGTATACATTAGCAAAGAGAAACAATCATGGAACCTGTCGGGCACAGCAAAGAAGTCAAGTCAAGTCAAGTCAAAGTCAAAATCTTTTTATTTCACATAGGCCTACATGGGCACTTGTAAAACGTCAGAAGCTAGTGCACGGTTCCAAATTGGTCGTTTCCTATGGAGAAGAACCGGCAAGAAACTCCATGGTTACTCTTTTAAAATAATTGTTTGTTTTACAATATTTTCATATTACAGTATTATCACATTGATTATGTAAGGACAGTGCAGACCAGTCAATATTGAAATCGTACCGTAAAAGTGGTAGGAAGTAATCTAAGATTTGCGTCTACAATGTTCTCACATTCACATTATTGAAAGAAGCTATACAAAAGAAAAATAATCACAATTATCTGGATAAGGATAATTATAATAACCAGGTTACCAGAGGAGAGGCTTTATTATTCAGGCATTCCATAATCTAATTATATATGAATAATTACTTAATGCAATAACAATGATGATTTTGAGATTATAAAAAATTGTAACAATAAAAATTAATAAGTAGTAATGTCAATTTATAATATTACGAATTTTTTTTTTATGGCAATTGAGCCGGTTGCGACTATTCTGCCAGTGTCGCGTTGAGACGGCGGCTTGGTGTAGCCCTCCGTCGAACTTTTACTTTATAATGGCCATTTCCAATGACAGTGTCAGTCCGAAAGATAGTGTCTGACTATTAAAAATCACACCGTTTCTTCTTTGCCTTTGTCCCAGAGCCTTGGTGTTACTCTTGGCCCCAGAAGGCTTCGTAATACAGGTGGGTAGTGTAAATGTGTGAGTTTCGTGTCTAAGTTTCCTGATTGCTATGTTAGCGCGTAACGTATCTTCTAGGGATGTTACGGTGGAGGTTATTTTATCGGAACCGAAGCCGAAATCGATGATTTGAATCGGAACCGAAATTGGAACCGGAATCAAAATCGGAACTGTAGGTGAACCATGGAATGGAGAAAATGAGAACCTATGTTAAGGTCAGATACATACAAATACACTGATGTGTGACTGTGATACACAAATAAAAAACCGGTGAGACGGTAAAACTTCCGTAATAATCTCCACTTCAAATTAATTGGAACCGAAGACGCAACCGAAGATGTGAAATCAGCCGAAACTTTCGATATATCGGGACCAAAGCTGGAACTCCGTAAATATATATCTTACTAGCTTTTGTCAGCGGCTTCGCCCGCGTACATAAAATATAGCCTACTAGCCTTTGCCCGCGGCTTCGCCCGCGTGGGTTTGGGGTTTCCGGGATAAAAAGTAGCCTATGTGCTATTCCGGAGAGTATCCTATGCCTGTGCCAAATTTCATTCTAATCCATTCAGTAGTTTTTACGTGAAAGAGTAACAAACATCCATACATCCATACATCCATACATCCATACTTACAAACTTTCGCCTTTATAATAGTAGTAGGATGTCACTCAGGAGTAAAGCAACTTTCTATTGTTACTAAAATTTTTCCAGAGATTACCTCCTACAAACAAAAAAACAAACTTTACTTCTTTATTATATTAGTGTAGATAATACATCAATAGTCTTTATAATATATCAATGGTCCCGACACACAATGTAGGTCAGAAGCTCAGTAGATCACTGCGATTGTACCACATTGATTTCTTCTAATTCCATGATCTTTGACTGATTTCTTGGTTTCGTAGTTAGTGGCCCTGACTGCTATACCGAAGGTCGTGTTCAATTCCCAACCAGGACAAGTGTCTGTGTCATGAGCACGTAATTTGTTGTGTCTGGGTGTAATTTATCTATAACTAGCAACCCGCCCCAGCTTCGCACGGATGCAATGGCGATATTAAATATATTATACCTGCATGTAAGTATTACACATAAACACTCTTACTATGAAAAAATAACCCACTCCCAACCAAAGACGTTGAAGGTCATTAGCAAAGTCACCTTGGTTAGAACCGGGTTTGCTGACGGCGAGCAGTAGGTATCTCGCCGTCCTGGTAACAGTCCGGACCATGCCCAAGTCGTCGACCCGCTACGGCGCCATCTGTCTCCGCGCGCCTCAAGCAGTTGTCAGCAAAGCCGTAAGGACTGCAAAAGGGTCGAAGCCTACTGGGGCCCAGGGTCTCTTTCTGAAAGGAAGGCTTGGCCCCAGTGCGAAGGGCAATAAAGGAACGGTGTAGGGTGTTTAGCCAGTAAGAGTCTGACACTGTTTCCCGCTCCATCGAAGATCGGGATTCGACATTGGATGATTTTTGCCCACCATAAAAAACCTCGGTTAGGATTTCGATTTACCACCATTTAGTTTTCTCTTCTTATCGTACTATAGACTCCAGCAACATACTATACTATAGTGATCACAAAGTCCGAAGAAGTATTGGAAGCAAAATATTTATTTTTAACATTATCTTGTCAATGTAATATTAAGTGCTAATAAATTTTTCCCACCTAACGTACTCAGTGTCGTGATGGCCAAAAGGTTACTGGGGCCCCAGTTCGGTTTCTGAAAGGAAGGTCCGACCCTGGTATGAAGGCTGAGAAGGAATGGGTCGAAGAAAAGGGTTGGGTCGTTTAGTCAGTAAGAGTCTGACACTGTTTCCCGCTCAGTCCAAGGGCGGGATTCGTTATTAGATGATTTTTCCCACCTTAAAAAAAATGGCCTAATGTTTGAGTCACCCGCGTCTCTTTATAAACGGGTTATCTCTTGAGCCCCAAGCTGGCTCTCTCTATGTTCTCAAATCTTGCAACTCAATTTTGAAGCAGATATCTTCAACCTTCATGAGCTGCAATTTTGCATGTAAGTGTAAATCGCATGACAATGCAATATTATGATTACATGGAGCTTATCTGATGGTGGAGCTGGAAGGTAGCCATAGGAGCTCAGCAATAAAACAACCTTATCGACTATCGTGTTTAAGCTCACTGGATTTGTATTGACGAGTAATTTGATTCTATATGGTAGCCAGGGTCTGATGGGGGATTGGGACGTGGCCATAGGTACTCCGTAATACAATTAGATAACCCTAACATGTTTGTAGTTTTCGTAAAGGTCTTGATAAGTATTCATAATAAACGTATATACCGAGTTACAAAATCTTGTTATGAAAAAATATTTTCATTGAAAACTTTTTTTTTCATAACTAGTTAATCTTCTTTTCGTGTCGATTTGACTCAAATTTTGTCCGACCAATATTTAGCCACCTGGACAGCTCTCTCATTGGCCTCGTACAAGTCATTAAAGGTGCAGGTGGTAGTGCAAGCTGAGCAAGAAAGGAGATAACGCATATCCTGTGAAGGGGCTCCACACTGGCACTGTACTTGCGATGGGTCAAGGAAGCCCCATTTCGCCACATTATCTCTGCAGCGACCAACTTGAACCCGCAGTTGCGACCAACTTGAACAAGTTAATAATAATAGTCGTTTAATAATAACTAGTTCACGCTTGACTGACTAATTGTTGTATTTTGTGTTGTTGTGTTATGTGCGTCTATTTTGGGCAGAATAAAAATTGTTTTCTTTTTTTTAGGGTTTCGTAGTCAACAAGAAACCCTTATAGTTTCGCCATGTCTGTGTCTGTCTGTCCCTCTGCGGATAATCTCGGCGACCGTTAGCGCTAGAAAGCTGAAATTTAGTATCAATATGTATATTAACCAAGCCTACAAAGCGCACAAACAAAAAGTGGTAAAAAATGTTTTATTAGGGTACCTCCCCTACACGTAAAGTATAAAGTGATTTTTTTTTTAATTTCTACCATAACATGTGATATACTGTTGGATAGGTATTTAAAAATGATTGAGAGTCGAGTAAAATAATTTTTTGATAATGTAAATATTTTCGGAAATAATCGCTCCAAACAGTATCATCACAACGGTAATGTTTCTCTGTTGGTCGATCTGAATTAATTTCTTGAGTATTTATATATTTAGTTTATAAAATTGTGTTTATGTTATATATTTTTATTGTATATATGATTAATTTATTTATTATATTCACACGTTTTTTCTCTCTTTTTTTGCATTGCACCTGCTATCATGTTTCTCTACATCACCCAAAGGTTGACTGGTAGAAAATGCCTTAGGCATTAAGTCCGCCTTTGTACCGTTATGTGCATAAAGTGTTAAATAAAAAAATAAATTGATAAAAATAATTTGACTGGCCTGTCAGTCTAGTAGTTAGTGACCTTGACTGCTATGCAGGAGGTCGTGGGTTCGATTCCCACCCAGGACAAATGTTTGTGTGATGAGCACGATCATTTGTTCTGTATCTAGGTGTAATTTATCTATAATAAGTATATATTTAGAAATATATAAGTAAGTTTATCAGTTGTCTAGTACTCATAATACAAGCTCTGCTTAGTTTGAGACTGGACGGCGATGTGTTTTAGTTGTCGAATATTATTATACAGTAAATATGTATTGGTCAAATCACATAAGGACCATGCAGATTTGTGACATACGTATATTTTTTAAACGTTCCGACTAAATGTTTAGACGCGATGCTGGATTTAAAATCACCAAAGCAATACGAGTATATCTCAGACAAAATAAGGCTATAAATAAGTGGTTTAAAAAACTATGACAGATATATTGTCCGCTATTTTTGTCTGTCCAAAGGTTGCTTTTTCGCGATATAAAAGAAACTTTGGACCGACTTTATTCTTACAATATTATCAGTCATTCAACAACACCAAGCTAAGTGGGTGATATTCGCAAGGAGCGAGTCCAAAGGCTGTCTTATCTAACCGTATTTAAAAACCGGCCAAGTGCGAGACGGACACGCGCGCGAAGGGTTCCTTACCATTCATTAGGTAAAAATTTTAAAACAATGGTGTTTTTTGTAAGGGAGCCGTCCCTTATACTCTTGAGCCTCGTTCGTACATCTATTTTATTTCTATTATGTATTTAATTAACCGTAATTAGAGACATTGACAGCAGTGGTGGCCGAGTGGTAACGGCCCCGACTTACATGTTGTTGGTCGCGGGTTCGAACCCAGCCAGGCGCATTACTTTGTGTAATTTATTTCATCACCACTGCTCTCAAAACGGTGAAGGAAAACATCGTGAGGAAACCGGCATGTCCTAGAACCAAAAATTCGAAGACATGTGACATCCACCAATCCGCACTGGGCCCGCGTGGTGGATTATGGCCCATTCCCTCTCCTAGAGAGGAGGCCTGTGTCCCAGCAGTGGGAACATTGAAAGGCTGATGATGATGATGATGATGAATTAGAGACATAACATAAAGACAATTAAATAAGTGTAGTACCATGTAGTACCGTCTCGAAAGATTAAATATTTATTTTATTTTTAATTGAGTATTTTGCGAATATTTCAAATGTCAATGTGTGTGTGCCTACCTGTTGTCATTATCGATATCGAGCAAAAAAGGGCAAAAAAATGGCGTTTATTGTGTAAGATTATTATTTTCTTAATTTTTTATCTAGTATTTGTTGTTATAGCGGCAACAAAAATATATAATTTGTGAAATTTTCAACTGTTTAGCTATTCGCATCCAAAAGTAAGGCTCTAGCCCTGGTAGGTATATGTGGCAACGTAGGAACAGCTTATTTAGTCAGTAAGAGGCTGACACTGTTTCCCGTTCCGCCCAAGAGCGGGTTTCGTCATTGAATGATTTTTACCTACCATAAAAAACTGTCTAGCTATCACGGTTCTTGAGATACAGTCCTAGTGACAGACAGACGGACCGGACAGAGGTAATAGGGTCCCGATTTTAGTCTTTGGGTACGAAACCCTAAACTTATTTAACTGGTTCATGGAAAATTTTAGGCGAGTAAAGTCATCAAACTACGAAAAGCTATTTATTTTTTACAACATTGATTCCCAAACTAAGTATAATTGACGTATAGGTACCTACTAAACAACTGATACACATACTTAGATATTTGGTGTGCTCCGCTTAGGAAGAACATCGCTTTGTACTCGTAGGGGCGATCGGCGGTGGTGATCTATCGAGCCAGACCATGGTCCGGAGCGAGGAGTGCTGGGAGGCATTAGCCTCCTTCTGGGAAGCAATAATGCTAGCTAAGGAGGAGGCCGACCGCATAAGGCAACGGCGCACACGCCAAAGATTGCTGCGGCGCCGGGATTCCCCTCCCACTTTCCGGCCAACGTAGGTGCGGGCTTGCAGTCGGCGAGCAATGGGTAGTTCGCCGTCCGGTTGTCTGGCAACAGTCCGGACCAAGCTGAAGTCGTCGACGGCGCGCTCTGTTCCAGCGCGCGTCAAGGAGTTGTCAGCAAAAAACGTAGGGACTCTACAAAAATTTTTCCCACCATAAAAAAATAAAAAACAAATTTTCTAATTGTTGCCCTATTATTCTATAACATTTTGCACTATTTAATTATGACTTTGTCTATGTAATTGTAACCTTTTAATTAATAGGTTCATTACATTAAGGTTTTCTTTTTTCTGGTGGGCAAAAATCATCCAATGACGAATCCTGCTCTTGGGCGGAGCAGGAAACAGTGTCAGACTATTACTGACTAAACACCCCACCCCGTTCCTTCTTTGCCATTCGCACTAGGGCCAAGCCTTCCTTTCAGAAGGAGACCCTGGGCCCCAGTAGGCTTCAACCTTCAGTAGGTTTTGCTGACAGCTCCTTGAGGCGCGCGAGAACAAAGTGCGCCGTTGACGACTTTACTTACGGTGGCCAAAAATCGGGATCGGAATCTCGGCGGCGCCTAGGGCGTGTGCGCCCTAGTTTTTCAACCCCAAACGGCTCAAACATATAACTTCCGATAAGGTTATTATATTTACGCCATTTGAAGTTTTCTGTAATTAATAAATAACAAGTTTTCAATGAAAATATTTTTTCATATACTTTACAAGCTTTTATAGCTCGGCATATACCTATATTATTAATACTCATTAAAACTACAAACACGTTAGGGTTATCTAATTGTTTTACGGAGTTCCTATGGCCACCTTCCTACACCACCATCAGACCCTGACTACCATATGCCCAAACACGATAAGATTGAGTAGTTGTTTTATTGCTGAGCTCTTATGGCTACCTTCCAGCTTTATCATCAGATCAGCTCCATGTTATCATAATATTGCATTGTCATGCGATTTACACCAGAATGCAAAATTGCAACTCAATTGGGTGAAGAAATCTGCTTCAAAATTGAGTTGCAAGATTTGAGCCGAACATACATAGTTACATTGCAAGCTAATAAAAAGCTTGTAAAAATAGGGTCACGTGAACGCGATCGAGTAAGAAACAAAGCACGTGCTTAAACGTGTGTACACAAGTAACTTCCAACTCAACCAAGTCGCGCATAATGATAATAATGTATGAGTTACGACAAATATGTTACAATATCAAGTATTTTACACAATATCTCTTCGAGACGGTCACAAACATACAGACACATCCGGCTGCGCTTATCATTATGTTTTATTTTAACTTTTTATTTTAACTATCATTATCACTGACTTGTTGAACCGTTATTATCCCCAAACCGGAGGTGCAATCGTTATCAGTATATTATATTTATCTATGGTTGAATAAAACAAGTATATGACATTATAACTTTCAGAGAAAAGGGTTATTGATAAGATTTTTTTAAACTCTTGAGCCCAGAGCGCAAGGTGGCGATCGCACAAATATAATCTTTCTATTATGTCTGTAATTACGGTACTCGAAAGGTTATAATAGTACAATACGTAACATTTCAATGGTGAACTGAAATGGCGATGGACCTACCAGTCCGCAATACAGTAGGTACACACCGTAGGGACCCTGCAGGGTCGAAGCCTCCCGGAGCTGAGGGTTGATGCGAAAGCGTTACACCGGGGCTCTGGGAATAAGGCAAGGAAGGTACGGGGTAGGTTTTTTAGTCAGTAAGAGTCTGACACTGTTTCCCGCTCCGCCCAAGAGCGGGTTTCGTCATTGGATGATTTTCACCTACCATAAAAAAAACCCTGTACAATACGTAACATTTCAGAGTTAAACTAAAATGGCGATCGACCTACAGTCCGCAGTACAGTACGGCCATCGGATTTTGGCGAGTTTGAAATTAAGCTCTGTGAATTTCAGCGCTTGAAAACTCGTAAAAACAATAAATGGTTTACACACTACTGGGGCAAAGGGTCTCTTTCTGAAAGTAAGGCTTGGCCCCAGTACAAAGGGAAGAGAAGGAACAGGGTGGGGTGTTTAGTCAATAAGAGTCTGACACTGTTTCCCGCTTCACCCAAGAGTGGGATTCGTCATTGGATGATTTTTGCCCACCATAATAAAATTTTTAAAATGGTTTACACAAACAAATGCAATTTGCAGTTGTTATTGCTGTTAACCACCAATTCGCACTGGGCCTGCGTGGCCCATTGCCTCTCCTAGAAAGGAGGCCTTTGTTACAAGGTTGATGACGATGATTTTTGTTAAAACTAATTTGGCATTTATTTTTTTAAAACCTTTTTTTTGTAAGAGTTTTCAAGCGCTAAAATTCGCAGAGCCTAACTTTATACTCGCCAAGAAACATCGGTCGTACTGTAACTGTTTTTCGGGTCACACTCGAAGTGCTAAGTACGGCACAGCAACTGGTTGCTATGGTTACTCACAGCGGGCGGCTATGCGTAGCCATAGCAACGACGATCATTCTATTCATCATCATCATTGACAGCCTTATTAATGTTCCCATTGCTGGGACACAGGCCTCCTCTGTGGGCGAGGAAATGGGCCATAACCCAACACGCGGGCCCAGTGCGAAATAGTGGATATCACACGTCTTCGATTTTTTGTTCTAGGTTTTTTCACGATGTTTTCCTTCACCGTTTTGAGCGCAGTGCTGATAAAATAAATTATACAAAGTAATGCGCTTGGCTGGATTTGATTCCGCGACCTACAACTCGTTTGTAAATACGGGTGTAATACTAACTGACTAGCCATAAAAATAATTAAATAAACGATCAAACTAACTTCCTGAATTCCCTTTCTAGATTGTCAATTTCTCAAGAAATAAATAAATTTGATTTCCAATTAGGGTCATACACCTTGAATGGAATGCCTGCCTTATTTTTTTACCCCATATCCAATTTTTACCCTATATACATTTTTACCCTATATAAATTTTTACCCTATACAAATTTCCACAAAAAATCAGGATCATTATCTTTACTGCCCGATTTTATTATCTACATACACATAACTCAATAATGTATTGAATCACCAACATTGGAGTATTGGCTACATACACTGATCGATCGTAAAAATGTTCCTAGAAATATAACATTGGATAGATTTACAAAATATTTTGTCAAACATTGGTCGTAGATGCGATAAGGCCCGATATTGAACAAAACTAAATAAATAAACAGCGTTCGATATTCAAATTATGGCAGTGTTGCGAGGAACGTCGATCAATTCGGACGTTTAAAAAAGTGTTGCAAACATAAATAATACTTATAATAATTGTCTAAAAATAATTTATAAAAATGCAGCTAGTTCTTTTTCATTTGTCAGTCATTAGTTTGTATTCGTTCGCATTTTGGTACGATCAGAAATATGTGGAAGTTCCCTACCCAACCCCGGAATTTGAGCACGTTCCTTTTAAAGCACGAGCGATTTTCTTCACTTTTTGGACTCTTGTAAGTATTTAGATAAATAGATTTGTTCATTATTGCACACCAAAAATAAAATAACAATAGGAACTTAAAATTAGGGTGTCACAATGGGCGGTCTTATCGCTACAATCGATTTTTTTTAAAAAAACCTTTGAATGGATTTTTTTTTATTTTGTTGTTCGTACTTTAATTTAAAAAAGTCTTTTACAAAAAAACCTAGAACAGACTTTAATGTTAAAAAATCCTGAAGTCAGTGTTTTTACAATAGTTTGGTACTTTTAGTCTCTTCATAATTAAACACCGACTTCCAAAATGTAAAACTTTGCATTGTTTTTGTGTTTTTTTTTTCAATTGAAGTCGGTTTTTTTTTGTACTTATACAGTTTTTTATTTCACACTTTTTAGTTGTAGTACCGCTCATTTTGAAGTCGGTTAATACCAACACGTTCTTCTAAATGTGACAAAAAATCTTCTGAAGACCGCATCAAAATCGGTACAGCCAAACGCGAGATAATCGCGGACTTACACACATATACACCGTGAAATTTAAATGGTTGTTTTCCCGCGGCAGAATGACTTGCCATAAGGAGTACTTTTGAAGCATACAGTAAAAATAAATAAATAAATAGTTTTTTTTTTATAAATAATTATTAAAAATATTCATCAACTCAAAAAAACGAAAACAATAGTAACATTAGACGTAATTTGTAGGTACTACTAGAGTCGCATGAGCAGCACGCCGTCAAAGGAAACCGATTCATTAAATATTTAAACCAAAATAAGCTCTCACACGTTGTGAGACGTCATAATTAGCTTGCACTCTACAGGTCCATTTTTTGTTTTTAATATTTTATTTTTTATCAAACGTTTGTATTACCAAGACACAACCATTTCGCTGAGGGAAAACAACCATTAAAATTTCACGGTGTATACAGGTCAAACTAAGAACCTCATTTTTTGAAGTCGGTCAAAAATACCACTCGCTAAATGTGGTGATGGAATGGAACCGGTACCTATGTGTACTGGGGCCGTATGGTGGATTACCTCCCACTCCCTCTTACGATGAGGAGAGGTATGTGTCTGCCTCATCAGTAGGAACTATATAAGTTGTTAAGCCGCGGTCGTATTCCCAGTTCGAACAAAATGTTTTTTTTTTTTTAATTGCTATAAACGAGTACTTGACTGTGATCCCACCTGATGGTAAGCAGTGATGCAATCGTTGATGGTGAGGCGCACTGGTTCATTAAGAGCCTATTCACTCTAGCATTGAAGACACCTAAATTATAATCGGACGGAAAGACTGCAGCCGACAAATAAAATTGTTCCAGTCCCTTTTGTTGTAATTGTCCCAGGCCAAACGCTTAATCCGGACCGTAGATGTCTCAACAACGTAAGGATGGATATTTGCCGTATGTCCGATGGTAAAATTAAGATGACGGAATCAAATCGACTATAATTTTCAAACAAGCATGTCTTCAACGTAGTCTTAAACCTTATAATACATTTTCTTGGTAATGTCACGTTTGATGTGAGTTTTGAACTTTGCCTCACAACCTCCTTTGTACTATTGAGTTTTTCTACTGTGCAACGGCCTGAAGTTTGGAAGCTTGTATGTGACACCGCCGTGCCTCGAAAAGCACGAAAACTATTGAAACTGCGCCTGATTCGGGTCAATGACCCGGTAGTGCTTTTTTTTGTATGGTAGGTGAAAATCATCGAATGACGAAACCTGCTCTTGGGCGGAGCGGGAGACTAGTGTCAGACTCTTTATTATTATTATTATAGCTAGCCTGTGCTGTCCCACTGCTGGGCAAAGGCCTCCCTCCATTCCTTCCAGTTTTCTCGGTTGCTCACATGATCGTTCCAATTCCAAGGAAAACATCCAGGTCGTCCCGCCATCTCCTTCGTGGTCTACCGCGGCCCCGCGTCGTCAGACTCTTACTGACTAAAAAACCCGTCCCATTCCTTCCTTGCCTTATTCCTAGAGCCACGGTAACAGTTTCACACAAACCGGTGGGACCCGATAGTGCTGGGTTGCCATCTTTTCAGAATAAAAATTGCATCTGTAGCTGTATTTGCGCACACACTTATGCACTACTAGCTTTTGCCCGCGGCTTCGCCCGCATGGTATTGGGGTTGGGGTTTCCAGGATAAAAACCTATAAATATTCTTCGATAAAGCCTATGTAATATTCCGGAGTGTATCCTATGCCTGTGCCAAATTTCATCCAGAACCGTCCAGCCGTTTTGGCGTGATTGAGTAACAAACATCCAAACATCTTAACTTTCGCATTTATAATATTAGTAAGATTATCTTCACCAACCAACCAATCCACTCCGCACCAACCAACCAATCCGCACTGGGCCCGCGTGGTGGATTATGGCCCATTCCCTCTCCTAGAGAGAGGAGGCCTGTGTCCCTGCAGTGGGAACATTAAAAAGGCTAATGATGATGATGATGATGATCTTCACAACACGGAATATACTGCATACCGGGTAGTACGATACCCCTTGCTATATAAAAGGACAAAACAAATTTTAATTTTTTTATAGCTAATTTTTATAGCGGTATATACATGTATGTTTAAAACTCGTCCAGACAAATCACACGAGCCCAAACTCGATGTGATTGTATCGTTTAATGACAGAGTTCCTATGGCCACCTTCCGGTTCCATCATCAGATTTATTCCACGACTTAATATTTTTGCATTGTCATCTGATTTATCAATCAAAAATATTAAGTGCATACATACAAAATTTCAGCTCAATCGTTAACATGTGGACCAAATTTAAGTTTTCAAAATTGAATTACAAACATCGAAACAGTTCCTGGGGAAAGGGGTTGATGCGAAAGCAAAATACCGGGACCCTGCAAGTAAGGCAAAGAAGGAACGGGGTTGGTCGTTTAGTCAGTAAGAGTCTGACACTGTCTCCCACTCTGCCTAAGGGTGGGATTTGTCATGGGATGATTTTTCTCGCCATAAAAAAAAAATAGGGTCAGGTGAAACAAAATAAAAGATTTAAAAACTCGTAGTTGTTTATTGAAGATCGCGATCCTACAACAAAACATTTAAATAAAATATCATCTAATGAGACTGCTGCGTCTCCTCAATTGAAATCAATCAACAGTTAATGGCATCGTCGACATTCACGCGTATATTTATTCACTAAGTGTTTAGCCACACAAGGGATTTAGTTATTATTTTTGTCAATAGATGGCGTTGTTAGTTCACCTCCGATTTTTATTTTCTATAACCTTAAGGCAGATTTACATTGAGTTAGTAGCTGTCGTCAGTGCTGGCGCCGAAAACTGACGCGTACTATTTACAAGCAGTCAGTAGTCGAGGATATTTCTTTTGGTGTACACACGTTTGTAAAGTCAGTGCGGAAAAATGATTTCTCAAAAACAGCAAAGAATCAAAGAATTTTGTGCAATATTCTGCAATGCTGTTGCACACATTTCTTTATTTCTATAATTTTGTGATTTGAAATCCCATAGGCATTAATTATCACGGTATAGTTGTACAAGTTTTAAGTTTTCCGTGTCGCTCAATTTTCGTGTCATTTTGTGATCCGGTACGACGAATCATGGTTACCGTGCAACAGAGCGGCAGCAACTGACTTGGGCAATTTACACGATCTCAGTAGCGCTGGCGCGGGTGGCGGGGGAGTGGACTGACGCCGAAAATATTGCAGCGCGAATATTGAAGTCAGCACTGACGTGACAGTACTGTACTGACTTGGAATCAATTTACACTATAGCAGTGCCAGGTCAGCACTGACTCGTCAATGGACTGACGTCAGTTACTTACTCAATATAAATCTGCCTTTATAGTATTAGCGGAGAATCTTATAGTATTTCGTATCTTTGTTACTCAATCACACCAAAACGGCTGGACGGATCTGGATGAAATTTGGCACAGGCATATGATACACTCAGGAATAGGACACAGGCTACTTTTTATCCCGGAAACCCCAACCCCAATACCACGCGGGCAAAAGCTAGTTATAGATAAATAACACCCAGACACAGAACAAATGATCGTGCTTATCACGCAAACATTTGTCCTGGGTGGGAATCGAACCCACGACCTCCGGCGTAGCAGTCAAGGTCGCTAACTACTAGACCAACAGGCCAGTCATTTAGGCCAGCTAGTTTAAAATAAGTTAGTTTGCGAGGAGTGAAGCATATATGCTGTAGACAGCTTTAAAATTATGTTATGATGATTAATTTATTTATTTATTATTATTCACACAACAATTGTTTTGACAGGTACACCCAAGGCAACAAATGTAGTCATAAAATAGCCGCACTCAGAGACGCCACCCTCAGACTTATAAGATATTCATTATTGTAGTCAATAAACATTATACTTACAGGGTGTCATTGACATGTTAACGCAAACGAATACCATAGATCCAGTACGTGATTCTAGACCCCCCAGTGATAAAATTTTTTGTCGGTTTTTTTATTATTTTTTTTTTAAAGAATTTTTTACGTTTTTTTAATTAAACTGTATAAAAACGTCAATTTAACATTTTTTGCGAAAAAAATGAGTGCATTACATTCCAAATTAAAAATGTCATCGGGTATGATTAGAATAACGACTTTATTTGCCCCGATGATTTTTTTATTTTTTTTTTTTTAATAAAAAAAGTATTTTTTTCTTTTTTTTTCTGAAAATGTAATTGGGATTGGTCAGAATAACGATTTTATATAGGTTAAAAATAAAAAAACAAAACTTTTTTTTCAAGAATTTGAAAAAAAACCGACGAAAAATTCCACCACTGTTGGGTCCAGAATCATGTACTGGATCCATGGTATCGTTTGCGTTAACTTGTCAATGACACCTTGTATACACACAACGATGGCCAGTCTGAAGTAGCGCCTTGGAGAACCGGCACAGGTTACATATAGGACAACACACTTATTGTCACCACAAATTATATAGGTACAGATGTCAATCTACGTACAAAGCGCACTCGAGCAACGCACACATAGACACCATTCGCCGACGCGAAAACCGGGCTCAACGAGGATCATTACGACCGCGAGGGTGTCACGTTTGAGACGCGCGTCTGTGAAATTTTGCAACTACCACGATAATTTGTTGTGCATAATCCAGTTGACAACCCTAGCGCGCGCGACCGCCGTGCGTAGGTATGAAAAATGAAGTACATAGGTACATGAGATTGACTTCTGTACCTTTTTATTTGGTTTGTCACCCTCTCGAATTCCGCCAATGTTAGTTAGGTACAAGTTGGCATGGAGCAACATACGAATTTGAGCTATCTCTTTTACTTACCTATGTTTTCTGAATACAAAATTGTTTGTGCCTACTAGCCTACCTAGAAACCAAATGGTATGGGTATTCAACATTTAACACACGTACTGAAATCTTTCAGAAAAATATGTTTAACTAGCTTTTGCCCGCGGCTTCGCTTGCGTGGTATTGGGGTTGGGGTTTCGCACACATTTTTACATCAAGGGACTGGAACAGTTTGCCAGTGAAATCCACTGCGGTCTTTCCGTCCGATTATAATTTAAGTGTCTTTAAGGCTTGAGTGAATAAGCTCTTAATAAACTAGTGCGCCTCACCATAGTCACCATCAACGATTGCATCACTGCTTACCGTTAAGTGGGATCGGAGTCAAGCACTAGTTTATAGCAATTAAAGAAATAATAAGAATAAACTATATTTAGATAATACTATTCTCTCTATTTATCATCTTTATTTTTGTCTGAAGATAAGTTATCTTCAGACAAAAATAAAGATGATAACAGTGGAAAGATAAAATAATTAATAAATATAGTGTATCGAATAGAGAATCTAAATGATAACGTTACAATACTTACAATTAATTAAATAATATCTACCTAGGAACTAGCTATATATATCGTTGATAAATACCTAGATACTAGGAACCTATCAACTATATCTATTTAGTACAAAAACTCATACATACCTTTTTTATGGTAGGTAAAAATCATCCATTGACGACTCCCGCCCTTGGGCGATTATATATGGTCAAATATTAATATAATAAATTATTACACCATATCATATTTTTCACCAAAAATGTTTCAAAAAGTAACTAAAAGTTCAAATATGTCCGTGACGTAATCTCGTAAAATATACGTTTGAAATTGTTATTGATTTTTGGCAAAACTTTGTGTAATTTATTTCACCACCACTGCACTCAAAACGTTGAAGGAAAACATCGTGAGGAAATCGGCGTGTCCTAAAAACAAAAATTCGAAGACATATCAATCCGCACTGCGCCCGCGTGGTGGATTAAGGCCCATCCCCTCTCCTAGAGAGGAGGCCTGTGTCCCAGCAGTGAGAACTTTAAAAAGGCTGATGACGATGTATGCTAACAGTAAACCCTTTCTCTTTCCAGGTGCTGCAAAACGTCTACTTCATCGTATCGCTGATGAATGACTTCTTCGGAACTAACGCCGTGACCAGGAAGCCACCGCTCATCCGTCAAATCAAAGATGTCCTCTTCAGCGTCACAATTTGCATGGCATTATACGTAGTCATAGTTTTCTGGGTCTTCTACATGTTTGCCAAAAGCGCAATATTCCCAGAATTCGCTGAAAAAGTCATTCCAGTATGGCTGAATCATATAATGCACACACTAATTTTACCTTTTATTCTCATCGAATTAATTGTAACTAACAGAAATTATCCTTTAAAGAAAACTGGATTATCTGTAGCCGTTATACTAGCAGCTATCTACACTGGTTATATCCATATTGTTTACTTTAAATATGGTATTTGGCCATACCCATTCCTTCACGTCATAAGTTGGACAACAAAAACTTTATACTTCATCGGTAGCACCATCCTTGGTATTGTATTGTATTCGTTAGGCGAGAAATTACATAAAATGACATCTCATAAACCTAGTACTAGTGTAGCTCATATGAATGGAAGCAAGAAGTTGCACTGATTTAGTTAATTTTATAATGAAAACTGATTAAAATAATATAGATTATAAGTAAGTACGTTAGCGTTTGGTTTTATTTTCTAATTCCCTAAGTACAAATACCACCTTACCTCTTCGCTTTTATACCTAACCTTAAAACTCTGAACATTATGAAATTGCCAACCTCACCAAGAAGAGCTGCAATTCTTAATTTAAAGATCCTTGGCAAGGTGATCTCACAGCAATGGTCTGACACATAATTGACACTTTAAAAAATGGGTTTAGCGCCATCTAGCGAAAACTTGACCAAGCTCGAGCTTGTAGCTTTGACACTTCGGCGACCCTTTACAAAAGACATAGTTCTGCAATTGAAGTTTCATTACTTACATCTATACTATCTATACTATTTATAAATAAAGCTGAAGAGTTTGTTTGTTTGTTTGTTTGTTTGTTTGAACGCGCTAATCTCAGGAACTACTGGTTCGATTTGAAAAATTCTTTTTGTGTTGAATAGATCATTTATCGAGGAAGGCTTTAGGCTATAACATCACGCTGTGACTTATAGGACCGAAGAAACAATGGAAAATGTGGAAAAAACGGGGGAAAATATTCATCTTTGAGGGCTTCCGTTGCGTGCGCTGCGAAAACGGTAGAAGATACCAAAAACATATGCAGGAAAGAATTATTCCTCTTAAAATGATCAAAAAAAATGTCCGCGACAGTATATGTCTATCTTTTAAGGTTAACTTACTAGAACCGTTTTTATGGGTATAAAATTTGGCCGAAATTAATGCATTATTACCAATTATTTGTTAGAGTTGTATCAACATAGTAATATTAATCTTTATCCAAATAAATGTGTTGTTGATTAAGAGTATGTAATTGTGAATAAAATTGTCTTTGACATCACTTATTTTCAATGAAAATCTTAGAAGATATTACAATTTTAAAATAACTCCGATATAAATTTCATATGCGTCGCATGATGTGCAAAATATGACGCTGCGTCTGGCCGGCGGGCGAGGAGAGGGGTTGCTAGCGGGCGGCGCGGAGGGTTTTTTTTATGATAGGTAAAAATCAACCAATGACGAATCCCGCTCTTGGGCGGAGCGGGAAACAGCGTCAGACTCTTACTGACTAAACAACCTACCCCGTTCCTCCCTTGCCTTTTTGCCAGGTTTCGACCCTGAAGAGCCCCACAGTTTGCTGACAACACCTTGAGGCGCGCGGGAGCAGTGCACGCCGTCGACGACTTGGTCTCGGTTTGGACTGTTACCAGACAACCGGACGGCGAGCTACCCATTGCTCACCGTCCGCAAGCCAGCGTCTACGGTGGCCGGATATCGGCAGGATCGCGGCGGCGACGGCTATGGCGAGGGCGCTTTTGCCCTTGCCTTATGCGGTCGGCCTCCTCCTTTACGAGCATTACTGCTTCGCAGAAGGAGGCGACCGCTTGCCATTCTTCTTCGCTGCGGACCATGGCCTGAACCAAGGCCCGGCGCGAGAGGTCGCCGCCGCCGATCACCCCCACGAGGACACGGCGATGCTCTTCCCAAGCAGTGCACACCTCCACCGTGTGCTCCACCGTGTCCTCCGTGCTGGCCACCCAGTGGCGACACCCGGGCGTCTCTTCCGCACGAATCCGGCGCAGGAATCTCCTGAACTTCCCATGTCCGATGAGAACCTGCGTCATGTCCTGCGTGATGTCTATCCACCACGCCTCAAAGAGGGCACTTACCGCCGAGATTATGGCATGCTCAAGTGTAGCTCTATGAAGTTTTTAGATAATTATGTTCTTTTAAAAACTAAATTGTTTAAATTAATAACAGAAATTGACACGGGCAAAGTCGTGGGTAACAGCTATAATTTATAAAGCTGAGGTTGTTTGCAAAAATAAATATGATGCCCAAAGTAACTATTCCACGCGGACGAAGTCGCGGGCACAGCTAGTTATAATATAAATTACTAGCGACCTGCCCTAGCCTCACATGGCATGGATGCAATGGTGATATTAAATATAATATTATGAATATATTATACATATATTATAAACCTTCCTCTTGAATCACTCTATCTATTTTAAAAAAAAAACATCTGATTTAGAAATCTAAGCATACAGACAGCGGGAAGTGACTTTGTTTTATACTATCATTACATAGTATAAAACAAAGTTGCTTAGATCCTATGTATGCTAATATCTTTAAAAGTACGCAATGGATTTTGATGCGGTTTTTTTTAATAGATTGAGTGATACAAGAGGAAGGTTTGTAGATATAATATATCACCTTTGCACCCGTGCGAAGCTGGGGCGGGTCGCTAGTATCATGATAAACCAAAGTCACTAAAAACCTTATTATCAGCGCCATCTAGCTAAAACATGGCGAACCTCGAGCTTCACTGGAAATAAAGCGACTGTATTGTAATTAACCATTTTATTTTAATAAATTGAGCAATATTTTGTAATAAGGCATTGTGGTTCTGCAGATAGTTTAATCATCGTCAGCATATTTCATATCTAGGTAGTCTTGTTGCCACAACACCTTGAGTGGTCTTCCCTGATACGTATGTGGTCCGCCATTTATGAACTCCTCAGCCTGAAAAAATAGCAAAGATTTAGGTACAGTTCGTTTTTTAATTCTAGACTACGATTTGACAACTCAGAATGTCACACTCTAGAAATATGTTCCCAATTTTCTGGAGTTTGACATTTTAAGTTGTCATATCGTAGTCTAGAATTAAAAAACGAACTTTAGATTATGTCGTGGCCCGATCATACTAATTGATGACGTCACGATATGGTCAAATATAACTGGCCAAAACGTTGTTATACGTTGAGATTTGATGACATAGTTATTCATCTACGTTTGGCCCGCTTTTCACTTTTTTCAAATATCATCTATTCTCTTTTTAATATTTGTTGCTATAACGGCAACAAAACCCATCGTTTATTTTTTTTATTGAATTTAGGTTCGCGCTTGACCGCCATCTCACCTGCCCCCTTAGCCAAGTTACAATCGTTTCGTTTACAGTTAGCGCTTGTAGATAGCCACGCCTCCAATTCCTCTGTTTCTCTGTCTGTTTGTTGAGATGACGTCCGAACAAGGGAATTGGGGACGTAGCCAACTACAAGCGCTAACTATAAACGATGCGATTGTAACTTGGCTAGGGGGGCTGATGGAAAGCGACGATGCGGTCGACGATGGAGCGCGCTTATCTAAGAAGTAACCTATTTACTCTTGACACGGTTCATGAGATACAGCTCGATGATAGACAGACAGTCTTAATAATAGGGCCGCGTTACTTACTTTCTTTAAAAAAAAAACGCCTTTTGCCCCACACTAGGAATTACTCCTGTGTCGTGGGTGTGTTCATAAACATGTAAAGTTAAATACACAAGATACCCGGAATACCAATCTGTAGGCCATACAAATATTTGTTCCGTGCGGGAATCGAACCCGCGGCCCTCAGCGCAGCAGTCAATCCGAGCCATGCCGTATTGTGCCTTGCCTAGTGTCTTATCTTTAGTCATTTCAATTGTACTGGTTGTATAGAAATTCGAGTCACCGTTCAATCGAACTAGTTTTTTTTTAATATTTAGACAGCTGTCAGTTGAAAGTAAAACTCCCTAGGGAGGAAAAGTACTAACTTCAAAGTATGAGTAATGAAAATCTGTATTACCTGCTCTCTAGTCTTGAAAGTAATGTACACGGATTGTTTGAACACTCTGTTTAGGGCACCACGTTGGAATTTTCTCATCATAATGTTTTCTACATCATACTTTTTGTAATGCTCGATTAGGTCATCAAATTCGGTGTTTCTGGGATATCCTTTAGCGTAGATGGACCTCTTTCTTATTTCTCTCTGTAGAGCAGCAGTTAACTCTGGTACTGGTGCGTTAGGCCTCCTTCTGACCTTTGTGTTGTCTTCAGACACCTGTAAAATTGCAAAAGATAGCTGATGAATCATTTTTTTATGGTGGGCAAAAATCTTCCAATAACGAATCCCGCTTTTGATATCCGGGCACCATAGGCGCGGGCTTGGTCGTCTGGTAACAGTCCAGACCAAGCCCAAGTCATCGACGGCGCGCACTGTTCCAGCGCACCTCAAGGAGTTGTCAGCAAACTGTAGGGGAAGGTAGGGACCCTGCTGTAGGGCACAGGGTCGAAGCCTCCTGGGGCCGAGGGTTAATGCGAAAGCGTTACACCGGGGCTCTGGGACTAAGGCAAGGAAGGAACGGGCTACCCCGTTGGGGTGTTTAGTCAGTAAGAGTCTGACACCGTTTCCCGCTCCGCCCAAGAGCGGGATTCGTCATTCGATGATTTAACATTTCAACAACGTAAGGTTGAATTGTCGGTCTCTCCGTCGAGTATCTCTGACGAATATTTGGTATATGGACTATTTTTACTGACCTCTAGAAATCCTCTGGACTTCTTGAGAGCTTTGGCAATAACTTCTGTGTTCCTGCTCAACTTGGCGAGTTGGTTGAATCTAATGAGGATGTTGAGGGGGAGCCAGCCATCATGGAGCTTCAACTCTCGCTTAAGAAACTCGTCCCGACGCATATTGCGGTCTCCTGCAAACCATGGGAATATTTATATTAACTACGAAACCATAGAAATAATAAAAATAAAAACCCGGCCAAGAACGTGTCAGGCCCCGCTCAGGGTAGGATTCCGTATTTTCCCGCCCGTCACTAATTTCTCACAATGTAACAGAATCAATAATTAAGCGCGAAGTAGCCCATGCATAAGTTTATTAGTAACCCAAATTCTCGAGAGATGGCGCTGTACCCGGTTGTAATTGTGGATTGCGTGAACCGATTTTAATATTTTTCTTCTTTTGTTTGAAAGACGTTACGTAAAATATACATAATATAAAATGTTGAAGTATAGATACATTTTCAACGTTGTTGAATTATAGATATACTAGCGACCCGCCCCAGCTTTGCGCGGGTGCAAAGGTGATATATTATAACCATAAACCTTCCTCTAGAATCACTCCATTAAAAAAAACCGCATCAAAATCCGTTGCGAACTTTTAAAGATTTAAGCATACATAGGAAAAGGCGACTTTGTTTTATACTATGTAATGATTATATATACGTTTTATACATTTTTTGCGAAGAAAATCAATGAATTACATTCCAAATTACAAAACGTCATCGGGTTTGATTAGAGTAACGACTATATTTGTCTCAATTATTTTTTTTGTGTAAAGTTATTTTCTAAAAATATCATTGGGGTTGGTTAGAATAAAGATTTTATACAGGTAAAAATTTCAAAAAACAACTTTTTTTTTTATTTGAAAAAAGACCGACGAAATATTTCACCACTGGGGGGTCCAGAATCATCTACTGGGTCAATGATATTCGTATGTGGGATAATGTCAATGACACCTTGTATTGTACATGATATATAATAATACTATGTCCACAACGCCATCTAGTCCCAAGCTAAGCAGAGCTTGTGTTATGCTTATGGGTACTAGACAACTGATAAACATACTTATATATTCCTAAATACATACCTACATATTATAGGTAGATAAATTACACCCAGACACAGAACAAATGATCGTGCTCATCACACAAACATTTGTCCTGGGTGGGAATCGAACCCGCGACCTCCGGCATAGCAGTCAGGGTCACAAACTACTAGACTGACAGGCCAGTCAAAGTAAATATAAGTCACTATATTACACTATATTACAATCTATTTAAAACAGTGGTTCTTAACCTCTTAGGCATGAGGGACCATTTGATTAAATTCCTGTTTCGCCAGGGACCACTCAGTTGTTTTATTGGAAATGTATACGGTACCTAATGGTAAATAAATCATAAACACAAATAATTTTATGACTACTACTCTTTTATTTATTACTTCGAGAAAATCTATAATAAAGTTACCTACAGATTTTTGCGTTGTGTTGAATCGACTCATCGCGTTACGCCTCGTCACTGATTTATGATCGCTTCGCGGACCACTTGGACTGACTCCAGGGACCATCAGTGGTCCGCGGACCACCGGTTAAGAACCACTGATTTAAAATATCTGTTATTTATTTAATGTCCACACAAAGGTTGACTGGCAGAGAGTGCCTTGTGTAGCATTAAGTCCACCTATGTACCACTACTGTACATGAAGTTTGAATAAATAAATAATAAGTAAATATATCCAATTGCCCGGAAGTCCCTTACAGAGTTCTTTGTACTGAGATTTTGATGACAACACACAATAGTTTTTGTAGGACTCTATTGTAAGTACTCCTAGAACTAATTAAGATAACCAGCTTTATACATATATCAACAACTATATGTTTCGTTTATAGATTACAATAGTAAAGATAAAATGTTGATAATTTGTGTTTCTTTTTTATACAAAAAATTATTCACGTAAAATTTTAATTCTTTTTTCGCATAAAACCATCCTCCGGTGTTACGATATATGTCCCTACGGTTGCTGACAACTCCTTGAGGCGCGCGGGTACAGTGCGCGCCGACTGGGCTTGGTCCGGACGATTACCAGACGACCGGACGCTGAGCTACCCAATGCTCACCGTCCGCAAGTCCGCGCCTACGGTGGCCGGAAGTCAGGATCGGAATCCCGGCGGCGTCTGGGGCGCAAACGCCGTTGCCTTATGCGGTCAGCTTCCTCCTTTGCTAGCATTACTGCTTCGCAGAAGGAGGCGACCGCCTACCACTTATCCTCACTCCGAACCATGGCTTCGAGAGATCGCCGCCGCCGTTCACTCCCACGAGGACACGGCGGTGCTCAGCCCAAGCGGGGCACACCTCAACCGTGTGCTCCACCGTGTCCTCCGGGCGGTCCACACAGTGGCGACACCCGGGCGTCTCTTCCGCACGAATCCGATGCAGGTACCTCCCGAACTTACCATGTCCGGTGAGGACCTGCGTCATGCGGAAAGTAAGAACGCCGTGAGTTCTTTCCAGCCACGCCTCAAGGAGGGGCATTACCGCCATAATTATGGCGTGCCCAGCAAGAGAGAAGAGGCCTGTGTCCCTGCAGTGGGAACATTAAAAAGGCTGATGATGATGATGAGCCTTTATGGATTTGTCGTGTCTGTCTGTCCGTCTGTACGTCACAGCCACTTTTTCCGAAACTTTAAGAACTAAATATACTGTTGAAACTTGGTAAATATTGTTGTATTTTGCGAACCGCATTAAAATTTTTACACGTAAATAGAAAAAAAAACAATATCTTGTGGGGGTTACTATACACCGTGAAATTTAAATGGTTGTTTTCCCTCAGCGAAATGGTTGTATCTTGGTAATACAAACGTTTAATAAAGAAATAAAATATTAAAAACAAAAAATGGACCTGTAGAGTGCAAGCTAATTATGACGTATCACAACGTGCGAGAGCTTATTTTGGTTTAAATATTTAATGAATCGGTTTCCTTTGACGGCGGGCTGCTCATGCGACTCTAGTAGTACCTACAAATTACGTCTAATGTTACTATTGTTTTCGCTTTTTTGAGTTGATAAATATTTTTAATAATTATTTATAAAAAAAAACTTTTTAATTTTTTTTATTTTTTCTTTAAGCTTCAAAAGTACTCCTTATGGCAAGTCATTCTGCCGCGGGAAAACAACCATTTAAATTTCACGGTGTATATATCCCTACTTAGAACTGAAACTCAAAAAAAATTGTTTTTCGTCAAACTAATACGGGTGTACTCGTATTTATGGATAGGTCTTCAAAAATGGTACTGAGGTTTCTTTTTTTTTTCTAAACAGAATAGTTGGCGCGAGAGACACTTGTAAAGTTGTTGGACTGCAATCCATTCTATAAGAGCGCCTTCAAATTAGCCGCGCGACAGCAACGCGACTGTCGCGTTGCTATGTTTGTTCCACAGAAATCTTAATAATGTCTTATTATTAAGATATCTGTGGTTTTCTACATCTACACTTCTACATTAATATAATAAAGAGATAAAGTTTGTTTTTTTGTTTCTTTGTTTGTAGAAGGTAATCTCTGGAACTACTGGTCCGATTGGAAAAAAAATAGCAACAATAGAAAGTTGCTTTACTCCTGAGTGACATAGGCTATATTTTATGTACGCGGGCGAAGCCGCTGACGAAAGCTATTTTTATATAAATTAATTTACGTTTTTCATATTAATTTATTTTAGTTATGTTTGGAGTTTGGACATAATCATTTCATGGCTTTTATGCGTGGGTTGACATAGGTATGTTATTGCTTATCTACGTCCGTATATATTATTTTGCAGTTACATTTTTGTATTTTTTTTTATTTTTTATTATTGTGAATGTGAGGACTATGTCGATTACTTTTCCTTTTCCGTAATTTTAATATGATGTCTGACAGATTTGAGTATTTGATGCGGCCTACACAAATGTCCTTTCTTTGGTATTGATCGTCAAGTCGTTGAGCTCCTTAGTAGTCCTAAGTTTGAGCTACACGAATACTGACAAATGCTTGCACTGACTGGACAGGTCCACTCAAATCTGTATGGTTCTTTCCTCAAAAGACCATCTCAGACACTAATCTGCATGGTTCTCATATGATTTGACCAATACATGGTTACTGTATGGACTTTAAAAGAGACTTTGACCCCTGAGTTTGTTTCGGTGTTTCTTCTCAGGGTAGTCAGCTAGGAAACACCGGACTCATCTAGCTTAAACTGACGAAAAGAAAAAAATATTGACGTGTAAAAGTGTTATTTTAAAACCTATTTACAAAATAAATATCATTTATCATTTATCATTACAAGATTATAACAAAATATAACATACTAGCTTTTGCCCGCAGCTTCGCCCGCGTACATAAAATATAGCCTATGTCACTCAGGAGTAAAGCAGCTTTCTATTGTTGCTAAAATTTTTCCAATCGGACCAGTAGTTCCAGAGATTACCCCCTACAAACAAAAAAACAAACTTTACCTCTTTATTATATTAGTGTACTCGTAGATTAAATCTACATATAACTGGGTACTAAACGTACCTATCCTGTATGTCGTGAAAATATCAAATTAGTAAATCTTTTTGGTACAATACGCGAAATATTAATTCTACGAAAATAGTATTCGACATAGAATAAGATTTTCGGGGGCTTTGCGTAACCATAGCAACGGGTTCAACTTATTTGGCGCATAGTATCTTAATGTATTTAATGTTGCATACAATAGTTATTACTCACCGAAATAGTACTCGACCTGCATTATGATAGAACTCTCTAAATCTGAGATTTCTTCTACCTCCGAACTCGAACTCTCCTCGTTATCAGACATTTCCTCTTTTTTCTGCTCAGACATTACTTCTTGTGTTTCACTCATGTCTACCTGCAAAACACCTAAATGTAATGGCCAGGGCGAACGGTGAAATAGTCGACAGCTGTGTGGGAAACACTTTTGAATTAATTTTGAAAACTATCTGCAGGCCTAGCCAAGTTACAATCGCTTCGTTAACTTCGAAGGTTCGGATTAGGTCACGCCTTCAATTCCTTTGTTCTGCTGACCTCATGACTGAGCGTTGAGATGACCTCAGAACAAAGGAGTTGGGTGCATTACCAACTCGAAGCATTCCACATTAACGTAACACACGTAACACACGTAAAAACTGCCTCTTATCGCACTCCTATTAGGTTCAATATAGCATGTATATCACCCAAGTGCTTTTTTGAGTTTATCACAACAAGGGCTTTTTTATTCCTTCCTTATCGTCACGGTCACGGGTGATTATTTTGTTTTACTTAGTTTATCGAATCAGGCGCGAGGCGTCCCCCAGAGTCGCTGGACGACCCCACGAAATTAGAAACTGACCAGAGCAGATTTGAATGCTATACTTATATATTTCTTAAATTTCTACTGTATGTTTGAGATACGATTAATTTTTTTTTCTTTCTTTCTTTATTTCACAAGTCGTAAGTGTATTGAAAAACGTCGTTTGACACACGTGCAGATTTGTCATTGCAGCCCTCGGCTCCATAACACACTCGCCTACGGCTCGTGCAAATTGCGCCTCGGTCGCAATGACAAACTTCCTGCACTTGTATCAAAATGTACTATTTCAGTATTTTAAGAAATTTTATACTTGACCATGTGAGTTTCGGTTTCGGTTTCGGCCGAAACTGAAGCCACGGCCGAACATTCGGTTTCGGCCGGAAAACCAGTTTCGCTCGGACACTAAGTAAAATACGCTTTTTTACTGCGTTTTAGTGTCTGCACGGCAGAATAGTACAGTAGGTAGGTACGGCCGACGGATCTTGGCGCGTTTTAAGTTAGGCTCTGCGAATTTTAGCGCTTGAAAACTCTAACAAAAACAAAGCTTTTAAAAAAATAAATGCTAATAACAGTTGTTAACAGTAATAACAACTGCAAATTGCATTTATTTGCTTGAACCATTTTTTTACGAGTTATCAAGCGCTAAAATTCGCGAGGCTGTGCGAATTTTAGCTCAATCAGACGCGCCAAGATCCGACGGCCGTACTGTAACTTGGCTTAGGCTAGGGGGGCTGTTACTTTAAGGTGCTCCCAGATTGCCGTCAGAAAATGTTTGTACTTATACAATTTCAAACATAAAAACATTGACTAACAAATGTTGTCAATTGTTACATTTTAGGAACTGTTACACCTTACATGAACAGATATTTAATATAATTTTGGTGATCATTTACTACTTTTGGTGATCATTTACTACTAAGTGGAGCGGGAAACAGTGTCAGACTCTTACTGACTAAACATCCAACCCTGTTTATTCTTTACCCTTCGTACTGGGACCAAGTCTTCCTTTCGGAAAGAGACCCTGGGCCCAAAGTAGGCTTCAACTCTTTTGCAGAGTCCCTACGTACCTACATACTTAGGCTGCCGTAATCGGGTAAAAAACGATAAGTGTAGTAAGCATCTATCAATTTATTGGTGCACTTACCTTCAAGGCTGACGTCAAATAAAAGAGTTGAAGTAGAAATTTGACAGGAATAATACAGACTTTATAGAAACGACAAGTTAATCCGCATGCAACGCCACCACTGCACTAACCACGCACTAACTATGGTAACTAAACTCTTCTGAACTCGATAAACTCGTGTGAGAGTGTGAGACACACTCCATTGACGACATGAAGTCTAATAAGGCGGCCGTTACATGGTCATGCAAGCTTCATGCAATATGAATGACAGTACTCACCGTCGCGTCGTCGCCTCAATTTCATCATGACTGATGTGGATTGACGCTTGCATGATGCAGGGCACCTAAGCCGGCCATTACAAAGTCATGCGTGGTAGGTTTTGCCGTCAGCTTTGCCACAGTCTAAATTTTGATTGACAAATAACTTACCGTGTAATGCGATGAATACTACGATGGAGAGCAGTGGTAGCCGAGAGGTAACGGCCTCAACTTCGCGGGTTCAAACCCAGCCAGGCGCATTACTTTGTGTAATTTATTTCATCATCACTGCTCTCAAAAACGGTGAAGGAAAACATTGTAAGAGAACCGGCATGTCCTAGAAACAAACATTCGAAGATATGTGACATCACCCAACCCGCACTGGGCCCGCGTGGTAAATTAGATTATGGCCTATGGCCCCTAGAGAGGAGGACTGAGTCCCATCAATGGGAACATTATAAGGTTGATGATGATGAATGCGATAGTATAGTACTGACTGATGAAAACCATCATTCTTGATTAATGGCAATGATTGACGTTTGCATGACCCTTCCCTGTAATGCGCGACTTACATGGTCGCGTGTCGCCTCAATTTCATTCATAATTCCGTCATGGCTGATGGAAATTATTGACGCTTGAATGACCATGTAATGGCCGCCTTCCAGACTGTACCTACACAAACACACTCACGTCAATAGGTTCTCTTGTTATTGCATCAGAATGATCCTTTATTTTAATATGCATAAGGTTGCGATTTACCGCTGTAACTGTAAACATACAGTTGTAACCATTGGCACTTCACCATGTCAGAAGTCCCAAGGCGGGGATTTTTGAGGCATAGAGAATAATAGAGTTTTTTTATAGTTCTTATGACACAGTGTTACCCATTTAGTAACTTTATAGCTAAAAATTGCGACTTTTACAAGTATATAGGTACCTATTAGAAATTATATTACCTACTAGCTTTTGTCAGCGGCTTCGCCCGCGTACATAAAATATAGCCTATGTCACTCAGGAGTAAAGCAGCTTTCTATTGTTGTTAAAATTTTTCCAATCGGACCAGTAGTTCCAGAGATTACCTCCTACAAACAAAAAAACATAAAAACAAAAAAACAAACTTTACCTCTTTATTATATTAGTGTAGATTACCTATAGAAATTAATAAAATTAGTAATTATATATATATATATATATAGCTGGACATATGTCCACAACTATCACACAACGCCATCTAGTCCCAAGCTAAGCAGAGCTTGTGTTATGGGTACTAGACAACTGATAAACATACTTATATATTTCTATATACATACATATTATAGATAAATTACACCCAGACACAGAACAAATGATCGTGCTCATCACACAAACATTTGTCCTGGGTGGGAATCGAACCCACGACCTCCCGCATAGCAGTTAGGGTCACTAACTACTAGACTGACAGGCCAGTCAGTAATTATCATTCTCATAAATTCCTAGACTCAACAACAGAAAGAGAGTGGCCAAGATACGGCCAAGGTCGCAGACAAGATTATGACCAAGGTCAAGACCAAAATAAATAGTCACAAAATACCAGTGGCGGGGCAAGACTTCAATTTGATGTGGGCAAGATATATTTTGCGAGGCTCCCTGATGTATGATGCAAAAGGACGTATTTTGTTACGAGAAACATTTTGGATAAGTACTTAAATTTTATTCACAGAAATGTAAACTTCTTCATTGCAATTATTTTACACTAGCTTTTGCCCGCGGCTTCGCCTGCGTACATAAAATATAGCCTATGTCACTCAGGAGTAAAGCAGCTTTCTATTGTTGCTAAAATTTTTCCAATCGGACCAGTAGTTCCAGAGATTACCTCCTACAAACAAAAAAACAAACTTTACCTCTTTATTATATTAGTGTAGATTATTATGTATATTCAACTAACAGTAATGAAAACAATTATCATTTTTGCGTTTGCGGACCTTCGAGGTGCGAGGCCCCTTGGACTGCGAGGCCGTGGGCGGTGGCGTCGGGACGTCGCCCACGCCTTAGGCCGCCGCTGCAAAATACCTATAAGGACTATTAAGTAATAATTGTGACGTTGCGCGTTGGCAGTGACGGCGCCAGGAGTAAGCGATTTCGACCGTTGACGGCTTCGCGCTTGAGAGGGCCTCGCTAGTTTTTGTTTATTTTTTTTTTAATTTAGTTATTTTTTTTTATACACTTGCACGAGTTAAGTAAGTGGTACATTGCGGGCATTATTCAGAATTGTCTGGCAACACTATGAAAGATAAACTACTTCGCTTGCGAGACGGGGAATCCCCGTGTCGTTCAAAGATCTTGAGAAGCACGATGAGTGAAGAGACTGTCTACGTTATCAGTTCTTCTTGAAGAGAAAATAGCGGCGAGTATTTGACCACCCGAAGGACACGGTGGAGCATACAGTAAAGGTGTGCCCGATTGGGCAGAGCACTACCACCCCCACGTGGACCGATGACCTGGTGAGGGTCGCGGAAATCCGATGGATGCGAAATGCACAGGACCTGTAATTATGAGACTACTATCCAACAGTAAACTTTTTTCGGCTGAAATTATGATGATGGTTGGCTATTCAATTAAAACAACATTTATTTTATGTACGAAAAAATATATAAAATTTATTTAAACTTCAAATCTCTAAATATAAACCTCTGATTCAAAACCTTTAACAATAAAATTGATTTCTTCTTCGTCAGCATTTTTCTTCCTTCTTCTTTTTTTCTTTCCTTGCCATTTTGCGGTTGTCAAGCCCATTTGTTCAGCACATTTATCATATATGCTGCATAAACTCTTATAAAACATAAGTACTGTGTTAGCACCTCTCAGATATTGCTCCAAAAATAACTTTGGATCAACCTGGTTCTCTACTTTTAATGCTATATTATAAACAAAGGTCCCATTAAAGCTCTTTGAGTACTTTGTACTTTCAAAGGGGTTTCTACACAAAATATTCAGGCTATTTATATGGTGCAAACAACACTGAAATTGAGCAAAGGAGTGCATCTTTTTGCTGTCGTAACTTTTCGGCTTCTTCCTTATCTTGTCATCTATTTCAAAATGTTTTAATAAAACATGTGCAGCTATTAAACTATCTTCATACTGCACCTTATTTTTATTCAGGAACAATTCATTTTCATCAAAATTGAGGGTAGACGCAATCCTCTTTAATTCTTCAACCTTCTTAGAATATCTATTATTGAATTGGAAGTGTCCTCTGAAAGTCCCTGTTTTTTCGTCTACAGCTTCTAACATGACATAGCAGATTAGAAGACTGTGTATATTACCCAGAGGGACTTCACATTTAGCTACCCACCATAACATGGCTATAAAAAACAATTGAAAATTTGATGGCAAAGTTTCCACTAATTTCAAGTCAAGTTCTTTTAAGTGTTCTTTCAAAAAAAGTTCAAAACATGTTTTAAATTGTTCTTCTGTTAATTGACAAAATGGTATTTCAAACGGTCTTGGTATACTTAGTTCATTGCCAACAAAAATTCTTTTGTAGCTTGTGTTTTTCTCCCGACTAACATAAATACAGTTTTCTTCTGAAAAATCTGTCAGTAAATCAAAAGCATATCTAAGTAAGGGTAAACAACAGAGAAAAGAGTCTTCATCATCATAATCTTCAGCTTGAGGTGAACAGAAATATAGGTGGTGAGTGTAGAGGTTGATGTAGGCTTTAGGAATACGATTTTGGCGAATTCCATCAGCAAACCATTCTGGAACACCAAGAACTAACTGTTCATCTTCAATATCAGTTACTTCATGTTCATCTTCCTCAGCTTTTTCTATTTCTTCATCATTTTCTGAACAAACTTCTTCATTTTCTGAAGAAACATCTTCAATTTCAGAATTAGTATCCTCATCTTCACCATTTTTCGCCTTACCATTTTCATCTTCACTATTTTCCAACTTCACATTCTCATCTTTCTCATTTTCATCATCCTCTGCTAGAATTTTCCTTTCAAACTCTTCAGACAACTGCCAATCAGACTGAGGAGTCTCATCTGCAGTTAAATTAAAATATTTCAAAGATCTACAATGCTTACTGTGATACCCATCAATACTTTTTTTTATTACATGCAGAACCCGTTGTTTTTGCCTTTTCTTCAATCTACCCAATATTTTTTCTATTGCTGATTCTAAAGTTTCATTCTGCAGCCATTGGAATAAACCATGAATACATTTTTGTTGATCATTACTCTTCTTTTTTGTCTTTGGCAATTTTAGCTGAGAGAAGAATTTTCTAAAAACTTTTTTCTCAACAAAGTCATTACCTAGCAATGTTGCAAGTAGAGGCAGCAACTCTTCTTTCAGACCACCAAAATTTTTTAACATATACTCGACTTTATAGATCTTACATTCCAAAACAAATGTTTTTTTGCCATCACTTTCTACAGGCTTCGGTTTAAAGTCTAAAGTATTGAATGGTACGTAAAGAACATTGTAGATAAAGAAGTCTGAATCATAGCTTAACACTGGGCAGTTTAGATGCCTCGCCAAAGCTGCAATTTCATCATCAGCTTCAAATTCACAGACTGTATATGGCACATTCATATCTATCAATGCTTCTATGAATACATCACGAATTAATAGTGGAAAAATCTGTAAGCTTCCTTGAGTAACCGGATCGAGCTTAGACGCGCCGAATATTTTAGACCTTAGCCTGCTGTATGCAGTTCTAAGTTTCCTGTGTTCGTAACTACCATCGAACAAAACATAAGCAGTAATGCCGCATTTTCTAATATTCTTGAAAAAATTACGAACATATGAGAAAAATTTATCATAATCTCCGCCGAAGGCAGAAAAACAGTTGAGTAATCTGTATAACTGAGCGCATAAGCTGTGCCCATCGATGACCAGACAACAGTCGTGTAGCAGGAAATCTTGCAAGAATGCACGTTCTTTGTGATTTATATAAGTAGTCAAACCTCGGACTCCCATGATTATAAACTCACTTCATTTTATCCTTTCATTATTTACAAAAACGGGCATTATTATAGGTTATGTTTTTCTTTTAATTTGACTTTTCTTGATTGACAACCCACTATTTTTGGTTTGGATATTTAAGGTTTTTAAGCCATGTATTCGTATGATTGTTTACCAATGGAATATGGATGTAAACATTCTAATATTCTAAATCTAATATTGTAGCAGCAAATGTATCATTTGTCGGCAAACTTGGATGAGGTAGTTAACACTACAATAAAAACATTTTCAGCTCCATTTTACAGATCGCCCAGTGGCGTAGATACTTGAGATATAGGTAACTGAATAAAACACTACACCAATATTAGTCCCACTGACGTCACTTAAAAAAATCCTACCAAAAACTCCGATGTATTGATATAGATCGAAGATTGTTCGGAATTATACAAGAACGCGCATGCTTTAGTCGATCTCGCTTGCCACCCACCTTACGTTTAAAAAAAGTTTGAATGTAAATATACAAAGTTAGAACGCCGCACTATTGGTAGTCAGTTGATTGTAGCGCGCAAAGCAAAATAAAATTAAGAAGGCACGAAAAAGATAGATACAAAATCAATGGAAAGTCAAATAGTCAGTAATGATTATTTTCAGTACCTAGATATTTAAAAGATTTTTTTAAATCAATAGTTACGTAAATTTAAGTTTATGAACGAAACATCATACATCATCGTTTCATCCCCTCCACCCCGCCCCGCGCTAACCCTTTAAAATCTGGTACCGGCCGCGTGTGGTAAAAATCGAAACACGTGTTTTCCTAAAGAAATAGATTGAATCAATAACTTTAACGTTAACAGTTGCAATTTTATTATTCCTATCAACGTTTCTGTGTTAAACTTCAGCTAGCTAAAGATAAGGTAAGTCCTTTGATCGATAGCGCCATTTTAGAGATACGCCGCGTCGCATGGTTTTGGAGTTTACATTTTGGTCTGTTTTCAGGTTGATAAACATGACTGAGGCTAAAGAAGTAGTCGCTGAGAGTAATGGAGAGGAGAATAATAAGAAAGAGGAGAGTTTGGATGAAGAAACCTCTGATTTGGAAAGTTCTATCATACGTCAGGTTGAGTACTATTTCGGTGAGTAATAAACTATTGCATGCGGCTGACGTAAAATTTATATAAAGAAAACGCCTTTGGCCAAGGTCTTATGTATGCTTACAATCATTGTTTATGATGCACCGTGAGTCTGTGACGACGAATAACAAACATTGTCTATTTGCTCAGTGTAAGATCAGAATTACAAATATTTAAAAAGATGTAAGAGTTTCTATCCCCCTGGATAAATCTTGCCATATGAAGTGAAAACTTCCCAAAAATTGGCATAACTCGCTGGTTAAAATCACTTCAATAATATTGTTCAGAAGCCAGGCTTATTGTTAGGAGAGTTATGTTTGTTTTCAACCACTCTCCTAAGACAACCTTTACATATTATTTCGTGGAATTGGGAAGGAATTCCCCTATATGTAACAACACTGTATCTTGATAATATTCATTTCAACATAGTATTACATTGTATCGTTAAATATTTTATTTTTTACTGTTGCTTCTTGTAACTGATTAGGAAATGATTACTTTACTTGACTCCAATTGGCAGTATTTATTTTAAGAATTCATTTCCTCTTATTTTAACTCTTAATCCTTCGATCTTGTAATTACAGACACAACCAAAGAACAATAGGTGTATGAACGCCGGTGTTCGCATGGTGCTTAATTAATTAAAACTTATTAAATTTTTGAGCCCCAAGCAAACGCTGACGTTCACACACCTATTGTCTTTCTATAACCTCTCTAATTACGGTATTCAAAAGTTAAGTATATTAATAATTTAATACAGATTTTTTTTTGTAAGTAACAAAAATATTCTGTTTACTTCCAGGTGACCTAAACCTACCCCGTGACAAGTTTCTCCGTGAACAAGTCACGCTCGACGAGGGATGGGTGCCTCTTGATATTCTCACCAGATTCAACCGACTTGCCAAACTGACTAAAGACACTGAAATTATTGCTAAAGCTTTGAATAAGGCCACCAATGGATTGTTAGAGGTATTTATTGTGTTCTATATTGTACACCATTACATATACAAAAAGGAAACTACAATGCATACATTACATTTTTTGACCTACCAAAAACAAGAGTTATTACATAATAAAAAGTTGCAAACTATGGTTATCTTGTTATGTCTTACATCCCATAACAATGATGTCACCGAAAAAATTTAAATTTAAATGACTGTTACGTCAGTGACTCAAAGAGAGTCCTATTAAGACTAATGTGTACCACAAAGTCAAAAGTCGGACAGTGGACTTCACCGAGCTGCCATGTCAACATGAGACTAGCAAAATAATTGCAATAGCCTTAGAAATAGAGTTCTAATTAGACTCATATTATATAATACTTAACTAGGTTAAGATTTATATGGGTCAATGCCACCTGAAATAAAGATGTTATTATTATATAAATTCCTAAGGTAACATTGTTTCTTTATTATTTTGAAAATTAGAAAGTCCAGTTATATAAAAATATCCTTTTCCAATCCTTCAGGTGTCAGAAGACAACAAAAAAGTCAGAAGGAGCCCCGATGTACCCATTCCAGAGATGAACGAGGAACGCAGAAAGGAACTCAGCAACAGGACAATTTATGCTAAAGGATTCCCCAAGGATGCCACACTGGATGACCTTTTGAAGCACTTTAAAAAGTACGACCAGGTTGAGAATATTATCATGAGGAAGTTCCAGGAACGCTCCTCAAAGAAGAGAATGTTCAAAGGATCTGTGTTCATTACTTTCAAGACTAGAGAACAGGTAAAATTTGGTAAATTTAATCTTGGATGATAGCTCCATCATCAGCCACAACCAACTAGTAAGCATAGAGGCCTTTTACCCTTTTTTGCCAATTCCTATGCTGTCTGCCAAGCTTATACATATTGTGTCATGGCAACTGAAGTATTCAGCCCATTTAGCTGCCATTCAAAGCTTACTTTCGATTCTTAGATGCCACTCAGTTACTTGAAAATTAATTTCATGTAAAATAATGGAAAATTTAGTTTCTATTTACTGCTATGTTTTAGCTTCACCCATTTATTTTTATGGTTCGAAAATTCTCCTAATGATGAATCCCGCCCTAAAGGCAGAGCGGGAAACAGTGTCAGACTTGGTATGGTATGGTATATCGGACTTGTCCGCAACTCCACGACTAAAGCACGTATTTTGCGTACGGGTGGGATAAATGTGTCATTCGATCCACCCCAGCTCCTCGAGGAAGGCCAGCAAAGCCTTAGTATTACTGACCATTTCATTGAGGTTACCTGGGTCTCCGAAGTACTTTGCCCTGTATCCGGCGACGGCTGGGCAGCCTAGAAGCAGATGTGCTGCTGTTTCTTCCTCCGCCATGCAGGCTCTGCATAGTGGGCTGTCTGTAACTCCTAGAACAGAGAGATGCTTGTTAAGGGTCCCATGGCCTGTCACCTTGTGTCAGACTTTTACTGACTAAACATCCCACCCTATTCCTTCTTAGCCTTCATACCAGAGACAGACCTTCCTTTCAGAAGCCGGACCGGGGCCCAGTAGGCTTCGGCTGCTCACCGCAAAAGATTTTTTTATTTTTTTCTTTTTTTAATTTATGGCAATTGAGCCCGTTTCGACTATTCTGCCAGCGTCACGTTGGGACGGCGACCCATGAGGACAACCGTATATGTATATGTTAAGCCGTTTAATCTCAGCTGTCATCAAAGAAAAAACTAGATGATGACATTTTAACATTTTTAAGATATTCCCTTGGCAAATAACAGAATTTATTTTGAAATTACAAATTTATTTTGTAAAATTTCAGGCTGAAAAGTTCATGGAAGGCAAACCACATGAGTACCAAGAGACGGAACTGATAATCTTATGGCAGGATGACTATATCGCGCAGAAACAAGAAGAGTATGCCAACAAGAAAGAACAGAAGGATAAGAGAAATAAGGATAAGGACAATAATGTAAGTTGTATTTTTTAATTTATTTTTTTGGTGGTCAAATTATCCAATGACATTTCCTACCTTTGGGTGCAGTGACAGATAGTGTCAGATTTTTATAGACTAAAAACTCACTGCTGTTCCTTATTTGCCTTCATTCCAAGACCCTGGGGTTTTTTTACATAATTTATGGACCCTGCAGGGCCTATAAGGTTTGCTGGCATCTTGAGGCGCGCGTGGAACAATACGCATCGACAAACGGTTACCGGACGGTCAGAGCAATGCGAGCAATGGGTAGCTCACCGTCCGCGAGCCCGCGCCTACGGTGGCTGGAAATCGGAATACCTGTGACGGCTGGGGCATGAGGGCCTTTGACTCGCACATGCAACTTCCTCCTTTGCTAGCATTACTGCGCCACGGCCCGGTACGAGATATTCTTACCGCTAATCATCCCCCTGTTTTTTTACACTGATATAAAAAAATACAAGGATTTTTTCCTAATTTTTTTAATAATAATTTTACAACAAATAAAACCTGACCAATAAATACTGCAAGTCCTTCTTAAACTAAAGATTCATAATGGCATATTTTGACACTCACGAAATCTGTATGAAAATTAATCTATTGTTAGTTAATAAATATTAATTATGATATTACAGCCAGACTGTTCAATTTTGTTTATATATAAAAATATGGCTAACACATCTTCATTAATTTCCGATTCAGGTTGAAAAAGAGGAGCTGAAACTACCCACAGGAACAGTTCTACATTTCAGTGGTGGCACCGATCAGATGAAGAGAGAGGACATCAAAGAAGCATTAAGTACAATAGGTAAGACGTACCTTCATTTACACTCATTAACTATTAAAGTTACAAGAGATTTTACCAAACAGAACCCTAACCTAAGTAGCTTGCGAAAGCCAAGCCAAGTCGGCGGCTCTGTTCCCGCGCACTTCAAGGACTTGTCAACAAAACCGTAGGGGCTCTGCAAAAGGGTTGAAGCCTACTGGGGCCCAGGGTCTCTTTCTGAAAGGCAGGCTTGGCCCTAATGCGAAATGCAAAGAAGGAAAGAGGTGGGGTGTTTAATCAGTAAGAGTCTGACACTTTTTCCCGCTCCGCTCAAGAGCGGGATTCGTCATTGGATGATTTGCAAGTTATATATGTTGGAGGCTGTTGGTATCTCCTGGAAGGCCAGGGGACTATATATGTGGTTCTTGAAAGGGGTTTATTTCTTCCCAATTTATTTCTTTGCAGGTATTTTATTATTTTTGTGAGTGATGCCTCGCAGGTGGTTCACCCTGTGGTTGTCTGCTAAACCAGACATGACTGTGGCGGCTTTAATAAATTATAGTCTGCCAGTCAGGACTTATAAACTAAGAGTAAATAGAGACAGTGAGTCAAAGGCAGCCCTGAGGGATTAGAACCTTTATTTAGGGCTTTACTCAGGGAGGGCAGCTAATTTACTTAATTTTCTGGGACGAGAGCATTTAAAAACTAAAAAAAAATGTTATTGGAAATCTCGTAAAATTTTATTCTTAACTAGCAACCCGCCCCTGGATATCACTAAGTGCCGCTGTGTAAGAGACCCTGACGGCAATCTGTTATGCGAGGACCTCGCGGTGAAGGAGAGATGGCGCTCGTACTTCCACGAGCTGCTGAACAAGCAGCATAAAGAGGTGCTGTCTCCGGTTCTCCCTCCAAATCAGGGACTTGTGCCCCCGGTTACGCCTGAAGAAGTGCATGTGGCTCTTCGCCGCATGAAGAACCGGAAAGCTGTCGGTGCCGATGGAGTCCCCATTGAAGCCTGGAAGGCGATGGGTCCTCGTGGTGTGGGCATCTTAACCCACCTATTTAACCGCATGCTCCTTACCGGAAAGATCCCGAGTCAATGGAGACTGAGTATTATCACTCCAGTCTTCAAAGGCAAGGGATCAGTGCAGGAGTGTGGCGACTACCGGGGGATTAAGGTTATGTCCCACACCATGAAGCTCTTCGAGCGGGTGATTGACTCACGGATCCGACAGGAGTGCACCGTCTCGGGATGCCAATATGGGTTTCGACCAGGCCATGGCGCCATGGATCCCATCTTTGCCCTAAGGGTTACAATGGAGGGATACAGATCAAAGAATACGCCTCTGCACCTCTTGTTCCTTGACATGCAGAAGGCCTTCGACTGTGTCCCCCGTGAGGTGATCTGGTGGGCGCTGAGATCCAAAGGAGTGCCCGAGACCTATGTTGACATCATCCGAGATATGTACCGAGACTCCGGTTCTGTGGTTCGGACCGCTGTTGGCGATACGAAACCCTTCCCCATCACCGTCGGAGTTCACCAGGGTTCTGTCCTTAGTCCGTTTCTGTTCAGTGTGGTGCTGGACGTGCTGTCCTTCAACATCAGGGACTTACACGAGCAGCCGCCATGGCTGCTCATGTATGCAGACGACATCGCGCTGGCGGACTCGGACAGTGGGCGTTTGGTTCGACGTGTGACAGCGTGGAAGGAATCGCTGGAAAACGGCGGTCTGAAAATTAATGCGGCGAAGACCGAGTACTTGGCCTGTAACACAACAAACGCTGCTCCTGTTCGCATTGGCGAAGACACAGTCGAGCGCACGGAACAGGTCAGGTACTTGGGATCGGTGCTCCACGAGTCCGGGGACGTCGATTGCGACGTCGAGTCACGTATCTCGGCGGCCTGGGCGAAATGGCGTGAGGTGGCGGGGGTTATCTGTGACCCCAAAATGCCGGTTAGGCTCAAAGGACAGGTCTATAAGACCATCATTAGGCCTGTCCTTTTGTATGGCAGTGAAGCGTGGCCTGTACTTGAGCGGCACAAGCAGAGCCTGCGTGTCACGGAAATGAATATGCTGCGCTGGATGTCGGGAGTGTCGCGGAAAGACCGCATTAAAAACTCCCGCATCCGGGGCAGCCTTCATGTCCGTGACATAGCGGATAAACTGCAGGAGGGTCGCCTACGCTGGTATGGCCACGTATTACGAAAACCGGCAGATTACATGGGTAACAGATGCCTCGCCATGCCACCTCCGCCGGGACCCGGAAAACGAGGAAGGCCTAAGAGGCGTTGGATCGACGTCGTAAGGGACGATATGCGTGCCAATGGGCTTACGGCAAAGGACGCGAAAGACCGAGCGAAGTGGAAGCGTCTGAGTTGGAAAGCGGACCCCGGGCACCGAGGTGTAAGCCAAGGAAGCAACCGGGACTAACGCTGAGATGATGATGATGATGAACCCGCCCCAGCTTCGCACGGGTGCATATATTAAACATATAAACTTTCCTCTTTAAAAAAAACCGCATCAAAATCTGTTACGTAGTTTTAAAGATCTAAGCATACATTAGGGAAGCTACGACTTTGTTATGACTGTGTAATGATAATGTAGATACAATTAGCAATAAAAGTTGACTATAAATAATTATGTCTAATTGTCTATGTATTGTTTACAGGAGCCGATATAGCATACATAGACTTCAAAGTGGGCGATAAAGAAGGTTGGGTGCGTCTCACAAAGGAGGACACCGCCAAAGGAATTGCAGAGAAAATGACTGACAACAAAATGAAGATTGCTGAAGCCGACGTCGAGTTCAAAGTCCTTGAGGGCGAAGAAGAAACGACATACCTACAGAAAACAGTCGAAGAAATGACCAAAAGACGAAAAAATATGAAGAACTTCAAAAGCAATAAGGGTAGAAAAGGTGGCAATAAGTATCACGGGAAGAAACGGCGACATGATAATGAGGACAGTGGCAACACCAAGAAAATCAGAACTTCCGACAGTTAGTCATAGATGGCGCTGCCTTCAGACGGCTCTATGCTTAACCATAGACTTTCCTGTTTGCTTTTAAGTAAAGATAATGTTTAATACTTACAAGTATAATTAAACTGTTTGTTAAAAACTGAAACTGTTTTAAAACTAGAGTTTCATTTGTTACGTGAGATATTTACTATTAAATTTTATCTCTTAAGGTACTTGCTGTTTCCATTTATCCCTATGAAGATAAGAGATAATACGATTTGATACAAGTGCAGAAAGTTTGTCATTGCGGTCAAGACGGGATTCACACGACCTGCAAGCAAGTGTTATGGAGCTAAGGCTAAGTGATAAAGTTGCACGCGTATCAAACGACGTTTTTCAATAGACGCGTGACTTGGGGGTTGACCCGAGCCTCGTGGAGGTCGACGCGCTCCAGTTACGATAAATGTTTTAATTACAATGAAATCGTGACAGAGCTTGCGCTTTTCCCCACACTAGTGCGGAAAACAGGCCATGTTGGGCAAAACGAGCCCGCGCGGTCCCATACAAAAGTGCTCCGCCCGGGCTCACCGCGCCTCGTGGCCCTTTTGCTACGTAATAATACGTAGTTCTCCATCGATATGATTAAAGTCATATCGATGGAGAATGTTATGTATTAATAGGGAGATTACATGGCAAAAAGGCCGTGGGGCATGGTTACAACGGAGCCGTGTTCACGTTCGTCCATAATCACGCGACAGGTGCCCGCGCGTGTTCCCGATTAACGCAGCGTTGGCCTTTAGGGCTGAAACTGCGTTACGTGGTCGCCCGCGACGGACTAGTTAGTCCAACTTTAATGGTGTGCATGTAGTCGCAGCAATGGTTGAGTTATTACGTAGCAAAAAGAGCGTGGGCCCGACTCCCGTGGCGAGCCGTAACGGATCACTTGTATGGGGCCGCACAGTTACGTCCAATGACATCCGCACTAACACAAACCGTGTTAATATAATTCATATAAGACTATAAAATCCAGTAATTTAGCAATAAAAAGATAGAAAAATTATATTATCTAATAATAATATTTAAAAAAATTATTTAAGAATGAACTGCTATGAAACTTACTTTATAAACATCTGTCAGATTTTAGATTTGTTATCATTCGTTCTTTCAATAAGGGCGAAGATTCGAAAGCTTTGTTGTTATTATTGATTATTTGTATTTTACTAATAAATGATGTGCTATTGAAGTGACTGCTCGTAGAACTAAGAGTAGATAAGTGAATATTGTAAACTGTCTAACATTATTTCGAAAAATGTTACATGTAAATAATTATCCTATTCATTTGGGTAAGTACAAATATAAAGCGATGAATAGAAATTTTAATGCTAGTCTGAATCACTAATATTAAGTTTTTCAAATATAAACTACACACTTTCAGATGCCGATGCAGATCCTCAATTCCAAGAACTGGTGAAATTTGAAGAATTAACAATTGCTGAAAGTCCTCCAGATCTAAATATGATGATGCCTGTTGAAGTGGAAACACAGTATGATTTATCCGACATATGTCTTGAAGAAGTTGTTGTTGAAAAAATTTTGTCACCAACATCAAGTGAAAAAATGTCTGAAAATGAAATTTGTAAACAAAGTCCTTCAAGTTGGATTTCAAACTATACTGATCCTCTAGATGATATAACCGAGTTCATATGTCCTCCAGAATTGTGTACAAAAACAAAACCTGAAAAGAAGGAGCCTGAGTATGATTCAGACGATACCTTGGATGACTATGTAATTGGATATTTACTGTTTTTAACTGGTATAACAATATTTTAACTTTCGAGAATGGGGATTTTGAAAATAATTCTCACTCCCCAAATGTAGCTGCACTAAAGTAAACCTATTATAATAATTAAGAATATATTGTATTGTTTTCATAAGTAAAATTGAAAAAGAAAAACAGCTACTAGATACCTACCTATTGTATAGAAGAATTGTGATTTGATTTTATGACAATCTTGAAATTTTTGCTTGCAATCATTATTTTATATTATTCACTAAGTATTGATGTTGCCCTTTACAAGTTATAAGTTTCTTTTATTAATTAATTATATTTATTCAAATTCTAGGTAGAGTGTGGTGAAAAGGGTTTATGCAAATGCCAAAAGATGCGAGGCAGAGAATATTATGAATATTATACACGGAATAAAGAAAAAGAATATTTCACTATGTACCCACTGGGGAGGTGTAAATTACCTAGGGGAGCTGTATTGCATTTTACTGGGGCCTCCGGTAATATAAAGAGAGAAGATCTAAAGGAAGAGCTTAAAGCTTTAGGTAAAATCAATTTTGTGACAAAATACCTTGTGAATTAAATTTTACTTTTTGAAATGTTTACTCAAACTACTCGTAGGTTTTTCTTCTGAATTGTGGATGTTTTTATATAAATATAATAACATGTAACCTCATAATACACAAGATATTCAGACCGACCACTACGTTACCCGTGCCGGCTCAAAATGATGCATAAATTATTGCCACTGAGAATTTTGAATAGGTACCATGTTGGTAGACGTTATAGGACCACTAATATTGTCTTCAGGTGCAAGAGTAGAATTTATGGATTATCAGAGAGGCAGTAGCGAGGGATGGGCGCGCCTAAGTTATCCATATGAAGCCAGACGTATAATCAAGAGAATGATAGACAAGAAGCTTAATATCGCTGGGGCAGATTTGGAATTCAAGGTTTTGTCAGGAAAAGCTGAAAAAAGATACCATAAAAAAGTCATAGAAGCCATTTATCAACTAGAAGAAAAATCAAGAGGTTTAGGAAAAGAGTTAAGAAAGGCAGGATATAGTTATGTGAGAAACTATGATCCCAATAATAACGAGTAATCGTATGCAGGTTAGGCCCACACAAAACCTTGGTACCGTAAAACGGGGCTATTTGGTACATTTTTTATGAAAAATTACGTTTTTCACAAAAACTACTTAGGTTATGAACTTAAACAATTTTTTTTACGACTAACCTTATCAATATCTTCTAGAAAAATGCGGTTGTATTTAAGTATTGAATATAGATACAAATATATCTTTTTTCAACTGTGCAATTCCAAATATCACCGGTTTGGGGCTTTTTGCAATCGACACATTCTTCTAATTTTGTTTTTCATCGACCGTTGGAGCTGTATCAATTTAAACAGGTCTTGCGACATTTAGATTAACAGAAGGATAAACAGCCTTTCATTGTATCATAGTTTTGTGGTTTAATTTTAAATAAAAAGCCCAATATTCAGCATCGTAACATTTATTATAAAAAAGCGATTCGCAACTTTTGGGCTATTTGGAATCTGTAGTAAAATCTTATACTTACAATTGTTTATGAATTATAAAATATACTTAAACATTGAGATCTTTATAAACCGTGAAATAGGTACCTACCTACCTAAGTAAGAAAGTACCTACCCACTTAATATAAAATGTGAAATAGATAAAAAATAAATATTTGGCAAGGAATTAACCACAATTAAAATCTGGGTAACGTTACTTATACTTATGATAAACGATACAGGATGGAGGGGCCGCATCGACGCACAATCGATTAGTTACCACGTAGGTATTCAGTAGGTACCTACATGATTCTGAACGCCTAACACAGAAATTATTCTTCATAGCGTACTCTTAGGTATATCAGAAATATCTTGCCCTTAACATGCTCAAAATACGCAATTGGGACTATTTGGAACTATGATAAAATTCCTTTGCAATGTATAACACATTTTAGTGGGGCTATTTGAAACTGCGTTCCAATTAACCACAAAATAGAAACCAAATAGCCCCATTTAGAAAAATCGAAATATACGCCAGCTCGTAAAAGGTAGAAACGAGCAAATTTTCCATTTGCTTTTTCGCTCTGAAAAGCGCATTAAACACACTATAACTTAGTTTATTCAATTTCTTACAAACCTGTCTAGATTTTGTGTGGCAGACGAAAGTTATCAAGGCACAAAATTAACAAAAAATACAACCCTTTATAAAATTACGTTTTAACCCACTTAGAAAGCCGTTATGTGTCAAAATTCCTTTGTGACATTGACATTAGATGTCACTGTATTGCCAAATGGTAACATATAATTCCTACTGTTCTTAGATATAAAGATACACACGATCAAAACTTTTTTTTTGGAAATTCCAAATAGCCTCGTGGTTTGCAAATAGCCCCATCTTACGGTACTCTAAAATGGGAAATTAACATAAAACTGATGGTTAACATTCGTATCTAGAGTAAGTAATATTATAAATACCACGAAAAAGCTGATTGCATCGATTTCGATAAATCTCTTAAAAATAGTGTTACAAGTTATAATGATGTACATTAAAGAATTATATAATAAGTCACTCAATTTAGCCTTTCGACTCCCGTAATTACAGACACACATAACACTAGATGTGCGAACACTGGCGTTCGCTTGGGGCTCAAGAATTTAAACTGTAAAATATAAACAAGTGTTAAATAATAATAAAAAACATACTTACCGATAATAAAGTATTTCAAAAAGAAGAATCCCAGTCTGCGAATATAATATGATTTTTATTTAATATCTAACGTAGTAGTGAGCAGCATTTCGTCGGTGGAAATAAGACATGATAGAACTTTTATAAGTTTCTTGATTATGAAATCATACGTGTACCTACTTGTCTTTATTGATAGTACATCGGAAAATGCAGGACTGCCAGCAAAGGAGGCCGCACGCATGAGACCGTAAGTCCCTATCCGTCGGGATTCCGATCTCAATTTCTGGCCACTTTAGACGCGAGCTTGCGGATGGCGAGCGAACGGTATCTCGCCGTTCGATAATCTCAGTGCATTGCTGAAGCCTCCTCCTCTTCATGGAGGCAGGTTTTCGTCCTCATTTTGTACCACCATAGCACATAATTTAACATTAAATTGAAGAATATGTATCGACCTAGAAAACAGGCGTAGACATGTGTGTTCACATAGAATCATGTGTGCACATATTATAGCAGAGGTCAGTGTACCGACCCTGGTGTGCTTGTCCTGCAATCGTCATGTATAAAAAATTCTTGTTTAAATTAAATAATGTCTTCAAGGCGAGTATTGTCTATTAGACGAGTTCTTCTATATTCATTTTTAGGTGATCGTTTCCTATTTGCGGTAGAAAGCTAACTTCATAAACGTCCATATTGTAGAAAAGAGATACAATCTTCTGTTCACTGGATCACGGATCACTCCTATTTCATTCAGTCAATGACCTCATTTGTCAAAATGGTTTGACACTAGCGACTAGTGCTGGCCTGAGTGGCTGACTCGCGTTTTCGATAACTCGAGTCAGAATGGTGTCTGACTCAAATTGCAACTTGAAAGTGGGCTAAACGTGTACATGCTTTGTGGGCTAAAGTCCAGTTTGATCGACCGGTTCAGGGAGAGTTAATGAACCTCACTCAAACCAGATCAACTTAATCCGAATGGAACTTAAAATCAGGTATAAAAGAGCAAATAAAATATTTTACAAGAACCCGTTTTTGTTGTTTTTTGTTTAGAAATTTTCATTTTCATATTCCCACCCTACCTTTATTTTCTGTTTTAAGTTATTAAGTTAGCGCGATGATTGCGATGACTAGTTCAAAGTGTCACCAACTCCATAGAGTAGGTACTTTGTGCTAAAAACGCAGTTAAAACCGTAGATCAACTGGATAAACTCTTTTGTACCTAATTGACTCGTGGCGGAGCGTTGGGACTCGAGCGATCGCGTCGCGTTGTGTTGTTTTCAACGGTGAACCATCTGCTGAACTACTACTGAGTCAACTCGAGTTGAAGGATATAGCAACTCAACTACTCAGTTTGATTGAATCGAGTACTCGCCCTCACTATCACTATTAGACATTGACGTTTTGTTAGTAGCCGTTTTGGACGTTTACAGAATTTCAAAGAATACGTTGATAAAGATGCTTTTGTCTTAAAAGCATATTATTGAAAAAGAAGGCTAAATTAATAGTGGTACATCTAGTTTATTAAAAACAAAATGAAGCCAGAACAAGTGGAAGATACTGAGAATTCGCCACAGGTAGCAGGCGACGTGATCGGCGACACAGCTTACAGCGAGCGCTTCGTACTCAAAATTTTGTTGAAACTGGCTAATTTGGACACGTTAAAAGAAGAAATAAAAGAAAAAGCGTTTGAAGATGATGTCTGCATACTGTGGGACATGACCGCCGAGAGAGATGTTGTGTTATTTCTTCAAAAACACGATGTATTGAAGCTTTTCAATTTCGCATTACCGGTTATTGAAATGCCCAGAATTATTGAAATAATCGTCGGTATCATTGGAAATATGTGCTGCCAAAAAGAAGTGGTGAATGTGTTGATGAAGATGGACAATTTATTAACCATTCTGATTGATTACATAAACACGGACGATAGTTTAGTCTTAGTTCAGCTGCTGAGACTCGTGAGCGCGTGTTTGTTTTTAGCGAACGAAGAAGAGGTGGATACCTGGATGGATTTGTTCGCGACTGTAGAGTACTCTTCAGCTTTGTACTTTATATTAAAAAATTCTTCACACAAAGTACTTTTGGTGACTGCCTTGGAGAATCTAAACACACTGTGTTCTTATTGCAATACTGATAAATTTAGAACAAAGTTTTTTACTCACTTCATAATACCAGAGGCCTTAGATTCACTAATCTCAGCCTTTACTGAGATAACAGTGAATCAGAAAGAAGGGTGTGTTAAAGACGAGTTGGAGAGAATTTTAGTTGTAAGTCTTCAGATAGCTTTAAACTTGGTGGGGTTCGATAAGTCACAAGGGATATACAGCCATAGTAAAGAAAGTGTCACAACGATGATAAATGTAATATTAAAATACTATGAGGACAAGTTGGTGATAAATAAAGAAATTGATACAGACTTGGTGTGTATTGTTGACTCAACCAACACAATAGTAAATGCTTTACAAATTACTTGTGCACCCGATAAATATATTGACCTCAGTTACAGTATATGGAAAGCCTCATCTTCAATTATAAAATCTGATCAGAACGGGTCATCTTTTGAAGAGAATGACAAAGAAGAATTAAAAGAGTTTGTAGCAAAAGTAAAACCATCTTTGGCTACATTGATTTGTAACTATTTATCAACATGTACAGATGATAATTTGCTGAAAGTTTTAGATGATATTGGAGCAGATTATGAAGATATTATAAGTTGGGTTAAGGATAAAAAGTTGCTCTCTAATGTGTGTAGTAGAGCAACCAACTATAGAACTAGGTTGAAAGATAATGTGGATTCATAAATAAAAATATTTCTTTATATATTTTATTTTTAAATTTTATAGAAGTTGCCCTTTTCCCTTGATTTACAAGTCTTGAAGTACAAGTGACCTTTGCGGAAATGAATTTTCATCAGTTGTAAAGGTGTTTTAAGATAATGCGGATTTCATCACCCATGCAGAATTGCTCCGTATGCAGGGTTGATGCCTAATATCACGCCCCACATCCCTCGTGTGTATTCCACGCGTTACAATAATGTGGTACAAACCAGCATGCGTGATGAAATTCGCACGATATTAAAAATAAAATACCCTATGCCAATAGAGATGGTAATCTCTTTTGGTTACTTTTCAAACATAAGTTTATTAACGAACAAAAACAGTATTTTTCGGACCAGAAACTTCGCCCCATTAGCCGCCAGATACGAAACCTCCCGTATTTCTACTCTGCCCAAAACATACCCACCTTTCGGGAGGGAGGACACCATATTTGTTACGACAGCGACTGAGTTTTAAGTTTAGTGTCCCCTCGCAGGGTTTTAATTTTGATTAAGGCCTTACACGCCAGTCCAGTTAAGCAGTCGCGTCTCTAACGTGATATTTTGAACTCTTCTGAAAGGAAAAATGTCGATATTTGTATGGCAGTTACAAATGCGTTATTGTCTATATCAGATGCGTTAATTCCAGGAGGCTAAGTATTTCGAAAGTTGAATTACACTGTGTTTCAGTCATACAGTTATTTAGGATGAAGAAGGCAAAATTCAGCCGATGGGAATCAAACCCCATTATGTTTCACTGCAGCAGTTTCATTGACAAGGTAAAAAAAACTACAATTTGTATATAGGATTATATATTTTTTTTTTACACATTATGAAGCAACATTTACATTACCATAAACGAGTTTTACACCGTCGCGTGCGCGGCGGACTAAAACTATTCGAATGTAACAGTACATAGTAACAAAACAAAGCTCATCGCATCCACGCCTCACATACTTGTCACACAATGATATGCTCCTCACATAAAAAAAAACGACACAATACTGAAAAGGAAAAAGGAGATTAATAAATTTACATATATTAAATGTACTTATACACTAACTAACCACGAGCCTACGTGCCCAATGAAAGGGCAAAAAACGCACGAACTTTTTTTTAAATATCAATTTGTATATAGTTTACATAATATTATATCGTTAGAGATAATAAAAACAGGATAAAGACTAGACTTTACACTGATCAACGACAAATTGGCAAACAGCAACATATCGCGACGGCGGCGCTGTGCGGGCGGCGCACTACTCTACAGGCAGCGGGCGGCGCCGCGCGGCGGCACTAGTGCACGGTGCTGCCGCGAGCCGGACCGAGACTGCCCAAAACACTGAACATAAAATAAAACAAAAAATCCATGTGACCGTTAACTAGTCGCCCGCAGAGAGCCGCTTCATAACATACATATAAACGTTACATGTTACCTACTCAATAAGTTACATAAATAATTTGAATTTAAAACGAGTCTTAGGCTTCTGAATAACATAATTATAGATAGCATGTAGTACCATGAAAAACCCAGCTTCGCTACGAACAGCCTTCTAAGTAGCGACCATGTCGGGTTAGGAGTGTCCACCTTTACAATTTAATCTGCACCATAATTTATGTAATTGAGTTTTCCTCCAATCTTAAAGACTACAGAGCTGTATTATGCTCGAGAGGCAACTTCACGCATTTTAAATTGAACAGACCATGTAACGTTGTACGATCGTTCAAATCGCTATCTTAAACTAACCTTTTCTAAATCAAATACCTTATAAATATTCAAAAAGTTAGAATGTCTATATAAACCGAACGATATAATATTTGTGTATGGGCTACAATACTTAACGACATTCACAACTTCACATAATATATAAACACATAACTCAGGTACATGTGAACATTTTTACATAACAATCCGTTCGGGCCTCGTGACTGGAGATTAAACTGTAAAGGGTGAGAGTCGCACATGGCCAGGTAGTTAGGAGACTGTGTTAAATTATATTTACATACAAACGAACTGTAGCGGGCAAACTGCCGCACGAACCGACGGCTTGTGACGTCACACGCTCACGTGACGTCACGGAGACACCCTCGCCGCTTGCCTTGCATTACGAACGATTTGTGTGCGTTTGTTGAAACAGGCGGACCTTTCCTCAAATCCATCACTTTTTTCCAGAAACATTTAATTTTGCTGACGCTCTGCGTCTTTTTTCACTTCTATATCCTACTAACTTCAGTTCAGATAATCAAAATTTTCGACAAACGAACACAAACGCCACACAATAAACTAAATTAATTTCGACACAACTTCGTTTAAAAAAAAAACTAATTCACTTACGTTTCGTCGATAAAAAAATACAATAAGTGTAAAAATACTTTTACATAAATTTTATGTAGAAAAGAAATACGTCCAGATTATCACCCGGAGTTCAGAATCAAGCCAATTCGTATTATGGTCCGATTTTGGCACATTACCTTCGAAATACATAATAAATAATACTATTTTGACTGCGAACGATGGCAGTGTGAGTTGAACCTTTTGTCTTCGTGATAGGAGCGAATATTAAGGCAGATTTATATTGAGTAAGTAACTGACGTCAGTCCACTGACGAGTCAGTGCTGACCTGGCACTGCTATAGTGTAAATTGATTTCAAGTCAGTACAGTACTGTCACGTCAGTACTGACTTCAATATTCGCGCTGCAATATTTTCGGCGTCAGTCCACTCCCCCGCCACCCGCGCCAGCGCTACTGACAACGTGTAAATTGCCCAAGTCAGTTGCGGCCGCTCTGTTGTACGGTAACCACGATTCGTCGTACCGGATCACAAAATGACACGAAAATTGAGCGACACGGAAAACTTAAAACTTGTACAACTATACCGTAATAATTAATGCCTATGGGATTTCAAATCACAAAATTATAGAAATAAAGAAATGTGTGCAACAACATTGCAGAATATTGCACAAAATTCTTTGATTCTTTGCTGTTTTTGAGAAATCATTTTTCCGCACTGACTTTACAAACGTGTGTACACCAAAAGAAATATCTTCGACTACTGACTGCTTGTAAATAGTACGCGTCAGTTTTCGGCGCCAGCACTGACGACAGCTACTGACTCAATGTAAATCTGCCTTTAAATGGCAATCGTTCTCTAACTTGTGTTAAATCGTCGATATACTATATATTTGTTCGCCAGCACGATGTTTATCATAGAATCAAGGAGAGCGGTTGTTGTTGTTACAGATGAATTTATTATATGAAGTGCAAAACATATCGCCATGTTTCTATGACGTAAGCATCGCGCTAAATGAAAACAATGATTCTACGATATAAACTCTTTGGTACATTTTTGTGAGCAACGACAAAATTACTGTGAGTATCCTTACAAGCAATTTATGAACATACTATACGATACCAAAATACTGTTGCTTGGACCGAATTTAGTGTCAGGTGTCGTACTAACTAGAGGTTACCTCTCGGAGAGGTAACGTGTCGCCTGAAGCCTCGCGTTCCCTCTCGGAGAGGTAACGTGTCGCCTGAAGCCTCGCGTTCCCTCTCGGAGAGGTAACGTGTCGCCTGAAGCCTCGCGTTCCCTCTCGGAGAGGTAACATGTCGCATGAAGCCTCGCCGCCGACGCACTGGAATGTTCGGCCGCGAGACGCTTCGCTGAGCCCACAAATACATATTGCTTTCATAATAAGCGTATTATTTTAATCCATCAAGAGTAGGTATGATACATTCAAAATTTTTGTACTTACACAATCTAAACACGAGTAAATATTTAAACAACCTACATTCCCCGTCTTCGTTGTCTTGAACGGACAGCTTGAATCGAATAGGACAACTACGGGGTCCACACCGAGATTAACTTTGTAGAATAAATATTAGGAATACATCTACACAGTCTGTTATATCGGTTTAGGGTGATCAATACATCTCATTTGTGGGGATTTTCACTGAAATATAGGGTTCCGCGATGACTTGTGAGGGGTCAAGTGTGGTTGGCGAGATAATTTAATAAAAAATCCTTTGCGTGGGATCTATTGAAAACCTCGACCGTTCGCACACAGTACATACACAAGCGCTTGGCTCCACGCCAGAAGCGATCACAACATTTATCACACGGGGATATGAGAGTGTGGTGTCGAGATATTGGGGCCGGGGGCCCTGGGGCGGGGGGCCCTGGGGCCGGGGGCCCCGAGGCCGGCAGGCGGGGGCCCTACGCGCCGGAGAAGCCGTACACCTCAAGCACTCGTATCTCGAAGTCGCCGCTGGGACAGAGCGGCGGGTTGTTGAAGGTCGAGCAGCGGTCAGTCTTGCCGAACCTAATGTTCTCGTCCATCCAGATCGCTTGGCCGTCACTGTGGAGGTTAAAATTATATTAAAGTAACATTCAAAATAAGTTTCAATCACATGCACGTGAGGTCATTTCCCCTATTTCTGTATTGGGTTTTATAAGCTGGGTAGATGATAATGAAGTGTGAAATATTCATGTAGGCTGGTATTAGAAAAACACTGCATTAAAAAATGTATACAACATCAAAACAGGAGGATCAAACGGTGTTGGTACACTTTTCACAATAGCATGCTCAAACAAACACACAACATATATCAGAGATTCACTCGAGGCAACTTCCTAATTGCATGCATACTCAATGGTAATTCCCCTTCATGAACCAAAACCAAATGAATACTGAGTACTACACGACTCAGCAAACATAATTCTGCCATATAAATAACTAGCTTTCTGCCAGCGGCTTTGCCCGCGTGAAAATAGTTTTTCGCACAAACTTTGAACACGCGTTTCATCTCTTTAGGGAGCGAATTTTGGAAAATTTCGCGCTGCTAGTCCCAGTAGTTTCGGCTGTGCGTTGATGTCTGTCAGTTTTTCCTTTTATAGGTATATACAGATGGATTCGAAGAAATAATAGGAGGTAGAGGGGCCTAAACAAAGTGATATTAACAAAACAGAGGAAGATTGGTAATTCGCCTCGAGCACGTGGATCCCTGAAATCAGGATTGTTTGTCCTAATTTCACTCAGTCGCAGTCGAAGAGACACATACGTAGGTGTGTCGCAAAAATATATATTTTTTTTGTTTTAATTGGGATTAAGGTTATCAAAATGCCTGTGTATTTATGCATTGTAAAAACTATTTAAAAATTTATAAAAAAATAACATGGAATTAAATATCTTGCGATATATCTTTTGTTTTGGTCACTATTTTGTGAAGCGAGATTAGATGGAGATCGGTCGAGTCGCGATTCCGCTCGCACAACAGCGTCGGCTATTATCTCTGTGCTTGTCTATCAGTGAATGTAAGTTTGTGACTGTGATGACAATGATCATAATTGTTTGAGTTTTGGAGACCATGTTTTCGATGTTAGCGCGTAACGTATCTTCCCAAATAAAAAGTAGTCCGAAATTGATAACATTAGTGTTTAGTAATTACCCGAGCACCTGAGTAGATACTTATTTACGATGTTTTGCCATTTATTCATATGAAATGACCGATTCGAACCGTGAACAAGCTTCTGACAATTTGTAAGTACAATTAATATAACAAATCAAACTAAAAAAAAAAAACAGTCAAAAACCCATAGTCAATTAGAAGGCTACAATGCTGCCGTGCAGATACTAAAATGCAGTAAAAGTATTGTAAAATACGCTATTTTACTGCGTTTTAGTGTCTGCACGGCAGAATGAGTGTCACACAATTAGGCTGCCAAAGTCAACACTTACGTCCATTTAGGATATTAAGAACACACATTCCCATTACTCTCAACACACACAAACGCTCATCACTCGACATACCCTCCACCGATGGTGATCATAGTGTTATCAGCCGCCATGAACAGAGAGTTGGCGTGCGGGGTCCTCACATCACTCTGGCCCTCCTTTTTGTCCTCGAGGCATCCGACCCAGGGGTACTTGGCTCGTAAGGGATGTAAGCTGCAACGTATATATATTAGAGAGTTGAGATAACTGACCCGCCTCCTATAGTGATCATCTTGGAGTCTGCAGCCATGAACAGTTCAGAGCCGTGGGCGACTCTCGTCTCTTCGCCTTTCCCGTCAGCTCCCGTGGTACAACCCACCCAGGGGTATTTTGCTCGCTCAGGGTATAAACTGGAAGTGAATTAAGGGTTGATGCAACATGCTATGGTATTTGTACAGGTTTGGGTTACATGAACACACATTGTTTTTTAATGGGTTCAACACGTTAGTAGCCTAAGGGAAAATTTAATCTTTAATACGTAAGAAATAAGGTAAAAAATGAGCAACCATATATTAATACATACGGGTGTCATTGACATGTTAACGAAAAGGAATACCATAGATCCAGTACATGATTCACCTCCCAGTAGTGGAATTTTTTGTCGATTTTTTCTTATTTTTTTTTAATGAATTTTTTACGTTTTTTAAATTAAACTTTCTAAAAACGTCATTTTAACATTTTTTGCGAAAAAAATGAGTGAATTACATTTCAAATTAAAAATGTCATCGGGTTTGATTAGAATAACGACTTTATTTGCCTCGATGTTTTTTTTTTATATTTTTTTTTTCCTTTTTTTCTAATAATATAATTGGGATTTGTTATAATAACGATTTTATACAGGTAAAAAATAAAAAAACAAAACTTTTTTTTTTTAAATTTGAAAAAAAAAAGCCGACAAAAAATTCCACCGCTGGGGTGTCCAGAATCATGTATTATGCGTTCCAAATAAGAACAGGAAAGTCAATAAACCCGATCTGTCAAATTTTGAGTGAAAAGTACGGTTTGCAAAAAAATCTTATTTCCGTATCAATAAAAAGTTTTTTTTTGCTTTTTATTACTAAATTTTAGTTAATTCTAGTTGAAGTAAAAACGTTAGGGTTTAATATAAATTTGCCAAATATATTATTTAAGTCATAAATAGTTTACAAAAAAAAACTATTTTCTTTCTTATTTTCATTGTTAGAAACAATTCGCCTTTTTCTTCTATTTACCACTACTCAGACACATCATACAGTGAAACAGAGATAAACAAAATTGAAAAACTGTGTTCTGATTAAACTTTTTTCATTCACGATTCGTACGTAAATTATATTTTTTTAAACATCTTTTTTTGTTCACTCTACCTAATTTCTTCGATTTGACAGTTCGACGTGACGTCACAACATTGCCATCGATCCTATTCTCATTTGAAACGGATTGTACTGGATCTATGGTATTCTATGGTATATTGCGTTAAAATGTCAATGACACCTTGTATACGGTGACTGGTAATTAAACAAGTGATTGTAGTCATGATAATACACAATTTTTACTATGGGACCAAAACTGAGCTTGCTGATTCTATTCGCGATTTCAGGTTTGAGCCCATAGTAAAAGAGGTTTGTGATCGTGAGTACAATCACGTGTCAGTAGTTTTTACTACCAGTCGCCCTATATATATGGAGTTTTAATATACATAAGTGTTTATTTACTACTGGCGGTCATATGAGTCCGCTGTAGCCTGAACCGAAAATATATTTCAATAAGACAACGTGGGTCATTTTGTCGGACACGCTCGTATTTTTGTCGCCTCGCCCTTTTTTGTTATGTTGCCCATGAGACCAATCAGGTGCTTGGTTGCAGGTGCAAACCTAAGTCAAAATAAGGTTGGTCATGTCGGTCACTATTGTCCGACATGGCGACTAACGTGTTAATTTTACAGGGTCATTATTTATAGTTCATGCTATAGTGTATTTTATTTCAGGTTTAAGAACAACTTTATTTCTTATAAAGAATTGCATACATAATTCACTTATTGAGAAAAAATATCTAAAACTAAGATTATAAGTTAGAGCACACAGATGTACGTAATTATAAAATAACAAAAAAAAAAGTAAAGTAAGTTGTTTTAAGAAATATACGAATTCAAATACATCGTTACTAAATCAAGTTTCAACTTTAGTAGTTTGTATTTTAAAATATTTTTTAAATGTCCACTTGTATTAAAAAGACCTAATAAGTATGTATAGTAATGAAACTTGGATTTTGTTGTGTATAATATCAAGTTTGTTGTCCCAGAATTTGATTAATATTTACAGTTTGAATTGAAAGGTTTTTCTGTCGAATTGAAGAAATATCGATAACGAACGAGGTGTTAAAATTGAATTCGATACACTATAGCATGAATTAAACTACGTCAATTGTTTTGATGGGTACTAGTTTTTCTAATCAAACACACATAAGGTAGTTGCTAAAGTTATAAAATGATTGGAGAAATGATGATTTTAGTATTTTTAATCTGATTTCTTTTTTGCAAAAATTAAAATGAATAAAACATGATAATGTAAGTGATGGTTAACAAATATAGAGACACTAATAATAAGCTTCGAGATGTTAGGTAGCCACATTAAATTTAATTAAGGGTTAAAAAAACTTATAAATGAATACCAGTTTTTTTTACCTGAAGACCACTAACATAATAAAAGAAATATATTTGTTAAAGTTATTCAATATAAAAATAAAGCAAATAAACTAATCAAAATAAATACATAAGTATAAAATAATAATAGGTACAAACCAAATATATTTTTATTTTTTAAATTATCTGATGGTTAAATAATCTTTATTTTGTAAAAAGAAATAGTGTGATTAATACTTTCTTCTAAAATATATTAGCGTTTAAGTCTGTCATGTAGTCGTGACCGTGGCGTATTGGATACATTTTACATTGTTATATATAAAATACTGTCGATCAAGAAGATAAGGATCTATTTAATAAGCGTTAAATACTATTTATTGAAAATCTTAGAATGTCTGACAGATATTGATTTTTAGATAAACAAATTGTGAGTAATGTTAGAATATATTTTGACTATGCCTATTAGCTTGGTTGTTTCAAGCTAAAGTTTTTTGGCATAATTATATTTAGATAATTTAAAAAAAAAAACGATCAAAGAGGTTGTTTACCCTCCCAAATGAGTGAAATCGTAGTACAACTTACAAGGTTAGTATTTCAAATGATAGTAAAATAGATGGTTACCTAAAGAGGAATGTCTCTCCGGTCCCGAAGTAAGCCTGCCGGTTGCCGCGCTCATCCTTCTGATTGCGCTCGAACCACCTCGTCGAGCAATATGCACCGAACACCTGGAAACAGTTACATTATTCTTTAATAAAAGCAAAAGTAGTGGTGGTGGTAACGGCCCCGGTCGCGGGTTCAAACTCAGCCAGGCAAGGTTGCGTAATTGAAATTGAATACGAAAACATCGTAAGGAAACTAGCATGTCCTAAAATTAAAAATTACATGTGACATTCACCAAACTCACATTGGGCTGGCGTGGTGGATTACGGCCCATTCTCTCTTCTAGAGAGGAGGCCTGGGTCCCAACAGTGGAAGCATTTTAAGGCTTATGATATGCTATGCTACATAATGTAAATGATTTAGAAAAATTGCCTATGTCTAATTTTTTATTTAACTTACGCATGTACGAAATTAATTTCTTTTAGTAAACACCAGCTGAGCGTGTCAATGACATGTAGGTAAATGTCGGTCGTTGTGTACTAACTATAAACGATAAAAATCTAGCCGTTTGCAAAATAAACAAGCAACTCACCTCGTTGTTACATGTCTTGATCATCAGTAACGTTGGTTCATGGTGTTCCACACGTACGTAGAACGTGGTTAGCGAGCAACCATGCTCTTCGGTGGTGTACAGTAACACTGGTTGGTACATCGTGATGCGCACGGGCAACCACGACCATAGCGTGAACAGCTGGAACGATCAGGAATGTATTAGAAGACAATTTTGATTGGATGCCAGATGAGATCGCTAAACTATCGAAGATGATGGTTAACGGTTGCTAATCTAATAATGGTCTACTGTAACTGACTATTTTAATAATATTACTATTCAAATTTCACTAAATGAAAATAATTTATCTCTAAGTCTATAGAAATTTTGTGTTAAATTAATTTTTGTGTAGTTCGTGCGGTGATGAGGTTTTTCATCATACACGCACTTTGTATACTGACGGGGTGACCAATTATAAAAAAAAGTAAAATATAAAATTCTTATTAAAATATTCTTGTCTAAAATTGTAGTTTGTTTATGTCAAAAAAAATATATTGGATGCTTTTTACAATGTAATTTTTGAAATATTTTCAGCTGGCAACATCGTAATGACGTCACAGTTAGTGTGTGTTGTATTAGTAGACGTGTACAAGTGATTTGTGCTTGTAGTGCAGAAATAGAACAATATAAACACATACAGTTCTACTTTGTCTGTAGTGATAGTGCAATATATTAAAAAATATATATTTAAACATTATTTCAATCTAATCTCTCTCTTCAAATTTTTTATGTTTATGGATTTATTCTGAAATAAAAAGTTTATTTTTTTCCAACGAATTACATAAATACAGAGATACAAAACCCAACAATGTTTTGTATAATATAAAAAAAAAAACTTAAACTAGAACTACTTTTGACGTCTGCTCTAAAAAAATTAAATTTACCACAAACTTTGATTCTTCACCTTATTCCCATCAAAAAGAGCTATTATTGCACTATCACCGATGAATTAAAGAATCAAATACAAATGAAAAAATGACATGTCATGCAACATTAAAATATTTGTAATTAAAAACAATAAAAAAAAACAATAGCTCAAGTTAGAGCCAAATTCACAACACCGATTTGATAAAAGCAATGTTTTATAATGTTAGAGAATAACTTCTAAGTAATAAATTGCATTCAGAAATTAATCATGATTATAAAAATGTTTCTAGAACAAAATTATTTAAAATTAAGAAGACACATCTATATTGAGAAAAGCTGGAAACTCTTTAGACTTACACTCACTACGGCTTTTTCTCGCAAGTCAGATTGTACCTTTAAAAACGTCAATAATTTTGGAGAACCAGACTAATAAGAGTAATGTCTACATTAATTAAATAACCTTTAAACTATCCACGTCGGAAATTTCGGACAGAAATTCGCATTTACACCGCCAGGGTCGGAATTCTACGACCAAATACACGCATCTCGTCAGCTTTTCGATCACCTATGGTTATTGAAGAGCTAAACGAAATGGAGTACTATGCGTTCCAAATTAGAATAGGATCGATTGACAGGATGTGTCGTCACGCCGTACTGTCAATTGGAAGATATTTTTGTTAAATTGAAGAACTCAGATGAGTAAAATTAAAAAACTGGATTCTAACAAACTTTTTTCGTTCACAGTACGTAAATGAATTAAATGTTTCGTAAATAAACTGAATTTAAAAAATATCATGCCTTGATTTGACAGTAAATCGTGACGTCACAACGTGGCAATCGATCCTATTCTCATTTGGAACGCATTGTACACAGTCGCAAGGACACAACACTGGCGAATAGAACACGAAATCGCTCGTCGGAAAAAAACCGACGCAAGAAGTTTAAGGTTTAAGGAAAAACTTATTTAAACTTAAGCTGCTATATCACCTAAAGAACCAACTTATATTTCTATTTTGACTTTTCTATTTTATGAAAAATTCTGTTATTATTATGTATATCTAACTACTATAATAATACCATGCAACTATTCAGTATAAAATCAGTGTAAATTTTGAGTTTAAGATATGAATGCTTCACAACTTCCTAATTGTTTAAACAAGTTGTGAAAATGGCCCTGCCTTTATTATTCTTCTACTAAAAAAAAACTGCTCGCTCAGTGGGCAACAAATAGATATTAATGATATAATGTATTTATGATTAATATACCTTAGCCAAGAGGAATTTAAGATATTGTCATTGACATGGGCATTATATAAATGTTTGTACTACCTACTTGAAGAAATAATTTTAAGAATACAAATACATACAATTACTTAAGTATTCAAAAATTTTTTTAGTAAAAACTGAGCCAGAAATACTGTAGGAAAAATATATATTTAAAAATAAATTAATTACTGTTAAATATAATGTGTGTTTTTATGATAGTTCATTTATCCAACTATAACGATCGACGTTTAGTATTTTAGGGGTGTCAATAGTAATAATTCTAATTGACTTAAAATCAAGGTGTTTATAGTACTAGCCCACATCAAAATATACTAACGCAAGGCTATTTTTTCTTCAAGTTTACCTACTTGTGATCAGGCACAATTTAGGTGCAACTAGATACAGTGACAATGTGGTTTTATAGACACATGCAAAAAATTGGGGTTCCGTGGGTAATAAATAATAATTCTGAGAAAAAAAAACACTCAGTTTTTGAAAAAAAAAAAAACTTTATTCATTAAACCCCAAGAGGACACCGGTGTCCGCACACCTATTGTCTTTTTATTGTGTCTGTAATGTAATAAGTATGGGATTATAGGTAGATTTGATTAAAAATGTCTAATAAAAATGTCTAAGAGCAAAAGCATCCTAAACTGCAAAACTACAATACGATGAATTGGCTTTTTCAAAGACTAATAGACACTAGATGAATTTCTTTGAAATGTGGATTGCGCAGACTAGTAGATACACAACACAAAAAATGCAATATGGCTAAAATTTCATGTTACTGCGCATATCAGCCCAAGTCACATGAGCGCGCAGTTATAAAATTGACTATCATCTACTCAAAACGAACTAACAATCCCACACGTACCTACGGAACCAGCCAATTTAAAAACGATCTACATAAAGTGCTCAAATGAAAGATAAATCTACGTTTACAAGTGCCACCACGACAACTATCCCCCTTGTTACAAGATAGGTGTGAACTGTCCGGGCAAACCTTCTGCCTCAGGTCTGATGCGTGCTGTTGTTGGTCCTTGAATACCGCGTTAGGGAATGGGAACCACAGGGCCAGATGGGCGGAGCGTGGGCTCTGCGAACACCGATTATGGCGGTGGGGTAATGATCGTGTGTTACAGGCAATCTCAACCAAAGGTCTCGTTTGCCTCATAATGTGTGTAAATTTTTAATAAAAATAAATACTAGTTAATTTTTTCTAAGTTTAATCTTGACGTTTGAAAAGTTATTGTACTGGCACTGTACAAAACAAACATATCAAACAACAATAATAAAAAAACACAAACGGACGCACTATAGCCGTCATGCACACTAGCTTACATTTACTTACCATACAAACGCAAATAAAATATTCAAATTAAAACAAGCTCAATTTTAAAGTCGATCCTTCCAAAGCTAAAACGCTTCAAAAGAATTAAATAAATAAAACACCTAGTGACAAGCGGTGCATCTAAACATCGATATAATGTCGCAAGCTCTCAATAGGGGCGACACTTATATTTGGTGACTTAATACTTGTATCTTACTTCGCTCTGGTCTAGAATCTGCGACCTTATGGCTTGGATTGGGAATACGCCCATCGATAGGGCGCGCGGGCCCGGCGAATGTGAGCCCTAACGGGAAAATCGACACACAGTTAGCACTCACACAAAACAATCGATTACATGCGACCTTCACATCACTTTTATCGATATTCTCTCCACACTTTTGTTAATTTCTCAAGCTTTGTCCACTTGTTATGGCATTTTATAAAAAAAATTTACATCTGTATAGACTCCGGAGAGTTCTTCAACAAAACACACATGCCAACTGTCAGACACAATGCCATATATGTAATTATTATGTTCAATAAATTATTCTAAAAAGAAAATATATTGTACATAGAAGAGAGACACACTTAAAACAATGAGAGAAACATGAATAAATCAGACATTCAAAGCGAATGGATAATATGAATAATCGATATCGTTCATTCGTTTCAAATATTTAGCTAATGAGAATTAAAATCGAATCGTATGAAAACATCGACGGACACAACAATATAGTCATTCACAGATGTTGGCTACACAGACCGAACATAATATAACGGTGGTTCGACAAACGAAACAGTATGTAGGTATCTTAAATAAATATATTAGACTGGACTATCGAATTTGTAAAACAATTCGATTTGTAGTTAGTCGTGTTAGGGTTGCAATCGAGTGAATTTTATGATAAATAAAAGCCAAAGCCACGCCTAAGTCCTCGTTGTACAATACCATTTGTTTGCACGTTTCCTCAGACATTCTCTGCGAAACAAGTAAAATAAACCGATATACAAATATATTCTTGTATATATTTGTGAATGTGCAGTGTGTAGTTAGGATATATCATCGTGACTGTTAGCATCAAAGCTTCCCCTAAGCAGAACATATAATCTTAAACGTGGCTATTTTATTCAATGGAAAATCATACCATCGTCATCCTTATTTAATTATAATTATAATTATAAATGATATATAAATAGCCTCTTCCAAATATAAATATTTGTATACATACAATATAAAAGGCTGCTGCTAAAAATATATAATTATATTATGATTTTAGTACATTAAAATATCATTATATTTCTGGAAAAATATGTCGCAAAAATCTTACACCATTCCCATACATAAACAGTCTTGAAAAACATATTAAGCTTCCAACCACATAATAAATTAAATATCCCTACCAACATTACACCTGTCAAAGAAATGTCAGAAGTTTGGGTAAAAGTGAGTTTGTTTATGGGTGGTGAGTAAGTAGTACCAACCTCGCGGATGGTGAGAGTGTGCGACATCATCTGGATGTTGACTTGTGACTGGCTGGTCGGGAGGTTGTCCGAAGACCTGGAGCGAACGAGGCGGGATCCTGTGATGACCTGCTTCGACTTCAAGGTCATCTCCGTCTTGATGAATACCCGGGATATGTACTGTGAACTGTGGAAGACGGTGATTAGCTTTGGTTTTAGCATACAGTTTAGTTTATGTCTATAAGCCCTGAACATAACTTTGAAATAAATGCTAATTGTAGCTTCTGTTTATAATTTTTTCATGATATTTATTTTGCAAATAGTTTTTAAAAACCACTTTTATACGTCAATTCATTAGACAATGAGTGAGTTAAGAGAGTAAGTCTGATTTGTGGTTCCTATTATATTATTTATTGTATATAATATTCTACAAAAATAAATATAGGCAAATATCCACTTATGTGATTAATAAGCCTTAAACCCACTCTTATATCCCACGACTACTTCGCATTTTTATTATACGTATATAATATCCATATAAAACGCTCTTATATTTCCCAACTCGTAATACGGATTTATGGCTAAGACTCGACAAGCCCGAACCGAACCACATACATCTTAATTTTGCTGACTAAAAGCGAAAACAGAGCATAAATAATAATCTTCATAAACTCGGCAATTTTCGGCATTACCATATGAAATCTAATCAAGAACGGCGAACGAGAACTGCGTTCAGGATTTGTCTCATTACCATACTCTGATTGAGACGAATTACCGGGTAATTATGCATTCCACTCGCTCACTCCATAATGAACGAAATTTTATCAAGGAACAACTTTTCTTAAATTATATTTGCGAGAAGCGTAAACGTGAAGTTGATGAGGATTAAAATATTTCATAACTCTCCTTTTTAACGCCGCATATTTTATTTACGAAGTTAGAAGCGTAATCTTTAAACATTGGTTTCCAACTCTTTTTAAAAAGGGACCGCTTTGGTTTTTTTGTTGTTATCAAGGGACCAGTAGTCCCCAAGAAAATCTAACTATCATATTAAAATACTCGAGACTTGGCTGGAGCACTTTCGTGCCCCCGGATACGTATAGGTATAATGTATCATCTTTTGGAATCTTGTAGCACTTGTTATAGAAAAATAGATAATCTTCTAATCTTTTACATTTCAGTTGGAAAATATGAAATTTTTATTCGTCTCCCGGGCCAAGTTTTACTCTTACAGACCACCAATGCTCCGCGGTCCACAGGTTGAGAACCAGTGCTCTAAACGAAGATATTTAAATTGTTGGAAGATTTATCATAATACACCTAATTTGCCATTTGGTTCTCACATACTAATCTGCATGGTTCTCATAAAGTATGATGAGACCTGTTTAATGTATGAAACATTTAAAAAGTATGTCCCCTGAGTCTGTTTCTGTTCTTTTTCCAAAAACCCCAACTTCACTTAGGAAAAAATTGTCGGGAAAAAGTGTAGATTTTTTAATCGTTTTATTCCTGTGTAGGTCGTCCTAGAGAGACTATCGATTTGTAAAGATAGAAATAAAAAATAAAGTACTTTTTTTTAATTCAATTCAATTCATTTTAATATACGCATGGAATAAATTTATTTTTTTAAATAAACATCAGCTGAGCGAGTCAATGACCTGTAGATAGTTGTCGGCCGTTGCCTGCTTTCACAACATAACGATGTATATATAATTTCATGTCCATTTTCCATGTTTATGAACACAACAGGTCGCTTACCATCAGGTGAGATTGTGGTCAAACGCGAGCTTATCTAGAATTAAAAAAGGTAACTCTAGCCCATCCTGTTAAATGATGCTCTCTTACCTTAAAGCCCTAATGCTGAAAGCAGTCCTAAGCAGCTTGGTAGGCGAAGCCGGCATGTTCCTACAGAACTTGTCGATGGCGTGGTCGACGCCGTTCTTGGTGGCTTCGGCATACCAGTCCGAGCTCTGGTTCGACGCGTGCTTGTTGAATAGGATGAGGATAGCGAGTGCTACCCTGTAGAATACCTGCGGAACAGAATATTAATGTAGTTTGCTATTGATGAATCTGCTTTTTGGTAACTAAACAAATGCTAGCGTGTGGAGCGCAATCTAGTGGATATCTGTGGTTGCTAGGACACGCTAGTGTTCAGTTCCTTCATTGCGTACTTCGGCCGTGGTTGCTCTTTCGAGCATCGGCCTTAGTGGGTCCCATAATAAAATGTAAATTATCTGGATGTTCAACGAATGAATGGATTTGGATGAAACTTACGCGCGTGTAGGCATTTTTATTCAGTAAGCACCCCTTTCTTCGTTTCGAGGGGAAACCATCAAAAGGGTCTAGACCTTTGGAAAAAGACCAGGGAGTGTGGGATTTTTTTTTACTGTGACTCACCTCCTGGTGATCCCATCAGCACATGGCCATGGAGGCCCCTGAACCTCTGAAAATCACCTCTGTATAACGCCAGGCTCAGGGCACATTCCTGAGGCTGTGAAGAGATCAGTCTCCCCTAAGCCTCACTGAGCCAGCACGCGATAACCGTGCCACCATCTTTTCTGAAGTCACCTGGTAGGTGAAGCAGAACCCTCACAACCCCATGACATATTTTACGACTTTAACGCAGACGAAGCCGATTGTAGAATCTAGTAATTAAATGAAATCCAGCCCGCAATGTTCTGTTGAATATCTAAGTGTGTTATGGTCCCACAAATGTTTTGAAGTTTCATAAAAGCGTTTAACCAACCCGTGAGCAAAATGTCTGCTATTTATTCCTTAAACATGTAGGAACATTCGCTTGAATGAGACTTTAGCGAACCGATTTTCAGTTCAGCGATTCGAAATGAATTAATATCAAAGAGATTCTGTACTGAAACTTCTCTGAAGACTTAATGCTTTGGTAAATGGGAGAAAATACATTTTGAAGGATACAATATAAAAGGAAATAATGGTAATTTGGTTTGCCTTTGAAATGGGACGAACGTATTTACAGGTAGCCAAAGTTACAAAGTGAGCAAGTGACTGGTTCACGCTACAGGAGTAATTCGTTTTGTGTGGAAGTTTTTCTAGGAATAGAAAGAAAAACTGGCGTGATTAGCAAAAAAGGTAGGCGCATCGTTGACGTGTTGAAGGGAGCTTCAAGTAGGGGCTACTTTTGCTAAGCTTAGTTTGGCCTAACCGAAATTAGTATAAGTTGAACTAAAATCGCAATCGTCGCTTCCGCTGTAGCGCATTTTGATTGAGAACCGAAAATCTGTTTTAACAGCTCAGTAGTAGTAGCTGCTCTGTAGAGCATTGAAGGTAGATCGACGTGTTGGTTCAACTTATATGTCGCGTAATGTGCATATAAGTTTTTTTTTATAAAAATGAAGTGTTCTGTGTAATGTTACCTTGATCCCCTCATGGAAGAAGCAGTCGAGGACGCGCACGAGGTGCGGGAATGGCAGGGCGGCGAGGATCCACCACTGCCAGTCGGCGTAGATCCGCTCGGGGCCGATAGCACCCGACAGCCGCGAGAGGTGTTGCGCCGACGACTTCTGCAAACAATTCATACCACTGTACGGAAGCTGTTTGTTCTGGGGACAAAGTTTTACATTGAAACGGCATTCTGAAGAGAGAAGAGTTTTCTGCATTATATTACTGGAATCACCACCACCGCCTGTTTTTTTCACTTCTAGTCTAGACTAGCGTGCTCCATCATCGGCTGCATCATCGCTTACTATCAGATGTTACAATGGTCAAATGCAAGCCTGTATCTTCACAGTATCGCTTCAGTATTAGTCCGGAAGGGAGGACTAATACTCAAGCGAAACTGTGCAGATTTTTTTCCTCAATATATTTGCCTAGTAGTTATAAGAGTGAGTGAATTTCGCTTGTGATTCAGTCTGCTTCACACATGGTTAAAAAAATAACTATGTCGTCGCATCGTCCCATTACTTAGGCTAGCTAGAAAGGCATACAATACTTTTAATAAGCTTTATATTAATTTCACCTGTGAACATGTTTGTGATCAAATCTTGCAAATTAAATTTGTTTCGTCTCAATTCAATCATTTTAAAATACTCTTTTTGAACTATACATCTGTATTGACGTATCGGAATAGAACCACGGCCATTACACTTGCGCACTGCATGTTTTCATTCATAGTCTCAGATATGGAAAACAAAGAGAAAGCAGACACTTCCTTAGTTGGTAGCACAAGAGAAAAACATCACTAAGGTTGTTCACTTTCGATGACCACATACAGACAATTAAGGATACTGACTCACGAGTCTGATGCAACCCTTGGTACAAATCTCGGCTACAATACTGCCGTACAGACACTAAAACGCAGTAAAATAGAGTATTTTACAATACTTTTACTGCGTTTTAGTATCTGCACGGCAGAATAATTAACTTTTATCTCAACTTGAAGTTTTTTTTTTATTATTATCACTACATAGTATAAAACAAAGTCGCTTTCTCTGTCCCTATGTCCCTTTGAATGCTTAAATCTTTGAAACTACGCAACGGATTTTGATGCGGTTTTTTTTAATATATAGAGTGATTCAAGAGGAAGGTTTATATTTATAATAATATCCATTAAATAGTGGAGAAGTACTGTTATTTTTGAGGTTTCTAATGTGATGTCGTAAATAATTACATTTTTTCCGCTTACATTGCAAACGCAGGCTGAACCCTACGAGTTTTATCAAAATAATGTACTAAGTATTGTACACATTGAAAAGTTCTACAGAAAAGTCCGCGATGGTATAATTATGTCTATCTCTTATGGATAATCCACAATAACTTTTTTTGTCATTTACTTTTTACGACAAATAATGGCTAATTTTCGAAGCGATTTTAACCAATACAGCATTAATCCTTAACCAATTAAATACCTTGAATACATTGTTCTTTTAATATAGATCTATATGGCCCGTTACACCGTATGATTTAAGTGAATATTTTTGAAGATATTACAGATTTAAAAATTGCGGGACGTAGCGTTTGCGGCGGTACCGGCCTACCGCCCGGTGCGGCAAGAGCGTGCCTATAAATAGCGGATTTTGATGTTTTTTTTTTTAATAGATAGAGTGATTCAAGAGGAAGGTGTATGTGTAAATTACATGCATAATATATTTAATATCACCATTGCACCCGTGCGAAGCTGGGGCGGGTCGCTAGTTAGTTATAAAATAAAAAATAAAATCATTTTATTTCCGACGTTAGTCCATAATTTTCAAATTCATTACATTATAATATAATATGTCCACAACTATCACACAATGCCATCTGCAAAAAACTGTAGAGGTTTCAACAAGTTCAAGAGAAACGATCGATTTTTACCTCATTGGTCGTTGCCCTCTATGTTTATTATTCACAGTCGAGAACTAGTGGTGCGCCCTTCGTTGTATCGTTATCGATAGTTTATTGTTAGGCTATGTAGGCGTGGGCACATGTGATAAATGAAACAAGCGATGCAGTGGCGGGGCAAGACCAAAATTTGATGTGGGCAAGATATATTTTGCGAGGCCCCCTGAAGGACGACGTAATACTACCGATATTGTTGACAAAAATTTTTTTGGTACTCGAATTTTTACGCGCCACTCACGCTTCAGACGCCACCGGTATCGCAATCCCGGCGGTGTCTGAGGCCTGAGTGCTCTTGCCTTATCCGGTTGGCTTCCTTCTTTGCTAGCATTACTGCTTCGCAGAAGGAGGTATCCGCCTGCCACTCGTACTTGCTCCGGACCATAGCCTGTACCAAGGCCCGTAGCGAGAGATCACCGCCGCCGATCACCTCCACAAAGATTCGGCAATGCCAAGTGTGCCCCACCCAAGCGGAGCATACCTCTACCGTAACCTCGCGGGTGCACCACATCGTGGCGAAACCCGGGCATCACTTCCTCACTAATCCAGTGCAGATACCTCCCGAAATTACCATGTCCGGTAAGAACCTGCGTCATGCGGAAGGTGAGGACGCCGTGAGGTCTTTCTAGCCAGGCATCCAGGCAGTGAGGCCTCAAAGAGAACTGGGTTGCGATTGTCGCTGTCGCCATAACACCATGACGACTTGAAGCGGCAGTGGAGCTTTGTCCTGGTGTTGCATCTCTACGCAAAAATCGTGCATGTGTGCAAGGACATGTTGCCTCCAGATCCCAAGGAGACTTGCCGCTTCACGGGAAACCATGCGGTGTCCTCGCACCATCCGTATTGCCATGAGCCTTTTTGGCATGCGTTAAGCTGGCCCCTCGGTTGTTTTTGCAGCGACAGCGCCTACACTGGCGCTCCATACAGGGCCAAGGACCGAACGATTCCTGCCTATAGCCTCCGGCAGGAGGCTTCTGGACCCCCAAAGTTCGGGTGGGGCCCCAGTCTGATTCAGTTTGGGAGCCAGACGTCGGAAATGCCCGTCAAAATTCCACCGGCACCAGTCGAGGACTAGTCCTAGGTACTTCATCGTAGACCCGACGCCGATGCAAACTCCTCCATTAGGAGGAATTTGCATCGGCTTTCCCAGCTAATGCTGGGAACCCGTTGGCGGCGCGTTCCGAGGGCCGTGGAAACACATGGCCTCTAAATTGTACAGCGCCACCTCGAATCCCAACTCGAATCCTGCCAACAACTATCGCGGCCCCGCGTGTCGCTGATTCGATCGCCGCCAGGTACGATTCTCCCTGTGCTAGAACCGACGACGTCACGAAAATAGCCGCAGTCGTAGTACCTATCCCTGCGGAACACAACATGTCATCTCTCGTCGTTTCAACTCTCCCTGGTGATCGAGGTATATGATATATCTGACCGATGGGTAGGCCTCAATCACACGACAGAGGTGGTCGGGCACCCGGTGGTATTGCCAGATACTTTCTATTATTATTTATTGCTAAATGAGTAATTATATCTACATTTGCGTTCGCGAGCCTTAGAGGCGCGAGGCCCCTTGGACCGCGAGGCCGTGGGCGGTCGCCCACGTCGCCCACGCCTTACGCCGCCTCTGAAGCGATGGTAAAATTATTCAATTACATAATGTATTCGTGGTTTGTAGTGGATTCGCTTTAATTCGTGGACGCAGCTGATTTTTATTGATTACATATTTATATTATGAAGCTGTGATTTGTTTTATTAGGTTATTAACTTGTTTGATACTCGTATGATATATTTAAATTTTGGCGAATGTCGATAGTGTGGTACAGTAGTCGGCAAATATCTTGAAACTTGACTAATGTTTTGTAGTGGGGTACCTCGAGCAAGTCAAAATGTATGTGATTGTGGGTGGTGGGAGTTTCCCCCACCACAAAATCGCAAGTTATTTGCCGCCTTTAGTAATAGAGATTAAATGCGGTAAGTTTACTCTTGACGTCGTATTAGTGGAAGAAACCTTTTCAAAGCAGAAACTCGAACAAAAATAAACGCAACTTTACCGTAGGTTATTTTCATAAAAATATATTCGTAGAAATATGTGAAATTGGAAATGTATTACAGTACAGAAGTGGAAAAATTACATATACATATGTACCTTTCTATATTTACTCAAAGTCGTGTGAAGTCGTGTCAAAAATTATAAGAAATATAAATACACGGTCGCTGAAGGCTTAATATTTTTAAATATTTGATCCTCTATTTATAACGTTTTCATTTTCAATTTGTAAAACCAATATTTTCTGGTATATAAATGTAAGGTTGGTGTATGAAAGGCAATTCTTATTCAGTTATTTTCGACATTCATCAAGGACATGCCTTCAATGTCATACGACTCACGTGCTTTTTTTACCGTAGTAAGATGTAAATGGGAGTTAGATAGATAGATCATCATCATCCTACCCTTATCCCATTTTACTTGGGGTCGGTGCAACATGTTTTTTTCTTCCACTTTGTCCTGTCACCCGTCACACTATCACTAGTGAGATAGATAGATATTGTGTTATTGTGGTTACTCTTTGTTGTTTGGTTTAAAAAAAAGCATGCTTTAGATTTAGATTATTTACAATTGTTTGTTCTTGTGGAAGAGCGGAGTCTCCTAATACAGGCATTACATGCTTAAAATGAGGCTCCAATCACCTGTCTGTTTTACAATATATGGTTCAGAAATAAAGGATTTGTGTTTGTATATGTGTAGAAGATTATTCTAGTTTAGTTTTATTTTTCCTTAGCTACAGCTTCGAGTACCTACTAACCTAACTTTGACTACCTTCTTCTATTCAAATCCATGATAAACTCGTTAAGCTGTTGCGCCCCAGAAGGTAGCTACGTTAACTGCAGCATCGGTGGCATTCATTAAATCCTCCACAGCGCAAGTGTGTAGGCACTTAAAGCATTCTAGCAAGTGGCTCATACTTTTAACAGCGGCATCGTACTCTCACGTCATTTTTATAAGAGTCATTTTTACACAGTCCCTAGTGCATAAGGTTTTTCGTTAACGCAATCGAAACGGGAATGCTCTAAACTCTTAACCAATCATACAGTAAAACATGGTTAACATTTAGACCGCATTAACACAAAAACCACGCATATATATCGATTACGATTATTATTAGCTTATTGCATCTCTAGTAGCTGAGCTCGATATTCAATACTTTGTGATATTTTCCAACAAAATTATCGACATCGCTGCACAACACTACACCGCCATTACAAAAGAAGTTATGTCATAGCCCCAGGGCGCCATAATATATGAATTATATGACAAAAACAAAGGGAATACCTAGCTCAAGTAACCCAGGTTGCGTGACCTATAGTTATGGTGGAGTAATGGGTTTGATAGCGCCACTTCTGGGGGTTGGCACGCCATGTAATCAGGGTATAAGGGTTCACTATGTTCTACAAACCACCCTTTACTATCGACCGTCAGTACTAAATGTTTGATGAATTGTTGAAGCAATTAGAAGTCAATAAGAGATTCGATGTCGAGTTTACTTTAAGGCTGCCTTGGGTAAAGGATTCTATGGAAAACTTGAACATTTATACTTAAATGAACTCTAATATTACATATGTATGGTGAAGTTTGCAATTTATATGTTATAGGCTCGTATTTTACCACTGCCTGAACTGATGATACGTGATAATGTTGTCAAAGCTTTATTTTTATTTTTTATATGATCATCAAATGTTTTATTTATTTATTCTTCATATACAGTAGTGGTATATAGGTGGACTTAATCAAATAAATCTAACCGTGTCCCTTTTGCTGTCTTTTGAGTTATAGGACTATGAACAATCGCGCATCCTTGGTAGCTTTTGACCCTAGGAAGTTTTTTAAAACTACCCTCAAACTACGTTTTAAGGGTGTAAGTATGTTTTCTTGAAAATATATTTGTAGACAAAGTCACTAGCAAGGTACCTACTAGTAATAAATATTTTATTACATTATGTACAGTCTTGGCAACAAACTACGCAGTAACGCAAAGTATGCGAGGGCCTTAAACAATTTAAAAGTCCGATTTATTTGTTTGATTGTAAACAGAGACGCACGCAACGTTCCGTCTGATACGAAAATCAAATGTTTTCACTGCTAGACTATTTAGTTTTAAATAAACAAGACCCGATTACTGTGAAACGGTTTAATCTGTGTTAATTGTTTAAAAAGATAATTCGGTTACTTCTAGAAAGCTTGAAATTTTATACTGGATATCAGTAGCCGATTGTTATAAGACTAACACTTTTTATTGATCTATCTTCTTTGACTTTTATAAAATTATCTCAAATCAAAAACAATCATTGTTATAGGTGTTGAACAGCCATTATGTACTGCATCGAAATGATCAAATTCGTGATAGAGGGAGAGCTCATTGCGAAATAAAGTTTTCTAATGATTTCTTACACCCTGAGGGAGGGGGTGCGGGAAGGCGTATCACATTTACTAGTTAAAACCACATCAATGATCCAGGAAGATATATGGTCCTAGTAAACTTCGAACCTGCTGGGCTCTTATGGTTTTGGTGAAATCTTGGAACAATACGCGCTGTCGACGTCTCAGGCTCGGCCCAAACAGATATAGGATGGCTAGACGGCGTGCAACCCATTGATTGTCGTCCGCAAGACAACGCCAACGGTGGGTTGTAGTTGGGGTAGGGAGTCTCGGAGCGTATGGCCGTCTTTTTCGTTCAAGACGATGGCCTGAACTAGGGTTCGGCGAATTTGCCGCTGCCGATAGCCCCTATGACTCCAGATTGGTACTTGGGAATTCCAGACGGGGTAAGGGACTAAGGGAATCACACTATATATACTCGTATATACATCACTATGACCTGTCTAAGTACTAAATAGATACAGATCAGGTTTACGTTAATCATTAGGTAAGTATTCTGTTTACACTACAACCTGTTCATAATAATATGACATAGTTTATTGCCCTCCAATTAACTTGGTTGTGCATAACTGCATAAGTACTGGGAAAATATTAATTAAATTAACCAGTTATTACAGAATTTATTCACCTACGTCATTATGATCTAGGAACGTTGAAATTTTGCACAGAAAATGTTTAAACCTTCCATGAACTATTACAAATATTTTAAGACCAAAATTAGCTAACTCGATTCAGCCGTTCTCGAGTTTTAGCGAGACTAACGAGCAGCTATTCATTTTTATATAAGATTATGGACACGTTCCCATTTGACTACTATCTCACTGGATGGTAAGCGACAATGTGGTTGATGAAGTAGCAGGCTTGTCTGGAAGTAACCCATTCACTCTTGACTTAAACAACTCTACGTTATAACTATCAGACACAGAATTCCGGCAAGAAAATTTTATTTTAACGGGCAAAGCCGCTGGCAAAAGCTAGTTTATGAATAAAATTCTACAGCATAAATTATATCGTTTTGGCAAGTTTCTTCAAGGGGTAGTTGCTAAAGTTTGTAGAAATTAGCAAGGCAAAGGACGGGTTGAGATGAAAGTTACAGATCAATACAAACTGTACTTTGTAGAGTTCTAGCTTTGTGTTTTGTAATTAACTCTTTACAGACCTCGTTTGAAAGAGTCATCACTATCACTAAAAAGCAGTTCTGGTTCGATTTACTTATAGTTGTAAAGTATTGGTTAATTGTGTCATGATAATATCGAAAACCACCAACCCGCACTGGGCCCAGTCCCTCTCCCAGAGAGGAGGCCTATGTCCCAGCAGTGGGAACATTAAAAAGGCTGATGTTGATGATGAATATCAAAAACGTTCTCCTGGTTGAAATGGGTACGGATTGTTTAAAAGTCATAGTGAAAAACTTTGCAAGGTCAAAGGAACACGGATGGGTTTTAATGAGTTATCCGATACTGGGAGAATCCCTATTTACTCAATCCACGCAGCAGTGTGAGGGGCTTTAATTATTTAATAATTCTACACCGAAAAAAAAAGCCCGGCTAACGTGGCCTTTCGTGGCCAGGAAACGTGTATTTTTACATTTGCTACCCTCTGTTGTCCGTTCTTTTCTGTGTCAGCGGACTATCTTAGATAGACAGTTGAAATTTTCACAATGTGTAAATTTTTATTGCCACTATAACAAGTAATGATAATACAAGATACGTTTTTTTCTAACGGTTCATTGTACTCGCATTTTATCACGGTTATTTTTTTATCTTTATCTAACCTACACTCAAAGATATTGTTGCTTAATAGAATTTCTAAAGATTATCTCTAGATAAAAGGAAAAATTGACTGATATATCAACGCACAGCCAAAGCTACTGGGACTAGAAGCGAGAAATTTTAGACGTTTTCTTATGGCTTAGGCGAGCACTAAAAGATTTTGCAAAATTCACCCTCCAAGCGATGAAACGATTGACCAAAGTTTGTATGGAGAATTTTAAGGCGCCTTAAAAATAGCCGCAAGTGCCGCGTGTTTACAGCGCAGGAGTCAAGCTACTTTGTTATCTATACTACAAAAATGAATTGTTGAATGTGTTGCTAAGCGCAACTCTCCTCCAGAACAGCTGAACCGATTTTTATTCATTGATAAATCTTTGTTAGTTGTGTTTGTTATTGTCAGAAAAAGGTTCTTATGAATGAAAAAAATAGTTTAGAGTAGAGTAGTAGAGTAATCAGTCGACGGGAGCTAAGCCGCGGACTACAGCTGGCGGGATTCGTCATTGGATGACTTTTTACCTACCATAAAAAAGAACGCCCTAATAGTCGAAGCTAGTCTATTAAAACAAACATTTTACATTCATTGTACATTTGGTGGTAATATAGAACAGACCTAGTATGGAAGTCATTTTCCACATCAGCGACGGGTGTAATCACGGGTGAAATTTTGCCGCATCATTGAATCAGCCGGGATTAAACTACTGTAGCTTGATTTGTGATGCAAGGGGTGAATGAATATACTGAATTACCCATATTTTGTGATACATTTCTATGATAGATCGCCGGTTTACAAATTTAGTTTTCCGCTGCGATATTTTTATTCAATACAGCAAGTTGCGTGCGAATGCGTTATAGATGACGCACACACGCACAAGTCTTTTTTTGTATCTTGTTAGGATTGTTCGAGATTAGAAGCCAGCTCCTACTTCACTATGAAAAGTTTCATGCTTTCAGCGATAAAGGTAAAAATGTTTTGGATAGAAAACAGACGTCAGGATTCTCTGAGTCTGTCAGAATGTTTGAAGTAAACTTACGGCATGTTTCTTAGCGATCTGCATAACAGTCTTCCATGTAACTTCGTTGAGTAGTTTCGTTTGTGTGATGAACATCTTCTCCTTGGACGCCACCAAGCTCGCCATGCAGTGGTAGCATTCTTCTTCTGCAAACAAAGAAAGGAATTACATTAGTATTATAACATACTAGCTTTTGCCCGCGGCTTCGCCCGCGTGGTATTGGAGTTGGGGTTGGGGTTTCCGGGATGAAAAGTAGCCTATGTCCTATTCCGGAGGGTATCCTATGCCTGTGCCAAATTTCATCCAGATCCGTCCAACCGTTTTGGCGTAACAAACATCCAAACATCGTAACTTTCGCATTTATAATATTAGTAAGACTAGTGGCTGAAAACGGTTTCGCTCGCACGTTCAACCAAGCGACGTAACGAAGGCATCATAGATAAGACAAGATATATAGCAGAACTAGTTCCTATATTCCTTTTATTGCATCATAATTAAGTGCATATATTTATTTATTTAAACTTCACGTACAATAGTGGTACACAGGCGGAGTTAATGCTTCAAGGCATTCTCTACCAGTCAACCTTTGGGTTAAAAAAGACAACACTTTGGTAGGTGTGCACAATAAATAAATAAACATAATCCTATTAACCCTTGTTTCAGTTAATATAAAACCCAGGTTGCCCCTTTCCCACGTCCTATTATAAATACGAATAATTAGATCACAATATATTCGGACACAGTGTCCGAATATTTGTGTCCGAATCGCCAGTAACTCAATAAAAATTCCTGAACTCTAAAAACACTGAAATTATTTTAACTACAACACCAAAATAATTTCAGTTCATAAATCCATTTCAAGGTACATTAAAAGCGCCTACGCCACAAAGTAAATAAGCTCTTTGTTCAGTTAAATCTACATGAGTAAATATATAAAGTTCATATAGCGACGTATCAAGGTACACTATCCGGTATAAGCTGGCCTCACTCTGTATGAGCTTAAAGGTGGACCAGACAGTTGCAACCTAGCGTTCCAACATCTCCAACCAAGAAGCTAAAACCATCATGGTTGGAGCTTGGTTTGTGTTGTTCTACCAGGATGTAAATCACGTGCTAACACCTTTTCAAATCAGTCTATGGTCACCAACCATTGGTCGCCAACCAATGACTTTAAAGGTGATGGTTTACAACTGCTACTCGGATTTAAACTTGCAAGGTCACCTTGTTTGAGACGCTTGTTTACAACAGTCTGATCAACCCTTTACAATAAAATGTGAGGCCTGTCCCTATTGGAAAATGAGTAATTTGATGTGTTGATAACCAACTATTTGGCAGTACCGCCAAAAACTGGCATGTAACTAATCTGAAAGCAGTTATGGTTCTGTTTAGTTATAGCTGTAAAGTGTAGGTTAATTGTGTCATGATTATTTTGGAAACGTTCTACTGGTTGAAATGGGTGAGGGCTGTTCTAAACAGTCATCGAGGATCTTGAACACAAAGAGCAAGTAAAGGACACACACGGCTAAGCTAGAAACGTCTGAACGGGTAGTAAAAAAGGGTTGTAATCTTTCATCCAGAAAAATCTAACCTATACTTTCCGAAGGATAGAAATTAACATATGGGGAGCGTCGGTCAAAAGCATATACTCGTACATGCTAATACAACTACCGTTTTCCATTTAAATCGAAATGAATAAAACAAAGTTGAAAAATATACGTTCGCAACATAGTGCGGCGAGAGAGGTGTACATAAGGTTAGCCTGGTTGCCAGTCAGTGACCTGTCGCCTTGTTACTGACACACTTTCAGGTGATACCACTACTTGTAATAAACGATACATTTTATGAAACCAAGGATACTGAATGAATCTGAACAGTAAAAGAAAGAAAAACGTTTACTAACACCTCACACGGACAGAAGAAATAAAATAAAATAGATACTGAAAAAAATACTGCTGAAATGAATAGATTAAAAACTATGCAAGGTCAAAAAGGCGCCTATACCAGTGTGCCAGTATATGCCGTAATTTAAAAAAAAAGTTAAGTAAAAAAATGTCAGAAATCTTCAGTGAATTTCAGTCATTCACTAAAGATTACACACATACACACACACACACTACCGTCTCTACATAGTATTAAACAAAGTATGCTCATGTTGTTATAACTCATAAACTTAGCATTGGTTTTCATTAATTTCCGTCATATTTGATTTATTGTGTAGATTTTTTCCGTATATTTATTTAATAACAAACCCTTTTAATTGATGCTCTTATCATGAGGGTGCATAAAAAATCTGTTCATCATCTTAAAGAGTCCGTCATATTGGATTTGGATTGACGTCACTTAGTTAAGCATGCGTTGTCATCTAAACTGAACATGTCTGCAAAATTTCAGCTAAATCAGTTAGCTTTAACTGTTTTAAAATCCACTTGCAAGATTCGACCTTAACAAAAATAAACATTGAAAGTTAATAAAAAAAACTTTATAAAAAGAGAATTGAACGAGGTTTTTGTAATTTTGCATAAATTGCACCTGTGCGAAGCTAGACTTGTCACTACTCTAGTGTAGAAAAAATCCACAAAACGAGTTAACCAATTAAATAAACCCATTTGAACTATCTAGTAGCAAATATTACAATAAAGAAAACAATTTGTATTAATGAATAAAATTAAAAACCATTACTTGATCGGTAAAATGCTATATATTTTCTACTTCCACGAGGGCGAAGCCACAGAAGCTAGTTTTCAATAAAAATAAAAACGCTATAAAAAAGAAAATTCAATTTACAAAAACGACCCAGTTGTAATTGCTCCGTCACAGACCACAAGCACAGAAACTCGATTAATGCGAACCGCAGTTACAAAATGAAAAAAATAAAACAGTGATGGAAACTCCAGGGCAATCCCATTGGGATGTGAAAGCGGTTGCTCCAGTGTTATTTGTACTGTAGAAACGGGAATTGAAAGCTAAATCTCGTGAAATTAATTTTATGAAGTAAATATTGCTTTTGAAAAGGTCAGTGTGGAGATTGAAAGCGAACCTGCGATGGTGGTTTTGAAAAATTAAATGTGGAAAACAAAAAGTAAATCCTTTATAAGGATGATTTTATGAAAGACTTTTGTCCTACACAAAAGGTACAAATACAAGTTGGTATTGAACAGAACAGTATTCAAGGACTGCGGGATGTTTTAAAAGTGTTACTTGATCCTAAAACTCTTACGGCAATTGACAGAATACAGGTGATCTTGTCTTTCAGTTTGACTCTACCTCCCGTTCTACCCTCTTCCCATTCTCTCTCACTATGGAAGAAGTTATGTGGCAATTTCCTACCACAATGGTAAAAAAAACCATTGCATCAAGAACAAAAATATCAACATGCACATAAACGTGTAACATCCTCCGGTCCTAATTCAAGGCTGCTTCAAAATGCATCTTAAACTCAATTTGTTCAATTTTATCTACGTCTGACCCACATAGTCTCAGCTTTACCAACAAGCCAGAATTGACGGGATACACGGGATGTCCTGCGATTTCGCCGTCACTAGCACGGCACTTGTGCATGACAAATTGAAGTGAGACATCCAATTTGCAATCGACGCTCTCGGTATATTCGAGAACCCTAGAGACAGGAATCGGTTTCCAATAACCGATGTTTATGTTGAATTTATTCGTGTATATGTGTCTAGCTCAGATGTTGCGCATTGGAAACTACATTGGTTATGTATGTATTGCGATATCTCTGAAGAGTTCGCATGCGCTCCGGATTTGCTTACTGGCTGGCAAGACGTTCGCAGACTATTTGTAGTTTAATTTATTCTAATGAAAAAATATTAGGTTGTCATGTGAAAGGAATATGATTGTATGTCGAGCCGATAAAAGTAAAATATAGAAAAGTATAAAGTAAACGTGGTTTAATTGATATTGCCACGTCCCTGAAGGTTGGGAGCCTCTCGAGGGGACTCGAGGCTCTCACATATGGTGGAGGCCAAAAACGTTTGATTTCAGATATTTGATTGTTTAAAGGAAACGGCTGCGTAGGTACAGCCCCTTATAAACAACACCTCTTGAATGCCAAGCGAGGAAAATTAGTAAAGCAGGCGAGTGGACGCCTGAAGATTTGAGAGCTAAGTGTTTTTTTTATTCGTTGATTAGTTTTATAAAGAAAAAATGATGTATTACTCGGGAATAGATAAAGATATCTGTTTCGAGGAATTTGTTGCCGAGTTCAGGCTGACGGCTAGAACCAACGAGTGGTTTGAGAAGGACTACGCACTCATTCTGGGCGTATACCTACAGGGACCAGCCCAGTATTTTTTTAGGTACACGTACCATGACGATATGGACTTCGCAACGTTGTGCGATTTATTGAGGAGTGAGTTCCCGTGCGAATGTTTTAAATGTAAGCATCGTGCCGCACCGGAACTATGTGTTGTGAAGGAGGATCCAGCGCTATGCGGTGAAGGTGAACCGTCTAGTGTGGAACTATGTGTTGTGAAGGAGGATCCAGCGCTATGCGGTGAAGGTGAACCGTCTAGTGTTGTGGATCAGAGTAATAATACCGATTTATATTCTAGCTTGACGGATGATCCACAAGATAATGAGCCAAGTGATGATGATGATGACCAGGGCTGTGATGTGAGCAGCCAGGAGGACGAGGATGACCAGGGCTGTGACGTGAGCAGCCATGATGACACTGATGACCAGGGCTGTGACGTAAGCGGCCAAATCAGCGATGAGACACCCACGGAGGATACGGATGAAGACAAAACCCCGGGTGTGTTCAATCCATGTATTACTATTTCATCCGATTTTATTCCAGATAAAGATACGTTCGTTACAATAACTCAAGATGATCATGATGAAGTATCCTATAGAAATGATTACGAGGAGCATCATAAGTTGGAAATAATAAATTGTGAATTTATAGATTTTTTACAGAAGGAAAAGGAGATGACACGAGTTGTCACAAAGTATGATGACCGTTCTCCCATGGTAACGCATAAAGTTCCCAAAAAAAGGTTTGAGTTTAATATGTTACGTAAAAAAGATCGCGTTCCAGGTAAAACTAAAAAGTGCATGGCACAAAAAAGTTTGGTTGCAAGAAAGTCCCTCCATCTTAGACATTTAAAAGAAATTAAATCACATGTATCAAATTGTAAATATTATTGCACTAAATTTAAAAAACAATTCTTTTTACCTAAATTTAAATTTTGGAAATTTTATAAGAAGAAGTTATTAGACTGTATTTTTGATAATTATTAAGTTTCATTTCGCTTTAAGAATTTTGTAAATATATAAGGCTCAAAAGGCAGCATATCCAGAACAAATACGTAAAAATGTTATGTCATTCATTAAAAGTCATTAATGTCAGATAATATTGTCATATTAAGTTGTTGTTGTGATGAAGTGTTAACATATATTTCTATTTCATGTTTTGGCGCTCAAAATTGCTGCCGGGTGAGCACGAGCAACGTGCCAAGGCAGATGTATAAGCACGCGCAGCGTGCCAGGTCAAGTGCTGATGGGTGCAACCAGGAGACTGGAGGAGGAGCCACAGAAAATCAAAATGAAAGATAAGTGTTAGGGTTATAGGATAGGAATGTATCTATTTCAGAGGGAATGAGGAGGAAATTGCGCACTTAATGTGAGCTAATATCAACTTTGCAAATGAAGCATAGTCTTCGCAAAGGGAGTCAAGTTGATTCCATTGATATACTTAACTTGAATAATTAAATTTAAATAATCGGTGTTGATTAATTATTACTCTGGAATGGATTCATATAATGAAGCAAAGTATAGGTGATCCAATGGTTGTGGCTCTTTGACCTCTGGCCCGATAAGCGCCCGAAGGAATAAAAGTCAGAAGGCATTGTATCTTAGAGTGTAATCCCAATAGGGGTGGTTGTCACTTTGGCTTCCTAGGTCGATAGGGCGGTGCGCTGAGGCCTTTAGTGGGGTTTTGCTCCAGCGAAGTTTAAGCAGGGCAACGCTGTTGGGTGAGAGCGGAATGATGCTCAATAGAAACATAAATGTTGGTTGATTATATTTTGAAATTTTGTCGTTGACCCCAGCTTAAACTAGTTCTCCAGAACCATCCGCCATAATAAAAAAAAATATATATATAGTCCCCACATAGGTAGGGAAATCGGTGTTAGGAGTAGGTAGGTCCTACCCATAGCCTGCGATAAATTTTGTCGAATAGAAATGTTCGGTTTCCAAACATTTCTATTCAATAAAGGGGTGGCTGAATGCGATATCTCTGAAGAGTTCGCATGCGCTCCGGATTTGCTTACTGGCTGGCAAGACGTTCGCAGACTATTTGTAGTTTAATTTATTCTAATGAAAAAATATTAGGTTGTCATGTGAAAGGAATATGATTGTATGTCGAGCCGATAAAAGTAAAATATAGAAAAGTATAAAGTAAACGTGGTTTAATTGATATTGCCACGTCCCTGAAGGTTGGGAGCCTCTCGAGGGGACTCGAGGCTCTCACAGTATTCATAAGTTTGTTTTACACATATTTTCTTTGTTGTTGCTTTTTTTACACCGTAGATTCTGCTTCTTGCTGGTCAAAAACACTGTTCAGTGATTAGCAAGAAGAGGGAGGGTTTTAATTTTATTTGAATCTGATTGCTGATACAGTCTGATCAATTAAATTATTTGTACACTAAGTTACGTATGAGTATACATGTGGATGGGTGCAAACGAAGATGGAGGCCAACGAAGGGATGGATGGATTGTGTAAGGAGTGATATGGAAGAAAAGGTAGCATGGATGATTTACTGGACAGGATGGAAGAAACAAATCGTGTTGCGCCGATCCCAAATAACATGCTAGAAGGCCAAGAAGAAAATGATAATGATAATGTTTATACATTATCAATATTTTTGACTGCCATTAAGGATTTTGATTCTGTTACAAATAATTTAAACAAAGGAGCCTGAAGAATAACTGATGAAACGTCGACTTCGCGTTCAATTCCCAAACACATTTCAGATATAACCGTTCTTTACAAATTCACATTAGCCAGATTAAGTTGTAAAACCTAAATATAAATGCCAGGAGCCACGGAGTAAACGCAAATAGTTTCACTAACGACCGAACGATTGTAATTAATAGCTTCCAAGCCGAACGCTTTGAATTATTTATCTAGATGAAAACGTTCAGTTTTATAGTTAGGGGTTTAGTTTCAAGTTTAATGTGGAGATTATGGATATTGCTTTGTCGATTATAATATCTCCCATTACCGAGGGCAGAATGATGAAGGCTCTCGATCAGATCGATCGAGATCCAAAATTCCTTAAGATCGCAAGGGTAATAAAGCCCTGAGCTGAGGGACTGTTCGGCAACGGCGCTCAAGGAGTTGTCAGCAAACCGTAGGGAACCTGCAGAAGAGTCGAAGCCAACTGGGGCCAAGGGTTCGCGTCTGAAAGGAAGGTTCTGGCCCTGGTATAATTATGGTTACATAGGAACGGGGTAGGTTGTTAAGTCAGTAAGAGTCTGACACTGTTTCCCGCTCCGCCCAAGGGCCGGATTCATCATTGGATAATTTTTACCTACCATAAAAAAGAAACCTGTGTATTTATTTTTTCGTTTCCTGCTTTTTTTAATTTGAAAATACATATATTTATTCAGAAGATTACTTCTTTTCAGAGCATTTAGGAACGGTTTATTTGCACTTGTGTTTCTAACATCTGTGTTAGCACGTGTCAACACAGGTGTTCGGTAATAAAGAGGCGACGCTGTAGTGCGGTCGACTAATTAATATAATTAACTACACACGGTGAAAGACCTTAGCGTATGTGATAATGTGGATTGTAAATCGTCTCAGCGTCACGGTTTGGTAATGGTCTCACTTGATTTATGATTGCAATTAGTTTGTATGCTGCTGCGTTTGTGTGTAACGGTGCTTTTTTAATCAAATTTCGAAATTTTTGTTCTCGTCTGTATATACACTAGCTTTCTGCCAACGGCTTCACCCGCTTGTTAGAGGTTTTTCCATACTTTAACCCCCATTTCATCTCTTTAGGGAGTGAATTTTGTGAAATCGTTTCTTAGTGTTCGCTTACGCTATAAAAGGAAGCCTTGTGCAAAATGTCACGCTCCTAGTCCCAGTAGTTTCGGCTGCGCGTTGATATGCCAGTCAGTCAGTTTCTCCTTTTATATATACGAGTATATATAGATTTATGTGTAGTACAATTTCTGTCTGAGAAGTGAGTACAAATTCCGGTTGTTTCTTTTTTGATGTAGGATATCATCAAAATATTTCCGCTATAGCGTAGAGTGAGAAGATAAGGGATTTTTCAGATTAAAACCAAGTTCCTAGGAGACAGTAACTGTATCAAACGTTGCCAATATTATTTGCAACCTAAATTAGTCATTTAAATCACTGAGTATATTTAAAGCAAACCAATTTTCTATTATACAAATCCGTACAGGTACTCCAACAGCCAGAATTCGATCGCGTAAACAATGTTGAAACTTGTCAAATACTAGTTTTAAAACTTGCCAAACTTCAGCATTAAGAAGTTAGTCGACGGGGCACGTATACCTACTTACTTGAAACTTTGTCAGTGGCTTCCTTTTGGCGAGTTTACTACTCTGTATCGTCGAAATATTTTTCGAAGTTCTTATTAAATTATCTTGTTTTATGTATATATACAAAGTTTCTTGTATTATTAAGTATGTATTCGTCGGAAAGAAAAACGAACACATTTTGATTATACTCATTTGAAAATGCGGCACTTTTAAAGAAGTCTTTACTACAAAATGTGTTGGAGAGCGGATTCCTTTTGAGGTAGTATCGCCAAAAGGAATCCACTCTCCAAGTTTCAAGTATATATTTATCATTTAACAAAATGGGAGCCGTCCCGCGGGCTAAGTAGTTTGCTAACTTCGAAGTCTCAATTTAGAAAAAGGGCGCAAGTTTTATATTTATTAAACACTGAATTCAACACAAACAAAAAGAAAGATATTTATCTCGAAAAGATTTGTAGATTGTAGGGATCTAACAAGCAGCCCTGGTTTGGTCGGACAACAAGCTACCCACAGAAATCTATATATATATTATTATTATTAAGATTTCTGTGGAGCTACCCATTGCTCGCTGTCCGCAAGCCTGCGCCTGCGGTGGCCGGAAAAGCCGGCGGCGGCCGCAGCGTGTGCGTCGTTGTTTCTTTTCCTTTTTCAGTATTACTGCTTTGTAAAAGTAGGCGACCGCCTGCCACTCCTCCTCGCTTTGGTCCAAGATCTGAACCAATTACCGGCGCGAGAGATCGCCGCCGAACATACAACCGGTAACAGTTCGTTTTGGTCTCCGAATAAAAGAACCAGTGACAGTATCCTACATCTCCTAACACCAAATCCTATCCCTAACCCTAATCCCACAAGCTCTCAAGACAAGTCAGAATATGAGGCGATTACTTAGCCTACATAAGAAAGCTTTTAATACTCGACCAAGTAACACAATTACAGATCCAAGGGACGTCAAGACCGTAAGTGGTTCGTACTCAAGCATAAGTGCATTAGTCGAGGTGATGGAAAAAGGAATGTAATTGGGTTATGATGAAAGGAACCTGCCAGGGTGGCAATATCTTGTGAAAGAGAAAATAGATTGATTTATTACTGCTCTAAATATTTTTTTTATAAAAGACCTGATTGCGTCTGTCACAAATGCTAATGTTATGAAGAATTATGATTTGTATTTTTGACTTTAATGAAAAAACACATTTTTTTTAAACCAACACTTTCCGTAATGACCCTGCACCTGATTTCTAAGTAATGGCCGGCTAAACACCTTCCATGGATTAGTATGATGCCGACCAATCCATTCCTATACACGGTTAAATCTGTTAGATCAAACGTGTAGCGTCATACCGATTGGAAGAAAGGCGCGTGGCTTGGAGCAAAAGTAGCTCTACAAGTCTAGTAGCCATAAAAATGTATGGAGACCGACGCGCCCAGATCGGCGTACCAACGTGTGCCCAAGCCCAAGCCCAGTCGTCGACGGCGCGCACTATTCCGGCGCGCCTCAGCAAACCGTAGAAGGGTCGAAGCCAACTGAGGCAATGGGTTTGCATCTGAAAGGAAGGCTCTGGCCCTGGTATATATGGCAACGAAGGAATGGGGTAGGTTGTTTAGTCAGTAAGAGTCTGACACTGTTTCCCGCTCCGCCTAAGGGCGGGATTCGTCATTGGATGATTTTTACCTACCGTACAAAAAATACCCACGTGTGCCCAATAAAGTTCTATATTTAATATACATACACATAAATGGAAAGTAATTACGCAAAGTTATTATAACTTTGTTGTGTTCGGAGTTTGTTATTTCGTCAAACATGGAATATAAAATCTGTGAGAAGAAACTGATATTGTCGGCGAGGACACTAACGACTGTTTGACGGCGCTAGATTATGCAAACGACTTGCGACATATTTTCTCTGCTAGGGAAACAAAGAGAGTTAACTTTAACCAACAACGGTGAGGCCCTACCACGAGCTTTTTTACGACCTAAACTGAACTATTAATTTCTCATGGGTCTATTGGTTTAGTGGTTAGTGGGCCTGACTGCTATGCCGAAGGTTCGATTCTCACAGGACAAATGTTTGTGTGATGAGCACAATCATTTGTTCTGTGTCTGGGTGTAATTTATCTATAACTAGCGACCCGACCCAGCTCGGGTCGACGGATCTGATATTAAATCTATACTAATATTATAAAGCTGAAGAGTTTGTTTGTTTGTTTGATTGTTTGTTTGTTTGTTTGTTTGAACGCGCTAATCTCAGGAACTACTGGTCCGAATTTAAAAATTCTTTTTGTGTTGAATAGATCATTTATCGAGGAAGGCTTTAGGCTATATAACACCAAGCTGCGACTAATAGAAGCGAAGCAACAATGGAAAATGTGGAAAAAACGGAGAAAATTATTTATCTTTGAGGGCTTCCGTTGCGTGCGCTGCGAAAACGGTTCAAGATACCAAAAAAATATGTATGAAAGGATTATTCCTCTTAAAATGATCTAAAAAAATGTCCGCGACAGTATATGTCTATCTTTTAAGATTAACTCACTAGAACCGTTTTTATGGGAATCAAATTTGGCCGAAATTAATGCATTATTTGTTAGAGTTGTATCAACATAAAAATATTAAACTATATCCAAATAAATGTGTTGTTGATTAAAAGTATGTAATTGTGAACAAAATTGTCGTTGACATCACTTATTTTCAATGAACATCTTAGAAGATATTACAATTTTAAAACAACTCCGATATAAAATTCACACGCGCCGCATGATGTGCAAAATATGACGCTGCGCCTGGCTGGCGGGCGAGGAGAGGGTTTGCTTGCGGGCGGCGCTCTATGGTAGGTAAAACTCATCCAAATGACGAATCCCGCACTTGGGTGGAGCGGGAAACAGTGTCAGACTCTTACTGACTAAACAACCTACCCCGTTCCTCCCTTGCCTTATTCCCAGAGCCCTTGAGGCGCGCGGGAGCAATGCACGCCGTCGACGACTTGGTCTTGGTCTGGACTGTTACCAAACAAGCGGACGGCGAGCTACCCATTACTCACCGTCCGCAAGCCAGCGACTACGGTGGCCGGATATCGGCAGGATCGCGGCGGTGACGGCTACGGCGAGGACGCTGTTACCCTTGCCTTATGCGGTCGGCCTCCTCCTTTACGAGCATTACTGCTTCACAAAGTAAGGAAGTGACCGCTTGCCATTCTTCTTCGCTGCGGACCATGGCCTGAACCAAGGCCCGGCGCAAGAGGTCACCGCCGCCGATCACCCCCACGAGGACACGGCGATGCTCTGCCCAAGCGGGGCACACCTCCACCGTGTGCTCCACCGTGTCCTCCGGGCGGTTCACACAATGGCGACACCCGGACGTCTCTTCCGCACGAATCCGGTGCAGGAATCTCCTGAATTTCCCATGTCCGGTGAGAACCTGCGTCATGCGGAAGATGAGGACGTCGTGATGTCTATCCAATCACGCCTCAAAGAGGGGACTTACCGCCGAGATTATGGCGTGCCCAAGGGGGAGTGTAGCTCTATGAAGTACTTTTAGATAATTATGTTCTTTTAAAAACTTAATTGTCTAAAATAATAACTGAAATTGACACGGGCAAAGTCGTGGTAACAGGTATAATTTATAAAGCTGAGGAGGTTGTTTGCAAATATAAATATGATGCCCAAAATAACTATTCCACGCGGACGAAGTCGCGGGCACAGCTAGTATATTATACATATATTACACATAAACCTTCCTCTTGAATCACTCTATCTATTAAAAAAACTGTATCAAAATCCGTTGCTTAGTTTTAAAGGGACATACACAGGGAAGCGACTTTGTTTTATACTATTTAGTGATATTTATGTATTTAGAAATATAGAAGTATGTTTATCAGTTGTCTAGTACCCGTAACACAACCTCTGCTTAGCTTGGGACTAGACGGCGTTGTGTGATAGTTGAGGGGTATATTATTATGGAGCTATATAGGGTGCGTAGCCCTATACCACTATTTCAACTGATATTTTAAAACAACATCATAGTAAGGCTGCATTAAGTTATAAGGACAAGGTTCATTAAGTTTTTTTTTATCCGCGACTTCCAGGCATATTTACGAGCGCTGTTGGCTCAAAGAGATTAATTAACTGTCATATACAAGTTTAATAAGTGCCAAAGAGCAACAGCAAAAGGTCGAGCAAGCACCAGAGTTGATGAAAATGAACTTGTGTATTATACACTAGGATACTTTTAGTACTAAGGAACGTTATTACTAGGGACGTGTACCAACAGGCAGTAGCGTAGTTAGACGTGGGCTAGGAGGCTCCTCGGCCATAGCCTCGACAGATTTTTAAAATTGATTGTTTCAACATGTTCTTTTTTTATCTCTTTCTCTTATTTACATTGTTCTCCCTTAGTAGCAGCGACAAGGAATATGTAACCGACATATTTAAAATTAACATGAATTGTCCATGGAGTTTCTTGCACATTCTTCTCCATAGAGTTCTACGCTTTGGAATGAGCAATTAGGATTATCAATTTACTGACAGACCGACTTCTTGACCGTTCAAAAGCGCCTGCCTGTAAATTTTTTATTTGAAATAAATGTTTTAAATCTTTGAATTCTCGCGTTTGACCAATATTTCACCAAATGGTATGCGACGTGGTATGCCGTGGGTTTGCGATAGTCGCTCACTGATGCCCCCGTCTAATTAGTCCATGCTACGCCTCTTCCAACAAAACCATGAAAAGGTACCTTAAGCAGTTTCCAAACTAGTGAATAAACAAGTTTATTATAAGCTTCAGAAGTTTGAAACTGCCCCAGATTTTCAAATAAGCTTACTATGAATAAAACTACGCTCGAAGGATTTTATTAACTTTAGTGCTACGGTTTTCATTTTAGTTAATATTCAAGTTAAAACACTAGCACAGCTTTTGGAAAATGTAACGCTCCAAGTAAAATGAACAAAATCTTTGAGCATAATAATCTGGAATTTTCAGCAGTGCTACCACGACTTGATATCGCGATCCATTATACGACGAGTATTTTAGAAACAATCTCTGTGGCCATGGAACGTCGGATGACGGGTCATTGAAGAAATACGGGTGTTTACGGCGCGTAATATTTCACGTGTACCTCAAAAAATCAACAAAACCGAAAGGGCCCATGCCAAAGCTGGGCCAAAGCCTACTGGGGATATGGGTTCTCTTCTCAAAGAAAAGGAAACGTCGGGGTCCTGGAACGTCAAAGTCTGATATAGCCTTCCGGTCGGCACTAAAACGAGAGAAGTCATTGGATGATATCCGACTTAAAAAAGGTTAGAACACTGATAATGGGTTCTCCCCCCCACTGCACCCAGAGCGGAAGATATTATTCGATGATTCCCCACCCAAAAAAGACGGGCTTTTCTCCTTCATTAACAAGACCGATTTTACCAACGACCATACAGCTTGTATGGTCGTTGCATTCATTAGCAACCAACATCAATTTATTGCACAATCCAGTCTCCAATCTAGCCTACAATCTGAATCTAGACGTGATATCGATCGTCTTCAGTACCTAGTGCTCAGACCGAGCTGGAAGTCCATGAATAAGCGAACAGTGAACAATTACCTTGTTCCAGCGCGTTCACCCCAAGACCACGCTTATGTAATTTATTACTATATCAAGTTCTATGTTAGTCTTGAGAGTTACCATATGGACTTGTTTGTAGAACTTCGTGAAGGAGATCGTTCGCTCGGTATTGTTTCTAAAGGAGTAAGGAATCTGTTTTCAAGAATATCTAGTAGTATATCATGTTAGAGTAGGTGTGGCTGAGAGGCAGTGTCACAAGTAACTTCATCTTTATTACATAGTATAAAATCGCTGTCTATCCCTATGTATGATTAGATTTTTAAAACTAAGCAACGGATTTCGATGCGGTTATTTTAATAGATAGGGATTCAAGAGGAAGGTTTATGTGTATAATACAAGCATAATTTATTTAATGTCAGCATTGCACCCTTGCGAAGCTGGGGCGGGTCGCTAGTAAATTATAAGAGACATAATAACAATGGATCGTACAATACATAATTAAACATAATGCAAAAATTCTCAGGCTAAAAACGTTACAGATTAAAACTAATTATAATATTAGAAGGTTAAAGATGACTCAGAAAGAATCGAAAGTAATACAGATAGCAAATAATGACGACGCCACAAACAGACTCGATCCGATCCCTATACTCGTAAATACCATGGTGTAATGTTTATTCGTGGAACAATAACACACTCCCGTGAGTGACTCTTACGATACAACAAACCTGAAGGTTTGCAGACAGAAATAGTTAATTGCGGAATAGATGCCAATAAACCATCAGTCTTAAAAGTTTTTAAAGCTGCGGTTGATATTACTTTTAGTATAAATGCTATAAAATCATAAATCTTTCCACATGTTTTTACACGGATGGAAAAGCGATATTACATATCTATATAACTCTATCCTTCAGTTGAAAGTGAGAAGCTGTTACGTCACACAACACAACGCCAAGACAATGACAAAGTCCTGGCAGCCCCAACCTTCCGGATATACGCCAATACCAAAACAACAAGCAATTTAAAACGCATCTCACACATTGTCCAATCAGCCAACGAACCAAGCAAAATGACTGCGGTAAACATCGCACAAATAAACGAAGAATTTGGCAGCCGGACTTCGCGACGGCCATTACCAGCAACCCAAGACTATTATGCTGGTAAAGTACGCACGTTTACCGCCGTAACTTATTTACCGGTCGTATCCAAGTAAACGTTACCGGCAGACGATACATCAATGCCACTATCAGAATGTTTTCGTACATTTTTCTGCAAGTCTTTCGTTATTTTGTAGTAAGTCGTGTCGCCGATGGGCGTGTACCAGTCCGGTGCCAAAACACATTGGGATTCGTCGAAACAAACACTGTCAAAACAAATTGACTGAGATACTGAGCGACGCCAACGATTTAGAAGGATGATATTTTATGGTGTAAACATGAATTTTTGTTTGTTATCGAGATAGGATTATTAACTAATGAGCTTTCGGCGGTTCTGTGAATGTAACAAGTTTGTGATGTTAAAATAACGTTATCTGGTTTCCGGCATTTTAATATAAGCTATAAAATTATGAATATCGAGCTTTTAGGACTTGGTAAAAAATTACAGATTTGTCTACTGATCAAATCTTGATGAAACAAATTTGTATACTTCCCGAAGCCCGAATTTAATCATACTTGCTGGGATGGGAATTGTCAAAGCCTGACGTCAAAACTTCAAGACCGCTGCCAACCCATATCTTCCTTCAGCTACTCATCACAGTCACAACGACACTAAGATAGCCTACCACAAATTACATTTTTTATGACTTCACGATATATGTGTGCCATCCAACGGTGCAAGAAACAATAAATGTTATATTGGAGAGATAAAACTTCTCATTGTATTCATTGCGGTACATAACGCAGCTGGTCTTTTATTACTGCCTCACCCACAAATTACTTGTTGCCCTGAACATGTATATTCATAAAATAATTATTGCTAAACGGTTGACGGGTAAATAAATGGCACCTTCAGTTGACATCGTGTCTGAAGACTGCAAAGTTTCGTCTAGAAATTAACAAGATCGAAGGGGTGAAAACTTTGAATAACTTTGTAGCTAGCTATTAGAGGGTTGAAATAAATTGTAATTATTTTAATATTCATAATGGTAGAGATGTGAGAACGCTGGTATTTGATATAGATTCGGATAATAATAAAACTGAGGCTGACCTGACCCAATTATTTAAACGAAAAGGATTTTACTTTCCTTTTCGTTTTTATAATTGGGTCAGGTAATCCGTAGGGGCCCGACCTTGCAGAAGGGTTGTAGCCTCGTAAGGATCCTGCAAAAGAGTCGAAACCTACCGGGGACATGAATTCGCTTCTAAAAGGGAGGTTCGACCTTGGTATAAACGCAACGTAGAAACGGGGTGGGTTGTTTAGTCAGTAAGAGTCTGACACTATCTCCAGCTTCACCCATGGGAGTTGTTATAAGATGATTTTTACCAACCAAAAAAAATAAGGTAGACAAAACACATGGAACTATCATACATTATCGTAATCATCATTAAAACGTAACAGCAAAACAGAATAGACGAAGCCTAAAAACAAAATGTCATTGAAAGGAGCCTCATCAACTTTTTAATTTCGCTACTAATTAGTCGCTCACGTATTCCGAAACTCAACGGCGTCTGACGTCATTGTATATGTAGACAAAACACATGTTCGTATAATGAGCCGTCACATTTCGTACTAATTAAACATTTTCATAAAAGATACATGTAGGCGCGGTGATTACTACGCCACCTTTTGTAGTGGCCTGATGTTTATTATATACAATTTTATCCATATTAGTAGCTTGGCTGGCTTTATTAGGTATACATGATTGTGGAGCAGTAATAGGTGGCCTGTCATGATTGTGTTGATCTATGGTTGGATTGAAAAATGTTTCATTATCTACGTCTGTATTCTCTGCAGTTTCACAACTCTTAGTCATTATTATCTTTCTATCATATTTATTTACCAGGCCAAAACACTGTGTAAAGGCAGACTTCGGTTACCAAATAGAAATCTATAATTGACATTATCATTTACCAAATAATTCTCAAGATTCACCCACACAAACCCACATGACGATGAAAAAAGTACTTTCCGAACTATTACAATCTATTAAAAAAAAAATTGCTGACCATTAAGGATTATTTAAAAGACAAATGAATATGTGTTATTTGTGAGTTAGATTAATTGAAATTACTAATTGTAAATACATGTGCACGTTCTGTTATGGCAGGACACTTTGAAACAAAACTGTAACAGTTTCAATAACATATTCCAGGAAATAAATCGCTTTTAATTTGAAACCCTTGTTTCGGTGCAACAAGTTTTTTTTCGCCTTTGTCCTTCCCTATCAACCATGACGCTACATCATTCACTCTATTTTCTTTTATAAAATTCTACTCTTAAAAGATTTTATCACATTTTCTTATTACTCTATCTCTGCTAAATTTTATATGACATACAGTCATTCAGTAACTTCAAGTTCCACACGAAAAGTGCATTTGATCAAGTTCTGTTATATTTATACTTTTCTTTTAACTTAAGTATTATTGCAGTTCTGTTGTCAGTGTTTATAATTAATGTAATTATGTAATATGTTCTTTCGCAAGATAAAAATTTAAGATTTGACCCAGCACTTTGACCACTTATCAAAAAGAAGGGGTTATCTTTACAAACACCTGTAACCGCTCCAAGCCAGATAATTTACTGATTTGATTTATACAATCCAAAGTCATTCCGTTGTTTACTAGATGATGGTGACTAACAAGATCTTGGACAAAAACTATTTTTTTTACATTTCGTAAAAACATTTTGTTGTAGATTTAAGACATGGTTCCAATTAGTATTTGAATCCACGTTGTAGATTTACTTAACCCAGTCTCACAGTCAGATCATGATACGACGGCTGATGCAAAAACAAAAAACCTAATCGCACCCTATAATTCTATTCCAACTTTCAACATGTATGTATAACACAGGGTGAAGCTAACACAGGGTGGTTACGAAAGGTACAAATATTTGCAATATACAGCAGAAGCTATGCTACAATGTGTATAGTACAGGCGTTGCAGTGTAAAAATATACACCTTTCCCGTAAATTGCCCCTCCTGACGCAAGAGCACCACCTACGTATGGGAAGGCTCATAAGCTCGAGTTGAATATATTGCATGCCGTCTTCTTACAATTGTACGGCATACCATTTGAGACGTCACATGTGGCACATACACGTAGTAGCCCAATATTTTATTTCACAGAAGGGTTGCTGGTTTTGGAGGAATTGTTACCTTAGCTAGCGATGGGGTTGTGTAGTTGTAAGTTAAGCGAAGATTTTTTAAATGTTAGAAACTAGTGTTTGACTGTGATTCCTCTCGCTGTGATGTAATCGTTGATTGTGAAACGTACTAGTTAATTAAGAGCCTATTTGACTGGCCTGTCAGTCTAGTAGTTAGTGACCCTGACTGCTATACCGTAGGTCGTGGGTTCGATTCCCACCCAGGACAAATGTTTGTGTGATGAGCACGATCATTTGTTCTGTGTCTGGGTGTAATTTATCTATAATATGTATGTATTTAGAAATATATAAGTATGTTTATCAGTTGTCTAGTACCCATAACACAAGCTCTGCTTAGCTTGGGACTAGATGGCGTTGTGTGATAGTTGTGGACATATTATATTATTATTATATTATTATTCACTTTAGCCTTTAAGACACCTAAATTATAATAATCGATGACGATAGATCGAAAAAGACAATATACTAATAGGAAACTTCACCAAACTAAAATGCAGCTCATAGAATTGTTACAAAGCCCTACGTAACACGTACACGCAGTTTATATTTAGATTTATCACCAGTTCCGAGCGAAGGAAAACATCGTAAGGAAACTGGCACTTTTAACAATAAACAAACATACGTTTGATGGTCTCTCACCGATAGATGGCAGCACCTGGTGTATGGTGGAAGACTGTAATGGCCGCTGAATATTTGATATGAATGGACGAACAAAGTCCAATGCCCTAATCTATCCATTAAACAATTTATACCTTTATGGTGGTCGCTATGTGGCCGTCATTGACATTGCAATCTATGACGTCATGTTCGTACGGGTAAATACCGTTGTAAAACATTTTCACTATGCATCAAAACTATGGATTAGCATATGGAGTGTCATTAAATATCCAAATTTTGTTGTATTTTTACTACAGTTTTTCTGATAAGCCATCAAGAAATTGTATTCATGATACAGTTCTTACTTTGCTTTTAAAATTCCTCATAAATTTCTTAAGACATATGATTATTACCACCTGTTTCGTCTAGTTTTCTGCTACGAATAAAACACTCGGTATTTAGGACATTCTAGAAGATTGCCGAGTCATTGACCTGCAAGCAGCAGCCGCGGAGAACCGTAACGGTCTAGGTATTACTCAACTTCATGACAATCGTTAAATGTTTACGCCCAGCACTAAACCCACGGTTCACGATATATTTTCTTTTATCATCGTTGGAGACGAGGAAATGGAAATCTCGTTTCTTAAGTAACATTAAATAATATTGGATGGGATGTGAACTTGTGGTTATACTTATTTTTTAAGGTCTTTGAATACGCTTTTTTAGAACTATTGTATTCAAGTGAAACTAAAATCTAACAAATATTTCGGACACATTGTTCGCAACGAACACTCCATGGAGCGACTCGTTGTCCAGGGACAAGTGGAGGGGAAGCGATCTCGTGGGCTTTCACCTACACGTTGGACAGACCTCATTAAACCTGCAACCTCCATGTTCCAGAGTTCCCGAGACGCCATAAACCGTGTCAAGTAGAGCCGCATCGCGGGAGCCTCACTAGCCAACAAAAATGCAACATGATCAACCACGACCACTCTGTCAAGAGTGAACGATTAAGGAGGAAACTAAAATTTAACCGGTCAGGTCACATCTGATACAAAATTGGGCGAAGGCAACCACTGACTGGGTCCCAAACCGCAGGAGCCGACGATGCGGTAAGTTCAGAAAGAGATGGCGTGACGAGTTGGACTCCCATCTAAGGTTTTGGCCAGAAGTAGCTAAAGACAGATGAAAGAATGGAAAAGAGGCTTTTGCCCCGCAATGGGACAAAACTGGTTCATAAAGTTGTAATGAACATATTAGCTTCATCTCATCATTTATCTATAATATGTGTGTGTTTAGAAATATATAAGTATGTTTATCAGTCGTCTAGTACTCATAACACAAGCTCTGCTTAGCTTAAGAATAGACGGCGTTGTGTAATGGTTGTCGAATATCTTTCTGTCTGGTCGTCTTCATGACAATTCGGTTCTGAAAATGATTTTAGAAATAAGCGAATGGAGTTTATGATGCTTACTAAAAGCTCCATTAAAAAGAGCGGATCTTCCGACTAGACAGACGTTGCTTGTTAACTTCGGCGGACCGTGTTTACACTTCTATTTCGGCTAGAATCTACCTATCATATTCCTTCTTCCTTTCAATAGTTAGATCATAAAGATAATAAAAATAAAAACAAACCTGTTAGTTCGCTTGTTTACGCCGTCTACGTAAGGAGGAACGAATGCAAACAAAGGTCGACTTTACTACAGTGCATATTGACCTTTCAAGTCCACGAGCATTTCAAGACGTAAGTAGAAACTTTCCACAGCTGGAAAAAACCTATATAATGCATTTTTTTTCAGGTTATTGAAGGCATTTAAACTATTGTTTTTTAATGGTACATTTTATTTTTTATTTGGGTGGGATGCCATCAAATAATTTCTGCTATGAATATTTGAAAAATACAAAAAAAAACTTGTTTTAAAAGGGCCTCGCAAAAACAAAAATCGTTTTTTTTTTGTTATTAAAAATAAAACCTCTGTTTCGCGGATGCGAAGTCCACATAGATCCGGGCAGAGTTAATCATCTCCTTCTTTTCGAATCGATGATAAACTCTTTAAACTTTTAGGGCCCAGTAGTAGTTGGGCAGAGTTAATTCATAATACTCAGTGACTACAACCAGCCGGCTCTTAAGTTGTTCCTACTAAACACAATCAATAGAATTATGTTGGTTGTTACTAGTATCTAAAACCGTGACAATTGTCCAGTCAAAAACGTTTCAAATTACTTTTAATATTCTCTAATAGCTCTGGTTATTAGCTAGAACACGAAACTGTTAAATTATTCAAAACAATATTTCATATATTACGCCTACATACGATATATTTTTACTTTACTTACATCATTTTAAAGAACAAAATTTAATACAATACGTAGAAAAAAAAAACTAATAATAAAGCCTCTGTTTTTGTTTAATATTGTTGTTTTTACAAGCTTTTTATAAGCTTGCAATGTAACTACGTATGTTCGGCTCAAATCTTGCAACTCAATTTTGAAGTAGATATCTTCAACCGATTGAGCTGCAATTAGGCATGCAGGTGTAAATCGCATGACAATGGAATATTATGATGATATGGAGCTGATTTGATGATGGAATCGCGAGGTAGCCATAGGAACTCTGTAATTAAACGGCACAAACATGAGATTGGGCTCGTGTTTATGCCGTTTAATTACCACCGCTATAAAAGCTTGTATTGGAAAATAAAATTTTCATGGAAAACCTGTGTCAGACTCTTACTAACTAAACAACCTACCCAGTTCCTACATTGCCTTTCATACCAAGGCCGAGCCTTCCTTTCAGAAGCGAACTCTTGGCCCCAGTAGGCTACGGCCCAGTTGGGTCTTTACGGTTTGCTGACATCTCCTCGAAGTGTGCGCAGTCCACGACTGAGGCTCGGTCCGGACGGTTACCGGAAGATCGGACAGCGAGCTACCCATTGTTCAACGTCCGCAAGCCCGCGCTCCAAACATGTGTTGGTGTTCAGTCTCATCGGATGCAACCGAATACTATTATACCAGTGGTATACCAACCAGTATACCAGCTGGACACCAGTTTTATAATATGAAACAATGTTACTGTCACATTTTTAATTATCTGATTAAAAAGTGTAATTAAATTGTGAAAACAATCGCTTTGTTTATTCAAAAGCACTTTTATGATTTTCCGTAACGCGATATCAAATTAAATTACCTTTAGAAATACAAGTTTTGTAATATCACAAGTACTTACAACTTGTATTTTTATTACATTAGGATAGTAATTATCTTCTGTATTGTTTTACGGATTTCTATCTCCTTAGCTGTTTCTAATTATTGCAAATTACAAAAATTTATACCCGTGTTTATAAAGAAGTAATTACCTGCTGCCAAGTAATAAATGTAATTTATTATTAAGTAATTACTTAACGATATAAATCTTAATTAAAAATCTTCCTTATTTATAGAATACAATTTTTTACTTAAGTAATAACTTTTACTCAATCAATATATATAAAAATCAATGCAACTTCTCGTTCTAATTTTATAACTCAAGAACGGGCTCATCTATCCAAACCAAATGTTTAGGCTTTGTTCGGACTATTTAGTAGATGGTTTATGTGAAGTTTGCCCAAAATCGGTCGGGCGGTTCTTCATTTATCACATTTTTCTGTAAGTTTATAAATACGTGTGTTAGTGCACGAAAACTATAACAATTATCAGAAAGGAAGATAAGGTGAACCGACGACCTAGTTTGTGAGGATCGTTGGAATCCGATGGATGAGAGACGATTTGGACCAGTCGTTATTGAGCCTACCAAGGAGCAACCCCGGGGTGTTCAAAAGAGTCACTGATGCTTTGGAATGCGGGCAATCATAGAAACACGGGTGAGTATCAGTCAAGTAAAAGTTTACCACTGCCTCGCCCTCCAATCAGACCAGGAGACATTATTTGAAAAATTCTTACATAAGAAAAAATTTGAAGATGTTCTCATCCTCACAATTTTCAGCATAAGCCAAGAAAAAAGAACTCTAAATTAATTCCTGAACGTATTTCCACGCCATCAGCGTTATCCCGTAAAATACGTTTAAAAAGCTTTCTTATACGCTCTTGAGAATAACTGTAATAATAATATAACTCAGGAAAAATGTGAGATATTTATGTAATATGCCGCGGAGCTGACATGAATGGCAAAAACGCGAAAAAGAAACTTTCGAGGAAAATTTAAATTTGACGGGGACACACTTTTTTCATTAAGCCACTGTGACGCTGGGGGACTTATTAAAAAGTTAATACGGTTATAGAATTAATGATAAAAACGCACATGATATTTTTTCTGGTTTTTTATTAAAAATTGCCGCTTTGCGTTTAAAGTAAAGGAAAAATTCTTTTATTTTCCACATTAATGTACAATTACAATTGGTAAAATACATGGAGTGGACTGGAGCCTAAACTAGGGCAGCCCTGTATTTCAGGACTCCAGGTCTTCCTCCCGCGGCGAGTGAATTCGTCACAAATACATAGGTGGAAGTATATAAACAAAATAAAATAAGTTTAATAGGACCATAAAGTGATTCTTTTAGCAGACCCGATTCGATATCGTCTGGTAACCGTCCAGACCAAGCTAGGTCGTCGACGGATTCGGTTTTGTCAGCAAATGTAGAGACCCAACTGCAGAGCCAAAGCCTACTGGGATTCCGGTCCGATTTCTGAAAGGAAGGTCCGACCCCGACTAAACGACCCACCCCATTTCTTCTTGTTAAAATAAGGTAACAACTATAAACTACTTGCTATATTAGCGCCATCTGTTAATTTTATGTGAGTAACATTTTGACAAATAAAATGTCTGTCTGCTGAAAAAATCCCGAAGTTTTATTAGGTTATGGGCCCAGCACGCTTCCACTGCGTAAATCACTAAAACTTCTCTGGAAGTCCCGCTAAAAGCAGAGGTCCGATCGTTTTAAATTAGTGCACAGTTGTAAATATGTTGTGTAATCACTCAGTAAACGTTCCCAAACTGAGAGGGCGTGAGGATTACTCCCGTAAGATTAGTCTATTAAGAAACCTTATCTCTATTCGCTTAGAAACGTGCGAGTCCATGACTAGCTACGTCACACAAATCGTAGAAACAGCACAGAAACTTAAAGGAAGTGGTTTCGAGATTAATGACGCGTGGATCGGCTCTTTGCTTTTAGCGGGACTTCCAGAGAAGTTTAGCCCAATGATCAGGGCCATTGAGCACTCAGGCATAGTTATAAGTGCAGATTCTATTAAAACGAAGTTATTGGACATGAGTACAGATTTCGAAATTAAGTCGGAAGGTGCATTCATCGCTAGTAAACATGTTAGTAACAACAGTAAAATAATTTCAGAAAAGAACGCTAAGTCCTCGAAAGTTATTCGTTGTTATAAATGTAAAGAAATTGGTCATTTCAAAAATCAATGCCAATCAGAAAAAGCGAAGAAAAATGCATTCAGCGCAGTATTCTTAACGAGTAAATTTAGTCAAGACGACTGGTACGTAGACTCTGGCGCTAGTACTCATATAGTGTCTAATAAAAACATGTTGACGAACATCTCTTATCAACCGAAAATTAAAGAGATTATGGTTGCCAATCAAACATGTGTACAGGTCGAATGTTCGGGAGACTTACAAATCACGACTGCAGTGGGCAATAAGCAGTATGAAGTGAATGTCAACAATGTTTTGTACGTGCCTAACCTCACCACGAATTTGTTGTCAGTGAGTAGAATTATTGCTAGTGGAAATAGAGTAATATTCAACCACAGAGGATGCTTAATTTATAACTCACAGAATGATTGCATTGGTGAAGCAAAGTTAGAGAACGAGGTCTACAGATTAAACATTGTGAAGTCTCAGCAACTTGTAGCAGCAGCAGTTAAGACTTCAAGCACAACATGGCACAGACGACTAGGTCATATAAATATGAATGACTTATGTAAAATGAAGAATGGGACAGTCGAAGGCGTGACATTCCAAGATACAAGTGGTGAAATTGATAAATCCAGCTGCACAGTATGCTGCGAGGGCAAACAAACGAGGTTACCGTTTCCTCTGAGTGCTAGCAAAAGTCAGGAGGTGCTGGAATTGGTTCATACTGATTTGTGTGGTCCAATGGAGAATAAATCACTTGGAAGGGCTTCGTATTTTCTAATTTTTGTTGATGATTACAGCCGAATGTGTTTCGTATACTTTTTACAGTCAAAACAGCAAACATTTGAGTATTTCAAAGAGTTCAAAAAATATGTTGAGAACCAGCAATCTAAGAAAATAAAAATATTAAGATCTGATAATGGGGGCGAGTTCTGTTCAACTGTTATGGAGAACTATTTGAAACAATGCGGCATTGTACATCAAAAAACGAGTGCGTATACTCCAGAACAGAATGGATTGTCTGAGAGGTACAACAGGTCAATCGTAGAAAAAGCCCGCTGTCTTCTATTTGATGCCAAGTTTGAAAAAAAGTTCTGGGCGGAAGCTGTTAACACAGCAGTGTATATAAAGAATAGATCGCCAGCAGCAGGACTAGACAGGGATACTACACCCTATGAAATATGGACGGGACGAAAGCCAAATATAGGCCATTTACGAATATTTGGAAGCCCAGTAATGGTCCATATCCCTAAGGACAAGCGCAGAAAATGGGATAAGAAAGCAACTAAGATGTTTTTAGTTGGCTATTCAGAAACTACCAAAGGTTATCGCCTGTTTGACCCAAAGTCACAGAAGATTATTGTTGCCAGAGATGTGGTAGTCATGGAGGAATCGAATGACAGCTCAACTGCGACTGTACTGGTAGAGGAACAACAATCACCTCAGAAGAACCAAAACAGTGTGTCGGAGAGCACAGAGAGCATTGAAGATAATGCGAGTGATGCAACATATGTTCCTGATGAGACATCAAGTGAGTCTGAAGACAGTTTCCATGAACCGCTCAGCTCATCGGACACGACTGTGGCACAGTCAGAGAGTTTGGATATTCCAAAAAAACGTACCATAAGAAAACCAGACTACTATGGTTACTCCAATATGTGTGTGGAAGATGTGACAGGTGCGCAGATTTCTCTAAATGAAGCTGTAAATGGACCAGAGAAAGTGCAGTGGCAACGTGCAATAAAGGAGGAATTACAGTCTTTTAGCGATTGTGACAGCTGGGAGCTTGTTGACCGACCAAAGGATGGTACTGTAGTTAAAAATAGGTGGGTGTTTAAAAGAAAATATAATAGTGATGGTGATGTAAGGTACAGAGCTAGGCTTGTAGCTAAGGGTTTTACCCAAAAGAAAGGAATTGACTATACTGAAACTTTCTCACCAGTGTTACGTTATTCAACACTAAGATTACTATTTGCTTTGACTGTTGAGCTTGGACTCAATATGAATCACCTTGATGTACCGACGGCATTTTTAAATGGTGTTTTGAAAGAAAATGTATTTACAGAAATTCCAGAATGTTCTTCTTTTGTTAATTGTGATAACAAGGTATTAAAGTTAAAACGAGCAATCTATGGTCTCAAGCAGTCTGCTAGGGCCTGGTATACCAGAGTGGAAGAGTGTTTGATAAATTTAGGTTATAAGAAGTCTAAATATGAACCTTGTCTATTTGTAAAATGCAGTAATAATGTCAAAGTATTTGTAGCATTGTACGTTGACGATTTTTTCGTATTTTATAATTGCAAAAATTCTTATTTAGAATTAAAAGCCGAACTTACCAAACAATTTAAGATTAAGGATTTAGGTCAGATTAAACAGTGTCTAGGAATGAGGGTTAAAGTTCAGAAAGACTGTGTGACTGTTGACCAAGAGCAATTTGTAAATACAATTCTAGATAGATTTAATATGTCAGATTGTCGTTGTTCAGATACTCCTATGGAAGTTAATATTAAGTTGGAAAAAGGTGTAAATAATGATTGTAATAAAAAATATCCTTACCAACAATTGATTGGGAGTCTCATGTATTTATCTGTATTAACAAGGCCAGACATAGCTTACAGTGTAAGTTATCTTAGTCAGTATAACAATTGTTTCAAAGAAACACATTGGAGACATCTAAAGAGATTGTTAAAATATTTGCAGAAAACTAAAAGCTATGGTTTAGTGTATAAGAAAGACAGTAATTGTTCATTATATGGTTTTGTAGATGCTGATTGGGCATCATGTACCGTGGATAGGAGGTCTTATACCGGCTATTGTTTTATCATGTCAGGTTGTGTCGTATCTTATGAGTCTAGGAAACAGAGAACAGTGGCTTTGTCATCTACAGAGGCTGAATACATGGCTCTTTCTGAAGCCTGCAAAGAGGCTATTTACTTAAAGAATTTGTTAAATGAAATGTTACAGCTAAATGAAAAGACACCTGTATGTTTATTTAGTGATAGTCAAAGTTCACTAAGTTTAGCAGTTAATCCTTTATTTCATAGACGTACTAAGCATATTGATGTGCGACATCATTTTGTACGTGAATGTGTACTCTATAATAAAGTTAAGCTTGATTATGTATCAACCTTAGATATGCCAGCAGATTTACTGACAAAAAGTCTGTGTGCCAATAAACATCACAAGTTTTTAAGTTTAATGGGTATTAAAGAAGTGTAGTTTTGGCTGGTATGTACAGAGTTATCTAATTATAGAATTGTTATTTTTTGTCTTTTGATGATGATTAGTAGTTTATTTTGTTATGAGAGGGTGTTAAAATAAGGTAACAACTATAAACTACTTGCTATATTAGCGCCATCTGTTAATTTTATGTGAGTAACATTTTGACAAATAAAATGTCTGTCTGCTGAAAAAATCCCGAAGTTTTATTACTTCTAAGCCGTCATGAGGATTTACTTTTTATTAAAATGTATATTTTAATAAAAAATACTTAAATTTCAAAACTACCTTCAAATTCAAAGGGCACCAAGGAGTTTGTATACTCCATACGTACTATATAAAAGAAGTTCCGTTACATCATTAATCTTGTTGACAGATAACAATACAAGCATGACACAAGCTCTAATCTGGCTCTATCACGAATATCGAGGAACTTTGAACCCAAGCAGTGTTCATTCATGAATAAGAGCGGCGTTTGACCGCTAACCTTTGCTTCAAACTAGAATGTCACACTAAATACTACACACATTTTCTCAAAGAATAGTAAACTGGTTTATGAATCATGTAAGTTTTTATGAGAAAACTAACGGCTGACGAAATTCTAGCGCTTGTAGAGTAAGAACAATAGATAATAAAATTAGTATGGGATAATACGTAAGTGAAATGAATGTATTGTTATCAGCCTCCCTAGCCTAGTTACTATCGATTCGTTAACGTCGAGCGCTTGGAATAGGCCATGCCTTCAATTTCTTTGTTATATTCACGTGACTTAGCGTTGAGATGACGCTAGAACAAAGGAATTAGGGGCGTGGCCAACTAAAGCGTTCGACGTTTACGAAACGATCGTAACTTGGATAACGAAGCAAGTGCTACAGAGGGCTGCAGAATTGTTCGAAATAGCCTGGAGCACTGGTGTAGGGTAGCCAGAATATTAGGAGATATTTTGGAGAGTATGCGCCGGAGTTAAGTGACTTCATTTCGCCATCACCTTTCATCATCATCACTATTGGAGACCCCGACGTAAGGTGAGTATATACCCTAACATTGTTAACACATCAATAGTCCGGAGACGGAACTAAGCGTTTCGCATCTTCGTTAATGCCGATAAATCTAAGGAATTTAACAAGCTGCCCGCTACAGTCTTCCCGTCCAATTATAACTTAGGTATCTTTAACGCTGGAGTGAATAGCTACTAATCTTAATAAACTAATAAGATTCATCATGAAATTGATCCATCAGGTGAATGATTGCAGTCAAGCAATCGTTTATATCATTGAAAAAAATAAAAAACAGTAAGTGAAACTGTGTGTTTTAGTTAGGAATAGTCTGAGACACCAAGCAAGAGAACGAGCAAGTTTAGTTAAGAAAAAATAAACAGGTGCTGCGAAGTCATAATGACATAATAATAATTACGAAGTATTAGTATACTTATGATAGACTGCAAAAATATTAAGAGATTAACTGAAATAAAGTAGTCTTAAAATGTTAAGATTTAACAAATTAATGCTCATGCTGTTCAAAATCAAGTGCATAGATGCAGAATGACTTTGACAACTGAAACAGGCATGAAGATAAAGTAGAAACTAAATAATTTCCTCAAATCGAACAGACAGAACTCCAATGTAAGATTACCGGAACACTGAATAAAAAAGTACTACAACCGTTATCAATTCCGTAGGAGATAACACTGGCTTTCTTAATGATAAACTGTAATATAATGCAGACTACATGTCTCTAAACACGTAAATATAAGTTACTGTTGGAATTGGAATTTAAATAGATCGATAGATAGCAGTTGATATTGAAGACGCGCATGGTGTCATTGAGGTAGAAATACCAAAGTTTAAGATAACCTGTAACGATATCTATGACGAAACATAAAAACTACGATTCTAAATTCTGCATCGCAGTAGTAGAGTTAGCGAATAACAACCTCAAATCAACTATCGAGCAGTTTCACGGATCAAAAATAACATCCGTTTTATTGGAAAAGCCTCCCTTTTTGGCGGAGGTTTGCGGGATTTTACACTATGTTCCGTATACCTCTGAAACCTTTGATCTGTCTCAATACGGAAACTTCACTGTCCTTGCCAAAGACCTATATATTTGTTTCTATTACCAATAGTAGCCGTCATCCCACGTTTTCAACCATAACATAATCCATCATCCCTGTAAAGATCGAATGTTAACAAAAACCTGAAAAAATAACGAGAGATATTGCTTTCAAGAATTTTGTCAGATCGATAAAAAAACCAACATACCGGTATCATAACCAACGTCGAAGATACCGAATAAGCCATCACGAGAAATGAAATTGTAAAAAAACACATAACTAGGTCTTTCCGAAGCAATGAGACAGCAAAAAAATAACGACAACATTTTATGGCGATTTTTGTCACCATGATCGGCAAAATTTAAGTGTTTTTCTTTAACTAAGATGACTAACAGAGAGTGAATCATAGTTAGGACTAAACTGAATTTAGTCTATAACAGATAATGAACAAGGACGCAAGCAAAATCGATGATACCAACGTGATGTAACAAAATGCAATTAGTTTTAGCTAAAGTAGGTACCTATAAAATAAACGCTTCAAAGAATAGTAGGGTACATCAAGCAAGCGAGACTTCAAGTTTCATGACGTTGGAAAAATAGAGAAAGCGGCTCTTATCTCTTCCATCGAATATATTTAAAGTCAAGTGGACTTAGCTAGAGTACCCTCTGACGTAGAAACCCTCTGCATTGAATAGGCCACTATGTATCTAGGACTGAATAACATTTGCCTTTAGGATTTAGCACAATTATAGATTATCCTATATGTATAGTAATTACTTTTCTACGGTAAGTATATGATGCAGGTGTAATGATCCACCGAGTGCCATATTCGCACAATCAGAGTTAGTCACTGATAATTACAGAGCTTAATGAGCGTGCAAATTGTCAGTCACGCCAACGCTACAACGAGCCAATTTAGTGCTTTATTGCAACCTCTACAGCCATATATGTCTTATTAAATTAACAGTTGCATTATAAAGGTCAAAGCTTTAATGGATATAGAAATATTCCAGATATTTTCGTACACGATATTAGAAAACACACACGAACTATAACTAAGAATAGCTGTTTACGAAAACACGTGATAAAGGGAAAGATAATAAAACGTCTGAGCGTCCCCACGGAGTTAGATAATTCACAAAATGCAATAACGTTGTAAAATATTTATTGCTTATAAATCGGTTGGGCTTACTATGATATGATATGATATGACAAAAAGTTTTATTGTAACACTGACAGCCGACAGATAAATAAATACTTATATTTGGTCGCATCAAAAAATAGCAGAATGGTGACTGAGAAAAAACTGAACGTTATAATCGATAAGAAGAAAATTTATAGTATAAAAAGTAGCTGTCGAAAGCAGACACTGAGTAAATGAACCGAGAACGATCCCTGGAGCTAAGTTGAAATTTATAAAGAGCGATTTGAATTTAAGGGCAGTGAAAGATGGAATAATAAATGTAGGTTTTACAAACTACCTAGGCTGAAACTAAAATTAAGCGGTGAAAATTAAACGAAGTTGGGAGCACCTTTAATAAATTATGAATTTAAAAGGCCAAGCTTCGTAATTGATCTCGAATAAAACTTGAATATACATTTAACGCAGTTGTTGACGTGAAATTTTAAAAGGTTTCTTTAACTTCAAGATAAGGTGTTAGATTGAATAAATCAGTAACGAAAACATTTGCATAATCTTGTTATGAAGGTCACACGTTCAGCATGATATCAATTCGTATCTATTTAATATAATATCTATAAATCGATTCTGATCTCGTGCGATTTGTCACTGATATCTGTAATCTTCCGTAGTTTAGTATTGACAGATATTGTCATTTTTGTTATTGTCTATAATATCTACGTCATCCAGCTTCGATTGCACGATTGCTTTGTTAAGTGTCAATTGTTTTTAATCTTAAACTCAAGATGCCAAAGACCAATATTTTTGTGTGTAACCTGTCATGTTCAAGTTCATTTAGCGGATATAGTTGACAAGTCATATATTTGAATAGTTACCGATTTTGCTCATTATTACATAAAATTAATCACAGTCCAAAAGCTGATCGATGATGATATGATAACAAAGGAATATGTTTAAAATATAGTAGAATCAGCTGACAAGTCTCTCAGTAGATCATATCCATCATTCATTAGGTATATGATGTGCAAAACCCGTATAATAGTGACATTTAACGCCGCACACAACGTTACGCACGATTTTCAAGGATTTATCACGATGTTTCCAGTCGATTAAGCATCTATTTACCTTGTAAGGGATATAGTTACAGTTTAGAACAATCGGCTCATTAATAGCTGTAACGAGCACGCCTTTCAACCGTTAACGAAGTTGGATTGAGCTCCGATTTCTGATTGAGATTGAATTTGGTATAGCGTCAGCAAGATGAAACAGACTTATATAAATGAAGTCAGATTGAATTCCTTTCTACAATCTCGCGTCGTGCCCTTAGATCTTTTACAGTTGGAATGTATATTGTATAAGGCCCAGAGGCCATTTAAAACTGTTCATGGCGAACTGTGGGCGTCTGATACAAAATAAATACTTGCTTATACATTAGACGTACCGGTTATAATGCTAGCTATAACAGAATAATTTTTCAAGTGTTGCCCACACACGTTCCGACTACTCGAAGCTAAGTATAGTGATAGCATATCGGTTCAAAAGATTGCAACACTGATAGATTAGTGAGCGCATGGGACGTTCTTCTTTTTTACCGACAATTGATCTGTAGAAAAAAATTTGATTGATCCGTATTTTTCGTACACGATTATACTTATGATGAGAAATTTAAAAATTGCAGGCCATATAATAATAATACCATTTCGAAAGCGAAAGGTATGCGCCCAACTAAAAAAAATCGTATGTATTTCTTTTAAGTTGATTGAGTACTAAGAGAAAGCCGAGATGTAGATTTTAGTGTCTTATCATTTACATATCAGACACAGTACATATTGGAAGTAAGAATTTAGACGGTGCATTCATATATTCAAATTCAACGTTAACGCATCAAAATTTGCATGACATTGTCAATTCAAGTAAGGTTATATCGGAATCAATATTTAAGTTTGTTTAGTTAACAAATCACAAACTTGTTCTATGAATGTTAATTAATGCACCAACCGTTGCTTTATGAGACGACTTACTAATTAAATAAATTAGAGGAAAACTACTCGCTGACAACGAACGAACAACAAACGAACGAGAACAAAGCAAAGAGGCAACTACACTACATAAAAAAAGACGAAACTGTCATCGCTTCGATAATTGGGTTTCAAAAGGTTTTCCGTTTTCACTTCATGCTAGGTAGATGAAAAAAAGAAAGAAAATCCAGCTTACGAACCGGAAAAGCAATATGAAAAACTCGACACATGGACGCAACTGTCATTAAATAAACGTTTTAAAGCAGTGAAACGTAGACTATGTTTTTTCACTGTCCATCAACCATTTCACATGTAAATTTTTCGCACTGTTATGCAAAAATATTTAAACAGGATTAAGCAGTGGTGCGCAAACATTTGCTTTTCACATCTACTTTTAATGTGCGAGTGGAGAATTCATTCAAAATTCTATTTTATTGCTTCTGTGAAATATTTTGTCAACAAGGGAAGCGGCGGGATGAGATAATAGTAATAGATTCTTTATTCAAGATAATGCATCATAAACGATCACTATTTTAGTCACATTCAAATGATTGCGCGAAGCTGCCAGCACATAGCTGACTGACATTTGAAAACAATCCAATTCTCTGTTTACGCAAAAAAAAAACGTGAGCAATAAAAACAGAAATAAAGCTGTAATGATATTGGTCAATATACGGGACATAATCCTTTGTTTTTGCGTAAATTTTATCGACGTAGATACAATTTGATATGACGGAGTCGATACGTGAAGTGAAGCACTTGGTGATTCTAGTCAGTGCGTGTGTTCATACGTAGGCAGACCAGTATCAGTCGTATATACGATTAGATCCACTTTACTGCAGCCTCTTTGACGCAAGCTACGTGTGTAAAAAAGCGTTTAAAAGTAAATGAATGAAAGCATTATGGATCCTCTTTGTGTTTACCGTTTTTTATGATATTGCCTGTTTTTGGGATGATGTGGATGTTTAATTTTAGTTATCTTTGTTGTAACTGTCGTTTTATCAGAATCAGATACTATGCTAAACCAAAAAATTAAAGTTTTCTCATTTCTATGAAAAACATCTGCAAGTCGAACCAGCTGCGTGCCAATATCAGCGTTTTAAAGGGAAATTGCAAAATGTTGCAGCTCAAGCCTTAAGAAATCCGCTTACCAGATGTCCAAGAAATTCTGTCGGAGAAACCGATTTCAGACTTTATTCTCCAACTTTTTTCTAGAATAGGCTTGCTAAATTGATGGGAAGTGACAGACGGAGCCCCAACGGATGTGTTTATACAGTCTGTCACCAACCTGCTCCAACTACAGGGGAGATAGCTAGTACTCCATCACACAGTTAATTGAATCTTCCACGAGATAACTAACTGAATTAAATTGAATATCGTCAACGCTTTGAACATCAATAGGAAGGGAATTGGCATTTCTACGCAATTTGATTGAACTTGTAAAGGGTTAAATGGATCTTTCATGGTTAGTTAGGCAGGATTTATGTTATTAATTTGAGCGTAAGCACTTGACCAATAAATAAATTAAGTTTTAAGAATACCCGATTCCCCTAGCATCGCCATTTTTAGAACCAGGATAATCAATCATTGATCCAGCAAATATTACTTCCTCTATGTTTTCACTACAAAAATATATCTCACTGGGTGCTGGCAGAAACCAAATTCCAAAATATATTAAAGTGACATGGGTCTTCATCTAAAAGACCTGTCACCACGTTTCGCAAATTATCTCCACTCAAGACCTTAGGGAAATTTAGGAACCTTTGAGTCGAGGGTCGGTTGATATTAAGTGACCCGCACTTGACTTGTGAACTATACATGTTGGGGGTTGTGGGATGTATTTCAAAAGAATTTATATTTAGTCTGCTACAGAATTTTCGCTTCAAAAATCTGGGGCGAAATGTGTATTGAAAATTTTGTTGGCACTGGCCGCCGATTTATTTAATGTTGTAATATTGTTAGGGGTTATTGACTTTATTTTGTGTGGACTGTCATTTTGGAGACACATACTGGTTCAGTAAAGTTATAGTTTTCTTAGTAGTCTATTTGGAAGAAATATCAAAATAAAAGAAAATTATAATGTATTGACGAATCGGTAGGATTTGCCGATGCTTGAGCGCTGGATATGAATGCATGCAGGGAAATAATATAAATGCGTAATGTACTGTGTGTTGTACAAAAACAGTGTTTTTATTATATTTAGTCACATTTGTATATATGGAGAGCTTTTAACTATGGAGAGATCTGAAAAAATATTACTTTTACATATTTTCTTTTAGAACAGAAGGTCTAGAGCAAAATTATTTTTGTAAGCGAATGTTTATGTAAAAAATCTTACACTAAGGCTACAATTTTATTCTGCCATGTCAGTCGTCTTGTTACATGTTTTGCTTGTCAGCCATATTTTAAACAAACGCACCTACAGTTCAAGTTGATTAAATTATTTGTGATGTCTATCCTATTTTAGTAGATCGTGAATAACGTGTTACTATTCTCGTTTTAATTCGAAGTTTTCCAGTTATTTCATGGGCGTTTGAGTTGTAAATATTGTGAGCGAAACTAATACAAATTGTTACAGGCATAGAAATCTTATACAAGTTCTGGGTTTTTGTTTTAATGAAACATAAGACAATTCAAAATACAGCATACCTGTATATTGATGATTATGATTTTTGAGACAAAACTATTTAGAGAATGAATTTTCCGGTAGTAAATAATACTACCTTCCCTCTCCTAGAGAGGAGGCCTGTGTCCCAGCAGTGGGAACATTGAAAACAGGCTGATGATGTGTGTGATGTGAAATAATACAAAAAATGCATGGTTTTTTGAAGTCGAGGGAAAAGCTATCACACTATTTTAAAGGCAACGTGTTACACTGTCAAGCTCAAAGGGCTGAACGGATTTTGATAATTTATAGTAATTCAGTTTATAAACCAAAATAACACTTTGGCTATTATTTATAATGGAGGGGTAGTACTACTTATAGTCGTGCGACGCCGCTGTCAGAGGCTAGTTAATTTATAAAGTCACCAGCTACACTGAAATCTATCTACAAAATCTTAAACTATCTGCTCATAACAATATGTACAACTTACACCCAACAGCCAAACCTAAACGAGCTGCCACAGCCACCAATAAAACAGCAAATCTAATTAAAACTTATAACCCTACTTATCCAGTCAAGCAGCGTATCTTCAAAGCCTTCCTATACGAGAACTTTGCGAATAACTCGAAACTGAACGCCGAAGTTGGCACTTCATCAGTAAAGCCAGTTACCGTCGTCACCTACCAGCGAAATTGAACTTCTTGATTAAATTTGAAATCTCATTAAGTACACGTACCTACTTAAGAGCGGCCAACCCGACGTACGTTTTCATACAACCGCTCTTACGTGATTACGATGTTATTACAAATCTTTCTTAAGATATTTTGGATATTTTGTGGATCTAGTCTTCTATAGAAATCAAAACGAAAATTTGTGTAAGAGTAATACAGTAATTATATATATTAAATTAAGATCTGCTATTTTACGTGAACTTTGACTCTCAATAATGTACATTAAAAATATCAATAATGTACTCCTATATTAAAAATATAAAAAACTACTTCTATAGAAGCCTAGCGCATTTAATCGAGATTTTAAATGTCGTAATTTTATTTTTCAAAAATCCTTACGCGTATTTCCTGGAACAAGTTTTGTGAAACATTCCTGTAAATCGTAGAATTACTGAATGCGAATTTTCAGGTATTATCTCTCTTTTTCTGTTTTACTTTTGCATCAAACATCACATTGGATTGCTTTAGATGAAGCACCAAGATTTAAACCATGCTCGACGTAGACCATCGGCGAGTCGGGAAGGTCCACCTTAAATACATGTACCTACTTAATGTTGGCTCCAGTTTACGTACGAAGAAATTTGGAGACGTGATGGAGAATCTCGCATGTTAAATTGCCTGAAGATTGTTATTTGGATTTCGTTTCTACACAGTCAATAAAGTATCGGGAAAATGTTATTGAGTTTTGTACCAATTACTGTGCCTGACATTTAATCAATTTTGTTTGTGAAAGCTCGGGGACAATTTCATTTTATAGTATACTAGCTTCTGCTAGCGGCTTCGTTCGCATAAAAGTAGGTTCCTCTATATAAACTTTGGATACCCATTTTATTTCTTTAGAGTGTAGATTATTGGGAAATCAAATCAAAGTGCTCGCCTAAGTCATAACAAGAAACTTTGTGCAAAAATTCACGCTCTTAGTCCCAGTACTTTCAGCTGTGCGTAGATATGTTAGTCAGTCAGTTTCACGGTTTATTAGATGACATATATTTATAATATAGATTTTAATAGGACAAATATCTTAACATAACCTTTTCAATTCTAGAACGCCTCTAAAATCCTGTCAGTTTTGTTTTTTTTCCTTGAATAATTTCGGGTATTTTTCTGATAAATTATTCATTAGTGACGTTTAAGAAAGCAATTTAAAGCAACGGTATGGAATACAACCTTGACCTGCCACATATAGTGACTACAAAATATGTCTTGTGATGATAGGTAACAAATTAGCTATTGTCAGAGCACACCGGGAAAGCCACGATGATATTGAACAGAATTCTTAAATAGAAGAAGGTTAAAAACCGCATAGAGGAAAATACAAAGATATATATTTACAACCGATTAAATACATTTAATAGTTCAAAGACGTAATTTCTGTCGAAGTTAACATTCTCATTCAATATGGCTTCTTAGCCCTCGTGCCAAAATATATTTACAAAATTTAAATACTGCAGATAAAGAAACTACCCGCAGTGAGAAGCTAAATGACGACCTCGTAATGGACCTAGGCCAAGTTTTCTTTAATCAATAAATATAAAGTGAAAGTTTAAGATTTCAACAACAATGCTCAAGAATACACCAGGCAGCAAATAATGTAAATAAAATTCAAACAATTATAAAAAATAGACAACACGGTTCAAAGGTAAATAACATTTATTAGGCAACTAACAATCCATTGTACGCAAAAAAAAAAAAAAAAATTGAAGCAGACAAATTCCGTTTATTGTATAATAAACAATTTTCATGAACAAATCTTGAACATTCTCTAAAATGTTTGTCTAATTTCCGATATTGCAATAAATATGCAATTTTTTATATAATATCAATGACAAAAATGATTGAGCCGTTAGACTTAATGACTATTATGCCAATAGTCATGCTATTTGACAGTTCAAAGAACAATCTGACCTAGCAGATTTGACATACGAGGATTTTATTAATCCAATTAAATAATGATTGCGTGTTGCAGCGAGCAGAACAATGTTACGTCCGCTTCCGTGCTGAACGCTTCGTTTAAAATGAATTAACAGAATTGTTTCAGCCCTACATACTCGTATAATGGTTAATTTATCAAAGCCCGAGTTGTGTTATCCAGATAAAGTTCCACCATAAATTCTTCATATTATTTATCTTATTAATGTTTAACTATGTACAAAACCGTTTATTTCTTCCTTATTCAAGGAATTATGTAGTATATTAATTTACCGAAATATGGGGAATTTCTCCTGTGGACCGAATATTGGTCCCTGAGGGACTCCCGAGGTTCTTCATATATTTTCTTATAGTAGGGGACAAGGATAGCAATCCCAATATCGGTCGATACCCGTCTAGTTCTATTTGACTATTAGAAAATAATCGTAGAAAGTATACAACAAGTAATAAGTAATATAAAACGTTCTAGATATTTAGTGAAGAACGTGCTCAAAAGCCTAACATTGACATCTGTCACAAGCAATGACAAATGTATTGTGTTACATGGCAACGACCTGCCAGTTAGGGACACAAACAGTGGTGTATGCTCTCGCTATTATCACGCGGATGGTGCTGTTAAACAAACAACTAGTTTTATTCAAAGATTTGCTTTGGTTGTTACTAAAGTAGTCGAGAATTACTAGGTATTTTTGGAAAAAAAAAAATATACGTGAATCATCACAATGTTTCATCATTCACCAGGAAAAGATTCAAGTAAATGAGCGATTACAAATCACGAGATATCGTATAGACATGTGCGACTTAATCTTTGTCGATATAACCGTGCAACAAAAGAAACATTAGCATTGACACAATTATAGATTGTAAACATTTCAATAATAAACGGACATTATAAGTAAAAGTCCTTGCACTACACTGACTTGTAATAGAGGCCAACCACCCATACGATTGCAAAGTGTAACGATATCACATGAGTTTCTATGATTCATTGTATAAATACCTATACCAGTTTGAACGATATTAGAAACAGTGTAGGTAATCTTGTAACATACATTATACTAGTAAAGATTGCAGATATATCTTAAAAGGCTACATTTAAAACGATAACAATCCTAGCTCGGTAATCTGGACTCAAACTGCATCTAATATTAATACTACTTTTTGATCGAACGGTTCTAAAATTTTTATCGTTTTGTAAAGCTCTTTGAATGAAACCACATGGCGTAATCTTCATAGAGATATTTAGCAATATTAAGTTTATTATCTTTTGTTGTAATAAATGTTCAATTATATTATTAATCCGGTTCACATCTGTGGCTTTAGTGCATTTTTATCTTTATGACGCCACAAATTACATTTTTATAGCTAAATCAATTTGCACTTGCAGATCGGATATTGAGATTTGTATTAAATTATACAATATTACTTTTTAAAACTATAAAAGAAAAGAAACTAACAATTAATTACGTTACCTATTAAGGTAACAAACAACTATTAACAATAACGACATTACTCAGGTTCACTGATCAGCACTTTTTAGATCCATGGAAGTCAGTGAAGGCATACTATTTAAAACTTATAAGACATAACTTTCAATATTCAATAGAGAATTAAACCAGCCGAATAGCCGGTTACTATGGCTGCAATCTGTGGTTAGACCAATGGTCGTAAAACTAGTAGCTTTGATAAACGATCGTCGGCTGTTGAGAACGACAATTTTGTTTTTAACAATTTGCTGTATGAATGTACCTATGCGGACGTCTTAGCTATCTCGTTTTTTTCCGTAAGTAGTTTTGGGCGGTAGCAACCAATTGAATAGCAGATTAGTCGAGACTGTCTAAAGAAACATGAAATAAGGAAAAGTAATGTCCCTCGTAAAGCTGATGAGCACTACACAAAGGTTTTTCTTTACTTTCAATTAGAAACTCAACTTTTTACAAGGTCGTTGTAGACGTTGTCGGCCTAGAAGGTATGCATATATTAAAGAAAATCGGAATTTATTATCATCCATAGCGATTTCTTCCAAAAATACATCAAAAGTATTTAACACCAATAAATAATGATCCCAACCCACAAAAACCCAAACACATACATGTCAAGAAAATCCAACATCCTGCCAATCAATCAAATCTTTATGTGAAAGACATAAATTACATCAAAGTACAAACTGAAATCCGATTTTCTAAGCCCTTTCAATTCAAACCCGGAAGGGTATTGACAAATGATTTGAGGTCCTTCACGACAAGATTTATTTACTCACAAAAGGCTGACTTTGTAAATAGTGAGAGAGAATACAGAGCATAGAATAGGAGGGTGAGCTTAACAAAGATCGTGAATTCGTGACCTATATTCCTTCAACGAGGGTCGATGTGGATTCGGGTCAAGCACCTACGAGCTCAAATGCAGAGTTACATTTTAGAAAATCCTTTGAGGTGTAAATGCATGCAGACAAATTGAGTTCCACTAGAAGAGCTTTTAGTTGCAAACAAAGTAGCTTCTAAAATAAATCAGAGAGTAATAAAAACAATATGAAAAGTAGTCTCGTTGCATGAGAAGTATGTGTGGTATTTAGTGCTCGTTAATATTACGTTCTTAACAAAGTCTAAATATAATATGCTAAAGAAGCATTTTCTTTTTAACTACTGGCACGATTCTGAAAAACATCAGAAATACAGGATATATCGAGAAAGCTGAGTTTCATTAGACAAGTGATAGCTTGCAGTCATTGTTCACAAGTAGCATATTGAAGTAAGTCACAACTCCGCATAGAGTGCTAGCTGGTACAGCCGCATTCAGCCTTTACAATTCATTCAGGCAAAATTAAAATAACGAACTGTTACAAATGCGAAATGAAGACAAAACAATAGCTGGAGCCATAACTACGGATCTCTGAATGATGCAGCGATGAAACGTTGACCACATTGAGAAGAGCTGACTGTGAAAATCTGTAAAGGCTGTACTCGTCTTCTTCACAATAGGTTGACCTATATTCACGCTAAGTGAACGAACGCTTTTTTTTTTTTTTTTTTTTTTTATGGTAGGTGAAAATCATCCAATGACGAAACCCGCTCTTGGGTGGAGCGGGAGACTAGTGTCAGACTCTTACTGACTAAAAAACCTACCCCGTACCTTCCTTGCCCTATTCCTGGAGTCGAGGTAACAGTTTCCCACTTCCCTCTAGACTCCGGGAGGCTTCGACCCTGAAGGGCCCCTGCAGTTTGCTGACAACTCCTTGAGGCGCGCGGGAACGGTGCGCGCCGTTGACGACTAGGACTCGGTCTTACAGACGACCGGACGGCGAGCTACCCATTGCTCACCGTCCGCGAGCCAGTGTCTACGGTGGCCGGATATCGGCAGGATCGCGGCGGCGACGGCTACGGCGAGTACGCCGTTGCCTTTGCCTTATGCGGTCGGCCTCCTCCTTTACGAGCATTACTGCTTCGCAGAAGGAGGCGACCGCCTGCCATTCCTCTTCGCTGTGGACCATGGCCTGAACCAGGGCCCGGCGCGAGAGGTCGCCGCCGCCGATCACCCCCACGAGGACACGGCGATGCTCTTCCCAAGCAGGGCACACCTCCACCGTGTGCTCCACCGTGTCCTCCGGGCTCGCCTCACAGTGGCGACACCCGGACGTCTCCTCCGCACGAATCCGGTGCAGGAATCTCCCGAACTTCCCATGTCCGGTGAGAACCTGCGTCATGCGGAAGGTGAGGACGCCGTGAGGTCTATCCAGCCACGCCTCAAAGAGGGGCACTACCGCTGAGATTACGGTGTGCCCAGCGCTGGGTTGCGACAGTCGCTGTTTCCACTTCACCATGAGATCTCGCCGGAGCTCCTTCCGCCACGCCTCGACATGTTCGGGCAGCGGATCTTCGCCCCGGCGTTGCACCTCCACGCGCTGGTCGTGCATGCGTGCAAGGACTGTTGCCTCCAGATCCCATGGTGGTAGGCCAGCAAGGAGGAAGTGAACGAACGCTCGAGTACTCAGAACTTTAAAACGCTCTAGAGACAAATAAAATGCTAAAAGGTCCAAGAGAAACAAAAAGTATTTTCGCTTTAACTGAATTTAGAGACACGAAAACGAATGAAACAAAATATTCCCGATTAGTGAGGTACGATTTGGATCGCGTAGAAAATAAAATGAAATGAGTAGCGATTTGGGTCTGTAATTTATCCGACTGGAAGCCTGTATTGGTCGGAAAAAGGTTTGTTATTCGGCGAGAAACATATGAGGGTGGTACCAAAACCGGGTAACGCATCGATCGTCGGTGGTATCCAGAAATAGACCAGAGTTTAGTCAGTGTGGTGTCTGCTACACTTTAGTGCGTCTATATCTACATGTCTTACATGTAGGATCAGCGCCAAATTGTACAACATAATTTACTAATTTGGTCAAAAACGTGAGAAATTTGAATATTTTTCAATTTTGGAGTTGCAGTTATGTTCGCAGTGTTTGGCTAACGTTTCCAACAGTTTATTTTATGAATCTAAGCATAGGTTAAGGCCTTAAGAAGAATTTAAAAACACTCTCTTTAATGATTTTAAAGTGTTCATCCCATTCATTTAATAGAAATGCTGCTGTAGTCAAGTATTATTCACGCTCATTTGAAATCCTCGCTCCGAAGTAGATATGCTTATGAAGGCTGATGAGTTGTTAAAAGCGGATAAATAGGGTTGGATTGGATCCACAAATCTAAAGCAAAATAGGAACAAAACAAAGACTGTCATATACAGGCTTTGTTTTGTTCCTATTTCGTTAAAGAAGATTAGAGATAAAAAAAGAAATTTGAAAACAAATTTTAATAAAAAGGAAACTTTGGGAAGTATTCTCAATGAAATTTAGACAACAGTGATATATTAGATCCACTTTAAATTGAGAAAATGTATAGCATAGAAGCAAAGAGCACTTCCTGCAGTGTAGTATTTATTATAAACAGAAGTATAAAGATATACCAAATATAGAACATTATTCTGAAGTAGCTGACACCAACGCAACAAAATACCGCTTTACATGACCTAATCATGATAGTAACTTTATGAGTGATGTTTCTAATAAGACCTTTATTATTACAGTAATAAAATTATACGACTCAACACAGAAAGTTGGTATTATTAGCCTCCGCGGAAAAATTAGGACAGTGTCTCGTTATCCTCTATTCAATGTGCTTCACAGAATGCATATAATTTGGCACCAATCTGCTATTACATGATATAATTTTCATTTGGCTACAAAGCACTTGATTTTCGTGCTATATATAAAAATAGTTTCAATATTCGTCTAGTCCGTTACATTGCAATGATATCATTTGTCTGACTAACTCATGACATTGTGTGGACCTCAGCTCGTATGGAAATCGCACCGGCCTTGCTGGACTATTGCGTTGTGATAAGATCTCACGCAATAAATCTCGTTATAAAACAAAAATACTAGCGCCATTAATTCAGCAATAAAATGGTCACAAAAAGTTTCAGAAATAAAATGTTTGTTGATGGGCGCACAGTAGACAACTTTATTGTCGTATATCAAATGTCACGTACATCGTTGGGTATCAATAAACAACCCTGTTTGTCGGGGTTGGGGTATAAAAGGAAGTTCCATTTCGTACGAAATGGAGCTGGAATGCTCCTATGAAGCAACGTAATCGAAAAACGTAAGTTCATCGTGTCTCGGAGACGAGGCAGAACCGCGCATAGAATATCAAAGCATTTCCACCAGACTTTACTTTAAAATAAATATTAAACAAACATGGGAAGTCGTTACCCGAAAATTGTTTCATAAACGAAAACGCCTTCAATCTTCCTGTTTGACAAAGGGAGACTTATTATCGACTTTGGCGCCGCAATCAAGACGAGCAACAGAAACAAGTACAAAATTATAATTACAAGTCTTTCTGGAAGTTATCAAAACAAGATATTGCGAACGGAGACGACGCCTCACTTTGTGTGTCTGTAACTGAAGCAGGAAAAGTTTATTAAGTCTTATCTACGTGTCGCGGGGAACATAAACCGTTTGCACAGTGCGAGAACGGAACAGGAAGCCTGTTCTCGCTCCACTGCTTACAGAAAACGAACAAACAGCGTGTACTTAATGAGAGTTTTATTCAAGCTTTTTGTGCGGCCCTTTCGACCTTTGTCAGCATTATGGCAACGAATTTCGTTAAATGGCCGGAGATTATGGTAAATTCTTTCGATCGAACTGAAATTAGAGGAGAAAATTTTGATCTTGACGTAAACAGGCTTATCTCGCGTTAAGTATTGATAAGGTAAATGCGTAAAGATAAGGGAGAGCGTCGGAACAGATTCCTTAACGGTCACATTGTTCGGCAGGCGGCTGGTGATAAACGTTGCCAGTTTCGGATCGATACGAGGGGAGCAGGCACTGGCCGGGAGCCAACCACTAAAACACGGTAAGCCAGAGTTTACGTCGACGCTTTAGAGCAAATTACAAACGCTGACTTTATTTATTAGTGCAAAAACAACATGGATAATGTTGATGACGTGGAGCACTCGAACGATATCTGGTTGAAACCAGAACGGACAGTGATAACGGTGAGAGCTCCCAGTGTCACGGACGTACGTCTGTTCAAATTAATAAAGTGAACGACATTGACACACGAGTAGCGACTGCGAGGGACAACAATAAAAACAGAGTCGGATACGACCAAACTGATTCGTACGCTTGAGAGACCCATGTGACCACGAACGTCACGAACTATTTCAGCTTAATAACAACGCCGCGCCGCAAACGTGACCGGCAGGTTAACTTGACAACAAGTAGCTGAGGTACCTAACTAAACTCCCAAAAGACTGGAGGAAACCACACAAATAAGTCCCACAGAAATCTCATTGTTCCAATATCGTTTAAGGATTTCTTCTAAGTATTGTCTGTTGCCTCATCAACTGTTTATTTTGAATCAAATCATCGCGTGAATAGAATCTATGTCGCATAAATACAAGAGTAGGTATATTATCTACAGAATAAAGCAGTAGATGACAATGAAGGAAATTGTCACTTTTGGAGTCATCCGGCGGCTAAATTGACACCGCCTCTCCGCCTCGTCGCGACACGGTTCAAATGATCCCAGACGGATGATAAATGACTAGACAACCTAACCATTATTTGTATAGTTGTTCGTGTTTACATTACTTACAGCAGAATCGTCAAGCGTCATTGATACCTAATACCTAATATAACATAAAAACCACGCACTTTTCATATCGATCGTAAACGCATGTTCGCATTCCAGTCAATAATTGGTACCGTGCTATGGAGGAAGTGAATCGTATGGGACTGACAGCACGACGGCCGCAATGCAAATCTGTGGCGTGCCGGCGACGTCAATTTATCGTTTTGATCACGTCAACCCGGTCAGATCCATATCGCACACATACCAGACTCTGCTACCTAAGTACGAGAGTTCAATTTAGATGTTGATAAGAAAGATCAGGGATACGAATCAGATGCAAAGAATAGTTGGTCTTAATGCAAAGACGTAAAGTCTGTTCTCATTTTTGAAGAGTGGAAGGGTAATCGCGGTATGGACGGGAGACTGGTCCGGCAATTTGCCTATTGCCGAGTTCAATTATCGCCCCCCGCACTCATTACTGAATTAAGGCGAGAGCGACTGTAAATTTTGTGACGCCTCTGCTCTAGAATTGAGAGTAAGTACTTTATGTAACTAGTTGTTACCTGACTATGTCATTTAAACAACACACCGAACAGTAAATAAAACAGAACTGTTGGCAGATAAACCTTAAAGCTGGCTATTAAAGTTTATCGGCATATTTAGTTTAGAGACATACTGAGGAAAGTTTTTTTTTGAGGTGGGGAATAAATTATCTTTTCCCGCTGCTAGTTAGAACAAGAGTGCAAGTCAGATATTTGCTGACTAAAACCCATCTGTATTTCTTCAGTCGCCATTTTCATTCCAGGGCCCCGTACTCTTTCGAACATTTCCCCGCAGCCCTGAGAAAATGCATTCGGAGAACCATCCCAATATTAAACTTAATTATACATGTCAAGTCAAATACTAAATAACCCCTATAGCAATGATGAAAAGGAACCAATTAATCGGCCGTATAATGGAATTCTAATAAATTTCGTCATAATATTTGTAATGACAATCAATAAAGCTGCGGCAGTGTTCATAAAGCGAGCGAGCCAACGTAATAAATTTAACAGCTTCCATTCAAGCTTTAAGAGATGGCTTTAATACTAATTAATAAAGCCGCCTTCGCTTTGCCCCAGGAAATTAACGTTCGCATTATGATTTCGTATTATAATAACGATGATAACTTCGAATTTTAAAATGTTTCATTCCAATTTTTTTCAAATTTATCTGCTATGAAATCGTTTCAGCTGCTTTTAATTAATTGCGCGACAAAAATACTGAATAACGGAGACAGATTTGTGCCATCGTTAAGATATATTGTTCAATAAAAACAGAGTTCATTCTATTTGAGATATAACTTCGAGGAACAAAAGTTTTCTATTTGTTACTCAGTAATTTAAAACGGTGCGTCAGATTATTTACAGAGTCAATTCACAGTAAAGATCTATAGTAGAAAAGATTTAAGAAGAAAACCAAAGCTGAACCGGATTTTCCTTAAACATGTGTAGTTAACGCTTGAAAATTTGAATTCAAGTCATCGATTTTCGAATCATCCAAGACATGACAAAGACTTCACCTAAAAAAGGTTAATGCAGACACATGCAAACGGCACTAACGAGTAAGTTCAATTCTTTTTAGTTGATGTTGCAGAGAGAGAAAACAACATAGGAGTACTCACCAGGCATGAAGTGCAGTAATGCAGCGGTAATGGGGTACAGGCTAGGGCTGTACGTGATGTCCGGGCAGGCATACCCGAGAACTGAGACAACCCTGTCCGCGACCGCCCGACCCTTGCGAGTCAGGTGGTAGCCGAGGCAGTGGGTCGCCTCCACGAAAGGCGGCAACATGATCGGCTTGTCCGGCAACTCAACTGTGCCGAACACCTGGATAGAAAAGATATATTAATTAGGAAATTGTGAAGGAATGGCATAGGACGAATTGATCAAACAAACATAAACATAGCAGACAACAGAGCTCTTAATATTTCCAAGGTACCTATAAATGTAAACTGGAAAACAAATATCACCATTTTACAAGCGTGAAATATATATATCGATTGCAGATAACGCAACGCCATGAATAAATCCACATATTGGCAACAACATGCACTTTCATGAAACACTAAAATAACTCAATACTGCCAATAACATCGAAACGATTATTATGTGTCCATAATATTTTCCCAGTTTCAATATTTGCGCAACCTTGATACAATCGAGTTCAGAATTTGGGTTCTATGTCGAATCAAAAGAACAATGAGGATTCTAAGAAAGATGCCAGACACTCGTTTATTTACAAAAGTCTGCTTATTGCTACACAAAATAACAGGCCATCAACATAATAATACTATAAAGAGAATCTCTATTACGAAGTTTTATTAAAGTACATAAACTTTCAAGTTCTTCTTAGAATCAAAGGAGCTCTGAATGAATTAGTTGTTTACCATCTCAAAAGTAGTAGACGGATGGCAACATTATTTGAGTAGCTATCAAATATAGACGTCCCAATTCCACGTCCGATTTGTGGGATTGATCTGGTAACGTCTGTAAGCAGGCCCAGCTGTCTGTCGATTCTGTTCCTGACGTCAATTGAGTATTAGAACGAGGTCTTAAAACTACAAGTTAACAACTTCTTCTAATCAATGATCAGCTTATCAAACACAATTCGATTACTATGGAAAGTTACATGCATACGCAATACAAACTAGCAATCTAATTGAATGTAAACACAACATAAATAATTTATCAGTAATAGACAAACATTAAATTAGATTCAACAAAAACGTTAGTTTAGAATTTCTAATTTAATGTGTATGCTGATACAATTTTACTCCAAATTGTATCTGCAAACGGTAACGAACTGTATTTTAATAGTTGGAAATGTAGGAGATTTGCAAATTAGTGTGCACGTATAAATTTGTTATCCAATCTGTGGTTCACATGTTCTGTAGATGCGTGATTATCCACTTTGCGACAAGGACAAGATGAAACGAGGCGCACAAATTATATATTTGAGTCTGAAGTCGGCTTTGATACATGCTACCTGTGCTGTATAGAAGAAGATAAATGAATATGACATTGTGTGACTGTACAACTAACCAAACCAAGAATATCAATGAAGAGAACAGTGTTGGAACTGGAAATATAAATAGCCTCATTTCCTTCTAGTCGTACCTATCTACAAATGTTGTCTGCTTGTTGACTCTGTACAAGAATACGGTTTCCTCGACAAAAAGATGGGCGTGACAATCGTGACATATTATCTACGTCAATATATTTATATAATTATCATATTTTAGATTATATTTTAGCTAAAATGTTATATCTTGAGTGATAATAAGATAAGTGATATTGAGAAGAGAGGGAGTGGTATAATAAGATTTCATAATCTAATTTGATAATTGTGATATTTTCCTTTCAGTGTGTATTTTTGGATATAATAGACGAGCAAGATCTAATAACAGTAAATTCAGGATTCAAACTGAAAATTAATTACATTCTGATGTAATAAAATCTTTTACAAGTGCCATACCAACAAAATCTACTACATAGACCAAAGAATTACGCAGCCAACGACAAGAGAGGCTAATTTTAATAATTTCTTTGCATATATGTCGTTTTAATCACCGTTGTAAAGTAATAATCCCCATGTCACGTTTCCTGACTACTTAATTATAAACAAAACAGTGTATTCTTATTATCATGGCTTGTATAAACAAGCTTGGATCAATATTTTTGTACAGAAGTAGATAAGCATTATACTAACATTCATTACCTTGTTTTGGTAATTTACTTTCTGTACACTTTTATGGTAAAATAATGGAGACATTTATGAAAGAAAAGGGAGTTAGTGATAGTGTAACGGGTGACAGGACAGAGTGGAAGAAAAAATCATGTTGCACCGACCCCAAGTAACATGGGATAAGGGTAGGAATAGAGACATTTAACAAAAGAAGCACATTTTTAACAGTAGCATTTGAAAACTATATGCTTTTTTTATTTTGATGGTAAATCTTCAAATAACTTTTCCAGCTTTGAGTGAAGCGTTAGGACGTGATATACTACTATTGCCTATAACCTACTTGTGTTTATTCTGTGTTCCTTTGCGTTCCAGGTCTGCGATAACTCTTTCGAATAATCTTACAGCCTCAAGGCTAAACTTTGCATCAAAATCTTCCAACATATACATATAGAAAATATGGTGTTAAATACAAAGGGAATTAAAGTTTTAAGGGTTTTTCCGAGCATGTATAGATTTGAGAACAAGCGTTAACAGACGCTAAGAAAGCCCAGCTTGCTAATGAAAGAAGCATGACTGAGCATGACGCTTAATGCACACATATTTTATGATCAGCCTATGTTAAAATAGGTTCAATGAACGATACCATTCTCAGGTACGATAACGATTGAAGTAATAACCAGGCCCAATCATTGCGTAAATTTAAGAAGCCAACGAACCCAATGTTTGTAAATTGAACGTTGCGATTAGAACTTCGATTAGAACTTCCATACCATTTATTGGTAATTTTGAAACGTTTATATTTTCAGTCCCAGAAAACACAAGATATTCGAGATGTTTAAAAAAGAAGGTTTTATACTATAACTAGCGACCCGCCCCAGTTTCGCACGGGTACTAATATTAAAGATATTATGCAAGTATATACACACATAAATCTTTCTTTTGAATCACTCTATCTATTAAAAAAAGCCTCATCAAAATCCGTTGCGGAGTTTTAAAGATTTAAGCATACATAGGGAGGAAGTGACTTTGTTTTATACTATGTAATGATACATGTATTTAGGCAGTCAAAACAAGGTATTTCGATCATGAGCTATTAATTTAACACATAATTACAAACACGATTATTAACGTAGGACCGAAGCTAGGTTCAGAAGAGTCGAAGTCAACTGGGACTAAGTGGTCGTGTTTGAAAGGAAGGCTCTGGCCCTGGTATATGGCTACGTAGGAACAGGATAGGCTGTTTAGTCAGTAGAATCTGCCTTTTTTTATTTCATAAGAACCTTTTCCTGACAACAGCCAGATTTCTCGAGATTTGAGCTGATCGAACAGATTCAGCGATTGATTTTTATATTATAGATATAAAACACTTTAATATGCTTCTACATTAGTCGGGGAATAGATATTAAGCAATTATAGTAAATACTAATATAATAAAGAGGTTAAGTTTGATTTTTTGTTTGTGGGAGGTAATCTCTGGAACTACTGGTCCGATTGGAAAAATATTAGCAGCAATAGAAAGCTGCTTTACTCCTAAGTGACATAGGCTATATTTTATAAAAGCTAGTAGAAAATATTTTGGTACCTATTTTCGTTTATATTGACTCCACGACAATGACCCCATTTTCAAATTCAACGGCCTGAACATATTACATTTAGAAAACGAAAAAATATTGTCATGCCCCCTAGCAAATAATTTTTTCCTTGTGGCGACAGGTAACAGACGATTGGCTGGAATATTGTCAGAAGCTTCACTTGTAGCTTTACTTAAACTATCATGTAAACCTACAATTGATATACTTTCTTTAAATTTTCCCGGAATTACGAGACCACATTTTCTCGAAAATTTTTGCCGTATTAAGAAATGTTACGAGACTGAGTCTTAATTACGATAAACAAAATAAATACATGCAGTAACATTTGTCACGGAGACAACAGCCGGTCCCGGCGTTGTGACGCCAACTGACTAAAATTAGACCATCAACAAAGCTCGCGTAAAAGAAAATTCGGATAATATTCGCATCAGAAATAATACAGCTTCACCGGACAGAGATAATTTTAGTGCAATAACATTCCGTGTCATAGTTTCTCAATCGTTTTGACAACAATTTTATTCGTCGGTTTTTTTGAATCTGTGGTCTAGCTCTAGATAAATAAAATAATACGCCCACTGAAGCTAGATACAGTTCTGGCATAGATTTTGTGTATAGTACAGTAGGTAGGTACATATTTGATGTTGCTGTTTTCATTATGGCGAAACTGAGCCAAACTGCTGAGCGGAGTTTTGAAGCCGGGCTTTATGTGAAAACGTTCAAAGCTGTGCTGAAACTCTAAGCCGGCTCTCGACAATGTATGCTTACAAAGCACTTACTCGACAGCAACTTCACTCTGGATCACAATGGATCAAGCAGTCTCAAAAGGTGAAGCCAAGTGTCTTGTTGTGAAGTGTTCATGTTAAAGGCAATGAGTACGAGAAATATGTGTGAAGTTTCGGACATGAATTTAGATTTTCATTAATTGTTTTACAATTTACTACGAATGAATTAAAATATATTATATATATACACCAAATCCCCAAAATGGCAATTAGGCTGGTATTCTCTCTTACTTCGGTGGAAGAAGCTACAAATTCACTAAAGATTTTTATACCTACACTATGAGAGTTAAATAAGATCTTTCATCAAAAGTTTATGACCAAGATGTTATTTGGCTCTGAAACGTGGTCGGTCACAATCGGCCTAATCAGAAGGCATAAGTCACCCAAGGGGAAAAGGCTTTACTTGGAGTTTCTTTGCACGAAGAAGGAAGGGCACATTGCTCGCAGAACAGATGGTTGATAAAGACGAAAACGTCTGGAGTGGAGACCAAGTGGCTCTTAGGGTATCCATAAAGTTGACCAATGGCCTAGTGAGAGTCATGAGAATGCGACGGATGAGGGTCGTTATAGCCATACTTGGGAGAGGCCTGTCCAATAGTGGATGTCTTTCAGCTGCAATGATGATGAAAGATCTTTGGGAAATCCTTCATAATAGCATTTAACTTTTTTGCAGCTTTGCCTGCGTAAAAGTTTCTCCATACAAACTTTGCCCCCTTTTCACCCCCTTCGGAGAAGAATTTCGAACAAATCTTTCTTATCGGAAAGCCTACGTAACAAAAAGAACCCCAAGTTTCAGATCTTCACGATCAGCGGTTTAGGCAGGGCGTTGATCCATCAGTCATTCAAGACAAAGCATTTTAAAAATATAGAAGATTAACCACGTAATTATGAAAAACCGACTGAAAATAACCCTACATCGATTGAAACAAAGAAAGTTATTAGTCGAAATCGTAAAACACGATATTCACAAATACGAGGAATACTTCCTTAACATTATAGTAATGAATTAATGTATTTGTTTTGTTTTTCAATTACATGTAGAATGAATTGATGAACTATTAAATCCCGGAACAATAGATGAACATGTTTTTCAAGGAAATCGTTGTTGTTTCCGAAAACAGTTACATACATGCCGAATTAACATTGACGTTCAATATTGTTTTAGGAAGTCATCCACAATGATCTTTCTCGTTCTAGGGTGGAGTGAGATGTGTTAGAATTTTACTGACTAAAACCATGTGTGTTCTTGCGTTCTAGGACCACGAGAATTCTTTTCATACTTTTCACCATGGCCTTAGTAGGCATGTGTCCTACAGAGCACCATTGACGTTTAGGATGAGAATGATGTGGTTTAAAATTGATATTTATGTACCTTAAGATTGTGCAACTTTTTTGCGTACAACAAAGTTATATTCTGTTTATTTTGTTAGTTACACTTCAACTATACACAATATTTTGGATAGGAATCAAATAGCCAAAACTAATCCAACAGCGACATCTATAACTATTATTTATTGCCCTTTAGGGAGGACCTCTGGGGGATTGCCCGTAAATACTAGTTACCGTGGAGTGGAAACGCAAAAGGCAACTGAAAGAATACAGATGTATATTAGTTAGTAAAAGTTTGAAACTCCCTTCAAATCCACCCAGGGTGGAAGCAGTTTATAACGCAGTCTGTAATTTTTCCTAAATATACAGCAATGTACCTTTTTAGGGTTGCTCAAATCTTACTAGCTTTGACACTAAAGTTGAAGTTTTAAAACAAGAAATACATTTTACAATACAAAATAATTATAATATGATAGAACTTCAATCGTAGAAAAAAAAACCACAAAAGAACGGAACTGAATTAGCTTTCCCAAATATAGACACTTAATTTTAGATTACATCTCACAATCTAGGCACAAGTAAGAACTCCAGATAACCATATTACGAATATGAAAAACTGTACGACAAACTATAAAACAGCACAATGGGATTTCTGAAAAGCCCAAAGGCAAGTCCGGTAACGTATGAATGACCTATTTATTATTGCTGCCACGTACTCCACGTCCGCGGGGGGAGGGGGTCTTGAATAATAAATGTCGTTGTTCGTCCAACACTTTTTGTCCCCGGACTATTCGGAATTAAATTGTTAGTCACGTGGTCATTGAAAATTTTCTACACCGTAATGAAATTAAAGTACTTCTGAAAATAAAAAGCCGCAACTCTATGTTGTGTCTACGCAGTGTACTCATTGCAATCTATTTTAGTATTTAAAACTTTAACGCCGTGTTACGTCAGATTTTATTTAATTCTTAATATACAACATCATTTATTCGTAATGTTTGTTTCATCCATATAATGTCAGTTCATGTTCATTGTCATAATTATTAGCATCGCCATATTCTGTAACATCATCGTATGTCGTGCGTCGCGTCGATGAAATGTATCATTAATTTCATGTTTGTAGAGAGGAAAAAACAAGTATAAGAAAAAACCTGAAGCATCCAAACGCGGTTCGCGTGTGTGCCACGCCCCCAGCGCGCGCACGCTCCGAGCCGCGCGCGCGCCTCCCGTCCTTCGCTCAGTCAAGGCCGCCCACGCGCTTAGAACGAATGCGCCAAAACCTGATCCCAGCCTGTTTTGTTTATAAACGAAGCCTCAAAACAGGTTCCACCACTTTTTGCACGTGAGTTCCCGGGTTAAGCATATTAAGCATAACTATAGTTACAACCATTCATTTTCATGTTTACAGCAGAAAATAATTACATACAATCATAAATAGTATATGAAGTTACAATGGCAAGTAAAAAAAGAATGATTGATGAATGCAAATGCAATCTAGTGCCAGCCATGGTCAGGCACGTAACTGTGTGTATAACGGCAATCTCAGTCATCACTAGGTAAGAGAAATGAGACAATGACGAAACGCAAAAACTAAATTGGTTGCAGTCGCTGATATCGGAGCTTAAAATTAATCTAACATTTCTTGGCATTTACTAGCTGGCACGTAACAATAATACGAAGGTAAATATAAATATAAACATAATGTTTGTATTGCCAATGTGTTGATAGCATTGAGGCCGATGCGCACGTGGGCCGACGGGGCTCATCGCTCGGGTCCTACGCTAGATTACACTAAATCCAACGGAATCCATTCTATCTGTATATCTGTTACGCTCAGTTTCAACATGCACATTTGCATTCAACCTTGATGTTTGACATGAATAATGTTATGAATTATTGAGTGCTTTCAACGAGTCCACTGATATAGTCATCGCAATCTGACGCACTGTATTAAGTGTTGTTTTCAAAACTGATATCTGTTCTGTCCGGATTTATGTCATCTTCATAATAGATAATTGCACATAAGTGTGTTGTTCATTGCAGCATTAGTACTAAAAAAACAATTTTCAAACAAAAGAAGTAAAATGGAATTTATTAAGAGTTCCAAGAATCATTGCTCAAGATGAATGAGAAGACAATTGGACAATTGTTAGCTTGACACGAATCATAAGGTGTATTGTATGAGTATCTAGACATGGATTATAGGTACATGTGCGACAATGGGCACGTGTGTGGGCGAAGCGTTAAGGCCCTAATTAGTACAGCCACAACCCGACGCGACCTCTTGCCACCGACAATCAACGCTTAATTGAATAAAGTGGACCGACATGAGCCAAATTGCGAATTTGATGCGCTTTATGTAAGACGTTTGATTACAGTTCGTCTAAGATTATATGATTGCATCAAAAGACCATTCATAATTCAGTATTCTTTACAACTGACAAAATAATGGTATTAAATCCATACATGAATTCAAAGGCCAACAAAGGGCTCCCGCCGACATACCACAGGGGCATAAATATGTAAATGAACTCAGAGAATAAGGCAGAACTTTTCCTATATGCCGCTGTATAAATAAATACGCGGCCGCTGTTATTCTCTCTTGCGAATAAGATCGATGATACTATTTTCGGCGGAGCAAATCCACAAGGCGGATTCCGTCGGAAATAACTCCGTGTTTTACCATCGTACTGTGAGCCACTGTAAATCTTTCTTGGCTATAGGTCGATTGCGAAAACACTTCTGTTATCTACGAGGCTAAATATTAGCATCGAGTAGATACGACACCGAAGCACTTAGGAGCCGAGCCGGTGGTATAATTTAAGACATAGTTGAAGCAATAACAGAAAATTACAAGAAAAACAAGAGTAAAGATATAAGACAGACACACCAGTTGAGAACCCATAAACAATCAACGCAAAGATACTGGACTAGCATTCACGCAAAGCGCCGGCATGTAAATGACACATGAATGGACTAGGGTTGAAGAGATTGATTTGCATAAATACAAAAAGTAACATCTGGAACAAGAAGACGCTATGAATACGCCAGGCGCCGAGACGTTTCAATATCACGAACAGTCTTTGTATTTTCTGCTCAGCAAGCTGTGAACGCAAATATAATTAAAAACGAAAACGTAGCTACCTGAATAGTAACAGACAACATATTAAATATGGAAGATAAGAATATTTCATTTTCGTATACTCAGTATCACAATTATACGAAACATTTTAAATCAAACGAGTGGCACTCTAAAGATAATGGTTGAATACACAAACATGAGTCTGGTAGCGTGGGCAAATTCCATTGGCCCATTTTGATAGATCACATAACGACAATTAGACTCGAATGTGTCATAAGAGAAGACAATTTCCGTATCTAGTTTGCAATGCCTGTAAACAGTGTTGACTTGATAACCTCGTGTCAAGCCTGTTTACAGTACCTAGTTTGATTGATAACGTGATAGGAGCAAACGACCCGGGGTTATCACTGAATATAACGATGCTCGAATATACTCGGTACAGAATTATTTTTACGAATTTTATCAATACGTGTAGGTCATCGGTGTTTACTTACAGTGTATTTTTAGTTTGATGAGACATGGGAAAGAGTTAGTCGTGAATTTATGATAACCTTTCAATGTCAATCGTTATCGTCAAAGAAATAAAGACGCTCGCTGATGATATTAAAAATCTTGAAAAACACGGTACTTGTGAGTTCAGAAGAGAAAACATTGAAAAGCTTAGAAGTAAAACTTAACTACTAACAGTGTGGTTGGAGGAAAGCGTTGTAATCAGATCACAGCAGGCGCTTAGCCTTTCACAGAATTTGCAGCAAATTGAACGTAAACCAAGATAGCTAAAACGTTGGTGTACTGATGTGGAAAACTAAATAAACGGTGCAAACTGAGAACTATTCACTGAAGGTAAAATATTTTAAGAGCCAAAGTCTGAATTGTTTTTTAGGATGCCTATATTGGAAGATGATGATGAGTATGAAATTAAATATAAGAAAACCAACAGGTGAAGAAATAACATTATCCAAGACAAATCTTGTAATTGCAATACATCAACACAATAAACCTAACTTGTAAATGTTCCCCATAGCACACCACATTGTTATTCCAACTCTCATTGCGTACGATATAAATATCGGCAGTGTTCATACGATAACGTACTGAAATAGATCGACCTAATAAATAGGAAACGAGTGTGTGGCTCCATTGCGCAATATTAGCTCTGACACGGATGTGAATGTGCTGAGATTGTTGCACAACACATGGCATTAGAATAAGTTGTTAGTGCACCTGTTAGTGCCTTGTTTACTAAACGTTTCCGCGTCTCAAAATATTTGCGCCAATTTAAAAACATTGTTTTCAAATTCTGTTCACAAGTGTATAATTTACCCAATTAATTATTGGAAACGTAAATACCAGATTCACTGTTAATTATAACACAATCCTATGAGAGAAGCTCATATCAAATTTTCTTTTAAAATTAAATTAACTTGGTAAAGTAAAGGCTACATGCGTAAATATGAAAACGATAATGAGTTTGTTCATCACTCAAATTTCCATAACAGTACACATTTTTTTTTTACTAAAGCTCTTTAGTTACCTATAAATTTTTATATAAATATTTGCTAACTCAATCATATACATTGGTGTAATCCCATTCAACTTTATTCAGTTGCTCAATGTAAATGTAATCAACTCTATAAAACATATAAGAATCTCAATTACTATTCAAGCAATAGACAAAGTAAATTAATCAGAAATTGAAGTTGAATATTCAAAACCAAATACAGTAAAGCAAATAAAAATGAGATGCATGAAAAGCAGGAAGAACGTGGACAATCAAAATAAACAAGAAAATTATGTAAAACCAATACGTAATTAAAGTAATCAATAAGGACCAGTGACTGCAACGCATAATAATTGTTGATAAAATTCAAAACACGGTAACCCAACCGGGTTCGGGGACCCGGTATGCAGCCGATACCAATAATTTATTAATTAAAACAGCAGTAAACATCTTGGCGACAGGCACTGCGAGCGATAATGATACAATGATACGAACAAAGTTCGATTTCAACCATTCCTTAGTTATCATAACATATTTTGTATATTTACGCGCTATTGTTCACAATTCTTGGCAATATATTCTAAGATTTACGAGTCCATTATCTCTTGTGATTAATTACTGTTGGTTCAAAGACAGCCTAGGATTTTTATTGGTCTATAATTTTTGCGTATAGACTAAATTGTATATCCTCTTCTGAAAGCTTCACATTTCTGAGTTTGCTTGTCAAAATCTATTGTTAATTTTTTAAATTTTTTGCGGATTTTCCCAAGATTATTATTTTTATCTTTTGCGGTACTTCTTTTTGATTGGTTGATTAATTAAATCCATGGAAACCATTATAAAGTGTTGTGAATGACCTATCATAGATCATACATAAATCATCTCTGATTAATCATGATTCACTGAATTTAAATCGGATGATTTGCATTGTGTTATTGTGCTGATTATAATTATAATTTATTGGTTGCCGGTACAGTAACGCAATACGTAAAACTCTGGTTTTTATTTATTTATTCTCTTTTATAAAATTCATCTAGTTTACTTTGATGTTGCATCATTTTCTGTATTATTACTATTTAAGTACTTGCAGTAGCAGATTCTTTACTATCTTTAACTTCTTTTGTTACCTCCATGGTATCGCTTTTAATAAAGTGTAGCATACTAGGAATTACTTCAGTATCGCGGGTTCGTTCACAAACATAAAGTCACATGCACATTATGATCACATCAAAAACCAACATCGAACATATCATAAAATAATAAATATTGATTACTCTCCTTACTCAACATATTATGACCAAACTCTTGACCGCAAAAAAAAAACTGCACAAAGAGAATTCCATACTTCGTATTTGCGCAGTTGATAATGAATTTAGCCTTTTACAAAAGCAGCTTGCACATAATAAAACTCACTTGCATAATATAGCCAATAGAATTGTTATAAAATAGGTATATATGCATTTTAGTGGTCATGCGTTACATACGTAGAGTTGATAACGTGTTGAACGTGCTTTAGAAAAATGCAATTGAGTTAGGGCAGTTATGGCTTGAGTATTATGCATGACAGCATAATGCATTTGTGGTTGTGTATTTAGAAACATAGTGTCATTTATCATGCTGACAGGTAGAACGGTTCAAAGTTTGTATCTCGCACGGCTTGCGAAATATGAAAGTTGATAATTTTGTTTCTATGTTGGACAATCCTTATAGACTACAGTTTCTACGTCGTCATTTTTTGTTAGCGTGGGCTGATATACAGCTGTTATTTTTCGTTTTACTTGTGTCTAGATTTTCTTAATAAAATAAATATCTAGTAGTAATGCTCTTAAATACTTTTGTTGACTTCACATTCTATGATGCGGGATTCCCTAATTATGGTTTATTAATAGAGAGAAAAACAGATTTTTTTACATCTACAAATATTACTTGGTAATCTGGTCTTTACTTACACAGCTTAGGTTAACAATTTTGTACATATCAAACGAAATCTTAGTGTTATTAATTCATGTTATTATGAAAGCAATTTCAATACTAATTCATAGTTTTGATTATGTATATCTTACAAACAATTCCACTGTGATTAGATTTTCCTTATCAACGGATTCCAATTATGTAATATGAACAGTACAGAAATAGTGATTTCTCTATATCACAAATACAATTAGGTTCTTTTCTATTCATTTAAATTGGCTGTTAAATAAGAAAATGAATATTGATAAAAATCTATGTTTCAGCAGGTGTTACTTGACTGGCCTTCTTAGAGCATTATTGAATTCTATTATGTTTGGGCATTCTCATCGTTTATTAATTCTTAAGATTTCCGCCGTCGAGGCCGGCCCACAAAGAGGTGGCTAAGTGAGATGAATGCGAATCACGAGGGCTGTTTCGAGATGGCTCAAGAGAAGAATGTCTAAAGGGATTTGGCTGAACAAAATTCAGCAGTGGAACCGTCTTAAGTAAAAAAAAAAACGATATATTCTAAAATGTATCTTATTATTTATGCTCATACATGCTGTTCTGTTGTTTTGCCACGTCATTTATTGATTTTCAATGTGTGTGATTTTAGGTTATTATTGTTGTATTTTTACATTTTAATGTTTAGACCATACTTACAGGCCACCGATGACAGCCACTGGTGGCCAGCGACAACGATTTAACAAACTTTTTCATATTTTTAAACGCTGTATCTACCCCCAACGCAATTAATCGTCAACAAAATTAAGAGCATTAAAAAATAAGATTCTACACTCTTCTACAATTAACAATATTTAGAGTTAATTTAATTAGCACCCGACGTTTAAGAATAATGGATTTTAAATTGGTTGGTCAATCATAATAAGCCACCATTCTTGACTTTGAACGTGTGACTCGAATCAAATGACTCAATTTCGGTACTGATGATGATAATATTGTTAGCGATGGTTTGCCTATTCTGTGTCATTTCAGGGCAAAGGCATCCTTCCTTCGCGAGCTCGCGCTTCCTCATTCCAGTCTTGGCGAAATCGGTCTAATACGTTCCGCCATCTCCATCGTGGTTTGCTGCGGCCCCGTCTTCCTCATCCTAGCACCAATTTTTAACTTCTGTTGCCTATATAGACCAGTGCAAATAGCTTTTGAAAGGGACTTAAATAGTAGTAGAATGAAACCCATTGGAAAAGGAAGATAATATAGCAAAAATTTAAGGAAAAATAAATTACGGTCGATCTGAGGTCGGGAAGTGGATGGGTGTGCACTTTTAAGGGGAAAAATTAGTTTATCTCTAATTCCGGCAAAACTACTGGTTCTAGGGGAAACATTCAAATGGCAAACTTGTAGATCATAAAAAGATCTACCACTTTTGTATTTACACTTTTTTGACATAACCTCAAAATCTATGTGAAAAGTTAAAAAAACCGAGATTTTGAATTTAATTTTTATCTCATTTAAAAATTACTTTTTTTTCACAAAATTTGGTGAAAAGTTTCCTTTTCATGTCCCAAACTTACCCTAATTTTTTTTATTTAAAATATTCACTGAAGCTCTTTATTTTGACTGAACATCGAAAAAATAGACTATTTTTCAATCGAAAAATCTCACGTAAAAATATGTGATTTTTTTAAAACGTTTATTGGCTTCTTATTCGTCGAAATTTTTACTTTTTGATAGTGTACAAAAATATATACATTACTATAGTAAGTTTTTTCAGAAAATGCAAAAAACTAAAAAATCTCGATTCAGAAACTACTTTTGTTTAATCATTATTAGCGACCCGCTCCAGCTTCGCGCGGGTGCAAAGGTGACATATTATACCTATAAACCTTCCTCTGGAATCATTCTATCTATTAAAAAAAACCGCATCAAAATCCGTTGCGAATTTTTTTACTTTTAAAGATCTAAGCATACACATGGATAAGCAACTTTGTTTTATACTATGCAATGATGTACTGAGGTATTTATTACATTTTTTATAAAAGATTTAAAGGGTATTTCATATAGGAAATGTGATTGCTGCAATTTTATACAGTAAAAACGTTGTCTTATTAAATTTTAGCTTCGTTTAATCAGTCAACGTTATTTATATTCATTACATATGTTTAAATAATATAATCTTGCCTCATATATTTTATCTTACATTCTAATCATTTATTAGTTTTTACCATTAGTTTTTGTCTCTTTGATAGCATTTCTTCATGGTTAAATTCGAAAAACTTACTTACTTATGATTCAGATGATGAAATTCATCATCTGAAACATTAACTTCCTCGTAGGTTTGTTCTTCCACATTGGAGCATTATGTAAGCATACGCAATTGCAGCAGCCATATTTCCAACATGAAATCCCCTTTAAATCTTATAAAAAATTTAATAAACTCCTCAGTACATTATTACATAGTATAAAACAAAGTTGCTTATCCCTGTGTATGCTTACATCTTTAAAAGTTCGCAACGGATTTTGATGCGATTTTTTTTAATAGATAGAATGATTCCAGAGGAAGGTTTATAGGTATAATATGTCACCTTTGCACCCGCGCGAAGCTGGAGCGGGTCGCTAATAATGATTAAACAAAATTAGTTTCTGATTCGAGATTTTTTAGTTATTTGCATTTTCTGAAAAAACTTACTATGGTAATGTATATATTTTTGTACATTATCAAAAATTAAAAATTTCGACGAATAAGAAGCCAATAAACGTTTTAAAAAAATCACATATTTTTACGTGAGATTTTTCGATTGAAAAATAGCCTATTTTTTCGATGTTCAGTCAAAATAAAGAGCTTCAGTGAATATTTTAAATAAAAAAAATTAGGGTAAGTTTGGGACATGAAAAGGAAACTTTTCACCAAATTTTGTGAAAAAAAAGTTATTTTTAAATGAGATAAAAATTAAATTCAAAATCTCGGTTTTTTTAACTTTTCACATAGATTTTGAGGTTATGTCAAAAAAGTGTAAATACAAAAGTGGTAGATCTTTTTATGATCTACAAGTTTGCCATTTGAATGTTTCCCCTAGAACCAGTAGTTTTGCCGGAATTAGAGATAAACCATTTTTTCCCCTTAAAAGCGCACACCCATCCACTTCCCGACCTCAGATCGACCGTAATTTATTTTTCCTTAAATTTTTGCTATATTATCTTCCTTTTCCAATGGGTTTCATTCTACTACTATTTAGGTCCACTTTTTATCGTTAACGGTGCTATTTGCACTGGACTAATAGTTTGTCGGAAATGGAGCAGAATGGAACTAAAATGTCAAACAGTTTGAAAATTGGAATGCACATCCAACACACTTACAAAACACATTCTTCTTCTTACACTTATCTGATACTACTTTGGGTGGCACAACACTTAAGTGTTGCACTTACAAAAAAAAATAAAAACTATTAATGCCTACTGTAACTATTTATTAATTTACCTATATCCATCGAAACACATACAAATTAATCAATGTCCCATATTATACTCGTACCAGACTGCAAACTAAAATATAATATTTCATCGGTTTCCATTTAGGAACAAGACATTACCTTTAACATATCAAGTTTCGTGTTCAGTAAACTAATTTATCAGACAGAGCAAAGGAAAAACATTGTTATCAATTACGCAAACAGATCTATTTACCTAATGAGACCAAATAACAAGGAGAGAACACAAGGCCGAATTTTCATCTTTCGGTACACGAAACAACAGTCTAATTTTCTTTGTTAGAACTTGAAGGTTTATAGAATAGAAAAGATAAAAAAAAATAACGCAAATTAAGACTACAAAAGGCCTGTCGGACAAAACTAAGCAATTAGAGTAGGTACAAGGAGATCTAACAGAAGATCCAACAAAAGAGATATTAAAACCATTTAAATTATTATATTTAGCTGTTACCAAGAGCTACATAATTATATGCCTATCAGTAAAAAATTCTACCAAAGGAACATATTCAAGGAGAAAATATCCTATGTGCTATTCCAGGACATAGTCTGCCCGTGTACTTAGTCTCATTGAAATACGTTACAGGGCGAAGAAGCCACTTCTTGTCAATTCCTAACGAAGACATCGAAGTCACGACTACGTGGTCTACCGACTTCAGAGCACCATTTCTTTTATTAATCATTAAACGGTGAACCAGACGGCACTAACCAGCGTCCCAACAGCGGTCCAACCAAGGTCACCTTGGTTTGTTGTTTCGGCTACGTGATAACCAACGCGTTCGCAAATCAGTCACTGCGGTTAAGAAAACGCGTATAACCAAGGGACATGGTACATACAACCACCGCTGCACCGTCTACATTGATTGAAACTAGCAAGGTCGTCTTGCTTGGAACGTTGGTTTACAACATCATCATCATCAGCCTTTTTAATGTTCCCACTGCAGGGTCACAGGCCTCCTCTCTCTAGGAGAGGGAATGGACCATGATCCACCACGCGGGCCTAGTGCGGATTGGTGGATGTCACATGTCTTCGAATTTTTGGTTCTAGCACATGCCGGTTTCCTCACGATGTTTTCCTTCACCGTTTTTGAGAGCAGTGGTGATGAAATAAATTACACAAAGTAATGGGCCTGGCTGAGTTTGAACCCGTGACCTACAGCTTGTAAGTCGGGGCCTTTACCACTCGGCCACCACTGCTCTCATTGGTTTACAACAAGTCAATATTAATTGTTGAGTAAGAAGTTAGATGGATGATAACTACAATAAAGAAGTTGTAAAAACATTCATCATTGGGTTACCAAGCAATTATTCAATACCCATGCGAGCTGCAACATTAATTGGTAGCAATTGCGCAAACTCGATTAGTCGGACAGAACCGCAACTCGCAAGTGCTGTGGTTTAGCGCATTCGAATAATGCTGCGATCGATGTGCCACTATGGAGTGCGCACCACTCTAGAGGCACTTGTTAGGCGTGCCGATTAAATACCTCAGACATTTCCTTTCCAACAGAAACGGGCACTAAATATGCGCGATATTGCAAAACTGAAGCCGGTTTTGCAGACGGTGAGACTTATACAGGCTGATTTTTTTATGTGTCGGGTTTAAGCGCCTCATATTTTCGGATATGGCTATCCGTGCTCACTTGAAAGCCTCATCCTGTAAAGTACTTAACATTTTTTTCAAGCAAACCAATAAAGACGACGAAGAGATTGCGTTTAATAATTAGCTAATTTAACAAACCAAAAAGCTGCTCAAATAAGTACTAGTTTACCAGAAATAGATGAGCGTCGAGATAAGTTATACGTTTACCATTCCTATAAACAATATTAATCTTTAATAACATTATCTTATCGCAACACGTATATTGCTTCAATCCGTATCCACAAACACAGCGCATGAACTATTCATATTTCCATTCATTCATTGCCTCGACTCGATTATTTTCTTCCACATCAATATTATCACAACCTATATTTTGTTTTCCATGATATTTTCGTCTCCGCACGTTTCGAACGCGGTTATTAAATTAGTTCTTTACATAGTTTCCCAACAATTTCTGCTCTGACTCCTGCAATTTCTATTTTAAGCGCAGACATAAATTCCATATGCAAATAAACCCGTTTTTCTGTGTTAATATCGAAACAATGGGCGCTGGGCAAATCAATAATTCTACGATCGTTTTAAATACCATTGGCGATAACTAGATGAGTGAATTAACTCGATAAATGTTGAAGGTCGAGGAATGCGTGCGAACTCTTGTAAGTGCAGGAAATAGGCTCTGTCTGTCTGTCCGTATCTTTGTGTACTTCCTGTGGTCGCACCGGCCGCGGTTCGGCTTAGTCATAACCAGTAATATTCTCTGGTCCGCCGGTCAGATCAGCTGACTCGATCACAAGGACGTGCCTCGTCAAGCGTGTAATGTAAGTTGTTTTCACATGTTTTTGGTGCTGTTTTTTGTTACTAGTATGTTTATCTTTCTTATAAGAGTCTTTGTAGTTCTGAGTTCAAATTATTTCAGCTTCACAAAAGATTTTCCTCTCCACGCGTTACAACATCCGTAAGTCTACTTAAGTATTCATGTCTCGCGTTTTTTCTTAGGCCATTGTTCTGTTACTCACGAGCCGAGATTGAAAATATGTCAGTTTTATAAAGTTAAATAAAATATTGATGTTCTACTCACGTGACCACAATGCAAGTAGCAGAAGGTGAGAAAAACAAAATGGTGCTTGTCTATTTTAAGACTTGGCTCTCGGCCATCGCGCGCGCGGTTTTACCTATGTTAGTATATCAATTATCGGTACGAAATGATTTTATGTCACAGTAAATCAAAATGAGGCAATTTAACGACCAACTTTGCCGAAACAATAATCAATAAAGTCATTATTTTTTATTAGAACTAGGTACATTGCTTTTATTGATCTTGACGAAAGCAAAAGTCATGAAATAGTTATCTGTTCTCGCGAACAAGGATAAGGGAGTTTACAACTACTATAAAGAAAAAAAAACATGGACAATAGACAATAAAAAGCCATAAACACGGTGATGAAAACAAAAACGCGTCGGAGTATTTGGTGTAGTTCTGACACGCCTCTCTAGCGTTATCAACGGTTATTAATCAGACGTTTCACTGCTCACGCGCACTAATAAAACCATAGAGCTATGTAGCCAACATTTCCTTACTCTCTGACATCCATCAAGTCTCACGCAAACTTAATTCTAGACGTCTAATTAGTCGGCAATTGGGGCATTTCCAAATTCGCTGAGATAAAAATATAATCCAATTATTTAATAAAATATGGCCCTGATACTAATTGATATTAATCACACTTTTGTCTTATAATCCGATATTGAGTAATAATAAAAAGTAATTAAGATTTCCACAACGGAAATTTATTTACAAGAGCCGCCCTCATGAAGTACATAGGTATAATAAACCATATTTTCTTATCAGGGTAAAATGTTTTCGGAGCCCTAAGAAGCGAAAATAAGAAAGGATGATCCCCTTAACCTTATTACGCAGTTTGCCCAAATCAACGCTTCTATTTACCAAAATATGCAAAGCTTCTATCTACCCTCTGAGGTTTAATTAGACTCGTATTTTAATATGAAATAGCGAGACGAAAGCCTTTCGTCCGTCATAATCGGATTTGGTGTAATAAGATTACAGGCTTGACGCAGGACGTTTGAGTAGCGCTCGTGTTTAGAGGGTTCTGTTGCTAGACAGCTCAACAAGTCTTCATTAAACCCAAATGAGCACTTGGTAAGACCCCAAGAAACGAAACAAAGGCACAAAGCAAAGTCAGCAAAGCGAGAAAATCTGACAAAGAGGTCTTTTGACAAACTGGCCCTGAGGTCTCCAAACAGTCACTATTATTATTAAATTGTTAATATTAATATAGGAAAGAAAATATTGTGGCGAGACAAGCGTTAGAATTTCTCTTGCCACTCGTCAAGTCCATAAATATCTCGTGTTTACAATCAGATAGTCACATCAAGTCGTAATGTCTAGGTCATGAAGACCACAACGCAAGACATTCGGATACTTTCGTCGACTTTCTCTGTCCCACTCGCTCGTCTTCGTATAGTATGACGGATAGCGATATTGTAAATCCACCGTTATCGGTGACTGACAGCGTGTGACGGATTGCGAGGTCAAGGCGCGTATGTCGTTGGCACTGCACCAGAGTTCACATGACGAGTTCCTGCGAACGACCCTCGAATTTCGCGGATACCTAAAGAGTAGAGCACCTAACGGTGACGGGGTTGTGTAATAACTAATTACATTTTGCCCTTTTTGTGTTATGGAACGTCAGAGAAATGGTGAGTTCATTCAAGATAATAAAGCTGTGAACCTCAGCTGCTCGAGTTTTTTTTTTTGTCAGAGCGAAAATAAATCTTAAGTCATACCATATCTATATGGTAAACTTAATCCTCGTTACAATTATACGACTATTGCAAATTGTTTCATCAGTTCATATATGACATCGCTGTGCGTCAACCATTGATGTTTATATAAAAAAGGAATTGCTTGCTTGAATGCCTGAATCTGTTGATAGATACGAACAGCATTCTATCTGTGGTCAAGGGAATACAGTAGTAACAGTACTGCAACCGCAGACAGATTAACAATACAATGCCTATTTCGCAATAGATTTCCTTTTGTAAATTGTATGGCGGATTTTACGAGTCATCGATTCAATTCATTGTCTAGGACATAGTATGGCTATACCTATGGAAAACCAATCCACCGTAATGACGGATACATTTTATATCGATTTTATTCTTAAATTTACCTTTGAAACCGCTAGGAAACTGCTCGACCCTACTCAAGGGCAAAAAACTAAAATAATAATAACTTTATAAGTTTGACACCAATCTATTTACACTACAAACACATTAAAGACAAACTTGTGGAGACATGAATAACTCGTTACTTAAACTGCACTGCCAAACAAGATAAGAGAATTAACAGCTAAACATGTTCCAAGATTTTATGGAATTTTCTTTCTTTCGGAAAATGAATCACTTTAAATGGTAAGTTAAAGAACGAATGGCTGCACATACAAAGAAATAAGAAGAATATTAAATAAAATCTAGAAAGGTATGAATGTTGAACTAAGTCTTAAAATTATGCGACATCAAATGAAATCTTTTTAGCTTAGACGATTACCTTAAATGCGCATAAAATTTTCCTACCAAACAGAAGTACAGAGATTGCCAAAAATTATTCGAGCACAGCAACAAAACATACTCTAAAGGCTGTATGATTTGTTGTTACTTCGCCTGATGTTGTCCTGTGTCAAATGCCTCTATCCATTCGGAGAAAATTGGAACATTTATTTCGATTTTTATCTTGAATATGGTCGTTCTAGTCACATTTATTTTAAACAACATTAACCTAAACTAAGGTGACGATGACCACACATTTCTGTTCAGTTACGAGATATGGAATTATAGAAGACCGACGAAGAACAGATCGGTCGTAAAAAGGTATGAGCGCATATGAGATTCATCCTAGTTTACAATGCCAAGAAAATTTTCCTATCATCAGACTCATACACCGAAACTCTTGCCAAATATTCAAAATCGCAGATAACAAAACATACACTAAGATGTCCGGTATGAAATGCCTCCCAGTTTCTGTGAAAACCGGAACACTTGGCTTCTCACCTTGGATGGCACGTGGATGTCCCAGTGAATCATACTGTTTACTTACAACAACAATCTTGGTAATAGTATAGTCAGCAACTTAAAACATTTCTGTTAAGATATTTAAGATTTAGGTAAAGATGTAAAAAGGATTAACATAAGAGAAGATATAGAAATGTGAGAAGCTATGCGTCCACATAAAATACATCCTAGCTTTAACGATCAAACTAATTGCATAGAAAACTTTGTTATCTATGTACACGCTAGAACTTCTGCCAAATATTCCAAATCAGATATACATAAGATGTCCGGTATGGAATAACTTCCCCATTTCTGAGAATACCGGAACACTTGGCTTCTTAACATTGATGGCACGTGGACGTTCCACTGACTCATACTATTTACTTACAAAGACAATCATGTTGGTAGCAAAGTTGGCAACATTAAACAAGTCCATAACAAGATTTAAGATTTTGGTAACGATTTAGATGAAACTATTTAAGGAGAAGATGTAAAAAGGAGAAACTATGAGCGAAAATGAAATCCATCCCATATAGCCGCACAGATATTTCTATTCAGCTACAAGATTATGAAATTGGAGAAAAACGAAGAATGGTTCGTCAAACAAATTGTAAACAGGTATGAGCGCATATGAAATCCACAAATGCCTAGAAAACATTCCTATCTCTGAACACACTGGAACTTCTGCCAACTATTCTAGATCAGATATACATTAAGATATTCGGTAGGAAATACCTCCCCCATTTCTGAGAAAACCGGAACATTTGGCTTCATACCTAGGATGGCACGTGGACATTCCGCTGACTCATACCGCTTACTTATACTGAAACGCGTTCCTGTGCGAGTATAACATTTGTCACAGGAACAAATTAGGTCAATGTGTTGGACAACAATTGAGATTTCGAAGAAATTGTGAAGATGTTAATGTAATTGTGTACAAATATTTAGCTTTTGCTTTCTCGGAAGAAAGCCTTCAGTGCCAATTTAGAAATACTACAATTATATATATAGGCGACATAAGTAATATCATAATTATGTGGCTGTTATCCAAGATGTACACGTCATTTCTGGAATTTAATTGATGAATTACTAATTCATCATCATCAGCTTTTTTATTGTTACCACTGCTGGGAATGGGCCATAATCCACCATGCGGGCTCAGTGCGGATTGATGGATGTCACATGTCTTAGAATTTTTGGTTTTAGGACATACCGGTTTCCTCAAGATGTTTTCCTTCACTGATTAAACATTAAACTACTAATTACTTTGGATCTATATGTACTCACGAAATCCAAACTACAAGTTCTTTTGGAACCAAATAGTGGAAAACCCATGGAACCAGAAGTTTCATACTTGGACATATAAGTGCATCCATTACGTTGTCTGCTTAGGTCAAGAGATAAACTAGTTACGAGTAGTTTATCGTAGTTAGCATTATAAATCAGTTAAATTTTGATATATAAATAATCTTCGTACCATAGTTTGCATACAAGAAAAAATAAGTTACGACTTAGGTCTTATTCTGCAACTGACTATAGAAGGACCCTATGATTTTGGAAGTAAATATGCTTTGGTATACGACGTCTGCACATGATCTTCGATATCGGAAATTGGTTTATAGAACTTTAATTGAGTAGGGCAGGGAATATGGCAAGGCAGTGACCGAATGGCGTCTAAGGACTGGTAGAAGAAATGTTCGTGGTCTGGTAGCGAGATGGGGATATGATATTGTTATTATCGCTAGCAGAACCTGGATGATGGAGACACAGGAACATGAGGATCATAACAAACGAGAGCTATATGGCCAGCACAGGGCAAAGTCTAGCTGTAGATGATGATAAACTCATCATCATAGATCTATATGAATACGTAGCATATATGTTTTGTTTACTAACATAGTTATATAAGTTATAATAATACTAATTTTATTTGTATGTTTATGGAATTTTTCTGAAATAAAAAGATTTTTATGATTATTATTTATGTGAAGGAGTAATACCAAATAAAAATATACTAGGTATTGTTAGTTCGTGACATTAATAACTTGATCAATAAATTTGTAATTAGACACACGTTTATACGTCATTTGTGTCATTATTGTTGTTAAGTTTGACATTATAATGTATGGGAAATAACCGTCTACAACATTATTAAAAAAATATAGGTATTTGAATTTGGAGATACATAATAACATTATACGAAGGACCAAAAGAATATAAACAAGAAAAAGAAATATAAAACTAGCTTTCAGCCACTGGTTTCGCCCGCGTGAAAATAGGTTTACGCACAAACTTTGGACACGCGTTTCATCCCTTTAGGGAGAGAATTTTGGAAAATCCTTTCTTAGTGTTCGCCTACGTCATCAAAGGAAGACCTGTGCAAAATTTCACGCTCCTAGTCCCAGTAGTTTCGGCTGTGCATTGATATGTCAATCAGTCAGTTTCTCCTTTTATACATATATATAGATAGTCGATTTAAATTTATTTTTTGCTAAACCTTCCTTCTCAATCGTAAAACGAAAGCACGAGTGCTGGAAAGCTCTTCCAATGCAATAGACACACACCCACATCGCCGTGTGCATGTGTGGAGGGCCGCGTGCGCAGCGGCGAAGGTGAGCGAGCTCGCTTGACGCCGTGCCAATCTCTTACGTGCATATTAATGATGCCGTTATTGTGCATTCTGCATACACCCAAAAATGTTTAAGTATGTGGCGTAAAATTTCCTTTTTTATTGATATAAACTAGTAACTGTGATTCCACCTGATAACCTGTCCATCACTGATAGTTTATTAAGAGCCTATTCACCCTAGCCTTCAAGACACCTAAATTGTAATCGGACGGGAAGACCGCAGCAGGCAAATTTTCCAGTCCTTCGAGGTAAAACACTTAGTTCAGTTTAGACCATAGAGGTTTCAACCACATAAGGGTGAATACTCGCCGAACGTCAGGTTGTATAATGATAGAAGAGAGATGGCGGAATCAAGTTAAAAAAAAAAAATTTCACGGTGTTTATTTATTAGCTACAGCCACCTGTTGTATAATTGGCCTGCCATTGTTAGGCCGCCGGCAGTTAATTAAGATGCGCGGGAGCTGCTATTGTGACGCGAGGATGCGTCCGCTCACGTTCATGTCGTACACAAGGACCCGCTTGCTGACAAACAAGCTTGACACTCCAACTAATTTCTCATATATAAGTTGTTCCACATCACACTACTACATGGCTTCGTTGGACTGATTTACTTTTTATTGACCACTTCACGCACATTTCAGTTACAAGGACACTGCGCGCGCGTGTATGTGTGCGTGTTCAGTGGTCAACAAACAGCCACCTGACTTGAATTCCAAAGCGCTTGTCACTTATACTCGTAACTTGTTGCTAAATCTAAAGGGAGCAAGCAAGGAGTCCTGAATAAAAACTGCCTGAATATCCGAGACCTTGGCGGGAACTCAACCTTCTTATCTGAGGGCGCGGCATCTACCACACATTTGGGAGTTATTGTGCAAAGTAAATAGAGATGACCTTGGAAATATTAAGCGCTCGCCGGTTTCGCGAGATAACGCTCTCAGCCGCGCACGTTACCTTGCCGGCTCAGAACGAATTTCTTTATGTGCGAAACAAGTTAGTGAAGTTGGTCACACACCTTGGGAAAAAAACCTACCTATCGCCGTCGCGTTGCGTAATTTGAAAGAGCACTGACCTGTGTAACCATGTCCCAGTAGAATCCGTCGAGCATAGACTTGCCATGTTGATGTTGTCTGCAGAGCGCGGGCCAGAGGGAGGCGCGGACGGGGCTGTTGATGGGCCAGGAGTTCTCTCTGATGAGTAGCTTGAGCTCGCGCTTGCGGGCTTGCTGGATGAGGGGCTGGATCTCCTCGAATGTTTTGAGGGGTGCTTTCTTGCCTGCGAATAAAGGTGAGGGTAAGCACTGCGTCCAGACAGGTGAGGGTTCGGAGACGGCGAGAGACTCCGCGCTTGGTGCGCGGAACGCGGCGGGTTCTATGTACATGGCACAGTAGGCGCGGGGCACATGCTGTCGCTGCGCGCGCGCCGCCGGCACTGTCGAGTGCGTCCGCGCCGCAAGCTCGGCGCTCGCCAGCGAGGGAAAACACGATAGCGCGCCCCAACACTGTCACACTTCCATTGTTTATTTGACCGTGTGACGCGCGCGCCGGTACAACAGACCAATACATTGTTAATTAAGATTTACAATCTTTGATTGTAAAACTGAGCTTATTTATTTTTATATCTGGCAGATATCATATTGATAGCTCTTCCTAACAGAGCTAAACTAAAGCAGGATATCGTACACATAGTCTAGTTGTAACATATTTAAATCATCCAAAAACCATCATGAATCGAAAATTTTCATGAAAACTAAGTACATACGTCAAAGTTAACAACACGTAGATATCACACGATAACAGCATGAACAGTGGTATAAATAGAAAGAGAAATCAAAGCAAAACGCAACGTTTTGGACGCGAGCCAATAAAACGAAATTTTCGTATTGCATACGTAATCGTAGGCAGAGACTGGGAACCAAAAGAAATAAAACTGTAAAACAAGATTACGCCCTTTGCTCTACCGAACAGGCGAACACATTCTAAATACCGCACATTGGTAGAGTTCCAAGTTGTAAGTTCAAAGTAAATAAATCAAAGTTGCAATGTATGTGAGTGGTTTAGAGGGCAATGGCACGGGATTAAAAATGTACAACTATTGATTCTCCATTAGCTACTGAAATACCTCTGTATACCTAACATCGTTTAACGTTAACTGAGTAACCACCTCGGAGCTCAGTTTTCAGCTAAATTATACAGTATCGCTAACTTTATAAAAAGGTTAAATCTCGCTGTATTTGAAAGGTTTGTGAGGGAACAATACTGGACACTGTGATCATGTTTTCGTTTTACCACTTAATCTTTTGACTAGGCGTCATTCCGATCCCGATTTTCGGCCACCATAGGCGCGGGCTTGCGGACGGCGAGCTACGGGTAGCCCACTGTCCGGTCGTCTGGTAACAAACAGTCCGGACCGAGCCCAAGACTCCGAAGAGTTGTCAGTAAACTGTAGGGGCCCATCAGGGTAGAAGCCTCCTGGGACCAAGGCTTGATGCGAAAGCGTATTACCAGGGCTCTGGGATCAAGGAAGGAATGGGGTAGGTTGTTTAGTCAGAAATAGTCTTTTCCCGATCCGCCCCAGGGCGAGATTCGTAATTGGATGATTTTTACCAACCAATAAAAAAAACCTTTTCATACACATATATTTTGTTATAATAACATAAGTATCTATTTTAGTTTCTAGAACCTGTTTAATTTTACTTTTATATTTTCACCAAGTGCACCCACCTATTTCGTATTCAGGAAATGTCTATACATTCCAGGTCGCCTGGAAGAAATCGCCGATTGCGATAAGCGACTTTATATTGTATTTTTTTGTAAGGTTTCTTTTTGTAAATTTTAAACTTTTGAGCCCGAAGCGAACGCTGGCGTTCGCACATCTATTGTCTTTCTGTTATGTCTCTAATAACGGTATTCAAAAGGTTAATTAATCATGGTGTACAATATAAACCTATATTTATAAATAAACAAAACTGAAAAGCATTTCGTAAAAAAATAAGAAAAGACCTTCGAATTGCTTAAAAAAATAATCCGCCATTATTCGAGATCAAGTAAAAAAGATTGTGATCCCTTCAATTTCGGGCGTTCGCGTAAGCATCAGGCAATTGATAAGGTTTCAGAGGCTCAATTTTAACCGATCGTGACCCGCAAAGCCAATTTTTATTCTGCCGAAACCTTTACTGGCATTTACGAAGGGTTTTTACGTGGATCATTTTTAAAAAATACGTTATTTTTGTCGTGGAATGTTTTTTAACCTTATGAATACCGTAATTAGAGACATATTATAAAGACAATAAGTGTGCGAACGCCGGCGTTCTCTCGGTGCTGAGTTTAATAGAATCACAAATTTTAGAAAGTATGGTTTTGGACACAGAACTATTTAAAATCCAGCTAAATGCGAGTATGACTCACGTAACAGCAAAAAAAAAATGACGTTTGTTGTATGGGAGCCTAACTTAAATATTTATTTTATTCTGTTTTTTTTTTATTTTTTGTTGTAGCGGCAACAAAAATACATCATCTGAAGATTTCAACTATCTAACTGTCATGGTTCATGAGATACAGCCTGGTGACAGACCAGCGGACAGCGTAGTCATATCAATAGGGTCCCGTTTTTGTCCTTTGGTACGAAACCCTATAGGGTTTCTAGCATGGCACAGCATCAGCCTTATAATGCTGCCACAGCTGGGACACAAGCCTCCTCTATATGAGAGAGAAGGGGCCGTAATCCACCACGCAGGCCCACTGCGGGTTAGATGCCATATTTCATCGAATTTTTGGTTCTAGTACATGCCGGTTCTGAGACCCTATAATCTACTTCAATCAAATTATAAACTAATCTTTATTTTATTGCACATTTTTTTTCAGTGACGTCATTTGACATAGGTACAAATCCAACATGGCCGTCTGTACCGACGGCTAGCATTCAAGTGTTAAGTAAACAAGTGAGATAAGGCGAGGTTATCTACAATGCAGTCGCCGACCAGCCGCTGCGATTGACAGACAGACGATTTATTCTTAAGTTATTACTTAGTTGTTACGTCTTAAGTTACGCAGTTTTTTTTTTATTTATTTACTCACAAATGTAGGGTAGATTCACTGGTAGAGAATGCCGTGTTGGATTAAGTCCGTCTATGTACTACTACTGTACATTATAATCATTATTATCAGCCTTTTTTTAATATTCCCAATGCTGGGACACAAGTCTTCTCTCTAGAATAGGGAATGGACCGTAATACACCACGCGGGCCCAGTGCGGGTTGGTGGAAGTCTTCGAATTTTTGGTTCTACTACATGCAGGTTTCCTCTACTGTACATGAAGATTAAATAAATAAATAAATATCTGAGTAAAATAAACTGCGTAACTAATTACACAGTGAAATAAATGGCGATTGACGTTGAGATTAGAACTATGTTGACTGTGGTATTTTGGTGATGGTTTAGCGAAGTTTTTTTTTTATAATTGATAGGCTTGCGTTTGACCACAATCTCACCTGATGGTAAGCGACGATGTGGCCGACAATGGAGCACACTCGCCTAGAAGTAACCTATTCACTCTTAACCCCTAGATTGTAACTATCAGGAAACATCTTTATGAACTTTTGACGTATGGATTGTCAGAATATTAAACTATTTTTTTTAAGTCAAAGAAAATATGAGATATACTATTGTGTAACAAATCATTCGAAAATGAGAGTTTTTATTTATTTTAAAGTCAGGTTCTACTAATAACTTTCTTAAACCTCAAATATTCTTTGAAAAAATTATTATATGACCAAGCGCTGGACAAAAATCAAAACACGATATGAACTAGTTGGTTTTATATGAAAAACACTTGAATCTGACCTTAATTTACGATTTCAAACGTGTATTGTACAAGATTGCGTTACAGAAATACTTGAAAGTTACTTACAAAGAAAAAAAAAATTTTTTTTAGTCCGCCTCGTCACCTGCACCGATGCTTTGCTCGTACGAAACCGCATCGCATCGCAATGATCACAGTGGCCGATACAGTGTCGGATCGTATCGCAGTTTTGTTTGAGACCCCTATGATTAAATTATTGTTAACTAGCGACCCGCCACGACTTCGCACGGGTGCAGTGGTGATATTAAATATATTATGTGCTTATTATAAATATAAACCTACCTCTACAATCACTTTATCTATTAAAAAAAAACGCATCAAAATCCGTTGCGTATTTTTAAAGATCTAAGCATACATAGGGACAGACAGCGACTTTGTTTTATACTATGTAATGATTCCTGCCGGAAATTAAAAAGCCTCTTCATCAAAATTATCAATTTATCTATATAATTTTGTGAAACACCATCAACAGATTGTTGCCACCTAGAGAACATTGAATAGGGAGTGTATTTCTACTAGGTTAGCTAATTTCCGCCCCATCCCTGCGTGTAAGTGGCTTCGCTTCCGATGTTGTGGAAATTAATGTTTTCTTCTTTTTATTAAGTGATAGGCAATTTATTTAGTGAATAGGCTTAGGAAATTGTTTCTCTAGTTTGATAAAATTGATTCTCTGCTTATCCTAAGATCATTTTTGTTTATGTAACGATGTATTTCCACATTAGTCTTCTATTTATTTTTTCATTGAATCATGATCACTAATGATAGTTATTTAATTCTCTCTGTAATAATATTATTTATTACATTATATTGTGGTATTTATATTATGGTGTAATAAACAATATTATATAAGAAATAATATTACACCATAAAAAAATCCAATTAATCTATATTCTATTTAAATGCACTATTTTTTACGATACATTAATACTTGTGCTTGATTTTGCAACTACATCTTGCTGAACTAAGTTAAGAGGCCGGTTCGGGACGATTTATCCATACAAACCATATCCATATAATACCAAAATCATTAGCAAGTCGAGCATATTTCAACCATATTATGGTGATATTTGGATTTAGACAATATTTATCTAGGTTCCCAGATCTTTCTTTTTTAAAAAAGCTTTAAACAAGCTGTCCCGAACCGGCCTCTTAAGGGCCTGTATTTCAGCACCCAGTATCCTGTCTCTGTAAGTATAATCTAAAGAACAAATTAAGACATTGTTTCTAATAAAACAAGTTAGTAATAATCTTCTCTATTAATCTCTCGTGCGGTTTCACTCCTCAGTGTAATTTGGATAAAAGTAATAAAAAATAAAAAGCCTCAGTCATTTTTAGGTTCTATAAACCAATAACCTGAATCAAGGCATGTAACTATTACTTGACTATGCAAATAAGCGTAGAGATATCGCGACATTGCGCAGTCTTACGAAATATTCTAAACGCTCTGTACATGGAAAATAAATCGGACATTATTACAACAATTTATTGGAAATATAGAAACATTATAATAGGATTATAGATATTATAGAATATAGGAAAGTAATAAGACAAAGACAAATGGTTAATACTGTAACGGGTGGAGAGACAGTCCTTTCGCTTACCTACATGATTTGAGAAAACTTAAGAATGCGGTCGCACCTGATGGTAAGAAGTCGATGCGATTGTTGATGGTGAGGCGTATAAGTTTATTAAACTCTTGAGCCCTAAGCGAACGCCAGCGTTTGCACACTTATTGTTTTCTATTAGATCTCTAATTACAGTATTCGAAAGGTTAAAAGCCTATTCACTCTAGCCTTGAAGACACCCAAATTATAATCGGATGGAAAGACTGCAGCAGGCAAATTGTTCCCGTCCTTCGATGTGCGCGATGAATGAATACATATAACAACAACAACAATACGTTATTTCTAAAGTAAATTACCAGTCACCCTATATGTAACAATATTACAGATCAGCTCATTACGGTCCTAAAATACTAGTAGCAGTTTCAATAAAAAAGGCCTCTCCTCCAGAAATTCTAGACACGAACCACTTCCTCGTAGATTTTCGTATTGATTATAATTTCGCAAGAACTGATATGGCGATTATGACGTCAGCCTTGCAAGCATGTACGCAAACCATGAGTGTATTCTTGGGTTTAAGATACCGTTTGTTTTATCAGATGGAGTAATCCTCCAGCTATTTTCGGTTTGTTTTCATCGAGATAATCTTCCGTTATTTTCACCCAATTGAAAAGTTACTGACTCGGTTACAATTTGAATGTCACGTGCCTCACCATCAACGATTGCATCACTGCTTACCTTCAGGTGGGATTGCAGTCAAGCATTAGTTTATATGAATTAAAAGAAAAAAATAGTAGTTCAATATTTACATTGAAGAGATCGTTCGGTAAGAGCCAAGCCCGAATCGATAGCGGCCATTGTACCACACGCGCACCAAAGGGACGTTACCAAAACCGTTGCCTTAAATTATCATGACTACCATGACATGTCAAAATGTCAACCGTGTGAAACAGGAATAAAGCCAACGACCATTAAGTTCGTTAGATGGAGCCATACACCCTATTATCTCCATCCCTTTAACAGTTCAGTCTAGATAGTCAAAAGGATCGCGTAAGATCTTGCGATAAGGCTTCAGAAGTGCCTGATATGACTGGGAGAAATTTTGAAAGAGTGATCATGGCCTTAAAACGTACAGAACTACTGAAGGACGCAGATTGGTCTGACAAAACCTCTCGTTCCAACATAGACCCGGAAAAATCATTTGAAGATTCCTAAAATACAAATAGAAAGCCCATGCTCAGCAGTCGCGCTTGGACCTACAAGTCCTGAATTCCTGATCCTGACCTTAATTAAAATACACAGAGCAACTAAAGGATGATGGGTAGAAGGCAAATTGCACCCCTAGCGCATGAGAAATCATTTGATCACGCATTTGAACCCACATTGAGACAGTTACGAAAAAAAATGCATCGACAGTTGGAAACATGAAAAAACAATAGGTAGAGTTTAACAAGATCTCAGCCTAAAATTATCAATTCAGAAAGCAGATGATAAAGAATTGAATAAAGCCAGTCTAAAGCTGTTTGTGATAATACATAATTATGTATCCGTAGATTGCTTTATCCGTGACCCCGGGGGAGAACAGACGTGACGGCTATACACGTTATCAGTTATCAAGAGTTTTACAACGAAAACGTTTTCTGTACTCAACCAGATTGAAATATGTAACAAGCCATTGATACACAAACAATGTTTTAAATAGCAGTTTTCCATGCCAATTTAGAATTGCGATGTAATAATGCAGTTCTGTTGTATATTATCAACAATGAGTACTTTCAACTTATCTTCATGCTCAAATAACCAATAATTATTTTAGTCATTAGACTCAAATAGGCAAATGTAAAAGATAATGGATGTTAGTATTTTTAGAACTTATCAATGGTATGGCTATTTTAGTCGGAGACGTCATAACTTTTCCTGTTGTATTTTTATTTTATTAATAGGAGTCAAGTAAATGATAGCCGTCCACGAGAAAACTGTAACAATTGGTTAATCCCAACTAAATCAACAGTTTTAAACAAGCTTTTATTTCGGTCATCATAATTAAACGTGTACTCAAAATTGTTTTTATTTATGCTTTTGACCGTTCACAGTGTGTTAAGAACCCCATTTTTGTTTCATCATGTTTTTATTCAAGAAATCGATAATTTGCATCATTTTTAGTGCTAGAGTTCAACTCCGGCTTTGATACGACTTATAGTTTATTTTTAAAAAAATGTCAAAGTCTCGTAATATCCGCATCATGGAAAACGAAAAAAAAATTCTAAAAAATCAACTGAACTATTTATTCTAGTTTTTGTTATTTCCATTAATTGTTCATACAATACCCTGTCTTTTCTCTCATTTCGGTTGATCTAACATGAACTGGACGCGACATATGATTTTTTTTCTCATTTTTCGTTTTTATTTTTTTATTCAACCGTAACAACGTATTAGCAGATTATTTCTACTTTATAATATTGTTTACACTTAGTATTATATACAGTATTAAAACCATAAGCTAATTCCTTGTTATCTAGAAGTTATTGATAATTTTGTATTTCCTTCAGGGCTGTCACTTGTTAATATCCGAAAAAACAATTATTTGACTCAATAAAAAAATCAATCAATAAATTTTTTGGTTTGTGCCCATAGTAAGTTGTTGGTTATCATGAGTACAATCACGTGTTTAAGTATCGTACACTAATTACCAGTCACCCTATATAAACACAGTTATTACATAATTATTTGATTAATATAAAATAAAGAATACCAATGACAACAGGGTATGGTGTAAGTGGAAGGCATTACATTATGTACGTATGTACATTAGAACTTGAAAATAGTTTAGACTAGAGCTCTGACAAAGATTAAAAAATAAACCGAATACTTGGTTACCATTAACTTTCCCTAACATTGTAACCTTCAGTAGATAAATAAATAAATGAATTGAATCGATCCAGGAGACCAGAATATAATTTACATTAATTACACCATCGGCTATTGCTGTAAATAAATTAAAATATTATAGCGTTGAAAACAATTTTCAAAATTGTTTGAAGTGACAACCCTAACTGCGGATATTTCGGATATTACAAAAAATATCTATAACTTCTAGATAACAAGGAATTAGCTTATGGTTTTAATACTGTATATAATACTAAGTGTAAACAATATTATAAAGTAGAAATAATCTGCTAATACGTTGTTACGGTTGAATAAAAAAATAAAAACGAAAAATGAGAAAAAAAATCATATGTCGCGTCCAGTTCATGTTAGATCAACCGAAATAAGAGAAAAGACAGGGTATTGTATGAACAATTAATGGAAATAACAAAAACTAGAATAAATAGTTCAGTTGATTTTTTAGAATTTTTTTTTCGTTTTCCATGATGCGGATATTACGAGACTTTGACATTTTTTTAAAAATAAACTATAAGTCGTATCAAAGCCGGAGTTGAACTCTAGCACTAAAAATGATGCAAATTATCGATTTCTTAAATAAAAACATGATGAAACAAAAATGGAGTTCTTAACACACTGTGCCGTTGAAGAGTTTTTTTTATATCTGGATGTCCTAGATGTGAAATCGGATCATCCTGGCCATAAAAATGCATTGTCATCGGAACTAACCGGACATGTAAAAATTCAACTCCGTAGGATAAGAGGAAGTGTTTGTAATTCAGCTCAAAAGAATTAACCCAAATAAACAAACTTAACACACAAACATGACAAATTAAATAGGAGTTTGTAAATCGGTACATTATCAGTCAAGTGCGAGTCAGATTCGCACGCGAAGAGTTACGTAGTAAAAATCAGCAAAAAAAAAAAACAAATTTGTGGTTTGGGAGCACCCCTTAAATATTTATTTTATTCTGTTTTTAAGAAATCAGAAATACATCATAATATGTGCGAAAATTTAAAGTGTCTAAAGTTAGCACGGTTCATGAGATACAGCCTGAATATAAGACAGACGGATAGTGGAGTCTTAGTAATGAGGTCCCGTTTTTACCCCTCTGGTACGGAAACCTATGAAGGTTGATAGGTAGATGAAGAGAAGCTGACTAAATAAAAGGGCGGGAGTATATAAACCACCAAGGGTCAAATTTATCAACATAGCTAGTTGCGATTATCGAAAACAAAACCCCATGACTTCCACCAAGGCCTGGCGTGGGACATCGCCGCCGCCGATCGCCCCAACGAGGACACGGGGATACTCCTCCCAAGCAGGCCACACCTCGTGTGCTCCACCGTGTCATCAAACAAAACAGTTTGTGTTTTGTTTTAAATAATCGCGATTAGTTTTATTGGTGAATTTGGCCCATTCATTAGCCATTTCATTTTTTATTAGTTGATACTACACTATAAAAATATTTAGAAAATAGTCACAATACCGTGGCGTGTCGCCCTCACGTGCAATGTTAATTATTTTAATATGTTTTGCTTGATATGAGAAACTTTATACCGCCATAAAATACAATAAACCAGTCTATCTTATCAAATTAATCCTTTTTTTTGTTGTTTAATTTATTTGAAGACCACTGTTTTTTTGCTTGCAATTTCATACGAAATTTTGAACATTTTTCTTTGCAGTTTGACAAGTAAAGTTGAGGGCATTTTTTTTTTAGGTACAGTCCACTTCACAGCGATCAGCGTTTATACCACGTATATCGAAAGACCGGAATAGTTTGCTTGCTGCGATCTTCCCGTACGATTAAAATTTAAGTGTCTTCCTGGCCCTGTCGATCCGCCTGACCATCAACAATTCCATCACTGCTTACCATCACGTGAAATTGCAGATAAAATAAAAAAAAATGAGTAAGAATAAAACCAGACAAAGTCAGACTTTTTGAATGCGTGTGCGGCCAAATTAAGCGGTGTTCGCTTTTTTTTATATTTAGCCACTAGCTTTTGCCCGCGGCTTCACCCGCGTACATAAAATATAGCCTATGTCACTCAGGAGTAAAGCAGCTTTCTATTGTTGATAAAATTTTTCCAATCGGACCAGTAGTTCCAGAGATTACCTCCTACAAACAAAAAAATAAAAAAAACAAACTTTACCTCTTTATTATATTAGTGTAGATTTCTCTTTATTTTAATTTGACATGATTGTGTCTTGAAAGAAAGAAAACCTTTTTATTTACGGTACGCTTCTTGTTTCTGCTTGCTGTATCATTGGCGCAAGTGGACCGGACTAACAATTCTTATTTTTAAGTTCTCAGGAGACTACAGAATCCGTACTTATTATCCAGTTTTTTTTTTTGCCAATCGTATGTATATAAGCATGACTTTTGATGTCTTTGTTTTGAAATGAGAAATTATCAAATTAATTTTCAATTAATTCAATTTTAATTTTAATTAGGGGAGAGTGTGGACCATAGCGTCGACCCGCGAAATATTTACGTTGAAGTTTTTTTTTAAACTAAAGAGACTTTTAGAACAAACATAGTGACGTAAGATTTCGAGTCCCAATATGAGTGCATGAATCACCAACACCATTTAGGTATTAGCAGTCTCAATATACAGTGCGTATTTTTATCTTTTAAGATTGTGAAAAGCCACTGCGCATGTGTTTACAAACGTTTAACTGTTCGGGTTTGCGTAATCATTGAGATCCAGCTGAGACTGGTAAGCACATTTTGTTGCCTTATATTCCCATCTTCAACCCTTCCTTATATTATAAATGAAAGCTAGGACCTAAGACTAAGGATCTAATGTGGTCCTTAGTCCAATGTCCTAAGCTTTCATTTATAAGGCACACGTGTTTTTTTTTCTCATTTAATTTTCTTTAACTTAGCAATCTGCGTTACAATACTTACAATGGGCCATTCGTTTGTCATGTATTGTTTTTTTTTTTATGGGTATCTTCAAAGGAAGCTTCACAAAGCTTGCCCAAGTGGTGGGGTCTTCAAGCGGTCTACTAGGACAGGAACGCTGTCTTTTTAGAAGAAAGTGTTGAGCGCTTCCCGTGCCTTCCAACCTTGATGCAAGTAGATTTACATGTCCGGACAGTCCAGTCTGATACTTTTTGCTGAAGGTATTAAGACAGAGGCGCCCAGATAGGCGTGTGTGGCACTCGTGTTAGAAGTGTAGTTCTACCTTTAACTCTGTCTTTTTGTTACGCATTCATGATTAAACTACTGAAGCGATTTTATAAAATTTGATAGGTATGGAGTGAGCTTGAAGTCCGAAGGACTTAGTTAAAAAGACAGTCAGTCTGAAAACATCCAAATTATAATCGGATGGGAAAGACCGCATCTTCCCCTCCGATTATAATTTGGATATTTTAATGGCTAGAGTGAATAGGCTCTGAATAAACTAGTGTGTCTCACCATCAACAATTGCATCACTGCTTACTACTGTTTGCTGCTTAGATGGGCAGTCAAGCATAAGTTTATATGGAAATTTAGACTTAAATGGTAATAGAAATTCCAATACGATTCAGTGACTTTCAGAGACGAACTTTCTTACACATTTCTCGGTTCCTTTGTAAAGAAAATTTTAATTGGTTCTAATGCTCGCTTGAACAAATATGGCCGCTATTAAACTCAAAACAAAACATTCAGTATTCTGTCAAATCGCTCTTAACAGTTATTTCTATTTACTAACAAAAGTCGTGGGCCGGTTCACGCTCATAAATAAAGTAAAAATTCCTCATACAAGCAGCTCATTAATATATTTTATAATTTCTTTACCAACATCTAGTATGACGTGGGATCTACGTCAACCGAGCGCGTCGCTGGCGCATCCGATGGGTTAATTTATTAACAAACTTGGCAAGTTCCATAGTATATTACTAACTATTAAACTAAATATATTTACTAACTAAATTATGCCAGTGGCTTGTGTGAAAGTCGATTTTTCCATACAAATTCCCAACCCCCGTTTGGGTTTTTGGGTTACCAATCGTCCGGACCAAGCACTGTCATCGACGACGCGCAAAATTCTCGCTCGCCTCAAGGAGTTGTCAGCAAACCGTAGGGAGCCTGCAGATGAGTCGAATCCTACTGGGGCCAAGGAAAGGAAGGCTCTGGTCCTGGTATAAAGTCAACGTAAGAACAGAGTGGGTTTGTTGGTGTGTGATGTGCCGTTGTTAGTCAGTAAGAGTTTGAAACTATTTCCCAAGGGCGAGATGTCATTGGATGATTTTTACTCACCGTAAAAAACCCCTTAGGGGTGGAGTTTTATAAAATCCGTTCTTATCGGATGTCTAGACTCAGTTTTTAGGTGTTATAATATCTTTTTTTTTTATAAAAAAAAGGTGTTATAGTATCTGACATTTCGTGATTTAATCAGTGAGTGGTATTTCGTTTCTATATAGAAGATTTATACGCTTGCATTGAGATATTTATGAAGTTCTGTATTACACGTTGGAATGCGGGCATTACTGCTTCTATCATGTTTGTTATTCATGACAGATGTTGCCTAGAAACATCTTAATTTAGTCCGTTTATTTAGAACAGAATTGATGAGAAAAACGTAAAGATCAATAGCACCCATATAATATACTAGCGACCCGCCCCAGCTTCGCACGGGTGCTAAAATTGAATATATTATGCATGTTTTATACACATAAACCTTCCTGTTGAATAACTCTATCTATTAAAAAAACCGCATCAAAATCCATTGTGTACTTTTAAAAATATAAGCATACATAGGGCATAAGCAACATTGTTTTATGCTATGTACCTAATGATGATTTTAGTAACTTTTTTTATGGTGGGCAAAAATCATCTAATGACGAATCCCGCTCTTGAGCGGAGCGGGAAACAGTGTCAGTCTCGTTTTAGTAAATTTGGAAATTCTAAATATCTTCAGTTTAAATAATCTAGTTATAACACTTTTAAAAACAAAATAAAGGTTTAAAAAAATCAGCTATCTTTAGGCGTTTTTTTGTCCCTCTACATTTATTGGTGATCAAATTAAAGTGAAAAAAGAAACAGTTTATTTTTATTTTTGTGAAAAAAATATTGTTATTGCCGTTATCATTTTAAATAATTGTTGCACTTCAGAATGTATAAGGTGTAAATAAATGTCGGATAACCTAAACAAATAAAAAAATAAATAAATAAATCATTTAATTCCTCGGGGGCCCCGAATTTAGTCCGTTTATTTAGAACGGAAATGATAAAAAAAATAAAGATCAATAACTCCCTATATTAGTCGCGCCAGATTGTGAGACAGCACGTCGCCATAAAGAATTAATTAACATTAATTGATTTTAAATAACCATTGCCAACTCGATTATCATTCTATTTTTGTAGCGTCAACCCTATTTTAAAACTAACATACGACACAACGTGATTTGCTTACCATGGTAAGCATCTTACGAATGACATCTATTAATGTAGGAAGATACTCAATATAATTAAAATTCTTTATTAAAATGTTCATTTAAAATTTTTAGTTCTAATTAATTGCAAATTAGTATTATTTTATTATCACTTCTGTACCTATTTTTCTGTATTCTTCATCTTGTCTTGCATTCTGATATGTGGACATAAATAAATAAATAATTACATTACTCTTTTTTTAACACCATATATTTATGGGGCTAGCGGTGCTGACATGTAAAAAAAAAATGTTACTACTAGTGGGGTTACAATGGTAGACAAGTGCTTTAAAATGTATGGTGTAAACAATTGTTGGTTGGCTAATAAAGAAAAAGAAATCCACAACTATCACACAACGCCATCTGGTCTCACCAAGCAGTGCTATGGTAAACAAATGGTAAACATAGTTAGATATTTCTAAATACATACATAATTATATGTAGATTCTGATTCTGAAAGACGGAACAAATTATCGTGATCATCACACAAACATTAACTTAATTTTGTCTAGAGTAAGAATCGAACCCACGATCTTCGGTTTAGCTATCAGGGCCACTAACCACTGTACCAACAGGACAGACTAACTGTCTTTGTTTACCGAGACTTGGCATCACCACTGCCAGATGTCACTACTTACTTTACTCATGTTTATTATTGTGTTTTCATTTGCTCACGCGCATACAACATTGTTTTGATTATTTAATCTAAATTATACATTTTTTTCATGCTTTTGCTATTGTGGTGGTAAAAATTTGAATAGTGATACATTGTTCTAATAATAGCACTTTTTATCTACTAGAATGAGTCTACCAAAGAAATGTGTACTATATACCTATATATAAAACTCAATACTACTTTTCGTTATTATTTTATAACTCAAGAACGGGTTCATATGCAAACTGAATGTTTAGGCTTTGTTCGGACTATTTAGTAGATGGTTTATGTGAGGTTTGTTTTTCAAAATCGCTCGAGCGGTTCTTCATTTATCACATTTTTCTGTTGCCGGAAGCGAAGCTGCGGGCAAAAGCTAGTACTTAATGCATAATGATTAAACCATCTAATTTTCCTGAAGAAATTCCCAACCAATAAATCATTCGCAAAATATTTATCATAATATTTTATTCGAATCAATACCTAAATTTTGTATCATGGTGTATCATCGCTTGTTTACACAGGATTAATAATACATAAATAATAATTTAAAATTGTGTTGTGACCTTTTAATACTCGATATTCGACGTGATACGGATCACGGTGCCGCTGGTATTAACATGATAATTACTACTGTACACAAATTATCATGTACACGTACGTGTCAAGTATACTAACGTCACATTACAAATACCCTCAATTTTCAAACGTAACGTTAAGATTAGATAATGTAAAAGTCCAGACAAAAATAAGATTAGAAATTACATAATAACATAATCAAAGTCCTTCAAGAATGACTCAAAGGCTTTTGCAGAAATCATTATATTTGTACAAGGAAATCTCAAGATAATATGTCATTACTCATTTTCCTGCTCGAACCGTAACCTAAGCGGATGTGTGAACCGTTACATCGTCAATAATGCGACAGGATGAAAGGAAAACCGTAATTTGGCGCCAGATGACGACAAAGGCAAGCTAGTACGGTTATTACTATTATACAAGCTAGAGGAAACTAAGAAAGAAAAAGAATCAAGAAGGATCTGTCGAATTGTAAGCCTTTGGAACTCAAGGCTTTACCGTACCCCAGAATTCATGTTTTACTGAACCACCAACTCTTAACACACTGATATTGTACCCTTCATGCCCTATTGCCTGCTCATTACAAGAACTGATGAATGATCACATTTACTCAAAAATAATCTTTTAATCTCAAAAGTTCAATGAAAATGGACAATGATAATCTACACCAGTGATTCCCAAAGTGGTCCAGGTGGACACCCAGGGGTCCACGGAAGACTTGCTGGGGGTCTACGTAGGCGTGAATAGAAAATGGGGGTCCATAAGACGTTAATGGGGGTCCACGAAAATTTATCTGCTTAAAAAGCCATAGAACAAAAATTGTTCAAAATGGTTGGTAGAGCACGAGGTTGAAGGGATGTAAATGTTCACAGATACACCTTGTATAGGGACAGAACTCAGAAGCGACACAATTTTTATTTTTTGGTGACTTTAAAAATGTGGTAGAAATATAGTAGCAGGGGGTCCACCGAAACCAGTAAAATTTTAAAAGTGGTCCACGGGAAAAATAAGTTTGGGAACTACTGATCTACACTAATATAATAAAGAGGTAAAGTTTGTTTTTTTGTTTGTAGGAGGTAAACTCTGGACCGATTGGAAAGATTTTAGCAACAATAGAAAGCTGCTTTACGCTGCTATTTTATGTACGCGGGCGAAGCCGCGGACAAGAGCTAGTTATATAAATATTTGTACGCCTCTGGGCAAAGCATGGAAGATCTACCGAACTGTAACACCTCGCACACCTATGTTTTACAAATAAATCATTCTGATTCTGATCATAGCTACAGATTGTAGGTCCAACTTTGAATCTTTAAAGACAAGCTAAGACAACTACTTAAGGTTCGTAAGGACGAGAACTAAGACCTCAGTGTTGCTTTTTGATGATATAATACAATTTCTATTGCTCATCTTCTTTTTGTAACCATCGAGTCATTTTAAAGGACGGTAAAGACCTAACCGCAGGGAAAACGTAACCCATTCTAAACGTTACAAGCACTAGTGACTAAAATTCCTTTTTTGCCTTTATAAAATGCATAGTAACAACGATTATTCACACAGGTAACAATACTTTCATTGAGAAGGATTTCCTTATACGTAATGAATAAAACAATAAAATGTATGGGAGTGTGACGTTTAAACTTATGACGGAGTTCACGTAGCACAAGATGGATTCCCGTCAATTACTCACTAATTGATATTAGAAAATATCAATTAGTGAGTAATTGACGGGAATCCATCATCTCTTCTTACGAAGCCTATAGAAATAGGCTTCGTAAGAAGAGATCATAAAAGAGTTGATCGTTGAGCTATACGTGCAATATCACATGTTGTTTAACCAGCTAAAGTAAATAGTCATAATCATCAATTCATCGAACAGAAATGTACTGATGATGCGATCTTGACTCCTGCTCAAAGACAATAGGCCTATCTCCCGCAAATAAAACCTTTTATAGCTGATTAAGCTGCATATGACAATCCCCAGTCGAAAAAAATCATGCGATCCGTTTTCTTAGATTTTGGTAAATACAGAAGACCAAAACAATGTTGCAGATACGCATTGTCAGAATAAAGACTTAGAAACTAGCTATTCAGCAAAGTACAAGTGTTTCATTTAGGAACAACATCATCTGATAAAGTAACAGGAAATTGTACACAAAGACGAACCAAATCAAAAATATACATTCAAAGATTGTAAATAAACATCTCAATAGTTCAAGGTAAGTATCGTCTGACTCTTTGAAATCAGGAAGGAAGTTAACATTTTGAAAAGCGTCCAAAATTCACGACTCACACGCATACGCAGAATGCCAATCCCGATGCATCACTGAGAAACGAAATTAAGATTTATTGTACAGCTTCTATGACCGAACGTTACGGGCGCTTTCATATTTCAGAATTACTAATTGTTTACGTTGGGTTTGTTTGAAATTCTGAGAACTCGGAACAACGTTGGATCATAAAACATGAAACCTCAAAGGTGATGGCATTAAAATATTGTTTTCTGAGAGTTAAAACAGTAGAACAGAATAAAATGGCGTCCAAATTAATTTCTTTACTTACTCTTGGACCACTCCAACATCCTCTCCATCGTAGGTGACTTGCACAATTTCTGAACTACCGACATTATAAAAACAAAGTCTAATAAAGAAATCTTGCATTGTTTTCAGTTACACCATGAATGAAGCTCGTTATCTCGCGAAGTATGACTCAAACACTTTAATAGGCACCATAATAAATCACATTTATCTTGTCACTAAGATCACTGTTCAAACTATGTATAACAGTCTCCTTGGAGAATGAAGACAGAATTTGTCGGCACTATAATAATTTTCACGAATAATTTTTGATATCGTTTTATTGAAACCGATAAAAAATTGGGGTTCTATTCTAGGCCACAAAGTCATTAATGCGACTAATTAAATAATTAATTGTAAATTATAAAGTAAAAACAGCGAGTTGAGGTTGACTGATGAGTTCTTATGCCGAATCGTGACTAAGCCGATTGCAACTATGCCCCGTATTTTATATTACAATTTGCTGGTGTAACATTAAGCCCCTGTTGTGTAGCGAAACCTCGTTTAATTTAAAGAAAAAAGCAACAACAATTATATACTAAATGGATCGATATGCTAACTGGTTGGGAAGGTTAACCTACCAAATTAGGACCTTGCAACAAGTTACGCAATAGATTGTCGCGTCTGTTTTCTCTCTCGGATTACATTGCAAAATATTGTCATCTCCTTCCGTCATCACTTCTATGAGAATAGGTACTTAAGGGCACTTTCTATTCAATGGGAAGCATTGTGTTCGACGATTGCTGTCCCAGAATTGTGACCTCTACAATCTTTGGTTAGATTTCATCATCATTTCAGTCAACGTTAAGACCTTTATTGAGGCTTTAATCATAGTTCCATAAAATAGAATGATCTGGAGATGAGGGTCTCTAGCTTAAGAGTGAATAGGTTATTTGGTAAACAAGCTTCATCACGTTGTCCACATCAGCACTTACCATGAAGTGAGAATCTGACAAAAGCAACCCACAAACCTATCAATAAATAGTGCAAAAAATGAATATGGATAAGTACTCAATTCTATAATTACTGAAGGTATAGTAGTCAGGGAATGTCTTAAACCCAGGGCACACCGCTGGAGGCGCAGCGGAGCGCAATTGAAGACAACTATTTAATACAAACCTTACTTTGAATCTTACTTTGACATGCGATCTACAAACGCTCGCGCGCATGCTCTTGTAGTAGCTTGAAGGGTCTCCGAACGCCGCAAGCGAATTTATTCTTTTGTAGACCGTATGTTAAGGTAGTTCTTTTCTTTTCTTTTTTTTTTAAATTACACAACGTCGTCTAGTCCCAAGCTAAGCAGAGCTTGTGTTATGGGTACTAGACAACTGATAAACATACTTATATATTTCTAAATACATACACATTGCAGATAAATAACACCCAGACACAGAACAAATGATCGTGCTCATCACACAAACATTTGTCCTGGGTGGGAATCGAACCCACGACCTCCGGCTTAGCAGTCAGGGCCACTAACCACTAGACAAACAGGCCAGTCAAAAGTTAAGGTCTATATTAAATTGATGTCTTCAATTGCGCTTCGCCACGCCTCCAGCGGTGTACGCTGGGCCTTAGTGCCTCGAGTCACGTAGACCACTGCATTATGCATACGGATATCTTAACGGAAATCCAGAGATAAATCTGTTCCCTATAAAAATTCGGTTCTTATACCGAGAATTATAATGATTCGATATCGACATATTTACTGTTCTTCAGTTATGTTTTCCTCATAGGTTTACGGAGGATATGAAAGGAGTTGCGGTTCTATAGTTCCGTTTTTTAATTCTAGACTTCGATTGGACAACTCAGAATGTCACACTCTAGAATATGTTCCCAATTTTCTGGAGTTTGACATTTTAAGTTGTCAAATCGTAGTCTAGGATTAAAAAACGAACTATAGATGAGAGATGCTTAGAAATAAGTGCGCAGCGTGTAACTATATTGACAATGTATTATGTTTCGGTTCAAAGATCACATTCAAGGCCATGACAGGTGGATAACCTATAATAAACTATGTTGCATTTTCCTCAATAGTTCTTTCATTGTTTGTTATCATGGAAACAATTTTCTCGCTCTACTATCAGCTTGAGGCAAAATTCCGTTGTATATCCTAAACAACAGTGATTAGTATATAATAATTGTGATCCCAATTAGTTCAAACCCTATTCAGTGTAACTCATTAACATCAATACCTGCCGGATATCAAATTCTGCGTAATCATTACATAGTATAAAACAAAGTCGCTTCCTCCCTATGTATGTTTATATCTTTAAAAATACGCAACGGATTTTGATGCGGTTTTTTTAATAGATAGAGTAATTCAAGAGGAAGGTTTATGTGTATAAAACATGCACAATATATTTAATATCAGCATTGATGCTGGGGCGGGTCGCTATTTAAGAATATAATAAAGATTTTGCTTTGCTAAACGAATTTTTAAAATAAATTACGCCCCTGTAATTTGCCTCATTCTAAAAGCCATTCAAACGCCATTATTTCACGAACACAAAAACAACTCAATTACTTTGGATTCGGCACTTTCGCCAGGTGGCGTGGTACCCCCACTACGGGCACCACGCAAGCGCAGCCATGTGCTTCATCGACCTTGAGATCGCACGCGCAACTGCGAAATATTCGGTCAACACAAAACAACAAAAATAATGCGACTACCCTCCGGAATTTTTTGACAAAGAGTAGGTAGGGGTAGACCCCATCTTGTTCTACATTTGCATAACCCTCCGTAATAAGCAGGTGTGGTGTTGTAATAGTCTAAAATACCGTTGTTGCGACTTTAAGACCTCTTATGTGTAAAATTCAACTTTATGAGAGAATTGATAAAAACCGTCGACTGAAAAAAATATAATGAAACCAACTACAACCATAAATATAAGTAATAGCTAAATCATTTCTTGTTTTTAATTTTAATATTGTTTGTTGAACTTAATAGTAGTATAGTAAGTAGTAGAAAAAAACCGTTTTCAATGACAATTATTTTAAATATAAAATTAATATTTTATTAGAAAGCACATAGTACATTTTAAAATCTACACTAATATAATAAAGAGGTAAAGTTTGTTTGTTTTGTTTGTAGGAGGTAATCTCTGGAACTACTGGTACGATTGGAGAAATTTTAGCAATAATAGAAAGCTGCTTTACTCCTGAGTGACATAGGCTATATTTTATGCACGCGGGCGAAGCCGCTGACAAAAGCTATTTGTTAAATAAATGACGAGTAAATCGTATACACATCAGAGTTTTTGCATTCGATAGAGCTTCAAAATGTTAAAAAAAACTGGTGTAAAAAAGTGATTTTGCCAAAAATTACACATAAGAGGTCTTAAAGTCGCAACGACGATATGTCGATTAGGGTCTGACTCTGCATGTTGGTACTTTCGCCAAGTGTGGCGTGTTACCCCCACTTTGCGCAAGCGCATGGCATCGGACCATCGCCGCACGATTTTGCGTTTATCACGTGTTTATGTTGGTTCACCTAGTTTCATGTTTATAGTCTTTATTGCTTAGTTCTTTTTTATGTTTTGTGAGTTAAAAGATTGATGTCACCTAGTAACTCTTGAACAACGAGCGAACGCCGGCGTTCGCACACCTATTGTGTCTGTAATAATGGTAGTCGACAGGTTAAAATTATGACTTTAGATTCACCTTATTAAAAACAAGATATTTTATAGATATTATGTTAATGAAAAACTAAATAAATTACTAGGATGCACATGACTTGGTGGTTTGTAAATAAAATATATGAATTTATGGCTTACAATAAACAATAGGCCATAATAAAATTATGTATTGTTTTATTACTTTAGAACTAGAACTAATTGTTAAATAACTCAATTTAATTGGAAGCCTTCAAGAAAAATATAAAACCTAATAATGTTCATGTCTGCAAATGGCATGAGCTAGTTGAATACAGAAAACAAATCAATCAGGAAAAAATATAATGATAGAGGAGCCTAGTTGAGGATTTTATTGTTATCAGAAAAGCAACCCTATGAAAATCTGATGCACTTGAGTATATCCAAGCGACTATTTGTTTATTTATACATTTTTGAAAAGTCTATGGCAAGTTTTCATTTTAGTGAGGAGACTTTTTTCGTTTTAGAACATAATCTTCACAATTTAATAGTTCCCCTTAGCGCTTTGGTAACTGCAAGTTTAGTATCCTGGGCATGAAGAAAATTGAAGTTAAAAAGACGATTAGCGCAATGGTTGAGAATATCTTAATCAGGGCGCCTGCGTATTATTGCTGCGCAACTTGTCGCGGGTTTAAATATTTATTTATTTTACAAAAACTTTTTGCATTAGAGTAAATAACACTGTACAGTACGGCGCTTGAAAACTCGTACAAAAATAAAGGTTTTAAAAAAATAATTCCAATAACAGTTTTAACAACAATAACAACTGCAAATTGCCTTTATTTGTTTCAACCATTTTTTTTTTTTCTACGAGTTTTCAATCGCTAAAATTCGCGGAGCCTAACCACAGACTCGCCAAGAACCGACAATCGTACCACAATCGTACTGTATAAAGGAAGAGTTAATAAGCACTATATGGCATACAGATAAACGGATCTACATGTATTGTGTCATGGCAGTTTTCATGTTTGGGAATTCCACTTCTCCTACTTCATCCTAGAGCAAAGAAATCATCAGAAGATTTCCCACCTCAAAATAAAAAACACTATACAGGATCAAAAAAAGGGTACTAGTGCGGGTTTCGCAACTGTTTTTTTTTTTCAATAATATAATTTTAAATTAATAAAGGAACAATTACTGAATCATTATCATAATGAATATAAAACAGATTAAGATAAAATACGACTTTATCTCACGTGAATTGAAGTAGTGTAAATGCTTCACTTCACAATCCTTCAAAAAGAAACACCAAAGGCGGGACTTTTTATCAATGATTCATTTCTCACACGTCACTGCACTTTTATTAAATATGGCATTTTCCTCAGAGATAATCCAGACATGTTTATTTTTTATGGTGGGTAAAAATCGTCCGATGACACTCCCGCCCTTGGGTGGATCAGGAGTTAGTGTCAGACTCTTACTAACTAAACTACTCACGCCCGCTTATGGTGGGAAAAATCACGAAAAAAAAAAATGACGAATAACGCCCTCGGGAAGAGGGGGAAACAATGTCAGACTTGCACTGACTAAAAGACCCATTCCATTCTTTCTTAGCCTTCATCCCGGAGTCGTAACTTCCTTTCAGACACTGGACCAAGGCCCCAGTAGGTTTCGGCCTTGCATTTGGGCCTCCCACAAAAGCTGGACACAGACCCCAATAATTTACAAAGGCTGAGAAAACTGTAAATCCACGCATCCCTTATCAGCAGTACTTTAGATATTGCTCTTATCATCGGCTCAGATTTCTTAACTGATAACAGTCATTACTGAGATGAGAATTGTTTGCCCCTTCCATTGATAGCAAACATTGTGCTGTGACCTAGATAGGGCTAGAATAATAATAGACTAATAATAGAATATGAATATACATTATACATATTGTTTTGAGTAGAATGTTCTAGTAATAACTGCATGTAATAGGAACATGACAATGTTGTTTGCTACGACTGATACGTGAAAGCAGAAACATATTTCTTACTAGCTTCTGCCAGCGGGTTCACCCGCGTAGTAGGTTTCTCAAAGCAAACTTTCGAACCCCGTTTCATCCCTTTAGGGGATGAATTTTGGTAAATCCTTTCTTAGTGTTTGTCTACGGCATAAAATTAAGCCTTGTGCAAAATTTCACGCTTCTAGTCCCAGTAGTTTCGGCTGGGCGTTGATATGTCAGTCAGTCAGTCAGTTTCTCCTTTTATAGAATACTTACTAGCGACCCGCCCCAGCTTCGCACGGGTACTGATATTGAATATATTTTGCATGTATTATTCACATATACCTTTCTCTTGAATCACTCTATCTATTAAAAAAACCGCATCAAAATCTAATCTTTTAAAGATCTAAGCATACATAGGGACAGACAGCGTCTTTGTTTTATTCTATGACAGCGACAGCGGTAAGCAACTTTGTTTTATACTATGTAATGCTATTGATTCGTCATATTCTCGAATATATATAAGTCATATCTAATATTTATAGTCAAAATCTTTAAAATTCTTGAACTTTCTTAATTGTTACAGACATACCTTCTTCATGAATCACTCTGTTTATTGGTGAAAACCGCATGAAAACTGTTCAGCAATTTTTAAGTTAGTCGTTGACTAACAGATAGCGTCGTGGTAACAGACTTTATTTTATAATACGTAAGAAAAAAACAGCGTTTCAGATGCCTCACTCAAACCAACTCTAATGTCGCAAGAGTGCTGGAAAAAATCTATTGAAATAAGCAGCACCTTTATTCTCTTCTATCAATATTTGTTCTTTTCTTTTTAGTGTTTGTGGGTAAATAAATAAATGAGTAAATGCTCTCAATACTAATCAATATACAAAAGGAGGAACTGTCTAACATGTCAACACACAGTCGAAACTACTGGGAATAGGCGTGTCAATTTTGCATAAGTTTTTCGTGACTAGGACTAGGCGTGTACAATTTTGCATAAGATTTTCGTGACTAGGACTAGGCGTGTCAATTTTACGTAAGTTTTTCGTGACTAGGACTAGGCGTGTACAATTTTGCATAAGATTTTCGTGACTAGGACTAGGCGTGTCAATTTTAAGTAAGTTTTTCGTGACTAGGACTAGGCGTGTATAATTTTGCATAAGATTTTCGTGACTAGGACTAGGCGTGTCAATTTTACGTAAGTTTTTCGTGACTAGGACTAGGCGTGTACAATTTTGCATAAGATTTTCGTGACTAGGATAGGCGTGTACAATTGTGCATAAGTTTTTCGTGACTAGGACTAGGCATATACAAATTTTGCATTTAAGGTTTTCGCACTCAGAGAATGTTTTTCAAAATTCACCTCCTAAGGGGATGCGTTTTACCAGGGCCCTGGGATAAAGGCAAGGAAGGAATAGGCTGGGTCGTTTAGTCAGTAAAAGTCTAACACTATATATAACTCCGCCCAAGGTCGGGATTTGTTATCGGATGGTTTTTGCCACATAAAAAAAAATACCTCCTAAGAGAGTCCCGAATTAGCCGTCAAAGCCACTTAGCAAAAGTTAGTTAAGGCATTACATAGTATACAACAAAGTTGCTTACCGCTGTCCCTATGCATGCTTAAATCTTGATTTTGCGGTTTTTTTTAATAGATAGAATGATTCAAGAGGAAGGTTTATGTGTATAATACCTACGTGCATAATATAATTAATATCAGTACCCGTGTGAAGCTGGGGCGGGTCGCTAGTACTAAATAAATAAAGACCACTGAGACCCAATCCAAGGTTGGAGCTGTAAGAAAAGGGTCACTACAAATATTCTGTGTAATAGACACTACTAATAATTATCGTGTTAGCAAATGGAAGCTGATATGAGTCGCGTTATTAGACCCTTTGCCACTGACATTTGCTCACGTATCCTAAGTAAAGATGATCTCCCGCGGCTTAATTAAACACAGTTGAGAGAAGACTCTATTCCATCTGTATTTGCTTTTAGTTTTGGATCTAGTTAGAACTAGACGTACACGTGTACAGTACGGCCGTTGGCTCATGGCAAGTCTGAAGTCAGACTCAGCGAATTTTAGCGCTTGAAAACTCGCAAAAAATATATGATTACAAATAAATAAATGCAATTTCCAGTTGTAATTGCTGTTAAAAACTGTTATTGGCATTAATTTTCTTAAAAAAAACCTTTATTCTTGTACGAGTTTTCAAGCGCTAAAACAACTACATGGTGGTTGCTTGACGCTGATTTTCAACTGAACCTTTGCGGCCTAAGCTTACGATAACTCTTCTTAAACAATCAGAAAAGTATTCAAAGAAGCCCTATTTTACGCGGATCCCGAATAAATCGAGAAAGACGATATCTTAAAATTAAACGAAATCTATTTCGTTTAATTTTGAGACAACAACAATTGAATGTTGTTTTTTTTTTGTTGTTTGTCTACAACAATAGAAATGGACTTTAGTACGTAATCTGCGTTCTTTATTACATTTGCTCTAAACACCTCACGCTTCGTTAACTTTAATAGACAATCTCTCCTCTAAAACTATTTTTAGTATTGGCAACATTTATTAAAAAAAAAAAAAAAAAAAAAAACAGTTGCATCCATTCTCGATCTGAGGTTGGCATAAATTACAGTCATTAAACGCTTATTATTCATTAGAAAGAGAACACTTTCTCTTCTGATTCTTTCACTAGCAAATTTTGGCAAAAACTTGTACTAAATTGCTGTTAAGATTTATACGACTTACACTCAAGATGGAGCTGCGTCTACGAATGTTTTTTATATAGATGGCTCAGCTAAAAGAAACTGGGACATTTTGCAATTTGCTAAATGGTTAAACATCACACTTTGTAGTTTATTTCTATTGTAATTATTATGGATAGGCAAATAGCAGTTTACTATTTTATGGGAGTTTTATTGAAGTTGACGTCATACTATGCAACACGCAATATTAAGACATTTTCATGGCTGACTTGTACCTCTTTTAATTGACTCGAAACTTAAATAGGCCATAGCAGCTATCGTAGGCGCGTGCTTGCGGACGGCAAGCAATGTGTAGCTCGCCGTCCGATTGTCTGGTAACTGTCCGGACCATGCCCAGTCGTCGACGGCGCAGAGCCGCGTCGCGCGGGACCGTGCCATAATCGTAGGGACCCTGCAGAAGGGTCGAAGTCAACTGAGGCTAAGGGTTCGTGTCTGAGAGGAAGGCTCTGGTCCTGGTATAAAGGCAACGTAAGAACGGGGTGGGTTGTTTAGTCAGGAAGAGTCTGACCCTAATTCCCGCCCAAGGGCGGGATTTGTCATTAGTCATAGCAGGAGCTATCTCCACTGGACGCGAAGAGACTTAAGTGTATATATGCGGTGCCTCTCGCATAATGGGACGGGATGACTATACCTAGCTACCGGATCTTATGCTGCAACCGCTAGTAGAGCTGGAGTGGCTAAATTTTGAGACAATCATATCATTTGTTCACTCTTTAAATTACTTTTTTTTTCTCATTTTTTTTATTAGCCTATTGTATGTCCCACTGCTGGGCAAAGGCCTCCCCTTTTTCCTTCGAAACCTCTCTGTCTAGGGCGACCTCCGACCATGTTTGCCCCGCGAACATGATGAGATCGTCACTGCACCTTCACCGCGGTCGACCTGGACGGCGTCGACCTCAGATGTCCAGTGAGTCACAATCTTCGCCCATCTGTCCAGAGGTATTCGTGCGACGTGGCCAGTATTTGCCATTACTATTTAAAAACAAGATGATCTAAGTGTCACTATGAAATTAATGAACAGTTCTGACAGATTCCGTCCAAACTTCAGCTGAATCACGGTTTTTGCTCAAAATATTGACATAGCATGCGATATTAAATTGGTTTTATAACCAGTATGTTAGTTGACAGTGCACGAATATATATTTAGTTAAACGTATTAAATTAAAGATCAACAAATCTGTCCGGGAAGGCGATATAAACTAGACTTCACTAGTTAGGAAACTTACTTGGAGGACGTAATATAAATCAATACATCGAGCCTTTACCGCCATTTTAGCGCAACCGACAAAAACCAAATTTTACAGGAGAAGGTTTTTTTTAAATATTTTTAATCAGAAGTGTGCTAATAACAAGAAAAATGACATACGTTAATGATTTTTAGAGATTTAAATATATGACTGAAAATAAAACAAAAATAATGAGTATTTATACCATTTATGGCGCATACAATATTTTTGCTGTCACAGTCTATAGATATTCGGGCGTTTACGATAACATTACCTATCAAAATTACTATGCCCAAGAAATTATAATTGTTAAAAAAATAGGTATTTTAAATGAAATATCCACATAATAATCAAAAATTATTTATTCATAGTAATCGTTAGGAATTGGTTTGTTCTCAGATGGCAAATTTTTGTATTTCTCACAAAAACTACATTTATCTTTTTTAGGCAAATGAAATCTAATTCAAGAGAACAATCCAAGAGAATAAACCAGTAAATGTGGGGTTAGTGAGAATGGTTAGTATGGAGGAAGTCAGGGAAGCAGCGAATGGAATGAAAAATGGTAAAGCTATTGGCCCCGATGGAATACCAGTTGAGGTGTGGAAGTTATTGAGAGTGGATGGATGGGTGTGGTTAGCTTCGTTCTTCAATAAGCTGTTGCAGGAAGAAGCCATACCTGATGAATGGTACAACAGTTCCTTGGTGCCCATCTTTAAAAACAAAAGTGATGTGCTTGAGTGCAACAATTATAGAGGAATAAAGCTAATGTCGCATACCATGAAAGTATGGGAGAAATTTATTGAACGGAGGCTGAGAGAAGAGAGTGAAATTTCACAGAACCAATTCGGTTTTATGCCTGGTCGTGGTACAACGGATGCTATTTTTGCTATACGCCAGTTGTGCGAAAAATACAGAAGTGCACATAAAAACTTGCACATGGTATTCGTTGACCTCGAAAAAGCATATGACCGGGTACCTCGTGAGGTTCTGTGGTGGGCACTTAAGGAGAAAGGTGTGCCTGGGAAGTATGTGCAGTTGATCCGAGCGATGTATAGTCGCTGCAGTACACAAGTCCGGTCTGCAGCGGGCACCACTAACGATTTCAATGTGGCTGTCGGTTTACACCAAGGGTCGGCTCTTAGCCCTTACCTCTTCATGATAATAATGGACGCTTTGACGTCGGACATTCAGGAAGAGGCTCCCTGGTGTATGCTGTTTGCTGATGATATTGTGCTGGTTGCTAAGAGTGCCTCAGAGGTCCAGAGCAGATTGGAGGTATGGTGGCAAAGACTGGAGAGTGTTGGCCTAAAATTGAGCAGAACTAAAACAGAGTACCTGTTCTGTGATTTCGGCGGTCTCTCTAGTCTTGTGCCCATAGCTCTCGCCGGAACGCCCATACCAATCTGTTCCGACTTTAAGTACCTTGGGTCGCTTATCCAAGGGAATGGTGAGATAGACCGAGACGTGGCACATAGGATCAACTCAGGATGGATGAAATGGCGACAGGTCACTGGAACAACTTGCGACCCACGGATGCCCCTCAAGTTGAAGGGTAAAATCTACAAGTCCGTGATAAGGCCTGTCCTACTGTATGGGTCAGAATGTTGGGCTATGAAAAAAATGGATGAAAAGAGATTGCATGTAGCAGAGATGAGAATGTTGAGATGGATGTGTGGTGTGACGAGAATGGATAAAGTGAGAAATGAGTATATTAGAGGAAGTCTGAAAGTGGTGCCAGTGACTGAAAAGTTGAAAGGGAACCGTTTGTCTTGGTATGGCCATGTAAAAAGACGGGATGAAACGCATGTTACAAAAAAAGCCATGAGTATAAATGTGGATGGATGAAGAGGGAGAGGGAGACCAAAGAAAATATGGATGGATTGTGTGAGAAGTGATATGAAAGAAAGAGGAGTAGAAAAAAACATATTGCGCCGACCCCAAATAAAACGGGACAAGGGCAGGAAGACGATGATGAGGCAAATGAAATCCAATATTAAAATCTGTTTATCTCAAAATCTGTGTATTTCAAAGACATTTGGTATAATTTTGTTTAGAGCCTTAAGCAAAAATTGTCGCTTGCGATAACAAGTGCGGTCGCTTGCGATAAAATGCATGTGTCGCTTACGTTAAGTTTTAGAAAAAATGTGTATTCACGATAATTTTAGCACTTGCTATAACTTTGTAACGGTTTTTTTTTGGCGGGAAAAACCAACAGGGATGGATCCGTTACGGTTTGAAATACTAGTATCGATAAAAAACGGTTTTTTGAAAAAAGTGTCGCTTACGATAATTTGGCGGTAACGGCTCGACATAGTATAAAACAAAGTTGCTTACCGCTGACCCTATGTATGCTTAGATCTTTAGCAACAGAATTTGATTAATAGATAGAGTGATTCAAGAGAAAGGTTTATGCGTATCGTATAATACATTCATAATATTATATTCAATATCAGTACCCGTGTGAAGCTGGGACGTGTCGCTAGTATATATTTCAAGGCCGAAATTGGCCAAATCGGTCCAACCTTCCTAAGGTTTTAGCGTGGCTAACGAACAGCTATTTATTTTTATAAATAAGTAGAGCGCTTGACTGCAATGCCTCCTGATGGTAAGCAATGAAACAATAGTTGATGTTGAGGTGCAATAGTTTATTGAGACCCTATTCACGCTAGCCTCTAAGACACCTAAATTATAAATAAGGCAGGAAGACCGCAGCAGGCTAAATGTTCCAGTCCTTCGATATAAACGTATTTTACTACCCTTTGTATGGAAAATACTAAAACTACATTCCAATATTTCTCCATTTAAAAAAGTACAATTTCTCCAAATAGCCGTGACATTTAAACCAACTTTAGGACCGAAATAAAAACAAGTTAAAATAAAAATACACACAAAGGGAAGTGCTTTCAGACATTTATTGTAACACATTACAGTTTGCAATAAAACGTGATAAGAAACGAATAAAAATGTGTGACTTTATTTGTTCAAAATATTGCCATAACACAATACCATATCCCGTTTTTATAGGACCGTTAACAGGCTTTAAAAGAAAGATTTTATCTCTTCAGGGAGCGTGGCAACACTGGCAACATTTTAAGACAATCTTTGCGAAACCTCTGAATACAAAATGTATTGCAGAAGAGTTTCGGACTGTCCCCATTTATCCTGTTTTAAACTCTGAGAGAGACGAAAAGCACCTGCTTTTAAAATAGAAGTTTTAAGAGAATGGATTATTTTCAGCAATGGATTTGTTGGCTACCATTATTAACAATCAACGGGTGTTCTAACTCCAGTACTATGTACCAAACACGACTAACTTACTCTTCCAAATGCCTACGTCGCCAAGTAGGTACATGCCAACTCTTAGCAAGACTTATCGCGTTTATTCTGCCAGGGACCACGACCAAATACTCCATTTCGACAGCTCTTGTCTCCTATGTGGACTGGAGTACCTAGTCTAAAGACACGATCCTGGCTAATAGGGCGCGAAACACTCGTCGAACCAATGCGACGAGGGCAGTTAAACTGCAGTGCAGACACTAAAACGCAGTAAAAAAGCGTATTTTACAATACTTTTACTGCGTTTTAGTATCTGCACGGCAGTAAAGAAATAAAGTAAAAAAAAAGGATCCATTGCCTTTCCAATTAAATTGAATTGTATTACATCGTACTCCGCGTTTATGTAAAGGTGTCTTTATCAAGTACTCGAACATCCGGCTACCAATGATAAATACTGTTGGTTATGCCAAAATGGCTTCCCAGCGATCGAAAGGCAATCATTATGTAAAATAAACACTAAATAAAAATCAGAAGGAAAGAGATAAAGGAAGTATTTCTATCTATAATCGAAAGAGAGAAAACAATAGTGTAATGTCTACTAACCCATAAGGTAAGGTCTTCTTTTGATGAATCCCGGTTGAAGAGCGAATTTTACTTCTTCAAACAAAACGGCAGCAACTTCGCAACAAATTCTTGAAGACTTAAATACAACCGGCTACAAAATTACCCTCGATAGTACAATATAACCACGGCGTTGCTAACATGAACTCCATTTGCTAAAGTTAAGTCACTATTGTCACGGCTAAGAGTGTTTAGACAGTGCAATGCACAACAAGCCAGTGTTTCACAAACAATGATCCAAGCATTACACTCATTCAGGGAAACTCGCCGGCTGACGAGAAACATGAAGTCAATGAACATGCTGAATGGCGAAAAGACTAGATTATGAAGCGGATTCAACCGGTTTTTTCTTAGTTTTCGAGTGGATACCTTCGAGCTTATGTTTCTGAAGATGCTTCTTTAATAAGTTCTAGATAAATCACCACCTTCAGTATAATCTTGAAATTAGTTTTTCCAGAAATGGCTCTGTATTTTCTAGTCATCATGCTTTTGGTTTTCTTTCGTGGAACCACTCCCATCTATATTAACCAGCTCAGTATGATTCACGATCAACTTACTGGTAAAACCCGATGAATGATCTGGATAAAATTTAGTCCGAATTAGAAAATTCTCATTTCACTTTCCAAGCAGATCGGACATAATGAAGGGATATCAGCAAATTGCTACAGTAATTACAGTTCAGATAATCGCCTTGGATGTAATCGTTCGAATGAGTTTCATCAACCGCTTTCATCTTTCAAACTTCAATCATGGTATCAATGCTCCGATTCAATGGATTAAGGAGATACTTAGTACCCATTTTAAATTTGTAGAAATTCTTATGTATTATCCTCCTACGCCTTCAGGGTTGCGAGGGCTATGTCAAACTTCAACTAACTCAAACCTCACGGTGTTCTGAACAACTGGCCGGCCCACTGAAGCGCTTGCGAGTTCAACTCGCTCCCCAAAATAAGCGACCTACCTAAACCTAGCAACTTCCTTATTATTGCCAATTTAGTGGTTACGCAAGTGAGGTTTGTAATACGAATAACAAACTAAGCAAAATATACCCGGGTTTAACCAAACCCCAGCTATGTATTTAACAGGACCCAGGAGCTCAGTTAAGTGGCTTTTCCAACGCTGTAACATTATCTTAAACATTTTCGGAAGCCGTTTGGAACCCGAAACATTCTAAAACCGTTGATATTTGGTGTTAAACCTAAGTTAGAAGGATATTACTCTGTCGTAGCTCGGGTGACGTGAAACAACCTTGCTAAAAGCTCATTACTGAAAGCGAAAAGGAGGTCTAGACATTTTATAGCCTGCGTAAAAGATGGACTGCTTTTAGCGCCGCAAATGACTACCTACCTTTAAAGTAAGCTCTTCCGATGTCTCATGAAATGAGTAGGACGAAGTGTTTAATGGAATCATCGTCAAAGTTAAGAGACTAGGTTGATATTAAATACTTGAAATAACTGAGACATTCCCGATTGGTTTTATACTGCCTCTCAGTCATTTTGTATCTTGTAGTGTATAACACGGAACTAAAGACTAAAGCACTCTATCTATTCTTTCGTCTCGTATAATTTCAGATTTCAAATTTCTATTGCAAGATTTCTGAAGTTGGCCAAAGAAAAAATGGATGGATTGTGTGAGGATTGATGTGAAGGAAAAGGAAGTCAGTGATAGCATGATGAGTGACAAGGCTGAATGGAAGAAGAAAACGTGTTGCGTCGACCCCAGACAACATGGGAAACCTTTTCCGACCCGTTTATGTAGAAACATGATGATGATGACTGATTTCTGAAGCATTCCTCTAAGTTTTCATATGTCCAGCAATGTCGATTTTTATTCGTCTAAATAAGTTCTAGTATAGGTAATACCGAAACTTATTCGAAGATCTTTTAAGTAAGTTTTGTTTTTTCTTAGACTAACACTTTTTGCCGTTTCTGTAATTAAATTACAGAATCGGCAAAAAGTGCATTTCTTCTTCAATGGGTTAATTTGCCTTTAACGCACTAGTTTCTATTCCTTGAAAATTTCTTTAAGCACATAATTAATAGCAATTGAAATTATAATGGTATATCACGCAAGAATATGAGGTGGTTACAAAAACACGGACGTGAGCCGTTTTGTTGATCAATTACTTGATTTTAGAGCTGACTGAAATGGATTTTCTAGGTAATTACTTATGTTTGAAAGACTTTTTCTTTAAAAACAATCATAATTCATAGTTTTTTTGCCGACCGAATTCCCGTTTTATGAACGAGTGCTGTTTTTCCGGCTCTTCAACGTTTAGTTACATTGATTTTCTTACCGGAAAACAAGTAAAAACACGTTAACTCAATTTTATTAATTTAATAAGTTGCTTATTACAGCAGTTTCGGTTTCCGCGATAGTATAGCTTCATGGTCGCTGCTTCGATCTTTAAACCGAAAACTAATTAATGTAGGAAAGTGTTAAGATCTTGCGCAGAAGTATTATGAGGTAATCACTAAACCGGAGCGTGAAATACAAGTCGCATTCTTTTTTTCTCAACTGCTTGGAAACTTAATACATGGAAAATGGTAATAGGCTCGCGTTTTTTTAGTACGTAGGCCTATATAGCCTTTGACTTAAAAATAAATGGCCCAAAAATGGGAGTGCTATCTTCAGGGAAAACAATTTATTGCTTGAATAAATAGTTAAACCACCGCGCCGTTGGGTTGCCGAGTTTCCGGAATGAGCCGAACCGAACACGATTATGGCTACCCTGAACAAACTCGGAAAAGTCGAATGCTGAACCAATGTCAAGTACAATGATTGAAAATTTTTCATCCAATATTCAAAATGGAAGACTATTTTGTTAAAAATGCGTAAGTCATTTTGTAAAAAGTAACTCTATGACTCAAGTAAGAAAACAATAAAATTGCTGGCGAAACTAGAACGACATTACTCAATTTCGAAATTATGCATAATTAAAATAATTTATTGTAGGTATTCTTTCATAAATAGCCGTGCAAAACAAGCCACAAAGGACTTCAAAGGGTGGGAGACAGAGCGAGGGGAGGATGGACAAAGACAATATGAATAGACAATATTTCATGTTTCGTAAATTAACATTGTTGTGCAAAAAGGACATAAAGTCATGAAGTCGGTATAATAAATTTGATATTGATAAAGGCTCTAAAAAATAAATACATTAGCATCTTTGTTTTATTTTTCGAAATTACAACTTGGTATTTTTCCTTTAGAAAAAATTCCTTGATTAAAAAAAAATTGTAATATTAATAAAAAACCAATAACAAAACTGTTGCAAGAAAGGTAATTCAATGGTCTTGTTACCCCCTAACTTTGAAGTAATGAAAATTAAAAAATAAATCTACACATTAGATTTCAATGATAGAAAATCATCTTTTGATAAATAATGTAATTACAAACAGCTGATTAATAAAATACTACATAATTCTACAGTAGTAATGATAAGAAATAGCAGAAACATTTTTTATGAAATTAAATAAACAACATTGTATTGAAATAATCAAGTAATCATTTTCAATTAAAAACTATGATAACATGTGACTTTTATATTATTTGACCTTCATGCAAATTATATAAGAATGGTCATAATAATCGTTCACATAAGAATATTAGTTGAATAGTAAAATATATCAGCGTGTTAGAAAGTAATTGAATTTCATCCAAGTCTTAGAATTTGATTTCCATTTTATATGTCTAATTTAATAAAAAGGAAATTATTTTAAACAATTATTATTCTTGTAATTGTGTATAGTCTTACCTGGTGGGCTATCAGTGAGAATTGTAATACCGGTGGGGTCAACATGAGGGGGGAACGCCTCATACAGATCGGGCTCCTCTTCAAGCACGGCCGACAACATCACGGAGGGCATCCCGGCTCCACCGTCACTCACACACACACTATGACTAGACACTGCACAACACTACACTTGACTTGCCGAGTGTCCGTAGCTCTCTCGGAGCTCACACCAGTGAGCCACCCCGAGCCATTCCCGACTACCACTTCAACATATGAGTCTGACTTGCCTAAGTCAAATCTTGCTGCACCATTTTTAAATCTGCAAGAAGGCAAAGTTCAAATCACTAGAAATGTGTCAAGACTGCCAATATATGTAACACTTTATCTCTCAGATAACACTATCAATATTATAATAATCAGAGATTATGCTCCCGGCGATAACGAAATCTTAGCGAGTCTCAACAAACAATTAGTTACCTAATTCGTTATAATTAAAACGCTACAGATCAGCTGATTGCTACGGTGCCAGGCGAGACTTGACATTTTATAGCTATTTTAAGACTATCGGGCACCTGATCGGGCTGTCTTCAATGTCAGATGCCAAGTACGAAAATTCAAAACTCGCCTCGATAACTACTCGTAATAATTGTATGAAAAGGTGACCGGACCGCGTCGGCACCGTACTCACCGCAATCCTGACGATAAATGATGCGAAGCAGGATCTGCGCCTCCGTATTTACCGCTTTGGAGTCCCCGCGGCGACTAAACCAAGTGGCCAGTTCCCGGCCCAACGTAATCACGAATAGGATAATAGTCTCGAATGGGAGCCAACGCTTTTGCTTTGTCACTTAAACGAACAACACAGATATATCGGTAACTGACCAAACGCACGGATACATTGTGATATAAATTCAATGATATGTGGGATAATTTGCAAGCCCCTTGCTTTCGTTAATCAAATTATCGATGTATCCGGTGAAAGTCGTTTTCGTTTTTATGCGGTAATACACTAATGTGTGGAAAATGGTGTGTTACGAGTTTTTCGTTAGGATGGGAAAAATCCCGTTCGTAGAATGAGATCGCACGACCGCGATATCCACGATTTGCGAGAAGTTGAGAACACGATTCTCTTGTCGTCGCACACCCGTCGGATCGTCGAACAGGAAGAGCATAGACTAAAGAATATTGAAACAGATGAGCCACCGCTTGGCCATGCGATGTAATTATTCAGTAATAATATTTTTTCTGCTTTTTCCAAACTAAGGTTTACAGTATTTTTTGTATGTTTAATTTATTAATTTAAACATTTTCTATCGACCAAAACTATATTTTTTACTATGTGACTATACTTTTTACACTGCTCAAATTTTTAGGACACCAATTCAGGAAATCGAAAGGTATAATCGAGGTTAGAACAAATTGGATCCGATTTAATGTAAATTGGAGGTCCCGACTGTTTTGCTTCCTAATTGTTTACGTAAATCGAAAAATTACCGTCGTTGCTATGGTTCACCCTGGGAGAACTTCGGTTGGGACCTGAAAATCTGTTACTATGCATTGAAAGGCGATCGCCAATTTCATTCAACTTGTATGCTGCGAATCATCCCATTTTTTTATGTTTATTTATAGAGATTTTTAGCTGATGTAAACTTAAAAAGTGATCGAATTGCTTGAAATGATGTCTCAAGTTCCTCCCCTCTTTAATCGTTAATTCTTGTCAGAATAGTCTTAGTGCGGTCATACAGGTGCACACCTGCGCGTTGAGCAGACCTCATCAGAGCTGCAATACAAATTTTCATAAACTAGTGCGCCTCACCATCAACGATTACATCACTGCTTACCGTTAGATGGGATCGCAGTCAAGCACTAGTTTATAGCTATTTAAAAAAATGCCCAGAGTTCCCGAAACGAGAGTCAACCGCGATAGCAGTGCACTCTGTCTCATCTCAAATTCCATAACATGCACTATTTCCATATTGTAAGTACCACTTTTTTAAATTACAAATATCTTTTGACGTGACAATGTCTTAAATTAGGTTGCGGCTGGGAGTCACTTATGAAAAAGTGTAACGCTCGGTAACGTTACGATGAGTCACCGAACGAGAGAGAGGCCCGACTGCATGCAATGTTTTAGTAAACAAAATATATTTCTATAGTTAAAATTAGTGCAATTCTTATTTTCATTCAATTCCTTGTTCCTATTGTGCAATTTAATTATATTCATATCAATAAATATTCTACCGAGAAAAAGACGTTGTCACGTAAAATCTTCGCCCGTAAAACCGACTTTACAGGCAACCATTTTTTTTACCCGACATTTTTTGTTTTTCCTTTTTTTGTGTCTGTTTTTCCCACTACTTCCCACCGTAACGGCTGGAGCAACCCAATCTTACATCGTTTTGATAAATATGATACCTTCGACCGAAAATTCGAAATATAGGTACATCCCAATACGATCCTTCATCCTTTACGAATGCATCATCTGTACGGTTTAGAAATCAATTTGGTGTAATGATCACTAGCTAACAACATTGCTTCCTGCTGTTCCTAAACGGATTCCCTACAAAATGGATACAGTAATAAGCGTTTTACTCACAAGGGAGCGTTCAAGTATTACGTAACGCAATTTTTGAAGATTTTTGACCCCCCCTCCCCCCCTTGTAACGCACCGTAACTTTTGTCTGTACCCCCCCTCCCCCTCTCTAAACGTTACGTAACATACAAAGTGAGCATTTTTACCTAAACTTTTCTTTATTTTTCAGCTTTGTTTTAGCCGTTGTCTAAGACCAGACTAATACAATCGAGGGATTCCTATAAAAAGTACCACGTATATGAAAAAGGTTGCCATTTTGGGAGTTTAGATTTTCTAATTTTTATTTAAAAAAAAAACAATGTTACGTAACGTGTAGTAAGAAAGACCCCCCCCCGTCCCTGTAACGCATCGTAACGTTTTACGAGACACTCCCTCCCCCCCAAATCGCGTTACGTAATACTTGAACGCCCCCCAAGCTGCTTTTACTTATTTTTTACAAAAACATTATTAGAATAATAAATATGTTACAAAGAATTTTTGTGACATATTTATTGGTTATGAGGTTTAAGTAAACGCTTAACCCTGAAAACCTTATTACATACATATAATTTTACGGCACTAACGTTTATACCTACTTTCGCGTCTGAAAACATTTAAAATCTATTTGGAATTATTTCGTAATGTCTTTGTTTTCGTATTTATTTTATTTCATTTGGCAACATTTAAATTTAATGTCAACCGGTAAAGAAGAGTTTTCATCAACCGCATTACTGTTTTGTAATTAAAAACCAGATTATCTTCAATAGAGAGTCTTGAAATATACATAGTATTTAATCAATTGATCAATACAGGTCCAATTATAATAGCTGAGTTTTTACAAGAGGAAATCAAAATTTTACTTTATAAAATTCTTATTTTAACCTTTTTTAATATAAATCGTTTTATATATTCTTTCATTCGACTATAAGGTTATTTAGATTATTTATTCATTGTAAGATTTTGTATTTTTATAGTTTACAAAATGACATCATTTTGTCAAATGTTTCATGTATATTCAGCTTTATATCTTATCAATTACCAAAGACAAAGTGATCCATGATATATCTACTATTTTAGTAATAATCAAATTATTTAAAGTATTCATGTTGCTGAAATGCACATTTAATTCAAGTTAATCAAAACAGAAAATCAATCCGGTAATCAATTGTTTTTACTTGCTTTATTTAAATATTTATTTTGCTTCACTCATTTTAGGATCAATTATACAAATAAAAGAGAGGAACCACACTTTTAAAGTCTAATAATTTGTATGTATATCTGAGCAAGTGGAAATACATTCACTGAAATTCATTCATTGGTGACTTAAACATTTATGGTAGGTTTTTAGCAAAAACTTAGCAACACCATTTTTCGAATGTCATTGTGACGCATATTGAGCACAGCTGTGTCATGTTTTCGTTAATAATTTTGCAAATTGTCGTTGACTAAAATAAGAAAAACAGATAGAATTATCGAATAACTTTATAAAATTTCAAGGCTATGTGAATGAGCGAAGATGTCTTCGTCAAAATCCGAATCTCTCAAAGGTATAAGCGAAAACTTTGCTTTGTTTACTTGTACGGCTTCAAGGTGCTACAAAAAAAACTTATTTATTTTCATTTTACAGATACAGTGACAGTGTTAATTAACGCTGTCGGCGATAGCGAGAACTCCGTAAACAATGTTGTAATAAAATCATTGACTAAAATAGCGAATACTTATCCAAATGAAGTAATAGAAATATTTTGCGAGTTCTACACGAATACTGTGAAAGTGAACCCTACGCAGCTTGGAAACATTGTAAAGTGAGTAATTTATAGTTTGAAATATGTCATAATGATATTGCAGTTGATTTATAGGTTTATGGAGTTATTTCAAAAGGGTAATAACTAACTATAGCATAGATAGTAATAGGTACCTTTGTTGTGCAATTTGCAGCATCTTTTATCTTGACAAGCTAGGTATTAATATTATCGCCGGTGACTAAACAATCTTCAAAATACTTGTACAGTTTGAGGTAGGTAAATATTTAATTAAATGACTAATCTCCCACATGGCTACCTGACAAAAGAAATTATATAAATTAATCATGTAAATGAATTTAAGTTTTAAGTTGTAAACTGATGACTGAAAGAATTGTATTAAAATTTTCAGTCCAGTTAGATTCTGATAAGACTTAGATTCTAGTATTTCCCGTATAGTAGTCTTATCTTGATTTCATCTTGAATGTTTTGCTATTCTAATGTCACAATGTTATATAAATAGTAAATACTGATATTATATATATCCCAAAAGGATGTTTTTTTTTATATTGGGTCTAAAAGGATGACCTTTAACTATGGTAAAAATAGGTATGATAATGTAGATGAAAATATGAGATCTCTATTGGTAAATTATACAATTATGCCATTTTACTCTCTGAATGCCATGTATAAATTAATACTCAATGAACCCAGGAAAAAATGTATCTCATGACTGAGTAAAACTGTTTTTCAATGTTACATAACAGGTTCAGTGATTATAAATTGTAACAAAGTTACATGTTGATGAAATATCCTATAGAACCTCCATAGGTCCTTTTCCAGAGTCCACATGGACTCTGCAAAAGGGTTGAAGCCTACTGGTCTCTTTCCGAAAGCACGGCTTGGTCCCAGTGCATAAGGCAAAGAAGAAATGGGGTGGGGTGTTTAGTCAGTAAGATTCTGACACTGTTTTTCACTCTGCCCTTGAGGGGGATTCGTCATTGGATGATTTTTACCCACCATAAAAATAAAAACCCTAACCCTACATTTTTTCCTATCTCCTTTATTAAATCTAGTAATTGCTTCACTGCTTACCATCAGATGGGATCACACTCAAGCACTAGTTTACATCAATTAAAAAAAAACTGTTAATTCAAATCACACTAAAATTAATAATAGGAGGTACTTTAGATAAATTATATGTATAATATGAAAACAGGATTGGTTTCCTCATTACACTTGTATAATGAAATGAGGATAATCAATTTTTTATTTATTGAATTGTGTTATCATACAGCATGCAATTGTTATTTCTAATAATATGCAATTTAATATTTGCAACATGATCACGCATCTTGATAAATGAATTGCTTTCATAACAAATTTATTAAGAAATGGTAAAAGTAATGTGACTAATATGTCCTATCAACAATAAAAAAAATAGGAGTATTGTACTGGAATTCATCATCAGTGGTTACTGTACAGCTGTCCCTTCTAATTTGGTGTGCACCACCTTACGATACAGTGATAGCTTATATCCTTGAATAATACATTTACCTATAATTTATAATGGAAAGTTAAGCCGCTGTCACGGGCTTTGTATTTAGGAGATGAGATTTTAATATTTTGTCAAGAAAAATTGACTAACACCATCATACAAATTATTACCAATATTAAACACACAAATAATTTATTTGACCAACTGATATAGTTAAATTGCAACTGTGATACCATTATTAGGTAGTTAAGCTCACTGTTAATAACATTACAGGGTTCTAGAACAAACATGCGTGAATCAAGTAAAGAGGCTGGAGCCGTCTGCGGCAACCAACCTAGTGACAGCCATGCTACGGGCTATGATGGAGAATGTGACATACGAGCCTGTGGTGCAGATGGGGGCTTCTGCTGTGCTGGTTGCTGTGGGACATGAGCATTTGGATCTGGTAAATACTTTATATAGTATTTGTGGTTAATGGTTGTAGAAAACTTGTAGGATATATCAAGTAAACGAAATTGTTAAAAATCTTGCAGTTTCTTGATGGCCCTCCAAACCAATATGTGGTCATTAAAAAAAAGGAAAAATTTGGCAGACCCTGTAAAAGGAGATGGGATAAGTTGATAATATTAGCTTTGAATTGAAATATTAATGCTTTATCATTACATAGTATAAAACAAAGTTACTTAGATCCTATGTATGCTTAGATCTTTAAAAGTACGCAACGGATTTTGATGCGGTTTTTTTTAATAGATAGAGTGATTCAATAGGAAAGTTTATAGATATAATATATCACCTTTGCATCCGTGCGAAGCTGGGGCGGATCGCTAATAATATTATAAATCTGAAAGTAACTCTGTTTATCTGTTACACTATCATGGTTAAATATAGACTAGCTTTTGTTCACTATTTCGTTTGCGTAAATCAAACGAAATAGTGAACAAAAGCTAGTCTGTATATATATATAGTCTCCTGATATACAAAAATCAATTGTTGTATGTTGATAGACTTTTTTTAAATTAATTTAATGGTTTTAAGTATTTCCACAGGGGCGTAGCTGTAATATTTTTAATTAAGGTGGTAATGACATTTGCACGATATTATTGTGAAAGTAATAAGTATAATATAAATGAAGTCATCTCACCTACAGTATCTGTTCGCGCTCTCGTAAGTGGTGTCAATGTCGAATGCGTCACTAGCCTAGTTGCAACAGTAATCTGGTCGTTAAGAATACAGCCACTCAGCCACACAAATTGGTGGTTAGAGTGGCTACATCCTGTAGTTAGATGTCCACTGTCATAGATGAGTTGAGATGACGACTCGACTGGCTGTTTGCTTTTATTATTTAGGTTTTTCCATTAGTTGATTTGGTAAGAAAGCCAAAACATCTAAAGAGAATTGTTGGTTGACTGGTAGAGATTGCCTTGCAGTATTAAGTCCGCCTATGTACCACTACTATACATGAAGTTTAAATAAATTAATTTGTTTGTAGTAGATTTTTTTTTTCTTGCACTGTTTTCGACTTTCGTGTAAGCGGCAGTACGCTGTCAAATAGAATAAGATTAATAATAAATTCTGATCTTGATAACTAGGCATACAGTTCAAAATTCATAGGGCTATCTTGTTACTAGGGCCCTGGAACAAAGGTAATAAAGGAATGGGGTGGGTTTTTAGTCAGTAAAAGTACTACCATTAACTCCCGCTCCGCCCAAGGCAAGGAGATGTTATTAAATCATTTTTGACATCACTAAAAACTTCAAAAAAAGACATCAGACATACCAAAAATATGTGTAGAACAAAAAAAAAAAACAATTTCCTATTGTATTGAACAACCCAATATCGACAAAATCCTCTAATCTTATGTACTTTCGCACAAACCTTACTATACTCGGCTACTGCAGCTCCTGAAAGTGCAAAGTACCAGTAACAGTTCTTTTTAAAAATCCGATCCCTATTTTTAAAAATGTTTATCCTATGTATATTTGTATTAAATGCGGTGTACAATAAAGTATAAATAATTAAATAAATAACGACCTCCAGAAATGCGCAGAAGCATTGAAGGTTGATTAAATAGATATTCTTTATTGCACACCAAAAATAAAATAACAATAGGAACTTAAAATTAATAGGGTGACAGAATGGGCGGTCTTATCGCTAAAAGCGATTTTTTAAAGACAACCTTTCGATGGATTCTGTGTGAATGTCTAATAGATTCTTGAAAGGCAAAAATATCTAAACGACACTGAGTCAACTTTACGGGAGAGTGATTTAAAGTTGGATTTTTACAAAAATATTGTTGAAAATGCCGTAGTCGGGTTTATATAATACTTGCGATCCGCCCCAGCTCCGCACGGGTAGGTACTGATATTGAATATATTATGCACATAAACTTTCCTCTTCAATCACTATCTATTAAAAAACCGCATCAAAATCCGTTACGTAGTTTTAAAGATCTAAGCATACAAAGGGACAGCGCAACTTTGTTTTATACTATGTAATGATTAACATCATGGTAATATTATCTAAATCTGACTTATTTTTTAAACAACTATATTTTTTTCTAAATATTTTAACTCTAAATCAATCTCTTTTAAAATTTACTCAATGTCGCTTATATACTTTTGCCTTTTTTCTTGTCAAAGTCTGTGTTTCCTGATGGCTACTATCCGGGAATCTTTAAGTCAAGAGTGAATAGGTTCCTTTTAGGTAAACGCGCTCCATCGTCGACCGCTTCGTCGCTTTCCATCAGGTGACATAGCGGTCAAGCGCGAACCTATAAACAATATAAAAAATATCGGCGATATTATTACTAATTCCTGCCTTCTCTTATCAGGTCCTGCGCTCCCTCATAAACCAGCTGTCACCAGCATCCGTGCCCCACTACACAATAGCCCACACCTTGGGCACGCTGGCCGCAGTCAACACTCACGGAGTAGTTCCTCATATAAAGGAGATTCTCAGCAAAATGCTTCCCTTACTGTCGCTGGTCAAAGCTGATGGGCTGAAGCAGGCTTTTGCTTATGGTAAGTTTTGATAAGAAATCATGAATATGTTTTTTTTTATTGCTATAAACTATTGCTTGACTGCAATCCCACCTGATGGTAAGCAATGATGCAATCGTTGATGGTGAGGCGCACTAGTTTATTAAGAGCTTATTCACACACATAGACACCTAAATTATAATCGGACGGAAAGACCTCAGCTGGCGAACTGTTCCAGTCGACCGATAAACGACGAGGCAAAACACACGGACCGTAAATGTCTCAACAAGCAGACATGGCGGAATCAAATCTTTTCTTTAAAATTGCTTCCAGAGGGAGACAATAAAAAATGAAAGATAAGAAAATCTGGCAATACAGTTTAGCTAGCGTAGCTTCATATCTATCATTGCTATTCAAAATTTAATTACAGGTCACTGTCATTATATTTTTGAGGTATTTTTTGACCCACAAATAACCAACAAACTACTAACAACTGTGCAGAAAAACAGATTGTGCTTTTAATGATCAATTTCTTTTTTCCCATTCAAACTGTTTCAAAAGACTTTTCAATATTTCGATCAAAGTAAACAAAATATAACATATTAACAATTGAACAAATGTTATAAATAGCAGATGTTTCATACATTATCTAAATTCATTGTTTTATCGCCAATAAAACTGCAAGGCTGGTATGAAACTTATTATCTATAGTGGATTTTAATTACACATATTTATGACATGGGCGTGCTAGTGTAGATATTAGGTTGATTATTAGCAAACAAGGGTTTTAATAGCCGAAAACATTACGGGCCAGGATATTTTTAAATTAATTCATTAAGCCCCAAGAGGATGCCGGTGTCAGCACACCTATTGTCTTTTTACTGTGTCTGTAATTATGGTAGTCGAAAAGTTAAATAATTCTTTTTTTCAGCTTTCGGCCACTTCGCAGTCGCCGTATCCGAACAAATCGGCGACAACGTAGAAAACGACAACATAACATCTATCAAAGATAACTTTGTCACAGAATTCACCATAATATTCGACGTACTATACAATCAATGGCTCGCTTCATACGAGCCTAAAGTTGCCGAGTCCGTTCTTGAGGCCTTAGGACCGATCACGAGGCTCATTTCAGAAAGACAGTTTAACGAAACAGTGAATAAGTTTGTACTATCATTGCTGTCTTTGTACCGCAAGCCAGCAATAAACTTCTACTACATAAGCCAATGTATTTCGTACTTACTGTCTCCTTCACCATTAAACCCGAAATTGAGCCTTAATGACAGTGTTATAAACTCAATAAACCATGTGCTTTTTAACCTAGTTTTACTAGAACCTGATTATGATCAGCCTCAAACTGTCAAGAATCATTTTGAGGTGCTCAGGTGTTTTGACCACATGGCTGGACAGTTCCCTGAACAGACAATAGAAAGTCTCCTTCACCAGTGTAAGAATAACCAAGAAAAAGATAGAATGAAAGCTGTCATCATCCTGACTCATTTGACAACATCTTCTCAAGTCTTCGTGGAGAATTACGCGGTTAAATTTATCGTTTTGCTCAAGGTTATGACTGCGATGGAACAGGGAGTGAAAATGAAAAAGTTGTTAGTCAAAGCTATTGTAGGACTTGTGTATAGAAACTGTATAACCACTCCAGAAGACTTCACTATGGTGGAGTTCATTATAAAGCATTGCGGTTACGAAGCGCCAGCAAACATCTCCAGACACGACGTTTTAGACCTGCATGACACTTGCAAAAGCTCCCTCATCCTCATGTGCAATACTGTGACAAGTATTCGATCTCAATTACGAAACTTACTGCTAGTAGCCTTAACTGGTGAAGAGTTCACGTCGTCCATGGCAACCGTCTGCCATTGTCTAACATCACTCCTTCAAAATAACTCTGACGTCATAGCTGAAGATCAATCAGAGAAGGAAATTGAAATGAAATGCTCCCCAGACTTGGTTTTCGTTCGGTGCTTGACACATGTCGTCGAACCAGACCAGGTGGAAAGAAATAAGAATATTTTAGTATTCCTTGAAGAATACTCCGGAGATGTTCACAAGAACTTGAAAAATTCATGGACGATTGAGATTCAGAGACTGTTAAAGTTTGTAGAAACAAGTGAGTCGAAAGAACAGTGGCATAGTATGTTGTTAGACCTTCTTGTATCTGCCGTTGAGCAAGTTAACAGCAACAAATGGGTCGAATTCATCGCTACATTAATATCACAGCAGATACTATCGAAAAAACAGTCGCCAATGATCAAGGGTGTCTCCTTGCAGTACTTAGCTGTCTTATCATGCCACATGTCTAATGCTGCAGTCGTTGAAAAGGTCCTCAAGATAATATTACTGGCATTAAAGTCTATACCGATGGAGAGCAGTGATTACGTCAGCAAAGCTATTGGAATCGCATCCAGACAACATGGAGAATTCATTCTGAATGAGTTAGATGCGATTTATAAGGAAAATGAATCTAAAAGAAGTAGTAAGATACTTAATTTCTTGTCTTCGAGACATTCCAAGAATGAAGTGGAGTTGGGTATTGTTAGGTATACGGTTATAACGTGTTATGGGAAAGTAGCGGTTGACTGTCTCGATGTTCATGTGTTGGCAAGATTGGGGGATAATGTGACGTCAATTCTGTATGATATTCTGAAGTCAAACCCTCCCTTTGATCTCTGCAAAGCCAGTGTAACAACTCTGTATGAGATTAGCAAAGCGTTGTATCCAGCCGCACACCATAACGTCGCTCTAAGAAATCGTTGGCAGTTGCTAAACGCAGTTCTGGAGCAAATATACAATACTAATTTAGACAAGCGAAATGTAGAATTATACCCAATCATTGTCAAAGCTTCTAAGGCACTGACCAAGTTGCAAAAAGGTATTCTTCCTGAAGAAAGAAACACGATTTTGAGAGTCCTGTTTAACAGTATCTTTGGAGAACTATCTTCCTTTAAAAGAAAATATGAAATCGAAGGCAACGGTGACAAAAATGACAACTTAGCCAAAACTCTAAACGATAGTCTTTCACTTTTACACCAATTAATCAAGGAATTGATAATCCAGTCTACCTGCCTCAGCACAATTGATGATTTAATCAGTTTACTTATGGAATGGCTTCGACATGAAAACGATGAGATCCGAACAGCATCGACGATGATCCTTCAAGTCATTTTTGACACTTATATCAAAAACGTTAAACTGAACTATGAAACTCCGAGCAAATTCGGCCAGATGGGATACTTGTTAGGTCTTATAATTCCTGGTATTGCAGATACTAACTTCCCAGTGAGGTTAACGACTATTGATTGTATAAAAGTTATAATTCAGATTCAAGATTTGTATGAAGGGCATACGATAGGACCTGATGATGAGTGCATGGCGAATTTGGGGCATTTACAGAACAATATTCTAACTAATGATGTAAATATGATTAGTGACTATTGTACGGCGCTATGCGAGACTATATCCCCGAAAATACCTCACCATCACAATATGCAGTTCATAGAAAGCTTGCTTGAGATGTATGATGACCAGGAGTTCAGAAGTGTGGGGATAAGTTCGATCTTAGACGCTTATTTTTCGACTAAAGGTCAGGACTTGTATCAGAGTATTGAAAGGATCGTGGAGGTGTTGTTGGGGACAATGGCTGAGGTGGGGGTGGAAGCGAGACAGAGGTTGATGAAGCCTATGACGTCGCTGACGCGACATCATTCGAATGCTGTCATTGCTGTGCTGTTGGCGCAGAAGTTGCCTTTGAAACCGTAAGTTGATGATTGTTTATTTGCTCATTGATAGGACTGGATTGATTTTCAATTGTATAACGTTAACATTCATATGTCTGTGCCCTGATTGCGTGGGAGTTTCTATCTCAAGAGTGAACAGGTTACTTCTAGGCATCGTGAAAATTTAATGCCAGAACGCATGATGCCTAGAAGTACAGTAATAGCTTCCATTCCTCCCCAAATATATTTAAATCTGGATTCTTGTTTAGGAGAGCATTAGCGAGGAGAGTATCCGCGGTACGGGTATTAGTATGTTCATGCTGTTTTCACCAATAAACAGAGTAATTCATGAGGAAGGGTTAAGTTTGTAATATACGCAAATTATAGCAGGAAAAAGCAAAGAATTTTAAAGATTTTTAACATTTGTGCAAGCTGGGACGGGGCTCTAAATTATGATATAGAGTTGGATTTTCAAATATTCTCCTTTTCAGGAGTGTACTAGCTTGTTGGCGAAGCCTGGCCCGTGATGAAGGCCTGTCCGTCGCCATCACGGACAACTTCCTCCGACTGATGACGTCAGTGGAGCTCTATGAGGATCCTTACCATATTACTGAACACCACATTGCTGCTCTCCAGCCCTTAACTGTAAGTGGTATTATTCTTATTATGTCTGTATAAGCATTTTGTGTAGGTCATCATCATCATCACCATCCTAGCGCCAGTCCCGGTTGCTAACCTTGGCTTTCACCTCGGTGCCCGGGGTCCGCTTTCTTACTTAGACGCCTCCACTTCCCTCGGTCTTTTGCGTCCTTTGCCTTAAGGCCTTAAGTGTAGGTATGCGTACTTATATAACCTACACAAAATGGGTTTGAAACTGATTTTTTAAATTGATGTAAATTAGTGCTGTTGATTAAGTACCAATGTGAATATTTCTATTCATATGTGATTTTCTAACCTTATTTAAGACAGTATTGACACCATGTACTTCGAAAAGCACCTAAAAACGTAAGAGGACGCCATACAGGCCTCCTCTTACGTCCCAGCAGTGGGAATATTAAAAAGGCTGATAATGATGATGAAGACAGAGTGAGAGGACAAAGAAAAAGTGGATGGATGTGTGAGGAGTGATATGAAAGAAAAGGGAGTTAGTGACAGTGAGACGGGTGACGGGACAGAGTGGAAGAAAAAACCTTGTTGAGTCAACCCCAAGTAATATAGGGATAAGGGCAGAGAGAGGGATAAGAAAAGTGTATATATATCATTATTTTAGCCTATTGACTTCCACTGCTATAGGCCTCCCCCAATTGACGCCATAATGAACGGTCCTGCGCATCTTGTATCCATCGGATACCCGCAACCCTTGCCAAGTCATCGGTCCACCTTGTTGAAGGCCTTCCGGTACGCGGTCGCGACTCCAGAACCTTTCGACCCCAATGTGCCCTGCCCATTGCCACTTAGTTTGGTGATTCTTTGGGCTATGTCGGCAAAGTAAAACATCGTAATTTCTATTACAGCTCATAAGCGCCTTCGGAGAGATGCTACAAGAAGACACCATGAAGCCAACCTGCATTGCCAAGTTCTCCGACCTGTTCGCAGTCCTCTATACGACGCTCGCTTGCTACATCGACGCGGAGTCGCCCGCGTATTCCCCGCCGACCAATAAGAATCAAGAACGCTTTGGCTTCGTGCCCAATAGGGACGCCATTAAGTTGTCACCTGCTAAGATAACGGTGCAGACTTTCAATGCGTTTTTGGAGCAGGCTGATTGTCATAAGGTATGTTTTCGAAACGAGATATAACTTCTATTCAAGTTTTTCATTTTTGGCTGTTGATTTATTCTCTTTTTCTATAACGCAGGCAAAAGATCGGAATAGGTCCAATATATTTACCCTTTGGATACTGTGCCGTACACGCCCATTAAAACAAATATTTAAAATCTAGCTCAATGTCGAAGTGACAGAACGCAGTACAAAAGACAACTAAAAAAAAATTTTTTAATATATTTATTTGTTTCGAATTTTAATTTATAACCCAAAAACCGCACATATTCTTGCCTCAATACGATCCTTACTCTTATTTTTCGTTACCAGAATGAAAGAGATATTATTTGTTCCATAGGTCCGTGAAGCTTGCTCACTTTGTCTAAGCATAGAGCACAGCAACTCGTCGACTACGCTCCTAGACCTGGCGCCCATACTGAGCGGAGCGTTGTGTCGCGAGTGTCCGCAGCACCTCTCGCGCGTGGTGTCGCGAGTGTCGGCGTACGGCCGCTGTCCGCTGCCGCCGCAGCGCTGTGCTGCGCTCGCGCTGTTAGCTGACTTGCTCAACTACAGGTATGTGTGACACTGACACTGTGTCGCGAGTGTCCGCAGCACCTCACGCGCGTGGTGTCGCGAGTGTCGGCGTACGGCCGCTGTCCGCTGCCGCCGCAGCGCTGTGCTGCGCTCGCGCTGTTAGCTGACTTGCTCAACTACAGGTATGTGTGACACTGACACTGTGTCGCGAGTGTCCGCAGCACCTCACGCGCGTGGTGTCGCGAGTGTCGGCGTACGGCCGCTGTCCGCTGCCGCCGCAGCGCTGTGCTGCGCTCGCGCTGTTAGCTGACTTGCTCAACTACAGGTATGTGTGACACTGACACTGTGTCGCGAGTGTCCGCAGCACCTCACGCGCGTGGTGTCGCGAGTGTCGGCGTACGGCCGCTGTCCGCTGCCGCCGCAGCGCTGTGCTGCGCTCGCGCTGTTAGCTGACTTGCTCAACTACAGGTATGTGTGACACTGACACTGTGTCGCGAGTGTCCGCAGCACCTCTCGCGCGTGGTGTCGCGAGTGTCGGCGTACGGCCGCTGTCCGCTGCCGCCGCAGCGCTGTGCTGCGCTCGCGCTGTTAGCTGACTTGCTCAACTACAGGTATGTGTGACACTGACACTGTGTCGCGAGTGTCCGCAGCACCTCACGCGCGTGGTGTCGCGAGTGTCGGCGTACGGCCGCTGTCCGCTGCCGCCGCAGCGCTGTGCTGCGCTCGCGCTGTTAGCTGACTTGCTCAACTACAGGTATGTGTGACACTGACACTGTGTCGCGAGTGTCCGCAGCACCTCTCGCGCGTGGTGTCGCGAGTGTCGGCGTACGGCCGCTGTCCGCTGCCGCCGCAGCGCTGTGCTGCGCTCGCGCTGTTAGCTGACTTGCTCAACTACAGGTATGTGTGACACTGACACTGTGTCGCGAGTGTCCGCAGCACCTCACGCGCGTGGTGTCGCGAGTGTCGGCGTACGGCCGCTGTCCGCTGCCGCCGCAGCGCTGTGCTGCGCTCGCGCTGTTAGCTGACTTGCTCAACTACAGGTATGTGTGACACTGACACTGTGTCGCGAGTGTCCGCAGCACCTCACGCGCGTGGTGTCGCGAGTGTCGGCGTACGGCCGCTGTCCGCTGCCGCCGCAGCGCTGTGCTGCGCTCGCGCTGTTAGCTGACTTGCTCAACTACAGGTATGTGTGACACTGAGTGTCAACATGCGTCTCGTGTGATGTAGAAATGTTAATAGCAAAATACCTTTTGACAATCTCCACAGATGAGACTTCTTGGACGGTTCTGATCTTCAGTGTTTGTGCGGCGACTCTCCGCAGACCTTGTCCCACCTCCCATCCTGCATCACGCGCCCAATTCCCGTTACAGCGTCGGTGTACAGCAATATCGTGGCCGAATATTGTGCCAGGCAAAGAATTTAATTGGTTTTGCCATTGACACGCTAAGAAGAAGAATACGAACCCTTTTTTGTAAATACATACCTATTTTTTCTCCAACCAGGTGCAACGACAACCCAATCCTCATAGAGACGGTGCTAGCAACCCTCAACACGGGCTGGAAGGACTCTCACGAGCGCGTGCGAGCCACCTGCCTCCGAGGAGCCGCCAACATCGCGCAGTTGAAGCCTGAACACAGGAACCTCGCCGTACCCGCCGCTCTGCAGGCCCTCAGTCAAGGCGTGGATGCGCAGAAAACGCAGTAAGTTGCAGGATAGTAGTGTTAGATGCCAACAGGATTCCGATCCCGATTTCCGGCCACAGTAGGCACGGGCTTGCGGATGGCGAGCTTTGGGTAGCTCGCCCCCGCGCGCCTGAAGGCAGTCTTCTGCAGGGTCCCTAAGAATTTGTGACAACTTCACAAAATCTTAGGGACCCTGCAGAAGAGGCGAAACTTAAAAAAAAGCACCTGAAATTTGGGCGACGCTGGCGGAAGTCAGCAAGGGACGATTTGGATCAATCATTGGTTTACAATAGGAGTAACTAATATACAATCGTTATATCCATTTATCCATCTTGGATTTTTTTCTCAGAAAGTAATAAAAACCTAATAGCATAGTGTAATTTATAGAAAAACAAAAAATGTTAAACGTATAATAAAATTCCTTATAATTATGACAGTGAAACATTTTCAAAAATAACGATTGGCCCAAAATAAAACAAATTTTATCCTGGTCAATAAAAGCGTTTTTTCAGTCACTCCTCATTTGCGCCTTGATTCCCGAAAGATTTTCAAAACCCATTTATATTACTTTACAGAGCACCAACAGACAACGTACCTTTAGCCGCAATCCAAGGTCTGAGTCGCCTCCTAACAGAACTAGACAAACTAAACAAGGAGTACGACAGAGAACTTCTGTCTATATCCCAGAAAATCCGTCCGTTCATGAACACGGAGTGCGCACAACTGAGGGAGCACTCCATCAAGCTGTTCGGTATCATCGCGGGGAGGGTGAAGTCTGAGGCGCTGGTGGACCAAGGCATCAGCTCCCTGCCTTGCTTCTTACTGCATCTGTGTGATAATAACCCTAATGTTGTGAGGGTGAGTTGAATTCATTATTTTATTATATATCTACACTATATATATAATATATAATATAATATAATATATAATAATATAATAAAGAGGTAAAGTTTGTTTTTTTATTTTTTTGTTTGTAGGAGGTAATCTCTGGAACTACTGGTCCGATTGGAAAGATTTCAGCAACAATAGAAAGCTGCTTTACTCCTGAGTGACATAGGCTATATTTTATGTACGCGGGCGAAGCCGGGGACAAAAGCTAGTAATATATAAGTGTAGATGTAATTAATGTATTAGTAACTAGCGATCCACCCCAGCTTCGAACGAGTGCAATGTTGATATTATGCATGTTTTATACATACAAACCTTCCTCTCGAATCATTCTATCTATTAAAAAAAACTGCATCATAAAACGTTGCTTAGTTTTATAGATCTAAGCATACATAGGGACGGGGCGACTTTGTTTTATACTATGTAATGATGATGATTATTGTTTTAATATTGGTAAAAAGAGAGGTTAAAGCTTTATGTATGTTGAAATTGTAGTGTTCTTTGTATACGAAGTGACAAAAATGCGTTCATTGACCGACTTGTGCATTAGTATGATGTCATACTAATGACACTTTACTACCAAGTATTCGGGCGAGTGCACTGTCTTGCTCGTTCGCTCGGTACGTGTGATCATGGTACAACGCTTCGGTACTTATAAACATTCAAAGACAAATTGGTCTGCAAGAGCCAGAATCTTACTAATATTGTAAATGTGAAAGTTACGATGTTTGGATGTTTGTTACTCAATCACGCCAAAACGGCTGGACGGATCTGAATGAAATTTGGCACAGGCATAGGATACACTCCGGAATAGGACATAGGCTTCTTTTTATCCCGGAAACCCCAACCTCAACCCCAATACATGAAATAAAGATCTAAACACACCAAACTTAAAGTTACTATTGATGCGAACTTATTTTAAATTTCTATCTACGATGTTGTACCATATGGCTGAGCTCGTTACTTTCAATTTTAAAGAATAATCCTGCTCTAGGTTTAAAATTTGAAATATAGTGTATTAAGATTAAAAAGGTTCTGGCGACCGCGTACCGGAAGATGCAGCGTTGGAAGGCTTCCCACAAGGTGGACCGATGACCTGGTCATCTGGTTGCTGTAATCCGATGGATGCAAGACGTACAGGACCGGACTTTGTGGCGGCGCTTGGGGGATGCCTATGTCCAGCAGTGGACGTCTTCCGGCTAAAATGATGATGATGATGAAGATGAATAAGATAATTAACATTTCTTTTGGTGTTCTGGTCCCTGGCAATAGTGGTTATTGCCAGGGACCAGAACACCAAACCAAGGCGGACCACGGAAAAATAAACGTATAAAAATAAAATTAAAACAATATATCACCGTGTTAATATAGACTCTAAATCTCATTTTAACATTTCTAGGCCAGCAAATTCACTCTCAAACAAGTTTTCAAGACATTCAACGTGAAAAAGTCCAACGATTTCGTACAAACGCACCTCTTGGACGAAGGTCGGCTGTACCTGGACGAGTTCCTGTCGGCGCTGCTGAGACAGTTGGCGGACGAGCTGCCGGGCAGCGTGGTGAAGTGCCTGCAGACCGCCGTCAACTATCTACATTGTGCGCGGGAGGAAATCAAGCCGCATCCCCCACTCTTGCTGGGTATGTATACATTGTGCGCCTCACCATCAACTATTGCATCACTGCTTACCATCAGGTGGGATCTCAGTCAAGAATTAGTTTATAGCAAATAAAAAAAATGAATAACTTACTAAGGCACCGTGCACTCATAGAGCAACTGATATGGGAGGGATTTAGTACGTATCCTTTTTGTTGGTGAGGAAGAAAAATCGTCCAATGACATCTCCCGCTCTTGGACTGAGTGAGAGATAGTGTCCCGTTCTTTCGTAGGATAGTGGTCAAGGCGTAGTACAAGTTGGACTGATGCACAAAGGGCTCGATACTGTCCGTAGCAAACACAGCAATAAAATCACTTTAGTTTACGCGTCTAACAGCGATATCTACCAGACAACCTTAAACCTCAGAGTGGACTGTAAGAATTTAAACTAAAAAGGTCTCTAGTGTACTGCCCTTATTTACTTAAATTCCCTTTTTCCAGGCATCCTCTATGCAGAACTATACCGCATACGCGAGAAGAACCCGGAAGAAACCGAACTGGATCCCGACATCACCCGAACGGCCAGAACTCGCTTGCTTCAGCTGATCAAAGACACAAACCCACAAGTGCGGCAAAACTCCGCCATGGCTCTCGCCAACATTTGTCTTGTGACCGCTATGGACGGATGACCGGTAAGGGTGAGGATTGTAGTAGGTAAGTATAGAATGAGCAGGTTTTTGTTCGAATTCCAACGTTGAGATTAAGGTAGTAGGGTAGAAAATCGCTTGAATGTCTATCCATACAATTTTGGGTTAGGATTTTACATTCGATCTCTTGTAAAGTTTGTTTTTTAATTCTAGACTGCGATTTAACAACTCAGAATGTCACACTCTAGAAATATGTTCCCAATTTTCTGGAGTTTGACATTTTAAGTTGTCAAATCGTAGTCTAGGATTAAAAAACGAACTATAATCATATTATTATGTGAAACTTATTATTTGACATATAGTTTCACTGTACCTTGAAATTCCTTTCCTGGAATTGTATAGACAGAATTGTAGGTTTGATTATGAGAAAAATAAGACAGAAAACACACTAGGAGACTATATTATTGAACAGCGCCCCTAGCCAAGTAACAATCGTATCGTTTAGAGTTAGCGCTTGTAGTTGGCCACGCCCCCAATTCCCTTGCTCAGACGTCATCTCAACAAAGGAATTGTGGGCGTGGCTATCTACAAGCGCTAACTCTAAACATAACGATTGTAACTTAACTAGGGAAGCTGGTTTTGTAGTGAGTCTTATTTTAAATTATTGATAATGCAATTCTTGAGCGCGTGTCATGTGACTCTTATGTCTTTGCTAGTAAAGTTAAAATTGGAATGAATGACGCGCGTTTGGGAAATGGATATTTTGTAACATCTCGGCTTCCCTAGCCAAGTTACAATCGTTTCGTTTGCATTCTCTTGCGTCGAACGCCTCGAGTAAACCACGCCTGCAGTTTATTTCTTCAGACCACGTTTCTGAGCGTTGAGATGTCGTCAGAACGAAGAGTTATCAGCAAATGTAGAGGCCCAACTGCAGGGCCGAAGCTTACCGGGGCCCCGGTCCGGTTTCTGAAAGGAAGGTCCGACCCCGATATGTAAGCTAAGAAGGAATGGGGTGGGTCGTTTAGTCAGTAGAAGTCAGACTCTGTGTCCCGCTCGGCTCAAGGGCGGGATTCGTCATAAGATGACTTTTCCCATCACAAAAAAAAAGTCTGAACATCGAGTGGCTTACTCGAAGTGTTCAACGCAAGAAAATAGAAACAAAACCGTTGTAGCTTAGCTAGAGGAGCTAATATATTTGTTGGTTGGAATTGAAAGTTAGGTTAAGATGTATTTCCAGGACTGATTGTCAAATGAGAACACAAAAATAATTAATAGAAGTGTCTTCAATGTTTTGTCTTTTCCAATATTCATGTTTTTCGTTGTATTTGTTTCCGTAGCTTTTATAATAAGTAATATTTAGGTCTAATGTTTACGGACGCGTAGATTCATAGATGCGTATTCGTCATTGTATGCTAAATTTTAACCGTTTTAACCCCGTAGAGGGTTGAGCCGGTACATGAAACACAAAATAAAGTACTTTTTTATAACTGGAATTAATATGCGCATGTATGAAATTAATTTCTTTAAGTTAACATCAGAGAGCGAGAGGTAGTTGAGTTTTAGAAAAAAGTACTTTATCTTTCTCTTTAATTCTTTATTGTACACAAAAACTTAACATACATACAATAATTTAACAATACATGTACAAATGAATTCATGTGTAAAGTATTTTATCTTTACAAATAGATAGTGTTTCATGTACCGTATCGACCCTCCACGGGATTAAAACGATAAAAATTTAGCCTTGTATACTAAATTATGAAAGTATCGACCAATTAGCAAAGACACGACGAATACGCGTTTATGAAGCTACGCGTCCATAAACAGTGGGGTTTAGTGTAATAATAATGATATTATAGTACAGTTTAAAAATATATATAACCGATTTGTTAAAATTGTATAATCATTTAATTTGAACTTATGTTAAGAGACTGAACTAAAGATGTAAACAGTCAAAAAAAGTTAAAAATAAAATGTAATAAATAAGGATATTTTGTATATTTTTGTTGCAATATTGATGAAAATTTTGTTGCTAAAGTAATCTTGTTCAAGCATAGTTTTGGAAAAGTACAGTACGGTCGTTAGATCTTGGCTAGTCTGAATTTAGGCTCTGCAAATTTTAGCGCTTGAAAACTCGTACAAAAATAAATGGTTTAAACAAATAGGGTTGATGCAATACGTTTTTTTTTCTTACATTCTGCCTTGGCACCCGTCACGCATCACTAACATTAACTTTTCCATTTATATCATCTTTCACGCTAGTGGCATCGCTGGCACTCCTCCTCCTCCTATAAATCCTCCAAGTGTAAGGGCACCTGGGACACTCCACATTGTGATTCATATCTTGAACAGCACCGCAATCACATTGTGTATTCGACGGGTCTATAAACCCCCATTTTGCCAAAATTGCAGTGGCCTACCTGAGCACGTAATTTTTTGATCAACCCATCCATCTTTTCTTTTGCCTCCCTCTCCATCCATCGACATGTATATTCATAACTCTTTTATTAACATGGTTTAATGTACATTTAATAATTATTCTAAAAATAGCCTACGTTTATAAACTAAAAATACATTAATATTTACAAATGATTTATGAGGCATAAAAAAATTCATCCACTTCGATATCAATGGGAAAAGTGTCCAAAATGCATATATTATTTTAAGAATGAAAAGATTAAACAGAAAGAAGATACCTTTCAGGATATGAAAATATTGAGTATTATATCCTGATTGAACAGTGTAGTTACGTAGGTTGCTATTAAATGCTTGTTGCTAGGCAATTAAATTTGAAAAAAAAAATGGTTTAATGTAAAATATTATACAAAAAATAAACAAGAAAATACCCAATCATAAAGACCTACTTACTATAAACTTACTCTATTTATTCCACACTCATTGGAGTATTAAAAAACTTTTGCTTGATCAAGATTCTGTCGAAAACATAGTCAGTGTTGATTAGTTTATATTATGTGATATTGATTTATTTCGGTTTAATTTTAAGACATGTGGGGCTAACAATTTTATTTTAGGTGACTAAGAATCTTATGACTTCTGTACACGTTTCAAAGAGAACCTAGACTAACCATCATTTTAAGTTTGTTGAAATTTCCAGCTCAGTATATTAGAGTAAATTCTATTTGCGGCAATGATATTGTAATAAACAGATATGTTAATTCATAAAACGACCGAAAAATGTGTTCCGCGCAGCAGCGACAGCACCACAGTTTTTTCATTGCCATCGGACATCCTGGCGTACTGAAAATATCCACCCTTACGTTGTTGAGACATCTGCGGGCCGGACTAAGCGTTTTGCCACGTCGTTTATACCGACATCGAGGGACTGGAACAGTTTGCCGGCTGCAGTCTTTCCGTCCGATTATAATTTAGGTGTCTTCAAGGCTAGAGTGAATAGGCTAATAAACTATATATAAGCTCTTTATAAACTAGTGCGCCTCACCATCAACGATTGCATCACTGCTTACCGTCAGGTGAGATCGCAGTCAAGCACTAGTTTATTGCAATAAAAAAAAAAGAAACAGCTATTGTTATCAATTATGATTGAATGTAAAGAAACATTATTCTAGTCACCAATCTAACTTAAAAAGGTATATTACTCAGAGCCCAGTCTAACCAATACGGTACTAATTAGGACCTTTTCAAGTCTTTAAGATTGCGTGCTTATAACATATCTGTTTAATTTAATATCAATGATATTAGCGGTAACAACAACATGCATGTATTTGCACAACAAAATTAATTAAAATAATTATAATGAGTATTAAAAAAATATTTATTTGTAAAAATAATATAATACCTGCTGGGGACTGCACTAAAAAACTTTCAACTTTTATAAAATGACAAAAGTCTGGCAAAGTTTCTTTGAGGCGTGTACTTTTATGATATTAAAAATGTATCGAAATCTCGTATTACTTTGGCCACTTATCATACACACTAACACTGGCCAATACGAACACGGAACACAATGTTTACTGTATTTCTATTTGAACCTTGGGACAAAATCCACAGGGCCAAAGAAAGGCATCGTTCACACCAAACGTATTGTCCCTCTCCATCGGAATAAGCCGAACATGCTTGTCTCTCGCAAGGATATAAATCCTTGCATGTTTATTGAAACAATTGAAAAGTTGATACAAAAGTCCGCTGCAGTGCTTCATTGGCATTATGTCGTCTAACAACACTTTTAAAACTTATAGTGCCTTGGTTGGGCCTTCTTTTTTCGGCATCAAGACCACCACAATAGTATCTACTCAGTTCGGTGAAAACGGGGTGTATGGAACATGGAAACGCGTTAAACTGCAAAACGCCCACTCAGTCAGCGGCCGACATTACGTTGAGTCTGAACAATGTCTTATGTACGAGTTTACTATACATAACTCTTATTGTTACGGTTTTTAAAGTTCTAGTAAGTATAGCTTTTGTTAATTTTTAGTCTTAATTCAGACACCTTGAATCTTTTAAATGTGTTTGTCCTTTTTAATCAGTTTATTAAGAAAAAAATAAATTAAAAACATGCATTTAATGTTAATACACGCCTTATATAAAAATAAATTTCATCTTAAATAAATGTATTAAAAAAAATGTTTAGCCAAATGATATTTCCATGTTTATAAATCTTTAACTTTGGGCCAATATGACTTATAATGCGCATAAATGATTCGAGCTCAGAAAATCTTAGTATTTATTGTTGAAATCTAAAATTTATTATAAGGCTTCGTCTTTGGCAATCTTTTAGAAATAGATAAAAAATGAAGATTTTCTGAGCTGACTTATTAAACATACCCTAGATATCAAAGTGACCATAATTCATGGATTTCGAAACAAAATATATATTGTTCGTTTTTTAATTCTAGACTACGATTTGACAACTGAGAATGTCACCCTCTAGAAATATGTTCCCTATTTTCTGGAGTTTGACATTTTAAGTTGTCAAATCGAAGTCTAGGATTAAAAAACTAACTATATGAAATATGGTCACTATATAGTGATTGACAGCTGCCTTATAGAAGTTACTTTACGGTGCAGAAGTAAACAGTTTTACATTAAAACCAATAAATAAATCCAAGAAAAAATTATATCATTGTCTTTATACTCCATGCAAGTTATGATAAGACATTTAAACAACCCGTTTTTATACTGTCCGTACAACCGATTTTGACTACTATTCCGTTGGCGTAAGGATGGCATTAAAAATAAAAGGTGGTTACAATACCAACTATTTACTGCAGCCGCCATTTGTCATTCCACCAACGCAATAAAACTCAAAATCGATTAAACGGACAGTAAAAAAGCTAAAGAAGTATAGGTGTTTTAGTTTAAGCAGTAGACAATCAGCATCCAATTGCATACTTCATTTTAGTTAATAAAGGGATGCCAAAATAGGAATAAATCGTTTCATTAAATCACTTTTGCACAATTAAATGTAGGTAAACTAAAGATGACTGGAAGTTTTAGTTTAAAAATGGTGCTGTAGCACCTTACAGATGCCTAGTATCTGGAATGAAAATTGAGGCCGTGCACCATGAGATCTGACTCTCCTGACCTTAATTTTTTTTCAATACTAATTGGAAAAATTACAGATAGACAACTATGACTCACATGATTTCAGAGCCAAAGGGCCTAATTGTAATTTGTTCAGTCAGTTATAAATTTTCAAACACGTGTAAACTGCTTTGACTGGTTGAAAGAATCGACAACAATCACACACAGTCTGTCCAAATACGGGGCGTAAAGTGAGCGCATAAGTTAATAACCGTACTCAGATCAATTGGATATAATAAACTTAGTCTTCGTCTTTACTTCTGCACCTATTGTGTAATCTAATACAATATTATGTACTATAAATGTTACACGTTTAAGTTTTGAAAATAAAGCTATGTTGAAGTCATTTACGTGTTTATTTCTTACATGCTCTTTGATCTCGATCACCAAGTGAACGCCGGCATTCGCACATCTATTGTATTTCTGCCTCTGATTACCGTATTCGAAAGGTAAAAATAGGAAGTTACAAAACAATACAAAGGGAAAAAATAAATAAGGCCAGAAACTATGTTACGCGGTTCCATATAAAGGTTCTCGAAACGACTACATGCACACCGTTTAAATTGAACCAGACTGCTTAGATAATAATCCGGTTTTGCCTGAGCAGGCCGATGCGTACCACGGAACACCGTGTAAAACTGGAAATAAACTCACAGTTGGGTTTCGTAATTTAATATTTTCAAATGGAGGGTAGAAGTACGTTAGTACGTACTTGCGAACGCATTCCCTGCCTATATTCCCGTCCCTTTCCCACACGCGCTGACTGATGCTCTTACTTCGTCATCGGTCGCGAACATTCGATGACGACACTCCTTATCCTCCTCTTGAAAGAATCACCGCGCGAGCTGTCACGTAATCAATTGTACCTTTATATACATTTTTCTAATATCTTTTATACATTTTTCTACTTTCTTGCGAACTATTACGAGTGATATAGCCTGGCTGGTGTTAAAGAACATTGTTTGGAGTGCGTGCCAGTGGTTCCAGCTGAACGAGCCTCACCTCTACGGACATAGCAAGGTTAGTGCGCGTGTTCCTTATTCAATTTTCTTACTTGTCCTAATTTTCACGTACTCTCCCACCGCATCAAATACAGTCCATCTCCCTATTTCAAACCAGTTAACCTAGCGTTAGGGTTTCCGTAATTGCATTATATACTCATTTTCCTTGCCTAAATAACTGGTGTACGGCGCCACCATTCACGTACGCTGTTCTATGTACAAACCTGCGCAGGCAAAACTGTACCTTGAGCGTGTGATAGAACCACGGATAGAACCATTCAAGCAAAACAGCTTTCATTTCTTAGGTCAGTGTTTCAGGATAAATTGCGAAGAAATCACACCATATGATAAAGATACCATCGAACTGTTCTAATGATGAAGCCAGAAGGTAGGTACTGGAACTCCATAGTAAACCAATGTCCCCTAGTTCTATCATGTCATGTGTCGGGTTTGAGCTTACTTGAATTGCCATGAGATGCACTTTAGTGATACTTACTATAGAACTGATCTGATAATGAGCCCGGAAATTTTGTAATAAAACAAGGTATCGTAGCCGTGTTTATTTTATTAGAATTATATTCTGTATTCAGGTGTACATTGATTTCGTTATCAATCATATCTCGGTAGAGACTACTACGCTGGTTGGAGCAAGAGTGTCAGACTTTTACTGACTAAAACACACTCGTGTTCTGTAAGTTCCGCTTTACATTCTTGGGTTACGGTGACTTTTGAAAAATCCTATTACTCACCATGGCATTTTCAAGGCGTATTGAAAGTCAGAAAATTTCGGCCACCTACAACTTTCCACAACTAATTTGCGTCCCAAGCGACGTCTAAGTAGATATACTCCATTCTAAAGACACGAACTCTGTTAGAGATCTCCTAATTATAATAAATCCCTTTCTTGGCTGTTTAGCTAGCCTGGGTAATCTTTGTTCAGTTTTTGTGACATTGTAATCTTCATCGATAACCCTAATTCTTCACCTTCATTGATATCCGTGTACTTACTTTGTAGAAATTACTTTGGCAGAAGGTAAGGTACAAAATTTTTGCATAGGATCCTGATTTGGCTTTCTAACAAAGTGTTTCATAAACATTAAAAATGTATAATAGAAATAATTCTAAAACAAATAAGTTATGAGACACATTACATCTGATAATAATGTAAAATGTATAAGAGAATACTGTCAAAAGCATGTCAAATTCTACTTGTTGTCAGGTGTACAGATTTATTTTGATTGGAAAAAAGTCATAGCATTTTTCTTGGACATGAGACAAAAAAGTTTGGATATGATTTTACAAAAAAACCGTTAAGGAGGTGGCGGAAAAAGAGCAAGAAAATACGCCCCCTCCACATCCGTAGTATTTACACTGCGGGCTTGGAAACACTCGTATATCCGGCCGACATACGCTGTGGTCTGCAAGAGAGAATCGGAGAATCTGTTGCCTGTTCTGTCAAGGGTTTAAAACGGTGCAGTGGCTCTCTAGAGGAATTTTTACCACCACAGACGGTGCCGGGAGACTCACGCGGTCCAATACCTAGCCAAAAGAACATAATGAAATGGGCAAATTTTCCAGAACACCGTATAGTTTTAGTAAGATACTGCCAAACTCTGCTTGCCCTTAGGCCCAGGTGAAAGACATCCTTAAGAATTTCTACAAGCGGAAAACAAAGGTGTAGTACTGCTGCCATGCCCGAGTGTGGAAATTGTCTTTACATTCCTGCTTTGGATCCTTTGCTTGAGCTAATGTCAACGTCCCTATAAAAAATGATGTTTTAAAAATCTGTAAGAAAAAATGTATGTACCCTATCTCAAATAAATTTCCTGCTGCGGTCTTCCCAATCGATTATAATTTGGGTCTTCGAAGCTAGAGTGCTTTTAATAAACTAATAGAGGAACTGGAGGGCTTTTAATAAACTAATGCGTCTCACCATCAACTATTGCATTACTGCTTACCATCAGGTGGGATCGCAGTCAAGCATTAGTTTACAGCAAATAAAAAAAACAGTAATAAAAAGTATTTATTTATTAGGTAAATAGGCAGCAACTAAAAATTACTAGCTAATAAAAATTCAAGTCTAAAAGCTATGATTGGCTCATACATCAATCGACATCATTCTCTCAGTGAAAAAAACATTGAAACATGCCAAATGCAGATAAAAATCTAATTACAATTCAAACAAAATAAACGTGCACGTACAATCACATACCTTAGTAGGTATGTGATTGTGCGTGCACGTTTATTTTGTTTACAAATTGCCAAACGCGTTGCTGTAGGTAGTCCTACAGCAACGCGTTTGGCAATTTGTAGCATTAATTTATTAAAATTTCACTCCACTACCTAGATTTTAGCGATAAAAGCCATCATCGAATTACCATGGGCACCTCTGTTAAGCACCTACTGTACTCCACATTGTCAACGTCTTGCTTTCTGCATTTGGTGACGCATCTTTCTATCAGCCTCCACAATCTCAGTCTCTCTGCATGCATGACAACTGTAAGTATAAAAGAAAATTTTAGCTTTATAGAATGTTCTATGGCCAAAAAAGCATCTTTTTTTAACACATTCACTGCGTTTAACGGCAAGTATTTGGCCGTATTTGACTCTCAGCCAGTGCGGTAGCTCGTTGGCCTTGTTTTGCGTACTGTGCGGGGGCGATTTATCTAAGTTCCCTTGCGCGTAGGAATGAGATAGTGATATTTTCAATATTGTTGCTATTAATATTATACACTATTGCCGTAACGCACAGTAAGATAATTATTTTCATTCAGTGCGGTACGGCGAATATCTTGCCGTACCCCCCTAACCCCGCACCACACTGCATGCGTCCGCGCGGCGATTCAGTGTGCGCTAGTGTTGGCCGTAAGCAAAATGTAACAATATTTTTTGTGAAAAATATTACGCGGTTCTGCTACAATACAAAGTAGCATCGCAGTGAAGATATATCGCGGTAACGTGCATCGAAGTGTAGTGACTTCGAAGAGACGGTCTTTCGTCGTAACGTGCATCGCAATTTTGTAGTATCGTATTAGCATTTATCGATATTTTGTGAGTCGACATTCCGTATTCTACTCCATATATATAAATATTTAAATATATATTTGTGATCTCATGTTGATTAGTAATTATAATAATTAGGTTAGGTTAGGTTGATTTATATAATAATATAACACTGTTAAATATGAATCTACAATAAAAAATATTTTTAAACTATCGACTATCATTTCAGAAGTAAACCCCATCCCTACCATTTTTTCACTTCTACGCTGTACGGCATATATATTGCCGCGAATGAAAGAATTTGAAAAATCTCTGTATCTTTCAAAGTATAACAGAGAACCCAGGGCGACTGCACATTGTCAACGTCTTGCTTTCTGCATTTGGTGACGCATCTTTCTATCAGCCTCCACAATCTCAGTCTCTCTGCATGCATGACAACTGTAAGTATAAAAGAAAATTTTAGCTTTATAGAATGTTCTATGGCCAAAAAAGCATCTTTTTTTAACACATTCACTGCGTTTAACGGCAAGTATTTGGCCGTATTTGACTCTCAGCCAGTGCGGTAGCTCGTTGGCCTTGTTTTGCGTACTGTGCGGGGGCGATTTATCTAAGTTCCCTTGCGCGTAGGAATGAGATAGTGATATTTTCAATATTGTTGCTAATACGATACTACAAAATTGCGATGCACGTTACGACGAAAGACCGTCTCTTCGAAGTCACTACACTTCGATGCACGTTACCGCGATATATCTTCACTGCGATGCTACTTTGTATTGTAGCAGAACCGCGTAATATTTTTCACAAAAAATATTGTTACATTTTGCTTACGGCCAACACTAGCGCACACTGAATCGCCGCGCGGACGCATGCAGTGTGGTGCGGGGTTAGGGGGGTACGGCAAGATATTCGCCGTACCGCACTGAATGAAAATAATTATCTTACTGTGCGTTACGGCAATAGTGTATAATATTATTATACACTATTGCCGTAATAAAGAATTTGAAAAATCTCTGTATCTTTCAAAGTATAACAGAGAACCCAGGGCGACTGCAGCTAGGTATATACAAGGATACAGTCTATCGATTTGTTGATAAAAACCTTTGATATAGGCGGTTTCCACGTCTGTATAGGCTTTGAAAGTCAGGTTCTGGTACGGCAAAATAGAAGCCGTAACGCATATCAGGAAACATAGATACGGGCAGCATTTGTCTCGTATCGCACTAGTAGAAAGTTTAGATTTAACGCTGCCGCAGTGAATGTGTTAAAGGGAAATTCATCAAGTATCTTCCTTTAGTCTGGGACACCCGTATCTGTGTTCCTTTAGGGGTCTTTTGAGTTTCAGGGTCGTGGTAAGTCTCGCAGCCCTGGTAGATAGCTCATTACAATTGTGGGGACATCTGTTTAAGGCAAAACGCCACAACAACTTGATAAGTTGTAGCGCTATTTCTCCACGCGATTTGAACAGATAAAACTGCCCAAAATAGGCCACAGTCAATTTCACCAGAACGTCAGACCGGTCAGAGGATACTCCCTTTTCAATGGAGGTTGCGGGACCTTCCACCCTTTTACAAGATTTATATTAAGTAAATTAGTTTCACCAGTTCAATGTAAGTGATCAAATCTCGCAAATTTTCACTTCCCGGTTACCGATTGAGCTGTAATTTCGCACGCATGTGAAAATTGCGTGACAATACAATATTCTGATAACATAGAGCTGATCTGGCGAGGGAGCTGGAAGGTGGCCATAGGAATTCGGTAATTAAACGTCACACAACCCTATCGAGTTTGGGCTCGTGTTATTCGTCTTATCTTAACGTGTATTTTGGTGCTAGGTGGTAACCACTAACCAGGGTTTGATGATGGAACTGGAAAATGGCCACAGAAACCCTAAAGTGTTTGTACTTTTCGAAAAGGTTTTGATGAGTAGGTATTAATTATAAAGGTATACCTATACCGAGCTATAAAAGCTTGTTATAAAATAAATATTTTCATTGAAATCTTGTTCATTGTATGGTCCAATAAAATTGGACAAGTCGGGAAAAGCTCAGCCACAAAACTACCTAGTGCGGTGTGTCCCGTTACACTAGAGCTAGGCTACGTAAGTTGCTATTCTGTTTTTCTAAATCTTGAGCCCCAAGCAAATCCCCCCAAGCGTTCGCACACCTATTGTCTCTAATTACGGTATTCAAAAGGTTAATATAGTTGTTACGTACGGAGGCAGCTTCTGCGCCAGCCAGAACTCCTTGGTAGAATCGCAGTAGCTCCTCAGTTGATTCCTATCCCACGGGACAGTCTGCATTCTCCATTCAGGAGACACGTATGGCAGGGTCAGGGGCGGTAGCTTTATCTGAAATATGGTGATGGCCACGTTGAAAAATATTATTATTAGTAAAGCCTTGTAGTATTTTTATTCTGTAGTATAAAGCATTGCTGCCAATTTTTTTAGATTTTTTTTTACAAAAATTTCAGTTTCTCCTAGCTTTAGGAGGATGTGAAAGATCGTGATTTTGCTGCATTTACTTAGGATTTTTTTATAGATTTCACAAAATATACAGTAACTGGGAAAAATAAATTGCGTTTGGTCATGAACCTGAGGATTTCTCAAAAAGCAATTTGAATGCAACAATTTTATCATAGAGTTGCTTTGACCTCTTTTTGTCAAAGAGTGGAAAGCGGCTATCAAAAAGCACATAATATGTTCTTTCTTTCCTAATTGTATTTTAGCCGTATTAGATTTTAGGTCATAATATAATCAGCCGCTTCAAATGCTGCAGGAGGCAGGACAGACGCCTCTTCTCTGAGAGGCAATAGGTAAGTACCTACGGATTGATGGGCAACCATTATTAGTAACACTGCCAAACAATAATCGCACCTTCTGAGTGCACCGACCCCAAGTAACATGGAATAGGGTAGGATGATGATGATGATGTAAACAAACAACAAACCGGATTAGCTGGAGCCGGCCTTCCAGGCAGGGGCGCTCTAACGGTGAAGTAGTCGGAGATCGCCTCCCTCGTGCCGCTGGTCATGGTGCTGGTATACATGGCGTCGATCAGGATCTGGCGCGCGCGCTTGTCCGTGACGTCATCCATGCTCACGGCCGGAGTCATCACCAGACGGGGGCGCGTCCTGATCGCCTCTTCTATCTCTTCGTCTGGTGGTTTCGACTAGGTCAAAATAAAAACAGTACCTAATAACATGTTTTATCTATCACATTCGGTTATACGTACCTACCTATCTAATAAAAAAAACCTACCTAATATAGCTTGTTATGCAGTCCGTCACTCATTTTTCAATTCGGTTTTTCGATTTTTTTTCATATAGATAAATGATGCCACAAGGCGGTTGCAGCGCGACAGTCACACGTTTTTATTTGTATTTAATAACAAAGCAGTGCGGCAGCAATGATGCAACCCCGCTGTTGTCGCGCGGTTCGTAGCGGCTAAATTGAAGGCGTCATAAAAGTCATCATCATCATCATCAGCCTTTCAATGTTCCCACTGCAGGGATACAGGCCTCCTCTCTCTAGGAGAGGGAATGGGCCATAATCCACCACGCGGGCCCAGTGCAGATTGGTGGATGTCACATGTCTTCGAATTTTTTGGTTCTAGGACATGCCGGTTTCCTCACGATGTTTTTCTTCACCGTTTTGAGAGCAGTGGTGGTTGTCACAAATACCTGGATATATTTGTGACCTTTATCACTTTTAGGACGCCTAAACGCCTTCAAGTTCATGTGTGTGTAAACTAAACTTTCAAATTGGTTGCCCAGCCCCTCTAGCCATGTTACAATCGTTTCGTTTAGAATTAGCGCTTGTAGATAGCCACACCCCTAATTCCTTTGTTGAGATAACGTCCGAACAAGGGTATTGGGGGCTAACTCTAAACGATACGATTGTAATTTGGCTAGGGGTTTGTTTTTTTTTTTTTTGGGTGGGGGTGGGGTAGATTACTCGTCTGAACACGGAACAGGTAATAACATCGTTATCGGGGTCCTATCAGTCTTTCTTACACTACGCTTTGTGAAAAGCTTCCGCTTCCATTTTACTCCAAATAATCGGACTTATTTACCGCGTATAGTACGGCCTTCGGATCTTGGCGAGTCTGAAGTTAGGCTCTGCGAATTTTAGCGCTTGAAAACTCATACTAAAAAAAGGTTTTTTTTTTTTTTTAATTAATTATAGGTTCGCGCTTGACCACTATCTCACCTGATGGAAAGCGACGATGCGGTCGACGATGGAACGCGCTTACCTAGAAGTAACCTATTCACTCTTGACTTAAAGATACCCGGATTGTAGCTATCAGGAAACACCGACTCCGGCAAGGAATTCCACTCCTTGGCTGTACGCATAATGAATGTGTTCCCAAAACGTAACGTAACGTTTAAAAATAATAAATGCCAGTAACAGTTTTAACAGCAGTAATTCAACGTTCTGCAAATTTCATTTATTTGTTAATTAAACCATTTGCCTTGTTACGAGATATCAAGCGCTAAAATTCGCAGAGCCTAAATTCAGACTCGCCAAGATGAAAAAAAAAAAAAATGAAAAATATTTTATTAACGAACAAAATTTACAATGGTTGAGGCCCTAGATCCCACACTAGGATTCCCTGCGTTGTGGGATCTAGGCTCTGCGTTCGGCCTGCATACATTTTTACAAAATACTTAATTACTCGTATATCGACATGTTTTTTTTTTGTATAGGTACAATATTAATGATCCGACGGCCATACTTTATACTACCTATATACTTACACAAGGTTGCTGAACTTTAGTCGGATCTGTTCTAGTAATAGGTTTTTTAACGTGCATCAAACTGAACGGTACTCCCTTCGTCCTCCAAGCAGACAGCGTGTGATGGTCTTTGAGTGGTGGAGGCCTGATCCTGAGGCAGCCAGGCTTCTCCTTGTACGTAGTAAAAGTTGGCGGAAGGATTTCGCCATCCCGGAAATCAGTCCTATTTGTGGTTTGGTAATTAAATAGCATTGTTTCCATTCTGGATACTGTGTCTGACATTTTGATTTATTATTTAAGCTTTATGTTATAAGATTTGTGAGGGTTGGATTGAAGAGCATCGAATTCGCTGTCGATGTGACAGTCAGACCAGTTGACAATCCAATTTGTTTTTATTAATAATCTGTTCACAAAAAGAAATTTTATACTTACTATAGTGAGTCTAAACTCCTTTGTCAAACAAGAAGGTTTTAATGTGGGTTTAATTTGTCTAGAAGTAAACCAGAATATTGTCTGTTCTCACCAGCTGGTCAATCGCTTTTAAAACTTTCGTTCACTCTAACATTATGGGTCATATATAATTGATTGTTGATTGGTAATATAATAAAGAGGTAAAGTTTGTTTTTTGTTTGTAGGAGGTAATCTCTAGAACTACTGCTCCGACTGGAAAAAAAATAGCAACAATAGAAAGCTGCTTTACTTCTGAGTGACAAAGGCTATATTTTATGTACGCGGGCGAAGCCGCTGACAAAAGCTAGTGATTGATAAATGTAACAATTACATGGACACTATTTTAGAATAGATATGCAAGCTTCAACTCGTGAGGCGGGTTGTATGTTCTTGGCATAGGAAATGTTACCCAAATGATAAGACTATAAAAAAATACATGAACGAATAAGATACATATATCTACTCGTATATATATATATCTATGATAATACTTACCATCAGGTGGGATCGCAGTCAAGCACTAGTTTATTGCAAGTAAAAAAAAAAAATATCTATGATAATGGTAGATATCGCTGTTAGCGATAAGACCGCCTTTGTACCCATAGATTTAAGCTTCTGTATAAGTTCTGTAACTTTTTGGTGTACAATAAAGTTTAATCTATCTATCTATCTATCTATAATGGTAGAAAGGTTCAACAGTCCACTCACTGTTGTAGATACATCATACTCATTGTTTCTTAAAAACCAGTCAAGTTTAGTGATGGTACTGAGAATTTGTGCACTTTCATATAAGTAAATAAAACAATCAGATCATAGTTTAAATAATTTATTTAAAATTCATCAATAATTTACACCATGTAATAAACATTTCAAACTATTCCGACAATACCACAAAATTAAATATTAATTTATTATCACAAAATTGATAAACCATATAACGTGGAATCTCTGGTTGCAGTTTTTAATGAACCCCTTAAATACCAAAATAAAACATAAATAACATTTAAATATCATTATTACTTATTTATAGTTCAAGGAAATTCCTAGTTTATGACTTCAAAAAATATTATCCATATTTATATTATTATTTTTAGGAAAGATAAGAATACGTGATTTTTCGTTTCAAACTGGCGCAAGAATTGGTTCAGCCGTTTAGGAGATAATAGTAGAAAATTAGCAAACAAATTAATTTTGAAAACTTTAGAATCTACTCACATTTTTTTTTTCCTATACGAGATCAAAATCACATAATACAAAAATATTAAGTAGATTTTTTTTATTTATCTTATATTTAATTCTTAGTGAACGCCAAAATATACATTTTTTTTACATAGAAAGCGTTATTTTACTAGTAACATTCAATCACTAATTTATAGCGAAAGAAATACAGCAGTCAAATTTACTTTACATTAAATTACTTCCAGATTATCGTAGGCTATGTCTCTGTGTGATTGGCTAAAATTGGGACGCGGGTGTAATACTATTGGTCGAAATTACACGATGCGATCAGTATCCCAAAGCGCGGCTGCACAGACAGAAAACTGAAATAGGTAATTTTACTTTTAACATGTACAGTAGAACAAATAGATTGATAAACAGACAGGTATTTGTATTGTATTGTAATTTGGTCTGGTATCCTCAACTCCACGACTAAGGCGCGTATTTTGCGTACAGGTAGGTAACTTGCAAGTATAGTAATTCGGTGAATTCCTTGAAATAGGTTATACTGGATTAATTTGCTGACATTGATAACTTGGGCTCCATAAACGATTGTTTTCGAGTTACCGACTTTATATAGTTTTTTTTTTTTTGTAAATAGTTCAAGATTGTTGCATCCTGGCTTACATACCTACCTTGTATAACCCATGTCAAGAAATGCATCGAACAATGATATGGCACCGAATTATCACTCAATCAGTATACTTTTAAAACATGTAGTGAATGTTTAGACTGACGAAGTCTAGACTTGAGTTGTCAACTCAAAGCACTTTAATAAGTACTTTGAGTACCACCGAGTTAATTGAGGTAACTTTGACCCTAGGGTATAACCTTGGCACCAGCTAATTAACTAATAGTAACACAATAAACCCAGTTTTTTATGTCCCTATTGGTTGATAAGCTTGTGCCAAAGTTAAAAAGCCTCAGGGAAAAATAACACCCTATTTTGCGGTATGTACTTTGTATCTTATGTGAAAGAAGTTTAACTTAGTATTCAACTCTTCACTAAATCCCTTTAAAAAAAAAAATGAAAAAAATTGTACATATTACGCAGTTTTTTGCACTTTTTTACTTGTACAACAAACTATTTGTTCGACTGTACTAGTACTGTAAACGCTTTTAAGAGAAACTGCTAATAGTACGCAAGCAACTATAACAATTTGCATTTTTATTTTCCGACTGCGTTCATTTTTTAAGGAGACGAAGTGCGTTGGGCGTTTGTGGTATATCATCATCATCAGCCTTTTTAATGTTCCCACTGCTGGGGTACAGGCCCCCTCTCTAGACAGAGAATATGCCATAATCCACGACGCGGGCCCAGTGCGCGTTGGTGGATGTCACAAGTATTCAATTTTTTTGTTCTAGGACATGCCGGTTTCCTCACAATGTTTTTCTTCACGGTTTTGAGAACAGTTGTGATGAAATAAATTACACAAAGTAATACGCTTGGCTGGTTTTGAACCCGCGACATACAACTCGTAAGTCGGTACGGTGCGGGCCACGACGTCGCACGCACTAACAAAACATTTGGCAATCTACGACAAACGCCTAATGCACCGAGTCTCCGTGAACAAACTCTAAGACTTCATACGACGATGTCCTTTCAGCCGCAGTTTATTTTTTAGTGTCCTTTTTCCAGGCTTTAATTATCATATACAGGTATTATGCAAAAATCAACCCCAAAAAAATCAGCTTTTCTTTATATTTCTGTCTACTCTTAATTATTTTATTTATTTGATACTTAGTATGATGAAGGATCTACAATTGTCTTTTAGTACCTATTAATATAGAAATATTATATTTTTTTTAGTATAGGTGGTTTTTTGTTGTCGATTCTTCTCATTGGAAGACAACCGATCGGAACCGAGCATTTGTTTTATGTGAAATTAAATACTTTTATTGGAATTGAATTTGACTGATATAATAATATGTGGGAATACATTTTTGCATAAATCCTGTCTTAATACATAATATCTTGAAAAAAATTGGCAGGACATAGAAAAATAACCCTATATAACTTGTCTATTGCGCATAATAGGCTGTGTTTATTTTTTTTTCTTTCTAGCTACTTTTATACTTACTACATAATGGTTGGATCACAATCATTAGTTATCCTAAAATTATGATACAGATTAAAGAAACCTTGTTTTACTGTCTGTTTATCTAATTTTAATTTATATTCCATAGGCACAAGAATAACATTATAAGTAAAAAAAGTGGTTAAATTACCAACTATGTATTTACTTCAGCCACCGTTTGCCATTCCATCAACGTAATAAAACTCAAAATCGGTTAAACGGACAGTAAAAAAGGTTTTCTTAAATGTCTAATGTTATTCTGAATGGAGTGTAATTATGTATTTTGTTTTCATGATTTTTCCAGCATACTATATGAGTATAATAATAATTCAATGCTGCAAAATATTTATGAAAGCTTAAATAAAGTAACATTCTATCTATTGGCGATAACGACTACGAAAAAGTCTAGAATCTGGGGTTGACAAATGCTACTAAAATGTCCCAGGGCTTATCTCAAACATTTTGAATAGAGAAGTTCATAATGTTGTTAATATTATATTTAACGAAACTGAATTAAAATATAGTTAAAAACTAATCAATTAAACGAATAAATACATTAAAATAATTTTTGGAATCCACCAATAAATAACCGAGAAATTATGAAAATAATTTTACCCGCAACAATTGTAGTCTCCATGGAGAGCGACCGTCATTTGACCCGGATAAGATCACCCCGCCACAAATCACTTTTACGAAAAAAAGTTGCTAAAGGGTGGGCCAGACGGTTGCAAACTAGCATTCCAACCAAGGGTACCTTATGGCAACCACGTACCAACTCGTTTGTGTTCCAACCTTGGTCTTCATATTGGTTGGAGCTCAGTTTGTATGTGTTGTGGCTGTATGGATGGCAACCACGCGCCAACACGTTCGTGTTCAACCAAGGTTACCTTGGTTTGGTTTGTGTTGCGGCTACTTAGATGTAAGCTACGCCCCAAAATGCGCCTCCCAACCAAGGGCGTTGAAGGTCATGTTTTACATCCACCGTCTACACGGATTGAAACTAGCTAGATCACCTTGGTTGGGGCGTGGGCTAGAACCATTTGGTTCACCTATTGATTTTTCGTAGTGATTTTTGATTTCTTAGTAGTGATTTTTTTATTCCACTATAACGGTAAAGCAAGCGTAACTTTAAAGTACCATAAATTTTATTAATTCTTCACATTTATTTGATTAAAACATGGAAACTTCTCCATTCACATTAAGTCACAAGTACTCGAACTTTAGGGTCCCGAACTCGCTTATTAATGCCATAAAAAGCCAAAGCCCACCTAAGATTATAGTCGCCATGGCTCACGTGCAATGGTCTGCATAGGACAGAGTGCTGAAATTCTGAGTATGAGTTCAGACATAGACTTCTCAACTGTCAACAGTAGTTATCGCTGAAAGAATGTCACCATGACGAGCCTGACATAAATACATTAATTAAAAGAGTTTAATAGGTTTTGTACACAATATATGCCCGTCATAAGACAATTGATCTTACTTTCTTAATTAATGTAAATTTGCAAGTCTGTGTTTGGAGGTCTGGATTGTAACATGATTCATGACTTAATTCAGGACTTTATTTTAGGTTGACTGGTAGAGAATGCCTTGTTGCATTAAGTCCGCCTATGTAGTGGTACCACTACTGTACATGAAGATTAAATAAATAAATTCAGTGTGCTGAATGTGAGTTGTTTGACGCTAATGCGATCGACGCGTTTATGACGTTCGGCGCTCTGATTGGCTCCTTCCAAGCTCTTTAACCAATCAGAGAGCAGAACGCACTAAACGTCTCGATCACGTTAACTTAAAAACAACTCACACTCAGCACACTCGTTGATTGGCTGGCAAATGCAACATTTATTTGACATCATTTTTATGGTGTTTGTGTTTCTAAATGTCCTCTCTCCTCTTAAACAATTGCTAGTGTTTACAGAGCTCCCTTGAAAGCAGCTACTAGATAGTTTTCGGGTTTCTAGGTCTAGAATATTTTGCAATGGACGTTTGCACAATATTACCTATACATCTACAACACCCTGCATCAATAATTTAAAACATTGTTTTTCTACTCTATGCCATTATGAACAATACCCAAAAGATAATTATCTAACAAAGAAAACCGTTCAGGTACATTATTTCGGTATACATCTTATAAAAAAAAATATTTAGTTTGAACAACCATAGACTAAAAAAGATCGAGTAAATTCCTTTGTAGTGAAAAAATGAAGATGAATGTCGGAAAAAATATACCTTATTACCGTAAATGTTCCAAAGTGAATAATATAAATAAACCACCATTAGTATTACATTTCATGGAAATTCATAAAATAATTTAAGGAAACCTATTAAATCTACCTACTTAACATTAAAAAGCACACTTTCAGTCTATGCCCCGCAAAGACTACGTTTTATTTACATAAATACATTAAAAATTTATTTTTTAACATATTTAATTAAACTGGTAATTCATTAGAATATTATAATTAATTAGTTTGCTGATGTTTATACTGCCCGGGTAATGCTTTGGTTGGGCAATATTGATAAATTGGACTACTTTATTTGGTCCTACACTATTCATGTACACATTAAGGTAGCTTTTATTGCAATAGGTATGCTTTAAACACAGCAAGTCTTGATTAAAAATTCGTTTACTGAAATAAATTAATAACCCGATCTTCCAAACTGCCATATTTATTTCCTCCTCACTTCATTTCAAACGAAATCCACACCAAAATTAAAAAATTCCTAAAGTCCTCATGATCGGGTTATTACGTATTATTAAAAATCTAACACTTAAAACCATAAATAGGATACATACAAATACATTTTGACACCTTAAAATTGACAGGAAAATTGGCGCCAACTTTGACGTTTCAAAATGGCCGTCTAACCTCAATTGAAATATAATTGTAATAACACCACAAGAAGGCATTGTAGAAAGAGTAAAACAGCCGAGGATACAAAATTAGCTAGGTTTTTGTTATTTCCATACTTTACTGTATGTTTTTGTCAATCTGGGACTTTAATTTCGGCCCAAATTGGACAGAAGGGGGAGGCGGGTCCTCCCCAAGACCAGCCCCGAGGGATGGCTAAGTGGCTTAGTCCTGTTTTGATAGCACCTGAGCGTCCGTTGAAGTTGGTACTGTCCAGCATACCGGGGCAGAGGATCCCGCTTTGGCCCGTGGCTTTGACGTCAACGGTGGTTATTATATCTTCGTTCAGTACCGATTGGCAGGTTTTGAATGCTGAAAACATAAAAAAAGAATTTTAATGATTTAAACAACAAAATGTTGTTGGTAAAACAACAAACTGTTGGGTAATCATCCAATTACATCCTGCTCTAAGATGGACTGGAGAGCGTGACAGACATTTACGGACTAAAATTACACCTGTGTCTTTCAATTTTCAAATACGGATATATGCTACAATTATATTTCCTACGGTAGAATCTCTGTGATTTTCATCCTATCAATCCAATGATATAACTGAAGGTTAAATTCATAATCTAAATACGAGACAAATTGGAAGGTCAATTAAAAGATTTCGTCTTAATGTCTATGACATTGGTTAGTTTCAATTTCTTTCATTTCATGATGCAAGATTCATTTACATACGTTTAAAAATAGAATGTTTTATTACATAAGTGACAGGGTGACCATGCGTCACCCTCTTCACGTTTTCGACAAAAATAAAATGAGTAAGATATTTTAAAATAAAAATACCTACTGTTTTGTTCAGAATGTATTATTCCATTTTTTTTTTTTTTAAGATTTCGGAACATATCATGCTATTGGAAATAGACATACACACTCTTATGCGAAGAATAACCTGGCAAGTTTGACACTAGACAAGTGGTTGCCAACCTGTGTTCGCAGTCCACTGGTTGTTCACAAAAGCTAAAATATGATGTGTAAAACACAATAAACAACAAAACTTTGCACATTTAGGCCTTCCATTTGACGACTTAAACTGAATTGTCAAAAGGATTGAGCTATATAAGTTGTGTCCCTCCACCTCTTTTTCTCGCTCGCACGCCTGTCTTTTGAGCACGTCATTGTAGGTATGTTGTTTGATGTGACAGTAAGTACAATCGTAACTTTTGATTTATACATTATGCAACATAATAAACGAAACTTCCCGATTGTAGGTAGTATGTTCAGGCTACTCAATCGATTTCAGTAATTTTTTAAATAGGTAATTTTATATACCAAATCAATCAAGAGTTATTTTAATATAAAAAATACCTCTTTTGATAAATCTTGAGTGAGTCACAAGTAAGCAGATGATGATGATGATGAGTCACTAATGTTTTTGTGTGTGCATACTAATACTAATGTGCAATATAACAATTTTAGGATGTCGATGCCAATATTATTAGTCTACAAATAAGACGACTAGATTCTTAAAACTGCCTAAGTGCATTTAAGTAATATTTCAGTGCTTAAATTATGATTCTAACTTCATTTCTAATTGGCCGTGTATAAGAGTTTACATAAACGAACGAAAAAGCGAGTAACCGAGATAATTCGAAGGAATGAAGGGAGGTGTTTGCCCAGCAGTGGGACAGCACAGGCTAGCTATATATAAAAGAGTATACATTATTACGGTTACATGTTGTATATTAGCTTTGCATTAATTTTTTTTTTACTAGACTTTTGGTCCTCGCCAAAAAGTTTGGGAACCTCTAGACTAGAGCCACAGAACTACGAATTACCAACTGTCACAGAGAAAAAAATTATTTGTTCTCAATTTATGTGATGACTGTACTGTTCCCATGTCAAAAAACTCTTGAACAAAAATAGCTCTCTTTCCATAGAATCTATTATGCAAGAAATGGCACAAAAAAATCTACCGTGTGTAATGACCACGTGAAATTCAAATAGGTATATGTCGCATGATGACTTGATGACGTACAGTTCACAGCTGTGTCCAAAAACATCAGATAATTGTAGATAAAACACATTGATCATATTAATGAACTAGTTGAACGATAAACGATATTACACAGTTGCTTATCAGTATAATCCTATTGTTTTTATCGTTACAATGTTGCTTAAGATTTCTGTTGTTATGCCGGATATAGATAAAATATTATTAGTTTTTTTAATCAGTCATTTCTTTGTCATAATTATATTTGGATGATAATTAGATTTTTTCCTTGAAAAAAGACTTATTTTCTTATATTTACTAATCTATGACGTTTATCTTTGAAACCATTTCTATTACTTTTTTCATTAATTTTAGGAGACTTTTCAAGTGTTGTAAGAACGTTAGAAAGAGTTATCCAGACTCTAGAGCGCAAATGGCGATCGAAGGAACAACGTAGGTTTTAATATGCAAAAGCTTGACACGCACTTTGGCTTCACCCTAGGTGTCTTTGGTCAAACTGGACTCACTCGAAATGGACCCGTAGGATCACTTACTCCACATACTTTGACTGTACTTGTATTGTAATTGGACAGTGAATCCAGTCGACCTATTCAAAATGTGGTTAGGTTGAGTGATCCTGCGGGTCTATTTCAAATGAGTCCAGTTGACCAAAAACTCCTGGAGTGGAAAGTCATTTGATGATTTACCTTAAAAAAAGGTACTTCAAAGTTACTGTATGGAAAAAAAAAATATCGATCCTCAATTTTGACTCCTTCCAATTATAAATCAATATGATTAACTTAAATGTGTCACGTAAGTATAACAGGTTTAGTTGTCATTGTAGTGTAGAATTACAAAATATCACCACGGTAACGTCCTTGTCGGTATAAATATTTAAGTGACTGTAAATTGCCGCCCGCGGCAGCTTTCGGCTTGCCTTTGTAATGCCTTCGTGGAGGGAAATTTTGAATTTACGTTAGTTTACGGAATTTCCTGACCTAATTCTGTGTTTTTGAGGTATAATTCCATATAGGTAGACTAGCCTTCTGCCTGCGGCTTCGCCCGCGTGAAAGTAGGGTTCCCCATAAAAACTTTAGACCCCATTACATCCCTTTAGGACCAAAATTTTGAAAAACCCTTTCTTAGTGTTCGTCTACGTCATAAAAGGAAGCCTCGTGTAAAATTTCACGCTCCTAGTCCCAGTAGTTTTGGCTGTGCGTTGTTATGTCAGTCACTTTCTCCTTTTATACATATAGATGGATCGTATTCGATCACGAATTTGGCATCGTATTCAGTCTCATGTTTTTTTTTATATATACTTAATAGGTACATCGGTTCCTTCATAACAAACCTAACAGATGATTTGGTGTAATCATGTGATAAATAACTTGTTGCAAAGCCTCATTAATGCCTTACATACCTAACTATTTAGGAATGTGTACTTTTCAATAAACACTAGAATACAATAAAATTGCTTCAGCAAGACGGTGACATAACCCTGGGCAATATATTCTATTGTCTGGTTTTAGCTTTTTTACAAGCTTTTATTTAGTTTCACCTGTCCCGTTGTCTGTCGTTCTGTAATCAAATCTTGCAACTTAAATTTGATCCACTTCCCGGTTTCCGATTGAGCTGAAATTTTGCATGCCGGTGTAAATCGCATGACAATGCAATATTATGATGACATGGAGCTGATCTGATGATGGAATCACGAGGTAGCCATAGGAACTCTGTAATTAAACGGCACAACCACATCGAGTTTGGACTCGTGTGAATCGTCTTGACGAGTTTTAATTATATAATTATAGACCGCTGCTATAAAAGCTTGTTATGAAAAAAAAATATTTTCATTAAAAACTTGTTTTACTAATAATTTTACCAAAACTTGACCTAGAATACTACATAATATACCTTATAGGCAATACATAAAATATAGGTAGGCAAAGGTCGGTAATTTTCATGATAATAAGCTTATTAAGAATTGATCCAAAGACACCTACAAGCCTCTAATTTAGTCTATTTCTTAAGATTTTCAGAAAGTATTTATCAATACATCTAGTAACCTGCCCCAGCTTCGCATGGGTGCAATGCTGATATTAAATATGAGTATTATATATATAAACCTTCCCCTTAAATTACTCTATCTATTAAAAAAACCGCATCAAAATCCTTTTGCTTAGTTTAAAGATCTAAGCATACATAGTGACAGAGGGACTTTATTTTATACTACATATATAATGATTATCTACTCACTCTGCATATTATTTCTGGTCCGGAACTCCCCAATGAAGACCAGCTCCACTCTGCTGGCTACCGCGAGGTCCGCTATACTCCTGAGACTGGTGGCGTCACTGTCATCCAGCTTGTCTTTAAAGTGCAGGTTCACGACGATCAGCGGTCTACTGCATAGCAGGAACGCTGGAAAGAGATAGAGATAGTTTTAAAGCTGTGTTCATTTTTTACCTTTATTGTCATATTATGTCTGCATATTGTGGTTTCTGTATTGTGTGTGTCTATGTGTCAAATAAAATATTTTTCTTTATTCATTCATTTCAGCCTAAAGAAGGCTACTGTTTTTTTTTTTATGGTAGGTGAAAATCATCGAATGACGAAACCCGCTCTTGGACGGAGCTGGAGACCAGACTCTTACTGACTAAAAAACCTACCCCGTGCCTTCCTTGCCTTATTCCTAGAGCCGCGGTACCAGTTTCACTCAAACCGGCAGCTCCAGGAGGCTTCGACACTGAAGGGCCCCTAAAGACGGCTACTGTAGGAAATAGGTCTTCACCAAGTGTAAAGCTGTGTATTTCTAGTTTATTAATTCCTATGTTTTATGTAAGAATAAATAAATATTTTTAATAACTGTTTTGATTATTTTTTAATAAACTAGTGCGCTCAGTGCGCCAACAACGAACCATCAACGATTGCATCACTATTTAATATCAGGTGGCAGTCAAGCGCTAATTTATATTTAAAAAATATATATTCTGAAAAAGTAGTTTTTTGTGCCTGTCGGGATGGCTCTATAAAGTTGGTTTTGTTGATGTGCCATCCTAATATGTATCTAGATACTAGGTATATGTCGTGGCCAGATCATAGAATTGATCACATCTTGATATGGCCAACTAAAACTGGCCAGCCTCCCTAGCCAAGTTACAATCGTATCGTTTAGAGTTAGACTTTAAATTAAATTGGGAATTAATTTAAATTGGGAGCGTGGCCAATAACAAGCACTAATTCTAAACGAAACGATTGTAACTTGACTAGGGGGCTGATCGTGTATACGTTAACATTTGACGATATGTCAATTGTCGTTTATCATGAATTTTTATTTTAACCACGACAGAAAAAAAAAATACACGCTCACCTTTATTTACTTTACTAATGGACGAGTGAGTTTACAAGTACTTACACACTTCGACAAACATTAAAATACATAATAATTATATTATATAAAAGACAATTACTTTGGCCGTCAACAAATGGGTTATTCCATGACAACTTGAAATAATAATTTAATCTGTCTAGACATGTAGCAAGCAGATTTTGGTAAATACATGGTACATGTACAAACACAGTTAAGGTGGGCTTTCCCGTCTCGCCTATCGTCTACTACGAGCACGGTTTAAAAGATTGTTGCTTCGTTTAACGCAATCCAAATTGATGTTTGATACTGTTACGCCGTGGAAATAGAACACGCCGTTTCTTCGACAAAGTCAAGAGTATCACCGAATAATTAAAACGCATTGCTAATCGAAACCTCCAGAATAGAAGTACGTACCAGGGCCTAGCAAATTCTAGAAAAATCGGACACGTATAAGTAGGTACTCAATAATTCTGAGAACTTTTGTAGGTACTTAAGTAACTTGGTAAAGGAATCTGTACCTTCATTCTTTTACTATAGAGTCGAAATTCGTATGAGTCGTGGGGTCGAGTAGTTACCTACCGGTTGGTAATAAGAATAATTTATTGCTTCGCGGAAACGGTTTCTTTTGTTCTGGTGTGGCCTCGAACCTTCGGTATCTAGAATTTTCTTGGCTCTGAGTATAAATACGTGTTCGCTGGCCGGACGGAGTCAGTTTGATTTCGACTGCGATCAAGTGCGAACATCCAAGTCAAGTGAAGAGTGTTTTATCCATACGACGACCTAAGCGATATTTCTACGGATCTCTAGAGTTTTTTTTTTTTTTTTTTTTTTTTTTTTTTTTTTATGGTAGGTGAAAATCATCCAATGACGAAACCCGCTCTTGGGCGGAGCGGGAGACCAGTGTCAGACTCTTACTGACTAAAAAACCTACCCCGTACCTTCCTTGCCTTATTTCTGGAGTCGAGGTTACAATTTTCACTTACCCTCTAGGCTCCAGGAGGCTTCGACCCTGAAGGGCCCCTGCAGTTTGCTGACAACTCCTTGAGGCGCGCGGGAACGGTGCGCGCCGTTGACGACTTGGACTCGGTCTTACCAGACGATCGGACGGCGAGCTACCCATTGCTCACCGTCACGAAGCCAGTGTCTACGGTGGCCGGATATCGGCAGGATCGCGGCGGCGACGGCTACGGCGAGTACGCCGTTGCCTTTGCCTTATGCGGTCGGCCTCCTCCTCTCTAGAGTGCATTACGAAGTGGTTTATTGGCGATTGGACTAAATTGGTGTTTTGTTTGTGGAAAATAAATCTCTCTATTAGTAAACCGGCATTTGATTACTCACGTTCGCAACAACTGGTGTCAGAAGTGAGATGCCATTACTACAGAGGGACGACGAACAGCGACCACGAACAAGGAGACAAACGGAGATGGATGCTGCGCGTCACCGACTGGAGGAAGAAGATCCGGCTGGTGTCGGAGCAACGGCAGCTGCTGAGATGCCAACAGGACCAACTTCAGAAATGAGCCTCGCTGCGGTGTTGGCTGCCATGCAAGCTAGTATGGAAGCCGTTCGCCGCGAACAGGAAGCTAACCAACGCCAGCTCCAGGACCTAATCGCGGCTAACCAGGAAGAAGCTCGCCGCGAACAGGAAGCCGTTCGCCGCGAACAGGAAGCCGCTCGCCGCGAACAGGAAGCCGCTCGCCGCGATCAAGAGGCTAAGCAGAACCTTATCCTCGAGAAAATCGATCACGGCCTCGTCACGCTGGGCGAGAAAGTAAAGAATCTCACCTTAGAGGTCAAGGAGGTTTCCGCCCGAACTGATACTTTGGAAACCCGAATAGATGGCCATGAAGATCGCCTGCTGGACATCAATAGAAAAATTGTCAAGCTGGAAGCACGCGAACCCATTGCCATTGGCTCATCAGCGCACACCCACTGTACGTCGGCCGCAAAGTTTGATGTGCCACGTTTTGACGGCACGTCGTCATGGACTGCCTTCAAATACCAATTCGAAACGTTGGTGAAGACAAACCGCTGGGATGATGAGCAGTCTTTCGCGGCGTTAACCTTAGCTCTACGTGGGGACGCCCTACTGGTCCTAGAGAACCTTCCTTCGGACGGTAGGACCTTGGAGCGTCTAATGGAAGGGTTAGACACCCGCTACGGTGACAAGCACCTCGAGCACGTATTCCGCGCGCAGCTTCGCGAGAGAACACAAAAGCCCAACGAGAGCCTCCAACAGTGGGGAGTCGAGGTTGAACGGCTGGTGCGGCGCGCATACGTGTCGATGACACCGGAGACCGTGGAAGTATATCTGGTGCAGGCATTCATCGACGGTCTACGGGATACTGAAGTAAGAGCTACGGTGCGACTTGGACACCACCAAACTCTGAAGAGTGCGATGGCTCACGCTTTGGAAGTGGAAGCCGTACGACAGGATTCACGCACGAACAGAGTTCGAGAAGTGGTGGTCTCGCCTTCAGTGCAGCCGCGCCAACGAGAAGGAGTAGTTTCTTCTTCGGCAAAGTCCCGATATATTCCGACGTGCTACGGGTGCGGAGAAAAAGGGCACATTCGTACCGATTGCCCCAAAAGAAAGAGGGGAAGTGTGGACTCCGGAACCCAAGTTAACGAAGAGTCGTTAAACTAAATGTCGCCAGGGCCGCGGGGCGGGTGCTGGCTGGTCAACTTAAGGCCCCAACCATAACCATCAATCAAGTCCACAACGGAAATAGTTTGACCATAGAAGGAATGCTGAATGAAAGAGCTTGCAATTTCACCGTTGACACCGGGGCGTCACGGACTATTATAAGACCTGAGTTGCTGAAACGCACGATCTTGTGGCAAAGAAAGTCTCCATCCTGCCGACTTCAGACAGCAACCGGCCAGCCAGTCTCCGTCCTCGGTGATACAGATGTAGAGTTAAAAATCGGTGATCAAGTGTACACCCATTCTGTTTTGATTGCGAATATTACCGATGATTGCATTCTGGGTCTGGACTTCTTGCAGAAGTACCGATGTGTTTTAGATATTGATAGGGGAGTATTGAAGTTCCCAGACCAAGAAGTGTTCCTGCGAGGAGTCAACACATGTAACCTCTATTGTGTGAAAGATACTACATTGGCTCCGAGAACAGAAACTTTAGTTGAAGTAAAATTTCCTAAGAAAATCAGGCAACAAAGATGCGTAATAGTTGAGGATACTGGCCGGCATCCGGAACTCATCACTGCGAGGACATTGGTAATGACGAAAGGGAAATCTAAAGTGCGAATTGTAAATCTTGGGAAAAAGGAGGTCCACTTGAAGAAAAACAGTGTTGTTGGGAGATGTGAAGAAGTGAAGTATCTCCGCCAAATCAACACATCTCCAGTGAAGCAGGACTCAACGAGAGATGAACCTGATCACATCCAGCAACTTCTGGAAAGTTCTAAGAAGAATTTATCGACCTCAGAACTACAGCAAGCCAGGGAATTTCTGCTACGGTTTCAGGATATTTTTGCAACGGGAAAGGACTGCGGAAGAACAGGTCTTGTCAAGCATGAAATAGACACAGGTGATGCTAGACCAATTAAACAGAGACCGCGCCGCATACCCTGGGCTAAAGAAACTGAAGTGGCAGAAATGGTAAAGGACATGGCTGATAGTGGAATAATTGAACCTTCTACGAGCCCATGGTCTTCTCCTGTCGTTCTTGTAAAGAAAAAGGACGGCAGTACAAGATTCTGTGTCGACTACAGAATGCTGAATAATGTCACGAAGAAGGACAGTTACCCCTTGCCGAGGATCGACGATACGCTGGATATGCTCAGTGGTATGAGGTGGTTTTCAACCATTGATTTGAAAAGTGGCTACTGGCAAGTGGAAATCAGCGAGAAGGATAAAGAAAAGACAGCGTTCAGTACGGGCATTGGCAACGGCCTGTGGCAATTTAACGTCATGCCTTTTGGGTTGTGCAATGCCCCAGCAACCTTTGAACGCCTCATGGAACGAGTCATGGTTGGTCTTCTTGGTGACGTCTGTCTAGTATATTTGGATGACGTCATTATAATGGGCCGCACTTTTAAGGAAAACCTAAGGAACATGGAAAAAGTGTTCACCAGAATACGAGGGGCTAACCTAAAACTAAGCCCAAAGAAGTGTGCCCTGTTCAAGAAGGAGGTCAGCTACCTAGGACATGTGATTTCCGCTGATGGAGTGAGAACCGACCCTGAGAAGATAAAGGCTGTGCATCAGTGGCCAGTTCCAAAGAATAAAACAGAAGTACGTGCATTTCTAGGGCTATGCACATACTACAGAAGGTTTGTTATGAGTTTTTCGGACATTGCAAAACCTCTACATCAACTGACTGAGGATAAAAGAGAATTTATCTGGGACAACAACTGTGAGTCAGCGTTCAACGAGCTGAAGCAGCGGCTATGTGAAGCACCTATACTGGGGTATCCGAGCAGAGATGGAAGATTTGTCGTTGACACAGATGCCAGCAATACGGGAATTGGTGGCGTATTGTCACAGGTGCAAGATGACCGACAGATCGTGATCGCTTACTTCAGTAAGGCACTTTCAAAGCCCGAGAGGAACTACTGTGTTACTCGACGAGAACTGCTGGCTGTAGTAAAAACCTTGCAGCACTTCCATAAGTACCTCATAGGAAGGCAGTTCACGTTAAGGACCGACCACGCTGCACTGAAATGGCTGCTACAGTTTAAAAACCCGGAGGGTCAAGTTGCAAGATGGCTCGAGCAGCTGCAGGAGTTCAATTTCGTGACGGAACATCGGAGTGGAAAAGGGCATAACAATGCTGATGCCCTGTCGCGACGTCCGTGTGATGAAGACTGCAGACATTGCCAGCAAAACGAAGCCAGAGAACACGTGAACTTGATTAGAACTGAAGGCAACTTCAAGAAATCCCAGGAAGAAGATGACGATATTCGACCGGTACTGGACTGGTTGCGTAGTGGAGCTAGGCCCCAGTGGAGTGAAGTATCGTCACTTAGTCCCGTCACAAAGAGCTACTGGGCGCAGTGGGACAGTTTAGTCCTGGAGAATGATGTGCTCTGTAGGAAATGGGAATCGAACGATGGCAAGGAGGTGACCACACAAGTGATAGTACCACGAAGTGAAGTGGTCCCCCTGCTACAGGAAATACACGATGGTGCTTCTGGTGGACATCTGGGGATCAAGAAGACTCTACTGAAAGTGAGACAGCGGTATTACTGGCTCAATTGTAGAGAGGACATAGAGCAATGGTGTCGGAAATGTACAGCGTGTGCATCTGTGAAAGGACCACAGACTAGAAGCAGGGGCAAGCTTCAGCTGTACAATGTGGGAGCCCCATGGGAACGCATTGCCATCGACGTTGCTGGACCATTTCCAATTACAAATGATGGAAACAAATACATAGTGGTGATCCAGGACTATTTCACAAAATGGCCAGAAGTCTTTGCCATTCCCAATCAGGAAGCGACGACAGTGGCGAAGAAGGTGGTTGAAGAAGTAGTGTGCCGATATGGCGCACCTTTGGAGATCCATTCCGATCAAGGCCGTAACTTTGAATCTGCGCTGTTCCAGGAGATGTGTACCCTTCTGGGGATTTACAAAACACGCACAACACCTGCGCATCCACAGTCGGACGGAATGGTGGAAAGATTTAACCAGACCCTGGAGAATCACCTGGCTAAGGTTGTCGATGACCATCAGAAGGACTGGGACCGGTATATTTCACTATTTCTGATGTCTTATCGATCGGCAGTGCACGATAGCACGGGATATACTCCAGCAAGAGTGAATTTCGGCAGAGAGATGAGACTTCCAGTCGATGCTATAACTGGCGTGCCACCTGACAAGACCAAGCCAGTTACGGACTATGTCAGTGACCTTCAGGACCAATTGGATGAAGTGCATAAACGAGTACGTGAAAATAGCATGAACACCAGCTCCAAAATGAAAACTAGGTACGACCGTAACGCCAATACCAAGGGGTTTGAGGAAGGTTCACTAGTCTGGCTTCACAACCCGCTCCGACGAAAAGGGAAGTCGCCGAAACTTCAAGCTCGATGGGAGGGACCTTACACCGTGGTGAAAAGGATTAACGACGTAACCTACCGCATCAAGAAAGGACTAAGAGGGAAGCCTAAGGTAGTTCACTTGGATAGACTGGCGCCGTATCGTGGATCTAATGATGCTCGGGACGAGCATGACTAAGAGGGGGGCACTGTTACGCCGTGGAAATAGAACACGCCGTTTCTTCGACAAAGTCAAGAGTATCACCGAATAATTAAAACGCATTGCTAATCGAAACCTCCAGAATAGAAGTACGTACCAGGGCCTAGCAAATTCTAGAAAAATCGGACACGTATAAGTAGGTACTCAATAATTCTGAGAACTTTTGTAGGTACTTAAGTAACTTGGTAAAGGAATCTGTACCTTCATTCTTTTACTATAGAGTCGAAATTCGTATGAGTCGTGGGGTCGAGTAGTTACCTACCGGTTGGTAATAAGAATAATTTATTGCTTCGCGGAAACGGTTTCTTTTGTTCTGGTGTGGCCTCGAACCTTCGGTATCTAGAATTTTCTTGGCTCTGAGTATAAATACGTGTTCGCTGGCCGGACGGAGTCAGTTTGATTTCGACTGCGATCAAGTGCGAACATCCAAGTCAAGTGAAGAGTGTTTTATCCATACGACGACCTAAGCGATATTTCTACGGATCTCTAGAGTGCATTACGAAGTGGTTTATTGGCGGTTGGACTAAATTGGTGTTTTGTTTGTGGAAAATAAATCTCTCTATTAGTAAACCGGCATTTGATTACTCACGTTCGCAACAATACAAAAGTAATGCGAAAAAAGAGACATAGCACCTGAAAACTCTGTTGGCATTCAGTAAACTCGAATGTTTCACAAAACTTGTTCCAGGAAATACGTGTTTTTATTAAACCCTGGATTTAAAATCTCGACTAAATGCGAAAGGCTTCTATGGAAGAAATCTTTTACATTTTTAATATGTTATGAAAAGTCAAAGTACCTAGTATCTAAAATATCTGAAGAAAGATGTGTAATAACATCATAATCACGTAAGAGCGGTTGTATGAAACTATACGTCGGGTGGGCCGCTCTTAAGAAAAAAAAACTGAGTGAAGAGAGAAATCTTATCATGAAAAATCCAGAAAATACTGAATCTTTTGTCTGTGACGTTGAAATCATTTCAGATAACATTACATCATGATATTGTAAATAACGTCTGGGAAGAGACGTTGACCTGTGAACCGCTCCATTGTTCCGTTCAGCAGTGGATAAGTTTTGACAAGGGCTTGATGGTTAAAGTCATGCTCATGAGTAATCGCGCCTTTGTTGTAAATTTTTCATGACCGACTGAAATACGATTTGAACCGAAACTGAGACTGAATGTTCGGCTCTTCTTTTAATTGCGACTGTTAACCGAATCCGAACTTGGACGCAGTAACAGAAAGACTGTCAAAAATTAAAAATTATATTTTTATACAGTAATTTTGAATTTTTTTTGGTTAATGTTCTGTGGAGTGGAACGTAGTTTAGTTTGTATGAAAGTAATAACTATCATAAAATATTAAATGACTGAAGCCAACACGAATTTAATACGTTAAAAGTACTTTTTGGCTGAAGTTTACCACCTAATTAACTAATATGAAAATATTCCTTGGTTTTTATTTTTATGTATGTGTATACATGTAGCTTTAAGGTTACTTTATAATATGATTGTATTCTATGATTAAATAAAATGCTTCCATGATTTATTATAATGTATAACAAAGTCTGTAAGTTTACCTATTTGTGTTTTATATAATTGTATAAGCATATTATTATTCTCAACTTAAGTGCAATTTTAGATAGGCGGACTTGACACATTGATGACTAAACACAGCAGCTGTGATGTACTTGGCTTTTCCTTTGTTCATCCTCACAACAAATACAGCAAAATAGAAGATAATAAAATGACTCTATTTGCAAAAATATTGCGATGTAACAAAGCTATTTTTTAAGGGGGAGGTATACCTGATTATTTTGTAATTTTAAATCCAACATCACGTCTAACCAACTAATCGTTAAACTAGACTATTTTTCTAATAATTTGACATACGAATATTTTCATTTTTTCATTGAACTTTGTATAATTTATCATCAAAAGTTATGTCTGACACAGACAAAAGCTAAGATCAGGCAAAAGTCACTGGGTGTATTTTTATGAAACTTTCTCAAATTAATACAGAAAATTTAACTACCATCTTTTGATATACAGTTTTTAATCATATTGTGTTTAATAAATGAAGGACAAATTACTATTAAGATTTAGTGTATGGTTTTAACTTAGTAAAATGTTTTCCTTGTTAGTGTTTAAGATTGCGTCATTTCCCGCAAATAAAAAGGTTTTCTTTCTTCTTAATCTCGATGCGCGGGAAGTGACGCTACCTCCTTTTTCGTTTAATCTAGGTCGCTTGTCTATATCTGCCCCTTAACAAATAGGAACGTTGCCCCACAATAAGGAATTACTGTTTAATTCTCATTTAAATTACTTATGTATCCTGAATGTGTTCACATACATGTAAACTTACATATACAAGACACCCAGACCCATTATTCCAATCTGTAAACCATACAAATATTCCAAAGTTTCCAGACAATAATTACTTTACGTCAGACCTGAACTTGACACATTATTTATTGCTTGAACAAGTAATGCCGTGTATCTGAGATGGCTCATCTTTGGAATTAATGTGCGAAATCTGACATTTATTTTAGTAAAGAGGAACATAATCTTTGATAAGAATGTTAGAAAGGTGAAATTTATTTTATTAGAGCAGCTAAAGAAATTATACAGCCTGGTGACGAATATTTTAATTAATGACATTTTTGCATGATGTACCTACAAGTTTGGAACTAAGAAAAAGAAAAGCTTATATGCGTTTAGGACTGATTTAGAAAGGCGTTCGTGAGAAGGATGTCTATGCTCAGCTTCATCATCATCATCATCTCAGCGCCAGTCCCGGTTGCTACCTTGGCTCTCACCTCGGTGCCCGGGGTCCGCTTTCCAACTCAAACGCCTCCACTTCGCTCGGTCTTTCGCGTCCTTTGCCGTAAGCCCATTGGCACGCATATCGTCCCTTACGACGTCTATGCTCAGCTTACTCTTTATTTTAATTATTATTATTTATTTATTTATGTACACACATACACTTACAAAAAGAAAATAACAAATACAGATAGCAGAGTAAAAAGGTGCTGCTTTTACTGTGTATTTTGTAACTTTGGTGCTGTGTCTGTCTCGAATAAATGTATATTCACAATATGCATAAAATACCAAAGCCTTCTACAAGTATACAAGGACTTGGGGAGAGGCTTTTTCTCAGCAATCGGACAGTAAAGGCTAGAAAAAAAATGCTTGTTATTCCAAAACTTTAACAAATAGTTTTTACTTAATGTTTTTTCCATTCAAAGTTTAATTATTTTTCGGTCCGATGTTGCGAGATAAACAAAATATTATATAATTATATATTTCTCAAGTGACTAGGATTTTTGAACGCAAACGTCAAGTTCTATTTTTATTATATTTATTTCAATGATTTACTTTCACCGACCCTGCTCGAAGTTGGAGTCACTTTTGTTAACTCTAGGGTAGCTACTCGAGTCATAAAAGAACGATTCTAGGTTACAACTCTACACTACTCTGATCATTTTAGAACGCAGCCCTGTATAAAAGTATCCAGACCACTAAATGAGTCAGGGTCAGGCCTTTCATGCTCCGGGCGATGGCTTAACCCCGTCAGCAACGAATAAAAATGCTTGCATAGTGTGTGTAAAAGTTTTGAACTTTTAATGAATATCCCGGACTCCGGTAGATACCCCAGACTCTAAGCCGTTCTTGGCGCCTGTGTTCCGGCGACCGGATGGCACTCATCCGAAACTGTGCGGATACTATAGTCGAATTATTATCTTACTAATATTATAAATGCGAAAGTTACGATGTTTGGATGTTTGTTACTCAATCACGCCCAAACGGCTCGACGGATCTGGATGAAATTTGGCACAGGCATAGGATACACTCCGGAATAGAACATACACATAGTACACATATAGTACTTTTTATCCCGGAAACCCCAACCCCAACCCCATTACCACGCGGGCGAAGCTGCGGGCAAAAGCTAGTAATTAATATATTTGGCAGTTGGCTGGGCTGAGTTTGGGCAAAAATCGTCAAATTCGTCAGTCCCTGGACACGTGACGACAAAGTCATCGAGGTCGAACGCAGCGAAGGTGGTGTGATGATTTGATCATGTTCGCGAGGCAAACCGTGCCAAAGATCGGTTACGACAGAGAGGTTAAGGAGAAGAAGGCTGTTAGGCTATTTAAAAAAATGCTACGTCTTCTTATACGCGGTCGCCACTTCAGAACATTTCGGCCCCAGCGACCATCTGTTTTGCGTGCAATGTGCCCTGCCCATTGTCACTTAAGGTCGCTTTCGGTCGTTGTGGCCACACTTGGGCTCCCCCAAGCGTCGCGTCGGTCCTTATGTCCAGCAGTTGACATCTTTCGGCTAAAATGATGATGATGATGATTTGGAAAAATCGATAGATGTAATTGAGAGACAAGAACACTAGTATCTATATATTGGAAGGAGGATTTCCTTTCGAATATCACAGACGACACTATCATTACTATATTTTGTTTCTAACTTTCTATGACAACAACGGGATCAGATAAGTGCAAAACTGACTAAGTATTCGGTGGGTAAAAAATTAAAAATCATCCAATGACATCTCCCGCCCCTAGGCGGAGAAGGAGATACTGTCAGACTTTAACTGACTGCGACCCTGCTGAGTCCCTACAGTTTGATGACAACTCCTTGAGGCACGCGGGAACAGTACGAGCTGTCGACGGTTGGGCCCTGTCCTGACGGTTAGCGGATAACCGATGTCTGCAAGCCCGCGCCTAGGATGGAACTATGGGTCGATTTATGGCTTTAGCAATTAAAGATAAATAAAGTTTGACCGGTTTTTAGCCTGACCTGACGTTGATTTTCTAATAAACCCTTCAAAGCACAACAATTTATTATTCTGTAGGCAACGTCAAAATAACCTTGAACCTAATAAAAAAAAATCAACACAAATTTAACTTCAAAATCATAATTTAGAAACTGGGGACAAAAACTAAACCATTGTAAACGAATACTTAAATAACACGATATTTTGTAGCCCTACGTATTTTACAAAGAAACATGAACAGCAAAATGTTCACAATAGATATTAAATTTATAGTTTGACACTTAAATTGAGTACCTATTTCCGATACTTTCAATACAATAGCCATCTATGCTTATATAAAACTAGCTTTTGCCAGCGGCTTCACTCCCGGCAACAGAAAACTGTAATAAATAAAGAACCGCTCGATCGATTTTGTGCAAACTTCCATAAACCACCTACTAAATAGTCCGAACAAAGTCTAAACATTTGGTTTGGATAGGTGAGCCCGTTCTTGAGTTATAAAGTGACAACGAAAAATGCCACTTATTTTTATATATTAACAAGATTATACTCGTAAATTTGTTGACAGTGTTGGATGATACCAAAAAATAATGTACTTTTCCATTCGTGTCAATTTGACTCAAACCTTGTCCAGCCAATACTTAGCCATATGGATGGATAGCTCAGTAAATACAGCATGTTAGAAAACTTCAATCTTTCATCAACAAAGTCTAGAGTTCCTTCAGTAGCCTATCCGGGCCCAGGACAACGGAGTATTTGGAACCATTCCGCAGTTTCTAGGTACTGGTTTTTCTCTTTAGAACCAGAAATGTGTCCAAAACAATTTTTTTTTTCTTTAAGCATACCTAGGTACTGCCTCATCAAATAATCCACCAGGATAACCTGCTAAATTTAAAAAAATCTGGATAATTACTTAGACGATCTTGGATCGAAAAGTTCACGAGTATTGACAGCGGTATGCTGAAGAAGACGCATCTTTGAAAGGCCTCCTTAATCGGTAAGGGTCGAAGGAACTTGATGGATGCGAAACGCGAGAACGAACAACGTCGAGTTATGACGACGCTTGAGAGAGACGTATATCTAAGTAAAGACGTCTTTTGGCTAAAATGATAATAAGGCTAATAATAATCTTCAGATAAAGAGGTGTTTTAGTTGTTTTAGTCCATATAGTACCTTAATATTAACGAATGCTGATTATAGAATCGACGGCTTATATAGATGAGCCGTCGAATTAGGTACAAGAAACGACCTTGCTATCCTAAGTCCCTAGTAAATTAATAAACCAGTATTAAAACTGAAGGATCTTTATGAATACAGGTTTACTGCCATAGTTAGAAAGTTAAATAGTAAAGGTTTGATCACTTATTCTCGTTATTTGTTTATACTATTAATTTTTTTACGAGTTTTCAAGCGTCAAAATTCGTAGATAGGCTCTGCGAATTTTGGCACTTCAGACTTGCCAAGATCCGACGGCCGTACTGTACAACCAGTCAAATTGAACTCCAAGAATCATAGGCGATAAAAAAACTACACAACATAAACCATTTTATTTAAGAGTTTTCAAGCGCCAAAATTCGCAGAAAGGCTCTGTGAATTTTGGCACTTCAAACTCGCCAAGATCGACGGCCGCAGTGTACAACAAGTCAAATTGTACTCTAAGAAACATAGGCGATAAAAAAACAACACAACAAACCTACTAAATAATAGATCGTACTCATAAAAAATTCTATACCAACAGGTAATATATTCCACAACAGTAGTATTTTATAAAATCAATAGCAATGAAGTCAACTGTACTTATTTTACGAACTTGTTGCTTCGGTGTTCTATGGCGTATATAATTTGCATAGTACTCTAGTTGATTGTTTGCACTTTTGCAGAATAAAAACTATGGGTAGTAACGATTGCAAATTACTTAAATATCAGTAGGGGACACCTCCACTAGTGATAATTGGTTAGTTGGAAGCCTTTAATGACAATGGAGTGAAATGGACAGCGGGTGTCGTTAAGACTTTTTCAATACACTTACTTGAAAACTGCCTCTTATCGCACTCCTATTAGATTCAATATAGCATGTATATCACCCAAGTGCTTTTTTGAGTTTATCACAACAAGGGCTTTTTTATTCCTTCCTTATCGTCACGGTCACGGGTGATTATTTTGTTTTACTTAGTTTATCGAATCAGGCGCGAGGCGTCCCCCAGAGTTGCTGGACGACCCCACGAAATTAGAAATTGACCAGAGCAGATTTGAATGCTATACTTATATATTTCTTAAATTTCTACTGTATGTTTGAGATACGATTAAAAATTGTTTCTTTCTTTCCTTATTTCACAAGTCGTAAGTGTATTGAAAAACGTCGTTTGACACACGTGCAGATTTGTCATTGCAGCCCTCGGCTCCATAACACACTCGCCTGCGGCTCGTACGAATTTCGCCTCGGTCGCAATGACAAACTTCCTGCACTTGTATCAAAATGTACTATTTCCATATGCGAGCCTTTTCAACAAAAATATCATAAGCGATGTTTCACAATTTTTGTAGAAGCAAGTTTTTTTTGGTATCTAATATTTAAAAAAATCATGGTGGTAGTGCATATTCTAATAGAACTGAAGTTTTATGTATTCATAAAACTAGAAGAATAGAACGATAAGTTAACGAGAAAGAGTGGCTAGAGTGACTCGGCTTTTAATAAACTAGCGTCCCTCATCATCAATGATTGCATCACCGCTTACTGTGGGGATCGCAGTCAAGGACTACTTTATATCAATAAAAAAATAATAATACATTAAAAAAATAATAATATACTGTTAAATTAGCAAAGAAAATAAGTACCTTTTTTCTGTAAGAACCGCAAACTGTCGGTTACGATATTTTTCCTTATGAGGCTAAATATAATAAATCCTCAAATAGTTTTCTCTCAAGCCCATTTTAGCTACAAAGAGTCATGAGACCATGATCTATCCTTAAACCTGAACTAATCTTTCCAATATTATTATTATCAGTCAGTCAGTATAGCTGTTCTTAGCTTTGCAGGTAAATACAAGCTTAGTGCAGACTGCAGTCGAAGCTGACCTCCAAAAAGATGGACAGACGACACGGCGAAGGTCGCGGGAATCCGCTGCGTACATAGGCAGCGCAGAACAGGACGTTACGTAAATCGTTGAGAAGACTTTTAAAGGAAATTACAACTGCAGAAAGAATTCACAAAACCAGAAAGAATTCTTAAACTTTTCAGCCCCTGACGAACGCCCGGCGTTCGCACAGAAATAATCCATAATGTCTTAGGTCAAAACAAAAAGAAAACGCCAGATTAAATCCTTAAACTTTTGAAACATATTGCTCTTTAATTGTGTCTGTAATTACCAAAGTCGAAAGGTTAAACACGAAAAAAAAAGTACTTTATGAAAATGATCAACTTAGCATGCATGCCGACCATTTCACCGACACCGTTCACCGAATAGCCAGCAAATATGGCGACGACCGTCAACTTCGCCGATTTCGGCGGACAGAACTGGCCTCTGCGAGGATAGCAATAAGGTTGCATGTCTATAGTACAATGTGAATGTCGACACGATGAATATGGCTCAGTAATTAGCATTGGCGTTTATATGTGACGATTTTGTATCGGTATCGGTACGGTGACTTTGTGCTAATCGGTTACTTCCTCTTCCGTTTTATGTCACCTCATGTAGCGACCGCAGAATTGGATGATGATGTGTTGATGGTTTTATTATAATAATGTCTCTTTTTGTTTATAATAAGGTGGTAGTAACAATTATTAATTATCTTTGAATCAATATTTTATTGTATTACTGCTAGCTGTTCTGTTTTCCGTTACCCCCGTTTCATCATCTTAGGCGGAGAATTTTGAAAAATCCTCTCTTAGTACCCGCCTACGTCAATAAAGAAAACCTTGTGTAAAATTTCACACTCTTTTCTCAGTAGTTTCGGCAGTCCGTTGATATGTCAGTCAGTCAGTGTTCGTGTGTCAGCGTGTGTCGTTTAATTGTTGTTTAGTCATCTATATTAAAAGTAGCATAGATGACTAGCAATAATAAAACGACACACTAACCGATTGCAGTCATTGTCTAGCAAGTAGGTACACATGAAGACCATCATAAAAAAATTAAAGTAGCTATTCTTATAAAGAATATTACTATAAGGATAAGCGCAGCTAATTTTACAGTTGGCAGTAAATCATGTGATAGATAAAATTTATTTTAATGAACCAAAGTGCATGTGCACTTGAAATATTAGCAAAGAAAGGCTTACTGGGACTTCCCCATTACAATGTTTTTATAAGTACTGATAAAATAATAAGCATACTGCGTATGCCGCATGACGCAATGCAGCCTGTAAGTAGCCAAACGCATTTCAGATTTTGGAAATACATTGTATTAAACTGAAAATAAGTTGCCATGTCCCAGCAAACAAAATCTAGTCATCTTTTACCCGGTTAGTCCGGGATTCTGAAACAATTGGGCAAACTTCCAACAATAGAAGTTCAGAAACAAAATGAATAAACAATAACTGCCGGTTGTTCTGCCAAATGATATAACTACAATCTTTTACAGTATGTTAATAACAATGTTCATTGGAAATATTTCCTGTTATATATGCCAAGAAGAGGTCATGGTAATAGTCCTATATATATATTTGTGAATAATGAAAATACACGTAATATAATATCCATTAGGTACATCTCGCTCGTGCTCGCTAATTATATACTCAATAATCGTGCGTGACTCAATGACGCTACGAGACTATTTGAACTTGAAAATAATCAGAATGACATTTGGAGGATGACCGGTAGCCGCTGCGGCTGCTATACAAGCAACAGGCAAAAGAAAGATGAAATTTTAGAAATAATAGATGTTCTGAAAGGTGAGCAGTAGAAACTAGGGGCTTAAGAAACTATAGCTGCTATTCCAAGCATAGATACAAAATAGAATCTAAGGAAAGTAGTGAAAGCCACTGAATGACCGCAAATGTCAAAATTTAAATAAACGTGGTTTCTTTTGGGGTTTTAGTTAGTAAATTTTTGAAAACTGCCTCCACCTTAGAAGTGGAAATTGTTTTTGACGATTTCCCTTCTAAAAAAAAGAACATAGTTCGGAACGAGAAATACAGAACTTTACTAACACATGAAGAACTAAAGAGACGAAATAGAACTAACGAAGCAGTTCAAAATGGTATAACTCAAAGAACGACAACATACTGAAAATAAAGCCAGTACATTTCCCAGTAGTCCTAACACAAATCGTAACATGTAAAAGATACTTGAACACACAATGACGTGTCCTCACCGACGTCGACGTCGCAACAAACGACCGGTCTGCAGGTAACTCGGACAGGTTAAAATTAGACCACACACCACTAACAGGTTCAGTTATTGATTTACTTACTAATCATTGTTTACGAAGCATAGCGTCACCGTTGTATTGAAGTATTTATAAATCGTAGAGATATACTAGGGTGATATATATATGGGTGTAATTTATCTATAATATGTATGTATTTAGAAATATATAAGTATGTTTATCAGTTGTCTAGTACCCATAACACAAGCTCTGCTTAGCTTGGGACTAGACGACGTTGTGTGACAGTTGTGGAATATATTATATTATACTCTAGCATAGCAATATCGATAGGTATTTTAGAAACTTTTTATCGTGTATGACAACGATAAAATTATCAATGCTTCCTATAATTCGAATGAAAAATACACTGCCATGCATATTGAAAACTAAATAAAAATAAATAATAGATCAGAGAAGTAATACGATCATGTCATTTCAATCATGATAAAAATATTTGGTGATTTTGTCATTGTTTTCGATATCGATATTTTTCAGTCATTGGTATTTAAAAATATCATTACACAGCTCATTTCTAGAGTACAGTGCGGTTAAAATATATTGGCCGCTCTGAAGTTGGAGTTCCGAACTATTTGATCATACTCGAAAAGATACGCAACACGCATTCGCCAAAAGATTCTTAAAAATTACTTTGGTAATTCGAAGTTCGGACTTCGCGATCAAGATATTTCAGCACTATAAAGGTAATAGATAGTACACTCGTCTTTAACCAATGATATTATTGTATTCGCTTTAAAATATTTAAATTAGTATTACTTACCGCGAGAAGTGTAACAACAATTAGTGACTAGGTCAAATCAAAGTATTTAATAATAATAAAAAAACATTAATAAGCATTTTATACAGCGCAGCGATTTTTTACAGACAACCTCAAGCGCTGTGTGTGAGTCCTTTTTACGTTAATTGATCGAGACGTTTAGTGCGTTTTGCTCTCTGATTGGTTAAAGAGTTTGGAGCGAGCCAATCAGAGCGCCAAACGTCATAAACGCGTCGATCGCGTTAGCGTAAAACAACTCGCACACAGCAAACTGGACTGAAACAATTGAAAGCTATATGAAGACCTTTGGGTTGCAGTAAGAAGATATATACTGACCGACTATAACCATTAGTGATAAGGTCATACTGAAGTCAATTTTAGGAACAATTTAAAAAATTATATAGTTGGCAGAATTAAAGTGTGTGGGTGACCTCATCGGACCATTCAGGGCGAAAGCGCTGCGATGGTCAATGTCAAAAACGTACACATTACGATTTTTATTGTCAGATATTTTTTTTGAGAGTTTTGTCCAAGGTCAGTTGCCGGAGTGGCAACGTTCGATGTCAATGTCATTGGTTTCTCAGCTTGCTCGACTTTTATATCTAAATGCACTGATGTAGCTAAAGGCGTTTATTATTTTAAAATATTAGTTTTTAACTTCCTTCAAACGGATTATACAAAAAATATTGTCAAAGGCAGAGATTAGAGGTTTTATTGAAATAGGACTTATTGCGCTTTATGAGGACAGAGCGGGAGGATGTGTCAGACTTTTACGGACTAAAACTCACACCAATTTTCCTTCTATACTTCGCTTTTCATGACCTCGGGGTTCCCTTTCGGACAACCCATGACCCCAGTAGGTTTTAGCTCTGCTGGGCCCCTACGGTTTTGCTGAAATCTCTTTGAGGTGTGCGTAGAACAATACGCACCGTCAACGACTCGGGCTCGGTTTGGACGGTTACTGGACGACCGGACGGTGAGATACGTGTTACCGAACTACCGTGTTCGTGCCATATGCTGTACCGGATAAATTCTTTTTCTTTCTTTCAGATACGCCACGGTAGTTGGAAATAGGGATCGAGGTCCCGGTAGCTGGGGCATGGGGAAATCAGCTTTCACACGGGTACAGATGCTTCCGTAGCTAGCATTACTGCTTCGCAGTAGGAGGCGACAAGCCTGAATCAAAGCGTGGCACGAGAGGTCATGCTGCCGATCACCCTCACAAGGGAACGGCGGTGCTTTGCACAAGTGGATTGAAATTGAGACTCCACAAAATATTAATATTAAATTTTCAATATCCAGCTCTAGATAGAGCTAGAGCTCTAGGTAGAGATAGAGCTAGACTTACTGCCTGAAACTACCCGTATTATTTAAGTTTCCCTTTGCATTCCAGCGTCACGGTAACTTTCAAACAATCCCTCAAACCTGGAAGGCATCGGTCAGTCCCAATCTCTCAGATCTTGCCCCTCAGGTGATATTGAAACAATATTAGATTAGACAGATAACAATTCAGTCACGACCTTGTACCCTTTCAAGTCTGTGTTGAATAGAAACTTGGGTCTCTATTGTCTGTTATTGTCTTCTAATTACGTTACTGTTACAGCAATATTATTTGTAACAGTAGATATTGGTTGACTCATTTTTTTGTTTGAACTTTATCATTTGGTTCAGGAAATCAACAAATGACTTCTTCCGTTATAAGGTGATGTGTGTTCTTCAGATGCCATTTGCGTTATAGGATCACGGAGCCACGAATACACCTTCATGGAAGGGGTTTGCGGAATAGGGTGTAAGTCTCTTGAAAAGGATTATTAGACACATGTCGTGTCGGGTCCGGGCTACTGCTCGCCAGGCGGAGAACTTTAATAACGCGATTTAAATGAAAAGGACGACTAGATATCGTGAATAGTCAACAGCATATATTAAAAGATATTAGTTTTCAGCCTGTTTCTAACGGACTCCAAAAAAAGGAGGAGGTTCTCGATTGTATTTTTTTTATATTTTTTTTTTTTTACATGCAGTAAACTAGTGCTTGACTGCGATCCCACCTGATGGTAAGCAGTGATGCAATCGTTGATGGTAAGGCGCACTAGTTTATTAAGAGCCTATTCACTCTAGCCTTGAAGACACCCAAATTATGACCAAATCATGCGGAAAACTATGATATCGCGATTTAGGATTTGTGTTCGGTCTTCACCTGGTATGAGGAGACATAGATGCCTTTATAAGTCTTACTTTGCCAGTCGGAACAGTCAGTCGGTGGCTTAACTATGATGTCAGTAAACTGATCATCCGGCTTAGTGATTGCGTAGTTATTTATTTTGTACCGGTAAAACTGTTAGTTACTGTCATCGGTTCATTGAAGCTAGCCGACTACACATTTTCATTCTCTAGCTTTTGCCCGCAGCTTCGCTCCCGGCAACATATTATTCTACTCTACTCCACTCTACCCTAACCTATACCCTTTTTTTCATAAGAACCTTCTCCTAATAATAACAAACACGACAAAAAAAGAATTATCGAAATCGGTTCAGTTATTCTCGAGTTTTGCACTTACCAACACATTTTGCGATTAATCATTACATAGTATAAAACAAAGTCGCTTCCCCCTATATATGCTTAGATCTTTAAAAGTACGCAACGGATTTTGATGCGGTTTTAGTAAAGTATAGAGTGATTTAAGAGGAAGGTTTATATGTAGGTATAATACATGCATAATATCAACATTGCACCCGTGCGAAGCTGGGGCGGGTCGCTAGTTTTTATATATAAGAAGATATACATATACATAAAAATGTCGAGACCGCTGCCTAAATAAGAGTTAATGTCTAAAATTTAGGTCATCTACGAAACGAGAAGTTTAGACTATAACCTTCAGACTAAATCTATTTAAGATTAGATCGAAGCCAGTAAATACCAATAGATATATAAGTAGGTAAGTATATATTGCAGACTACAGTCTGTTTATAATGCCACTTTTCCTGTATTTAACCTTCCAGATTGTGATTAATTGAACTACATAGTTATCATTTATATATATAAAAGGAGAAACTGACTGACTGACATATCAACGCACAGCCAAAATTCAGCTCCTAAAGGGATGTAATGTGGGTCTTAAGTTTGTATGCAGAACCCTACTTTCACGCGGGCGAAGCCGCTGGCACAAGGCTAGTCATTACATAGTATAAAACAAAGTTGCTTACCGCTGTCCCTACGTATGCTTAGATGTTAAAAAGTATCTACGCAACGTATTTTAATGCGGTTTTTTTTAGTATGTAGAGTGATTCAAGAGGAAGGTTTATGTGTATAATACATGCATAATATATTCAATATCAGTACCCGTGCGAAGCTGGGGCGGGTATATTATAGCTAATATCTTACTAATATTATAAATGCGAAAGTTACGATGTTTGTTACTCAATCACGCCAAAACGGCTGGATGGATCTGGATGAAATGAATTTTTATCCCGGAAAAACTTAAGGTTCCTGTGGGATTTCGCATTTCGTTTGATCAAGTGTAAAATTGTATAGGGCAACCCCAATACCACGCGGGCGAAGCCGCGGGCAAAAGCTAGTAGTATATAAAGCATGAAGGATATTATCAATGTCTTTCGTATTCCTTGTGTATCGATCGAGCATCAAGGAAACATATAAATTGTAGGTGACAGCATAATTACGTTATTGACATTCGTAACGACTTATTTTTTTTTTAGTATTGAGCGATCTATTTTAGGAAATTAATTATCAAATTAGAACTGAGCAGTTACGGAAATTTTTCTACAGACTGTTTTCCTTTTTTTTTATAGACTATTTTTCTACGAGAATTTTTCTACGGCGTTCGTGGCCCACGTGTGTTAATGTAGTTCTACTTTTAATATACACATAAATGTGAAACTCTTAATCTTCATTTCAATAATGTTTACAAGTGGTATAGCAATTTCCATTCTATTACAATAATATTGACATTATATTATTTATACTTTATTGTACACCGAATTAAACTACAAAATACATACGTAGGACAAAGATTATTAAAACAAGGGTACAATGGGCGGTCTTATAGCACAGGGCAATCTCTTACAGAAAACCTTTGGATGGACTGAGCGAAAGGAGATAGATTTAGGGTTAATAATTCGTAGGTTAATAAATAAACCTTCACTAATATAGATATATTTGTACGCAATAGTATGACAAGATATGCTGGAATTAAAACTGTAATATCTATTGTACCATATTCTGACAAATAAACATTTTTCATTTGATTTGAATGAAAATTACTTACGCTAGTTATGTATGATATACTAGTTTTTGTCAGCGGCTTCGCCCGCGGACTTAAAATATAGCCTATGTCACTCAGGAGTAAAGCAGCTTTCTATTGTTGCTATTTTTTTTCCAATTGGACCAGTAGTTCCAGAGATTACCTCCTACAAAGAAAAAAACAAACTTTACCTCTTTATTATATTAGTTTAGATAACTTTGTAGTTTTTGGACTTTTGTTATTTTTGGCGGCTCCAGATTAGAGGCGTGAAGCTCTGTAAACAGGCGTGAACGTGAATGGTTTTTTCGGCGTGATCATGAGTGACGTCTTATGAAGTTTATTCATGGCGTGAATTCGCGCGTGAATTCACGACACTAACCTGCAGCCGCCATTAGGAATGTCTTATACTCTGACTTTATCGTCTACAATTTTTAATTGTAGCATATTTTCCAATTCCCTTTTAACTTTCATAATAACAAAGCAATAAAGAATGTTTTGCTTTAAAAAACAGCAATAAAATAACAATAAAGTTGCCTTTGAGCAGTAGCCTTGTACCTAGTTGTAAATAAATGATTGTTCTTGCAATTTCACCGTGTGTTTCGCAATTTGTCTATTTGCTAATTATAATTTAATTAGACTTTTGATGTCAACTAAGCTGTTACTGAAATTATAGGTTGATAGATGTCGTTTATAATAATGCTTATGAAGCTGATAAGCACTAATAGTTTTACTTTTTAGGGTTCCCTAGTCAACAAGGAACCCATATAGTTTCGCCATGTCTGTCTGTCTGTCCGTCCGCGGATAATCTCAGCGACCATTAGCACTAGGAAGCTGAAATTTGGTATCAATATGTATATCAACCATGCCGACAAAGTGGTAAAATAAAAAGTAGAAAAAAGTAAAATAACTTAATAGGTATAGACCTATAGACTTGCCTGAAATTCAGATCGGCCACATTATCGCTTACCATCAGATGAGACAGTTCGTCGCCCTCCCCGCTAAGTGTCGTAACTAGCAAATGATGTTTTTCCAGGGCAAGCGTTTTTCGGTCGGGCGTTACAGTCAAATTACTGTAGTTGCGTTAGTTGTGTCTTTATCAATGAATAAAAAAGTTTTTTAATTAGCTCTTGGCTCATTCTTTAAGTTAGTAATCGCCCTAAAGCCCCCAGGTACCTATTTATTTATTTATATTAATTTGAAGCAGATACGTCTCTCTGTGAGAACTTTGTTTCACAACTTGTGTCAGTTACGACGCGGTTATTTGGTATAAAATATAAATAAAAGTCTATTAATATGATATTTATTTATTAAAAGTAATAATATATTTTATTTGTAAGTTTAGAAAGTTACATTTTACGTTTAAGGAGTTACAAAAAATTATGTTTTAACATTTTTGGTAATTTAGCTGAGTACTAAATATGTTTAAAACTGTATAAATTGAAAGTTATTTCAAATAAATTATATTTATTTTATATTTCAAGCCTATATTTGTGCTTATAACTATTAATGCACTTAATGCTTAGTATACATTTTGTTTCTAAGAACTATAGGTCTTAGAATTTGTAATTACTTTTAATATCACAATCAGTGTTTGCAAAAATATTAATCTTTAATTGGACTTACTTTACCTAGGATTAAAGCATTAGTTAAAAGTTTTATTTATTGAACACGGGAACTAGAAATCAAGTCAATCATTATTTTATAGGAAAACAACGTCTTAATAGTAACATCATCGTCATCCTAACTTTTTCCCATATTACTTGGGGTTTGTGCAATATGTTTTTATCTTCCACTCTGTCCTGTCACCAGTCACACTGTCACTAACTCTCCTTTCTTTTATATCACTCCTCACACAATCTATCCATCTCTTCTTCGGCCTCCCTCTTCCTTTCCATCCATCTACGTGTAAATTCAGAACGCTTTTTGTGACATGCGTTTCATCTCTCCTCTTTACATGACCAGACTCTTTACATCACCAAGACAAACGATTTCCTTTCAACTTATCAGTCACTGGCGCCACTTTCAGACTTCCTCTAATATACTCTCTCTCTCTAATATTTCTCACTTTACCCATTCTCGTCACACCACACATTCTGATCCATACAGTATGACAGGTCTTATCACGGACTTGTAAATTTTACCCTTCAACTTGAGGAGCATCCGTGGGTCACAAGTTGTTCCCGTGACCTGTCGCCATTTCATCCATCTTGCTTTGATCCGATGCGTTACGACTCGGTCTACCTCACCATCTCCTTGGACGAGCGACCCGAGATACCAAAAGTCGGAACAGGTTGGTATGGGCGTACCGGCGAGAGCTAAGGCAACAGGACCGGAGAGACCGCCGAAGTCACAGAACAAGTACTCCGTTTTGGTTCTACTTAATTTCAGGCCAATGCTCTCCAGTTTGTGCCTCCAATCTAGTAATCTAGGCCACTCTCGGCAACCAGCACAATGTCATCGACGAACAACATAACAGGGAGCCTCTTCCTGAATGTCCGACGTAAGATTTGTTCGACGTCAGATTATCATCAGGAAGAGAGGGCTGAGAGACGACCATTGATGTAAGCCGACAGCCACATTGAAGCTGCTATTGGTGCCCGCTGTAGACCGGACTTGGGTACTGCATCGACTGCACATCGCTCGGATCAACTGCACATACTTCCCAGGCACACCTTTTTCATTAAGGGCCCACCACAGAACCTCACGAGGTACCCGGTCGTATGCCTTTTCGAGGTCAACGAATACCATGTGCAAGTTTTTATGTGCATGTTATGTGTATTTCTCATACAGCTGGAATATAGCGAAAATGGCATCCGTTGTACCGCGACCTGTCATAAAACCGAAATGGTTCTGTGAAATTTCACTCTCTTCTCTCAACCTTCTCTCAATAACTTTCTCCCAGGCTTTCATAGTATGTGCCATTAGCTTTATTCCTCTATAATAGTTGCACTCAAGCAAATCACCTTTGTTTTTAAAAATGGGCACCAAAGAGTTGTTGCACCACTCATCAAGTATGGCTTCTTCCCGCAAAAACTTATTGAAGAACAAAGCTAACAACATCCATCCATCTACTTTCAATAACTTCCACACTTCAACTGGTATTCCATCTGGACCAATGGCTTTACTTTTCTTCATACCATTTACTGCTATTCTGACTTCATCCATAGTAACCATTCTTACAAACCCAACATTTATTACTCTCTAAACTCTCACTCCAATTATTTTCCTCATTCATCAGTCTTTCAAAATAGTCCTTCCACCTGTCCTTGAAAGATGAAGAAATTCGTTTGATAGGACCATTCCAGCTTCATTCCTTAAACATTTTACCAGACAAACATCCTTCGCCTTTCTCTCTCTTATTCTAGTAAGGCTATACAGCTATTTTTGGCCTGCAGGACTGTCCAGTTGGTGGTACAATTTGTCCTGAGCCTTTGATTTTGCTAAAGCTACGGCATTTTTGGCTTTCTTCTTCAACAAATCATACTCCCTCTTTTTTTTCAGCTTTCAAGCTACCGTCTTCCGCTCCTGCACGCTCCCATTCTTGAACTTTCTTTTGTTTTCTTTCAACACATTCTGAATTTCTATCAACCACCACCATGTATCCCTATCTATTGTGCTTTACCTCTCGACTCTCCCATAATATCTTTCGCTGCATTCCTAATACATTCTGCCATCTCATTCCAGCTTTCATCGAAAAACAACAGTAAATAGTGGCATAGTGATGTTTAAAATGCCACATACTTCACATAATTTTGAATCGGGATGAAAAATAAAAGTCTTTCTAAATGTAGTATGTACATACGACAGTTAGAGAGAATATTTTTTCCCTCTTTTTGCACTTATGCAAAACCAATTATGTGATTATCTCCTAAACGGTAAAAGATACAGATACGAGGATTAAAGATAACTATTCGAAATATAGCTCTGAACACGTAGGTAATGTCAGTGCAAATTCGTCTATTTGTGAGATACGACACTTAGCGGGGAAGGCGACGAGTTGTGAAACCCTTGCCTACGTATGATAATAATAATAAAATACTTAATAAAAAATATTATTACTTCATACTTATCTAATGTTAAAAATAATACACATGGTGTGTATTATTTTTACTTTACTAAATAAGTACAGACAATTGCCACCAAAACATAAAATTATGTTTTGAGTATTCAACACTTGAGTGACTTTATTTTATAGTGACATCATTAAATTGCTTTAGAACAAAGTTTCTCAAACTTATGACCCAATACCACGTACAATGGTCTACATAGGACTAAGTGCGGAAACCATACTCAGACATAACATAACTTATGACCCCAAGTAGCTCTGTTAAAGTTAAACTTAGAAACGTAATTACGTGAATTGAAAAACTTACATTAGGTACTAATGTAAGTTTTTCTTGTCGGGTTTCCATCACGATACGTTAGTTATAAATCTTTAGTTTACAGAGACATGAAATATATAAACAAAAAAGTGGCATAATATTAACATCAAATATGTTACCTACTATATTTGATTTTCTCATGACCAGGTGTGAAAGTCAACTGTCACAAAAGTCTGTCATCCAGCAACCTTTATGAAAATCTTGTCGTTCCTCCCCTAGCACCAAATGACGAAGCCTAAGGGTGGGTAAGATGGGTACACGAGCCCTTCCAAATACACACAACACAAACTAATACAATTATTTTCCTTCTAACAATTTCAGAGTATCTCGAAAATCAAGAGTGGAGAAAATTTATGAGCAGACGTGATGACGTGAACAATATAGTCGTTAACATACTTGTAACGATATCAATTAATCTACGACAGACTTAGTGAGACGGTACAGGCATATTTGCAACTAGTTTTTGCCCGCGGCTTCGCTCCCGTCAACTGATTATTCTATTCTACTCCACTCTATCCTATCTTATCCTACCCTATTTTTTTCTTTCATAAGAACCTACTCCTGACAATAACAAACCCAACAAAAAAAGAATTAGCTAAATCGGTTCAGCTGTTCTGCCGATTAGTCGTTTAAATCGTATTGATAAAGATATCATAATTTCAGTCAAAATACTTTTACTGTTAGAGATGGTATACAAACAGAAAAAGCTTTTTGGGAATACATTAATTGTACAATCTGTGCCCTAAGTTACCTAATCCACCTCCCCCCTTTTCTCCTGGAGTCTAGAGGGTGGTGGAAAACTGTTACCTCGACTCCAGGAATAAGGCAAGGAAGGTACGGGGTAGGTTTTTTAGTCAGTAAGAGTCTGACACTGGTCTCCCGCTCCGCCCAAGAGCGGGTTTCGTCATTGGATGATTTTCACCTACCATAAGAAAAAAAAAAAACCTCCCCCCTTTAAAAAGCTATTAAAGGAGTGGGTTATATAACTTAGGGCATAAACTCTACGGAATGAACGGCTGTCAGATCTTTGCGAGTTTGAAGTTAGGCTCTGTGAATTTTAGCGCTTGAGAACTCGTAGAAAAATAAATGGTTTTAACAAATAAATGCAATTTTCAGTTGTTATTTGTTGTTAAAAACTACCTTAGAGAAACGTGCGTCGACGTCGCGTTTAAAAAACGTGGAAACAGTGACAGTGAGAAACAATGAGTGGAATTATTATTTTTTTTTAATAAAAAATATTTTTTTCTTGCATAACTGATTTGGTAAACAAACAGTATATTAACATACACTTTACATTAGGCATTCAAAATTATCATAATAATTTTTAATCTCTTAGACACACTGTTAACTACTGGTTTTTAGATTGATTTAGTTTAAATCATTTAAATAAAATTGAAATTTGCTGCTGCGCAGAGTACCGCGGTTGAATTCCCGAACGGAACAATTTATTTGTTATATAGATAGTTATTCCAGGACTGGATATATTTTTGTGTGTGGGTTTACATATTTGTTTTATATCATACCAGAATATAGTGTGGAGCAAAGTTGTTTGAAAATAGGGCAAAGTCGAAATGGAACACATATAAAAAGTGTGATAAATGATATTTATTTTGCAAATAGGTTTTCCATAACATTTTTACACGTCAATTTTTTTTGTCAGTTTAAACTAGATGGGTCCGGTATTTCCTAGCTGATTTCAATGAGAAGAAATACCGAAATAAACTCAGGTGTGGAGAGTTCAGTGTTGCGAAAGCGGAACACCGGGGCTCTGGAACTAAAGCAGAAAGAAACGGTGGGTCGTTTAGTCAGTAGAAGTCTGACACTGTCTCCCGCTCCGCTTAAGGGCGAGATTCGTCATTCGATGATTTTTCTCACCATAAAAAAAGGTATGAAGTTCAGGAACTCAATCTAATAAAATGAAAATTCTAAACCTATTTACTCTTACTTACTGCTAGCTGTACTTAGTCTTTAGCTAGAACGCTGACATAAAAGTTATTTGTCTAAGCGTCCTAGAATCCATCGAATGGTTTTTGTGTGAAAATGATTGGCTGTCTGTCTATATCATGTATTGCAGCACTATTTTTAGGCATGACTCAGTCGACAGACAACTAACAAAGCCTCAGTTAATGCTGTTTTAGGATCCTGTTGTATCATCGTTTTGCATAATTAGCGTTGTAGGTTTCTATTGTGCAACTAAGTGGAGTGGAGTGTCGATGGGTCGCTCCAAGGTTAGGCTAAAAATGCTGAGGTTTGTCTGTGGATGGGTCTTCAGACCTTTAATCCCCCTGAGTTTGTTTCGGTGTTTCTTCTCAGGGTAGTTTTGGAAACACAGGACTCATCTAGTTTAGAGTGACATAAAAAAATTACGTGTAAAAGTGTTGTGAAAACCTTTTTGCAAAAATAAATACCATATCAAGCTTCAAGGAGTTGTCAGCAAAGCCGCAGGGACTCTGTAACAGGGTTGATGTCTACTGGGGCCCGGAGACTCTTTCTGAAGGAAGGCTTGGACGCAATGCGAAGAGCAAAAAAAGAACGGGGTAGGGTGTTTAGTCTGTATGAGTCTGACACTGTTTCCCGCTCCACCCTATCCACCCGATGGTAAGCAACGATATACAGTACGGCCGTCGTATCTTGGCGCGTCTGCAGTTAGGTTAGGTTAGAATGCGAATTTTAGCGCTTGATAACTCGTAAAAAAATAAATGGTTTAAACAAATAAATACAATTTGCTGTTGTTATTGCTGTAAAAAACTGTTATTGGCATTAGATAGATAGATAGATTAAACTTTATTGTACACCAAAAAGTTACAGAACTTATACAGAAACTTAAATCTATGGGTACAAAGGCGGTCTTATCGCTAACAGCGATATCTACCAGACAACCTTAGGATGGATCGTAAGAACTAAATAAGAATAAGGGGATAGTCTGCGGTGTACTACTAATGAATTAATTAAACTATAAATACCTACGAGTATAAAACAAAACATAACTACATTTACACATACACTTATATACATATACACTGTTAAATTTTAGTCGTTTTAATCCCTTGGAGGATCGATTCAGTACATGAAACACTATCGATTGGTAAAGTTAGAATGAAAAAACAAAGTACTTTTTTTTAAAACTCGAATTAATTTACGCATGTTCTAAATTGATTTCTTTAAGTAAACGTTAGCTAGGTGAGTTCAATGACCTGTAGGTAAATAGTACGCAACGATCGACAACTACCTACAAGGTCAATGACTCGTTTACTTAAAGAAATTAATTTCGTAAATGCGTATATCAATAAGAGATTTAGAAAAAAAGTACTTTATTTTTTTATTTTATCTACACAAATCGATAGTGTTTCATGTACTGGATCGACCCTCTTCGGGATTAAAACGACTAAAATTTAACGGTGTATACACATATATATACACATACATACATATTATAATATGTTAAAAAAAAAGCTTATAAAAGCTTTATTTTTGTACGAGTTATCAAGCGCTAAAATTTGCAAAGCCTAGCTTCAGACGCACCAAGATACGACGGCCGTACCTGTACTTAGAAGTAACTTATTCACTCTAGGCGTAATCAATATTTTTAGGTAAATCCAGCCATCACAGCGTTAATGTTCTCCAATTGTCGATTTAAACCATTTATTTGACTTTATTTGTGTATATATATAAATATATATAATATAGTTTATTTATCTGTATATATATTATACAATTATATTATATTTATGGTTTATTAGTATTTTTATTCACTTTTCCTTGCTCTTTTATTGCACGTCTCTCCATCACCCTAAGGTTGACTGGTAGAAAATGCCTAAGGCATTAAGTCCGCCTCTGTACATTTGTGCATGAAGTATTAAATAAATAAATAAATAAATCCCCAAATCACTTTTCTAAAATCAACTACTAGTTTTTTACCATTGCGCAATCTGTCAGCAAATTTACTACTATAGCAAAAAAAGAGGGCATTTACTATCATATCATATGCGATAATATAATCAATGTTAACGATAATAATATAATTTATTTGATAACATTTTAGCATTACGTTTTTGCGAAGCCTAGGTCGTAGGTACTGTCATGTCTTTGTTTAGGTAATTATGTCTCATGCACGAATCGTGTCTGTATCTCTTCAAATCAGATTAAGTTTAAACTTTTGAGTCCTAAGCGAACGCCGGTGTTCACACACCTATTTTTCTTTTATTGTGTGTAATTACTTTTGTAATTGCCTGTCCAGGAGTAAATAAAACAATTCAGACTAACTAATAATATCTACAATTACCGACAAACAACAAACTACCCATTACTTTCGGTAGCTCGCTGTTCGCCCATCCGGTAACCACCGAGCACAGGTCGTCGACGGCGCGCACTTTTCCCGCGCGCCTCAGGAGTTGTCAGCAACAGTAGGGGCCCAGCAGGGTCGAAGCCTTCTGGGGCCAAGGGTTGATGCGAAAGCGGAACACCGGGGCCCCGGAACTAAGGCAGGAAGGTACGGTGGGTCGTTTAGTCAGTAAAAGTGACACTGTCTCCCGCTCTATCCAGGGGCGGGATTCGTCATTCGATGATTTTATCCACCGAAAAAAAAACCATTACTTTCGGTAACGGTTGCAAAACGCGCAGCCTTGTCACACGCAGACAGTTACAGCACTTATTAGTTCCATACTCATTTAAATCCCGCCATTCTCGACGTCAGCGGTCAGCAATAAAGCGCAGTGCACATGGGTCGTATGAATTGAGCCAATTATGCAGATTCCGACGATGAAGTTCGACGATTTATCAAGCTATACATTTCTAGTATAAACTGGCCGGTTAATGTGTAGGCCTACCGTATTATGAGAGGTCAGGTTATATTGGACGTTTATAACTTGATGTCGTTGAAGACTCATTGTTAGGTCAGATTGGTGTTCGATGATATTAGCGAGAATTTCGTTTTGGCTACTGTTTGGATACTGAAGTGTAAAACGATTTCTGTATGAACAAATCGATTTTGAAATGACTATTAAGCGGACGGCCATCAATTACGTGACTTTTCAGAACTGATCAAAACCTAAAAGTTCGTAATCTGTTAATTTATAATTGCTGATCATCGAGCGGTCAGTGATGTCATAATACAATTGTGGTACTTACGAGCTGTTTTGTAACGAATTAAAAACAAAAACTGCACAATAACATTCTAATCGTAAGTCATTGATTAAAGGAACTATCAAAATTTTATTAATTTACCGCAGATGTCAAATATTCATTATTTGTCATTATGTAGGAGATTACCATTCTAAAAAAAAAAAACTTTAAATAAAGTGTCACTGGTTGATCATTGGAAAGTCATAATGACGCCATTACATTAGTCGATTACCAAACTTGTCAAATCAAAATCAACCTATTGAAATCAATGATCGACTATTCTGATACTATTGTAATACAGACTAAAGGCCCAGATTGTTTTTTTTTTCGGTGAGAAAAATCATCGAATGTCGAATCCCGCCCCTGGGCGGAGCGGGAGACAGTGTCAGACTTTTACTGACTAAACGACCCACCGTACCTTCCTGCCTTGGGGTGCCATGACAGAAAACCTCCTCGAGCGCCCGCAGGCTGGAGTTCCCTTGCGGACACGTCCGGAGTGAAGACCAGTCTGCGGGACGGTGCACCCCGGGAGGCCGCCATCGACCCACCCTTGGGCAATCCCTGCCTAAGGGTGCTCGATGGCGGCTTGCGAATATTCTGTTGGGAGTATCGCCTCAACGCGTGACCCTCTGATTTAGCAGAGGGCACAGCGACGAGGTAAGAGCGGGCTCGGTGTGCACTCACCCTGCCATCGGGCAGGCAGGAGGAAGAGTTCCTCCTCCTTCTGCCACCGCTAGACTCGTAGCCCCAAAGATTGTCCAAGGTCATGTTTCTGACTTTCGATGGGGGTCGAGGGCCTAGGCTTAACCGCCCGGGCCGCGAGGAAGACAACCTCTATAAAAAATCACCCCAAACCTCCAAGCGGCGGCGCACCGTGAGGGAGGTTGTTAGCTTGACTAATGGGTAGCTAAATTAGTCTCTAGTGCGGACCACTTAATTTGAGCCAGTGCAGAATGTATGTACTCGTGGGAACAAAATGCAAAGTTCAAAATTTTTCACCCTAATATCGGAGAGTGACGAGCGGTCGGAGTCCGACGCTGCGTCCAGAAGGAGCTCAGGCTCGGAGATGGAGGAGGAGTTGGTGGGCAACTCCGGAAGGGACTCGCGTTCCTTCCGGAAGCGCACCAAATCGGGGGACGGGCAGTCGTCCTCCGATGAAGGGAAGGGCTCGGCCCCGAAAATCCCCACCGGCAGTCGCGGAGGGGGCCAAAGCCGGGGAAAAGGCAGGGGGCTCACTCCACAGGAGTCCACTCAGCGAGCTGCAAGGCTTGCCGCGGAAGGGCGCCACCCTGGTGCGGTCAGCGCTGGGGAGCGCCCGCCGCGTCAGTCCGGTGGCACGCCAGACGCTGGGGCGGACTCCGCTGAAGAGGCCCGCAGGACCTTCGGCGAGCTAATGGTCGCGGCGCTGCGCGACATGGGCCGCAAGAGGGTCGCAAAACGGTCTTCCAAAGAGAAGACCGTCTTGAAGCACGCCACCTCTTTGTCCGAGGCTTTCGACAAGGCCTTGGATAAGAGTGTGGCGAAACTGCGGGCCGAGCTTCAAGCGGAGCTTCGGGCCGGGCCCGCGGGCCCTGGAGCCGTTCGGCGGGAGGCCGTCGGAGGGGGTACCGGGCAGGGGCAGGGGCAAAGTCAGCCCCAGCCCCAGCCTGAGGCAGGGAGCCAGCTGCTGACGCTGGTGCAGTCGGAGCTGGCTGCCTTCCGGCAGCAGCTGCAGCAGCAGCAGCAACAGTTCCAGCTGCAGATCCAGCGGCAGCTGTCCCTGCTGGAGGGCATAGTCCTGCGCCCTCCACTGGCGACCTCCGGCCAGCGCCAAGCGGCAACTTATGCCGCTGCCGCTGCGGCCACGGCTGCTGCGCCCAGGGCGGGCCCGCTGGGGCAAGCCGGGCGCAGGGCCTCAGCGCCGGAGCCTGCGAGGCCGGCCCCGGTGGCTGGGCAGCGTCGGGCGCGAGCCGCTCCTCCCGCGAGGGGTGCTGTGGCGCCTGCTGCTGCCGGTGCTGCGGTGACGGCGACTCAGCCGCGCCTGCCGCCTCCCCCGCCTCAAGAGCCATCGTCTGGCGCCGACTGGACGGTCGTCGGCGCCAAGAAAAGCGCGGGCAAGGCGCGCAGGGCGGCCAAGAAGCGCGCAAAGCGCCAAGAGCGCCGAAAGCGGGCCATGGCGGCGAGACTTCGCGCCCCGAAATCCGAGGCTGTAGTGATCACACTACAGCCTGAAGCGGGAAAGAAGGGCGCGAACTATGACGCCGTCATGGAGAAGGCAAGGCGGGCGGTGTTGCCCCACCTTGAAGAGCTCGGAGTGCCTGGGGGCTTCTGCATAAGGCAGACCCTAACGGGGGCCCGAATTCTGGAGGTCCCCGGCTCGGCCAGTGTCGCTGACACCCTGGCCGACAAGATTAGGGTGGCCCTCAGTGCGGAGGAGGCCCGAGTGTCCAGGCCCACCAAGTGCATCGACATGCGCATCATGGGTCTGGACGACTCAGTCAAGGTGGACGAGGTGGTGGCTGCCATCGTCAGGGTGGGCGGTTGCACGCCCGAACAGGTTCGGGCGGGCACCATCCGCGCTGACAGCACGGGCATGCGAGCCGTCACGGTAAGCTGCCCCGTGCCGGCGGCCAAGGCCATCACCAGTGGGGGCCGACGGCTTCTTGTGGGCTGGGTCTCCGCCCAGGTAAAACTGCTGGAGCCCAGACCTCTGCGGTGCTACCGCTGCCACGTGGGGCACCACGTGGGGGCCTTCTGTGCCGCGGAGGTGGATCGCAGCGACCACTGCTACCAGTGTGGTAAGCCCGGTCATAGGTCTGCTGAGTGCCGGAATGCGCCGCATTGTTACGCATGTGCGGCGGCAGGCAAGCAGGCCGACCACCGGGCTGGGTGCAGGTCCTGCGACCCCCCGGCCAACGTGAAGGCCAAACTTCGCCGGCCCCCCACCAGCAACACCGCCGCAACCGCAGCCGCTTCCTCTGCCGCCGCCGCTGTTGCTGCCGTCGCCGCCGCAACCACTGTGGCGGCACCCTCTCAGAGGGCTAGGGAGGAGACTATGGACTGCCAATAACGGCTCCATTACGTCTCCTCCAGGCGAATATCAACCACTGCGCCCCAGCTCAGGATCTGTTGCTCCAGAGCATGGCGCAGTGGTCGATAAACGTCGCCGTGGTCTCCGAGCCGCACTTTGTCTTGCCCAGAGCTGACTGGGTTCAGGACCTGAGCGGCTCGGTGACCCTTATCTCGTCGGCCGCCGCTGGTACCCCGACCCTCGAGGCCGTCACGAAGGGTCGGGGTTGCGTGGCAGCACGGTTCGGGGACATTGCAGTGGTAGGCGTCTACCTGTCCCCGAACAGAACTCTCGCCGATCTTCACGACTCCCTCAGGGAGCTGAAGACCGTCGTCGCTGGGTATGGTACCCTCCCCGTGGTCGTTTGCGGGGACTTCAACGCCTGGAACATGGCTTGGGGTTCCCGGCTCACGAACCAGCGGGGTCGGTTGGTGGAGGACTGGGCTCTGGAAACAGGCCTGGTCGTCCTAAACCGGGGTTCTGTCCCCACGTGTGTGCGGGTGCAGGGTGAGTCCGTGGTGGACATTTCGTTCGCCAGCCCCGCTCTGACACCGCGTGTAGTTGACTGGCGCGTCATGGAGGGGGTGGAGACATACTCGGACCACCGGTATATCCGGTTTGACGTCTCCGCCCAGACCTCGACCGCGCCGGTCCGACAGACCCCATGTGGTCCGCGTTGGGCGCTGAGGCAGCTGGAACGGGAGCTCTTCCTGGAAGCCGCAGCGGTGCAGGCCTGGGTGCAAGCACCGGTCAGGCCTGCCGACATCGACGCCGAGGCGGAGTGGTTCCGGGAGGCCTTGTCGCAAATCTGCGACGCGGCAATGCCCCGTCTCCGCCCAGGACGCGCCCGACGCCAGGTGTACTGGTGGTCGCCAGAGCTTGCGACGCTGCGCGCCGCATGCAATGCTGCGCGACACCGGTATACCAGACACCGCAGGCGCCGCTTCCGCCCGCCGGATGCGGAGGCCGTAGAGGCGGAGCTGTACGAGGGATACAGGGTGGCAAGGCGCACCCTCCGATCGGAGATAAAGCGGGCCAAAGACGAGGCCTGCAAAGCGTGGCTGGGGACGCTCAACGCTGATCCGTGGGGACGCCCATACAAGTTGGTGCGAGAGAAACTCCGCCCATGGGCTCCCCCGTTGACGCAGAGTCTCCGGCCACAGATCGTGGAGGGTGTGGTGAGCGCTCTGTTCCCTGAGCGGGGGGACCACTCCCCCCCGCCCATGGCTCCGCCACCAGCGGTGTCTGACGTGGACCACGTCAGCGACGACGGTACCAATGCTCCGGAAGTGACCGAGGTAGAGATGAGAGTGGCGGTACGCAGGATGGGTGCGAAGAATACCGCCCCAGGACCAGACGGCTTGCCTGGAAAGGCTTGGGTCCTGGCCATGGAGGCTCTCGGGTCTCGATTGGGGGGGCTCTTTAGCGCATGTTTGGAGAGGGGCCAGTTCCCACTTCCCTGGAAGACGGGAAAACTGGTCCTCGTCGCGAAGCCGGGGCGCCCTGCGGACTCTCCGTCCGCGTATCGGCCCATTGTGCTGCTTGACGAGGTGGGCAAGCTCTTTGAAAGAGTCATTGCAGACCGCCTCGTCAAGCACCTAACACTGAAGGGGCCCGATCTCGCGGACGACCAGTTCGGGTTTCGCAGGAGGCGCTCCACGGTGGACGCCATCATGCGCGTGCGAGCCCTCACGACGGGGGATGCGGTGTCCCGGGGCAGGTGTGTCTTGGCGGTGTCGTTGGACATTGCCAACGCCTTTAATTCCCTGCCCTGGAGTTGCATTAGGACGGCACTCCGGTATCACCGGGTGCCCGACTACCTCTGTCGTACAATCGAGGCCTACCTGTCCGACAGGTACATAGTGTACCCCGGTCACCAAGGAGATTGGAAACGGCGAGAGATGTCGTGCGGTGTCCCACAGGGATCGGTACTAGGGCCGCCCTTGTGGAACATCGGGTACGACTACGTGCTGCGCGCCGACCTCCCCGTAGGGGTCAGCGTGGTCTGCTACGCAGACGACACGCTGGTCCTAGCGCAGGGAAGGTCGTACCAGGCGGCGGTCGAACTAGCGACACGTGGGGTTGCGACAGTCGTTGAGAGGATCCAGCAGTTGGGACTCAAGGTGGCACTGCACAAGTCCGAGGCCATGTGCTTTCACGGCCCTCGGAACGCGCCACCAACGGGTTCCCAACTAACGGTAGAAGGAGTTCACATCGGCGTCGGGTCGACGATGAAGTACCTAGGACTTGTCCTCGACAGCCGATGGAATTTCGAGGAGCACTTCCGACGTCTGACCCCTAAACTCAATCGGACGGGGGCTGCTCTCAAGCGGCTCCTGCCGAACCTTGGGGGTCCAGACGCCTTCTGCCGGAGGCTCTACGCCGGCATCGTCCGGTCCATGGCCCTTTATGGGGCACCAGTGTGGGCGCCGACGCTGCGTAAACGCCCGGCGGCCCAGCTGAACGCCTGCCAGAGGGTCATGGCCATCCGGATGGTGCGGGGATACCGCACGGTGTCCCGCGAGGCGGCGAGCCTCCTTGCTGGCCTACCACCATGGGATTTGGAGGCAACAGTCCTTGCACACATGCACGACCAGCGCGTGGAGATGCAACGCCGGGGCGAAGATCCGCTGCCCGAACATGTCGAGGCGTGGCGGAAGGAGCTCCGGCGAGATCTCATGGTGAAGTGGAAACAGCGACTGTCGCAACCCAGCGCTGGGCACACCGTAATCTCAGCGGTAGTGCCCCTCTTTGAGGCGTGGCTGGATAGACCTCACGGCGTCCTCACTTTCCGCATGACGCAGGTTCTCACCGGACATGGGAAGTTCGGGAGATTCCTGCACCGGATTCGTGCGGAAGAGACGTCCGGGTGTCGCCACTGTGAGGCGAGCCCGGAGGACACGGTGGAGCACACGGTGGAGGTGTGCCCTGCTTGGGAAGAGCATCGCCGTGTCCTCGTGGGGGTGATCGGCGGCGGCGACCTCTCGCGTCGGGCCCTGGTTCAGGCCATGGTCCGCAGCGAAGAGGAATGGCAGGCGGTCGCCTCCTTCTGCGAAGCAGTACTGCTCGTAAAGGAGGAGGCCGACCGCATAAGACAAAGGCAACGGCGTACTCGCCGTAGCCGTCGCCGCCGCGATCCTGCCGATATCCGGCCACCGTAGACACTGGCTCGCGGACGGTGAGCAATGGGTAGCTCGCCGTCCGATCGTCTGGTAAGGCAAGATTCCAAGTCGTCAACGGCGCGCACCGTTCCCGCGCGCCTCAAGGAGTTGTCAGCAAACTGCAGGGGCCCTTCAGGGTCGAAGCCTCCTGGAGCCTAGAGGGTATGTGAAAATTGTAACCTCGACTCCAGAAATAAGGCAAGGAAGGTACGGGGTAGGTTTTTTAGTCAGTAAGAGTCTGACACTGGTCTCCCGCTCCGCCCAAGAGCGGGTTTCGTCATTGGATGATTTTCACCTACCATAAAAAAAAAAAAACCTTCCTGCCTTAGTTCCGGGGCCCCGGTGTTCCGCTTTTGCATTAATCCTTGGCCCCAGAGGCCCAGATTTGTTGTACGCAATCTAATTAGTACATTATCGATCTGGATCGCAATTATTTATTTTGATTGACTGTTTACAGAGCCGCCTAAGACGCTGTTTTATCCGAAGAAAGTCGCAGAAGTCCTCTAAACACCCACTGGTGCCTGCACTAGAGGGAGATATGACAGGTCATATCTCCCTCTAGTGCAGGCACCAGTCCAGTCAGGATATGACCTGTCATATCTACCTTTGGACCCCATGCTATCACAGCTTGTCATTATAAGTTATCTGACTGATGTCATTGACATAATCCTTTATGATCTTTAAAAAACGTAGGTATATTGTACGAGAGCGTTCTGACAGTCGATAGCGATCCATATTTAGACACGATTGGCCAAAAAAGACGAGAAAAGTCGATAAATAATGGCATATGGGAATAGATATGGAAGCGAAGCCGTCGGGTAAAAGCTAAACTACACAGGTTATATTTTACCCTCCTACCCCCCCCCCAATTTTCTTTCTTGATAAATAAATTATGGCAGAAGGGAAACGCCAGCAAATTTCTCTTCAAAAATTTTCCACCAGTCCAGCTGACCAAAAGATTACATAACTCAAACGTATCCACTGTTTCAGTGCAATCGCAGTTTATTTACTAAACACGCTGTACACATTCACGCATGCGCGCTTCGGGGAAACTCGGGAGCACTCGGTAATGCACTTCGTGTGCGCCAGTGCAGATCAAGCCGGCTGTTTACTTTTTAGAATTAGAACACGCGAATTTGATAGCCTTGACTTGAATTTGGAATTGGATTAACGTTCTTTTGTTATTTAATTTCGCAGAAACTTGTAAATCATAAGAAGAAAATTTGCATTAGGGTGAGGACAAACGAGAGTAATTTTGCGAGACATGAGTCGCAGAATTTCGGTCGGTAACTTTTTGGAGTACAGTAATATTTAATCTATAGTTCGTTTTTTAATCCTAGACTACGATTTGACAACTTAAAATGTCAAACTCCAGAAAATTGGGAACATATTTCTAAGGTGTGACATTCTGAGTTGTCAAATCATAGTCTAGAATTAAAAACCGGCCAAGTGCGAGTCGGGCTCGCGCACAAAGGGTTCCGTAGCAGCAAATTAAAGGTGTACAATACTGTAGTATATTTTTTGATCTATCTTATAAGGTTCAGCCATCGTTTTCAGTGTAAGCACAATAACTTAACCAAAATTACAGTTAAATCAACCTATCTCAAAAACTATAAGAGATACTTTGATCAAACCAAAAATCGTTGAAAGAGTTAATTAGCATGCATCACCTCTATTTTTTTTAGAATTTTATACCCCGTAGTTATAAAAATAGAGGGGGGGGGACATACTTTTTACGACTTTGAGAGCTGATATCTCAAAAACCGTTCACTTTAAGAAAAATGTTTTTTAGAAAACTTTATATCATTTTAAAAGACCTTTCCATTGATACCCCACACGGGTATGTACATCGAAAAAAAAATTTTCATCCCTCAGTTACATGTATGGGGGGCCCCACCCCCAATTCTTTTTTTTACTATTTAGTGTCATAATTTTGTAGCGGTTCATACAACACATATTCCCATCAAATTTCATCACTGTAGTACTTATAGTTTCCGAGTAAATCGGCTGTGACAGACGGACAGACGGACAGACGGACATGACGAAACTATAAGGGTTCCGTTTTTGCCATTTTGGCTACGGAACCCTAAAAACGAACTATAAATCAAAAGAAGAAAATTTGCTTTAAGGTGGGCCTTCCCGACTCGCCTATCATCTACGTCGAGCATGGTTTAAAAGCTTGTTGCTTCATCTAAAGTCATCCAATGTGATGTTTGATGCAAAAGTAATGCGAAAAAAGAGAGATAAGACCTGAAAACTCTGTTGGCATTCAGTAATTCTACGATTTACTCGAATATGTATAGAAAGTCGTATCCACCAAAATTAAATGATTATTTTGTACTAAATTCTGCTAAATCATAAATCACCATTTGTCCCTTTTCTTTATTTTATGTACAGTGATAATAGGGTTCACGTTGAGATTGCTTCCAACAAACCATTTATTCAATTGTTTGTAGGGAAAGAGAGAAATCAAAATAACAGAAAGAATCAAAGTTGGTAGAAATTTGAATAAAACGAAAAATAAATGTACCAACTAAGTATGTAAAAACTTAATTTGAAATTGGCAAATACCGCGAATCATAAATCTCCAAGGCGTTCAAGCTCTTTAGTTAATAACATAAAAAATAATAACATGAATCTTAGAACAAAAGACATCCATTATACAAATTTTTTGTATAACTTCTGTTACTTTTTGAACTACAGTAATGTCTCTAAATGTGTCGAAATCTATAGTTCGTTTTTTAATCCGAGACTACGATTTGACAACTTTAAATGTCAAACTCCAGAAAATTGGGAACATATTTCTAGAGTGTGACATTCTGAGTTGTCAAATCGAAGTCTAGAATTAAAAAACGAACTGTATATATCTATATTTATCCAAATTGACAACCACTCAAGATGAATGTCAACTTCTTCAATATATGTTTTTTGTCGTCACCTTGCCAGTATTATCATACGCGTTAGTCATGTGATAAGAAGATCCAAAGTATGAACACGAATGAACTGGACTTACGACTACGAGCTGATTATAAAACAAATAATCACTTCTGATTCATTGCAAGATGCATGAGCAAACGATAGATTACATTCTAAATTGAAAATTAGGCAGGCCGCATCACTTTGTATCACTCACCATTTTTTTTAGGGTGTGCAATAAAAAATATATCTATCTATAGTTCGTTTTTTAATCCCAGACTACGATTTGACAATTTAAAATGTCAAACTCCAGAAAATTGGGAACATATTTCTAGAGTGTGACATTTTGAGTTGTCAAATCGTAGTTTAGAATTAAAAAACGAACTATATACTCTTTATTGTAGGTACACGAGAAATACGATTTGGTACATTAGTAACTTAAAATTACAAGCTTAGTATTATTCAAGCCATCACCACCATCTCTTAAAACGATAAAGAGAAAAACAAAAATCCCGAATACTAGTGACATACGACATTCACTCGTCATCGTCACTTCATTACCACTTCTTTTTTTTTGTTTTAATTGATATAAACTATCGGTTGACTACAAGTCCACCTTATGGTAAGCAATGATGCAATCGTTGATGGTGAGGCGCACTAGATTATTGAGAGCCATGAAGACATCTAAATTATTTGGACAGAAAGACCGCAGCACGCAGATTGTTCTAATAATGTACGAGGTGTACATAAGTGACGATGCGAACGCTTAGTCCGGACCGTAGAGGTTGCTACAACGTAAAGGTACTCGTTTCTATAACCCTACGTACGACAAGTATCCTGTAGTACGTCGGCTTGTCCGAAGGTAGAAAGGAGATAGCAGAATTAATTTGTGCAATATTACAATACTGCTATTCTCCACCCAATCTCCAACTTTACAATCTATTACCACTTCAGAAAATGCTATAAAGTCCCACTAACCTTGCGGAGCAGCGATGTATCGTTCGCTTCGCAACGCCGTCAGCTCAGTGACGAGGCGCCGAGCCTCGGGTGCCTCCGTCAGGAGACAGACTTGGTCCAGGTCGATGTCTTCCACTGTGATGCCTCTGCTGGCCACCGCATCGTAGATGAAGCCTAGTTGTCGGCTGGAACAAGTGTGGCTGGTTAGGTGTGCAGGTAATAACACTTTTTTTAGATGGAAAATCATCGAAAGACTTCTGAGAGCGTGTCTGACTTTTACTAATTAAAGTCACAAACAACTATATTCTTTCTTAGCTTTACGCATCAGAACCCCGAGGTTCCCGTCCGGATTACCCATCGCTCCAGTAGGTTGGATTAGGGATCCAGCTAGGCTGAAGCCTACTGGAGCGTTTTTGCTGACATCTCTTTGAGGCGCGCGTGAAACACTACGCACCGTCGATGACCAGCCGTGTCTCTAAGTAAACAGTCTTGAGCACAGCGCTGGCCGCGGCGATGAAATCTAAATAGTTACATTGGATTAACAATGTTATGTATAGGAAAATTGGGATAACAGTCCAATGCACCTTTTTCGATTTCAACGCTGCGGCCAGCGCTGCGTTTTCTTAGAGAATAGCACCTCAGGGCTCGGCCCGGACGGTTACCGAAAATTTGGTCATGTTTCCGCTAGGAAGCCCTTATCATTATGAGCGTTCGTCCTCATCCAGGTTCTACCATAATCTGTGTGATGCAAAACAGTCGCCTATCTTAGCGTAAGCTGCTATATTTAAAATGATAAATAACGGAAAGCTGAAATTCTGTAGGGCCCGCTGTCAAAATAAAATAATAAATATTGAAAAAATAACTAAAAGATCTATAGTTATGGACATGAACTCAAGCGTTGATGTTTCAATTGATGTTATCATAGCTGAAATCTAGCAATTGTTGAAACCAGCAAATTGCTAATATTCTAATTCAAAGACACCAAAATTCATTCTACTCAGATTAAAACTAGGAATGTTACGGAGATAGTTTTATCGGAACCGAAGCCGAAACCGAAGGTGTGAAATCAACCGAAAGTTTCGGTATATCGGAACCGAAGCCAGAACTCCGTTATATCTCTAGGTAAAACCGTGTAAAATTACTAAGTAATCTTGTGGTACAATGTCCACTAAAACCATTAGTAATCTAGTTAAAGACAAGGTCGTTAAGTAGCCTTCAAACTGATATCAATACAAACCGTACCTAGTTTACGGTAGTGTGACATGGATAACCATTTCCCGACCTTTGTAACTATTCCGATACTATCAGTTTTTTTTTCTTTTAAAGTAAAAATAAAATATTGCTTTTAGGAAATTATCAAGTATTTTTGGTGCTATAATTAGCTTTGGTTGTGAAGTAATCGAAAGAGTTGCCATAGCCCTCGCAAAAAGGACAACTTTTTCATATTAGATAGAGAATCATCTAATGACATCACCCGTCCTTCGGCATCGGCGAGGAGGCGTCGCGGGAAGGCGAATCAGATTTTTACTGACTAAAAAGTCACTCTTGTTCCTAATTTGCCTTCGTTTCAGGGCCCGAGGTTCAGTTTCGCACAACCTGTAACCCCAGTAGGCTTTGATACTTCTGAGCTTCTACTGTTTAATCTGATCCTTTGACGATTTGCCACGTAAAGAAATATGTTATGGGTGGGTTCAAAACATATGGGCTCACTATCTACGACACTCCGCGCAACAGTCAATCCTATAACCACTGCGCCAGACCTCTAGTCCAGGTACAAGTATTTATTTTAATATTTATTATTTTATTATCGGAAATTGCTCAACTGCTCTACCAACCGTATCAAGTTCTGTACACTTAATACAACTAATATAAATTAATCACTCGCAATAATTAAACAAATTCAATTATCTGCCGACAGACAATTAAATTTTAATTATAATTTGTAATGACATTGTTATCTTATTCGGCTTCAGTTTATGTTCAGATGAACGGACATTATTGTTGTATTGGTGTCAAAGGGCAAAATATTATTGTTCTTATCTGTCGGGGATGCTCCGGCGAGTACGACTGTACAGCCAGACTGTCTGTGAGATATATTTAGGTATTTAGCAAGTGGGAGATTATTTGCTACCTACATGAGTCGCACGTTTGGTGGGCTTAGTCGCAAAACATATATAAAAGCTTTACTCTTAAAGGGCAAAAAATGATTATGCCAGACCGTAAATGTACCTATAACTCCATGCATAAGGCAAAGGCAACGGCGCCCTCGCCATAGCCGTCGCCACCGCAATCCCGCGACGTTGAGCAATGGGTAGTTCGCCCTCCGGTTCTCTGGTAACAGTCCATACCGAGCCCAAGTCGTCGACGGCGCGCAATGTTCCCACGCAACTCAATGAATTGTCAGCAAACTGTAGGGGCCCTACAGGGTCGAAGCCTCCCGGGGCCGAGGGTTGGTGTGCAAGCGTTACACCGGGGCTCTGGGAATAAGGCAAGGAAGGAACGGGGTAGGTTGTTTAGTCAGTAAGAGTCTGACACTGTTTCCCGCTCAGACCAAGAGCGGGATTCGTCATTCGATGATTTTTACCTACCATAAAAAAAACCTATAACTCCATATAACTCTGCGGTCTGGCAAAGCATTTTGCCTTGTCATTTACACCGCGTATATCAAATGACTGGAACAGATTACCTGCCGGAATCGGACGGGAAGAACGCACTTCCCGTACGATTATAATTTGGGTTTCTTCAAGGCTGGAGTGAATAGGCTCCTAATAAACTAGTGCGCCTCACTATCAATGATTGCATCATTGATTACCATCAGGTAAGATCGCAGTCAAGCACTAGTTTACATCAATTAAATTACGTAAATATGGTGTATAGCGCCATCCCACTTTCTCGCGTGACATTTTAACACATCGTGGTAAGGCTTCATCATCATAATTTCTGCCGAAAGACATCTACTGTTACACATAGACCTCTCCCAAGTATCGCTATAATGAACGGTCCTGTGCGTCGCGTATCCATCGAATTCCCGCAACTCTTACCAGGTCATCGTTCCAACTTGAAGGAGGTTTAAAATGCCTAGAGTGTCTCTTTTTCAGAATAACTCTTTTTCACAATGCGTCTTTCGCAAAATGTCGCGTTTGTAACTTAGCATCTAATCTAATTTTATTCTAATTTACTAACGCGACAAAAAGTCATTTTTGCAAGACATTTTAAGACCAGCAGACGTTTTGCGAAAGAGATGTTGTAAATAAGTTTTAGATAGGCAGGCACGAGAGGAGAGACGAGAATATCACGTGTACCTCCTTTTGGACTTCTCTCCCTAGCCAAGTTGATAATCTACAATCGTTAACGCTATAAACAACTAATCAAATGTATGGGAATGACTTCATTTCAGCCAAAATTTCTAGCCAAGTTCACATCATTCAAAATGACAGAATGAAATGTAATCGTATCTACAATGACCATCGCTTTATTCATTTACGTTGAGGTGTTTCGATTGTAGAAAGAGACTCGTCACAAAACGATTGTAACTTGGCTAGGGAGAGGGGTCTACAAATAAAACCTTCGCATAATGACTCTGTCGCATCATTATTGTATGCGGCAAATCTTGGAATAAAATTTATCTATGTTTAAAATACACGTAGTGTTGGTAAGCCTCCCACAAGGTGGACCGACGACCTGGTCAAGGTTGCTGGAATTCGATGGATGCGAGACGCACGGAACCGGTCGTTGAGGCGACGTTTGGGGGAGGCCTATGTCCAGCAGTGGACGTCTTTCAGCTGAATTGATGATGATGATGTTTAAAATAAAAGGTTATATTTTCCAATTTCTAATGACATGCAAGTGAGGCGTTTGTCGCAGTTGTTTGAGCGATGGACTATTGGAGCTGCGGCGCTGCAGCTTGCGGATTTCTCGCACAGAACTAATATTTGTATGGCCTACTAATAGTTGTTCCGGGTCGTAGTGTGGGGCAAATTTTTATTTTAACCTTTTGAATACGTCATTAAAGACATAGGTAATAGAAAGACAATAGGTGTGCGAATGCCGGCGTTCGCTCGGGTCTCAATTTATTTTAGTGATAGGAAATCATCATGTTACTTTAATTTAAAGAGAAAGATACATATATTTATTTTACTGTTAATTTTCACGCTAAATACTCCAGCGTTGAATGAACAATTCACAGGCAAAAATGTGGTTTCTCTTCCACAAAAGCCATTAATTAAAAGTTGCAGTTGAAGTTGAACTCTTTTCGCTTCAACTGCAATTTCTAATACCCGTGTTCGGTCAGTTGCCGCAGCACAGAAACACGAAGAAATCACGGGATTTTGAAAAAGTTACCGCAGCACTGGACTAAATATACTTTTAATAGAAAAATATAAGAAGACATCGAAGTGTATCCAGCCTTTTCACAACTACGTTGGGATCGGCTTCCGGGTCTTTCGATGCAGCATAATAATAATAATCAGACTTAATTTTCCTACTGCTGGGACTCAGACCTTGTCTCCAGCAGAGGAAATGGGCCTGAACCCACCACGAGAGCCTACTGAAGGCTAGGACAAGTACTAGACGAAGTTTTCTTCACTTTTGAGAACAGTGGTAATGTAATAAATTATCTACTGGGCCACCACTGCTCTCTGATGCAGCTCCATATTCCAGCAGTTTACATAGACCGACTTCCAATAGTTAAATCAAAACAAAAAGCTTAAAAGACGACGAAGAAAAAATCAGTATAAAGCAAAAAATCGCCAACGTTACATTTTTGCAACACAATAACAATGCTGACACGCTAGCTTTACAGTAATGAGCGTAAAAACGAGTCCAAATGTCGCACAAATGATTTACTGACTTTTTTCAGCTCATAATTTGACTTTTCTCCGTGTCCAGACGTCGTGTCGTGGCCAGTTCATTCAAAGTATAGGTAAAGTACTCTCCGATTGAGTGAATGGACATGTCCCAGCAGTAGGAACGTTGCAGGTTTCTACTGTTTATCAGGTGAGATAGCAGTCAATCGAAGTCTTAAAATAAAATTTCCATTAGGAAATGTTATTAAAGAAGAAGTTTGTATACCTTGAATAGACTAATATTTGATCTTCTGTTAGGTATTTTATTTTGCGGCCGTCGGATCTTGGCGAGGACTCTGCGAATTTTAGCGCTTGAAAACTCGTACAAAAATGACGAATTGTATGGTCGAAGATCTTAGGGGCCGGGGCAGACGATGCATTGCCGCGCCGCACCGCAAATATTCCGACGAATCGGGTGGCGCATGTGTTCCCTCTGAATCGTCGAAATATTTGTGATGCGGCCCCGCAACGAACCGTGTCCCCCGACTCTTACCCTGCTCAAAAAAGGTGAAGAAAAAAAAAGCATTTCTAAGCAACACCTCAATTTATTGCACGGCTCTATCCAACACACTATGGCCTGTCAACATGTCACTCTAAAGTCCAATTTGTTCAAGTGAGCCCTCCATGCCCACGCTAACTGCCCGTGCAATATTAATTCGAAAGGTAATTGAATCAAATGGTCACTGCGGCACTCGTAACGATCGATTATAGAGTTCAATTCTTTATGACTGTGGGTCTGTGACGCACGGTGGAACTGCGTGGATGGTTGTTTGAAGGGACTTCTGCGATGAATGATCTGAAGTCTGGGTATGATTGGGTACTGAGAAAATGTCCTTTCAATTGTCAAGTGGAATACCAGTGGGTCACTTCAGAAAACTATTTTGCATTACATTATTTCAGCCGAAGGACGGCTACTGTTGGATTAGGCCTCCCCCAAGTGTCGCCACAACGTCATGCAGACACCGTATTCGCACCGCAACCCTCACCAGGTCACCGGTCCATGTTGTGGGAGGCCTTCCAACACTACGTTTTCCGGTGCCCCTGGCGGTTGCCACTCTAGAATCTTTCGGCCTCATCGACCATCCGTTCTACAAGCAATGAACCCTGCCCACACCAGTTTGGCGATTTTTCGAGTTATATCGATCACCTTGGTTCTTCTGCGGATATCTACATCACTGATGCAATCACGCCAGGAAATTCCGAGCTTAACCCTTTGCATTGTTCTTTAGGTGACTGTAGCCTTCTGATGAGGCCCATTGTAAGCGACCATGTTTCAGCTATATGTAATCACTGGCAATACACACTGGATATTTAATTTAACAAAACAGTCATTCCTTTTTTTTACAAATATCACACAACGTGGTCTAGTCCCAAGCTAAGCAGAGCTTGTGTTATGGGTACTAGACAACTGATAAACACACCTATATATTTCTAAATACATACATATTATAGATAAATTAAACCCAGACACAGAACAAAATTATCGTACTCATCACACAAACATTTATCCTGGGTGGGAATCGGGCCCACGACCTCCGGCATAGCAGACAGGGCCACTAACTACTAGACCAAAAGTTTCGTGGACTCTGTCATGAAGAAGATTAAAATCAAGGACCTCTGGGAGCAACCACTTTACAGGAAAAACTAGAACCTTTTGATATAGATTTATTTATAAACTCAATACAAAAACCCTTTTCAGTTGAACTATGGAAAATTGTTTCAGATAAGATTAAAAATCTTGAGTAGTTAGATAATACCTCCTGTTTATCAGGGGAACATGGTCATATTATTTTTATGTTCTTATGTAATGTTTTTTGTTGTTACGACATGTTTTTGTACTCTTAACAACACTGTGCAGTGTGTCCAACATGTTATGCAAGTTTTGTTTACAATGAATATGAGGCTAGCATTATCTACGAGATAGAAAGAGTTATATTTCGCGATAGATAAGTTGATCACGATGCTATGATTACGTGTAACCTTCCAATTCTATCCCACTTCTAAAGCCCCTCACCCACGATTAATTTTTACAGCGATGGCATCGCTCGCATTTGCAAAGCGCTACAGTAGATACCTACGCGCTACTATCGCGCTATAGCATCGCGACTGGGCTCTCTAGAGTAAGTGACTCTAACTTCGAGCAGGGTCGGTTAGAGTTAGACTGTGGTTAGAGTAAGCAATTGACAATAGAACTTGAAGTTTGTGTTAAAAAATCCGAGTGTAGGGTATCTACCCTGTGACGTCATTAGAGTTAACTCCAACCTCAAATTGAAACGCAGGGCTGTATCGATGCGAACGCGCTACAGCATCTTGACTGTATCGATGCAAATGCGCTACACCATCGCGATTGTATCAATACATAAGCTCTACACCATCGCGATTGTATCGATACATACGCGCTACAGCATTGCTTAAAAAATCACCGTGAGCAAAGGCCCTAAGTTCGCTACTGCTACCGTGGTAAGATATATAGTTTATTGATTCGACAGTTATTTTCGTATCGCGCTGACACAAGCGACGTAGCATATCGAAATAATGTTTTCCTACCTTCCATTTGTTATTTAAAATTCGATATAAAATCGTTAATTACTTCTGATACGCGGGAAACAATAATCTTATCAAAACACGTGCGGTGCATCGATCACCAGCTGTTCCTAACAATGTACTATTGTGAGCATGGCCACAGAGTATGTTTTTTTTTATGGTAGGTAAAAATCATCCAATGACGAGTCCCGCTCTTGGGTGGAGCGGAAAACAAGTGTCAGACTCTTACTGACTAAACAACCTACCCCGTTCCTACATCGCCATACATACCAGGGCCAGAGCCTTCCTTTTCAGACGCAAACCTTTCAGCCCTAATTGGCTTCGACCCTTCTGCAGGGTCCCTACGTTTGCTGACAACTCCTTGAGGTGCGCGGGAACAGTGCGCGCCGTCGACGACTGGGCTTGGTCCGGACGATTACCAGACGACCGGACGGCGAGCTACCCAATGGTCACCGTCCGCAAGCCCGCGCCTACGGTGGCCGGAAATCAGGATCGGAATCCCGGCGGCGTCCGGGGCGCAAACGCCGTTGCTTTATGCGGTCAGCCTCCTCCTTTGCTAGCATTAACCACAGAGTATGTTGTCAATGGAGTGCTTATTTAATTTATACTTTGAAAATAGAATGTGAAAGTTCGAGAGTCGTGTGTAGGTATAATATAATACATCCGTATTTCTAAGGAAGTTTCGTATTTAACTCTTAGTCACAATGTGTCAGGCTTTGTAATATCGCAACATATTGACAAGTTTTTGACATTGATTTATTACAGCAGATATTGAGACTCAGAAGTGAAAGAGAAGTTTGAGTGATTGTCTACTGGGCTATGTGTCGCAGGTTCTATATTCCCGCTACATATAACTGTTCCGAGTTTGGGTGTTTTATGAGTGTACGAGATTACAGTACAGCCGTCGGATGGAGAGTCTGAAGTTAGGCTCTGCGAAATTTACCGCTTGAAAACTTAAACAAATATAAAGGTTTTAAACAAATAAATGCAATTTGCAGAGTTTTCAAGCGTTAAAAATTCGCAGAGCCTAACTTTAGACTCGCTAAGATCCTACGGTCGTACTGGTTAGTGAACGCGTTTGCGATACAGGAGTAATTCCAAGTAGGTATGCTACTTTTTTGACGTGACAACGTCTTAAATTAGGTTGCGGCTGGGAGTCACTTATGAAAAAGTGTAACGCTCGGTAACGTTACGATGAGTCACCGAACGAGAGAGAGGCCCGCCGAATGCCTTGCGTCTCTCTCCCACTCAACTATGATCGGTCTGCCGCGCGCGCAGCACTAGAGAATTAGGACGTTGTCACGTAAAATCTTCGCCCGTAAAACCGACTTTACAGGCAACCATTTTTTTTTTCATATAAATAATACATCATTCTAACGTTTCGAAAATACGAGTATTGGTCTTTTGCCATTTCCTTAAAAACTTTGAACGGGATCAAGCCAGTTTAGCATTAATAATTAAAATAATATATGTTATTTTAGAGGAAGAAAAGGACGAATATGAGATTATTATCACAAATATAAACCAGGTTTTGGAAATCAAATATTTCATTTGAATTACTTAATCATTTGTTAAAAACGGCAAAATTATAAATAATTATACGTCTCTCGCCATGACTTCAATTTCATTTCAATTGCTAAGTAACTGTGTTGACAATTACAGCCGAGTATATGATTATAAATAATTTCAGTAGCCCGCCATTGTACTCGGTAGTTATTCTAAAAAAAAAAAACACAATAGTTAATTAAGGTGGTAACCCTGTACAAAGGGCAACAACGCAAGTGTTTTCAATTAAACATCTTTACATAACATAATATCACGTTTGTAATACCATACCAGCAATAAAGTGTATAGTAGAAATACAGTACGGCCGTCGGATCTCCGCGAAGTTCGAAAAAAAACTCGTACAAAAAGTAAAGATTAAAAAAAAATAAATGCCAAAACAGTTTTTAACAGCATAGCAATAACAATTGTAAATTGCATTTATATATCTAAATCATTTTTTTACGTGTTTTCAAGCGCTAAAATTCGCAGAGCCTAACTGACCTCAGTATGGCCATCGACTTTAAAGTTAGGCTACCCCAGCCCCTGTTACTGACTTTATCTATATAAATGCATTTAAAAATAGATTAAAACAGCAACGCTTTCTATTAAGTACTTGACCTATTTTTATTATACCTCTGATCAACGCTTTTCCTTTCACATGCTACTTCTAATACTTAATAGGGAAATTAAGCAATTAATCAATAATATAAAACCTAAGCTAAAGATCGTGAAGTACATATTCCTCCTACACATTTTGTTTTTGACATGAAAGTTTTGTCTGATGATGACGTGATTTTAGATAAGGCACGCTCTCTTAAGCTAGCATAGATTATCCACTTTTACTCTAAAGACTTCTAGACTGATATAAGGAAGGCATTTAAATATTCTGCTGTTTTCATTGACTCTAACAGACCTTGTATAAAGATTCTATCAAATTACGAAAAGACCTGATGATCTCACAATAATAGTGCCAATTTGTACGTTTGCACAATGATATGTACTTACTCCAAAATGTATGCACGTATTAAATACTCCACTCCAAGCAGTATCTAGGTAACACCATAAACAACAGATGGCAAAGGCAACGGCGTACTCGCCGTAGCCGTCGCCGCCGCGATCCTGCCGATATCCGGCCACCGTAGACACTGGCTCGCGGACGGTGAGCAATGGGTAGCTCGCCGTCCGGTCGTCTGTAAGACCGAGTCCTAGTCGTCAACGGCGCGCACCGTTCCCGCGCGCCTCAAGGAGTTGTCAGCAAACTGCAGGGGCCCTTCAGGGTCGAAGCCTCCCGGAGTCTAGAGGGAAGTGGGAAACTGTTACCTCGACTCCAGGAATAGGGCAAGGAAGGTACGGGGTAGGTTTTTTTAGTCAGTAAGAGTCTGACACTAGTCTCCCGCTCCACCCAAGAGCGGGTTTCGTTATTGGATGATTTTCACCTACCATAAAAAAAAAAAAAAAAAAAAAAAACCATAAACAACAGATCGCAATTAGTTCCTTATCTAGATTTAATATCTCTTTTACAACTAGGAAAATTCCCTAGTAAGAACTTCAAATCAAACGTTTCAAATATATCAACTGTAGTCCATTTTCATGCAGTAGTAAGACAAACAAACCATCAAATGGATGTATCACAGGCACTAGAATGCAAATTGACACTCCGTTTATCTTTCAAACCAGCTCACAACGGAAAGATTCAAGTACCGACACTCAATTACAAATTCTATTTATGCGAGGAGCAATAAAAACGTAGCGATGTGGACATGCATTTCGCAGACGGAGAGCCTAGCAAGGGAATTACAAGGGCGTCTTTATTTAGAAACGAAAGGACATTATACTGTTGATAAACTTGTGATTCATTAGATGTTATGTTTCCATGCAGATGTGAGAAGATTCATATGATTCAGCTAAGAATAGATGGCTGTTTTTGTTGATATCGTAAAACGTTTTTGTGGTATTTCATTCAAGAATGGACTTTGAATTGGTTTCATAGGTGCTATAGATTTTATTGTAATAGCGGTACGTGAAGCTGAAGCCAGAAATATTTCCAGAGAATGAGAAAAAAAATGGAATTAGATTTAGTTCATAGATCTAAAGATTTGTACGCTTCTGAATCAAGATAGGTGAGGAGAGCAGTGGTGGCCGAGTGGTAACGGCCCCGACTTACGAGTTGTAGGTTGCAGGTTCAAACCCAGTCAGGCACATTTCTTTGTGTAATTTATTACATCACCACTGCTCTCAAACCGGTGAAGGAAAACATCGTGAGGAAACCGGCATGTTCTAGAACCAAAAATTCGAAGACATGTGACATCCACCAATCCGCACTGGGCCCGCGTGGTGGATTACGGCCCATTCCCTCTCCTAGAGTGGGAACTGTGTCCCAGCAGTGGGAACATTAAAAAGGCTGATGACGACGAATCAAGATACGAAGCTGACCCAAAAAAAAATCGAAAGTGTGCGGCAAATAAAACTTTTAGGCGTCTAAGTTATGTGCTATAAAGACGCTAGGAAAGAAAGGAAGTATCTCAGACAGACATCTTCAATTTCCTACCCCTTTGCGCTCCCTAGCGGCACCATAAAAAGAAATTGCCTGCCAGTCTACCCAATCATCAAATCATACAATTTGCCTGGCACTCTGGGAGACAAAATACGTGTTGTTAGCAACTACCAACGTGCTTCCACACGTGACTGCGATTGGACTCGCTCGGCACGTTACGCTATTGCCATGAACAATCATTGTATTTTGTGAGGTTTTATGGTTCGAGTTTTTAATATGCACCGGCTTCGTTCAGGCTGAAAGTTGTGTTGGTGCCTGATAACAGTAACAACGAAAAGTTAGATGTGTAAAACTCCATATGTGTAGAGCAATGACGAAGTCAAGTTAATTGGATGTAACCCTGAACTTAAGTTTCAGAGAGATTTAGCTCATTTCAAGGGTTTCCTAAATAAGGAAAATATAGCAGTGGCGTGTGAAAAAGACACAAAATAAGACCACGAAACAAGCGAAAAATATTTCACAAGAACACTTTTGAACAGAGAATGGGATTCTGCCATACCATCAGCCTTTAAAGATAAAGATAAAGATAGTTTATTTGTTCAAACATGAGTAAGCAGTACAAAACATAAAAAATTAAGAACTTTAAAAATGAAGAACTGAATCCAATAACTTTCCGCACATTACAGAAATTAAACATGTAAAACTATGAAGTAGTCCATTCGTTCAGTTATTAACCTTTTTAACGCAACCTCCATATTTGAACTTCCTTCTATGTAAATTATTCTGTGACATGGGTAACTAATATATCCTACATCCTTTCTAAGAGATGTAACGGTGGTTTTATATCTAGTTTTACCAGTAACTTACGAGAATAAAATTTTCTTTACCGCCGAGTAAGTGTATAAAACATAAATTACCCACATTTTATTACAGCCTACTTCAGCACGCAACAAGTGTGTTCCTATTAAGGTGACATTGAACAACCTCATTAGGGTAAGGGGCTTTATACAAACGGAATATCAAATCTGCTTTTATGGTAACGAGCTTAGGAAAACTGAGACCTTGGGGAGGGCGTTAACACCTCTTAGCTTAAGGAATGCCATGAACTTGTGATGGGGGAAATAAAATTGATTTCCACTCGACAAGTTAATAGATGGGCACAGACGGTGCACTTCTGTGGTTTCCGTGCCACTGAGAATCTGGAAGGTGGATTTCTTTTAGCAATCATCTCTACTTTTTATCAGTAAGGATATAATAGAGAAGAAAATTATAAGGAACTAGCGACCCGCCCCAGCTTCGCACGGGTGCAAAGGTGATATATTATAGCTATAAACCTTCCGCTTGAATTACTCTATCTATTAAAAAAAACCGCATCAAAATCCGTTGCGTAGTTCCAAAGATTTATGCATACAAAGGGACATAGGGACAGAGAAAGCGACTTTGTTTTATACTATGTAGTGATGATATGGCATACCACGTGTAAAAGATAATGCAAAAAAATTACTGACTTTACAATTAATAGAGGTCTTAGTAGAAAAAAAAACTGTAAGAACCCCAAATTATACAATGCGAAAAGAGCAAGAGCTCTGGAAGAAATTTGGGCTGTGCCGATGGCCAGAAGTTGAAGAATTTAGGCTCTACAAAGAGAGCAAGTCTTGTCTTGCTTTCTTTGTAGCAATGAGACACCTTATTTGATGACCCTCAAATAAGGTGTCTCATTGCTAGCACGACAGATTGGTATCACCGAAACGCTCTACAACACAACGCAGCATGTCTAACTTGTAAATAAATTAAAATTTCAGTCGCATGTTGTCAGGCCATTAAATGAAAGCCTTCGTAGTCTGCCCACGCGGCGCAATCCACCAGCGTGACATCGCGTAACAGAACCGGTAGCTGGAACTTCTAAGCCTAGACTTGTGATATGGAGAAATTGAAATAATATCAGCTAGCTAAAAACTTACATACTTTCCTAAGTTTATCCAGAACATTACTGACATCACATACCTCGGAAAGCACGTAAAGCCTATTCCCGGTCATTCGTACATTTTTGACAGTCGTTACAGGTAGTCGGACGGCAGAAAGTCTGCCCATCCGTCTAGCCGTCTATAGCAGTAGGAGACTGAAAGGCTCTCACTCCATGTAAAACAGTCATTCAAACTGCATGGGAAAAACCTAGTGCGGAGATGGAGTTAGCAAAAAACTCATTGGAGAACAACCAGGAACACAGCTTTACGATTTTTCACCAAGTTTTCCATTACCATCTATTGGTATTTGTTAGCAGTTTTGTCTATTTTTAATAGTAGCATAAGATCCCGATATAAAACGACCTTCACCGAGATGTTTATTTGATGAAACGTATTTTATATGTAATTTAATATGTCAATAAATAAATTGCATATGGGTTGCCTAACAAATTTAAGTCAAGGGTATTTTTAATTAATAATTGAAAAAAAAAAATTTTTTAAACATTCCACCGGTGTGATTATTAGATAAACTATATACCAATCGAAAGTATGAAGCCCATAGAACATGCAAACGTTAGGTTGCCCTTTTTATTCCGGTCACAACTATCGGGTAGCCAGGTATAAACAGGTAAATCTACACTAGCATTTTGCAACGGTCTGCTTATTGAATTGAACCTTAATAAAAATTAAAGATTATTTAATTATTTTTTCAAAAATATAATAATTTATAATATTAAAAAGTAAGTAAATTAGTAAAAAGAAAAAAAAAGAAATTAATCAATTAATAGGTATTATTTGAGGTATAAAAGAATATTACTTTAAGTAATAATTTAAATTTGACATATTTATGTTATATGATTTAACTAATTCTTTGAATAAAATTTCATTAGAAGTAAATGCTAATTTACTATAAAATGGTTTAAAAGACCAGTACTTGCTTTCAGTCATCTAATGAGGAATAATTATTAATTCAATTAATAAAATTTTTAATTGAAATTCTTTCAATTACAATAGGTATAAAACTATGATTAGCTCCACAAATTTCAGAACATTGACCAAAAAAAATACCTGGACGATTAATAAAAAAATTTGTTTGATTTAGACGTTCAGGATTAGCATCTACTTTTACTCCTAATGAAGGAATTGTTCAAGAATGAATTACATCTGTAGCAGTAACTAAAATTCGAATTTGGTTATTTATTGGTAAAATAATTCGATTATCAACATCTAATAAACGAAAATCTCTAGAATTAAGTTCATTAGAAGGAATTATATAAGAGTCAAATTCAATATTATGAAAATCTGAATATTCATAACTTCAATATCATTGATGGCCAATAGATTTTAAAGTAATTAAAGGATTATTTAATTCATCTAATAAATATAATAAACGTAATGAAGGTAATGCAATAAAAATTAAAGTAATTGCTGGTAAAATAGTTCAAATTAATTCAATTATTTGACCTTCTAATAAAAATCGATTAATATATTTATTAAATAATAATCTTGTTATTAAATATCCTACTAAAATTGTAATTATAATAAGAATAACTAAAGTATGATCATGGAAGAAAATAATTTGTTCTATTAAAGGAGATGCTCCATTTTGTAAATTAAGATTAGATCATGTTGCAATTTCTAAAAAAAGGATAATCCTTTATAAATGGGGTTTAAATCCATTACATATAATCTGCCATATTAGAAGAAATTTCTTAAAATAGGTAATTCATTATATGAATGTTCAGCTGGAGGTAAATTTTGACCCCTATACCACCGTGTTTATAATTAAATAATCTTTAATTTTTATTAAGGTTCAATTCAATAAGCAGACCGTTGCAAAATGCTAGTGTAGATTTACCTGTTTATACCTGGCTACCCGATAGTTGTGACCGGAATAAAAAGGGCAACCTAACGTTTGCATGTTCTATGGGCTTCATACTTTCGATTGGTATATAGTTTATCTAATAATCATACCGGTGGAATGTTTAAAAAAATTTTTTTTTTCAATTATTAATTAAAAATACCCTTGACTTAAATTTGTTAGGCAACCCATATGCAATTTATTTATTGACATATTAAATTACATATAAAATACGTTTCATCAAATAAACATCTCGGTGAAGGTCGTTTTATATCGGGATCTTAGACTATAGCCTAAAGTTAACATAGAGGAACGAAGTAAGGGATATATCATATGGTTTAAGCCAAGTTCAGGATTACCAGTCATTCAAATCTGTTCAACCCTTGAGCTGATGTAATTAATAGATATCTCTTTCCCTTTTGAACTTTGATCCTTTATTTATTTTTGGTCTCATCAAGAATCACACCTGTTTCTATTTCAATTAAACGCGTAATCTAATCGCTACCTACACCTGTTACGTATAAATATATCTCGATTGTTAATTTCTTATCTCTAAATACTTGGAAACACGTGTTTTTTACCATCACGTTGTTGTATTCATAGCGATTCTTGGCACGCAGACCATTTCACAGTGTTTAGGTAGGTACGAACCATAACGTGTATCGTTCAAAGTGAATCAATTTACTACTGAATTAGTTATGTCTTATTTGTAAGCAAATCGATTCTAAAATAGGTCCTATTATTTGTGACGTACGGAAAGATTACGTTTTCAATCGAATAGACAGAACCACAGAATAAGTAACAGACAGAACGCAGATTTTACAAAAAATAACAGAAAGTTGGTCTTCTTGGAACTTGTTTTAAAATGAGTTTTCTTTAATATGATTATCCTTTTAGGAAATTACTTTTCGAGATTAGGTTTTGGGTCGTGACCCTTGCTTTTAGCCCAAGGCGAGGTTGATTTTCACAAGAGGACTACGTCCCGAAAATGTTTACTCTTTTAGTTGTATTTTTTTTGTAGAAATGGTAAAGTGGTGGTAAAGGTTCAATCTGTCTTTTTTGAGCATATCTTTTTAGTCCACCCAGTTACCAATAGGGACACATAAATAATATAAATAAAGATAATAATAAATATCGCCAGAAATAACTACCGGAAACACATTGTCAAGGACGATACGATACAGTTGACATGTGTCGGGCATGTCACCGGATTGGGGAATCAATCCGACACATCACTTCTGTAGTGTGTCGGAATTTTCTAGCTAATGGCGACTATTTGCATATATTATACTGTAGACTAGACACATATTAGACTCTTCACTCGCAATTGACTTGACTGGCCTGACTGTTATGCCGGAGGTCAGGAGCTCTATTTTCATCCAGGACACATATTTGTGTTATGAGCTCAATCATTTGTTTCATGTTTGGGTGTAATTTATGTATAATATGTATGTAGTTAGAAATTCAAGCGTTCCCTCATGACGAGGGTCTCGTGAAAGCTGAGTAACATAAGCAAACGAAGTATCTCCTCTTGATCCTCAAGCGAACTCTGGCTTTCGCGCGTGATTTTGTGCCAATCGATTGAACATCAAGCTTACGCCGGCGTTTGCATAGATTATAAAATATTGATCGTTTTTTCATAAAGTATTTATACAAGAACAAAAATAATAAAAAGATTTTCATCGACAAATTAATTTAAAAATGGAAAAGAAGCAAACCTCCGTTAATACCCGATCGAATGCCGGCAGCGGTTAGCACTGTTGCCTGAAAGGTTAACTTGGCTCGCGAACTTTTCGACATATAGGAGGTGAATATAGCATCATCAGTCGTGATAATCAATAGCTTTATAGCCTTGAGCTTCAACCAACATCTGAGGTGGATCTCGTTTGGTAGTTGGATCAAAGGCTTGGTTCAGAAAGCAGTGATCTTGGACACGGCGCGGCGTGTATTGTTAGGATATTTCTCTCTTAGGACCTTTAACTACCGATAGTTTAGACCTTAATTCCCATATTCTGGTGGCCTATTTTTTTTTAGTTAATACTTAAAATATAATGGAAATTTTAAAACCAAAAATGCATATACTATGACATAAATAAAAAAAATCATCGCTGTTCGACCGGTTTTTTAACTTTCACTTGAGCGAATGTCGCATCTAAAAATACATAACACATAATCAAGACGACATACCTTTCTATTCGATCAGATAAGCAGTACTCCCACCGTTGGCTGTTGCACTTCCATTCCCTGACCCGTCTCAACACAGGCGAGTTCAATTCATCACATATGATCTTCAGTGCGGCTTCTTCCAACACATCTTGTACGGCTATTAGTGATAACCTGGTTAAAAAAATATATAATTAGAGTCTAGTATTGGTAGAGCTGTGCAAAAAGGGATTAGAGTGATAACACCAAAGCCTAAGTATTTATGACTCATAATATTGAGTGACTAAACGTTCCAGCGCGTGATAGCGTGGCCAACGGAAATAGGGATTCATTTTAAATATACATAGATTATGGTAATAATTGTTGTATTACAGAATGTTACAAAAAACTGTTCGATATAAATATGTTGATAAAATAAATAAGATTTGCAACAATATTGACATCCTCTGCTAAACTTCAAACGCGAAAACACATTCGAATATCATTTCAAATGTGTTTTTGCACTTAGAGTCTTTCTATAAAAGTTGTTACGATAATCATATAAATCTATACATATAACAAGATAGATGCTAGTAGCATTAACATCTACACTAATATAATAAAGAGGTAAAGTTTGTTTTTTTGTTTTTATGTTTTTTTGTTTGTAGGAGGTAATCTCTGGAACTACTGATCCGATTGCAAAAAATCTTTTTGTGTTGGATAGTCCATTTTTCGAGGAAGGTTATAGGCTATATAACATCACGCTATGAACTATGGGGGCGGAGCAGTAACCACAGACGCGGGTGAAACCGCTGGTAGCGTATATATTACTAACATCACGTGGGCGAAGCCGCAGGCAAAAGCTAGTATATTATAAAAGATAAGCACAACGAAAGTATAAGTGAAAAACTGAAAGACAGGATTTTTTACAAAAAAAAAGCATCAGAAATATAGACAAATTGTTGCCTATCCTTGCAGGATCTGTGATTACCAAGCAAACCAAAACATTTCATTCCTTAATGAAAATTCCAGGAGTGAATCTGAATCCAGTATAGTTTGTTTTTTAATTCTAGACTACGATTTGACAACTCAGAATGTCACACTCTAGAAACATTTTCCCAATTTTCTGCAGTTTGACATTTTAAGTTGTCAAATCGTAGTCTAGGATTAAAAAACGTACTATAGTGGAATTTAGTTTCGTGCAATTTCATACTGCCCATTAATCATAGCTCACTCTAATGATAGTAATTACGTAATTGAATAGGCGTGTTGTTGTTAAACCGCTAAGCAATGTGAAGCATGACTGACAGTCTTTGTTACCGCGACAGGAAACGTAAAAATAATAACATAAAAATAACAGCCTGTAAATTGTAGCACAGAATGTGAAAAACACAGAGTAGGTAGGTCAGTAAATGGGGTGACCAAAGTAAGCTATTATCTATATAATGTAGTAGGTATTGGGACTCTGGGTGTTTGAAAATTTTGTATCTAACAGTGGGCTACAATTGGTGTCCTTGAGGATTGCTTGGACCCAACATTTCGTAAACGGCCATTGATACATTATAAGGGAAAGATACGTTACGCGCTAATATCGTAATTAGAGCATCCGGAATCTGTCCACAACTACATGCACCGTAACTCGCACATCTATGATCAGTGTCATCACAGTCGCAAACCTACAGTCACTAGATAGACAAGGACAAAGACTTATCTTTGTCGCGCGAAACGCGATTTCACGCACACGACCGCGCTGGCTCCTAAGCTAAGCCAGCTCTGTCGTGCGGACGAAATCGTGTAAGCTGCCGAAATTATACAAAAAAATCACTGTATCCATCTCGTTTCAAAGTAAGTTTTCATGTCCTTATGCAAGAGTTAAATGTGACTTCATGTGATTTATTTTTCTTTTTGAACGATTTGTGCAGCGCATAAAAGCAGACGAAGGCATTTTGAAGGCACTTTTACCACTATCTAAAAATTATTTTTTTTTGCATAAAACGCCCGTTCATGTCAGTCGCCGATTGCGACTGAGTGAGATTAGGCGACGGTGGCCTGATTTCATCGCTTCACGCGTTAGACGGGACTTATCTAACTTGCTGTTTAGATTAATCTAAATAAACAAATTATTACGAAAGGATTTTTGCGTTAATACCTACAAAGTAATTTTATATAAAAAAAATGGGAAGGAATTCGTAATCTACACTAATATAATAAAGAAGTAAGGTTTGTTTTTATGTTTTTTTGTTTGTAGGAGGTAATCTCTGGAACTACTGGTCCTATAGGAAAATTTTTAGCAACAATAGAAAGCTGCTTTACTCCTGAGTGACATAGGCTATATTTTATGTACGTGGGCGAAGCCGCTGTATTTAATATCAATAGAAAATATCAATGGAACCTAACTTGAAAAATATTATTATTCTTGTCCAACAGAACAAACAAATATTATGTAACTAATGGTTATTAATTTAGTTCTTCTATTTGCCTATTTAATTATATGAGGAAAATTATAATTAAGTTATAATTTTTTTGGACAATTATAATGTTAATTATACATATTTATCTGGGTTTTTCCTGTTAATTTGATTTATAAATATGGTTTCAACCAAATAAGTAAGTAAAGCCGAAGTCTCCTTATTATTATTTTTTGTTTACACTTCCTAGAGGAGCTAGCTAATGTATAGAATGACTAGACATTCTAGAGGACATTGAATGAAATAATCTTGTCGATAACAGATTATTTTTTAAATTAAACTTCATTGTACACCCATATACTTAAAAGAAAACCTTATCTATATATAAAAGAAGAAACTGACTGATATCAACACACAGCCGAAACTATTGGGCCTAGGAGCGTGAAATTTTGCGCAATGCTTCCTTTTATGACGTAGGCGAACACTAAGAAAGGGATTTTAAAAATTCACTTATAGTTTCGTTGTACTCCTAAAGGGATGTTATAGGGGTCAAGTTGGTATGGAGAACCTGAATTACGCGGGCGAAGCCGCTGGCTGGAGGCTAGTAGTAAATAAAACATACAATCGGCGGCCTTATCGCACTAACCGATGTCTATTATTCCTTTTCCTTTTTACTTATTATTTACCTCTTGATACCATAGATAAAAAATATCTAGGTATGTTAAAGTTATTTCTCCATTCTAAAGAACACATGATAGTGAAAGTTGAGACAATCACTGATATAAATCAAACATACTGACAACAATGTACACAGTCATTTATTTATTATTAGATAGCAAGTAACTAATATTAATGATTTATAATGTTAATGATATTTTAACAAGATATTAGCCGAGTAGACACATTAGATAATGAATAATGAGTTGTTTTTTAGTATTATTAACATATGGGTTAATTTATATATGTTAGTCTATAAGGTATATATATTATTATTATTTGCCCTGTTATGGTATGGACTGCCTTCATCTATCAATGTCAGGTTTCTCTACTTAGTCCTATGCGGACCATTGCGCGTAGCTTTTGTAGGCTTATTCCAATCAGTTAAACTCGTATCTAAAAACTGAACAAACCTCTCAGGTTTTTCAGAGCTAGGTGACAGCACTTATGATTGATTTAAATGGGGTATAGAAGTAGTAGAGTAGTAGGTAACCTAACCTAAGACCTTTAAGATTCTTAGATCTTCGAAATTTGCAAAATAAAATCCCATAAAAATAAGGACATTCTGTTTCAGAAGAGTTTGATGACTCTGTGACACAAATTTCTATATATTGAGGGGTCCCAAGACCAAAAACTTATCTAAAAATAAGACGCAATTTAATTTATTCTTTATACACAGAATCAAAATAGAAACATAGTGCAATAATTTTTAATATACAATTTTGTTCTTGAGACCCATCGATTATTTGATTTAGAAAGTAAATAAATACTCACTTATTTTCCAAAATAGTCCTGCAGACGACCTCCCTCACTCCAGGGTTTGTAATCTTCTCTACACTAAGCTGATGAAGGTTCCACGAGGCCAGCCGACAACATCTCACTCCGTCTCGCTCATACATGAAATTCTCTTCTACTATTGGCCTATGGGAATATGCTGACAGCAAATCCAAAATGTCGTTCACAGGTACTGTCGCAAAACCATTTGGCAACGTCATAGGGAACTTAGCATTGGTTGGCATTGATAGGCTTTTCCTATGTGGTGTCTTTGGGGTACTTGAGACCCCATTTGGCATACACTCCACATCATTCCATCCGTTAACATGTCCATTAGTTAAATGTTGTACACTTTCACACTTTCTCGGTTCCAAACTTAAGTGATGCTTAACTGTACTTAACCTAACAATGTCCATACCACGAACTTTGATTAAATCGTCTAATGATTTGAAAGGGCCTTTTTTGTTTCGGTAGTCTACTATATTTGCAGCTATTTCTTGGTTGAGACCCGGGACACATTGTAATTGGAATACACTTGATGAGTTAACGGAGCACAATCTGTTTTCGGCCTGTATTCGTACACTGTCTAAAGATTGTGTCCGGGAACTAGCTCTAGATATTTGTTTCCTTATGTTTGTGCATATTTCTGGCCTTAGTAACTCTAGTTTTTCAGCACCTATACCTAGAAGGAAATGACAGAGTTAATTATATGTTTTGAGGTAAATATTTACCTTATCATACCTATTTTTAGCAGGTAGTGACAATTCCAGAGAGGGTTTCAGGAATGTGCAACAATGTTAGGTAAAATTTATTTTTGAGCATTATTATTATTATTTCTAGCCTATACTGTCCCACTGCTGGGCAAAGGCCTCCCTCCATTCTTTCCAGTGTTCTTGGTCATGAGCCACTTCTTGTCAATTCTTAAGTCGTCCCGCCAACTCCATGTCATGCTCATTGTATAATCAATTTGTAACAAAAATTTTATCTTCATTTCCTAAAACTTCAAACAAGTATTTTATTTAAATAGAATCTTGTACATAAAAATTTAGTACAACCATAATCTATGATACAGAGACATCAATAAAACTTTTTTTGCAACACTACACTTTGATTGATCTACAAAAAAAACTAAGTAAGCTAAATTCACTGTTAGATCAAAACTAGATTTAAAAAAAAAATGAGGACACTGACATTTAGTTGTGTCAGCTTTGGTAAGAAATAAATAATTAAATTAGACTTTTAATTTTGTTACTATTTAGCATATAATTTATTCAACAAAACCGTAAGAAATATACATAATCATGATTTGAATAATGTATGATTATTATTAATTTATGATTAACATTAGCAATTTATTTTTATTATTTTAAAGTAATCTCTGTAATCTATTCTAATCTCAATCTGAAATTTTATACTTGAATCCCTTTTAATATCTTTACTAAAAATTACTGATAGCAGAATTATATTTAGATATCTTTTCAATATTATAACTCATTTTGATGTGTTTATCACTTTAAAAAGTTTCACACATAGTGATTAGAACTACTGGTAAAATAGTAGTTATTTCAAAAGAGTATTAAAAATTTTAACTTAAGAATCAAGGTGTTTTTAAGTTTTTTTTTCTATCTAAACATTTTTTATATTGAAAGTTTGTTCTGCAGATAATTTAGCATTCCTTCACCTACAAATGTTAGATGTAGTAAATTACCTAAAGAACAGACAATGACAAACATAAATTACCTGTAGGTAATTAGAAGCTTGAACAAATTGTCTGCCAACTATTATGTACTGACATCTTCAATTCTACATTATTTCCTTCAAATTACTCTTCCAATTGGAAGGCAATTAACAAAGTATATGTTTGTAAAAACTGTGAATTATTAATGCATGAATTAAAGCCTTGACATGGTTGTTACGAAGCTGTACTCATCTCTGAATTAGTAAACATTAAGTCGATAAAAAAATGTTCACTTAAGTTTTTTGTTTGTTCTGTGAATATTTTTACTGAGTTGTCATGTTGGAAAAGTACCTTTATTCTCGAGGCTATGACTGTTATTTACCTGAGACGAGTGCGAGGTCGTCTACTCGCTTGAAGCGGCCTATCATTTGTCGGTGGCGCACTATCTCCCGCGCCAGCTGCCTGTTCACCCCCGGCAGCGTCATCAGCTGCTCCTCCGTCGCCGTGTTCACGTTCATCAGCTCCGGGTAATCCTCTGAAGGCGGCAAACTGAACGTGTGACTCAAACTTGATTTGTTCAGTTTACTCCGCCGCACAAACCGCCGAAACGAAGTCCGGCGGCCGCTCTTGCTCAACACGGAGCTCGGACTTTGCCCCATCTCGTTGGACGCCACTTCGAATTATATATCGATCATAACAACACTAATTTCAAATTTCACTACAGATATTTGATGAAAAAAACTATTAATAGATTTTTTGTTACTCACTAGCACTGAGATTATTCACGGCCACATAAACGTATCGGAACAAATCACCTATTGGTGCACTAATCGCGGTAATTATCTCGTTGTAATCATGAGAATAATTACGGATCTAAGGTAAAAACACTACAGTAATCACACACAGCTCCCCGTCATCAATTATATCGCAACAATGAAACAGTGACACAAATTGACAGCTAGAATGACAAAAGATAACGGATAGTTACGTGCACACGGCGCAACTTATCGATAAGACATAACGATAATTGAATAATAAATTATTAATTGAATCGATTGAATATAAATATGTGAGGGTGTATTTTGATGACGTATTTTGTGTTTCCGTATATAGTTAGGTTTAGTAAAAATATATTCTATTCTACTTTGTGAATTACATAATAAACTAGAATCAAATAATAAAGCAATCTTTAAAGTACATTATTATATGTAAACATAAATTTAAAAAAATCCTTATTCTACATACTTAGTTATGTTTAAGTTTATTTATTAAAAATAATTTTACAATTAAAGAACAAAATATTTAGCTAATGACTCTTCACAAGCAAAATGTTTTATATTCCGAAGAGATTGAATCCACATTTATACAAATTTCTTAAAAATGTATTAATCAGAAATAATGCATCAATCAAGTAACAAAAATTGAAACAGTAAATCGAACAGTTTGTACATCACTACATTGGTCGCTGACGTTTGCGGTGCGTTTAGAAGGCTCGCTTCGACTTCCAAAGAAAAGATTTTATGTGAATATTAAAAATTGAAATAAATAATTATACATTTATAAAATAAATGAACGAAAAATAATAATGACCGATGTCCGCTTTAAACAAATACCATTTCTTTGACTAAATAATTCACATAAAATAAAATTAACGTGTAGCGTTTAGCGCCATCTCACGACGACGTAGCTACACTCACATAGATATCGCTGAAAACCAGCGTAACCAGCGCTGCACCGCTGGGTGTTTGACGCCCCGCAAATCCTGAGGTGGCTTAAGCGTACTCTGTGCTTTTGTTCCTTTTTAGGGTCAACGCTATGTAAAGCGGGAGCCACCCGGATGGATGCTGCAGTTAACGTACCCACATCTTGGGTCCTATCCCATCAGTTTAACGATTTACCATCGATTTGAAAAGAAGAAGTTTAATTTAGGTGTCTTCAAGGCTAGAGTGAATAGGCTCTTAACAAACTAGTGCGCCTCACCATCAACGATTGCATCACTGCTTACCATCAGGTGTGATGGCAGTCAAGCACTAGTTTATAGAAATAAAAAAAAAGAAGTAATGCTAAACAATCCAAGATATAGAATCAATTTTGTTGGTATTCTTGTAAGAAAATTGGAAGAAATGGTCGTAATAGTATTGTTTTAAATCGTTACCTAGGTAATCTTTCTTCATCTTTTTTTTCTTTCAGCTAGCTGAAAGAAAAAAAAGAAACACGAGTCTTTTTAATCGTTACTTAGGTACCGGGTTAAATGGGGTGAATAGAAACGCAGGGGGTGAATAGAAACAACATTTTTATTAGTATTATTACTTTGATTTCATATTTTTAATTTTAATGAAGCATTTTTGTTTTCAATATTGCGTACAATTTTAAATAACGTGAAAAAAAACAAATGATGTTTCTATTCACCCCGTTTTACGGTAAAAAGAAAACACAAAGTGATCAGAACAGTTCCCGTGCTAGTTTATTCAAATTATGTACAGTATCGCCTATAAGCTTACATTTAGACATAACCGCTGCTACTACAAATAAGTGTTGATAATTCACTGCATTCGCTCTGTAAAGAAAATATATTTACAGAGATGAGTGTGCGATAGGATTAGGAGCTTTGGGGGTCAAAGAAATTTAATTGAGGCGTTTTATGGAATTGTCATCAGCCACTATAAGTGTCAGTTCAAACCAAGAGCGACTCAAGACTTACATCTTATTTACTAGGTACCGAGTAAATTGGGGTAACTTTGTCCTTGGGGTATAACTTTGGCACAGCTTACCAACCAATAGAAACACAGTAAACAGAGTTTATCTATCATGTTCCTATTGGTTATTTGGCTTGTCCAAAGTTATACCTCAGGGTCAAAGTAACCCCACTTTATGGTACATAAAAAGATACATTTTTGCATCTCGAGGCGTAGCATTGTGTGGTGAAACGTATTCTGCATTCTCACAATGAAATGTGTTCGCAAAGTGTCGTCTCAATGTGAAACTTAGTACTTAGTGCTTGTTTACGGCGAAGGCCGATGCGTTGGGCGATCATCGTAGATTGCAGCAGCGGGCGCGTCATCGCACGCGCATACACAAATAGGCAATTTACGACAAACGCCCAACACGACTCGTCTCCGTTAACAAGCTATTAAGGTGATAGCGCCAGGGCATTCCGCGAAATTAAAATTTTTGTTAGTACATTTTGCAGGTCAGAATTAAGTTATAATGTTGATTAACCCCATTGAATAACTTTTTCATGAAATAGCCATTCAATAGAGAAAATTGAACTGAGAGTTACATTGAAGATTTTAACTATTATAATTGCATAATAGGCCCGCCAAAAATATTTTAATCAACTATTGACAAGGTTCCTTAATAATTATTAAAAAAAAATTCAACCACTGACCAGCAAATTGCAAAAAAACTTAAGAAAAATCGTATTTCACGGCCTTCTTTGGAGCATCTCCCTTAAAGTGCACAGGTCTCTTCGCGTAAGGCTTTTGACATTTTTTTTATAACTACCCTCCGTTTCTAAACTCAAGTCAATATGATTTGTTGCTGTTATATTGGTCAACCATTCACAGCCATATAAGATTTTGACGGAAAGAGCTTTCAGTAACTTAGGGTCACTGAAAAAAATCTGTAGGAGCAGCAATAAGATTTTATATTCGTGCTTATCTGTTACTATTGATATTACCGTAATAGCTATGCTATTTGGTATTCTTGTTATTTTATTTAGGCCTAGTATCCACGGAAGCGTAGTTCTATAGACGCGTATTCGTCATTATAGGCTTGGTGTACGCCTGCGTGAAGCATTGAAAATCGTGCCTTCGTTGCAGCTTCGTGTATGTGGTTGGCTCTGGAACTTTGACCCACAAAACTCTCATGTACAATAAAGTTACACCCAAATAGTGAGATGGAAAACATAACGAACATGTCACCAGTACATATGGATGCCCACTGTCTGCCTTTTATTACATTTTAAAAATTCCATATTATCATAAATACTTTTATACACTCAAATACAAATTAATCGTTCGATCTTGGCCATTAGACCATCGCGCATCGCTTATAGATTAGTAATATTTTTTTCTTTAAATAACATAGTTAAACTAAAATGTTTTTTGCTATTAAATATTGGAATCTAACCTATTGCAAAGCGTAACAAAAATTATCTTTTGAGAATCTAACTAATCACTAAGCCTTATAGCTTCAACTGTATTAATTACAACCGAAATGGCATTGTTTTTTTAAACAGCCAACTATTATTTATAGTCTATTCTTTAAATAAATACTTTTTTAATTTATATCGGAAAATAATGGATAAAATAGTTTATGTTACGATTTTTTTATATATATAAACTAAACAAAATTCAACAAAAGAAAAAGGAATTTGTCTTTCTCGTAACAGTTGAGCGGGAAACAAAAAAAACTATGCCTATATGAGGATGTTATGTGGCTAATACATCATACACAGGACAGATTACAAAGGAAATTATTTTGTTCTACATAAAAAAATATATCACAGAAAGAGATGTAGGTAGTCGTTAATCAATATAAAATCAACTGATATTTGACTAGTACATAAATGTTAAAAATAGAAAATAAATGAGCAAAAAGTTATCTGCATTCGAATAATTTCGCCGAATTAGTTTGGTAGGTACATTAAATTTTTCACAGATGTTAGATTCTGTTACATAGTGTTTTAATGCAATTATATAAAAATACTTGATTACTATCCGTCATAAATATTATACGTATAAATAGGCGACCACGTTAACTCTGAATTATTTCAACGTAATAACATTTTAGAGTAACATTCCCGCGAATCAGCCGGTTAATGTGGTCGAAGAAACTCCTTACAGCTCACAAATATTTCTATGTTCATTAAAATTATGCATTTTAGCCACCTAACATGTAATCCCCTTTATAAAAATAGACAATAATCCAGCCTTTTAGCTTCAAACCACATCATTTACTTGTACAAATATTTCATATCAAAACTTGCCAATACTTCTCCGTTATCATACAAATGAGTTTATTATCATAACATATTTGTGTTTTTTGACAAATTTATATTTTTTATCTCGCAAAGCTCTGCTGTGCAAATATACCCTATTAAATTCTCACTCAATGGCTTTATTATAAATGAAGTCACAATTCAATTACAAGAATTCCATTAGACCATGTAATTATTATTTTTTTTTTTAATAGAATAAATCGTTGTATGTTTATTATGCAAGCGCCTGTTTCCAAATACCCGCTACTTCCAGAATAAATTCAAAAATGGAACAGAATTTCTATGAAATTATCTGTCAAGTAACTGAAACTTAATCAAATATGGTGAAACAGGCCCCTTAGATTTGGAAATATATTTTTAAAAGCGTCCATAACCAGTAAGCAAAAGTAATAGTCAACAACACCTCTAGCTGCCAAACCCTTCAAGCAATTCCAGGACCAGAGATCACAACAACAGCAAATTCCAGATAAGTTTGTCAAAAAACACGTCGCTAAAATTAATTAATACCTAAGCTATTCACGTTAATAAGTTATAAGTTGAAAGATATTTTATTAATCGATATAAATACTTATTAAGTTTAGGAAAAGCCATGCTTCTTACTTCCGTTATTTTTATTATCATTTGGATTTGCTAAATCTTTTAAGTACTCTAAGATATGATTTCGTACTTTATCTACTTTTACAGAATGTGGTTCAAATTAGAATGTTAAGTTGGAATAATAGTGACCTTTAATGCGAAAAGTGTTTCAAACCGAAACGAATTTCGAAGAGAGCGCAGGCAAGAAACGTTAAATGAAACTCCATTATAATTAATAATATAATTTTACTATTACAATAAGCACCAAACCAGGTTTGGAATGTTCAGTATTGCACCACATGTGAACAAAATCCAATCTAATACAGTCACAATGTAAAATTAAAAAAAAAATACAGTACATAGAATTGGGAGAGTAAAAAAAAAATATTTCCAAATAATTAATATATTTCCATAATAAATAAATTCGGTTACCACAACACAATAAAGGTCACCATTGAGTCCAATTGGGAAAGCGAATCTAAAATACAGAATGATGAGCAAATAATTATTAAAAAAAAAATTCTTTTACAACGTACATAATTATCAGCCATACAGTGTTGAATGGTTTGTACAAATAGTGACTTCATTGTGCATTAAACCATGTATGATTGCACCGCCAGTCTTCACGGAAGATTCGCGTTGGAACTTCCTTAATCTCAGATGATAACAACAAAACCTTTCATTAGGATAATGTTTTCGTGTCGTATTCCAAATAAGTCAGTACTGGGGTACACGGAACTTGCGAACTCAGCAACTTTGCATTTCAAACTATTTAGCACTATAAGCCAGGGCGTTCCAAATTTGATCCATTTCGAGGTTCTCTCTCTGCCTTAGTTTTATGTTTTGTTATGCGTAAAATTACATCTTTTTATGATCTTTTATGAAATGTGATAATAATTGCTTATATGATATTTCATAAAAACAATAAATTGTGATTCTTCGCACAGTAAAATATTAACTAGAGCAGAAAATCGAAAAGGGTCAAATTTGGAACGTCAGTGCTTCTAGTGTAAAAAAATTTTAAATGCATTAATGCAGCTATTAATTAATTCGTGCGTATCATAAGTAAAGAAAACCAACAAATAAACAAGATCAAAATTAAACTCTGAAGATGATTTCCCACAACCAAAAGAATTTCTGTAACTCCGGATACTCTGTCAAACAGTAGCCATCTTTGTTTTGACAACAAAGCTTGTTCTGTTTGTTTATTGCTATTTGACAGTTTTCGTCACATTGCAGAAGAATTACTGTTTATAGAAATGAAAAAACCATTAATTTTATTATTGGAAACTTGTTCATGTATAGAAAAGCATTTGTATTTTGATTAGTCCAAACTTATGACAATTTAGTTCAGGGCCTTACCATGACGTTTTGAAATATCACTCTGTATAGCTCTATTCTTTGACAGTTCAGTTTAGGTCGTAAAATGGATCGTTTTAAGAGCTTCTGGTAGTAAAGATCGATGCAATAGACTCGTGTATCCCAGCACTTACTTGTAGACTATCTAAATAAATACTTATTTTAATATCATAAACAATGTTACAAATAAACGTTGCGTTTTAATTAATTAGGACATTAAATTAAAATCGCTTTTATTTCGATAGTAATGGAAATGTATGAATAACGTTGTTCCTATACCTAGGGTTGGGACATTTTTGGGTCGAGGATTCGATTCTAATATTTACAACATTACATATATTTAATAGGTTTTCTTCTACTTTTATAAGGTGATAAATATAATTTAATTTAAATGGCTTTTGAGGTTGATTTACAAATCTGTTTTTGTTTGAAAACTAAGGCTACCTAACCAGGTGTATTCTTTAACATGTCAGTCATATGTATACCAAATTCGGAACGCCTCGGTACCAGCTAACTGAAACCTTATTCTTACGTAATAAAGTTTAAGTTACGTTAGCAGTTATAAGGTGTACCGTATTTGGTACAATCGTGCTTGAAAGGTTAATCCAACATCTATGGTAAGAATTCTATTTCAGTACTGTCCAAGTTTTTAATATTTAGTGCTGTAAGATTTCATCATCACTCATTTTAGTGAATATACCAACCATAATACCTACACTATTCGAAATAAGATTAAAAAGTTCTAACAAACCTTTTTTACTATCCCTTCAACCGATTATGAATTCTATTCTGTAGGCATAAGGTCGGCATTTAAAGCAAAAGAAGTGGTTACAATACCAACTGTTAATTACAACTGCCATTTTTCGTGCCACCAACATAATAAAAGTCTAAATCGGTTGACCGGACAGTAAAAACGCTTATTTGAATGTTTTATTTTATTTCCTATGGATATAGATTGTGAAAATTCATCAAACAATTTGTATCAAGTCATTATCAAACGTTACTCTATTTTCAACTCTAACTGTATAATCTTAAGACCCAAAATGCCCTAAACCCTTTCGAGTTATTAATTTTACAATTATTAATATAAAATCTAAATTGTCGTTACATAATACAATCACTAATCGCCAGTTGGTGCTAGCGATCCAAGCCGAGCCATGTCGACGAGAAGTGTCATACTGGGGTGTAATACTTCAAACTTGAAATTGTTGTTGAAATATTCGAAGGACATATTTTGTCGGGGGTAGTAATAGTTTTTAGACAAAGGATGAATTTTACCATCGCTTTATTTTGCGAAAAAGTGAGAAAGACTAAAGCGTTACGGTAAAGTGTAAGTTAATAGTGTCTATACCCCAAGCGTGGTCATTTTTCCACTAGATGGCGCTGATTTCCAAATTTCTCAGAAGCACAATTTGCTCATTATAATAGTGTCAATATCCAATACCAGATGGTGCTGTATTAGAAGCACAATTTTCACCTTTTTTTTGTACTCTTTAACCATCACTGACGTCGGTAATAACCAAAAAACTCTCTCATGTATACTTCGCCAGGGTCGCAAATTCACGACCATATACTTCATCTCGTCAGCTCTCATATCGTTATCTAAAGGGATTGAGGAGCTAAACCAGATAGAGTACATAGTCTCAAAAACGTGACCCTTGGGAATAAGGCGCGAGAATTCTAGTCAGAGAAATCCGACGCGAGCGTTCAAAGGGCAATTGAAAATATACCTTAACACTATGTATAAAAGTTCATATTTAATTTATAATTAATAATGGAAGATTTATATTGACGGTAAGTCTTAGCTTGTTTTGCACAAAGCCTTTATCTAGCAGTGTCATAAGGTTTGACATTGCCTAAAAAATATTACTTATAACCCGACAAAATTTAGTAGTCCCATAATGACTCAAATATCCGAAATAACCATAATACTTTTCACATAAAAAATGTAAATTGGCAACTTTAAACACAGTAAGCACTTCTCGCCGACATTTTAATAACGGTTTTTGAAAGACTGACAATTCAAAGCTGCCTTAGAATATTAACAGCCAATTTCATAACATGAAAATATGTCTGTATGTGTGTTTATAACACGAAAATGCTGAACAGGTTTCGATGTACCTACGATTAACTAGAGATTCTTGACGGGGTTATGGACAAAAGTAACTAAATAAGTACGATGTAAAATTGAAGTTATTGGAAAGGTTACATATGGGTTTAATTGTTAGTTAAAACTGACATGAACTTTCGGAAAATTCTTAATACTACTTATTATGCATTTTAGGTCCAATCTCATATAAATTAAAAGCCATTGGGGTAGTTTTAATCTATAAAACAATAGCCAATCTTTCAAAAATCCGTGTTAGGACACAATTTTCGTCCGTTTAAGTAAAAACCGAATACGTATGACGCCAGTGTAAGCCACGCGGAAGGGTCTCTGGTGAGCTTACCATTGCTTGGCTTGTGGTAAGGCTACGGTACGCTGCGGTACTGCCGCGATGTGGAGCACGCGCAGTGTGCCCCGTGGAACTGCGCGAGCGGCGCGCCGGGGGGTGCCCGCCCATCTACATGTACCTGCCAATGGATGACGAATGCATTTTATTCGGTGAACGATCGTAAAAGACGCTACATTAGTCTACGGCCTACTGCCCACGGACGCGTATCTTCACAGACGCGTATTTGTCATTATACGCTTGGTGTACGGCTGCGTGATATTTTTAGATGCAAAACTATAGCTTCATAGACGTGACACGACGATATGCTTACATTTCGTCGTCAGAGTTTCAAAGTTATACAAAACTTTGAAACTCTGACGACGAAATGTAAGCATATCGTCGTGTCACGTCTATGAAGCTATAGTTTTGCATCTAAAAATATCACGCAGCCGTAAGCTTCACGCAAGCGTCTTTCTTTTCTTTTTCTCTCTTTCCGATGTGTGGTTTTGGTCTTGGTGTTGACTTACCTACAGACAGCGGTGGGACAGCTAAGCGGCTAGCACTCGGAGGAGGAGTTGAGGTCGATGGGCGGCGGCGGCCCCTGCGGGCGCGCCTTGGCGCGCGTGAGGCGGTCGAGCTCGGCGGCCGCGTCCGAGCGCGCCGCCGCCGCCGCCGGCGACGCGTCGGCGCGCCCCGCGGGGGAGCCTGACTTCTTGTACAGCAGCGAGTTGAAGAAGTTGGCCAGCACGCCCTCGTTGCCCGGGGTGCCCGGCCCCATGCCGATTTTTGTGCCGTCCAGCTGTACGAGGACAGATTTGAGATTATATTCTACATACACGATAGTAATATTTACAAGGTGTATTCAATAAGTACCTAGCCTCATCGCCAGAGGGCGCTGTAATTTCAAAAGAGTTTTACCACAGTGTAGCACATTCTTTTTTCAAATTTTCATTCCAACCCCTTCATTTGTTTTAATTTGACAACTTATGGAAGCGAACGTGTCGATCGGTTTTATAAAAATGGAAAAAGAGCAATATCGTTCGGTGATTCGATTTCTATTTTAGGAAGGGAAAACGCGTATCGAAATCAAAGAGCGCTTGGATGCTGTGTACGGTGACTCTTCTCCATCGATGGCCACCGTCAAGAATTGAATTGAAACAACGAATTTGCACGTAGCCGTACGTCGGTTTTTGATGAACCACGTCCAGGTGCACCGAAAACAGCTGCTATGGAGGAAAACATTAAAAAACTCCATGATTTCGTATTGGCAGATAGCCGATTCAAGGTTCGGGAGCTAGCTGAGACTGTAGGCACTTCAGAAGGAACAGTGCATCATATTCTTCACGAGGAACTCGGCATGAGAAAGCTGTCGGCGCGCTGGGTGCCGCGTTTACTAACACCAGAAAACAAGCGCTGTTTAAGCGGAATCCAGCGGAGTTTTTGCGTCGTTTTGTGACCGTCGATGAAACCTGGATCCACTGGTACACACCAGAGACCAAGGAGCAATCAAAACAATGGATCCAGACCGGGGAACGTGCTCCAAAGAAGGCGAAAATTGTAAAATCGTCCGGAAAACTTATGGCCACCGTTTTCTGGGATTCACAAGGTGTGATCTACATCGATTACCTCGAGAAGGGTAAAACAATTACAGGTCTTTACTATGCCGATTTATTGGGCCGATTCGACGCCGAATTAAAGAAAAAACAACCCCATCTGGCGAAGAAAAAAGTGCTGTTTCACCACGACAACGCACCGGTTCACACGTCTGCCGCTGCCATGGCCAAAATGGTCGAATTATGCTACAGAGTGCTGCTGTCACTCATTAGACGCCTGAGGAAGGTCGACGCCATCGAGGTCAACCACGGCGAAGGTGGTGTGATGATCTAATCACGTTCGCGGGGCAAACTTGGCCGGAAATCGCCCGAAACAGAGAAATTTTGAAGGTGAAAGGGGAGGCCTTTGTTCAGCAATGGTATACAGAGTAAGTAGGCTAAGGGAAGGAACCTTCCCGTTTCGCCTCGAGGATGGTTTAAAAGCTTGTTACTATATCTAAAGCAATCCATTGTGATGTTTGATGCAAAAGTGATGCGAAAAAAAGAGACATAACACATGAAAACTCTCTTGGCATTCAGTAATATTCTACGATTTACTCGAATATTTTACAAAACTTGTACCAGAAAATACTTGTTTATTTTAAACCCTTAAGGATGATTGAAAAAAAAAATACATCATTTAGAATCTCGAATAAATGCGCTAGGCTTCTATAGAAGTACTTTTTTATATTTTTAATATACGAATACATTATGGATAGTCAAAGTTCACGTAAAATAGCAGATCTTTAGAGGTCTTTACAGGATTACTCTTACACAAATTTACATTTTGATTTCTATAGAAGCCTAGATAATATCCACAAGATATCTGTGTATCCAAAATATCTGAAGAAAGATGTGTCATAACATCACAATCACGTAAGAGCGGTTGTATGAAAATGCAAGTCGGGTTGACTGCTCTTAAAAAGAAAGCCTACATGTAATTTTTAAGTTACCTGTGCTGTAGTCCTCTGCGTGGCCCGCAGCGGAGAGTCAGCTCGTGGCGCGGGCGTGCCGGCCTGCAGCGCGGCCAGCTGCCTCTGTAGGAAGGCCTGCTCGTCTTCTGCCTGCACCTCGGCTTCGCGGTTCGCGCCGCTCTGAAACAAATTGACATTTATTATTTTACTAGCTTTTGCCCGCGGCTTCGCCCGCGTGGTATTGGGGTTGGGGTTTCCGGGATAAAAAGTAGCTTATGTCCTATTCCGGAGTGTATCCTATGCCAGTGCCAAATGTCATCCAGATCCGTCCAGCCTTTTTGCCGTGATTGAGTAAAAAACATCCAAACATCGTAACTTTCGCATTTATAATATTAGTAAGATTGCAAGAATCTTTATTTATATCTTTGAGTCAATCGTGGAGGGAGAGGAAGCCCAAAGAAAAGATAAACGGATTGTATAAGGAGTGATATGAAGGAAAAGGAATTTAGTGGTAGTGTGACGGGTGACAGAGCAAAATGGAAGAAGAAAACGTGATGCACTGACCCCAAATAACAAGGGAGAGAGGGAAGGAACATGATGATAATCTTTGTATCCATCAAATTAGATTACTTCCCCACGCCGTACGTAAACCGCCTTGCTCTGGCGCCTATACCAAACGTTATTGTCCGTGATTATGATAATTTAGTTATAACAAGACACTTAATTGATTCCTTAGTACCGAAGTGGGGTGAAGCGCCGTGACGTCATCAGCGAAATTGTTTCGAAGCGTGACGTTTACAGATGGAAGTCTTGGGCAATCGGTCGAGTACAAAGGCCTCCCCTTTTTCCTTTCAAACTTCTTAGTTTAGGGCGACCTCCGGCCATGTTTGCCCATGAACATAAACATGTTGAGATCCTCACTCCAGATTCGCAGCGGTCGACCTGGACGGGTGCATTCCAATACTCCTTAGACTGTATTTTTTTTTTAACTAACCTAACCTAACTCTGAATCCTTTACCAGAAAAAGCTTACCGATGGCGGCTAAACCTGTCGTCGCCTTCATACTGTACCTATAGATGATATTGAGACAAACATTAGTGAAAGATCATCTTACTTTCCGTATAGCAGGCTGCACAATAACATCCCTGTAATAGTCGTCCGGCTTACACGACTGCATGTTCTCGTATAATATACAAATTTTCTTCATGCTGTCCCAGCCAGCGGGTCTGTAACAAGATAGTAACGTTTTTAATCACAGGTTGTAATAATAAATAAATAAAAAACCGCTCAAGAGCATGTCGGGCTACGCTCACTGTAGGGTTCCGTAGCTTCCTGTCCATAACAAATTTCTCACAATGTAACAGAATCCTTAAACTACGACTTCAGCGTGAAGTAGCCCATGCATAAATTAATTTCCTAAGAAGCCAGCACCTACGATGACAGACAGTGGCCCAGCGACTTCCGACACCAAGGTCAACTCTGGTGGAGAAGCCCGTGTATCGAAACACAACATGTAAAGAAGAATAGATAAATGAACAGAAGAAATTCAACGAAAAAGAACTCTCAACCTTAGTTCGGTCTTCGTCATAATTGTTATATTTTAAGTTCTCTTAAGGTGGACCTTCCTGACTCGCCTCGAGGATGGTTTAAAAGCTTGTAGCTACATCTAAAGCAATCCAATGTGATGTTTGACGCAAAAGTAATGCGAAAAAAGAGACATAACACCTGAAAACTCTGTTGGCATTCTGTAATTCTAAGATATACTCGAATATTTCACAAAACTTGTTCCAGGATATACGTGTTTTTATTAAACCCTTAAGGATTTTTGAAAATAAAAGACATTATTTAGAATCTCGAATAAATGCGCTAGGCTTCTATAGAAGTACTTTTTTACATTTTGAATATAGGAGTACATTATGGAGAGTCAAAGTTCACGTAAAATAGCAGATTTTTAGACGTCTTTACTGGATTATTCTTACACAAATTTACGTTTTGGTTTCTATAGAAGCCTAGATAATATCCACAAGATATCTGAGTATCCAAAATATCTGAAGAAAGATGTGTCATAACATCACAATCACGTAAGAGCGGTTGTATGAAAATGAACGTCGGGTTGACCGCTCGATTTGATATTTATCATAGTATCTATTAGTTTATAATATGTGCTTATATACGTATTTTATTATTATAAGTTACTTGTTTAAATTATGTGTACTACACTATATTTTAATAATATATTATTATCTGTTATTTATTTAGAGTGCACACCTACCACAGTGTTGTCTTTTTTAACCCAAAGGTTGACTGGTAGAGAATGTCTTATTGCATTAAGTCCGCCTATGTACCACTACTGTACATGAAGATTAAATAAATAAATAAATTACTCACATCAAAACAGCATCCTTTTCCACAATAAGCGCGGGCGTTCTAAAAGGCAGCCCGTATATCCTGTGCGTCAGATACTTGTACAGAAGATCGCAATTCTTGTCTTCTTTAGCGCTGGTGTAGAACAGGGCAGCGCCATATTGGAGACAGAACCGTCGGATCCATTGCTGCATGAAGTCAAAGTGTTCGTCGCGGTAGTCGTGTTCCTTCTCTAGGGTGCTCATGTAGTCAGTCTGGGGAAAGGGTTAAGTTGCCTGTTATAGAGTAATAAATTATGATTATTAGACTTTATATGTTTTCTTTCAAGTGATTAGGTTCAGCGCCAACACCAGAGCCCTGGAACTGAACACCAGGGCCTTAGAACCGAACACCAGGGCCTTAGAACTAAGGTAAGTAGGAACGTGGTGAGTCGTTTAGTCAGTAAGAGTGACAAAGGTCACGCGCTAAAATCGAGGTTTGAATTAGTAGGCATGGATTCAAATGAGAAAAAAAGTCCCACCACGTGTCTGTCTGTATGAACACTTTTTTTAATTAATGGACTTTCGTGACATTTTTACCATCAGACAAAATGATCCATGAGGAAAGTCTCTCTGTAAAAACTAACTGACATATCAACATACAATTTGTTTATTTGAATACATAATTGTCAGGAATTACTTGTTCGAATTGATTTTTTTTTTAGTGTTTTATAGCTCATTTATCGAGGAATGCTATAAGCTGTATAAAATGACACTAAGACCCACCAAAGCATAGCACTAACCAAAGACACGGCTGAAACCGCAGGGAAATTTATTAGTCTTCTTTACTTAGCAAAGACTAATTTTTTGACCTTAAATCATGTTCATAAATGAGGTTGGCCGCCTAATTCTTGTCAATATATGACATTACCATTTCAGCGGGAAGACGTCCACAGTTAGACATAGGTTTCCCCTATGCATTTCCCCATAACGCCCGGTCCTATGCGTCTTGCATCGATCGGATTCCTACGACTTGCAGTTTAGGTCATCGGTACGTAGTCACCACTCTAGAACCCTTCGTGCACATGGCATAAAAATACGAACATATAATGTTGTCATTACCTTAGTCGCCACAACTACAATATCAAGTCCTAGATTGGTAGTAAGTACGGCCTCAGGCAAGGGACTATCGTCATCATCCCCGTTCTCGAAGTCGTCCGACAGGTTCCGGGATGACCGCTTCATGGGGGATGACGCCGTGGGCTCCAGTTCATCCCCCGGCTCCGTATACCTCTGCCATTTCTGTACTTGTTGCTTTTTACTTTGTAACCTTTGTTCTGTAAGAAAGAGAAAGGAATTTTTAAGTGTGGTTATGCAAAATTAAATGAAAAGTTTTATTCCTATGATTTTTGATGTTGCGGGTAGACATTCCTGCTGGAAAATCTGTCTGGTGACTTCTCCTGCAGGCCACGTGTTTGACTATGGGACCTGGATAGGTTTGCTGTACTATAGATCTATAATTAACAAAAAATTCAATGGGTGGTGGTGAATGGGACAACAAATGATTTACATCTAGAAATGTTCAAGACAGTAACAGATGATGAATCATAATTTCAATAAAATCTGCAAAAGGGTCGAAACCTACTGGGGCCCAGGGTCTCTTTCCGACATGAAGGTTTGGCCCCAGTGCGAAGTGTAAAGAAGGAACGGGGTTGAGTGTTTAATCAGTAAGAGTTTTACACTGTTTCCCGCTAAGCCCGAGAGCGGGAATCGTCATTGGATGATTCTTGTCTAAAAAAAAAACAGCTGTAAGAACAAATCACCTTACACACGAAACATACTGCACTCGCAGTCACAGCTAATGATACAGCAATTTCGATGAGACTACAATTAAGATTCCACTCGATGAAAAAAAGGCGGAAATTAATTCAATACAAACACATTCGCAGTTATTAACTAAACTTAGAGAACGGTATTTCGTGCAATTAACATTACAAGTGAACAAGCGAATTGACTCTGGACACTCACAGTTAATCTTAGCGAAATGGAACATTAATATTTGATATATTTGGCAGTTTTGTTTACTTTCTTTTGTATTTTGTACTCTTCGAATATATAAATACTAGCTTTTGCCCGCCCGCGTGGTATTGGGGTTGGGGTTTCCGGGATAAAAAAATGGCCTATGTCCTATTTCCGGAACTGTATCCTATGCCTGTGCCAAATTTCATCCAGATCCGTCCAGCCGTTTTTGCGTGATTGAGTAACAAACATCCAAACATCGTAACTTTCGCATTTATAATATTAGTAAGAAGTAAGATGAGTAACAATAATATCTTTATTGTTTGTTGTATCTATTTTTTCAAGCTATTTTTTTCAGACACGTAATAAATGAATATCACTCTACAACAACATACATTATTTTATCTCTTTGAGGAGCGTGTGGATCACCATGCACTGTTGACGACTGGGCTCGGTCCGGTTATTTACTGGACTGCCAGATGGTGAGCTACCCATTGCTCGACATCTGCAAACACGCGGCTACCGTGGCTGGTAGTCGGGATCGGAGTCTCGGCGACTGAGACGTGAGGACGTTCCCAAACGCTTGCAGCTTCCTACTATACTAGCATTACTGCTTCACATAAGGAAGCAACCGCCTGCCAATCGTCCTTGCTCCAAACCATAGCCTGAATCAAGCCCCAGCGCGAAAGGTAGCTGCCGCCAAATGCCTCCACGAGGATCCGACGGTGCTCCGCCCAAGCGACACGCATCACCACCATATGCTCCACCGAGTCCATCGAGCAGTCGACACAATGGTGATACCCGGGCGTTTCTGAACTCGATGCAGAAACCTCCCGAATTTGCCCTGACCGGTGAGGACCTGTGTCATGCGAAGGAGACGACGGCGTGTTGCCGCTCCAGCCACTCCTCAAAAAGGGGACTTACTGCCGTGATTATGGCGTGCTAAACTATTGGGACTTAGGCATCCTGGAGTGGAATTCCTTGCCGGAGTCTGTGTTTCCTGATAGCTACAACCCGGGTCTTTAAGTCAAGAGTGAATAGGTTACTTCTAGGTAAGCGCGCTCCATCGTCGACCGCATCGTCGCTTTCCATCAGGTGAGATAGCCGTCAAGCGCAAACCTATAATCAATAAAAAAAAATCCTCTCTAGGAGATAGAATGGGCCGTAATCCACAATGTGGGCCTAGTGCGAATTGGCGGATGACACTGCAATGTTACAGCGTTAACTAGATTGAGCGTTGCGCGTCCTGACTGAGAACATTCTGTATTTCATCCGTTAATGGACACAAGATTTCATGTTCATAAGGCTCAAACTACCAAATCTTCCGATGCTATTCCTGTTTTAACAATTAGTTTACCTGGGATGGGTTTATTAGTCGATTAATTGGCATCGGCATACATCTAAGACTACGGCCTTAATTTGGTTCACCGTCTAAATCTAGCTCAATATCTACGAGGCTCTAAGTCTATCCAGTTTCTGTACGTAGTTTTTTAAATAAAAGTCTGACATTGCTCCGCCCAAGAGCGGGTTTCGTCATTCGATGATTTTCACCTACCATAAAAAAAAAAGTCTCCGTCCACATAGGGAGAAGTTATCTGAATAGTATGCAGTTCGATCGTAATTCTTTATTGGAATCGTATGACGTTTTTAGAAGCCAAGCAGACGCCAATAATGACGTCATCAACAGACGTTAGGAGAAAACACAGGGGTAGTAGTGATCGCTATTCAAAGAATTAAAAGTTAGAAGTGCTTTACGACATCAAAAGACGTTTCAGTATCTGTTTGATACTTTTAAAGCACACAATGTTGGCGTTGCTGAAATATATTATTTATTATGGAAAGGACTTTATTGGTAAAAAAGCTTCAATCGTCTTCGAATGGGAAGAAAGTATGATGAAGGCAAATCTTTGGTACGATAAGTAGCCACGGATCAAAGCAATCAGTGGCATTGGGGCACATTAACATGTACCTATACGTACAGATAATAGGATTCAATTTATTTTTTGTATTGTTCTGCTTACTTATTAGTTTTTGTGCTGTTCGTAAATCGAAATGATTTTAATATTAATGCTTGTTTCAAGCGCGAACAATCCTAAGTCCATTCAATTTGCAGAGGTACAGTTGGTTAAATCATGGCAAAAGACGTCTGTAACATTTCATCACCAATGATAGCATCACTGCTTACCATCATTTAATATTGTAGTGACATCTCTCGCGTGGCGCCATAAGGATTAATACAGCAACGCGCAATAAAATTCTCCGCGCGATTTAAACATATACGACAGCCCGAAGTTACCGGGCAGTAGCCTACCAGACATAACACGTGTCTGGTCGGAGAATCCTCCCGTTTCAACGGAGATGTGTCGGATTTTACTCTTTGTTCAAAATTTGACGTTGATGTACTTTTGGATTTTTTTTTACCCTTGCAAGCCTAAACGTAATTTTGTAAATCACACTACATTATTTTTTTTGCATCGACACTGCAGTGAATTAATTTGTCTCGGCCGGTTATAAATGATTAGAATTCGCCAAGAATATATTTAAGTAGATTATAGATTTTCAAGTTATTTCAATGATAAATAAAAAAGACATTGTAAAAATATCTTCTTCATAACGCAACAAGCTATTCGGTATCGATCGCGCGCCGTCTCGACTTATTTCAAGCGTTGTGACAACGGATGTGTTTTGGCAAGATGGTCCTATAAAGTCATTCCAAAGCTAATCGGTTCCGGCTTGCGCTGCGTTTAGCATAAATACAAGGTTTCTTTGAACTTGGGTGTGTGGGATTGTTAGAAATTGTTTCCGTGGCTCTGGAAAGCAGAAGGCTACTAAAAGAATACAAATGGGTTTCAACCAGTAACAGTACACTTTGATGACTGTCAGACTTTTTTTCCTCGGGAAGAGTCCGTCCGAACTTGTCTATTTTGCTACTTTCTTGCGGTCTATTTAAAGGATTTTAGGACGACGATTTCATCACAGCTAATCATCAGGTAAGAAACGTAGTCAAGCACTAATTTATATTATTTAAACTCTTGAGCCCCACGCGACATGCACACCTATTGTCTTTCTTTTGAAAGGTTAAAAAAAAGACTCAGAACCACGTGGAAATATTTATAGTCAGTTGGAAAAGTCAAAAGTTTTTGTTTGTTGTTACGAGACTCTAGAAAGAGAGAAGGCCTTTACAACATCTTGGGAGATTCTTACCCTAAAGACCACAAACCCAAAATTAAATATATTTTATTTTAATTTTGCAGTCAGATTAAACGCACACAAATACGTTTTAAAAACAAATGACTAATTATTATTAGTCATTTGTTTTTAAAACGTATTTAGAGTCATAAGATCGAAGACTCAAGACAAAACAAAATAATCGCCAGCTATTAATAAAATATTTAGTAATAATGATCACGGATAAATATAATGACAAGCACGACCTTTGTCCGTGGCGATACGTCAACGTCTGGCGTAAAAGAAAATAAGTTAAACAACAAAGCAAAATATAATTATATTCGCGTAGAGATCTGTTAGGCAAACGCGCGAAGTAAAGCCCTTGTTATTTTATGTTTTGTATCGACAATATCGACAGCGACATCTAGCGAGAACTGTATAAGGTTTAGATATGTTCGTTTTTCAAATATAATTTAGTTCTTGTCTGTCAATCAAGCGTTTCATTTATTAGAGGTTATGGGCCCAGATTTTTTAGTTTTTCTCGCAATTTTCTTGGATATTCCTAGTGGAAATAGACTTTGCAGATTGAGATAAACTGTGTTAACGCTGTAACTGTGAAAATGACGACGAATTATCTTGTCAGTGTGCCTAAATTGAAAGGACGTGAAAACTACAGTGAATGGGCTTTTGCGGCTGAGAATTTTCTAGTGCTGGAGGGATTGTCTGATTGCATCAAGTCGGAGACTGTACCAGCAGAAATAGGAGCAGCAGGTGACGCGAAAACCAGAGCCAAACTGATTATGACATTACATTCGTCGCTTTATGTGCATGTAAAAGGTGTACAAACGACACATGAGCTGTGGAAGAACACTGCACAGACGTCAAACTTGTCAAAGTCAAAACCAAAAGTCATTAGATGCTACAAATGTAAACAAACAGGACATTACCGCAATCAGTGTACATTTTCGGACAAAAATGCGTCGAATACAAATAAAAATGAGCGTACAAGAAGTAACGCGTTTAGCGCCGTGTTCCTGAATGGTGAATTTTGTAAAAGTGACTGGTATATTGATTCCGGGGCGAGTGTTCATCTTACCGCGAACGAAGAATGGTTGTCAAATGTGTCGCGAGATGTTGTGATCAAAGAAATTGTCGTGGCAAATAAAGATAAAATACCAGTAATATGTACTGGAGATGTGCAGACTACGACAAAGACGCATGCCTGTGAATACGATATTACAGTGGAAGGTGTATTATGCGTGCCGAAGTTGACTACAAACCTGTTGTCTGTTAGTCGACTTATTTCAAAAGGAAACAAAGTTTCATTCAACAATAATGGATGCAAGATTTTCAACCAAGCAGGAGTATTAGTGGCTACAGCGAGTCTGTTGAATGGTGTGTATAAACTAAACATGCCTGAGTGTTGTTCATCGGCTGCAGTGATAGTGTCCAGTGAAGTTTGGCATCGACGTCTAGGTCATGTCAACAGCCAGTACTTGAACAAGATGCAAGATGCTGTACAGGGATTGACACTTGATAGTAAGACTGATATATCAAAGTCATCATGTGTTGCATGCTGTGAGGGGAAGCAGAGCCGCTTACCTTTTCCCAAAGAAGGTAACAGAAGTACTGAGTTGCTACATATTGTGCATACTGATCTCTGCGGACCAATGGAAAACCTATCTCTAGGTGGTTCTAGATACTTTATGCTGTTCATAGATGATTTTAGTCGTATGACATACATTTATTTTTTGAAAAGTAAAGATGAGGCATTTACTTGTTTTCAACAGTATAAAGCAGAGGTTGAGAATCAACTTAATTGCAGCATAAAGATCTTGAGAAGTGACAACGGGACAGAATTCTGCAACAGTAAGTTTGACAATTTTTTGAAGTCGCATGGGATCGTACATCACAAAACGAACCCATACACTCCCGAGCAGAATGGCCTCTCAGAACGATACAATCGGACTGTCGTTGAGAAAGCCAAGTGTCTACTGTTTGATGCAGGTCTCGAGAAAAGGTTTTGGGCAGAGGCGGCACACACAGCAGTGTACTTACAGAACAGGACTGTGACCGCATCATTAAATTATAAAACTCCTTTCGAGATATGGACAGGCAGAAAGCCTGATGTAAGTCATCTTCGTGTTTTCGGTAGTACAGTCATGGTACATGTGCCGAAACAAAAAAGATTAAAGTGGGACAGAAAGTCTGATAAATGTATCCTTGTCGGCTATTCCAATGAGGTCAAAGGGTACAGGATTTACAACCCGAAGTCTAATGCCGTTACTACCAGTCGAGATGTTATAGTGTTGGAGAAGATGGAGACAGAGAGTGATCTGAAGGTACAGGAAAATTGTTCAGATGAAGTGAATATGGTTCCAGTGGAGGAAAAAGACTTGACACCTCAGGAAGATTCACTTGAACAATCAGAGAGCTTGAACACAGATGACAGCAGTGAACTATATGTACCTTGTGAAGAAGACACACTAGATAGCTCTGAGTCTGGTACAACAGACAGTGAAGACTCCATTATATTGAACAATGTCAACATAACATCTGGTCCCCGGCGTAGGCAACAGCCAGACAGATATGGATTTGCAAGTGCTTGTATAAAAGATGACAACATGTTTGCGGATGAGATATCCTTGCAGGAAGCCTTGGAAGGTCCAGAGAGAGAACATTGGTTAGCGGCAGTACAGGATGAACTACAGTCATTCGAGAATAATAATGCATGGGAACTCGTAGATATACCAAAAGATGGTACTACAGTGCAGTGCAAGTGGGTGTTACGAAAAAAGTACGACAGTGAAAACAATGTGCGTTACCGTGCTCGTTTGGTCGCAAAGGGCTTCACCCAAAAATATGGTGTAGATTACACAGAAACATTTTCGCCTGTAGTGAGACATACAACCCTTCGACTATTATTTGCATTGTCTGTAAAGTTAGGTATGGATGTTCACCATTTAGATGTCAAGACTGCGTTCTTGAATGGTGATTTAGAGGAAACCATTTACATGAAAATACCAGATTGTTATAACAGTAGTAGTTCAGATCATAAAGTATTGAAACTTAAAAAGGCCATTTATGGACTTAAGCAAGCCTCTAGAGCTTGGAATAAAAAGGTTGATGATTGTTTGATCAGTAATGGTTACAAAAGGTCAAAAATAGAACCATGTATGTATACAAGGGATATGAATAATTGTAAGACCATTGTGACAGTCTATGTCGACGATTTCTTTATATTTTCCAATGATATAATTGAAACTAATAACTTGAAACAGATTTTATCTAATAATTTCATTATTAAGGACTTAGGTGAAGCTAAATTATGTCTTGGAATGAATGTAACCTTCAATAAAGATAAAGGATATGTAACTTTGAGTCAGGAAGCTTATATTGATAAACTTTTAAGCAGATTCAATTTAAGTGATTGTAAGACTGTTGACACTCCGATGGAGGTCAAATTAAATGTAAATAAAGGTCCAGTAGGGGCAAATAGTCATGTGCCTTATCAACAACTAATTGGTAGTTTGATGTACCTGTCAGTATTAACTAGGCCAGATATTAGTTACTCTATAAGTTTTTTAAGTCAGTTTAATAATTGTCACACAAAAGAGCATTGGGAATATGCAAAGAGAGTATTAAGGTATTTGAAACGAACTAAATGTTATGGAATAAAATATTGTAAAGAAGGTAATTCAGAAATAACAGGCTATGTAGATGCTGATTGGGCTTCTAACTCTGAAGATAGGAGATCATATACTGGAATGTGTTTTTTGTTATCTGATGGTGTAATATCATGGGAATGTAGAAAACAGAAATGTGTAGCTCTCTCTAGCACTGAATCAGAGTATATTGGTCTATCTGAAGCATGTAGAGAAGCATTATATCTTAAGGAATTACAATATGAAATAACCAATAAGATGTACGCTATTAGCATATTTAATGATAACCAAGGTGCGCAGAAGTTGTGTGCAAACCCAGCATTTCATAAACGTACAAAGCATATCGATATTAGATATCATTTTTGTCGTGACCTAGTAAGAGATAAAATTGTTAAGGTGCTGTATTTGCCAACAGCTGATATGCCAGCTGACATCCTTACTAAAAGTTTATGTTCAGCAAAACATTATAAGTTTATGTTGCTTCTTGGCATAGTTTGTATACAATAATTTTGTATAGAATTGTTTAGTGAATATTGCGATAAGTAGGGGTGTTATTTTATGTTTTGTATCGACAATATCGACAGCGACATCTAGCGAGAACTGTATAAGGTTTAGATATGTTCGTTTTTCAAATATAATTTAGTTCTTGTCTGTCAATCAAGCGTTTCATTTATTAGAGCCCTGCGTTCAAATTTGAGGTTGGAGTTAACACTAATGATGTCACAGAGTAGATACCCTACACTCGCATTTTTGAACGCAAACGTCAAGTTCTATTGTCTATGGCTCACTGCAACCTACCCTGCTCAAGATGGGTGTGAGTGAGTGTCAACCTAAGTGACTTCAACGGTTGAAGACACTTGGTTTACCTCTAGGGTAGCTACCCGAGTCATAAAATAACGACTCTGGGTAACAACTCTACATTATTCTGGTCATTTTTTAACCCAGCAAAGCATGGGTATTCAATCGCCTCCGGTTAGACTAGAAGACAATATAAAGCTAGTTGTGAAAAGGCTATGAAGAATTTTTTTAAGGTAAAAAAAATCTGCCAATGACATCTTGGGCGGAGCGGGAAACATTGTCAGACTCTTACTGACTAAACAACCCTTCTTTGCTTTCCCCACTGGGGTCACGCCTTCCTTTCAAAAAGGGACCCTTAGGCTCCAGTAGGCTTTGAGCCTTTTGTGGTGTCCCTACGAAGGCTTGGGAGGTGATTGATTTAGCGATAAATTATTGATCTAACAAATGTACGTATGAAAACCGTCATATGTTATGATTATAAAAGTAAATACACCTGCGGATGAAAGGACTACTCCTACTTTTGGTAACGGTCCTCAAGCAGACAAGCGTCGAATGTGAAGCATATTCTGTGAGCTACGGAACGCTACAGTGAGTGTGGCCCCACATGCTCTTGGCCGGTTTTTATCTTTATACGTATACTATATAGTATAAATCTGCACATATTTTAGTTTATAAGTATATAATATATAAATAGAGATATTTTTTTATTAAACAAGAACTTTTAGAAAAGGCAGGTTAATCTGAAGGTAATGTTACGTTATTTAAAACCCACATGAATTTATTCCCATTACATTTATTACAAAGAGAATATGCGAGAGTCGTGAATGCTTCCCACACTGCAAATTAGTCACCCCTATCCTATCACCCCTGTCCTCCAATAAAATGTCGCGTAAAACCACCCACTCCCTGATGTTTACGATTGCACCACGGATATAACTCCGATGAAATTCTTACTCAATGGTTGTAGGTCAAAGTCAAATGCCAAGGTCAATAATATAACAGCACTAGTGTGTTGCCAGGTCCAATTGGATATATATAGCTATATATATATATAGCTTTTTTGAGGAAGTGGGAAGCTTTTGCCCACGGCTCCGCTCACGATATCTGATTACTCTATTCTCCTCTCCTCTACTCCACCCTATCCCACTCTACCCTATTTTTGTTTTTCATTAGAACCTTCTCTTGACAATAACAAACACAACAGAAAAAGATTTGGTAAAATTGGTCCAGACGTTGTTGAGTTATGCGCTTAAAAACACATTTTGCGATTTATTTTTATATTTGCTATAAACTAATGCTTGACTGCGATCCCACTTGATGGTAAGCAGTGATGCAATCATACTTTAGTATATCCTTTGCTTTTTAGTGTATCCATAGTCACTTTAAATGTGCCTGTAGGTCGTGCAGCAAAGAGAATTAGTCATTAGTCACCTGGCAGGCATCGGCCCAAGTGTGATTTTTAACGCATTATCACTCGCGACATAGTAATGCGAAATGCAACTGATTTAATAGTTACATTTTAATTTTTGTTAATTATAATGGTTGTTCAAAAATTAATAATACGACTACAATTTCGGCGAGTATCAACCCTTACGTTGTTTTAACCTCTACAATCTGGACTAAGCGTTTTGTTTCGTCGTTTATATCGCGAAGGACTGGAACAATTTGCCTGCTGCGGTCTTCCCATCCGATTATATTTTGGGTGTCTTCAAGGCCAGGGAGAATAGGCTCTTAATAAACTTGTGGGCCAGGAAGAATAGGCTCTTAATAAACTAGTGCCGCCATCAATCACCATCAACCGTTACATCATTGCTTACCATCAGGTGGGATGGGTTTTATTTCATTTGGTTGTTAAGAGCATTTCATGATCAGTTAGTAACGATGTACGTAATGTATTTATGAGGTGACCTTGTGTATGTTCAAGGCCTGACCTGTTAACCTCCACTGCGGTAAGGCCTGCTCACATATTCCTGGATGTACTTTATTATTTAACAAGCGGCTCTCGAAAATCTCGGCTTATATACCCAGAGACCGAGATATTTTCTGTTACTTCATTACGTCATAAACAGGTCAGCAAAATTTTCATTTTTTAGTTGGAATAAGGTTCGAATGGTACACCCACATACTTTTTCATAATTTTTAAACATATTTTAAAATCGAAACCTTCACCGCTGCTGTCTATCCGTTCGCGATGAACTCAAAAATAAATGAACTGATTTCCATGAGGTTTTCACTAATAGACAAAGGGGTTAATGAAGAAGGTTTAGATAAAAGAAAATTTCAAGAAATTCTAACACCTTTACGAAGATGAGGCGAGTTGCTAGTAAAATAAATTTAAACTTTTTTTTTTTATTTCGATTAATCGCACTAGAAATAACACTTGTTTCGTGGGTGCGTTCACAAATATGACAAGACACCGAGACCTGGGACACCTATCTGTGTAGAACCGGGAATCGACCTCGCTACACACAGCACAGCAGTCAACAGCTCAATCACTTTGACGTCGTGCCTTCTAAAATCCTAAACCCACTTCTAACTCAATGAAATCTCAATCGATAAGTATCAAAACATTGCTTAATAATGACATCATACCCATTTCTAATATGATATTAATAAAACTACGCGTCAACCGGACTGTCCGGTTGCCTTGGCATAGATAAAAAACAACGTAACTATAGTAAACAAACAAATCGATGGTGAACAGTTTAGTGTAAGTAGATTATGACCAGCTTATCGACAAATAGTTGAAGCCAATCGTCACTAGACCGCATGGCTAGTAGGCTTGGCTTTATAATCTTCGGGAAATGAGATGATCAGACCAATGAAAAAAAACCGGGCTAGAGCGTGTCGAGCCGCGCTCAGTGTAGAGTTCCGTAGTTTCCCGTCCGTCACAAATGTCTCACAATGTAAAAGAACCCTTAAAATACGACTTTAGATCACGATGCAGCACAAACTGCAGTGCCATCATACGGAAAATTGGGTTACTAAGTTATAGAAACTAGACGGGTTATGTATTTTGGTTTTGCGGTGGTAGTCAACAGGTCCGCTTATATCCGCCTATGTACCTCTACTGTACATAAATATTGAATAAATAAATAAATACATGCCCGGTTGCACACCCCTAACCATTCAAATCACAGACACTATAAATAAATATCCTACTAATATAATATATGTCCTACTAATATAACTTATGCGACAACTATATTAGCGATACCAATTTGGTTCGACAAAAGCTCTTACTTAACCACAGCTCAAAGCTCATTCATCCTACAAATACGTCCATTAATGTCTGCGCTTGCGAGTATGACTAAGTGCTTGTTTACGGAGACGAGCCACGTTGGGCTTTGTATACTCGCACAAAAACAAAGGTTAAAAAAGCCAATAACATTTGTTCACAGCAATAACAACTGATAATGGCCACGAAGGAGATGGCGCGATGAGCTAGACAGATTCCTTCCGAACTGGCAAGAGGAAGCGCGGGACCGCGATGGATGGAAGGAGTGGAGGGAGGCCTTTGCCCAGGAGTGGGCCAGAATAGGCTAACAAAAAAAAGGCTTTTATTTTTTTAAACCATTTTTTTTACGAGTACACTAGCGCCAAAGTGCGCAGAGCCTAACTTCAGGTTCGCCAGGTTAGAACGGATGTACTGCGGGCCAGCATTAGGATCGATCGGCATTGTCGTTAGGACACTATGTTTACCTTACAACAGTAACGCTTTTTTCGATTAGAATGAACTTAAATAGCAATGGTACATACTTTGATTAAATAAATCTATACATATAAAAGGAGAAACTGACTGACAAATCAACACGCAAACTACTGGGAGTAGGAGCGTGAAATTTTGCAAGCCTTGTGATTTTTTTTTCCTTTTATGACGTAGGTGAACACTAAGAAAGAATTTACCAAAATTCACCCCCGAAAGCGATGAAACGTGTGTCCAAAGTTTGTGCGCAAAACCTATTTCTACGCGGGCGAAGCTGCTAGCATAAAGCTAGTTACATGATATTTTGAAAAAAAAAAAAAAACGATTTTAGGCTACTCCCTTATAAAACACAAATTTCATATGTAAGGACCTAATATTCTCTATCTTACTTTAACCATAACTCAAAGCTCATTCATCGTATAATTACGTCCATTAATGTTTGCGTTTCCGAGTATGACTAAGCGAAGCTAAGCGACGATTGAATCAGGTGGACGCAGCGACCGTATCCAACCGCCCATGTCAACATTACACTGCGGAACAGCATTAGGATCGATCCGCATTGCCGTAAGGACATTACGCTTAGCTTACAAACAGTAACGATTTTTTTTGTGTACATATTTTATTTTTCGAAGTGATATGAAAGAAAAGGGAGTTAGTGATAGTGTGACGGGTGACAGGACAGAGTGGAAGAAAAAAAACATGTTACGCCGACACCAAGTAATATGGGATAAGGGTAGGATGATGATGATTTTATTTTTCAAAGAAATAAGCTAATTTTGTTGATTCTGTTTTGCTTACATCGAGGGCCTGGAACAGTTTGCCGGCTGCAGTCTTTCCGTCCGATTATAATTTAGATGTCTTCAAGATTAGAGTGAATAGGCTCTTGTAAACTAGTGCACCTCACCATCAACGATTGCATCACTGCTTGCCATCAGGTGGGATCGCAGTCAGCACTAATTTATAGCAATCAAAAAATGTGTTGGAATTCAGCATTTCGGGGGAATATTGGCTTTCAAAACTTAATAAGACAGAAAAGAAACTGCGGACTTCTTTGTACATAAAAAAGCGATAACTGTACGATTTACAATTCATAATGAACTTGATGTGAAACCATCTATCGGTAATTTTTGGGCAGGATCTTCGCGAGTGAAGTTTAATGGCTAATATAATTATAAATAATAATATAATTATTTAAAAATGTAGTTAATATGTTTTAAATGTAAATAAAGGATATAATTACAATTCTAAAATGATTCGTAGTGGTTACTGTGATGTAAAGTTGGTGAATATTGAATCTCAAGTGTCTGCACAATTAGACAAGATGTAAAATCATTGCAAAAAGCGCGATTTCGGTAAAAATAAAACTTTGAGGTTTATATAAGTATTGACTACTTCAGTAAAAAGAAAAAGAAGGCTACTCAATACATGTCATTTGATGCCAAATATTGTAAATCTATACTAATATTATACTAATATTATAAAGCTGAAGAGTTTGTTTGTTTGTTTGTTTGTTTGAACGCGCTAATCTCAGGAACTACTGGTTCGAATTGATAAATTCTTTTTGTGTTGAATAGATCATTTATCGAGGAAGGCTTTAGGCTATATAGCATCACGCTGCGACTTATAGGAGCGAAGAAATAATGGAAAATGTGGAAAAAACGGGGAAAAATATTCATCTTTGAGGGCTTTCGTTGCGTGCGCTGCGAAAACGGTTCAAGATAACAAAAAAATATGTATGAAGGAATTATTTCTTTTAAAATGATCTAAAAAAATGTCCGCGACAGTATATGTCTATCTTTTAAGATTAACTCACTAGAACCGTTTTAATGGGAATCAAATTTGGCCGAAATTAATGCATTATTACCAATTATTTGGTAGAGTTGTATCAACATAGTAATATTAAACTTTATCCAAATAAATGTGTTGTTGATTCAAAGTATGTACTTAATTATGAACAAAATTAATAATAAAATTAATAATTAATAAAATTGTCTTTGACATCACTTATTTTCAATGAACATCTTAGAAGATATTACAATTTTAAAATAACTCCGATATAAAATTCACACGTGCCGCATTGTGTGCAAAACATGACGCTGCGCCTGGCCGGCGGGCGACGATAGGGGTTGCTTGCGCGCGACGCGGAGGGTTTTTTTTTTTTAAGGTAGGTAAAAATCATCCAATGACGAATCCCGCTCTTGGGCGGAGCGGGAAACAGTGTCAAACTCTTACTGACTAAACAACCTACCCCGTTCCTCCCTTGCCTTATTCCCAGAGTCCCGGTATAACGCTTTCGCACCAACCCTCGGCTGCAGAAGGCTTCGACCCTGAAGGGCCCCATACACATATACAATTTGCTGACAACACCTTGAGGCGCGCGGGAGCAGTGCGCGCCGTCGACGACTTCGTCTCGGTCTGGACTGTTACCAGACAACGGCTACGGCGAGGACGATGTTGCCCTTGCCTTATGCGGCCGCCCTTCTCCTTTACAAGCATTACTGCTTCGCAGAAGGAGGCGACCGCTTGCCATTCTTCTTTGCTGCGGACCATGGCCTGAACCAAGGCCCGGCGCGAGAAGTCGCCGCCGCCGATCACCCCCACGAGGACACGGCGATGCTCTTCTCAAGCGGGGCACACCTCCACCATGTGCTCCACCGTGTCCTCTGTGCTGGCCACTCAGTGGCGACACCCGGGCGTCTCTTCCGCATGAATCCGGCGCAGGAATCTCCTGAACTTCCCATGTCCGGTGAGAACCTGCGTCATGTGGAAGGTGAGGACGCCGTAATCTCTATCCAACTACGCCTCAAAGAAGGGACTTACCGCCGAGATTATGGCGTGCCCAAGGGGGTGTGTGGCTCTATGAAGTACTTTTAGATAATTATGTTCTTTTAAAAACCAAATTGTCTAAAATAATAACAGAAATTGACACGGGCAAAGTCGTGGGTAACAGCTATAATTTATAAAGCTGAGGTTGTTTGCAAAAATAAATATGATGCCCAAAATAACTATTCCACGCGGACGAAGTCGCGGGCACAGCTAGTGTATTATAACCGTATGCAATGCCTTTGCGAAGAATCAGCTTAGAAACATAAATGTCTAACATTATAATTTACATTCTAAGCTTTACACACAATATCAGTATTTACATCCGTAAACACTAAAATTCCATAAATATATCGTTACTTGTAGCCAATCAAACCGGTGGTAACTGGTTTCCCACGACAGGTGTGGCGACATAAATTAAATATAAACTTGCCAAGTGTGAATCAAACTCACACTCGGAGGGTTCCGTAGTGCAATATAGAGATCTAGGAAGACACGCCGAGCAAGCTAACGTTTCTTGTATGGGAACTCCCTGTAGTTTTAACCAATATTTTAATGTAATTATTTGTTGTTGTAGCGCCAATAGAAGTTCACATTCTATGAAAATTTCAACTCTCTACCGTTTACAGCCTATGAAATGCATCCCACTGACAGATGAACAGAGAGTGGAAGGTTTTGTTTTAAGTTGGGCAAAAGCTATGCAATGTATTTCTCGCCCTTGTGCTCGGCGGGAGATAGTGTCAGACTTTTGCTGACTAAAAAACTACCCTGTTTCTTCTTTGCCTTCGTTTCGGGGTCCTAGTGTTCACTTTCACATTAGCCATAGCGCCAGGAGGCTTTGATCCTTCTACGTACGCGGTCGCCACTCCAAAGCGGACGCTTTAATAGGTATAGTACCTTTAATACCTTATACTAGTGTCTAGGCCAAAAAAACAAAGTGGAACCCTAATATAAAATGTAAGTAAACTAATAAACAAAAGCTGTACAAATCAAACGGGTCGCTTTGTATTCAACCTGCGATATCGCGTCGTCGTGACGTAATGGTTGACTCACGAACAAGAAATAGACGTTACTGGGGATACCATTAAGTTTCTTATAAGATTTTTATCGGCACGACTTTGTTATCCGCTAATAAGGATCGGATTTTTAACCGTTGTTTGCTGTTTTCGTGATTGAAATTGTCGAGCGAGATAAAGAAGAATTTATTACTACGAGAGAGTGAATGTGCCTATATTTCTGGCTATCTTGAGGAGTTGTTTCCCCAGGATCAAAACTAATTTTAGACTACTTCTGTATACAACATTAGTTTTAGTACATGCGAAACCTGAAACTCATGTCTAGTATTTTTTATGTAAAGAATCTATGTACAAAATTTCATGACTGTATCATGAAAAAACAAAGTTATAAGCTTGTTATGCCACCTTGCTGTCCGCAAAAATACATGGTCACCGGGCGATCCGGGCGACTAAGGGGTTTATTTGCTCCCGCACCCAGACGTACGCTGTCGCCTAGTGCCCATTATGACGTGTGTTGTGCTTATTGTCAGTAGTGTCCAACTTGTCAGTTTTTTTTTTAATTTTTTCGGGATAAATATAACATGGTATAAAGTTTATTGGAATCGATTCAGTTAGGTACCTACTGATTTTGAAACAACTATATTAATTCGCATATAAGTGCTAAAAACTAAACCTTCTGACTCATCAAAATTAATCTAATCACTTGGACTTATAGCAACAGAAAGCTTTCATGAATCAAGACTATACATACATATATACACTCTACACCAGCTGACTTATTGCTCACTTCCTTCCTAATCATATCTATTTTCGCAGTTTGCAAAATCATCATCACTTCCGCCGAAATACGTCCACTGTTGGAAATACGCCTCCCATAACTGTCGTGTATCCATTGGATTCCCGCAACCTCAACAGGTTATCGGTCCACCTTGTGGGAGACCTTCCAACGCTGCGTCTTCCGATACGTGGTTCCAGAACTTTTCGTCCCTAATGCCCATCTGTTTTGCGTACAGTGTGCCCTGCCCACTGCCACTAATGTTTGCGTTTCTCCGAGTTCTTAAAAGACAGAAGGACTGTCTTTTACCTATATCGATTTTACCACTTTTGGGTAAAAGCTTCATTATGAGTTAAGTTTATTTCTCTGTCTTCGTTTTGGTCCACTATGTACCCAGTATTCAATTGGATCTAGTCAGCGGATTATTTTTCTTAGGGTGGGCAAAAATGATCCAGTGACATCCCGCTCTTGGGCGAAGCGGTAAACAGTGTCAGACTCTTACTGACTAAACACCCCACCTCCATCCTTCTTTGCCTTTCGCACTGGGGCCGAGCCTTCCTTTTAGAAAGAGACCCTGGGCCCCAGTAGGCTTCGACCTTTTTTCAGTGTCTACGATCCAATCAGTGGTAACTTGTAAAGCTTACTCTTCATCACCATCTTCTTGCCTGTTTTGGATAGAGTAGGCAATGGTTATCAGCAACCTTGTTTCTCATATGGATATTTTCATTTCTGATGTGATCCATACTCATTGCCTCCGCAAAAGCTGACAAGTATTCTAACGATATTCTCGAAAGCATTGTGTGACATTTTTCTCTACTTATTGCGTTTGCAAGCCAATCCCTTTAGAAAGCGTCTACGTCATCTCACTAGTGCTTTATTGCTAGACAACGCACGTCCTAGGTCATTTGCAGTGTAACTACGAGTGCACATGTCGATTGCATTTCTATCATAACTATACAAGACTCTTGACAACATGGCAAAAAATATGGTGGGTAAAATTTATTCAATGACAAATACCACCCTTGGGCAGAGGGAAATAGTGTCACTCTTACTGACTAAACAACCCTCCCCATTCCTATGTTGCTTTTATACCAGGGTCAGCGCTTCTTTTCAGACGCGAACCCTTGGCCTCAGTAGGCTTCGATCCATCTGCAGAGCAGTACGGTTTGTTGAAAGCTGCTTGAAGCGCGCAGGAACATTGCGCGTCGTCGACGACTTAAAAGTATTTGAATTGGCCAACAAGGTAAATCCGAAATTTTGGAAAAAAAAATATTTTTCTCCTAATTGCTCCCCCCACTACAATTTACTCCTGTATCGTGAGGGCGTTCGCAAACATATAAACTCACATACGCAAGCCACCCAGAATCGGAACACCTATGTATCTATAGACCATACAAATATTTGTTCCGCGCGGGAATCGAACCTGCAGCGCAGGACCCAATTGCTCAACCACTGCGTCAATCGTACCATCAGCATATTGATTCACATGTGACTTGGACAAACTTCTATATTATGTACTTATAGTACACAATTACTTTGAAAGTTTGAGAATGGGTAGAAAAGTACCGTACTATGTGAAAGGTAACTATTATTTTTTTGTTAACACGCGAATAAAACCGGAAACAAGAATGTGTATCACAAAAACACGAGTGTTTAAAATGGGCTCCCTAACTAATAGCTTGAAGCGCGAAAATTACTAGCCTTACTTAACAGTAACTTAGCGTAACTTAATTCGTCACAAACAACTTAGAGCAACTTAACTCGTCTGGAAGGTCAAGTTTAGGACTTCAAAGGGATGCAAAGTTAAACAAGGGGTGAGAACCAGTTTTGTCCAAGGCTAAATGAGGACAAAAAGAACAACAAATTGTGGTCAGGATGGTAAGGTAAATTTTAAAGTTTTGTTTTCCTATTACGTAATAGAAGTAAATATACGTAAATTGCAAAGAGACAATTCCACAGATTTTTTTATGGTGGGAAAAATCAACTAATGACGAATTAGCAGCCCTTGGATGGAGCGGGAACAGTGTTTGACCCTTACTGACTAAACGACCCAATGTGGTGGGTCGTTTAGGTCCTTTTACGACAGGTTTCTCATACCGTGGTCGGACCTTCCCTTCAGAAACCGGATCGGGGACCACTAGGCTTCGGCCCTGCAGTTGTGCTTCAACTTCTGCTGACAACTGCTTGAGGCGCGCGGGAACAGGACCGTTACCAGACGACCGGGTGGCGAGCTACCCATTGCCCGCTGCCTGCGCCTACGACGACCGGAATTTGGGATCGAAATCCCGGCCGCGTCTGGGGCGCACGTTCACTTATTTTAAAACTGTATAATGTCTTGACAGGTTTTACGTTAAAAGGGAATATTATCGTAAGTCTTCGCGTAGCGCAAATTGCTCCGATGGCAAAATTGTCACTTTGCTTGTAGAGTGTTGTAAGATGAAACTTTATACAATCGAGTTTGTAGTCATAGTAATTATTTTGTAATTAGAGTATGGAGTAGGCAACTATATATACCATGACCTTATGCACTTTGCAGAATAATGCAGTACATCTGCTTAATTTAAATTGTACTTATAACAGCGAAAGTTTGTGTGTATGTTTGTTACTTCTTAAAGCTCAAACAGCCGAAGGGATTTGGATGAAATTAGGCACACTTTTTATTTCGGAAATATATTCCCTAGTTTGTAATTATTATCTACGTTCATGTGGGCGATGCCGCCGGCAACAGTTTTATTTCTTTATAGAATTGTGCATTTTGTTCCACAACCAGCTTTTGCTGGCGGCTTTGCTCGTGCTAGATTTTTAAGTCTTATTGTTGTGTTGTTCCAGGACATGGTCTATCCATGTACAAAGTTTCATCGAAATCCGTTCAGCTGTTCGAGCCTGATGAAGTTATAAACAACACGCACAAACGTTAGCCTTGATATTAATAATGTGATGTGGGAACGGAACAGATGGATTATATAAGTATGTAAAATATTAAGCAGATTCGAGATAGATTTTGCAAATGTATATAAAGATGAAATAACGTATTTTGCCAAGAAATGTGAGGACATAACCCTGAATAAAACATTAATTGCGTTATACTTGCACAAGCAACGCACGTTTATGAACAGACTAGATGTTGACAACGGCTTTGCCTGCGTTTTTTTTTTTTATGGTGGGTAAAAATCATCTAATGACGAATTTGGGTGGAGCAGGAAACAGTGTCAGACTCTTACTGACTAAACAGTCCACCCCGTTCCTTATTTATTACGGTGGGATTCGTGATTAGATCATTTTTAACTACCATAAAAAACCTGTTCCTTATTTGCCTTTCGCACTGAGGCCTTGCTTTCAGAAAAAGACCCTCAGCCCCAGTAGGCTTCAACCCTTTTGCAGACCCTACAAACCCCATAGGTTCTGATATCTAACTCTTGTATCAAAAGACCTTGGGAGGATAAGAATATCAATTCGAGTACACTGCATCCACCTTGAATGGTTAATGAGGATGCAACTGCGCGTGAGTCATCTAAGAGATAATGAGAGATGCGCGCTCATTGTCGCTTCTATGCAACTTTTATATATATATTTTTTCTCTTCTGTGCTTATCTGCAATCAGTTATTACTATAAGCAGATGTCTTAAAGGATTGATACAGGTTGAGTGTGTCCCCCAGCGAGGACAACTACTCATAATTCGACGTTTGGTAAATGCAACGTCTCTCATGGCGATATTGACAAGATGTCCTTTCTTCTAAGGCGTTTATGGTAGGAACTTTTATATGACATACTAACTTTTGAGCTTATGGCGAACGCCGGCGTTCGCACACTTATTGGCTTTCTATTACGTCTCTATGGTATTCAAAAGGTTAGTGATTAGCTGCTAGTTAGTGTATCTAACATAGCATAGCGGGGCCCTGGGGTCGAGGCTAGGAAGGAACGGGGTAGGTTGTTTAATCAGTAAGAGTCTGACACTCTCTTCTGATCCACCCAAGGGCGGGATTCGTCATTGGATGATTTTTATTTTTTACCTATTTAAATAAACTATTTGAGTTTGAAAACTTGGAAGCCCAAATAGTACAATATTTCACGTTCATAGTCCCAGTAGTTTAGGCTGTGCGTTGATATGACAGTTTCTTCTTTCTGTATAACGATTACTCGCTTCTGCCAGCAGCTTCACCCGCGACAATGTCGGTTAACCCGATTTTCATGGGATGGAGTTTCGTAAAATCCGTTCTTAGGGGACGTCTACACCCTAAAAGGAATCTATCTGCTATGAGTTTGTAGGTGATATAGGTTCTGAGACTTCTTAATAATTCATTGAGTGGTATTTCACTTTTGTATATCTATATTAAATTTCTCTCAAAGGTAGATAAAAATGGACTGCAGAATCTTTGGTCTTAACGCTAAGGAAGGGCGACTGAAGGAACACGGACAAGTTTTAGTCAGTAAAATCTGACACGCCATCACACTCTACCCAGAGTGAAAGAATTTATTTAAAAACTACAATGTTTACCGAGATTTTATGTAAATGAAAGTTTTTCAGGAAGATAATACTGTTTTATCTTATTTCTCTTATCATTTCATTGATCATCAGATCTGTTACTAGATTGAGTTGCTCATAGAATCAGTTCAGTACTGGGATTTACTCAGTACAATGCACTTAGAGCGCCTTCCAATCTGCAACGTGCCGCGCGACAGCAGCGCGTCTGTCGCGCGTCATTTATTTATATGAAATAACAAAGCAACACGACAGCTGCGCTGTGTGGCGGCCAATTTGAACGCGCACTTAGTCTCATCTCAAGTTTTGCCAATGCGAAATGTAACACAGTGTAGTAGGTGTTAAAAAAACGTGCACTGTTGGAGATAAGTAGGCCTCCTCAAGTCGCCACAACAACTTAATGCGCATCCATTGGGTTCCCGCGACCTTCATCAGGACATCAGAAATGGTCCAGTTTGGTAATGGTGGAATACTTACACAAATCAAAGCCACTGTTCGTTGTTCGTTCTGTTTCTAATTTTATAACTCAAGAACAGGCTCACCTATCCACACAAAATGTTTAGCCTTTGTTTGGACTATTTAGTAGGTGGATTTATTGAAGTTTGCACAAAATCGGTTGAGTGGTTCTTCATTTATCACATTTTCTGTTGCCGAGAGCGAAGCCATGGGCAAAAGCTAGTACAAAATAAAAATAACAACTTACCAGGTGTGAGATCTAATTTGTCTATGTGGTCGCCAAGCACTGATGCCCAGCTCTGCAACTGGTCTAGTATACCCCAGGGCGTTGTCATGGCAACCGTGAGGAGGACCAGTGTGTGAGGGAATGTCTCCTCGCTGAGGGCGAACTTGAGGAGGTTTGTGTGCCCTGGATCTCCGTCCAGCACCCATACACTGAGACGTGTTTGATCTGTGTGGCAAAAATGGTTTTTGTAGAGTATTTCATGAAGCAGTATTTTCCCATAATATCAAAAATAATAATAAAATTTACGACTATCACACAACACTATCTAGCCTGAAACTAAGCAGAACTTGCACAATGAGTACTAGAAAATTTATAAACATACTTATTAATTGTTTCTGATAAATTACACCCAGACACAAAACAACTGATCTCGCTGATCACACAAACATTTGAAAGAGAATTGAACCCAGGACATCCCGCATATCAGTCAGGGTCAACGACAACTCAACTAACATGGCTCTCTGTTGAATAACTTTATTTTTTAAGGTATCTGGTTCTTTCTTTGAAATTAGTTATTTATTGCAATTTTGTTGGTGTTTTGTATTTTCTGTAATATTGCAGTACTGACTAGTTCCTTTTATTTCTGGTCTGCAACCAACATCAGAGCAAGATTTCATATAATTACTTTTGAATTATGATATAAACATAATGAACGCTTAACAATCACAATTACATTCCTTTAATATGAAAGAAAGTAAATTGGTGCAATAACATAAATAATACAATAGGAAAATAAGTACCCAGTTTCAAGAATAACATGCAATTTGTTTGGCAAGCAATATAACTTAGAATGAAATGCTGCATTTAATTTGATTTTGGTATAAAATTTATTCTTTAGGCAATAAATTAATCAGAATAATATAAAAGCACAAAAGTCAGTATTTGTAAAACATACAATCAGTTCACAGATGATTCATCTAGCAAAATCAATATTTCTGACACACAACAGATTCTAATAAGAATTCATTGATAATTAGAACTTAGGGGTATTAGAGCAATTTGTTGGTCTTCTGTGTGCTTTTTAGAGCTAATGAACACAATAACAGTGTGTTGGTATCCACAACAGTCCAAACAATACTTTAACTTTTGCAGATGTAGGTTATGCTAAGTTTATTTGATAATGTTCTTGTTTATTTATGAATAATAGCTTCTAAAGTAACAAAAACACACACTTACCATCTCGGTATTCATCTCTAACGTCTATATACGCGTATTCGAGTGCTGAACCTTTCTTAGGGTCTTCAACACCTTGTAATTTCGCTACCAAAGTAGTTTTACCAGTCTCATTGTCACCCAAAACTAAAACATTTTTGTTTGAAGGTAGTTTTGTGTTTCCTTGGTTTTGGACCTCTTCTAGTATCGAAGACCTGCAAAAATTACGAGCATACAGTATTCCTTGTCATCAATATCGCGAGGTTGGTACTAGTACGGGAAAGTGTACACAAATGTGCGGATTTGTCGCCGTGTGAGAATGTTTCGCTGTTATTTTACATACAAAGGTAGACAACGCAGCTAGGTCACATATTTCTCAGCTTCATAGCTTGACATCACGTAGGTGTGACACATTGGATCCCTATATGGGGAGTGCATGTTACCCGTAAAATTAACAGTGAACCGTTACCATAGGTTGTCCTTGAGGTCTCCGTTTTCTTTCTTTTTTGATTTAAGCCCATTAGCCTGGCCGTTTGTCTCCATTCTTCAGGTACGATAGAAGATAACAACGGCACAGAAAGGCTTTTCTTTCGTTTTCGTCTCTTCTGCCGTTCATACGTCACTCTCGCGATGATGCACTTGTTGCCAGAAATAAGAATTACTTTTATACTGTTAGACGTGTTGAAAGCAAAACTTTAAAGAAGACCTAAATTTTTTATTTTGTGACTTAGCCATCAAGTAAATTTAAGATTTTGAGTTAAGAGATAGAAAGATATTTTCTTTCACATCATATAACTTTGTAAATGAGCCAAAAGTAAAGTATAATTTGACAAATAAACACAATTATTAGTTTGGTAACATTGGTTTTTATTTTTTGTTTAGTGGTGCGCTTCGTGATATCGACTAAAACTTTCTGGAGACTACGATTTTTAACGGAAAGTACATAAAAAGCAGAATAACACCTTCTACAAGTCAGAGGTTATTTTGAGCTAGTCGAAAGGTTAATTATTGTCATTTCATTTATGTTAATTTTTATATTTCTTTTCATTCAGATTTATACAGATTCAAGGAACGCTTAGTAATCGACTAAAAAAAAACAAACTAATTCATTGAATAATCAATCCATAACTTAGTGAGCCACTCGAAACGAACAGTCGCTTTCACTCCTCTAGCGAACCTTGTTTTTTTCGAGGTTTCTGTCAGACACTGTCAGGCAAACACATAATAATTGTGAAATTATTTTGTAAGGTGAATAAAACTTGATAGCGTAGTAATATTTTAGTGAAATTACGCGGTGAGGTTTTAAGTGTAGTGAACAGTAATAGTTAAAAGTTTAAAATGTCTAGAAGACCGAGAACTGGTAATAAATCTAATAATCTGTCTCAGGTGAGTCATACGCATTATTTGCTCGTTCTTAGGGTCTCATCCGGTTCTATTAGCGCATTTAATGTTGGTTTATTTATAGGAATAAGTCATTGTCGTTACGAAGTAATCAATCTTGATTTGACGATAATTTGGGAAGCATGTCGTCAGCTGATTTGGGTTTTGTAAACAAAGGGTCGTTATTATTGTGTTCCTTATTTGAAAACAAATAACTGCTGAAGTCCGTCTTTGCATCCATAGAGTAAACATTGTAACTTAGTGTGGGACCTATTGTTAACCACTTAGTGGTTGCATTTGGCTCACTTAAACAGTACTTTTTTCTCTCATGAATTATAATAATAATGGCTGCTGCTACCAAATATTTTCAGCAGGCATATAATGACTTTATTAAGTATGCATATTACCCAGCTCATATGAGTAGGTAGAACTATATGTGAAATGGCAGAATCTGTTTATTATTTCAATTGTTCAGCTGCACAACTTATAAGAAGTTAGTCCTTTGTTGTCTGAATTAGACTGTCTTAAGCTTACTGGTAATGAAACCAACTGAGTGTCATTCACCCCCTAAGCTAAAAGAGGGGTGCTATAACTCTGCCTTTGTTATTCTGTCTTTCTTTTTTATTTAACTAAATTTAAATAAAAAAGTAATTGTCTGGAACAACTTAAAGGAATCCTATGTTCAATAGAAGAATAGTACAAGCTAGGAAAAAAAAAGAGTTTTGAAAGGCAAAAATTATTAAGCCACATTGAGTTAACTTTGCAGAAGAGATTTACTTTTCTAAAAAAAAAATTAGAAAATATTTTCATTTCAATGGTATCTCACTCATGAGCCCCAAGCAAAATTTGGCAAAAAAAATACAAAAATAATAAGCGTTTGCATGCCTATTGTCTTTCTATTATGATTCTTGTTATGGTATTTGAAAGGTTAACATATAAAGGTATACATTTTAAAGGTATACATATTAAGTGATGTAATTGATTTTCATAGCTTTTTTGGTCTACTATCAATAATATAGCAATAAAAATAATTATCCTGTTAAATTTACTATAATCTACTTTAAAATCTTTTAAATTCAGGGAATCTTTAAACCAACAAACCATAAAAGTGTATTACTTCCAACATGTCAGCACAATGACCAATTTAGATAAAGACAGAATACAATCTAACATTGTCGTCGAAGTAATGTCATAGGTTAGATAATATATGAACACCCACATCACATAAGGCAATATCTCTGATTGCAGTCCACTTTAAGTTACATCATAGACATAATACTTGGGTAATGAACTACAGGACAGTAATAACAATGTAATTCTAGCATTTTATTTCTTATTCTTATATTATTTACTAGCTTTTGTCAGCGGCTTCGCCCGCATGAATACAAAATAGCCTATGTCACTCAGGATAAAAGCAGCTTTCTATTGTTGCTAAAATTTTTCCAATCGGACCAGTAGTTCCAGAGATTACTTACCTCATACAAACAAAAAAACAAACTTTACCTCATTATTATGTTAGTGTAGATTTCTAGCATACCAATCTGCACAGGGCCCATGTGGCCAATGGCCCATTCCCTCTCCTAAAAAGGAGGCCCAGGAGTGGGGAACATTATAGGGTTGATATTGTACTCTGCTATTTCTAGCTTTGTTGCACAGATATTTTGTTTAGTAAATACACAGTTAAATTTTGATAATTTCAATCCCGTGAAGGGTCGATCCGGTATATAAAACACTATTGTTTTGTAAAGATAAAATAAAAAAAATAAAGTACTTTTTTTCTAAAACTCTTGTTATACGCATGAACGAAATTAATTTCTATAAGCAAACTTAATAACTTTATAGGTGGTTGTTGGTTGTTGCGTACTAACTACCGTCAGGTCATTGGACTCGCCAGCTGATGTTTACTTATAGAAATTAATTTCGTACATGCACAAATTAATCAGAGTTTAAACAAACCTTTATTTTTTAATTTAATCTTTACGAATTGTTGGTATTTCATGTGGTTAGACGACCTTCCATGGGACTAAAATGATCAAAAGTTAAAAGTGTATTTTTCCTGTAGACAAAATTCAAACACAGCACAATCACTTTTGAAATGAAGAATGAGCCAAAGCTCATTCTAAGAAATTACTCAATACTAAAAAGTTACTATGTTAGCTATGGGTGTTGATATATAATATACAATGTTTGTATCAGACTATGTTTACATGTTTGGTAAGCCGCTAACATGTTTAATTTTTGTCTAAATATTTTCTTTATATATTTTAGTGAGTGGTGCCTAGTTAGTGTAATATAGTGATTGTTCACCTGATTAATTATTTTAAATAAATAAATCTACCTATATGCATAAATTAATGTCTAAAGTGTTGCTAAGCACAAAATTCGTTAGTTTATAATCTTCTCATGTGGATGTATCCATATGACTAAACTAACAAATTGTTGAATTGTAGAAATATCAGGGAGGTTCTTTTACATACATAAAATTTCGAAACATACACAAAAAAGTGTAAACGTAAAGTTGAACTAAAATGGCGACCGACTTTCAATACGCAGTATTATAGTAAGCGGGAAATAAGTTGAACTATTTGCTATGGCTACGCAAAGTCCCCCACTTAGATAAAGATTTGAAAAATCATAGTATTCCATAAAAAAAAATATTATCCTTTGTCTCAGTTTGGTCTCCTGGACATACCCGACGTAAATGACGATGATGAGCCCCTGGACCTGTCAGATGATGACTTTGACCTGGAAGCAGAACTGGCAGCCATCAGTGGAGGAGGCGGTGGTCCCAGACAGAAGCCCAGGAAACCTCCCCCGGTGCCCGCGGCTAATCTTGACGCTATGGTAGCCGAGAGCTTGAAAGATTTGCCATCAGATGATGAAGACGCATCTGGTAAGTAATCTTCTTATATAAAAATTAACAGCTGTTCGTTAGTGTAGCTAAAACTCGAAAATGGCTGGACTGATTTGGTCAATTTTGGTCATGAAATATTTGTAATATTCCAGGGAAGTTAAGAAAATTTGGATAAATTCAGGAAAATGTTTGTTAGTTCTAGTATAGTTTTTGTTAATTTATTTAAATTTTACTAATCGAGCGGTGGAACAATAAAACAGAGAATGGCTGCCTCTAAATCGCGAGATTTGTTCGCGGTCGGTTCGAGATGTTTCTTTAGAAATTGGCAGCAATTAATTGAGATTAAGATCGACTCTTAACAATGTCTGTGGAAAGTGGAAATAGCCTTTGCCCAGCAAATGATTTTAACCTCTTTGTACAGTTGTCAGGGCAGGGCAGCTCGCACAATCAAATTCTATGTAACTTAGTACAGTTTGGCCATTCTAACTTGGCGAGCTTGAAGTAAAGGTCTCTGCACACAGCGCCACACAGAGCCGAGGTTACCGTCGCGTCGAGTGGGACAGCTCTGTGTGGCGTCGTCCGTAATATCTAGTACGTTATATCTAGTACGTTACAACTGCTCAGCGTCGCGTCGCCGTCCCATCCCGCCGTGCCGCGCCCGCTGTGTGCAGAGACCTTTAGGCTTTGCGAACTTTAGCGATTGCGAACACGTACAAAAATAAAGATTTTTACGAGTGCACAAGCGCTAAACTTATAACGACTGTACTGTAGTTCGACAACAGCTTGTTATAATATTGCTTTACATGCGTAGTCTACAATCATCCGGAACAAAGTCTAATAGGCAACCAGGTCTCCTGAGGGAGGAACCTTGTTAGGAGGTTCCTCCCTCTTCGCGTTGTCTCCAGGAGTACCTACGCTTTCTAGATTACTCCGATCCAACTGCCCAACAATAGCCTCTTCAGATGTTGGCCAAGGTTCTAGGTTATCAAGTCATTAGCCGTCACGACTATCAATACAATGACTATTGACCTGTTGTATACATTTCCCGTATGTCGACAACCTCGTGAATCAAATCAAGATAGTTTGTTTATCTCTCTCAACTTTCCACGATGTTTTTATCATGTGGGACTACTATATCAATAATTCATTGTATGATAATTATTATGTATTCGGTGATAATTAGAAGTAGCAACTTCTTAAAATTATATCATCCTCCAAGCTTCGTTAGATTAACTTTAGACATTTCTGTACGCACTTGGACTTACAGTACGGGATCTTGGCGAGTCTCTTCAGACTCGCCAAGATCCGACGGCCGTGCTGTAAGTAAGTCTCTAGCTGTAAGTCTCTGCAATTTCTACTGTAAGGCTTTGCAATTTCTAGCGTTTGAAAACTCGTACAAAATAAAGGTTTAAAAAAAAATAAAGCCTTTAACAGTAATAACAACTAACAACTGCAAATTTATTTGTTTAAACGATGTATTTATTTTTCTACGAGTTTTCAAGCGCTAGAAATCGCAGAGCCTAACTTCAAACTCGCCAAGATCAGACGTCCATACTGTACAGCTTAGTAAGCCGTTATTCCAAATGCGTACAGTGTGGGTAAGCTTCCAACAATGGAGCCTGGTACGTATGAGTTATCTAGGCCGACCGCATAAGGCAAAGGCAACGGCGTACTCGCCGTAGCCGTCGCCGCCGCGATCCTGCCGATATCCGGCCACCGTAGACACTGGCTCGCGGACGGTGAGCAATGGGTAGCTCGCCGTCCGATCGTCTGGTAAGACCGAGTCCAAGTCGTCAACGGCGCGCACCGTTCCCGCGCGCCTCAAGGAGTTGTCAGCAAACTGCAGGGGCCCTTTAGGGTCGAAGCCTAGAAGTCTGGAGCCTAGAGGGTATGTGCAAACTGTTACCTCGACTCCAGAAATAAGGCAAGGAAGGTACGGGGTAGGTTTTTTAGTCAGTAAGAGTCTGACACTGGTCTCCCGCTCCGCCCAAGAGCGGGTTTCGTCATTGGATGATTTTCACCTACCATAAAAAAAAAACCCTAGTTACCCTAACGCCTTAACCTAAAAGGAGAAACTGACTGACTGACACATGAATGCACAGACGAAACTACTGGAGCCAAGAGTGTGAAATCTTGCACATGCACAATTTCACATGCACAGTTTCCTTTTATGACGTAAGCATTTAACCCCTTGACACCCAAGCGAGCGCCGGCGCTCGCGCTCATGATTTCGCGAAACGCGTTGTCGTTGTCAAATTTTCAAAAAAATAATGTTTTTTTTTCATTTTTTTTTTGTAGGGTATTTTGATATTTATCCAAGAACGTAAAAAAAAAGTTTTTATAGATAAATAACTTTCCGTTAATACCCGCGAACGCCGGCGTTCGCTGTAGTACCCGCGAACGCCGGCGTTCGCTTGAGGGCTGAGGAGCAGAAGATTTTCTAAAATTCACCCTCAAGATTATAGAAGTTTAAGAAACCTTCTTTCACGCGAGTGAACCCGCCGACAATCTAGTTATTTTTTTTTTAAATAGGCTCGCATTTTACCACTATATTCGTGCACTTTAGATAGACGCCCTCTTGCCTACACAGGCAATTTTACCTCTTTATAACGCTTATGATTCCAATTGAGATGTCTGTTAGTCTCTGTTTGTCTGTCTGTTACTGAGCTTATATTTATAACTCGCGAGCCACTTATCTAATTTATACGTTCATTTCTATGCGTAGATCAATCTTGTCTGGCTTTCAGTACTTAGGTAATAATAATAATGATTCATTGTTCGGCTTGTAGTACTATTACTTATTTAGTGGAAAAATAATCATTTACATCAAATACTTAATTGTTTTGCAAACTACGATTCTCTGTGTGAAAAAGACCGGGTCTAACAGTCTGTAGTGTTTGTCAATAAATAGGTTTAAATAAATTAAACAAAGACCATAACGGTCTTTGTTTAATTATTTGAACCATCGATCACTTGATTTAAACCCAAATCAATCACACGTCATTGATCAACCAAGTGTGTTCCCCATAAGTACTCCCTAAGAGCTTTCGATTTCTTGACGGGCACTTAAAGCGCGATAAACCATTCGTGAGTGCTGTTAAAACCACTTCATATTAAGCTAGACCATAAGCGAAAGAAAGAAAGACATTTAGTCACGCACAAAAAAAAATACTAGGAAAGAATTTTAAAAAGAAAAAACCGGACAAGAGCGTGTCAGGCCATGCCCAGTCTAGGGATCTACGACTTCAGCGCGAGGTAGCCCACGTATAAACTATTACCCAATTTTCCGAGAGATCTCGCTGTACCCGGTGGTAATTTTGAACTGCGTGAACCGATTTGAATAATTTTTTTTTTACACACTTTGGACGGCGCATCGTCTGGACCAAATTTTCTTGTAAAAATATTCTAATTCCCCAAATGAGCGAGATCCTCTAAGTTTAAGCCCGGATATCCGATTCGATCTCGCCACTCACGCAACTACGGGATTGAATTCCTTAAAAACACCAATATTTGATTACACCGTCTGTTGTGTGAAAAAAAAAACAACTTTTACTTGAATCAAACGTCCCGACGCTGTGTTTAAAAAAAATCTTTAGGTACTTGAAGAGTTGGAGCTAACATTCACCTCTCTTTTAGGTGATGACGACGACCCAGACCTTCTCAACGAGCTACAAGCTTTAGGAATAGAAGATGACGAAGCGCCTCCCCCTCCCGCCCGCACATCCAGGCCTGCGCCCCCTCCCCCCGGAGGCTCATTGAGCACGGACAGCAGCGTTATCAGTTTGCTACAGGACAGGATCACTAATTACACAGTAGCTGAGAAGAATGCCAAGTCGAATGGGGAGAGCAGTCGGGCGAGAAGGTAAGTTTAGGCTTAAGGCTATTGACATAAGGCACCGCGCATTGTTGCGGTAGGCGGTGAAACGGATCTTATGTCGCATTGGCTTCTAATAAATCCGTTGATGCTTATGGCGCTTCAACCACTTCAACCACTCAAGATGTGTCCAGCCGTGGTGCGCGGAGCGACGTACAATGCGCGCGGCGACGGAGTGGCAGATCTGCTTTACTTAGCGGTGTTATTTGTACGAGATTAAACAAATTTGTATTTTTTTCCGCGCAATTTCCGCATCGACAGAGTGTTGTGCTAGGCATGATTTCTATATAAATTGAGATAAGTACTTGCATAAAATGTCGGGAGTGTCGCGGAAAGACCGCATTAAAAACTCCCGCATCCGGGGCAGCCTTCAGGTCCGTGACATAGCGGATAAACTGCAGGAGGGTCGCTTACGTTGGTATGGCCACGTTTTACGAAAACCGGCAGACTACGTGGGTAACAGATGCCTCGACATGCCGCCTCCGCCGGGACCCGGTAAACGAGGAAGGCCTAAGAGGCGTTGGATCGACGTCGTAAGGGACGATATGCGTGCCAATGGGCTTACGGCAAAGGACGCAAAAGACCGAGCGAAATGGAGGCGTGCTTGCAGGAAAGCGGACCCCGGGCACCGAGGCGAAAGCCAAGGTTGGCAACCGGGACTAATACCGCTAGGATGATGATGACTTGCATAAAATGGTAAAATCTGCAATCCCGCTCTACGCAACGATGCACGGTGCAGTGGGTGGAGCGCCTAACACACGTAGGTACTACGCCCGACCGCGCGGTCGAGCGGACGAAATTTGCTTTATAGCCAACACTCCGCGGCGGATGGCGGTGCCGTGTGATAATCGCCGTTTTTTAAAATTGATTTTCTTAATCTCCAGACGGTCTGGGGAAACGGGGAAACAGTGTCAATCGAAGTTTTATGAGGCGTTTATTATTAAGTTATATGTGGTGTAAATCTTGAATGATATACCTTTCTTCAATGTAATTAGTATGTAGCAATTTCAGCTGAATTTATTGTTGTTTTGGAATATGGAATGATTTTTCTTTTCTTATAATAATGTCCGGACGGCGAGCTACTTTGCTCGTCGCCTCCAAGCGCGCGCGAAAATGTACGTCAGCGGCAAATCTAAACGGTCATTTACATGGAGAATTTAATGAACAATGAACTAATCTGAGCGGATAAACTCTTCACACAATATATTGTATGTTTGTATAAGTGTGTGTACTTACAATTTAAAATAAATAAATAATAATTTTTTTTTTTTTTTTGACATAAGTAATTATCCAATCGCTTCTCTGTGTCAGATTTTTACTAAATATAACCACACCTGTGTCCTTTAAATCTACTAGGGCCTCGGGTTGCATTTTTTTTTTCTTAAACTCCCGTCCTTGGGTGGAGCAAGAGATAGTGTCAGACTTTTACTGACTAAAAATTCCACCCCGTTCTTGCGTCGCCTTTTATAACAGGGCCGAGCTTTCCTTTCAAACGAACCCTTGGCCCCAGTAGGCTTCGACCCTTCTACAGTTCTCTTGTAACTAATTTCCAGTCGCCCAATAGAAAAAACAAATACGGTACTTTAAGAACAGACCGGTATTTGTACAAGTTACGGTGACAAACATAAGTAGGTATCATTACATAGTATAAAACAAAGTTTGCTGTCCCTATGTATGCTTAGATTTTTAAAAGTACGCAACGGATTTTGATGCGGTTTTTTTAATAGATAGAGTGATTCAAGAGAAAGGTTTATGTGTATAATACATGCATAATATATTCAATATCAGAACCCGTGCGAAGCTGGGGCAGACCGCTAGTACATATATAAAGATTAATTTTAAAATATTACACTTTGAACTGGTTTTTTATGCAGACTACTCAGCGAAAATAAACATGAGAAAAAACAACGTATGTGAACATGCTAATAAGTTCTCATCATTCATGATAATGATAACTGTATAGCATCCGAGTTGGTTCCATTTTAATCATGAGTCAGTCAGTGTTGACTCTCAATTCGTGACTCAGTTATTATTGAAATATTTACAATCATCATCATCATGTCAGCCGAGCGACGCCCACTGCTGGGCATAGGCCTCCCCAAGGATCTCCACAACGATCGTATTTACAATACCTAATCTAAAGTCAAAAGTAAACTGTTTATTTTTTTTTCGTAGCCTACTTTGTATCCCACTGCTGGGTAAAGGCCTCCCCTTTTTCCTTCCAAAACTTCTCTGTCTTGGGCGATCTCCGGCCAAGTTTGCCCCTCAAACGTGATTAGATCGTCACACCACCTTCGCTGCGGTCGTCCTCGATGGCGTCGACCTCCCTCAGGCGTCCAGTGAGTGACAATCTTCACCCATCTGTCCGGGTGCATTCGTGTAACGTGGCCAGCCCACTCCCACTTCAGTCTGCCTGTCTTTTTTCCGACATCTGCTATTTGGGTTATAGAGTGCAGCGTGGTGTTTCTCAAAATATTAATAAATTTCCAAAAAAAAAAATATGACCTGAAAGACTGCTTGGTGAGCGCCTAGAGAAGTATAACGAGTCATCTGGCAAGTATAGTACGTGCCAAATAAGTTGAACCATTTGCTACGATTACATACACGCAGTCCCCTACTTCGATTAAGAACCGAAAATCAGTTATAATCTTTGTCACACAAGTTGAACCCAAATGGCGATCGGACTTCAATGCGCAGTAAAAGATTTTTGGGTCTCAAGCGAAGTGCTGCGCGTAACCATAACTACGACGGCCATTTTGGTATCTTCTAAACTTGTTTGCTATATACTATACGCTTCTGCTCAATGGCTAAAAAAATGTTTCCTAAGAGAAAAAGAGACCAAAAAAAATTCCGCGTTGTGTTAACTTAATCTAAACCGGATGAATCATGTTAAAATTTAACATGACTCATCCGGCTTAGATTGAGTTATATAATTGGGTTAAATTATATTTATTTCCAAAGTTACCGGAAAAAAGTAAAAAATATCAAAAATACTGCTTCGGTTGGTTTTAACACCAACCGCGACGTACAAGAATATGTTTTTTTAATTCATTTTATTACACAACATCCTCTAGTCCCAAGCTAAGCAGAGCTTGTGTTATAGTTACTAGATAACTGATAAACATACTTATATATTTCTAAATAAATATATATAAATAAATTACACCCAGACACAGAACAACTGATTGAGGCCATCACACAAACTTTTGTCCTGGGTGGGAATATAACCCACGACCTCTGGCATAGCAGTTAGGGTCACTAACACCTACATTGACAGGCTAGTCAATGTAGGTATTAACTCCAAAGGATTTGTTACAATTAATCAGGTTTTTTTTTTAAATATGTCATCAGAAATACGTCCAAAGGTCTGACATTCAATCGTTCCCAGGAGTATTGTGTTGCCCAGTAACTTGGTTGTGGAGGTCTGATAGGCAATCGCTCCATGTAAAACATGCGTATACAGTATACAGCCACATCCGGTTAGACTGGAAACCGACCCTTGGAAAAGACGCTAGGCCATTGGTAATGTTTGTAGGGGCTGAAAAACGCGAGGCGCGGCCCTCGAAATTTCTCAAAAGGAAACCCGTAATAGAACACAAAGGAAAAGTGACACAGGTGTGATTTCAGTCAGTGAAAGTTTGATACGAATATTAGGAGAAGTCGCAAGATGATATACTACCCAAAAAAAAACAGTTTTTTTAAGTTTTATCTCAACGCGTTTTCAGCCACGAAGTTTTAATTAGTAGTGTTTCTGCCAAAATATTTGTATTTACAAACACAATTCATTGTAAACACTAATATACAAGTAATATGGTGCGCAGCAAGTTAGTTGAACCAATATGGCCGTCGTTGTTTTTGGTTACGCGCAGCCACTTCGTAGTTAACCGCAGCCATTTAAAAAAAAACTGATTCAATACGCGATCTCAATGTGTACTGTATCAGTTTTTTTTAAAACTAAACGACTGGAGTTCCAGTCGCATTATTAAAAAAAAAATACTTGAAATAAACGTGTTTTCAGCTGTGTGTAAATGCAAAAACAATCGTTTAGTGCAAGCAAAATTAACTATAAACAAGACAACAAAGTATTCATACCTCCAGAGTAATAAATCTAAAAAGCCTCGTTACCTGAACCAGGTTGTAATGTTTTTATTTACGTGACCGATATCCGTATCAATCTAGGTCATAGTTAGGCTATCTAGGGTCCGAATGAGTTAGCAGTCCGGCCCGGAAGCTTGGGGCGGAAGCATCTCCGTGCCTGCACCCGTTGGAGTCCTTTCTGACCACTGGAGCCCTATCCTATCACCTTTTCAAGATGAGTATTTTATTTTTAATGTTTTCGTGTTTAAATTTCGTGTTGTTTTATAGCAAGTTATAGATTTTACAGCTCTTAATTTTTTGAAACAATCCTGTGATTTTTTTTTTAATTAGTTTCGCTTACACTAATTCATCTTTAATTCCGGGCTTCTAATATCATGTAAATCCATATTGAATTTTCCTTTATTTTTTGAACGGCTCGAATAGGTAATCCCGGATAGATAAACAAAGTCACGAAAAAACAAAGCAAAGCTTGCGATAGTGTTAACTAATTTTAAATAAAATGCATTGCGTTATTAGTCAAAATAAACATTTTTCTTTGTTCTTAAAGCCGAGCTTTTCACGGATCTAAACGAAAACCTCATTTTAACTTTAAATATTAGCAGAAGTCAATGCAATCGCTTATTTAATACTCTATCCACAGCTATACTCATATAGTTTTAGATGCCAATTAGTATAAATATCGTCGAAAAGCTCTCGAAAGGTCATGGAAAGTGCCACTACAGTTTTCGTCTAAACAAAGAACTCTTAACGTAAACTAACAGCATTATTATTTTGGATAGGTCATTGTGCTTGAATCTGTCTAGACGTCTGCTTGCATAGGAGATCTCTTTGTTTACTTCTTAGCAACTTCGAAAATTACGACCAGGCTCACTGAAATTCAATTTGGTCTCCTTACAGCTAGCATTTTGGTAGAATAACCGCACTAACTACTATGATAGATGTAGGTGTGTTTGTAAAAAAATAATTGTCTGTATACCATCCATCAAAGGAAAACGTATAATGGATCAATAACTTGTTAATTAATATTTCGCAGCGTAATTTGGAAGCGTATTAGTTGTAACGATCGCAGTAGCAATAGCACATCTCTAAAGATATTTACCGTGATACTAAGCCATCACTATCGCCTTTTCATCGGTCATAAATCGTGGTTGCATTCATCAGACATGATCATAATGGCGGCCGTAAAGATACGACCTGACGTCTGCACCTGACGGAGGCTGCACCACGCATGCGCTGTGACCCGGCGGCGGTGAAAATAAAAGTTTCAGCACAGTTCATGATTGTCTAGGCTGGCCCCTGGAAATTTGCTGCTGAAACGCAACAGTTGCTGTGTTTTGACGCGCTGACGTATCTTGGTAGTCTTTTCAATGTAACATTCCTTCAATTTTGATGCTGAATTGCATAATATTTTCTATGATAGCATTTGCGTGCTGTGTGAAACAGAAAGTTTCCGATAGTTGAATGATTTTTACTGTTTATGCAAATTTTCTTGCAATTTAAGGAAACCCTTAAGTTTTAGGGGACGAAATAAGGTATAATGATGTGGTTTCACATCGGTTTTTGTAATCCAGTATCTACCAGAAACTTAAATTAACATGATCAGCATCTTTTCTAATTTCCATTTAATACAAAGACCTAAGGTTTTTTCTATTACACTTGCAGGTTCGGTCGAGGGCTTAAGACGCTTCAAGATCTCCTAAAACAGGCGAAGGCCGGCAAACCAGTGAAGAACGAAGACATCCCCCCACCAGTCATGGTGGGAAAAGCGGGAGATGGACCTCAGGTGGCTCCAGCTATTCCTGAGGAACCTCGGCCACCCGCTGCGGAAGTTCCGTCACCGGAGGCTGAGCAGCCCTTGATAGACTTAGGGCCTTCAGAACCCAGTCAACCAGATCCTACTCCCCCTGAAAATAAACCTGAGCCCAGCCAGGATACGGCCTCAGGGGGACAAGATCAGAAGGCCAGGGATTTGCAATTGATCTTGTGTAAGTTTTACGTGTACTTTTTTAAATAACATTTCAGAGCTGACTCCAGAATTAAATTTTCGATCCAATTCCTTGATAAACTTTCACGACATCCTCCAAATATTGAATTCTCTCACCAATCTTGAAGTACATTAAGTGTTTATTTAATTTTTCAGCCCGCCAAGCCGAATTCAAGGCGGAAGCACTGGCTGCAAAAAAGAGGAATGATAAATTCATGGCTCTCGGTTTCATGAAGGTGGCGAAGCAGTTCGACACCGTCATCGAAGCCTACAACGCTGGCCAGGCCATGAATCTGGAGGAACTGCCCACTGTTGACGTCATTACTAGTGCTTTAGAGCAAGACCGAGTTCAACAGCAACAAGAAGGCATCCAGCGCTCTGCCGGTTCGTAGGAGCATTGCTCTATATCTGGCCATATTTTTCTTTATTTTCCGAAACAGTTCCCTTGTGCAAAAAAGTTTTTTTTCTTTTCGGATGCTGTTCTTGTTTCAAAAAACAAAAGTAGAATGAAAGGCCAGTGCTAAATAAATCTGATTGTCAAATGAAAGCAGTTTCATTACTTTTTATTTGGTTGTGAGTTTTTATGATGTTGTTGGTATCCATGGGACAGGTAGGGAAACATGGGAAAATAATTTAGTAACACAACAGGGTACTTTTTCTCAATGGGACTGCGCTATCTGAATGTAACAATAAAGCTATGTGTTCATAGTAAACATTGGTTGAGAAACAGTTGCTAAACATTAATTTATCTCTATTGACATCAAAATGTTACTAAAAATAAAATATTGCGCTATATAGGTTGCGCAATAATGGTCCCAAAAACACTACATTTATTGTAAGTACGATGCTTACTAATACATTGCTAGCAACATTATGAAAAATGTTGCCAGAAACATATATAGCCAGGATCATATTCCTGGGAAATTTAAACAGAGATAGATTAAATTTTATACACCAAAAAGTGGCAAAACTTATATAAATTTTAAATTTATGTGTACAATGGTAATCTTATCGCTGACAGCGAGTGAATTCTTTACCGATCTATTAGAGGTTACGGGAGACAAAGTTACAGCAATTGTTTCTTATCTTAGTTTCTAATGAATACAGGGTTGTAATAGTAACATTATTTTACCATATAGCACCAGAAACTCCAGCAGAAGATACCAGTGCTAGTGGAGGTCTTATAACAGCGAAGACCTTGGCTGAAGGGCTTCAACAAAGACTTGAGGCTTTTAAAGTAAGTATAGACATATTCGCCCAAACCAAGCTTTGGTATCCCTCCAAAGAAGGCAGGAAGGATGGCCTCTGCTTAACAGGGGACGTCTTTCAACTAAATAATGCTGAATAATGATGTTACTAACAAATAACATCTTCAAAGGCTTGAATATTAACTAAAATCATGCATAACTGTAAATACTAACGCTTTTTTATCATGAAGATTTTTGAGGAGGGAAATCTTCCAATGACTTCTCTCACTTTAGGACGGAACGTAGGGCGTGTCAGATTTTTACTGGTTAAAACCACATTCTCCTTCTTTGCCTTGCCTTCCAGGACCCTGAAGATCTCTTTCGGACAATGCAAGGACCCAGTAGGCTTCCGCCCTACTACCATACAATTTTAATGGCATCTAATTGAGGCGTGTTTGAAAATCTATGCGCTGAACGTCGAGTTACTTATTACTTGTCGTCCGCAAGATCACGCTTCCCATGAGGTGTGGGTAGGAATTACAAAACGCTCTCTGCTATGATTCCTGGTCTAATCATTTCCCTTATGCATCATCTAATAAATAACATGTCACGCATAATATATGCATGTAATCTCCGAGAGTTTAGGCAGATTTGCATCTATATACCCATACGCACTTCTATAAGCGTATTGCCTTCCGTTGGCACATAACTTTTATTTGTTAAATGGAAGACAATACAGGACAGAACGATTAACACTATTAACTTAAAATAATAAAATGGTTCCTATTGTTAATAGAACAGAAACTAACACCGATACAAAATAAGGCGAATCGATGCAGTTTCTTGAATAAAGTCGAGTTAAATAAATTTAGGCGGTCTATCGTTCAATTCTGAGATTAAAAGTGCTTTCTAAGTTGTCAAAGTGGGCCATCTTCCCAATTTTTTTTCTGCCTTGCTCATGGTACAGAGCTTGCAGCAGACCTCGAGAGATCACACTGCCAACGAACTCTTACACGGGGACATGGTAGTGTTCCGCCCAAGCGGGAGAGATCTCTGTGTCCCGTGTATTTGGGTGTGTGGTGATACCTGGGTTTATCTTCTCGAAGAATCTGAAACAGGGACCTCCCGAAACAATCGTGTCCGATCAGGACCTGCGAAAGATAAAAGATGTGCAATAAATGATTAGGACACACGAAACGCGACGACAGTGCTCTTTCAAACCCTGTGCCGTGACGACTTAAAAAATGACTGAATGACAATGAAACCTGCTACTCCTGGCCAACTCCTTTTGTTTCATATTAGTTTATCAATTTATTTATCAAGTTTAAATCACATTTAACTAAACAAAAAACATATCTTATATCAAGAGGTCAGACAGCTAGAACTTCAGGACTGTTCAGAACATGTGTGGTTTTTAGTCAGTGAAAGTCTGACACTGTCTCTAGCACAAATATCCCCTGTTGGCCATTTAAAGAAAACTTTTCCACTATCTGTTCAACCAATTTTAACTTCTATTCCGTAGGCATAAGGATGAAATTAAAAGTCGTTAAAAAACCAACTATATACTGCAGCCACTATATGTATTTCCACCAACGTAATAAAACTCAAAATCGGTTGAACGGACAGTAAAAAAAGGTTTTTGTTAAAGAATAAATAGAATTTATAAGAAGAAACTGAATTTATATTTTTTATTTGTCAATTGATTGCTATACTTGCTATACGTATAGTATATACAATGAACGCGTATAACAAAGCAACAATCTAACTATAAAAAATATACCAACAGACCGTACCGTTTTTGCTCATGGTTTTTTTTTAAGTAAGCAAATAAATAAAACATTTTTATTACAGAAACAAGAAGCGAAAGCCCAAGAAGAAGGCAACTCGTCAAAGGCTCGTCGAATGAACCGCATTATCAAGCAGTACGCAGACGCCATTAAGCGCAATAACGCTGGCCATCCGATAGCAGTAGATGAACTACCCACGCCGGCTGGGTACGGGCCCCTTCCTACTGGAGCTTCGCCAGTAAGTATAGATAACATTACTTTTTTTTTAATTGCTATAAACTAGAGCCTGACTGCGATCCCACCTGATGGTAAGCAGTAATGCAATCGTTGATAATATATTCCACAACTTTCACACAACGCCATCTAGTCCCAAGCTAAGCAGAGCTTGTGTTATGGGTACTAGACAACTGATATACATACTTATATATTTCTAAATACATACATATTATAGATAAATTACACCCAGACACAGAACAAATGATCGTCCTCATCACACAAACATTTGTCCTGGGTGGGAATCAAACCCACGACCTCCGGCGTAGCAGTCAGGGCCACTAACTACTAGACCAACAGGCCAGTCAATGACGGTGACTCGCACTAGTTTATTACGAGCCTATTCACTCTAGTCTTGAAGACACCTAAATTATAATCGAATGGAAAGACTGCAGCCGGTAAACTATTCCAGTCCCTTGATGTACGCGGTATAAACGACGAGGCATAACGCTTAGTCCGGGCCGCTGATGTCTCAACAACGTACGGGTGGATATTTGCCGTACTAACCTAACTGTTGGTGCAGAACCCTTGCTTATGTTCTGGCGTATGGACCGGCTTCTGGGGCCATGGAACAGCGTCTGAAAGGAAGGTCTGACACCGATAAAAAAACAAGGTGGGCTTTTTAATCAGTAAAAGTGATGTCATTAGATGATTATCATCTACCACAAAAAAAACTCGTTTTTTATTTATAAAAACTTTATACACATAATAAGTACAAAGGAAGTCTTAATGCCATAGGCATTTTTTACCAGTCGACCTTGGGGTGGTGCAGAAACAAAACACGGTAGGTGTAACTTAAAGAAAAATAGACAAACAAAAACATTACATAAATAAGCAAAAAAAGAAACAAACACAATAATAAATACATTTATATAAATAAGCGATTTTATCGTGAAAAAAGAAATACAAATCTAACCAATCAGTTGCTGTGATGATTCTGCCAACTACTTGCGAATACACGTGCTTACACTTTAAAAGAAAATCTAAGTTTATGTTTATGTTGTAACCAAATACAGCGACCTCTTGCTTTGGGCCCTAGTACATGATCTGGAGCGAGCAGGAATGGCAGGCAGCCGCCCCCTTCTGCGAAGAAGTAATGGTAGCGAACTAGGCGACGGCACGTCAAAGGAACGGACTTCTCCTTGCCCAGCCCCTTGTTTCTTGACCACTGGTTGACCACTTGGTTCTTGACCTCTAGGATCTTGACCACGATTTCCTTTGATTTAAAAGAAATACTGAATTTCTAACACGATTTTCTTCCAGTCTCCGGCCGCCGCCCCTTCGCCCGCCCCTTCCCGCGGCGCGCCGGCAGCTCCAGAACCCAGCCCCGGCTCGGGGCAGTCGGCGCGCCGCGACCAAGTGGTGGCGCTGCTGTTAAAGAGACAGCATCAGTTCAAGGAAGCCGCTATTTACCATAAAAAGAGAGGTAATTGGCTCATTTATCACCTTCCTGTTTTTGTACCATATTCTGTTTTTATTTTTAAACTTAATAATTTAATTCATCTATCTATACTCAGTATACGAAACACGTCTATTAGTGAATATAGGCCTCCCCAAGTGTCACAATCTATCTACAAACGAACTACGACATTTGGGGAGGCCTATTTTCAGATTTCGCTTAGAATGTTGAATGACGACAAAAAAATGGAATATCGGAATTTTCGCCTTTATTAATCATTTTAAGTTTTTATTTAAGTAATTTAAACGATTTTTTATGCTATTATATACAAATGTGCGACTACATTATTAGTTACATAAAGCCAAGCTGCCGTCGCACGGCACTTTAAACCTAATTATCAGTTAATTATTATTTTTTTCATACTGTAGTTATATTTTGGGTTCTTTATATCACAAGAAAATAAAAACAGGATTACTGCTTAGTTCGTGTAGCTTTTACTCTTTCAGTACATTATACAACGCGGCATTGCAGTATTAGAGTTTTCGGATCAATTAGAACATAAATACAACAACCCAAAATCAACTATCGGGCAGTGGCCCGGACCCTAAAGGTATACGGCCTCCAATAGTATATTCATGTCACTTCTCGTTTCCAGGTGAAACAGACACAGCTATTCAAATGCTTCGGAACGCGAAACGATTCGACACGCTCATAGAAGCAGCGCGGTCAGGCCAGACTATTGACATAAGTAAAGTGCCCTCACCCCCACGGCCTGCCAAACCTAAATCGTAAGTAGTTAAGCTTTTTTCAACCTTCAACAAAGAAAAATGGCTTTCCAATCTGCCGCACTAATTAAAAACGCATTAAGAAGATACTATGCTTCATCATCATCAGGTGGGATCGCAGTCAAGCACTAGTTTATAGCAATAAAAAAAAGTTCAGTTCTTACGATCCATCCTAAGGTTGTCTGGTAGATATTGCTGTCAGCGATAAGACCGCCATCGTCCCATAGATTCATTTTTTGCAAAGTTTTGTTACTTTTTGGTGTACAATTAAATTTAATCTATCTATCTATTTGTCTAAAAGAAAAAAAGAAAATTGAGTTACCGTATTAATATTAATATCTTTATATAGTTCTTAATCCTTACTGCACTTATAATGTTCGCGGCAGCAATGTTTTTGTTCAGCAAGCTACTCTATGGAGTGGCTTGCACGCAAGTATTTGCACATTTTGCTTGCTTGCACATATTTATGCAGTAAATTAAATAACTGTCAGGTAGGAACCTCTTCTTAATTTTTGAATTGGATAGTTTTCGAAAAGCTATTATTATCTATATATATATATATATATATATATATATATATATATATATATAAAAAGAGAAACTGACTGACATATCAACGCACTACTGGGCCAAGGAGCGTGAAATGTTGCACAAAACTTCCTTTTATGACGTAAGCGAATACTAAGAAAAGGGTTTTTCAAAAACAGGTCCTAAAGGGATGTAATAGGGGTCTAAAGTTTGTATGGGGAACCCTACTCTCACGCGGGCGATGCCGCTGGCAGAAAGCTAGTTATTCTAATAATTTTAAGTCCTTTTTATTGCCTGTAAACCCCACACTACTCCAACACAAATTTTTCACCACCAGATCAGAGCCCAAACCAGCTGAACCGGAAGACAGTTCCTCAATCGACGAAGCGTCAGGGTCTTCCAACGACTGGGTGGAAGTGACCCCCACGGCGGGAGCGTCGGGCAGCGACGACGCCGCCACCAGCCTGCTGCACCAGCTGGAAGCCCAGGCCAAGCTGGCCAAGGAGTACATGAACCATAGCAAGAGCATGGGCCACGTGGCTGAGGCCAAGATGTATGAGAAGCTTAGTGAGCGGGTCAAAGAGGATCTTGATGTTCTAAGGGTTGCTATGCTGTAAGTAGAGTGAATAGGCTCTTAATAAACTAGTGCGCCTCACCATCAACGATTGCATCACTGCTTACCATCAGGTGGGATCGCAGTCAAGCACTAGTTTATAGTAATAAAAAAAAAAGTCATTTTATCTACTTTCTAGGGTTCTGTTTTTGAAGGGTACTAATGGCACTAAGCCTGCGCTGGCCATTCTTCGTCTTGTCTGGCTGTATGTCTGTCAGAGGGTTGTGTCTCATAAACCGTAAGAGATAGGGCATTGAAAGAAATAGGACCTTCTTTTTTCTTTGATAATAATTTATATGGCACTGGCTTTTGCAAACGGCTTCGGTCCTGGCAACAGAAAAATGTGATATATGAAGAACTGCTCGACAGATTTTGAGCAAAAACATACATAAACCTTATGCTAAATGGTCCGAATTAAGCCTAAAAATTCGGTTTGATATTACTATATTTATTTATTTATACTTTATTGTACACCGCATTAAAATATATAGGATAAACATTATTAGAAAAAAAAGGGTACAATATTTTCATGTAGTTACAAAATTTTCTAAAATAAACATTTTAAATTTCAGAAACAACCGCGGCCTACCCGGCTTCCATTACGTGATGCGGGAGTTTTCCATCACACAGTGCAACACCGACCTTGGTGTGAACGACTTAGAGCTGACAATCGTGCGCGGCATCGCTTACAACGTCGCTAAGGATATTGACACTTACGTGCGGTTTGAATTTCCTTTCCCTCAGGTTAGTACTGTTTATTTTAAGAATAACTATTATGCATCTTTAATCTTTATGTATAATATTCTTTATGATTGAGTTGAAATTTTTTGTGTATATTTGAATGGATCTCTGGATGATTTGTAATTTTTCTTCTACTTCTGGGATTAGGAAACAACACAAGACAAAGGCACGAAAGTTGACTTAATTTAAAAATGCATTAAATTTTTTTTTTAATAAGTCAATAACCTTAGGTCATTGTGTACTAACTACCTACATGTTATTGACACGCTCAGCTGATGTTCACTATTTTAATTTCGTACATGCGTAAATTAATTAGAGTTCTTTATTTTTTAATTTTATCTTTACTAATCGATAGTGGAGATGTACCGGATCGACCCTCTACGGGATTAAAAAGATAAAAATTTAGCCGTGTATATTAAATTCCAGGAAGCCCCAGTTTCAGACCGGACAGAAGTAGTGAAAGACTCCAACAACCCCGAGTACAACGCAGTGTTCCCGCTGGCCATCAACCGTAACCGAGCGTGTATGAGGGTGTTTAAGCGACACGGGATCAAGTTCGAGGTGTGGAGCAAAGGGTGAGTTGCGCAGGGGGAGGGGGAGGGGGGGGTTAGGATACTAACCTACTTCAACTGAACGTCTGTCTTTGGATGCTAGGCTTTGCGACTCGACAGTAAAGTTTAATCTGAATCCAGTTCTTCAATTTTACTTATATCTGAGTTCTTCAATTTTGTCAAAATTCCGATTTGACAATTCGAGCTGACGTAACAACATAGCAAGTCGATCCTATCCTCATTTAAAACGCCATAGTACCTACTATGAAATCCTGCATCGCAGTTAGAGTTTTCCGCGCGATTCGAACATTAGAACACCCCAAAATCAAGGATTTATTACAAAGATCATCGGTAGCTTATATTCTTATATTCTTTATTGTACATAAATTACAGAACAAAAACAATTAACAAAAAGGCGACGTACACATGGGAAGCTTAATATTAAGTAGATAATGTTTGTGTGAAATGAATCTACGCTCGGACTTGATACGATGGATTTGGTCCGTCCGTACCAAGATCGAGCTTGAGGCCTACTTTCTACGGACGCGTAGCTTCATAGACGCGTATTCGTTAATATACAATTGGTGTAAGCCTGCTCGCAGCTTGCTCACTATGAAAACTATCGACAAAGTGATTACTAAACGACAACACAAAGTTGCCTTTGACGTTGAATACGCGTTTTTTAAGCTACGCGTCCGTAGACGGTAGGCCTATATTTGGGTCGTCTTACCAATTGGAAAGTGTTAACACGATATTTACTTAGTTCGAATGTTAATTTTATATTTGGGTGCATGTTATTTTAGTTAAAAATACAATTCTTTAAAGTTTCATACTTAGTTTTACTACAAGGTAGTATAGTTATCTGGTATTGATTGATTAATTAATTAAAATATTTGAATGTGTTTGTGTCTTTCTTACAATAGTTTGTATATATCCATGAATGTATTTATTTCCACATTAATGGATAGGAAATAGGCATTGCATCCCTTTTATATTTGTTTTTTTTTTATTCGCGGTATTTGTATGGATTTCTCTTTATACTTGATATTTATTCATATTTACTCATTATTCATGTCAGCGTGGAATATTTAGACATTGGGTTTATCAAGATTATTAAATAATGGGTTATTACATTATTATAGAATATACTTTTGTCATAAAATTACCATCAATTTGAAATCATGAATATAATTATATGGTGACTTATTTCGCTGGTAAACTTTCAGTGGTGACAGTGCTCTAAGATATGGTGCTTCTGTATATATGTTTGTCACCTATCTCTTCGAAACTGCTTGATTGATTTGGATGAATTTTGTGTATATGTGCGTTCATCTCTGTATGGTTTAAGCTGCAGCTGCTATTCATATTCATGAGAACCTCTGAAAGATTGCAAGTTCATGCATACGTTACAAGAGTTTGGGTCAAAGCTTTTTGCTCCTTTTTTCGGGTGACGAATCATCAAATAACTTCCCCCGCTCTGGGTGCAGAGACAGAGAGTGTCAAACTTTTATTAACTAAAACCAACCTGCATTCCTCCAATGCCTTTATGTTCCAAGACGGCGGTAGCTCTTTCCAACAATTCCTTCCATTTTTTTAAACAATTTCTGTTTGGTTCATCTAATGTTTGGGTTTTGATTAACAAAAAAATATGGAGAGTATAGTTATATACACACCTAAGCTATCGATCCGTCAGCACAAACCCGGTGGCAAGGCCTGATTGTCACGATCAAGGTCATCATCATCATCAGCCTTTTTAATGTTCCCACTGCTGGGACACAGGCCTCATCTCTGGGAGAGGGAATAGGCCGTAATCCACCACGCGGGCCCAGTGCGGGTTGGTACGATCAAGGTACCTAACCTAACCTAACCCGTTAGGTTTGTGTCGGCGGACTTAGGTGTGTAGACACCTTAGGTGAAAATATATTATGTTGGCTGCTCTGAAGTTATCGTTTGCCTATTGCGCATACTCCAAAACATATGCAATATGCATTTGCCATATGATTTTTGAAAAGAAAGATAGAAACCACGTTTATTTTTGTATCTATTTACACAGTCAAGTATCAATTATATAGAAACTTAAGTATATCAACATTGTGGGTCTCAGAGGTGCACAAAATGAATTACTGCACAAGCAATTGTTAGAAGTTCAAAGCAGTCAACATATATTTTAGCCGTACTGTACCATCGCGGTCATTTCTACCTCATCACTTTAAAAAAAAATCGCTTGAATCCTGCCACTTGGCGCCAAAACAAAACCTTTGAAGTTTTTGTTACGAATACAAGCAAAAATGAACTTAGCGGTGGTCAGGTGGAAGTGTTTTCGATGGTACTTATCTCAGCCGTACTGTACATATTTCGACTGTAAAGTACACATTTCGTCTGTAAAGTACAGTCAGCAGCACATCAGACTAAAAAAAACTCAAAATTCTGCAAACGATTTTCAACTCTTAACCATAATATAACAAGGTTCAAATTGTATTGGAGAAATCTGACAGATTTGTATAGTACAGTACATATCTCGGCCGCTATGTAAAATTGTACATATCTTGAAGCTAGGCTACTAACACTATTATGGGATTTATATTCATTAACCATTTGTATTTGGAATGTCTATTCTGTACATAAAGGTGAAATTTGGGCTGACATCTTTATTTCGAATGTATTTTTAGTACTTTCCTAGTTTTCATTTGTTTTATTGGTTGCTAGTTACAACTAGTTCCTTTAGTTTAAAGTACATTATTTGTATGTATTGTTTGATGGTCTGTATGTAGCCCGCACTCTCTTTCATGTACAGTAAATAATGGTTATCATTTTGACTGTCACGGTATACTAAAATCAATAAAGATTTTTATTATATTTTATTAAAGTATATATTCAATTAAAGTATTACCAATACGATAATCTGTAAAAAAAGAAAAAAGGACTTTAAGCCTTTTTTTAAGGTGGGAATCGATCAAATAACATTTCTTGCTTTGGATTGGACAAAAGGTAGTGTCAGACTTAATGCTGTAAGGCCACCTATGCCCCTTCAGTTGACCTTCCTATTCTAGGGCTGCAGTAAATCAGAGGATTTAATGCCTGAACATTTGATGTTGTATCAATCCTTATCTCCATTTAAATTTTGAGATTTATTAAATCACTTTCAAAATACAAATCTGAAGATTCAATCCCATCATCTTTTATTATAATTATTTATCACTAGCTTTTGTCAGCGGCTTCGCCCGCGTACATAAAATATAACCTATGTCACTCAGGAGTAAAGTAGCTTTCTATTGTTGCTAAAATTTTCCAATCGGACCAGTGGTTCCAGAGATTACCTCCTACAAACAAAGAAACAAACTTTACCTCTTTATTATATTAGTGTAGATTATACGTACTGCATACAGTCAATACTGTCCCGCTACAGTGCGAAGGCTTTCAACTATCCCTTTTTTAATTTCGAATCTTAGCCAGTTCTTGCCAATCCCTAAGGAAGACACCTTAGTCTCCTTCTTCTCGTCTTCTATAGATTTTTTTATGTTGACTAATATCTGCAGCAGTTTTTCCGCCCCATTATAATTTAAGTGTCTTCAAGCCTAGAGCGAGGTTCTTAATAAACTAGTGCGCCTTACATCTACGATTGCATCACTGCTTATCATCGTTTAGGATTGCAGTCGCTTAACTGCAGCGAGTGAGGCCCCCGAAGGGCGTCGCCAATTGGCACGGTTTACGGCGTCTCTGAAACTCAGACCCTGGTCTATGAGTAGCTCCATTCAGAGTTCGTTACAACGTGAACGAAATATTTGAGGATTCGTACTTGTACAATCGAATAGGGTTTACTTTATATCAATTAAATTAAAGGACGTAAGGGACGATATGCGTGCTAGGGCTTAAGGCACAGGACGCAAAAGACCGAGCGAAGTAGACCGAGGAAAGCGGACCCCGGGCACCGAGGTGAAAGCCAAGGTCAGCAACCGGGACTGGCGCTAGGTTGATGATGAATAAAAATAAATACCTGACAGTCAAAAAGCTATCCAGCTGGTCCGCCGTGTTCCGTCGCGCATGCATGTAGCGTAGCGTAGCGTGTAGCGTGTTGTGCGTGGGGCAGGTGCGGCGGCTGCGCTGACGCGCTCGTCTGTTGCAGCGGCTGGTTCCGCAGCGACTCACTGCTCGGCACTGCTAACGTCAAGCTGGCACCGCTGCAGGAAGAAGTCACGCTGCACGACTCTTTTCCGGTGAGTTCTATGTTTTTTTTTTCTCATAATTTTCTCGCAACGCCATCTAGTCCTAAACTCCTAAACTGAGCAGAGCTTGTGCTATTCCATAAGTTTCATACAACTGCAACGTCATCTAGTCCCAAACAAAGCAGAGCTTGTGCTAGTAGACAAATTCTAATCTAAATATATTTATAACTTTCTAAATACATACATATTATAGTTACACATTATATAGGTATATCCCCGGAAAGTGTTGTGAAAGCTCCTACATTGAACAGCTTCAAAAATCGGTTGGACAGCCTAAATATCTCCAAACTATATGAAACACACGCATCAGCTTATAGCTGCTAGTGTGTCTTATCAATAATTTAAATAATAATAATAATTTATACACTTTTACGTAGACGGGTAGAAAATGCCTATGGCAGTGAGTCCACCTTCGTACACTAGTGCATAAAATCTTAATAAATCAATAAATTTATAAAGATAAATTACGTCCAGACACAACAAATTATCGTGCTCATCACATAAAAAATTGCCTTAAGTTCTTTTTCCACGACCTTCGGCATAGCAATCAGGATCACTGACCACTAGATCAACAGGTTATTCTGCTATAGAATTTAAAAGAGACATTCGATAAATGTATGGAACTTGGGCTAAAATAATTAAAAATTTTAAAACAGCAATCTGACTCATACAGGCTGAAAATCAGGAATAAATTTCCGTTTCACACTTTTCTTGATTTTAGAATATAATAAAATAATTTTATTGTTCACTAAAATAGTAATAAAACTGCACGCTCCACAATATACGAGTACTACTACAAATTGAAATCTGCTGAGCTTTTATTTTTTCGATTAAATTATTTGTTATTTTTTTATATCTGATACAGTACCTCACAGTTATTGCATTACAAAAAGTCCATTAGATTTTCTTTTTTTGTGGTATGAAGTCATGAATTGACTTCTACTGCCCTAGATACGAGAGAGAGGGCGTGTCAGACTGTCAATAACTAAAACCACTTATGTCTTTCAATTAATCTTTCCGTTCCAGGTTTTTTTTTTTGTTAGGCTATTCTGTCCCACTCCTGGGCAAAGGCCTCCCTCCACTCCTTCCGCCATCGCAGGCCCGCGCTTCCTCTTGCCAGTTCGGAAGGAATCTGTCTCGCTCATCGCGCCATCTCCTTCGTGATCTACAGCGACCCTGTCGCACTGTCTCTGTCTACGATTATTATTGTTTAAAAATATTCCTTGCATAAATTACTTATAACATTATTTACTTACTGAAAAAAAAAATGGGTTTTAAAAAACTAAAATACGCATTTATCATGTCCACAGCTATACGACGGGCGCCGGCCGGTGGGCGGGTCGCTGGAGATCAAGCTGCGCGTGCGCACGCCGCTGTTGCAGCAACAGGTCAAGGCCACCAAGCATCGCTGGCTCGTCTTAGACGACGTCGCCGCTTTTTAACATTTGTTGTAATACCCAAAAACTTTGTAAAAGGCAATCTGGTAATTTGCTAGCGATATAGTACGCGGCAAATAGGTTGAACCCGTTACTATCTTTACACTCCTCGATTGAGTCAAGGAAATCTGTTACTGCGCATTCAATAGTTTAACTTGTCGTGGATTTTACCTTCCTATTATGTCTTACATACTGTTCACAGACGCGTAGTTTCCGAAACGCGTATTCGTTATTGTATGTTTAGAATCATTCTTGGTGTCATTATACGAACCAACGACATCGTCGTGTCGTTGCCGCTCCTTTGACAGAGATTTATAGTTTTATATGTCAGCTTTATTTAGGCGCACACCAAGTCTATTATGACAAATACGCGTTTATGAAGCTACGCGTCTGTGAATAGGCTTAGGCTTGCAGTAATAGGGAGTGAGAGGATTTGATGTAATAGCACCATCTATGATTGCAGAAATAGTTGCTTTTGTAGTCCAACTAGCTGGTGGTTTGACCGTACATTGTTATTATTTATAACTTAATTAAAATTTATAATTCGAGTTTTCTAAATATGATTCTAAGTTTCATAATCCATCGAAATTACATACTTTTTGCTTGGCTTTTTAATACAAATATTCACTTGAAATACATAAGGCTAAAGGTGATATTGAGTTAGAGGCGAGGTAGAGAATCTTTAAATAAGTAATAACTGTTGGTAGTCGGCCCTCCTCCCTAAGAGAGGGAATGAGCCGTAATTCACCACTCGAGTCCTGTGCGGATTGGTTCAATGGCATCGTTCAACAATATCTAGCCAATGAAAACCCGTGTTCATATCATGTGTTACAAATCTGTACTCAGCTTTTAATTTGAATTGAAAAATGAAACAATTGTGATGTCTTTGTAAATACAATAAAAAAAAATATGTAGGTCTATATTATTTATTTTTTTAAAAGAAACTTCATGGTCTATGAAAAGTTGCTTACAGTAGATAAACCCTTAATGGAAATTAAAAAAAAATGTCAGAGAAACAGAGAAACGTTTTTCATGTATATGTAAAAAACAAATGTGTAAATTGTATAATATACTGTGCTTTATATTATGACTACTCGCAATATTTTTTTTTAGAACTACTGTCCACGGACGCGTAGATTCATAGATACGTATTCATCATTGTATAATTGCAAAAAGCGTATGCTTATTGTAATACCTGCCCTCTAGGCAAGTTACGATAGTTTCGTTAACGTCTAACGCTTGGAAAAGGGATTCGTCAACACAAAGCGTTCGACTTTGATGAAACGATCGTTAAGGTCGAACGCTTAGAATCGGCCACGCCTTCGATTCCTTTGATCTTACCACGTGATTGAGCGTGAGATGACGTCATAACAAATGGATTGGGGGCGTCGCTATCACAAAGCGTTCGACTTTGGTGAATCGATCGTAACTTGACTAGAAAGGCTGCTCATAACAGCAACAATACGACGGTTCAACGATGTCGCTCTATCAACAGAGTTTTATAGTTTAGTATGTAAGCTTCACGCAGGCGTAAACTAAGCGTATAACGACGTATACGCGTCTAGGAAGCTACGCGTGCGTGGACTCTAGGCCTCACCATTTGACCGTTACATCAAAAGAGCAAAAAACCATTAACAACACAAGAAAACATTTCTTATAAGATTTATTACTGTTTAAGTCTGTCATGTAGTTGTGACTATGGCGTGCGGGACGCATTTTATTTTGTCATGACTGGTGGTAGAAAAGAAAGAGTAATGGATTCGAAAGTATTTGCAAACTCTTCCATTAATTTGGTATGGGAGTTATAATATTTAAGTCATTATTTGTAAAGTAAGGTAATCTCATATCTATTCGCATCCATCCAATCTGCCGCGCTTATGATAATGGCAGTAAGTCACATAACTCAGTATCGTTTAAAATGTGACTTATGATAATGGCAGTAAGTCACATAATTCAATATCGACCAAAATGTGACTTACTGCCATTATCATAAGCGCGGCAGCATTATTGTTTTGATTTTAAGAATAAAGCAAACGAGATAGAGCTCTTTTTATACAAGCACTCCCTTCGCAAAAAGTTTAGACATTTAAACAATCCCTTTTTACTGTTCATTCAACCGATTTTGAATCCTATTCCGTTAGAATAAGGATTGTATTAAAAGCAAAAAAGGTGTTACAATATCAAGTATTTACTTCAACAGCCGTTTATCATACCTCCGACACGATAAAAGTAAAAATTGGTTGAATGGACAGTAAATAGTACATTTTGATACAAGTGCAGAAAGTTTGCCATTGTCGAGAGCTGCTGTGACAAAATTGCACGTGTGGCAAACGACGTTTTTCAATACACGCGCGACTCGTGGGGGTCGACGCGCGCCTGATATGATAAACTATTTTGTTACAATAAAATTGTAACAGGGGAGTGCACACGTTTTTTACGCATTAGTGCGGAAAACTATATTGCGTGCCTGTAAGCGGTGGAATAAGAGCGGGTTTCCGAGTAAGTGTATTGAAAAATAAGTTTTTTTTTAAATGTCTAATCATATTGCGACTGGAGCACACTACGTCACAAAATAAATTAACAACAGCGAAATATTTGATTTAGAACTCTACTAGTAGTACATAAGGGTCATGGAGCTCGCATAAGTTTCCTGGTACATAAATTACGTCACACGAATTTCATGACTTTCTTGTTTTTTACTATATTTCTTGTCATAGCTGATGCTCTACCAAGTACTATGAGCTCTTTAATGCGATCTATTTGACGACGAAGAACATTTTTGGACCTTAAACTGCCTACGTTGGTTTGGTCGGATTGTTTTCGTGTCTTATTCGCCAGAGTCATGTATTTACGACTGGATACTCTTTCTCGTTTTATAACACTTTAATTCTTATAGGTTAAAAAAGAGCTGATAATATGAAGTATTTGGTCGTGGATATGCGACCCTGGGAGAATAAATAAGTTTTTAATATCATGCGGATTTCATCACGCATGCGGATTTGTTCCGTATGCGTATCCTCCACAAATATCGGCGCGATCTGTTCCCGCGCGCTTCAAAAAGTTGTCAGCAAATGTAGAGGCCCAACTGCAGGGCCGAAGCTTACTGGGGCCCCGGTCCGGTTTCTGAAAGGAAGGTCCGACCCCGGTATGAAGGCTGAGAAGGAACGGGGTGGGTTGTTTAGACAGTAAAAGTCTGACACTGTCTCCCGCTCCGCACAAGGACGGGATTCGTCATTGGATGATTTTTCCCACCATAAAAAATAAAAAACCTCAAACCCCAAATGTCCCTTTCAATTACAAGTATTTATTGTAATGCGAGCAATTTTTTTGCTTTTAGAAATGTTCTGCATGCGGAGCAAATCCGCATGCGTAATGAAATCCGCATGAAATCAAAAATTTGTAAGAAATATTCGACGTAGGTGGTTATAGGAGATAAAAAACATAAGTTATTATAATAGCATTTATATGTATTTCTAATAACTATTTTATGCACTGTCTTAAAGACAATTTAGGTGTACAAGCGAAGCTGTAGGAGCAGCTAAGCGAATTCGAGACTATTAATAATAATAGTCCACTATTATTGTAACTGTACATTATGAATATATGTTGTATGTTAATAAATGTAATTATTAAAGATCTGGTTGATCGTTTGTTATTGTTTTATTTTGTATCAAAGTTTTTAAGAGGAATTAAATGGGGATATTGGCTATGTGCGGAGTGGGTGGTGGGAAGCGGCAAATCGATCGTAGCGCACGACGTGGCAGAAATGTGAATTAATTCTGGGCTGTCATGTGTCAAATTGCTTTATTTTCATAACTTCCTTTATAATTTTAAATAAAAACGTACATGTACATGCTGTGTCGTAAATTGTAAAAACAATGGGAAAAACAGTTCGTGCAAGTTTTATTCGTTTCCAACATCAAAGTGGACATTACAGCAAAGACAAAAATGGATAGCTGCTGTGAAGAGAAAAAAATCGAAAATCGCTAGGTATAATATACACACTCACTTTTTACGCAATTTTTTTCAATTTCGTTGAAAAACTAGTCGAAAATCAATATCACAAAAATATCTTATCATCTAGTTGACATGATTTGACAGATGACAAGTCCTGAATAGTTGCGGCCACTAGGGGCGCTGTCATCGCGCACACAACGAATAGACTAAACATTTGAAATGCTGCAAACATTTTTTAAATAAGGTGGAAAAAGAACAAAAAGTTGTTTCTATTCTCCCCGTTTTACGGTACAAATTTTACTTTGCACTTCATTTATAAACATAGCATACGCGGTACGTGTGATCAAGGCTACTACTAGCTTCTCTATTTGAAAGATTAGATATTTAAACATATTTTTTTTTTACTGTCTTTCCGCCGATTTTAACTTTTATACCATAGGTTATGCTTAAGGTGTATAAGTAGTTACACCTACCGTGAGTACGCTCATAAACGTAAACTCACAAACATAAGACACCCAGATTCAGAACAACTATCAATAGACCATACCAATATTTTTTGTGAGTTGTAATCGAACCTACGACATTTAGCGAAGCAGCCAATCACTCAATCACTGTACCTACCAAGCTATCGAATTTCCTATTCACAAAAATAGATAGGCTAATCGAATAAAATAAAAAATAAAAATGTCTAAAAACAACTTTTCCGCTCGCTTTATTTAAGTGGATTTAAGTATTTACTTATAAAATTCCTTTATACGACTTCCGACCATAAAATATAGTATCAAAGTCAAGGTAATCGACTTGTGACAACCATCTGTGACTTTATCTGGTTATAATCGGTTACTTACTAATCAAAGAACATCACTAATTTATATAGACCTGTTTCTTATAAAGCCATGCTATGACACTGCAGGTCAGTTTATATTGGTCGTATCTAGGAAAGACCACTGTAAAAAGACCTAGTTTCTCCTACAAAATCTTGAAATGCAAGGTCTATTTATACTGGCAAGTTGATGTAGAGTATTAAATTAATTAAAATGCAAATTTACTTATACATGTTTGGTCTATTAGCACATTTCTGTGCAGGCAGTTTTGATCTTTAATAACGAGGAATAAGAGCGGTTTTCTATTAATTGTTAAATATTATAATAGATGTGTAATAATAATATTGAATTCTCATAGACTTTTTTATATATCTCAGTACAATGGTACTGAGATATATACGGTACCCTGAAAGGTCCTTTCGGGGTACCGCAGGGGCACAGAAGGGCTGATGCTAACAACCCAACCAGCAAAAATTATGCTTAAAACAATCTCAAGACTACTTTTTTTTGCTCTTATATCACTCCTATATAATTATATAAGCCTGGGTTTGGGCACCATTATAAGTATATTTAGTTTAATATCGTTCTAATATCCATCTAATTGAATGCTATTTGCACTTACTAAAATCTAGCCAAAATTAATTTAAGCCGACTTAGGCTAATATTGCTCTTACGTCAATATCATGTAAGCCTGCCTAGGCTTATAATGGTCTAAGGTTAGAATATTTTGAGAATTTTACGTCAGATCCAACTTAAAAGTTCATGTGAGTTTTGGTTTGAAATTAAATAAAAACAAAATAAAGTTACGTGAAGTTAATGTTGTATGAGTAGTTATGTAAAATAGAAGTATGTGTAAAAGTAGTTTTACGGTAAGTAATCGTATTGGGATTTATTATTTACTGTTAATTATACCTCGTTTTACACTTCAAAATTCATGCGTCTTGTTAAATAAGGTATTTTCTGATCTCGTTTAATTATTTTATTTGTCAATTTTTATTGATAGTGTCGCCATTAGTATAGCTGCATTTTACAAGTGCACTATTAGACTGATTTAAGATTGTTTACTCTAATTTTAGCATTCTTGGTATACTAAATGTAACTCCATATTGGAATAAATTAGGGTTTTTCGCAATTTTACATAAAACCTTAAATCGGCAGGGACAAAAAAATCACGAAGTTGGCGCGCGCGGCGCGGATGGCTCTACTTCTTAACAACTTTCTTCCTGATGCCACCAGTTTTCTTATTTTTTTCTAGTTTTTGTAATCTATTATTATTATTGAATTTAAAATAAAATATGGTTAGCAAAATTACTTTTAATACTATTAAAATTAGTTATTCCCAAAATCGATTTAAGATCAAACGCTTTTATATGGGTCTTGTTTTTTGTATTGTAAATATGATCCACAATCACTCTCATATCATACTTATCTAGTGCTATTGATCTTATATTAGTTTCAAATAAGATAAAAATGCACGTACTCACAGTACTCTTATGCAACGCTGATATTAGTCTGACATCTTACAATAGCATTTAGCAAGTCTAATATAAAATCAAACGAGCTTAGAAAATACCCATATAGGAGCATGTTTTTTTCAAGTGCAACTAGTTTTAATACATGCTCTTATATACATATGTGAGATTTGGTTATGAGATTGAGTGATCTTGAGGCCATACCATACCGGCTTGTCTAAAGGTAATATAGGATCGATGTATGTTCTAAAACAAATATAAGAACGCTTTAAGCCTATCACTCTTGAAAAGTGCGAGTTTTGAGACTGTTTTGCTGGTTGGGAAGGGCCATAGAATTGATTCCTAAAAGTAGGTAAATTCTCATGGTCCTGGAACACAAAAGGCAACTGAATAAATATGGATGTGGTAGAGAAGTCATAAGATAGTTTCCCACCAGAAAAAAGGACCCCGGATCTGGTCGTCCTCCAGTTACCAAGAAATAATAAACATTAATAAAATTATAATCTCAATCAAGCGGCATTTACAGGTAAGCTAGTTTTAATAGTTCGCTTCTGAAAGGAAAACCTGGGATATTGGGACACAAGGCAAAGAAGGTATAGGCATAGCAGTGGGTTTTACTCAGTAAAAGTCAGACACGCCCTCCCGATCCGTCCAAGAGTGTTGGATGATTTTCCACGTAAAAAAAGGTTTGAAGGTCTAGAAACCAATAAAAATCAGTTAATAATATTGTTACACGTGATATTCATTATTTGGAGTGAAGTCACGGTAAAGTCAATATTTCTGATACCACCCATTCTACCATGAAACCTCACGACGGCGCTGCTTGTCAAGGCGTGTTCAATTCAGTAAGTAAATTTTCATTAGTTCTGTTTTCTGCCACGGTTGAAGTTAAACTGGTTATAAAATGTACCGTGGTTGGGATTGCTTGATAATGATTTGTTCAAATGAAACTTAGAGTTATACTAGTAGGAACCGATTTTGTGTGATTGCATTGTGATGAGTTAATTAGTGGATATCACGATTTTATTTAACAAATCGATGCCTCCCACGTAAGTTGTTGTAACCCACAAAATGGCGATTTTGGGTTTTTTATGTAAACGTGTCTAATTTTATGTAAACTATCCTACAAAAAAACAAAAAGTCCAAAAAACCTATTATTTAAGGTACTTTTGAAACGTATAATGTTGTATATTTCGAACGATTCCGGCGTAGACTGTAGTATTTATTACTTGCAATGGTTTACAACGGAGAAAAGCCCACGTGCGTCCGTTGTATGTAACACATATCACAGATTACGCTGGAATTCACTTCCAGTTGCACCTCTTACGCAATTTTTACGTTGTTAATTTAATATTCTAGTAATTACTATTCCGTTTAATCTTATCTTTAACTAACATGATAACCATTTAAAATAGGTATGGTATTGATAACATACAACAATTTAAGTCGCTAATTTTAAAATTATTTTATGTTAAGTGATACGTACAACATTTTACTTCGATGCAAGATATGTAAAAATAAGTTGTAACATCACATACAATGATTTACGTCGCTATTCGTTTGAAATAAGTACGTTGTATGTATTTTTCAGGGAGTGTTTTATGAATATCACTGAAGTCAGAGTCATTCTAGACAACCATTTTCAATGAATCTGAGAAGTTTTTATATTATATTATTATTATTATAGCTAGCCTGTGCTGTCATACTGCTGGGCAAAGGCCTCCCTTCATTCTTTCCAGTTATCTTAGTTACTCGCTTTATCGTACCAATTCTCAAGGAAGGCATCCAGGTCGTGTCGAGGAAATGTGGGCATGGAACACAAAAGGCACCAAAAGATTACATGTGAGTTTTAGTCAGTAAAAGCAACTTTTAGTGATTAAAACTCACCAGGACTTTCCTTTTTGCTGGTGTTTATTCCTAGTTTCCCATATCAGAAAACGTTGTTCGTTACTTTTACCTTAGTCACCACCTGCATGTTTCTGCACTGTTGAACTCTTTAAGCTAAGTCCACTATCAGTTATTTGATTGAATAAAGTATCGTTTGAAAAAGGTAATGAAAAAAAAGATTTTTTCAAAAAGGACTAACAATGTCAAAGAAAAACCTTTCTAATAAAATATCAATAAAAAACAGCCAGTAGGAAAACTGGTCTATTGAGTCTGCTGTAAGCACTATTTAAATAAATTAAACTAAAAAGGTGACAGAGAAAACGATGTATAACTATAGCTAGTTTAGTTATAGGAGAGCCAAGCTTAGAATTTATGCTGATACTATTGTGAGACATAAGTAAATAAGAATAAATTGCCTGTTGTCGTTACTGAAACTTCAAACTTCAGACGTGTGTAAACAACAGTTTTCCCATTTCTATAAGTGATTAAGTTCTTAATAAGGTGTTAGTTAAATTTGATATACCAACAGCAGTATTAATCCCGATCAAAGAGATATTTAACAGACTGTGAAAAAGTCTGGGTCTGTCAAAACCATCGTTTGTGACCATTTCAAGTATTTTCAACTTGCTTGCAAGTTGAGTCACAAGACAGAGGTTTTAACTTTTAGTGTGTATAGTAACAACGTATAGTTTTTGCCTAAAGGGTACACAGAGAAAACAAGATCTGAAAGATAATAATATCGTAAAAATAAAAGAGGTACCAGTTTGTTCTGAAGATTCAATATTAATTTAATGTTTTCATCAGGCAGCATGGTATCTTAAGGTATTGTTGTTCAACAACAATGCCTTAAGCTGGTTTCATGTACCTAACTGGTGTATTCATATCATCAGCATTTCGGCATCTTAAAATGCTGATGATATGAATACACCAGTTAGGTTTTGGGGTCGGGAAACAAACCCTCTATTGTACCTATATTTCGAGCAAAACTTAATATTTGCGGGCTTTTCTAGATTCAGTGTAAGTTATTAAACATTACTTATTTACCTATCGTTTGTCTTGGATATGGTTATGAAAAGAAGAAGAATAAAGCATATTACAGAATGAGCTATAATTATAGTCACTTGAAAAAATGGAGAAAGGAAAAGATTACAAAGTAAAAATTGTGGGAGGAGTGATATGAAAGAAAAGGTTAGTGTTAGTGAGACGGGTGATACGACAAAATAGAAGAATAAGCTTGTTTCACCGACTCCAAATCACATTTCACTAACATAGGAACATGATGATGATTTACTTATTTTTAAATTTCATTGGTAACTAGAATTTTCTTAATCATTTTGGTTACGATACTTTTTTGAGTTTTGATTATTTAAACTGTAGTAAAAATTTGATTAAAGGACGATGTAATTAATTGAAAGTATAATTTAAATTAAGAAAAAGCTTAAATTTTTATTTTCAGATTTTTTTAAATGATTATTAATCTTAATCTTTAATGTTTTCCTAATCTTTAAAATATCGTTTCTTTTTCTAAACTCTAAACCCTAAAATGTAAAATTTTGATAAACTTGATTCAAAATATTCTGCTTTTTTGTATTTTGGTAACGTATCAACGAAAAGGTATTGTCCTCAACGAAATTAGGCTGAAAAAACATTGTATTTATTTTATTATATCAAGTAATGATACACATACCACACCTTTTTTGTTATTTGTAATCGACGTAAATTGATGTAAGTATCAGATATGATCCAAATCGGCTCTTGAAGCCCCGTGTATAATAATGTAAGTGATAGTTACAACATTTTGTGAGGACCTCATGTCGCGGTAAACAGTTGTAACAACAAAATTCAAGAAACCGTTAAAATTATAAAGTAATGACATATAGTAAACGATAACATATTAAAAACTATATGCTCATTCCGAATTTCAAAAAGATTCTTTGAAAAATGTGGCTTGTATCGCAAAAAGTATCTTTAAAACGCTCTCCTGTAAAATTGCATTTTTGGGGTTACAACAACTTACGTGGGAGGCATCGAAATATAAAATATAAGATTGATGTGTTTTCGTCTGCTTGTAATGCCGGAAATATGAACTAGACTTTAAGCTTCTTTTTGATGTGGAAAAATCAATGACTTCTCCCGGTCTAGGGTAAAGCGGGAGTGTGTGTGAGACAATTTATATTCAGTAAAGGTCTGACCGACCTATGTCCTTTAGATGCCGCAGGTATCCTTTTTAGAAATTACTTTGTGACCCTAGCCGGTATCGACGTTGCTGGAGCTCTATACGCTATAGGATATATTTGTAAACCTATAAGATTAATTAGATTAGCTAAGATCGATAGGAGCGGACTGCGGAGCCGTAACCAAAGACGTGTCCAATATACAGTACCTACGACCGTTGGATCTTGGCGAAAAAAAAAATGGTTTAGACAAATAAATACAAATTGCAGTTTATATTGCTGTTAAAAACTTTTATAGCCATTTTTTTTAAACCCTTATTTCTATAAGTACGAGTTTTCAAGCACTAAAATTTGCAGAGCCTAACTTCAGACTCGCTAAGATCTCACGGCCGTACTGTATTTAAGCTAGGTTACCCGACACCATTATTTTTATGTATAATTATTATAATAAAAAAAAAAAAAATACTTTTGCTAGTGGCTTCACCCACATTGAACTTGCAAATTAGTCCAATCGAACATAATCCCGGAATCAAAAATGTCCTATTACTCTTATTTGCCGATAAAGCAGACTAATTTGATTATATGAAGTTTGAAAGTTACATATTACACAACAATGCGGCATCATGCTAAAAAAAGGATTAAATTGTAATAAAAAAAAATAAGTTACAAAAGATAAACAAGTTGGAAAATGCAAAAAGAGCATGTGGCCCATGAGGGGATCGAACCCGCGACCTTCGCGTTATTAGCACGACGCTCTAACCAACTGAGCTAATGGGCCAGTTGAAGTAACTGTCGAAATTATTGATTTGTTGATTTTTTGCTTTCGTCAAGGTGGGTGTGACTTGCGTCAGAAAAGATTCAAGAAAACGAGTACATACATATCGAAATAAATGGTTTGTAATGTTTTGGTCTTGCATGTAAAAATACTTGCTAAACCGAAATGAATCGATTTGACAGCACAAATATTATATTAATATTTATGAGCATGACAATATATTTTATGAGCATGACCTAAACTGTGGCCTTGGGATATATGAAAATTACAAAAATGTCATAGACTTCTCAATAAAATCAATAAATTAATTCTATTTAGTAAATAATGATTTTTTTTCTATTTTAAATTTAGCTTATTGCACTACACGATCACTGTTCCTTTGTTTAGTTCTTAACAGCGATCATAGATGGCGCTAGTAGTACTTAAAGTAAATAAAATGAAGTAAACTTTTCAAATAAGTGTTTGGATTGAAATGGAAACGATGTGTTTTTTATCATACATTAGCTGATTCAATATATATAGTTCACATAAAAAATCTATAGAGTACTTAATCAATTTTTCACTTTATTTTTTTCTTTCTAGCCTTAGTCAAATGGGTCCGACCCATAGATATAAGAAAAGGTTTGTTTTTTTGTTGTTGTTCTGTTTTTAATATTTCTATGGTCCAACCTATAGCAACTTATGTATGTAGGTAATATTTGGGGCATTTCACGTGATGCGGACCACTAAAAAGTTACGATGTTTCCGAGTTTTGGTAATATTCAGGGGTAGGTAATATTTGAGTAAAATAGTAATTATCCGCTTCACGTGAAAGGTCCCATCAACCTAAGTACCACTACTGTACATGAAGATTAAATAAATAAAGAAAAAGAAAATATTGGTACCTACTTTTTTTATGGTACGAAAAAAAAAATTAAATACTATTTTTCTCTCTGTATTTAGTTTTTTACGCTATTTAAAAATAAATAAATAGTCATAAAAATATAGGCGCGATATCATCGCAGTTGTTTATTGACTCCTTTGCCTGATTTTGTTCCTTTGTGTCTTCTCCCCATTTTGGGGCGTCCGACTAGTGTCATAATCATCATGATTTCAGGCGAAAGACGTCCTCTGTTGGACAAAGGGATCCCCCAAGCGCCTCCACAACGACCAGTCTTGTGCGTCTCGCATCCATCGGATTCTAACAACCCTGACCAGGTTATCGGTTCACTTTGTGGTGTACCCTGCTCTTATTACAGACGCAGTGAAGATAAACTGAGCAATCGGAAAGTAAGTAGCTTTCCTTAAAGGCCTTAAAGTCATTTTAAATAGGAATAACAAATCCTATAGCAATTTATTGTAAACTATAGTTCGTTTTTTAATTCTACACTACGATTTGACAACTCAGAATGTCACACTCTAGATGATGTCTCAATTTTCTGTAGTTTGACATTTGTTGTCAAATCGTAGTCTAGGATGAAAAAACGAACTATAGTTGTTTCTCGCGATTTCTTTTACATCTTTGGTTACTGCTACGCCCATTGCTTAAGCGTAATGTAATTTTATATAACTTGTACTTAGCTAGCCTATTCGACAAATCAGCTCATCTAAAATAAATGTACCAGTAGTTCGTGAGATTAGTAGGTACGTTTAAACATTCAAAATTTCCAGCTTTATATTTATTAATCTACTAGCGACCCACCCCAGCTTCGCACGGGTACTGATATTGAATATATTATGCATGTGTTATACACATAAACCTTCCACTTTAATCACTCTGTCTAAAAAAAACGTATCAAAATCCGTTGCGTACTTTTAAAGATCTAACCATACATAGGGACAGCGGTAAGCAATTTTGTTTTATACTATGTAATAATAAATATATAATAGTTATCTAGATACTTATAGTCAACTTGACAAAAATATTGTTTGGAAAACAAAAGGTTGGTTTGGTTGTTTTGTAAGTTGCTTTGAACATATTTGATAACGCTGTTGTTAGTTCTTCAGCGGATGCCTCCCCTGGGGGTCTTCGTCTTCCAAGCGCGGTGTCGCACGCGGAGGGGTCACTCGTGGTGAAGCTAGCCCCCGCGTGCGCCACTGCGGGCTTGTCAGCCCCACACCAGCCGCTCAGCGGCCCCCGCCAAGCAGGAGACCGTGAAGCGCCCCGGGTGTTCAACTATACCCAGAGAGAGGACGATATTGTAGCTGTTTAGATACATCTTTCATACCTTGATTTTTAGACGGGTATGGAAAGACGCCCGGGGCCAACCCGGTCCCCCCTATCAGGGGACCACGGCTGGTGGGTCGGTCGATGAAGCGACCCCAGGGGAAGAACGAAGGTTGATAGTCGTCGGCCGTACATATGTTACAAGCACAGGAAAACTTCACTTGCGCGATGCAGGACTTTCGGATTTTTCTCTAAAATTACTGAACTTTATATACTTTATGTTATGTCAAAACATGCATATTTTTTATCTCGATCTTTTGAAAGCATTGTTTTTATATATTTCTGTCATAAAATTTAAGATTTTGGCATTAAACTGTTGTATTTACGTTGACCAATAGCGGCGTGTTCTGATAGGGGAAGTACCAGTTTGGTACAAGTATTAAAATTAAACTCGTCTCGAGTGTAGTTTTTCGATTCCCGCCCTTATGTTGAAGAGTTTAGCGATGAGGTTGTTCTGTAGTGCGATATCAGCTACATAGTTGGTTTGCTATAACGTCCTATTGTATGTTTTTATTTGGCTGCTCACTGTTAAGCATATTTTATTTTTAAACGCAGTTCTATATCAATGATTCATATTTGACGCCGGAGTTGACTTGAATTTTAATGTCACAGTTAATGTGGTTAGTCTTTATTGCGCTTGGTTAGATATTAAGTATTATTAAGTCAAGATTTTTAATATTGTACGGTCTTTGACGCAACCGTAGCGTACCTAACTAGGTACGTACGTTGTCACCAAGTTAGGTATTTCAAATTAAAATTGCAGTTAGGTACTAGTACCTATATGACTTGTTTTTAATATGACTCAGTGTTTAATGAATATAATAACTCTTGCGATTAATTTTTTAAGTTTTACCAATTTAATACGAGCTATGTTGATTTATGAGAATGAGTGAGAATGCGCCAGTGGAAATTTTTAAAATTAAAATTATTATAGGTACTTAATAAGTAGATGTACTTAATATTTTTTGGGCACTCTAAAACCTCATAAAATATATGTATGAGGTATTAAATTGACTATAAAAAAAAGTAATAATAAAAATGCCATTTATTCTACGAAACAATTACAGATGTAGGTACCTATCTACATTTGTAACTGGCCGTGCTATTTGGAACCGAACAGTTTCACTGCTGCGGCTTGCCGTCCGGTTATAATTTAGGTGTCTTCAAAGCTAGAGTAAATAAGCTCTTAATAAACTAGTGCGCCTCATCATCAACGATTGCATCCATATTTCTATGATTGCATCACTGCTTACCATCAGGTGGGATTGCAGCCGAGCACCAGTTTATATAAATAATAAAAATATACATATATACTTTGTTTACCTACAAAGTCCGTTTCCCTCTAAACACCGATCAAACAAATCTACTTATGATCTGCGAGCGCGCCTGCCAGCCTGGTAGTGACGCGGCGGCTCCCGCAGGCTCTTGACGTCATCACCGTCACGTGACCGGCTTGGACGACCACGGAACCCTGCCGGAGACAAGTGACACGTGCTTGTGTAGTTATCACGTCAATGTTGCCGGTGACACGGCGGTGGGCTCCATTTTGAAGTGACTGGAGGAATGAAGAGAGGAGCGAGACGATTTTTTTTATTGAGGTTTTTTTTCGGTGGGAGAGGCGTCTAATGACATCTTTCACCCTTGGGCGGAGCGATGGGGCGTGTCAGACTCTTACTGACTAAAAATCCACTCCTGTTCCTTCGCTACCTTTCATACCAGGGAATTTTCAGTAAAATTTTTATTTCAGAAGCAAACACTATTTGGCTCTTGTAGGCTCCGACCCTGCTAGGCCTTTTTTTACGTTTTGCTGACAGTTCCTAGAGGCGCGGAAACGCGCAGTCGACGACTTACGCTCGGTGCGGACGGTTGCCGGACGGCCAGAAATCAGGACCGTAATCCCGGTGGCGTGGTGGCTGGGACATAAGGGTCGTTGCCTCACACGTGTGGCCTAGTATTAGCCAAACGTGTGGCCTAGGCTAGTATTACATTCGCAGTCTGCTCGCCATTACTGCTCGCCAGTCCTCTTCGTTTTGGACCATGGCCTATACCATGGTCTGGCGCTAGAAATCGCTGCCGCCGATCAAGTAGAATGCGAGATACACAGGACCGGTAGTTGCGATTTCACTTCGGGGAAGCCTATGTGCAACAGAGGACGTCTTATGACTGAAATGCAGATGATGATAATGACGTGACATGTCGGTAGCGGGTGTTGATCTCATCCAGTTTTTGAGTTTTAAATAAAATCGTTAGACTTGGCGGTGGCTGTTGCACATTACCGCCACATTTGTAACAGTGTCAGAAATAACCTATAGTCCATACACTGCTGCACTGTCTTACGATGGAAGATATTAATGTATTAATGGTAATGGTTAATTGTTCGGAGGAGGAGCAGTGCGATAGTGGCGGATGTCAACGTTTTCTGTGGCCTTTAGCGACCACAATAATGGCGAGTTATGGACATTGCTGTAGCGAGTGGCTGCTACCAGCTTCACAGGTGTGGTGCGTTTATACAAAATATATAATAACTAGCCTTCAGCCAGCGGCTTCGCTCGCGTGAAAGAAGTATTCTCCGTACAAGCTTTAGACCCCCATAACATCCCTTTGGGAGCTGAATTTTGAAAAACCCTTTCTTAGTGTTCGTCTACGTCATAAAAGGAAGCTTTGTGCAAAATTTCACGCTCCTAGTCGCAGTAGTTTTGGCTGTGCGATGATATGTCAGTCAGTCAATTTCTCCTTTTATATGTATAGATAACTAGCTTTTGTCAGCGGCTTCGCCCGCGTACATAAAATATAGCCTATGTCACTCAGGAGTAAAGCAGCTTTCTATTGTTGCTAGAATTTTTCCAATCGGACCAGTAGATTACCCCCTACAAACAAAAAAACAAACTTTACCTCTTTATTATATTAGTGTAGATAATAATATAAATTTATGCCCATAAAGTGTTAGTAAAATAAAAATACATAAAAGAAACTTGCTGTGGTCGGTGGTTCGTTTGCCGAGCCTTACAGCTGAAGAATTATCTAGACGCTCTCGTCTTTTGTTTCATTGATTAGGAACAGGCGATAGATCAAAGGTCAACAAAATGGCGAATGAACCCCAGTTCCTTTTTTAGAACTGCTTTGCCTTTAACCAGTGTTATTTACTTGGGTTACTAATTGTTATTTGTATAGCGGCTGGCATTTTACAAAGCTGAACTCTTGCCTTTCATTTTGGGGCTGTTTCATAAATAATAATCTCAAAACTTAAATTGATAATCGAGCTATGGTTTCTTATGGTTGTAGGTATCTATCCATGGGCTGCGAGAGCCTAACTGAAGGACATAGGTAAAGGTTTTAGTTATTAAAGTGTGACACGCCTTCTTATTCCATCGTGAGGAAGTCATTAGATGGCTTCACAGCTCAAAAAAATGAAACAGGTATTGCGCCCTAGGACGATATGGTCAACTAAAGGAAGCCAGGTAGGTTTTATTCAGTAATATCAGGGTCTGTCTGGTCTTGTTTCATCCAGAGCGGAAGAAGACATTTGAATTTTCACAAAATAAAGCTGTTTTTTATGTCCTGCGGATTTCTATACGAATGCTTTTTTTGTGGTGGGACAAATTATCGAATGACCAATCCCGCCCTTGGGCGGGGCGCAAGACAGTGTCAGACTTCTACTGACTAAACGACCCACCGTTTCTTCCTGCTTAGTTCTAGGGCCCTGGTGTTCCGCTTTCGCATCAACCCTTTGCTCCAGAAGGCTTCGAGCCTGCTAGGTCCCTACAGTTGCTGACAACTCCCTGAGGTGCATGGGACGACTTGGGTTCGTTCCAGACGGTTACCGGATGGGCGGACAGCGAGCTATCCATTGCTCGCCGTCCGCATAACACGTCCGACGTCATAACAATAAATACTTGTTCTTTGTTGAACAATTTTGTCGGGGCTACACACATGACAGGATTTTTAAAAAATATGAAACCCAATTTTAGGTACACTTTTTTTTTCGCTGCGGCGCAGTGGTTGAGCAATTGACAGCTGCGCTGAAGGTCGCGGGTTCGATTCCCGCACGGAACAAATATTTATATGGCCTACAGATAGGTGTTCTGGGTCTGGGTATCTTGTGTATGTGACTTTGCATGTTTGTGTACGTACCCACGACACAGGAGTAATTCCAAGTGTGGGGCAACGTTTTCTTAAAAGAAAAATAACACGAACATGCATCATACTTCGTAGGGACCCTGCAGAAGGGTCGAAGCCAATTAGGGTCAACGGTTTGTGTCTGAAAGGAAGGCTCTGGCCCTAGTATGTATGGCAATGTAGGAACGGGGTAGGCTGTTTAGTCAGTAAGGGTCTGACACTGTTTCCCACTCCACCCAAGGGCGGGATTCGTTATTTCATGATTTTTACCTACCATAAAAAAACATGCATTATACTTTAATACCTAATAAGATGTTAAGGAACTTGGCATAATCGCGTGCACATTTCTCATGTTAATCCGGTTTGAACCGGTGCTGTTGGCAGAATGCCACGACACGCCTTTGCCCGATCATCTCACGTATTTAAATAAGAAATAAACGGAACCATTGTTTGTATAACTAATTTGTACTCTTGACTGAGCGTGTGTTGCTTTTCAGAAAACTATTCGAGGATTTTTCCGACGATTTATGACGATCCGTCGGATTTTATGTTTGTCTTTTGTAGGAAAATAGCTGAAAATTTAAAGGCTAGAGTGAATAGGCTCTTAATAAACTAGTGCGCCTTACCGTCAACGATTACATCACTGCTTACCATCAGGTGGGATCGCAGTCAAGTATTAGTTTATTGCAATTAAAAAAAAAAAGACGACATTTAAAGTTTACTTATATCGCCTCCTTAATTATATCCCTTTGTTTTCTCTGTCGACAAGTTTTTATAACATTAAAATGCACAAAATAGTCTGAAGAATTTCTGCCATTAAATCATGTGTCACCCCGTTCAACTTTCATTGAAAACTTACGAACGCGCGATTTTGAACGAATTTGTATCAATGAAATGTAATTTTATTACATACTAGCGACACGTCCCAGCTTTGCTCGGGTGCAATGCTGAATTATTAAATATATTCAGTCATTCAGCAATACATGCTGATAAACCTTCCTCTTGAATCATTTATCTATTTAAAAATAGTAGTTTTTAAAATTTAAGCATACATAGGGACAGACGGGAAGCGACTTTGTTTTAAAATATGTAATGATATGTAGAAACTCCGTGTTTTTATTCTCCATCGATAAAGAGAAGTACTTCTTATTTTAATAGAATTACACTAGTACTTTACGATCCTACCTGATGCTAAGTAGTGACGCAATCAATGATGGTAACTTATTACAGCTCCTAAAGACCCAATAATTCCGAGAATTCTTCGACTAAATCAAGCTATCAAAACGACAACATTGACGGCCATTTACCTCAAAATATCAGGAAAATATTATTATTATACCTATTATTCTCACAGATACACACGTGGGCGTTTACGAAGAACATCTGAGGTCTACACTAAAGATCTTTTATCTTCGGACAACAAAAATATACACCTATTTGTGTCGAATCCATGTACCTTCCTACGCGAATCGAGATCGCGTGATGACGTCATCGCATCACGAGTTTGGGGTCACGTTATCCTCATGGGGGCTGGTATGACGACAGTTTGCTCCTATGGGAATGAGCAGAACGATATTAAGGTTCGTTCGGGAAATTAGTATCAATCACGGTAATTTATTAGCTCGAAAAAAAATAATTTAGCGATCTAGACATTTTTGCAGTTATTTTTTCTTCATTCAATTTATTAACTAGATAAGAACAACAACAAAACAAAGAGAGCACAACAAACAACAACACAATTAGAGTGAATTGATACTCCCTAGTGATAAATGTCTTAAACCCACCAGATGTCAACTATGCCGTGTTTTCACAATAAGTCTCCGGTAGTACAGTTCGGCCGCCAGATCTTGGTAGGAATTTTTGCGCATGAAAACTCGTACAAAAAAAAGTTTTTGTAAAAAATAATGCCAATAACAGTTTTTAACAGCAATAACAATTGCAAATTGAATTTATTTATGTAAACCATTTATTTTTTTACGAGTTTTCAAGCGTTAAAATTCACAGATCATAACTTCAGACGGCCGTACTGTAATTCGTCATAATAAATTCTATCGTTGCAGCGAGAAAACTTTCGGAGTCCCTGAAGAGGTCATTGAAGCCCAGATATACACTAATTGGTCTAAGTTGGGCCTACTGTGAACCGGAAAGTAGCGTCCTTGAAGTTCCTTGTTTTGCCACACCTCCTTGCGATCGATAGTGACGAGCCCTGCAGGTTTGCGCTAGTTCTCATCATTCCAAATTTGAATGCATGCCTATTTTCTTTTTTTTTTATTCTAGATCGTCTCGAGTTTGACCACTATCTCACCTGATGGTAAGCGATGATGTGGTTGACGATGGAGCACGCTTGCCTAGAAGTAACCTATTCACTCTTGAATTAAATACCCCTAAGTTGTAGCTATCAGGAAACACAGACGCCAACGGAAAATTCCACTCTTTAGCTGCTCAGCTGTACGCATAATGAATGTGTTCCCAAAACGCTTTGTACGTATGGGTACGATCTCCACCATGTAACGGTGGCGTAATGCTGTACGTCTGGTCGTCCGATGACGGAAGGGAATATCCAGTATTTTACATTTCAGCAAATAAATATTGGGCTATCACACCTCACCTAAATGATACTATTCTTAGTAATAGATATACTAAAACTGTAAAAGAGTAGCCTCATCCCTATGTCAAACGAGAACACGCCTTCAAGTTATTAAACTTTAGTTTTGCCATCCAAAAATAACCCGTCCCAAAATAAGTACCACATTGACACATTTCTGCGTGGTTACTCCACGTAATATATTAGTTGACCCCTCTTTGTAACTGCGACGGGTTCAACGTCACGTTTTGATATAAAATTCACGTGAAATTCTTATCTAGGTCGAATAAGTTTTTTATTTGTTTGTTCCCAAAAATCTTTTTTGTCCTGTCCTGTTCCCATTAATTGGGGTTGGGTCTCCTCACTAATCGGCGCCAGGATATTCTATCTCTCTCGATTTTATACCACCAGATCAATTGTTCTCTTTCTTTGTTTCTGTTACATAAGTAAGAATGCACTAAATTCTGCCTCTTTGCTAAGAGCAAAACCAGCTAAATTCAATACTGTCCACTGACGCTACCTTTTAGTTCCTTACGTGAATAGGTAATTATTATGACATGGTCCTCGCTTTTCCTGCTAATATATCCATCCATACCATCTTAGACGGTTTTCGGTAAGTTTGCTCCTTAGATATACAAATAAATTTCTTCTTTGTATAGATCTTTTTTTGAGCTCCTTACTAGTTAAAAGTTGTGTCGAATACTGTTCAATATGCTTGACGACTGGACAGATAAAGTGAAAACGTGTGGTTATTTCCTCAAAAGACCATTTCAAAAGTCAGTTTAGTTACGCGAAAATACACTAGTATGTAGTGTATTTTCGCGTAACTAAACTGACTTTTTTCTTCTTTATTCTTTACTAGTGACCCGCCCCAGCTTCGCATGGTTACATTGGTGATATTAAAAATATTATGCTTGTATTATACCTGTAAACCTTCCTCTTGAATCACTCTATCTATAAAAATACCGCATCAAAATCCGTTATTTAGTTTTAAAGATCTAAGCATACATATGGACAGCGAGAAGCGACTTTGTTGTATACTATGTAATGCTGATTGTACACAAAAACATTTCATAAAGTACACAGTAATCTTTCTTCCGTCTACTTCAAAATTATTATCAATCAAGTTTAGATTAGTATCTATGTATCTACATAGTTCTCATATAATTTGACCGTTACATGTCTACTATATGGACTTAAAAGACAATTATCTGATATCTGAGTTTATTTCAGTGATATTTTCAGCTGGGAAAAGCTAGGAAAAACCCGGCCTCATCTAGTTTAAATTGACGAAAAAGTTGACGCGAGAAGTGTTAATTGCCTATAACCTTTTTGCAAATAAACTTCACTTATCATTGAACATCCACAATACATATAACAAGTGAGGAAAAGTCTAAAAAAAGTGCTTGTTATTTCACGGGCTTTATTTGCTCTCGTGATCTGTAAATTGGAACTGAAGGATCAGAACAATGCTATTTACATTTTAGTACCAACAACGAGAATGGTTGTATTACTTTTAGTAAAGACTAGCTTTTGTCCGCGCCTTCGATTCCGTTAACAGAAAAATATGATAAACTAGTTTTTCTCAGCGGCTTCGCCCGCGTACATAAAATATAGCCTATGTCACTCAGGAGTAAAGCAGCTTTCTATTGTTGCTAAAATTTTTCCAATCGGACCAGTAGTTCCAGAGATTACCTCCTACAAACAAAAAAACAAAAAAACAAACTTTACCTCTTTATTATATTAGTGTAGATGAAGAACCGCTCGATCCATTTTGTGCAAACTTCACATAAGCCATCTAATAGACGCCGAACAAAGCCTAAACATTTGGTTTGGATAGGCGAGCCCGTTCTTGAGTTATAAAATTACAACGAAAAGAGGCATTGATTTTTGTATACTTATATTTTTAGTGCTAAAATGGTATGCATTTTCTTTTTCTAAACTCTATCAAACAATACGGGGTACAAAATCGACATTATCTGCTACCAAAAACTCGCACACATGAGACTTCCATCGTAGTGTTTCTTGCGCGTTTCAAAGAGTGGTCAGCAAACCGTAGGGGCCCAGAGGGTTGAAGCCTTTGTTGTGCAAAAGGGAACCCCGGGACCTTGAAACGAAGGCTAAGATAGGAGTAGGTTTTAAGACAGTAAAAGGCTGATATATCGCTACTCCGAAGTCGAGAAGTCATTGGATGATTTCCCATCTAAAAAAGGAGCCCCCCACTAAACCAACCATTAAGTTCTAGCTTTCATTCACAAACTGCGTAGCAATGTAAACAGAGGCGGCCTCGGCATTGCGGAGTCTTGCGAATCGATACAGCGACCGAATGTCAAGTTGAAGGGGGCGAGGGGCGAGCGCTGGAGGGGGCGACGAGGGGGGCCGCTGGAGGGGGGAATGACGTCAGACGCCCACACCGCTCCCGGTGAAGCAGGGCGTGGAGGGACGCCAGTGGAGGAGTGAGAGCGAAGCGACAAATATTTAGCTTTGCATGTAAATACTCCGGAGAGAATTTTGTTGTAGTACCTATGCTAAATGAATCGTAACTCTGAAATGATCCTGGGAAGGATAATACAGTACCGGTACCAAACGAGGCAAGGGCAGGCAGACGAATAATGTTCGAAATCGAAAGGAATCTCGCAAAAACCAGGACGTACCTAACATATTTATTAATCCTTATTGATAGGCTTGCGTCTGACCACTATCTCACCTGATGGTAAGCAATGGTTGACGATGGAGCATGCTTGCCAAGAAGTAAATACTATTGACTTAAAAACCTCCAGGTTGTAGCTATCAGGGAAAGCTGGTTCCGATAGGAAATTCCACTACTTAGGTGTACCATCAAAGAGAGTTTCGCCTGACCACCGGTAGCTTAATTTTTGCTTGCACTCGAAACAAAAACTAAAGGGCTTGGTTTGGCGTCGCGCCGTAGGACTCAAGCGAATTTTTGCTTAGTGATCGGGCAGATATGACCGTGATGGTACACAATGAATGTGTTCTTAAAATGTGTTGTGCTTAAGATGGGTTGGTGAAATATATATCATCCAAATTGTATCCTGCTCGAATAAAAATAATTTTCCGTGACAGTTCTCTCAATGTTTTCCAGTATGTCATAGCTTTGTGTGTCCCACAAGGCTTGTCACACTTTAAACTGTAGACTCATGAGAGTTTTCCCGACTATGCATAATGTCAATGATATTTGTACTGGCCCAGGCTTGTGTTTAATTATAGACTCTATTATTGGATAACATTTACTTTCTAGCTGGAAATGTAAAGAAAATACTGGCTTTGTACCAGATAATGATAAGTTTGCAAAGCGAAACTTAAAGGTGAATGAAGACGTCATGTTTAACTCCCACTTCGGATTGGACCTTCGTCGCAGACTGAATGTCTCACGACTTCTAGTTGTACCTACGTAAGTAAAAATCAGGAAAATATATAGCTACATTTTTCTAGATGTAAGGACAAGGTTTTCTAGGTCAGATATTCGCTCTACAGTATAGCTGGAATGGGGAAGGGGCAGATTGATTCACATTCTTTAGAATAAGGAAGAAATTAAATGATATTTATTTTGCAAATGCAGCGCAGCATTCTGGGTGAGAAAAAGTGACAAAAGAGAAAGAGGAACATCATGCTGCTATTAAAGACGGGAGTCAGAGACGTAGGAAAAATGACTGCCGAGGTAAAATGGAATTGGGCAGGTCACATCAGCTGCATGCACAATTGCACATTGATCGATGTATACCTACCTGAGAAGGTCAACTTAGGAAGAGGTAGGGCGATGACCAAGACGCCTACCATTTCGGCTGGTTCAGGTTTCGGCTCGAGAAAAGAATACCTGGAAGAATTCGGGGATGCTTTTGCTCAGCTGTGGGAAAGTATAGGAAAAAAATTGCAAATAAGTTTTAAAACAATTTCATGGTTGATACATAAGAAGATATATCCTCTAACATGTTGCTTAACGCTGTTAAATCATCATGAATGCGACGTCAAATGTTGGTGGGCAATTTGCGGGACACTGAGCAACGTTGCAGCGTCACGTAGATTGAGCGTTATACGACAAATTGGGGGACATATTGTCCCATTATTTTCTGAGGTTTTAAACGTTTTTTTCGTCAATTCAAGGTATTTCTTAGCTGACTACTTTGAAAAGAAATACCGAAATAAATGTGTTCACTATGGGATTTGGTCTACGTTGGATGCTGTAGGAATGATGGCCTGATGCAGTGCAAGCGAGCGTTTTTGACCCATCACAGCATTCGAACCGCTCCTTAGAAGACTACACGCAGCAGATTCTGAACTAATAGTGCTGCATTGCTGGAATTGCTGTAAGGCGTTCCGATGTGACGATAAATAAATACATAAATAAATAAAGTCAAAGTCACTTTTAAAGTCCATACAGCAAACGTGTTGTAGACATCAACTTGTATGTTTTCAAAAACAATGAAGCTTAGCGTGTGAGAGGTTCTTTTAAATAAAGAATCACCTAGATTTGAATGGTCTACTCCAGTCAGTTCAAGTAGTTTATACTAAACATATAGCTCAACTCAGGGCTACTAAGGAGCTCAACTACTTGAACAGGGTAGGCAGTATCAATTACACAGTTTAGGTTTTGGGTTTACAACAAACCTCCGGATGATTAATGACGGAACTGCTGTATGTACACGAAACAGTTGAGAAGGTTAGGGTTTGTATGTTAGCTAGCCAAGCCTACTTTTGAACGTATTAAAATAAAACTTCCGAATTAAGAACTTTCTCCTTTTTTAGAAGTCGGTTAAAAAATACTAAAAGCGCTGTACGTTTTCCTATAAAATTTGAAAAGTTCCCTCAATTTTTTAAATTCGGTTGTTAAGCGATGAAGTTATGCGCGAACAAAAAATACAAATATCAGCATTATATTTCTTTTATAGAAGTCGGTCAACAATTTAGTAAAGCCTAATTCTGAATAAAATACAATACAATAATATCAGTTAGTTACGTTGCAATGGTTTTGAAGAACAACCTTATTGCAAGCATTGCTTATCCTAAAATTTAAAATACCATAATATACCAAACTGCCCAGCCTTTTCTCAATTACGTTGGGGTATGACATCACAAACTTATTAGAGGCTTGCCCATCGTGCCCACAACGGTGCTTGCCCAGCGGTGTAAAACGAAAGCTATACATTACAAGTAAGATAAGTCCCTTTAATACCATTAACGATATACTACAGATTAGAAGGAGGCGGCCTCACGCGTGCGGAAATGGACATCCTCATGCCCCAGCTTCCTGGTTTTCGACCTCAATTTCCAGCCACCGTAGACATGGGTTACATGCGACGAGCTACACGTAGCTCGCCTTCCTGCTGTCTGATAATCGTTCAGAACGAGCCTGACTCGTCAAGGGCGCCTAGTTTTCCGCGCGCCTGAATGAGATAAATGCAAAAATTACAGGGGTTGACTTTCGAAATGGAAACTTAAGGTTCCAGAAAGCAAGATATAGAAAGAAAATAGTTGTGAAGTCAGTAAAAGTATCCTAAAGTGAGAGAAATCACATGAAAAATGGTATAACAAAAGAATCCTACCTATACATAAAAGTATAACCACTTCGCAAAACGTCACAGGTGAAAGGTAAAATGCCAATGCTTACACGTGCAAGAAATTGAACTCGTTCCAGCCCTGAACTAGACTTTGTCGCAAGCAGCCCCCACCCCCGGGGGGTCGGTGAAGTATCTGTGGGCTGGCGAAGCGGGCAACAGACACGCTTTCTCCTCTCCTACGCGAACTTCCGCTGAATCAATGTTGTTGTATGCTGAGATGAACTTGAACGTTAGGTATGTTAGCTCTGTAGTGCTGCAAACGTCTAATGCATTTTGCCGGTTTGCAAGTAGGTATAGTTGTATGGTATATCGGTCTGGTGTCCGCAACTCCACGTCAAAGCGCATATTTTGCGTACTGGTTTACAATCATCGATAATAATAATCTTAACAACATCTTTTCTTCCTAACAGAGTATAAAATCAGTAGGTATTTAGTTTCTTACAGGATGCATTTTGGTGAGTGCGTTTATGGTAGGTAAAAATCATCCAATGATAAATCCCGCCCTTGGGCGGAGCGGGAATCAGTGTCAGACTCTTAATGACTAAAAAACCTACTTTGTTCCGTCCTTGACTTAGTTCCAGAGCCCTGGAGTTACTCTTTCACATTTACCCTTGGCCTCAGGAGGCTTCGACCATTCACTTTGTTTACAAGTCCTTGAGGCGAGCGGGAACAGACGCCTGGAAGTCGGGCAACCCATTGGTCGCCGTCCGCAAGCCCGCGTTGGAGAGTGCGTGGGAATTTCTTGACTTGATTCCGCCATCTTCTTTCTACCCTTGGACAATTCAACGTACAGTAAATATCAACCCTTGCGTTGTTGACAATCTAACAGAGGACACTATTAGAGATAGACCTCCCCCAAGTATCACTCAAACACTAAATACAACCCAGATTCAGAAATAAAATAAATGAATTTGCAGCTCAGTGGGCGAGAAGGGTTTGAGGGGTGAGGAAGAAAAGGTTGATAATATTACCATAAATTACGAGATAAGATGAGTATGATTTTTTTTGGTAGGTTTAAATCACCCAGTAACATTTTCCGCTCTTGAGCGAAGCAGGAGATGGTGGCAGACTTTAATTTATTAAAAAACCCACCTTGTTCCTACGTTGCCTTTCATTCCAAGGTCGAGCCTTCCTTTTGTTTAACTCAAAGTTATATTTTAGGTAAAATATTTCATATTGTATGTCTGTTTAATAAACATGTACGACTTATATTCGTGACGTTATTATTTCTGTGCCAGATATGAAAAAAAAAACATTTGATCAAAAGAGTACAACTAAAAGGGAGAAACAAAATTGAAATCTTCAATGAATGATAAAAAAGAAATATTCCCAATAATGTTAATTGATCAAATCTTAGCTTTATCCATTTTTCTATCTGAAATTTAGCGCTATTATTACTGCGAGAGGCTTTGTAATCTTAAGACATAAGCGTTGAGCGTTAGTTGTAGCTGAAAAGTTTGGCTTCGGATGACGAGCAATGGATAATTCATCATTTATCGTCCGGTAATCATCCGAAACCGGGCGTAACGTTATTCAAATTAAATAGTTTCATTTTTAAAAATGATATTAATCCCTCTAGCCAAATTACTATCGTTCGTTAACATCGAACGCCTATTCCAAAATAGGCTACACCTCCTTTGTTCTGACCACGTGACTGAGCGATGAAATGTCAAAACAAAGGAATTGGGGGCGTGGCCAACTCAAAGCGTTCGATGTTTAACGAAATGATAGGGGAGCAGTATAAAGTATAATTGAGAGGTAAAAACCACCCCTAATATAAATTATGCTACATTATTTTATTTATATAAATAAACCTTAGTTTTCTCCGTAACCGCTTATGACTTATACCCACCACACCTCTCGGTGGACATATCGATCCGCTACAAGCATGAATGGCATTGACGTCACCGGCTGCGGGGCGGGGTGGCGACGCGGAGGGGCCGAGGGGGGCAGGTTGCGATGTCGGCTATACCAGGGGTGCAGCCTTGAACTTGCTGCATCGATCCCACACTCCTACGCCCCTGCACTTGATCGTGAACCATACTGAACTGCTCCGGGGAACCGGGGCTCGTTCGAAACAAATGAATGCGGTTTTAAGAGCGGGAATTTACGCGCGGGGGTGTTTTGTAATTTTGCAATATATTTAGGTTAATCTAGCTAGCTATCTGTTTATACAGGGTGACGGGTATTTAGTGACCGATATTTAAACATGTGATTGTAGTCATGATGACAAACAATTTTTTATTTCAGCTTTAGTCCCTTACTAAAGCTGAAATCGCGACTGGTTGGGCGAACAACAAATGTGCTGGTCAGAACATTTATTGTTCTGTCCAGCACATTTGTTTCGATATTTCAGCCGCGTTTGGTAGTAGTTTTCACAAAAATCCATACAGAAAATATCAGTCGTGTAGCTGCTGGCTTCGTGCTGCCTTCATGTCCAAGCATGAATGGCATCTTTACGGAGTATCGGAAGTTGTATGGAAGAAATTCGACTCGCCCCAGCTAAGCACGGGTGCAATGCTGATATTAAATATATTATGCATGTTTTACATATAAAGGAAGGTTTATAAGGCTTGAATCACTATATCTTTTAAAAAAAGCCGCATCGAAATCCGTTGCGTAGTTTTAAAGATCGCATACATAGGGACAGACAGCGGGAAGTGACTTTGTTTTATACTATGTAATGAAGTGTAGATTGACACATTGATAGAATGGTATCTGACTCCAACACGTTTGACGAAAATGAAAGCAGATTCTGTTTGAATTTTTCTTTATTTACCTATAAAGAAACAAGTGTGGGCAAACAAATCAGAAAAAGAAAATACGGTCGATTTTACTAAATGTTAACAAGGCAAATATTTATTTTCCGACACGTACATTATAATGTACCTACATAATTTTAGAAATACGATCTTTTTCCTGTTCTACATCGGCATCAAATGGTCTATTTATAATAAAGACTTATATTTAGAATTGTTACGTTTTTCTGTGGGAGTTCTTTTAGGGTGCGATTTCTATTTCGAGTACTGCTTATGTGTTACTGAACTGTCCAAAAGGTCAACGGCATTAACTTCCCAGACGCCGCCAGGATTCCGATACTGATTTCTAGCCACGGCGTGATTTGCGGACTGCGAGCAATAGGTAGCACGCCGTCCGATCGTCCAGTAACTGTCTGGACCGAGCCCAAGTCATCGACGGTACGCTCAGTTCCCCCATGACTCAAGGAGTTGTCAGCAAACCATAGGAGCCCAGCAGGTAGTTCTCCAATCGTCTGGGAACCTTCCAGACCAAGCCCAGTCGTCGACGACGCGCCCAGTTTCCGCGCGTCTCAAGGAATTGACAACAAAAGCAAGCAGAAGGGTCGAAGCTAACTGGGGCCAAGAGTTCACGTCTGAAAGGAAGCTCTTTCCCTGGTATATATGGAAACGCCGAAATGGGGTAGCTTGTTTAGTCAGTAAGAGTCTGACATATTTTCCCGTCATTGGATGTTTTTTACCTACTATAAAAAAAAGTCCAGCAGGCAGGATCGAAACCTACTGAGGCTAAGGGCTACTTTTGAAAAGAAGGCTCGGCCCTAGTAAGAAAGGCAAAGGGGGAACGGGGAGGGATTTTTTTAGTCTCTAAAACTCTTATACTATCACCCACATTAAAGGCTGGGATATGTCATAAAGGACGGGATGATTTTTACCCACTGAAAAATATATTGTCCAAAGGGTGTGGGCAGCAAATCTTTGAGTCTTTGTTAAATGGCGAGGTAAAAAGACACGTCTGACGACGGCTCACAGTGATTGAGTCATACGAGTGTGTAGTCATTAATGATTGCTAAATGCTTATTTATTTATTGTGTATAGTTTCACCCTTGATTGCTATATCACCTGTTTTTTTTTCTATGGTTGCTAAAAATCATCCAATGACGAATCCCGGTCGTGGGCGGAGCGGGAAACAGTGTCAGACTCTTACTGACTAAAGAACCTACCCCGTTCCTCCCTTGCCTTATTCCCAGAGCCCCGGTGTAACGCTTTCGCACCAACCCTCGGCTCCAGGAGTATCTCACCTGATGATGATGAAAGCGTTGTTGCTTTCGACGATTATTTTTTGTCGTAATTCGTCTATGATAGTCTCATTACAACTAACACTCTTGTGTCTTACACAGTTGCACTAGATAATAAAATAAGGCTCTTATAGATCTATTGCATACAAAATTTATAAAGCGCTTTGGCCATTTCCGAATTAGGACTAGATAAAATACTCTGAAATACTTTAATTAAATTTATGCTTCCTAATGAACTCTACCGACGATTTAGCGCACTTACCTAGAAGTAACCCATTCACTTTTGACACAAAGACTCTTGGGTTGTAGCCATCAGTTAACATATCAACAATAAAAAAAAAAAGAAAAATACAACTTTTTGCAACGAAAAAAAAATCTTTACAATCACTTAGTGAATCTCCGCACAAGTTATTTCGGAACTGTGTCAGCCGTTGACCAACGATGACAATGATATAATTATATCCCTTCTTCGTCACGCGTTCGTCATTCGATGACGGCGGCCATTCGTCATAGGATGACGGGGGCCGCGTCATGACAGCGTCGGCGTCATGACAAAGTCGACGTCATTCGATAAGATATGTCGAAGAGAGTCTTTTTTTGTTGTGTTTGTTGGCGATCTCTGTTACCTAGGCTAAGGGTGATGTCACTGGCTTGACGTGGTGGTGGGGTCGACGTGGAGGGCCTGATGACGCCATCAGACCTCGAGCCTAGACGTAAACATCTGTGTGGATTGTTCGACGTAGTTATTCCAGGCCTCGTAGAAAAGGGAATTGAGAGTGTTTTAGTCAGTAAAAGTCTGACACTCTCTCTAACTCTGCCTAGCGCGGGAGAAGAAGGCATTGGATGAGTTACCAGCTCAAAAAAAAAACTCTTGACTTGAGTATTAAACTTAGGACCCTATGCAGATTATGCATTCCAATGAAGCAATGGTGATGGGTAGTCGAGGAGAATTTTCAAAAACAATATACTTATTCATATTTTTGTGGTTTTCAAAAAACCAACCGGCGCGGCGTTTCACCGCAGACCCACCTTATATTCATAAATTATTCTTATCCTTATATTCTGCGTCACTTGCTCTATTACTTGTTATGTAAGGACTTAATGACAGCATCAGTGGACAGCATTGCCGTGGCCGAATACTGGGCCAGGAATTAAACTAGTTTTGCCATCGACACGCTACGAAGAAGTAACTTTTTTTTTATTCGATATAAACTAAAGGTTGACTGCAATCTCACCTGATAGTAAGCAGTGATGCAATCGTTTATGGTAAAGCTAGTTTTATCATCATAATTTTAGCCAAAAGACGTCTACTGCTGGACATAGGCCTCCCCCGTGCGCCGCCACAAGGACCGGTCCTGCGCGTCTTGCATCCATGGAATTCCAGCAACTGCTGACCAGGTCATTGGTCCACCTTATGGGAGGCCTTCCAACGCTACGTCTTCCGGTACGCGATAAGCGCACTAGTTTATTGAGAGCTTTACATGTGCCAAATATGACCGCAAAACTAAACTAAATATGACGATGAGTTTTGGCAGTGTAAAACTAAATATGACGATGAGTTTTGGCAGTGTAAAACTAAATATGACGATGAGTTTTGACAGTGTAAAACTAAATATGACTTCATAACTTCATATGTGTCATCAACTAAAATCGTTGCTATGTAAACGCCTTTTATTTTTAGTTAAGAGCCAGTAGTAGTTGTGTGGGGTAAACACATACTACTTACCTAATATTATGGTTTTTTTTTTTATGGTAGGTGAAAATCATCCAATGACGAAACCCGCTCTTGGGCGGAGCGGGAGACCAGTGTCAGACTCTTACTGACTAAAAAACCTACCCCGAACCTTCCTTGCCTTATTTCTGGAGTCGAGGTGACAGTTTGCACATACCCTCTAGGCTCCAGGAGGCTTCGACCCTAAAGGGCCCCTGCAGTTTACTGACAACTCCTGGCGCGCGGGAACGGTGCGCGCCGTTGACGACTTGGACTCGGTCTTACCAGACGACCGGACGGCGAGCTACCCATTGCTCACCATCCGCGAACCTAATATTATGGTGGATATGCGGTTACCTACCTATTACGTTACAGGTAATTACGGGAAAAACCTTCATTCATGAGTTCTTTGCGTAACTCTGTAGCAAGCTGTTAAATTTATTGTATGAATTGGTTATGGGAAAAGCCTAATAGGTCTTGAATCGGGGGGATTCTTCGAATGAATGAAAAAATACATTTATTTGATACAAATTAATGGTTAGTATTTAACTAAATTTTTTCCTTTTGTTATACTACCTACAACATATGTTTTTATTTAAAAAAAATACAAATTCTGCATTAAATTTGATTTCGCGAATATTTATTTTTTTAATATAAATCGAAATCAAAAAGCGAAATCGGAATTGTAAAAGTCTATAAATATTTTGTGTAAAATTAGTTTTTTTAGTCAATACAAAAACTCTGATCTCTCTCGGTAAATTTAAAATGTCCCTAAGGCAGGATAGTTCGAGTACTAACAAAGATGCATACAAATTTGTCGTGAGTACATTAAGAACCTTGAGGTTTATATTACCACGAATAAGTCGACGCTAACGCGAAAAAAAAATGGGGAAGAATTAATATTATTTAAATCCGATTTTTTTAATAACAATTTATTTTTGAAACATTAATTGAAAATCCCTCTCCTGTAAAGTTTACTCAATATCCCTTAGATATTTTTGCCTTTCAGGCATAGATATATACGAGCATGATATAAATTTTCACGTTTGAAAATTACTACTACCATTAATTTAATGCCTTCAAGGATCGTAGGGACACTGCAAAAGGGTCGAAGCCTACTGGGGCCCAGGGTCTCTTTTTGAAAGGAAAGCTTGGCCCCAGTGTGAAAGGCAAAGATGGAACGGGGTGAGCTGTTTAGTTAGTAAGAGTGGGATTCGTCATTGGATGATTTTTGCCCACCATAAAAAAAGCACTTTTAAAGATCTTGTCATATATCGTGTAAATAAATGCATGAGTTATCTATAGGTAATGCAATTTGTGTTAGCACTTCAGACATTTTTGTAGGAACCTTGATAAAATTTTATGACTAAATCTGACTTTATTTTGTACTTTGCACTAGGTAATTATTTTCGGAAACGTGCTTTGCTATTACATAATTTAAGTAATTATTTATGAAGTGACGTAATTGTATATAAGTTTATTATTATTTGGAAGAACAGTGTTACTATGAAGTTTTATAAATATAATTACGGTGTGAGAACTAAGGAGAGTTTTAGTCAGTAATAGTTTGACACTGCCTCTCTTGCTCAACTCAGGGCGGGACAAGTTATTTTCTGTGCATATCTAAAAAAATGGGAAACAGATGGAAAACATGGAGCTATCAAGACCTATAATTGCTAAATTAAAGTAGCTTGATGTCCCAGTTTTAACCTTTTGACTACCTTAATTACAGACACAATTAAAGATCAATAGGTTTTCGAGCGCCGGCGCTCACTTGGGGCTTAATAGTCTAAATGGCATTTCGTTACTAAAATTGCATTAATTCTGCAGTACTTACCTAATTTTACTATGCCTGTTACATTTATATTCTCCTTCTTCTAAATTGTGCAAATTTGACGTGGTCATGTGTCGGTCGAGTCCTGCGCCACCGCCACTCTTGGAGTTTTCATTAACGCTGCAGTGTGTCACCGATCGATTTCATGAGGTCTGTCCACCGTGTTAGAGAGCGTCCACGTGAACTATTGCTCTCGACTTTTCCAATCAAAACTTTTGCCCACACGTGTAAAAGCTAATACTTAAATTACGAGGAAGGAAAATTCTTTGATTACTTAAAAAATACAGTTAAATTACTTCCTCAACAATACCAACAGGTGAATCACAAAGTTTTAATAAAACAATTCAAATAAGTAATCAGCAAATGAGTCATTTGATTGTTCTTAATGTTTTAAATTTTTTGATTCAGTGATTCATTTCTTTATCACAACAGAAAATTTTCTTTTTCCTTCCTTAATAAAATAACTTGTTGTTGTTTTAAAAAGATTTGATTCAGGAAATGTCTTATCTTATTAAGCAATTGCAGTCACTGCTTTGTTTTTTAAAAAGCTTGACCGTAGCGCAGATGTAGCGCGACTGCCGCGCGTTCCCATCGATACACTCGCGATGGTGTAGCGCGTTAGTAGCGCGATGGAATCTTTTCTATACAGGGGGTCTCTGACATCGTCGCACAAACCATGCCATGGACCCAATAAATGGTTCTAGTAATGGTAGAATTTTTTGTCGGTTTTTTCCTAATGTTTTTTTAATGATTTTTTTTTACGTTTTTTAAATTAAACTGTATAAAAACGTTATTTTAACATTTTTGCGAAAAAAATTATGAATTACATTCCAAATTAAAAATGTCATCGGGTTTGATTAGAATAACGACTTTATTTGCCTCGATGATTTTTTTATAATTTATTTTTTGTAACAATTTTGTTTTCTTAAAATATCAATGGGGTTGGTTAGAATAACGATTTTATATAGGTAAAAATAAAAACAATTAAAAAAAAAACCGACGAAAAATTTCACCACTGGGGTCTACAATCATTTACTGGATTCATGGTTTTCGTTTGTGCGACGATGTCAATGAAACTTTGTATAGTGCGTTGCAAAAGACAGTGATTAACGCATATTAGTCGCGATGCGCGTTTTGCAAGCGCGCGACAGAATTGTTACAAAAAGTCGTCGTGGGTGAGGGGCCTAAAACTCTAGAAGGTGGCTTTTTTATGGTGGACAAAAATCCAGTGACGAGTCCCGCTCTTGGGCGGAGCGGGAAATAGTGTCAGAGTTTTACTAACTAAATACCCCACCTCGTCCCTTCTTTGCCTTTCGCACTGGGGCCAAGCCTTCCTTTTAGAAAGAGACCCTGGGTCCACGTAGGCTTCGAACCTTTTGCAGAGTCCCTAAGACTTTGCTGACATCTCTTTAAGGTGCGCGGAAACAAAGCGCGCCGTCGACAACTTGGGCTTGGTCCGGACTGTTACCAGACAACCGGACGGCGAGTCTAGAAGATGGTACGTATATTATGAAGTAAACAAATCAATTACAGGCAAGGACGTCATTCACAATTTGAATGATAGTGGTTGTACAAAATCACAGTCGAAACAAATATTATCTGTAGATTAAATTGACGGAAATAAATTAACAGAATTAGATTACAAATTACAAGAATTCAAATAAATATCAAAATGAAAAAATACAATTAGATACTAATTAGAACGATTAATTTGATAATAGAATTAATTTGTTTATTGATTTTACATTTAATAATATATCTATGGATAAAATTAAGGTCTTGGTTAATACCCAAGAAATACAACCCGACGACTTCCGGCGAGTATCCTTACGTGGTTGAAACCTCTACGGTCCGGACTACGCGTTTTGCCTCGTTGTATGGACTTTAAACCGCGTACATTAAAGGACTGAAACAATTTGCCTGCTGTGGTGTTCCTATCCGATTAAAATTTATGCATTGTGTATATATGTTAATACTTGAAAATTTTTGTTAAAACCTATTTACAAAATAAATAACATTTATGTTTTTTCCGCAACACTATATTTTTTTATTTTATACATTTCAATTTGTGAAAGGAAAGACTTTTCAGTCCTACAACACTACATGTATTCCTTTGTCGACAGCACGTTCTGTTCCCGCGCGTCTCAAGGAGTTGACAACAAACTTAGAGGCGTAGCACTAGCCTTGAACCAGCTTCTGAAAGAAAGGTCCGACGTCGGTATGAAGGTTAAGAACGAACGGGGCGGGTCGATTAGTCAGTAAGAGTCTGACACTATTTTCCACTCCGCCCAAGGGTGCATAAAACTTAAAAATTTTCCTCTGTGTTCCGGTTTTCGCACGGCACGCGGTCTGCTGTTCTTTTTTATCACAAAACTGAGTTATGCGCGCACGCCGATATCGGTGCGCACGTCGCCTCTGTCACGTAGGCGAGCGGCGAGCCCTTCGTGAGACGCGAATGATTTGACGCAGACGTATTGCTGAGGTCGAGTCAATACGCTTGTTTATTTTCGTTTTATTATGTTTTTTATGTATAATTTCATGGTTACGCTTTGTTCACATTTATTCCATTATACCTCGATTCTTCGAAGAATATTGTAGAAATAGTATTTGCTTGCCACAAAACAGACGATAGAGGTATCTAAATCGTAGGGGCCCAGCAGGGTCGAAATCTCTGAAGCCATGGATTAAATTCTGAAAGGAAACCTTAGCCCAGGAATGCAAGGAGTGGGTTTAAGTCTGACACGGGCGGAAGAAGTGAGATGATTAATGAGAGATGATTTTTAACCAAAAATAGTACATTTTGATACAAGTGCAGGAAGTTTGTCATTGCGACCGAGGCGAAATTCGCACGAGCCGCAGGCGAGTGTGTTATGGAGCCGAGGGCTGCAATGACAAATCTGCACGTGTGTCAAACGACGTTTTTCAATACACTTACGACTTGTGAAATAAAGAAAGAAAGAAAAAAAATTTAATCGTATCTCAAACATACAGTAGAAATTTAAGAAATATATAAGTATAGCATTCAAATCTGCTCTGGCCAATTTCTAATTTCATGGGGTCGCCCAGCGACTCTGGGGGACGCCTCGCGCCTGATTCGATAAACTAAGTAAAACAAAATAATCACCCGTGACCGTGACGATAAGGAAGGAATAAAAAAGCCCTTGTTGTGATAAACTCACAAAAGCACTTGGGTGATATACATGCTATATTGAACCTAATAGGAGTGCGATAAGATGCAGTTTTCGAGTAAGTGTATTGAAAAAAAAATTTGCTATCTGCTTTGAGTTACGAACTGAAGGTCGCGGGTTCAAACCCGGTCAGGCGCATTACTTTGTGTAATTTATTTCACCACGACTGCTCTCAAAATGATGAAGGAAAACATTTTGGGGAATCAGCTTGTCTTAGAACAAGAAATTCGAGGACATGTGACTTCCACAAACCCGTTCTAGAGAACAATGGTAATATCTTACGTTACAAACTATTGAATTCTCGGCTTATCTGGCGCAGTGATTGAAAGATTAGCTGCATTTGGCCACTATGTCACCTGATGGAAAGCACTGATGTGATCGACAATGGAGTACGCCTAGCTGGATTGACTAAAAGATATGTAGCTACCTATCAGGAAATACAGACTCCGTCAGAAAATTCTTTTTTAATTTATTTTTTCGATTTATGAGTGAAATTACTACATATAACAATATAGATATCTCTTTCAAACATTTTCCCACGAAACGACACTCTGCTCTTATCAAACGCAAGTACTTACAATATCTGTTTCATACAATGGTTTGACGTAACATTGTAATAAATTAATCATTGATAAATATCACTTGATATTGAAATACTCATGTTTTTTTGATAAAAAAAGTTTCTAGTTAGAAGTAGTTTGTATTTCAAAGACATTCGGACATGATAATATTGACTGATTAGTGTGTGACTCAGTTATTTTAAGGATGTGTGGAAAATTATTTGTAGACGGAGTGAAGAGTTTGAACGAGTGTATATTCTGAATTCGTTGTTGTAATAAGCTAGCCTGAAAACGAAATCCTGATCTTATAACGCAAAGGAAGATTCAGGATTCCTGAATTGAGATGATTCTAGAGTCGATTGTATGAAAAATGTGGTGTTTTGATTTTATATATACCTAAGTTTAAGGAAATCATTGCGTCAATTTACTGGTCCCGAATTAAACTGAAAAAAAAACTGCTTCAAGGGATAGCGATACTTGTGAATATTGCAAAGGGTAACTGAATCACAGAAGTGTAGTTTTAGTCAGACCTAGAACTCGGTCCTAGAACAGGAGAAGATTAAAAAAAAAAACGAAATTCTTTTTAAAATTGATACTGGCACAAATATACAAATATTGTGTACGGTATTATGAAGTAGAAGAGTATAATGACTAGGTGGCTAGTCTATATGACCCATTACTAGGCGAAGGCCTCCCTCTCCCTTTTCCACACACCTCTGTCCTCGGTCATTGCGGACCAATCCGGTAGTTGTCCAGCTCATCTCTCCACCTTCGCCTTGGTCTACCATGTTGCCATTTTGCGTTTAATGGAACCCAATAAATGACTCATTTAGCCCATGGCTCATCTTTCATGCGGCTGACATGTTCTGCCCAATCCCATTTTAGAGTAGTAGCTTTTCGGGAGACAGTGTAGGATTTATTCCTCCATATACATTGCGTTTTACGTTTGTTTGTTGTATTCCTTACGCGGTCGCAAATTCGAACCCCCAGGATGCTGTGCTCCATGACTAGCTGATACACCTCTAGCCTGGACCTCTGCTGAAGTATCCAAGGCAAGTTTTTTGCACCGTATATGAATATAGGGAAAATGCATATGTCCATAATATACCGCTTCAGGCCTGGCGGGAGATCTCCTTTGAGAACGCTTTTCATTGACCAAAAGCTTCTGCAAGCGTTCCCAGTCCTTCAAGCAACTATGTGAGACTATTTGGCCACAGCCAACAGAAAAGAAAAAAGTTCCACAGTATTCGTTTGTTCTAGACTGAAATAAAGATAGTATCAAATTACCTTACCTCAAGGTTACCAAGTGAATACGAAAACTAATATTTCCACGTAGCTGTAGGTATTTAGTGATCATCCTCAGACCGCTATCGCATGCGTGCTCCGATATCAAGGGATTAGCGACTCTTGCGCAAGTGTGGGAGTGCCAATATCTCCCTTATCTGATAAGTACAGCTGTGCTATCAGGACACGTGACTCGAGCTAGTATTTAGACAAGGTTCTAAGAGCTGTACCTACTGGTAAAAACGCATGTATGATTTGAGGAGATAATATGAAAAGAATGACTGTCTATGAAGAAAAATGTTTTGTAAATATTATGACAGGCACCGTTTTGTAGACTCAAAGAATTTTATTTCAAACTAACTCTTCCGGAAAACTTTGTACTACCTAATAAGGATCATTTTCTCACTGTTTAAACCTTACCAGATCAATCAAAATTAGTCAAATTGGTCGAGCCGTTCTCGAGTTTTAGCGAAACTAAATAAGAAAGAAAATAAACAATTTCTGAATGGGCATTTTCTGTCAAATTGATTGTAGAGTCGATTTTATGAGACATATGTTTTTTTTTATGGGTCAGGACCAAATTTTTGACGCGACGAAATGTGTCACACTGGAAAATAAATGTGTCACACTGGAAAGTAAATTTGTCACATTGGAAAATAAATGAGTCACACTGGAAAATAAATGTAGCACAATAGAATTGATGCGCTACATTTATTTTCCATTTTGTAGTGATTTCCGTTGTGCGATTACGTAAAAAATTTGGTCCTGACCCTTATATAAGTTTCTTTTTAGGAAATCTTGCGTCAATTTATTCGTTGCTTTCCGAATTAAACTGGAAGAAACCGCTTCAAGGGATATTGGTGAATATTGCAATTATTTTCAAGGATTCAATCCCTTGAAAATAGGCCTAGAAAGAGGTGGCGAGATGATCTAGACGCGTACCGAGACGATTGGTTCGAGACTGCGCGGGAGAAGAAGGTTTGGAAGGACTTGGGGGAGGCCTTTGCCCAGCAGTGGGACAGTTAGGGCTCATAAAAAAAAAGTAAAATAAACAATTAATATTAATTAATTGGTAAGGTAGCTTGTATAAGTTTTATCCGTATGAGTCACAGTGCCTCTAGAATGCAAAAACAACTGACGAACAGTCAGTAACAACAGTAGCTCTGGAGTGGAGCGGGAGGTCAGAACACACCCTCCCGTTCCAACCCAGAGCATGAGAAATCGCTGGAAGATACGAGTAACTCACATTTAAAAAACGCAGCTTGTATAATAACGTTTTGACATTGTTTCTATTTAAAATCTTTGTTTCTAAAAAGCCATTTTCGATATTGTTGATATTGTACTCGTAAAATATTGCGGCCACGATGCAAATTGCAAGTCATTGGTATTATTTGTAATCCTGTTGATATGTTCGATTGATAGCACGCTTGTTGCGCGTGATATTCAAGGATGAACTGCTTTTTTTTTGAAAGATTAAATTTGGTATAGATTTTTTGGTCGGTAAATCATCTAATGATGAATCCCGCCCTTGGGTGTAGCGGAAAACAGTGTTATACTCTAACTGACTAAACGACGCAGCTCGTTTCTAAATTCATTCACATCGAAGTCAATGGGAAATGTGTCCAGAACGCTGGCAGCATTGCCACGTTGGATGGCAATGCTAATTTGTTGACCGAAGAAAACCCCCGCCCTCTGGTCAATTCTTTTACTATTATATTACTGACTAGCTTTTGTCCGCGGCTTCGCCCGCGTACATAAAATATAGCCTATATCACTCAGGAGTAAAGCTAGCAGCTTTCTATTGTTGCTAAAATTTTTCCAATCGGACCAGTAGTTCCAGAGATTACCTCCTACAAACAAAAAAACAAAAAAATAAAAAAAAAAAACTTTACCTCTTTATTATATTAGTGTAGAAGTGTAGATAAGGCGAACTTCGTACCACCTAAACGTATTTTTATTCGTGTCAGTGTTGCATATTTTCATCACGAATTGTTCAAGACCAATATTGGCCAAATCGTTTCATGAATATACTCTTTGTTATATTACATACTTTATGCAAATACAGTTACAGTACGGTTGTCGTATCTTGGCGAGTCTGAAGTTAGGTTCTACGAATTTTAGCGCTTAAAAACTCGTACAAAAATAAAGGTTTTAAAAAAATAAATTCCAATGTCAATTTTAACCGCAATAACAACTGCAAATGGAATTTATTTGTTAGAAGCATTTCTTTTTTACGAGCTTTCAAGCGCTAGAATTCGCAGAGCCTGACAAAGGCGGATTTAACGCCCGATGCATTTTCTACTGATCAACGTTTGCGAATAAATCACTTCACCCAATAGTACCCGGCGATACTAGTTTTATAAAACTGGTTATCAAAACTGGTTTTCCAATAAAAGTGGCGTTGATTCATATCCTCATAACTTAATGAATATCATATCCAGACAACTGAATCGCTATCCTGTACCGATAATAATTTGCTGTCTGGAAAACCCTTTATAACGTGCAATAACGCCCCCCCTTTATCCAAGTTACGATCCTTTCGTAACGTCGAACGCTTTGAGTTGGTCACGCTTGTAATTCCTTTGTTCTGAGGGCATCTCAATGCTCAGTCACGTGGTCAGAACAAAGGAATTAGAACCGTGGTGTTTTCTAAGCATTTGACGAGAAAATAAAAGGTAAGCTGAAGCGGGAACTACATTAGACCGATGCACACACCCACATTGGGCCACGTCTCACTCTTACGTATACGTGGAGTCAAGTCGCGTAGCCAGGACTAATATAGCTCTACGAGTCTAGTAGCCACATAATATGTATGGAGACCGACGCCCCCAGTTCGGCGTATGTTACCCACGTGTACTTCTACTTTGATAGTCCAATTATTTCAGTTCTGAAAAAACAAAAGCCTTATCTTTCAGATATTCCTGGACTGCTGACCATGTTCTACCCAAGTATCGTCATCGAAATAGGTTCAATGATTACAAGCATCGATATATTTATGTACGTTTATAAGTCGATGCTTACAAGAGAGCTAAGATCACAAACCTTCCACGAGATCACTGACCGACCAATGATTGGCCATTTTTAATTAACAGATTACGAACTTTTAGCAAAATGACAATGGGATCGTGTTGGAATGACGATGTTATGAAAATAGCAGTCTAGGACTCCAGTGGGAGGCTTTTCAGCTCGATGAATGGATATAATTAAATCTGTGCCTACTCCGTAGGGGAAAACCGGCGTGAATGTTGATTCCGCAATCTGTCAGTTCCCACATAAGTTAACACTATCTAAATATCAACAGGGCGTTTCCCTCGATAAGGACCATTCATAACAATCGTTTAATCGGCTCGCTCGCGGACATCAAGCGAGAGACACGCGTTTGTCACGCAGACCACGACACGCGTCACATATCACCATGTTATGAGATCCTGGTGGGTTATCTGTAGGTTTCTAGAAGGTGGCCATCTGGTCATTGGTTGAGCATGCAGTGTCATGGAAATCACGTTGGCATGGAGACTGGAGACTACAGATAATGATGTGGATTACTAATATCTACATGACATAATATTATGATATTGTCATATAGCGTGGCAATGCTGCTAACCTTTTGTGTAGAAGGCCCGTTATTGCTCGGCCACCACAGCTCTCAGCAAATGGCAAATTGTTCAACTTATTTGTGCATACCACAGAACATTCATCATCATCATCATTTCAGCTTAATGACGTCCTCTGCTAGACCTAGGTCCTGTGCGTATTGCATCCATCGGATTCCAGCAACCCTGACCAGGTCATCGGTCCACCTTGTGAGAGGCCTTCCAACGCGTGTTCCGGTACAGGGTCACCACTCTTGAATCTTTCGGCCCCTGCGGCCAGCTATTCTGCTTGCAATGTGTCCTGCCCATTGCCACCGATTCTTTTCGCTATGTCGGCAACCTTGCGGATATCTTCATTTCTGATTCGATCACACAAGGATACTCCGAGCATAGCCCTTTCCATTGCCCTTTGAGTGACTTTGGGTCTTTTTATGAGGCCCATTGTAAGCGCTGAATATTCCCGTTATATTATATCCACTGGTACTTTTATCAACTAGTGCCACTTCAAGCTATCTCGACGAGGGTTAAGTCGCATTTCGTAAACAAGTTTTGATAGTTTTCCATCACGCAACGAATGCGTGATATGTATATAATCTTATGTCTAAACCTATATATAAAGAAGTATAATTGTTTGTTGGTTCGCATAAAAAATTCAGACATATGTTTTTCTTTATATAGAATAGACAGATCATTGCTAGGGTTGACACTTTTTTGAAAAGATATTGAGTATAAAATATGAAAAGTAATTTCTTAGAGAAAATAATACATCGTTTTAATTTTTGCAAAACAAATAGTTCGTAAAAATAAAGCAGTTCCTTGCTTTATTATATTTTATTTATTTATGGAGTAATAAAAACCTATAGTATACAGTTTTGTTTAGTACAGCTATAGTTTTCATATGATTTAGTTTCAATGACGACATGTATATAACTGCCGCTTTGCAATTTATAACAAAAAATAAAAATTAAATTCAGTTCAAATGAAAATCAGAGTCAAAGTGAATAGAGTATTCCCGCGTACTCTAATAATTATGATCATATTTTTTTTAGGGATGTCCGAAAATAGAGTACATAATACTCTATATTTGAGTACGCTTGGCAACCCTAATAATTATGTCGTTCTATGTAATCGCAAGAATTGGTAATCTGATAGTGAAAACTTTCTCAAAGACGACGGAGACATACACTATATACTTGAATAATCCTTTAATCATATTATTGATGTAGAATTTCTATGGTATTAAAAGGTGAAAAGTGGTGTGTAAAGAAAGTAGTTAGAAGAAAGTTCCCGCTCGCTTCAAGGAGTTGTCAGCAAACCGTAGGGATCCTGCAGAAGGGTCAAAGCCAACTGGGGCATAGGGTTCGCGTCTGAAAGGAAGGCTCTGACCCGGTACCCGGTATGGCAACGTAGGAATGGGGTAGGTTGTTTAGTCAGTAAGAGTCTAACACTGGGATTCGTCATTGAATGATTTTTACCTACCATAAAAAAACGTGGATTCAAATATCATAAAACTTTAACGTTTAAAACAAACCGGCCAGTTTTAGTTGGCCATATTATGAAGTGATCAATTCTATGATTCGGCTACGACCTGAAAATATTTGATTCCTGCTGGATAAATCTTGGGAACGATTCCACTGAAAAAGCTAGTCTTTTAGGCAGACATATTAGGTTTTTTTATTATCCGTTTGATAGCATGTGTACGTCACGTGGGGGCTTGATAAGATATTCGATCAATACATTGATTACTGTTGTTAGATAATAAACTTGGATTACAATGTGTTCTTTGTTTTCTTGATTATATTTTGTACGATAACTTGGAATGAACTGTTTTTGGAACATGATTCAGTTTGTTATGTTTTTGAGATGGTAACATGCAATTTGAATGATTGATTTATCAGTTTACGTGATGTTTATGATCTTTGAGTAACTGTAGTGATAAAATAAATTTAGGTTTTTGCTACTGTATGAAGAAATACAAGATGGTTTTTGTTTTGGTGGAAAAAATCATCGGATGATGAATCCCGCCCTTGGGCGGAGCGGGATACAGTGTCAGACTTTTACTGACTAAACGACCCACCGTTCCTTCCTGCCTTAGTTCCGAGGCCCCGGTGTTCCGCTTTCGCATCAACCCTTGGCCCCAGAAGGCTTTGACACTGTTCTGGGACCCTACAGTTGCAAATACAAGATAGGTCAGTGTCTTGTCAGGGATTGTACAGACTAGGGATGTTGCAGAGATGGCTTTATAAACCGCAGATTTGAAATTTGTTTTTTTTTTTAACAGATCCAAAATTGGATCCGTAACCAGATTCGAACTGAAATCGGAAACTGAGGTGGACCATGAAGTGTTGGGGATAAATGAAAACAATAATGTTTTAGGAACACATTCATTGTGCGTACAGCTAAGGAGTGGAATTGCCTGCCGGAGTGTGTCTTTCCTGACGGCTACCCGGGAATCTTTAAGTCAAGAGTGAATAGGTTACTTCTAGGTATGCCCGTTCCATCGTTGACCGCAACGTCGCTGTCCAGGTAAGATAGTGGTCAAGCGCGAAACTGTCAAAAATGATAAAAAAAAAGATGAAGAAAATTGCATCGTCACAAGTTTCGCAGCCATACCTCCTCCTTATCACATGACAGCATAATGTTGTCACAGTTAATTCAAATGACACCCTGCAGTATTTACGTTACTGATAAGGCTATAATTATACGAGTTATCAGTGACCACGGACTTCCTGCGTGATTTGGAGAAAACTAGAAGGTATTGATAAGGTTAATTAGTTTTATAGCCATGTTGACAATATGTTTGTTATGGTCTTATTGCGTGTAGGATTTTCCGAGAATTAAATTAAAAGAAAAACATTCAGTGTTTTTTTTTATTAAAGTCTATCTTTTGTTAGCGGGTTCGCCCGCGTGTATGTGATTAATCCTCGTCTTGGGGGGTGGGTTATGGGGTTTTAAACTCAAAAACTTGGTTGAGAGCTTTACTTGAGGTCCAAACCATGACCTCAAGTGATATACTGCTTACACCACGAAAAACACTGTAATAATGGTTATACTAATTTTGGATATGCATTGACAACAAATTGCTTACCTCAACACGTTATACTATTAGCGGAGAATCTTAACACCGCGATTTAGAAATCGGAGGTGAACTAACAACGCCATCTATTAGCAAAAATAAGAACTAAATCCCTTATGCGACTAAACAGTTTGTAGATATTTAATATACACATAGCACATTAGCTGACTAGATAAACATTGTGTGGGACGTGGCAAATATGTTGAACTAAAATCGCCATCGTTACTATAATGGTTACATGCAGCTTCGATTGAAACACGACAATTAAAAAAAACTTTTTACAAAAAAAAAACCGCCTTCAAAAAAAGCCAAACGATAAAAGTTCCTACACTAAAAAGTTGAAAATAAAAATTTGAATTGCTGTAAAGAAACTTAATTTATAGGTAAACTTATTTGACATTAATATTTTGCAAATATTCAAAATTTATTACTTCTTTTTGGAGTCGGTGCCAGCATTTTTATTGTTGAAACTTAATGTTAGGTAGCTTTTTAATATCCAGTGCCATTTTTCGTACATAATGCTTAAACATTTTCAATGTACTTAAAATGTGGCAAAATGTGCAAATCGGATGATTTATTTTAGAGAAGTCAAATATGTATTTATCTCTTAATTAAGTATTATATATCTGAGTATGCAAATAGGTACTAAGTAGTTTTATAGTTAAGTTAGAGGTAGTTTTTCAAGGGATTGTTGCCCATTTGTAATTCCTTGCCTTGGCTGGCACCGACTCCAAAAATAAGTAATAAATTTTGAATATTTGCAAAATATTAATGTCAAATAAGTTTACCTATAAATTAAGTTTCTTTACAGCAATTCAAATTTTTATTTTCAACTTTTTAGTGTAGGAACTTTTATCGTTTGGCTTTTTTTGAAGGCGGTTTTTTTTTTGTAAAAAGTTTTTTTTATTTGTAGCCGTTTAGTGTTTTTTATTATAATGTGTTATGGCAACGAAGTCAATATCGTTCCTACATTTCTTTTGAAAAAGTTACCAATGTCATATAAGTAGGAATACATATTATAGGTACATAGTTACAGTGTAATCGTTTTGATCTCGTGAATACTTATGATTCATCTCATGGGTACATCTCATAACAGCTCTCATCATCATCATCATTTCAGCCAGAAAACGTCCACTGCTGGACATAGGCCTCCCCCAAACGTCGTCACAACGACCGATTCTGTGAGACTCGCATCCATCGCGTTCCCGTGATTCTCACCAGGTCGTCGGTCCACCTTTTGGGAGGTCTTCCAAAGCTGCATCTTTTGATGCGCGGTCGCCACTCTAGAACCTTTCGGCCCCATCGGCCATCTGTTCTACGAGCAATGTGCCCTGCCCACTGCCACTTAAGTTTGGCAATTCTTCGGGCTATGTCGGTGACCCTGGTTCTCCTGCGCATTTCTTCATTTCTGATTCGAACACGCAAGGAAACTCCGAGCATAGCCATTTCCATTGCTCTTGACAGCATTGCCCCACACACAGCTCTAATAAGCTCAAACAATGCTAGGATACATTATTTTATTTTGAAGTTCCCATGCCGATCTTCCACCTTCCAGCTTCATCATCACATCAGTTCAATAGTACCTCACAGCCAAAGTGCATCTTACGACAATTCTAACAAGCCCAAACACGGCTAGGATATATTAATTAGTTACGCAGTTCCAGTGCCTACCTTCCAGCTCCATCATCATCATCAGATCAGTTCGATGATAACATTTTCAACATAATTATTTAAGATCATTGGTTTATAGTGCATTTTCATAGTTGCTTTACTACCTTGATTGTGATATCTATGCTATGTCAAGTTTCGTTACCCATTTCTGATCTTCTTCACCAGTTCCACCTCATCAAATGTTACTTTTTGACTGTAAATGCTTGAGTTCTCGATGAAAATATAAAAAAAACTATATAGTTGCCTATAATATTTGAGGAGTTCCCTCGATTTCTCATGGATCCCATCATCAAAACTCGATTTTGAAAAAAATGGGACCAATCTGGAAGTATATCCTTTCAAGTACAAAAAAAATTTTGCAAATCCATCCATAAACAACGGAGTTCTGAGGTAACAAACATAAAAAAAAAAAATAAAAAAAAAAATACAATCGAATTGAGAACCTCCTCCTTTTTTTGAAGTCGGTTAAAAAGTCAATTTCCCAACCACTGTGCCAGTCGGGCCGTCAAAGTCATTAAAATCGCAAAGTCGCCAAGTTGATACGGACATTAGAATTTTAAAATTTATAAAAGTAAACAGCAGAACAGTGGTGGCCGAGTGGTAACGACCCCGACTAATGAGTCGTAGGTCGCGGGTTCAAACCCAGTCAGGCGCATTACTTTTTGTAATTTATTTCATCACCACTGCTCTTAAAACGGTAAATGAAAACATCGTGAGGAAACCGGCATGTCCTAGAACCAAACTTTCGAAGACATGTGACATCCACCAATCCGCACTGGGCCCACGTGGTAGATTATGGCCCATTCCTTCTCCTGGAGAGGAGGCCTGTGTCCTGATGATGATAAAAGTAAAAGTCTGAAGCAAAAAAAACCGGTCATAACCTACCATTTAGACTCCTCTTTATCTGAAACTTTATTGTTTAGATATTCGATAGTTTTCGTTACGACTGGTGCCTAAACTAAGTTGTGTCAGACTACCAAGTCTCCTGAAAAAAGGTTTTACAATGACAATGAAGAAAAAACAAACAAACACGTTAACATGTAATGTAGTTCCTAGTTGACACAATAAACTATTTTGTATTTTTGTATTGTATGAAGACGATTTAAATTGGCATACAAATGGGTGTTTAGCGGTTTTATAAATAAACGAAGTTTCTAACCTGTAATTCAATGAATAAAGTAGACTTAACCTTTTGTATGCCGTAATTAGAAACCCAATTAAAAAGCGATTGTGTCTCGCGTAGATCTGCGCATCGGTATACGAGAGGTTAAATGTCCAATGTGGTTAATTGTTGCGTGAATAATAATAAATAAATAAAATAAATAAATAAATTAGCATGTTTTGTAGTAAATAACCCTAGTAAAATCCCCTAACAGCCTACATCGATTAACTACGCTACCAGGGCAGCATAGATTCAAAGAAGTGTTTTTAGAAAATTTCTAGTGCTACGAAGTGCTACGAAGCGTAGAGCCTACGATGTAGGCTTGCTACGAAATAAAAAACACAAAGAAAGTGGGTTCATGGATTTTTATGCATATCAACATTTGTCTTTTATGGTAGGTAAAAATCATCCAATGACGAATCCCGCTCTTGGGCGGAGCGGGAAACAGTTTCAGACTCTTACTGACTAAACAACCTACCCCGTTCCTCCCTTGCCTTATTCCCAGAGCCTTATAACATGCTTATAAACAGTTTGTTGACTGCGAGCTACCCATTGCTCACCGTCCGCAAGCCAGCGTCTACGGTGGCCGGATATCGGCGGGATCTCGTCGGCGACGGCTACGGCGAGGGCGCCGTTGCTTTTGCCTTATGCGGTCGGTCTCCTCCTTCACTAGCATTACTGCCTCGCAGAAAGAGGCGACCGCCTGCCACTCCTCCTCGCTGCAGATCATGGCCTGATCAACACGTAAATCTAGGCCAAAAGGACTTATTGACGTCACAACAACACAGTTCAGCTATTACCCACATATTCGGTTAGTTACCCCGTTCGACCAGTACATGCGCCCCCATTGAACTTTATTTGGGCGAACACTATTTATAGTCTTGCCACACAAGACTATTTATATAACCAGGTTCTATTTTACACGTTTCGCTACGATTTGCGTATGCGGGCGTTATTTTCGGGTAAATGGGGTCAGCGCAGGGGCGTAGCTACCCAGCCCCCGGGTTTAAGAGGCTACAACAGGTGAAAAAGTTTGTAACAGGATAACTTGTTATGAAGTTTAGTAAAAGTTCAACAAATTATACAACATTTTTTGGTAAGTGGCAAGTGGTTTAATGAAAAATTGGTAAATTAAAGAATGTTCATTAGAACATTCTACATACAACATAGCTTTAAACTATTAAGTTTAAAGCTATGTTCGTTCTAGAATTTAGAATTTTCTGCATAAAAGCTATAAAAGGGGAGGTAGCTTGCGTATAGTATAGTATAGTATAGTATAGTATAGTATATTGTATGTAATTTGTAAGTTAGTCCTAAGATTGCGCCTTCGCCGACAAATATGTTTTTCATTGTTTCTTTTTTGGGTATCCTAGAAAGGAAGAAAAAATTGTTTCGCTGACTTCAAATAATACGGGACAAGTGAGGAAGAGACACATAAAAGCTATTTTGGACTAGATAATATCGTAGACCAGATTTTTTTTTTAAATTGCTTTTAACTAGTGCTTGACTGCGATCCCACCTGATGGTAAGCTGTGTTGCGATCGTTGATGGTGAGGCGCACTAGTTAATAACCAGACCAGACTAATAGAATATTTATAATTGCTCTGTATTTAACACTATATAGAATTAAGAACCTTATTTATGTATGCAACTATTGTTTAGCACTAAGTTAATTCATCTATGTTAAGAAAACCTAAGGGTGGAGACCTGGTGTTTCGAAATACAGACCCCAAGCCTAGTTCAGACTCCAGTCTCCCACAATAAAAAAATAAAAATAAAATTGTAAACTGTAGTTATGTACTCTATTCATATAAGTGATATTGTAAATTGCAAATCAAAACATACTACTATAAATTATAACCGAATCTAAAATATGAAATTTTCATGTCACAGAGTTTGTGGCCAGTTCTTGAACAGAAAATAATGGAATTTTGATGAGAATTAGTATAAAAATAATATATCTACATATTTATAATGTGCTTTTAGCAAATCATACGCTTACTTAATCCTCCTTTTTGGGTGAACAAACCTACGAGGAAGTTAATGATTCAGATGATGAAATTGCAAGTTTGTCGAATCTAACCATGAAGTAATGTCATCAAAGAGACAAAATCTTTTGAATAAGTGATTTGAATCTAAGATAAGATGTGATAAGGCTTGTGAATAACAAGATTATAGTATTTAAATATATTGTAATGAATACAAATAATAATAATTAGTCAAAATCCTTTCTTTGTGAAAGGAAAATAAATCTGCGTGCAAAATTTCAGCGTAATTCGTTCAGTTGTTGGAGCGGAATGTTGTTAGAACAGTGAGTCTTTAATAGTTGTCTTTTATCTTTGTACATAACAACGAGTTCTTAATTCTTTAAACTGATGAATACAAAACACACAATAGAACGTTGTATGCAACAATGTAGCTGGACATCACACTACAGAACAATCTCACCGCTAAACTCTACGGCATAAGGGCGGGAATAGAAAAAACTACACTTCAGTTCCGTTTTACTACTTGTTCCAAATTTATACTTCCCTTATCCGACCGCGCTGCTATTGGTCAGCTTAAATACAACAGTTTAATGCCAAAATCTTCCATATAATGACAGAAATATATAAAAACAATGTTACCAAAAGATGGAGACAAAAAATCTGCATGTTTTGACATAAAATTGAGTTTATAAAGTTCAGAAGCCTAAGAGAAAACTTCGAAAGTCCTGCATCGCGCAAGTGAAGTTTTCCTGAGCTTGTAACATATGTACGGCCGACGACTATCAACCTTCGGTCTTCCCCTGGGGTCTCTTCATCGACCGACCTACCAGCCGCGGTCCCCTGATATGGGGGACCGGGTTGGCCCCGGGTGTCTTTCCATACCCTTCTAAGGGTATCGAAAGGAGTTCAAGAGCTACAATATCGTCCTCTCTCTGGGTATAGTTGAACACCCGGGGCGCTTCACGGTCTCCCGCTTGGCGGGGGCCGCTGAGCGGCTGGTGTGGGGCTGACAAGCCCGCAGTGGCGCACGCGGGGGGCTAGCTTCACCACGAGTGACCCCTCCACGTGCGACACCGCGCTTGGAAGGCGAAGACCCCCAGGGGAGGCATCCGCTGAATGAACAACAGCGATATCAAATATGTTCACAATCTTCAAAATAAATCTATAAAAAAAAACCCCGACAAAAAAACCTTTTGTTTTCCGAACAAATTTTTGCCAAATTATTTGACAACTAGCTTCCGGATTTGTCAGCGTAAAAGTTGGTGTCTCCATACACATTTTGGACCCCGTTTTATCCCTTTAGAGAGTGAATTATGAAACATCCACGCATGGCTACTCCTTAGCGCACGTCTACGTTGTAATAACTAACCTGCAGGCTAAAATTCAACCTAAATGGTTCAGTAGTTTGAGTCTGTGTTGATAGATCAGTCAGTCAGTCACACAATAACACTTGCCTTTTAACCGCTTGAGCGTCCCGCCCATTTTGATAACGTCACGTGATCAAAAAAAAAAAATTTCTTAATTACATTTTACATCTATCTGTATCCTATTTATTTACTACTAGCTTTTGTCAGCGGCTTCGCCCGCGTACATAAAATATAGCCTATGTCACTCAGGAGTAAAGCAGCTTTCTATTGTTGCTAAAATTTTTCCAATCGGACCAGTAGTTCCAGAGATTACCTCCTACAAACAAAAAAACATAAAAACAAAAAAACAAACTTTACTTCTTTATTATATTAGTGTAGATATACTTATTCATTTTCTTTAAATAACGTTCGCAACCCAGCGTTCGATCACATCATCGCTTACCATCAGGTGAAAAAGTGATCAAAATATAACCTTTCTATTACAAAAAATACCCTTGTTCTTTAAGAAGAGAGGAATTGCGCGAGGCTCGTTTGGATGAGGCGCCATGGGCGAGGGCCCACACCACCCACGCCTATCTACGTTACTGTCATTCTTCTGTACCCCCGTGTTTGTGCCCACCTCCTCCTAAACGGCTCAACCGATTTGGATGATTTTTTGCGAGAATATTTGAGTGGTTGAATGTTTTACATTCCAATTGAATTCGGCAGGTGGCGCTACAATCTAGTTCTAAATTTTAGTAGTTTTCGTGTCAGCCAGAAAAATATAGACTATATCGATAAACTTTTCGATGTCAACTCATGTAATCTAGTAAATAAACAAAATATATTATGTTTATTACTTGTTTATTGGTTCTATTTCAAGTGACTTGTATTTACAATAAAGCGAAGTGTTTACGTTTGGATGCCGACACTTAATAAAATAAGATCAAGGGCTCGTTTAATTGTTACTCTAATGTTTATCGAATACTTTACCCAATTTATCTCGAAGGTTAAAATCACTTTATTAATGTAAACGAAAAAGAAAAATATATGATACTTTTTATTATTTTTTTTTTTTGGAATATATTAGAACCCTCATTTCGTATCTTTCAGGGTAAACATCATCATCTCATCTTCCTGCCCTTGTCCCGTTTTATTTGGGGTCGGCGCAATATGTTTTTTTCTTCCATTCTGTCCTGTCACCCGTCACGCTATCACTAACTCCTCTGTCTTCCATATCACTTCTCAAACAATCCATTCATATCTTCTTTGGTCTCCCCCTCCCTTTCCATCCAACCACATTATTTTATACTCATGGCTTTTTTTGTAACATGCGTTTCATCCCTCCTTTTTACATGGCCATACCAAGACAAACGGTTCCCAACAGAATTATTATGTAAATATTATTCTGGTTCTTGAGTTAAGTTTTCTCAGTTTTCCTGGTGTTCTTTAAAATTTCACGGGTGTGAACCAAGGTGAGGTCCTAGTTATATAATTATTATTATTATATTATACTTCGTCTGTTCGTTAACCGAAAAAAGTATTTCTATTCAAAGTTCAAAGTACGAAAAATATTTTTTATTTATATGTATTTACATTACTGTTACTGAGTACAGATATATATGCAGACCAATAATAATAATAATGAACAAAGAGATAAAAAACAAAACTTATAGGGCATCAAAACATACCTCCACATCGATGTCAATGGGCGTGTATAAAGATTAAAAAGAAAGTTCAAAGTTTGTCTAATAAATCATTCTAAGATATCCTCATTTTTTTCAGATAGTGATACGGTTCTCCAATAAGGTTTCATCTCTGACATGTTCATATGTCATCATTACATATTATAAAACAGTTACTTACCGCTTAGATCTTTAAAACGCAACGGATTTTGATGCGTTTTTTTTAATAGATAGAGTGATTCCAGAGAAAGGTTTATCTGTGTTAATACATGCATAATATATTCAATATCAGTATCCGTGCGAAGCTGGGGCGGGTCGTTAGTATATTATATAATATATATATAAAACATGTCCATCATACGATTTACATAACATTGACCTGACATCATTAAGTGTTATTACAGTTTATCATACCAGTTAACGAGACCTGAAGTGGGGGAGAAAGAAGGAAAACTTACATCAAAACGATGATCTCATCTCTGAAAAAATGGAGAATTTGTTGGACAATTTCAAAATTAAATTTTAGACCTTTACTTGTTTAGAATTCGTGGAATATTAAAATAAAAATGGTTGCCTGTAAAGTCGGTTTTACGGGCGAAGATTTTACGTGACAACGTCTTTTTCTCGGTAGAATATTTATTGATATGAATATAATTAAATTGCACAATAGGAACAAGGAATTTAATGAAAATAAGAATTGCACAAATTTTAACTATAGAAATATATTTTGTTTACTAAAACATTGCATGCAGTCGGGCCTCTCTCTCGTTCGGTGACTCATCGTAACGTTACCGAGCGTTACACTTTTTCATAAGTGACTCCCAGCCGCAACCTAATTTAAGACGTTGTCACGTCAAAAGATAAAGCAAGATATTAGTAAAACAGAATCAGCCTAAAAAGGGTCACATCCCTATTTTTATCATTTCTATCGATGCTACTGGGCCAGAACTCCAGAGAGAGGAACCTCGTTTGGCTAGAAGTACCGTTTCCTGAATTAAGAGCGGCCAACCCGAGGTTCATTTTCATACAACCGCTCTTACGTGATTATGATGTTATTACACATCTCTCTTCAGATATTTTGGATACACAGATATCTTGTAAATATTATCTGGGACAGGATTTGGCTGGTTCCTTAATTATTATGCCGGTTGACTAATGTAACGCACCAGTCTAGGCGCGTTTGTCGATTCGCTCCACTTAATTCATGAGGGACTCACTTTTCAAGCTTTTTCACCTTCCCAGTTTGATTGAAGTGGATTAAAACAGTTTTGCAGCAACTAACTCGGCAGCGGTTTGCGATGGTACCGCTTCCATAAAAGCAATTCTTCATTATCAACGTTGGACTTCGGCTGCCCACGGGGCTTGTTTTGCAGGTCGAAATTTCTAGAACGAACACGCCGGAACCAAAACCGCAGTGTTTTCTTTTGCGACACCACCAGCCATACACATCAATAATCATTCGAGCCGTTTTAGCAGCATTTTCCATTTTGTAAACTGAGTGACGCAAATAAAAACCAAAGATTCAAAAAACAAATAGATTACGATTTTCGAGAAACAAATGCATGAGTAAATAGTTGTATAAATTTGAAATTGGAATTCCTAACTAAAGAGGAAATATTTGAGATCACAGTAGCCAGTACGACAAAACGCCTATTTCATATGTAAGGACCTAATTTATATATTACTAGCGACCTTCCCCAGCTTCGCACGGGTGCAACGGTGATATATTATATCTATAAACCTTCCTCTTGAATCACTCTATATATAAAAAAAAACTGCATCAAAATCCGTTGCGAACTTTTAAAGATTTAAGCATACATAGGATCTAAGCAACTTTGTTTTATACTATGTAATGATGTTTAGTCTGTATATGTTTACCTGGTAAGCTTTAATATTTATGAAAAAAAAAAAAATCAATAATTTTCAAAATAAATTTCATTTAATCTTACAGACAATCTTTGTATGGAGATGGAGATAGATTAGTGCTTTCACGGCTGTCAGTATACAAACATCATAAATCATACTAATCGAACATAATTGTGTATACATATAACACCTATTATTATAGTAACACTAGCGACTAGCGACCCGCCCCGGCTTCGCACGGGTGGACTACCCCTAACATTTAAGGGGATGAAAAATAAATGTTGGCCGATTCTCAGACCTACTCAATACGCTCACAAAATTTCATGAGAATCGGTCTTGCCGTTTCGGAGGAGTATGGGAACGAAAACTGTGACACGAAAATTTTATATATAAGATTATCAAATACATATCTGAGAAACAAGAAAGGGTAAAAGAAAGGGTTAATTTTAGTTTATATTTTGATTATTTTTTAATTGTACAAACGCTGAAAGTTGCTTTGCGGCGACACGAAAAGAAACGGTGGGAGGCACTGCCGAATTTGACGGTGCGGCGCCGCCGTTATGTGTTTCGGCGTATTAACCCATATCATCATCATCATCATCATTTCAGCCGAAAGACGTCCGCTGCTGGACATAGGCCTCTCCCAAGCGCCGCCACAAAGACCGGTCCTGTGCGTCTTACATCCATCGGCTTCCAGCAACTCTGACCAGGTTATCGGTCCACCTTGTGAGAGGCCTTCCAACGCTACGTCTTCCGGTAAGCGGTCGCCACTCCAGAACCTTTCGGCCCCAGCGGCATTAAACCATGATTTTCTTCTTTCTTCGTTCTATTTTCGCTAGCCGCCAGTTTTATGTAATAAGCTCACTCATTTATAGAAAGGTCAATAATTATATCCGATTAGGCAGTTTGAATAAACATGAGGTCAAAACAAAGCTACAAAACTGGCTATATACTCAGGACTATTTCCGCACAGAAGATCTTTTAAGTAAAACAATTTAAGCTATCTATAGTAATATTAATCTCTATCCTTCCTTTCCGAAATTTTATAATCCTTTTCAAAATTACTAGAACACTCCACACTATCACATAACAAAATCCTCTTTCCTCCTCTCACGTAACATCACAACTCACCACACAACATCACAACACCACACACCACACCTCCCCCCCCCGCTTTAACACACGTACCTACATTTTATTTGGAGCTAAACCAGGTTACTAACCTAAAGACATAAATAGATAAAGGTTTCTTTTGTTCACCAAAGCTACAGTAGAACACTGACTCCTAAGTCACAGGGTTGCCCTAGTTTAGGAGGCAGGGTTTTTAACTATTTAAGCACCCTTTTTCCTGAGATATCTGGATTGTACCTGTTAATAATGTCAACAAAGGTATTTTGTGTAAATAAACTATTTTTTTTTATTTTATTTTATTTTATTTTCGTTCATCTATGCGTTTATTTCACGCACCGTTACAATGTACGCAGCATTAATCAACATTATCATTTCAATAACAGCCACAACACACACTATCTGACTGAGCTGATCGCTTTCAAGTGTCATGTTTGCTCAAATTATTATCTGCAGGGATCGAACTGTTCGTTCAATAAGCGTGCTATAGAACATTTTGATGCAAATGCAGAAAATTTGTCATTGCGATCGAGGTGAAATTTAGAAAAAAAAATTGTGTAATTTTTGGGAACGTTATTGAATGTTTTCCGCATTAATACAGAAAATTACGCATGCTCACCCCTGTCACTCAGGTTGTGCGTGCGTCGACTCCTACGAGTCTTAAGCGTATTGAAAAAACGTTTGATACACGTGCAAATTTGTGTGCAGCCCTAGGTTCCACAAAACACTCGAATGACCTACGGGCTCGTGCGAATTCCGCCTCGGTAGCAATGACATACTTTCTGCACCTGTTTCAAAAATATTCTAAAAAAACAATCATTGAAAAAAAAAATCTTTTCCACGATCTCAACATGACGTAATAATTATTTGGAACATCCATTAGTTTAATTTAAGATATCTCTTAGTAGGTATATAATGTAACAGATTCGCAGTAGGTACATTGAACGAGATAAAAATGTAAGTAAATAAAACTTATCAGACGGACAGAACTCGGCGGCGTAACCTTGTTTTTTTTTAGACTGCCTACCCTAAAAGTTCGACGAGGTCATATTAGGGTTGAGCCCTGAAATAAGGTCATGTATTTTATATTGCAATTAAAGGTGTCCTTTTTATGAGTTAGAGAATTATAAAAAGTCTTTTTTACAGGAATTTTGTATACCAAATAGGTGTTTTCGTTTAGTTCATTTTACAGTAATATTACTGTAATTCCAAATCTGAATCTTTCCTCATATATTATACACCATGGCTCATTCCCTCGCAGCAGGAACATTAAAAAGGCTGATGATGATGATATATCTAGGAATCTACTTTCACGCGTGTGAAACCCCAGGCAGAACTGGGGTTTCACACGCGTGAAAGTAGATTTCTCTTTACAAATTTTGAAACGCCGTTTCATCCCCTTAGGGGTTTTTGTTGTGGTAGTTGATGATAAATGAGGTTGGTCTATATCAACCTACTATGCCCTAGGTTTGTTTTTTTCAGTGGGTCATCCGATGACAACTCCCACAAAGGAACAGGAGATATTTCAGACTTACTGACAATGAAACCCCCCCATTGCTGCATTGCAATTCATATTGGGGCTGAGCCTTCCATTCAGACGCGAACCCTTGGCCCCAGTAGGATGCGACCCTTCTTCATTGTCTCTACGCTTCTGTAGGGACCCATGCCATTTTCTAGGTGACTTTTCAGCCGTTAAAAACCGGATAACAGATGACCAAGGGGTCTAGCTCCGATTCCGTCTAACGCAAGATACCTATATTAAGCCACTATCAGTGTTTGTTCACTGTTGGAGGCTCGCGGAGCAGAGATCAGGAGTCAGGACCCGAGATAGTGAACTGGTTTGAACTGGCTGAGGTGAGTCGTCTGCGCAGCTTTGTCTTAGCAATAAATAATTGCTGGATTTTGCATCATTTGCGTGTTTGTGCAGACCCCCCGCTGGGCAAAACACGCAAATGATGCAGTAACGTAATTATAGACATAATAGAAAGACAATAGGTTTAAGACTTTTAATCCTTTTGGTCAACTTCAAAAAAGAGGAGGTTTTCGGTTCAGAGGGAATCTATCTTTTCTTTTCCCCGATCACTTGAAGACTCTTAGATCGAGTAGAAATATTCTTATTGTATTTTGAAAAGGTGCTACTTCTGGGTTATATATACACTGATCATCAAAAAAATCCGGGAAAATTGAAAGAATCCATTGAGTGATTTAGGTATACCGCATTACTCACTCAAACAATTTAACGAGTTTCCCATCGATGTCAATGGAAGAAGAATGTATGCTTAAAGAAAATTATGGATTTTTTTTATCAAAAACCCAAGCATTGCATATGCTATCAAATAAATGGGGAATCCCGTGGGATTAAATTTTCTGCTGCCCACTTACTCATCTACCTGATTAATTATTTTATAATCAACATATTTCTATCATTAGGGTTCCGTACCCGAGGGTATCAACAGTACCTTATTACTACTAAGCCTTCGATTTCTGTTCGGTCCGTCTGTCTGTCACCGGGCTGTATCTCAAAAACCATATGTCGATATTTTCTCAAAATGAGTATTATACAGTCGCTACACAATAATAAATATTAAAATTTAAAAAGGGTGCATTAAAGAGGGTTTCGTCAAAAAAAGAGAGTTAAAGGAACACTCTGTTCTCGATTTTTTGTGAAATTGTTATCTATTATTTATTTATTTTAAAATTTCTTAAATCATAATTTATATTATATTGTTAGTTTATTTTGAAATTCCTTAGTTTTAATATTGTACGTACAGAACTCTTCGTGTGCGAGTCCGAATCGGTCTTGGTCAGTTTTTTTTTACATTGTGATAATAACTAATAATACCAATAACACAAGTCAATTTAAATTCCATTGTTCTTAGAAATGAAATATTTTCGTCACTCCATCTTGAAACATTGCATCAGATTCTGTAAAGTAAGTAAACAAGATAATTTTAATAATTAATAAGTAAACAATATTTCCAATTAATTACAACTATAGAAAATACAAAAAGTGAATCGTGGCCCATGAGGGGATCGAACCCGCGACCTTCGCGTTATTAGCACGACGCTCTAACCAACTGAGCTAATGGGCCGTTGAGTCCACATGCTGAAAATAAAGATCACATTACTTTTTAGACAAATTTATTTAGAAAAAGAATTCCGAAGCATTTTTTTTAAACGTAAAAAGTTTTGTAATAAAAAGTTCGATTGTATTTCATAGTAATGTTAATTATTAATAACTTAATAATAGTACTATTAAATAATAATAAACGTAGACTCGATAAACAAAGGAGTAAAATGTTAAAACAGGTTATCTTATTTATAATAACTGTAATTGGCTGAGGTTATTTTCGTCTCTCGTACTGTGTGCACTAAGATGATAAAAAAAAAAACACTTTAGGTCGTACAATGGTTTTATTTTTTTTTTTATGGTAGGTAAAAATCATCCAATGACGAATCCCGCCCTTGGGTGGAGCGGGAACAGTGTCAGACTCTTACTGACTAAACAACCTACCCCGTTCCTACATCGCCATACATACCAGGGCCAGAGCCTTCCTTTCAGACACAAACCCTTGGCCCTAATTGGCTTCGACCCTTCTGCAGAGTCCCTAAAGTTGCTGTCAACTCCTTGAGGCGCGCGGGAACAGTGCGCGCTGTCGACGACTGGGTCGTACTATGGTTACATAAATTCATTTGCATTTACCTTAATAACAAGAGTTATGCCAATAATAAGAAGGTGAAAGATTCTTTAAGTATGTTAATTTATTCGTGCTCAAAGTCTATCAAGAGACACTAAAAAAAGCACTAAAAAAATTACTATTAAAACTTTTTGGACGCATTTTTTTTTTTACTACATATTTACATATTGATGTGAGTTATTGAATACAAATATTTTAAAAGGTACATTAAATGGTTTTTTTGTTGTAATTATCCTCCAGTGACAACTCCCGTCCTTATGTAGAGCAGGAAAGAGTGTCAGATTCTTACTGATTAAAAACCCACCCCGTTCCCACATTTGCCTAACATATAGGGGCCGAGCCTTTCTTTCAGACGCGAACCTTTGGCTCCATTAGGCTTCGACCCTCCTGCAGGGTCCACTTAATCCTTAATTCTTTATTGTACACAACAACTTAACATAGATACAATGATTTGACAATTCATGTACAAAGGCGAGCTTAACTCAACAATGAGTTTTCTCCCAGCAAATCTTTAAGTAACAGAGACCGATTATATAAGAGGGTAGAAACCAGTGTAAAATCTAAACCTACATAGATGCGTCCTCCAATTCTCATTTTTCTTTACGACTAAACATAAGCCAATGTACGCGCTAATATTTGAATACGACAATCGCGCACTAGGCCCTTTGCAATCAACCGAAGCAGTAAAAAAATGCCATAACACAACTTCAATCAAGGAATAGTCAATAAAATAATTACAATGGGATTTAGATGGTACTACTGTCAACAAGTAAATGAGGAGCATGATGACCCACTTCCATCACCAGCAGTCAACGAGGGGCTTGCATAATTCAATTGAAAAAATGGGTTAGGGTCTGTGTCTGATGCGCTGGTTAAACCCTTCTGATAGTCTTTTGTTTTTTATCATACTGTTCCAGAATGGAAGGTAATGGTTTTCAGGAGTTTGTTTTTATCAGATATCACCTTATACCCTGGTGATAGACAAAAATGTTCATAGATACTATTTGTCAAAATACTGAAAAAATAATACAAAAGTTCGCTGCGGCGCTTCATCGGCGTTCGACAGAACTGCATTTAATGTCATCATTGTAAAGATGTATGGCATGCAGATCACCTAAGTCAAATAAAGTGACTGTACGATACGCCTAATTTAGTGTGTAGTACTATATTAGGTGATTAGATTAGAACTTTATTATTATTCAGACATATTATGGAGGTCTGATCCTGTAGCCGAAAGTTCATAACACAAGTCCTTGACTGCCATCCCACCTGACGGTAAGCAGCGATGTAATCGTTGATGGTGAAGTGCATTATTTTAAGAGCTTATTCATAATAGCCTTGAAGACACCTAAATTTTATTCGGACGGGAAGACCGCCGCGCAGTAGGCAAATTGTTTCAGCTAAATGAGACTCCGTACTAAGGGTTGTCTGATGTTCCGGGCCACCGTTTTTTTTTTAATGATTGTTATAGAAGCTAGAGGGTGTAAAAATTTCTAATAACTATCATCGTCAGTATTAGTCTATGTTATATTATTAGTCTTCGTTAAAATATCCAAATATTGTGCAAGGGTTGCTAAGCGATAACAATTTAGGTACTTACATCACCTACTGCGAGTTGCGACATTATTTGGGATATTTTCGTGATACAATACTTTGCGTTATATACTTTGAAAAATACTTTTATTCCGTGTCCCTATTCAGCAATATATCTACAGCAGATTTTTTTTAATGACATAAATTAATGCCTGACTCCGATCCACCTAATGAGCAGAGTGACGCTATCGGATGGGAAGACCGCAGGTTGGTAAATTGTTCCAGTCCTTCGACGTACGCGGTATAAGGGTGAAAATCAAGTTGAAACCATTTCTTTCATTTTCGTGATTTTCGCGAAAACTGAAGAAAAAGTTTCTACATTTTTCGCGAAAATTAGGGACCTGGGTCTCTAATTTTCTCGAAAGCTGAAGAATCTCAGGCCTGTCTAGGACAGAGAATGGTCCATTTTTGGTTCTAGAACGGTCGGCCGGTTTCCTTACGATATTTTCGCTCACCGTTTTGAGAGCAGTGGTAATGAAATAAAATACACAAAGTAATGCGCCTGGTTGGCCAGGTTTAAACCTAAGTTTGAACCTACAATTCATAAGTCGGTCACCACTGCTCTAAAAAAACATGATATTCATCTGTAAATGACGAACAGCAGAATTTACTAGTAACGTGAAAAGAAATAAAATTCAAATAACACGTGCTTAATAAAAAACAGCCACACATTATCACGACTCATTGAAGTAGGTGGTAACACGGGGTTATCTCGCGAGATCATTGTTTTTATATTATAATTGCAAACACTTACTGATACACAGTTCCTATTTTATTATTACGTGTATTTTGTTTGTTGTTAAATTATCGCTATCTCTTATTTACTTATGTTTTTTTTGCAGAATGTTGAAATAGTGTTTACTTACGTTTTTATCTTCTGTTTGTTTTCGTGACTGATTTGTCGTTTGAGTGTTCGAAACTAAAAGTTCTTAGGGAATTTAATCGGTTGCTTTTAGACTAGCGTTTTCAGAAAGAAGAACTGACAATGCTGTATAAGAACAAAGTTGGTTGTAGGAGTATAGTGCAAAAAACTTAGTCCCACTGTCTTCGGACGCATAGCTTCAGAGACGCGTATTCGTCATTTTAGGCACGCTTGTTGACGAAGCGTGCCGTCGTGTAAGCTCGTCGACTCGTTGAAGCTTCACGCAGGCGTACACCAAGCGTATAATGACGAATACGCGTCTATGAAGCGACGCGTCTGCAGACCGTAACCTTAAAAGCCACCGATCATCTAACAATATTACCAAAACCGGTTATAAAAACTTCCACATAAATAAACCAATAAGTAAATTGCGTTATACAAAATATTCACACACAACTTAACGTGACATAAAGCAGTCCCATTAAGCTGATAGACACGTATAACTTAGCTAAGATGTATGTGTAGCAACATGCTATAATACACACAGTGCCATGACCCCAACTGCCAGACACGTTATCAGTACTGACACTTGCCAATCTTGCTATGGCAGGAGGCATTTGCGTAAGCGCAATATCTGCGACACAAACCAACGTAAAATAACCTCTAAAAACCAAACAGTTCCCCCTCAGACACCCTCTTCTGAGACGCAGCGAAGGGGGAGGCAGGTCATTAGTGAATGGCCGCCGTTATCAGTTCAGTAGGTAACGTGGGGGCTTCGTAGTTTTCAAGTCGTCAGTCGGTGGCGGATCGTCGCCGACAGCGGACGCACTGGGGAGAATTTATTAAAATTATTGTAGAATTTTTAAATGAAAATGTATGCTTATAAATTCGTTACGTTACAATGTTTGATAAATGAATAACAGGAAGATTGGCCACGGTTTTCAATAACCGTGGCAGTAGTAGATTACGATTTTTCGATTATATAATTTGTTGTTTTTTGAACAATTTAATAAGACTAGAGAGCTAGTAGGTGTTACGTATTTTGTGATATTATAATCAACTAAAAATATTCAAAAAATATTTTTTTTATTTTTTTTTGTTTTAAATTTCTAGAAGGTAGTCTTCCCCTAGGGGAGGTATATTGTTTCAAAACAAATTGCACAACATGTCATCACAATTTTCTCCCACAATATATTCCCAACGTAATCTCGTTATAAATGAGTTGTATAATTTTATTATTGTCGTAGGCGTTCATATTAATATTTAGTCTGGCGGTGACAAAGTATCTTTTTTTATACGAAAACATGATAAATATTTACATTTTGTTTTAATTTATTCGCTTACCTAAAGTTATTGATTGCATCCTCTTTGAGCTAATTTAAAATAACACTGGGTTAATTGGTTTTGCTTGCAGAATATATCAGGACTAGCTTTTGCCCGCGGCTTCACCCGCGTGGTATTGGGGTTGAGGTTGGGGTTTCCGAGATAAAAAGTAGCCTATATCCTATTCCGGAGTGTATCCTATGCCTGTGCCAAATTTCATACAGATCCGTCCAGCCGTTTTGGCGTGATTGAGTAACAAACATCCAAACATCGTAACTTTCGCATTTATAATATTAGTAAGATAAGATTGGTTCTGGAGTGGCGACCACGTATCGGAAGACGCAGCGTTAGAAGGCCTCCCACCAGGTGGACCGATGACCTGGTGAGGGTCACGGGATTCTGATGGATGCGGGACGCAAGGGATCAGTCGTTATGGGTCACTTGGGGAGGTATTATGTCCAGCAATGGACGGCTTTCGGCTGCAATGAATGATGACTTGAGTTGTTTGGTTAATGAGATAATTTGTACTTAAAACTCATTTAAGAGTTTTAAGTTTTGAAGATGTCTAATCATTTAATATCTGTTCTTGGTGATTTCGAAAGATCATTCCAAAAAGATAAAGTTCTTAGATTGTTTTAAAAGATAAAAATAGAACACCTGGATGTTCTACGATTGTGTGTGAGAATCTAGAAAAGTCCATTCCGTGATGTTTCTTACTGTCTATACTTTTTTTTCTGGTAGTTTCATAGATCACAGCTGTTTTGTCGTTAGTAGTGAATTTTCTCGAAAGATCAATTTGAAATCTCAACATCTAAATGTTATTTTTCTCGTCTGAAATAAATGATCAGAGCAGAGTTCATGGACGTCAAATATTTTAAACATTAAATGTATAATCATCGGCACACAAGTTGACCCATTATGGCGGTCGACTTTGAAAGAGCAATAACTGATTTTTGGGTCTAAATCCTAGCGATGGGTTCAACTTATTTGCCACATAATATTATTTTTAAGAGGAAAAAGGAGTCGATTACGATTAAGCAACAAGAGCTTTACGTGCTTTCTGAGGCACTAATGGTCACCCATCCAAAAGTTGACCTCGACCAGTGTTGCTTAACCTCGAAGAACGATATTATTATTTAACCAAGAGCTACGTTTTACAACCAAATATGTGTTATGCATATCGGAAAGCGTCCTAGTACACATAGTTACAGAGATAACGGTTAAACAATAAAATTGCCACGATGTAAATATGTGGGCGCGTAACACTGGCGTTATCTGAACAAAACAATGCCACGCGGGGAGCGCGTGGCGGCCTTACACACTTTAAAAATAGAATCGTTCACTCACCAGCATAACTTGACCTCCCCACCCCCCCACAAACACGCGATAACACGGCTCAATGCTTCTGGACGCCGTACTTTCTCGTCTTTGGGTTAAGACACGCTGAAATTTTTTATAGCATATTGAGTTATTGACCCCTATATCCGAAAGCGAACGTGCTATTTTTTCTGGATCGAAATTTGTGTCTTAAGTTATAGAAATTGGGGTCAATATGCTTTGTATTGACATTTTCAACGTTTTCTATCCACTATTTTTTTTTGTGACCCTATATCACGATGGTCTTCATCACCAGTTTAGTTTGACCTTCCCACCTCTCCCTTTTCCGAAGAAATCGGGAACTGACGTGTTAAAATGACGTATCTATGTTATTCTGGTCGTGTCAGTTCTTAGCGCCTTACCTCATAGGACCACGCCCTGTTGATGTGTTCGATGCGTTTTGCGTTCCAAATTCGAATTTACGGCAGTGTTGTTGCCAAATGGAATTTTAGCGCGTATTTTTTAATTTTGTTTTTTTTTTCAACCACTGATTTTTTGACAACTAACAAGTTAGATTGTGCGTTATTTATAAGTTATAAAATAATGTAAACTGACGACTATTTTCCGTAAATATTTCTTATACTTACGATTGAAACAACTAATACAAAATATTTATGCAGATTTTCCTGCATGATTGCAATTGATTAGAATTTTTAATAACAAAAGAAGTATTTTATCAACGTTCTGTTATCGTTATCACGTAGACCTGCATTGCTTTGCACTATTTGCATATTAATGGAAATTTAGATGGTGCAACTGATATGAAAAGAATAAAAAGTAAGTATATTGACGTCTAGACGCCATCTTGCATTTTGCGTTGATCCGTTCAGAATTCTAATTTCAAATGCGTTGTTGATGCCCAAACTCATTAGATTCATAGATGCATCGGCACATAAGGATTGTCAGGGTTACTACAAACAATATGTACATAAATTATAATAATAACTAGCTGACCGACAGACGTCCTGTCCTTGAGATTATACAAATATTCCGTGAAAACTGTTTTTAGGACAATATTCCAATTTTTCTTCATGCATGTTTTATTCATCGGATAAGACTTTTGTTCTGAATTGCTTATGCTTCATTTTTATTTACAAAAATAAATTAGCAAGACCCTGAAAATGGTATTTTTAGGTAGGAATTTACCCAATGATTTCTCCCGCTTTTAGGTGGCGCGAGAGGGCGTGTCAGTCTTTTACTGACCAAAATCCACTTCTGTACCTTCTTTGCCCTCATTCCAAGGCCCCGAGGTTTACTAAAACCATGGCCCCAGAAGGCTTCGACCATGCTGGGCCCCTACAATATGCAGACATATTATCTAGCACACGTGGTACAATACGCGCCGAATGGTTTATAAATATTTTAAGGTGAGATTCGATACAGTGGCTGAGATTCATTATTATTTTAGACACGTGTTTACTATCGTGTCCACAATTTACAACCTGTTTACGCGACTTTGCGAATAAATACTACGTAGTGTCTCAACCTCTGTTGACATCTAATTGAAAAAAAAAGCTAGGTACCAAAGACTATTATGAATCATAGACAAATAAAAAAAAACTGATCGAACCAGATCGTCCGGTTTACTGCGCAGTTGCCAATTAATAAATTCAATGTTTACATCGGTTTCTTGTTATCTCTGCGTTCCTAAAATATTTCAATACTATGTACAATAGAGGGCTACTGTTAGTTTATTTTCGTTACTTATTGTACGATAATTATAATATCTTGTACAGACTTGCCATTGTATCAAGTTCAACAGGTTAAAAAATAAATAGAGTATTCTACATCTAGAATTTCTTTTTGTTTTTTTTTTTTCTGTTCTCAACAGCCTGTAAGTTGAGCATGCTATAATCATGGCAGTAAGGAGCCAATACATTGCGACAGCGCAGTAGCGTTGGAAGGCCTCCTGCAATGGGGGCCGATGATCTGGTAAGGTTTGCGGGTTAATCCGATGGATGCCACACGTACAGGAACGTTCATTGTAGTGACCTAGTGACACTTGGGGGAGGCCTATGAGTTGAGCTGTGATTATTTTTCTTGCTTTTACAAAGCCTCTTTCAAAAATATGAATGTGAGAACATTGTAGAAAAAGCAAATCTTAGATTACTTCCTACCATTTTTACGGTACTTACGAGTACAATATTGACTGGTCTACACTGTCCTTACATAATTTATGTGTTAATACTGAAATATGGAAATATTGTAACAAACCATTGTTTATAAAAGATTAACCATGGAGTTTCTTGCCGGCTCTTCTCCATAGGAAACGACCAATTTGGAACCGTGCACTAGCTTCTGATGTTTTATAAGTGCCCATGTAGGGCTATGCGAAATAAAAAGATTTTAACTCTGACTTTGACTTTATGTCCAGCAGTGGACATCTTTCGGCTAAAATGATGATGATGATTCTTAACAGGTTCACTGTCTACAGACCACATACGGTTTGTAGAGAGACTTCCATATCAGTACACAGACTATATGGTCTGGTCGTCTGTACAATTTCTAAGTCATCTAATATTGCGGATGTGAGGAGAAAATCTCGTATTTAGTGCGGATTTAGCAGGACACCGACTTTTAAACTTACTAATATTATAAATGCGAAAGTTACGATGTTTGGATGTTTGTTACTCAATCACACCAAAACGGCTGAACGGATCTGGATGAAATTTGGCACAGGCTTATACACTCCGGAATAGAACAAAGGCTACTTTTTATCCCGGAAACCCCAATACCACGCGAAGCCGCGGGCAAAAACTAGTAAAAACATAACTGGACTTATGGACTATTTCCATTCTGGAGTCTGGACAGTGAACCTGGACACGTCATTGCACGCCGTTGAACTACTAGAAGACGTGATTAGTAAATGATTCCTGCCGTGATCTTTCAACTCAATTCAGCATACACGTGGCACACTGTAGGCATGAGTGAATGACGCATAGAAAATGCAAATCGTCTGAAGTAGACACCGACTGTGAATTGCTGAACGATTCATTGAGTGCAGGTTACAGGGCAATAAGAATCATGCGGAAATTCATTTTCTTATGAGTCTAATTTATGAAACCTTTGATATCTAAACCATCATCATCATCATCATCAACATCAGCCGTTTTAATAATAAGTTCTTACAGCTTTTTTTGTGGTGGGAAAAATCATCGAATGACGAATCCCGCCCTTGGGTGTAGCGGGAGATAGTGTCAGATTTCTACTGACTAAACGACCCACCGTTTCTTCTTGCCTTAGTTCCAGGGCCCCGGTGTTCCGCTTTCGCATCAACCCTTGACCCTAGAAGGCATGTTCTTACTGCTGGAATATAGGCCTACACTCTAAGAGGGGAATGCGGTAATTCACCACGCGGGCAAGTTGCGGGTTGGTGGATGTGTCATGGCTTCAAATTTTTGATTCTAGAACATGTCGGTTTCCTCATGATGTTTCCCTTCACCGTTTTGAGAGTTGAGGTTGTGAAATAGATTACACAAAGTAATTTATTTATTTAATCTTCATGTACAGTAGTGGTACATAGGCGGACTTAATGCAAATAGTAATGCGCCTGGTTGGGTTTGCACCTGCGATCTACAACTCGTAAGTCGGGGCCGTTACCACTCGGCCACCACTGCTCTCAATTGTTTTTTTTTTTTGGTAGTAAAAATCATCCAATGACGAAGCCCTCTCTTGGGTGGATCGGGAAACAAAGTCAGTCTCTTACTGATTTAACAACCCACCTCGTTCTTACGTTGCCGTATTTACCAGGGCCAGAGCCTTCCTTTCAGACCCAAACCCTTGGCCCCAATGGGCTTTGACCTTCCTTTTGTCCTTCTACAGGGTCCCTAAGGTTTACTGACAACACCTAGAAACGCGCAGGATCTGAACTGGAACTGGACTGGGCTTGGTCGGTAGAGATACTGGGGCAGTTTGTGTGAGAATGTTGGGTTTTTTGATGGAAAAAACGTTGATTTTTTCTATCAAGAGTATAGTCATAATTATGTCTGATGGTTTTGATAACGGATTTCGATTACTTTGCTACTTAATTTAGAGGTTACTTGTGATCCTAGAACGCAAAAGGCAACTAATAAAGGAAGATAATAATTTAATTTGCGGGAAATTACACAATCTTAGATCTAGCTTACAAACTGTAAACATTCCTTTGGGAATATATTATCGTATCCATCATTCATAATTATCATCATCATTTCAGCCGAAAGACGTCCGCTGCTGGACTTAGGTCTCCCCCAAGCGCCGCCACAAAGACCGGTCCTGTGCGTCTTGCATCCATAGGCTTGCAGCAACCCTGACCAGGTCATCGGTCCATCGGTCCACCAATCAATCCCTCATTATTTCAACTGAGAGAAGTCGATTGTTAGACATAGGCCTCCCCCAAGTGTCGCAACAACGAACGGTCCTGCGTGCCCTACATCCATCGCAATCCAGTAACAAGAAAAAATAATGCGAAAGCGAATTCACTGGAATAATAAAGGTAAAGTTTTAGTCAGTAAGTCTGAAACGCCTTCCTACTCCCCCCTAGAATGCAAGAAGTAATTTCATTTTTCTCACCTAAAAAAAAAACGAAAACAAAAACCTATCAACTTATATATGTCACCGGAATATAAAAAGATCCGTAAGTTTATCAATTTACTAGGAAGTTTATAAACTTTCGTAAGATTCTAAACGGGAGATAAATTGTAATATTTTACGTCCACATTTTCGTAAATTGATAAACTTACTGAACTCACTCGTAAAATAATACGTAAGCAGTAACCAAACGCTACGCGCGATCTGATTGGTTGGCGGTCACGTGTCACTTCTCCTTCCTCGCGGCCGCCATTGCTGGCCACGGAACATAAACAAACCGGTTTGCTCGTGCGTTTTTATTAGTTTTGAATGTTGAACTGTGTTGCAACTGTGAAAAATAGCTTTATTTTGTTAAGATTATCTAGCAGTACCCATAATGAATGACTTACAAGCTGCGGACACCCAAAATGAAGGAGATAGTGTGGTAAATGCTAGAACATTTGTTGACGAAGTAAAATTTAACACAGAGCTAAGAAAGTTTTATAGTGGGCATAACCAAAATAGTAAGAAATCGGAATGGACAGACGAAAAAATTAAAAATGTTATTAAAATGATAGAAAATTATAATAAAGCTAAAGTTTTGGGACGTCGGCCCACAGACAAAGAATACTATCACGCCAAAAAGTATGACGTAATGACTTTTAGTGACGAAAAAGTTTTGATATTAAAAAGGAAATCTCAGCAGGATCCAGTGATACAAGTAGTTCCAAGCAGTAAGTACTACCAAACAATCCTTGATGCGCATGTTGCTACAGGTCACGGAAGGCGTGACAAAATTATTTACGACTTGAAAGACAAGTACATGGTTCCAGTGTTAGCCATAAATATTTTTCTTCAATTGAGCAAAACTTGCCTTTCCAAGAAAAGTTTTCCTAAAACTGGGATAGTCGTGAAACCACTAATTACAGATGACTTTAATAGAAGAGGACAGGTAGATCTGGTGGATTTTCAATCATCTCCAGATGGAGAGTACAAATGGATGTTACAGTACCAAGATCATTTGACCAAATTTTGTTTTTTGCGGCCACTCAAAAGCAAAGAAGCGAAAGAAGTAGCTATTGAAATTTTAAAGATATTTTTAGAAGTTGGTTGTCCCAATATTCTCCAAAGCGACAATGGACGTAGAAAACATAGAAAACTCAACTCACTACATCCGTGCCAGAGAGGAACCAGGCATTGTTGCTTCCAATTTATAGTTTGTCAAGTCTGATTATTCCAAAGTCTATGGACACAAGCATTGCCACTATGAACATTGACCAATCAGAGAGCAGTGTGTTATTTTACGTATTTCAAAACTCGTATATTTAAAAGAGTTTCTGTGATTGGTCGAACCATATAAAATCTTACGTATAGATATTCGTAAGTTTATAAATTTACCGTATGACGTCGGAAATTGATAAATTTACGAAAATGTGGACGTAAAATATTACAATTTATCTCCCGTTTAGAATCTTACGAAAGTTTATAAACTTCCTAGTAAATTGATAAACTTACGGATCTTGTTATTTTCCGGTGACATATATAAAAGGAGAGATTGACTGACTGACATATCAACGCACAGCCAAAACTAGTGGGACTAGAAGCGTGAAATTTTGCCAAAGTCTTCCTTTTATGACCCAGGCGAACACTAAGAAAGGGTTTATCAAAATTCAGTCCCTAAAGGGATGTAATGGGAGTCTTAAATTTGTACGAAGAACCCTACTTTCACGCGGGCAAAGCCGCTGGCTGAGGGCTAGTTTCTCATATGTTAATTTTGTTAAAAACGGATTTGCTTCGCATGCATAACCTCCGCAAAAGTCCTTTTCATACAAGTAGGTATTTATTGCAATACGCACATTGGACGCCGTTTTTTAACTTTAAATTTTTCTGCACGCGGAGCAAATCCGCATGCATGACGAAATTAATAATACCCTTAAGACTATAAAAATCTCTCAAAGACGATTTCAATACTCTTAAGAAATCAAAACTGTTAACATTGACGTGTACAATAAAGCTTATTATAATAAATAAATAAATTCATTCGAAGCCTACTGGGGCCATTGGTTGACCTTGGAACAAACAAGAAGAAACAGGAGTGGGTTTTTTAGTCTGACACTATCTTAAGCGCTAACCCAGGGCGCATAGATGTCATTGAAAAATTAAAAAAAACCCCTCAGTGTTCGGGCCGACTCGCATATGTCCGGTTTTTTTTATGTGGTATACTTGTATCAACAAATAACTTCTCCAACTATATATCAAGCGAAAAGAAGTATCAGTCTTTTACTAAATCAAACCCACCTGTGTCTTCTATTACCCTTTCTTTCCAGATTTAAGGTGACTCTTAAAAAACCTTGCACCTCACACTGGCGACGTCATAAAGAAAGTGGCAGGAAAAACTGCCAAGTTTTAAGCTCCATCCTCGATTCTATTAATACCAGAGTGAAGTAAGCAGTCAGGGCATGACACACCTTCTGTGTAGGAACGTACTGTGTGTGAGTCATGTGTGAGCGGCCTTTGTTCTGTGTCTTAATTGTGTGCTAATTACTGAACACAAGAATGTTGCCAAATGTTGGCATTTTTTTTAACTGAATGGGCCATAATCCACCACGTGGGCCCAGCTCAGATTGGTGGATGTCGGAGAAGCCGTAGCGGTAGACCATTCAGGACGAAGTACACATAATTGAATTTGACCATGAAATGACTACAAGGCAGTGGTAGCCAAGTGGTAGGTAATGGCCCCGACTTACAACTTAGGTCGCGGGTGCAAACTCAGCCAAACGCAATAGGTACATCCGCTCCTAAGACTACCCACTAACCGGTACTTTGTATAATTTTTTTCATCACCATGAAGGAAAATATCGTGAAGAAACGTGTCTTTGACCCAAAAATTCGAAGACATGTGACATTCACTATCTCATACTGAGCCTACGTGGTGGATTACGGCCTATTCTCTCTCCTAGATACATAATACAAATAAGCTAAGATGAAAATATTATCGTTTAAATTCAAATAATAAATCGTCTACAATGCTGGGTTTGAACAGATTTTTTCATTACCTGTGGGCGTGTCCTTGATATGCATGTGCGCAGTAATGCGACCTCGGTCGCCATGTTGAATATTATGCTGTTAACCTTTTCACCGCCAAGCACTTCTATAGAAGTTCGGGATTTTCGTGCCACCAGCGCCACAACTTCTATAGAAGTTGTTCATTTTAACTGTCTTATTAAAAAAAAAATACTGTGATTAAAAGCTTTGGTTTTGTTTTATTGTTTAAGATAGCACTGTCTACTAACCTGTTTTTTAATTTTCTACACAAAATAAGCCCTAGTTTGTCCTAAAATCGGCAAAAACAGAAACTCTGAATTTTGTTACTTTCCTCAGAACGCCAATCACTTCATATCAAGTTGGCCAGTGATGTGCCGTGAAAGGTTGATTTCACCATTAAAATATTTATAAATACAGAAAGTTGCGAATATCGAAAACAATTTGAGGTCAATAAAATATGAACTTAGTTATCTACTTTATTACAAAGGATAGTAGATGAATTTCGACCTTCAGGTAGATGCCGATACGTAATTATAAAGTTGTTACTAATTCTTGTCGATAGTTATTTTCCCATCTCTACAAAACAATTGGTCGTCTATGCCCCTGTGCGCCACCGAGTGCCACGAACTACTATAGAAGTTGATCAGTGACGTCATAGGCGTGCGGCTGTCAAGGTCACTTTGGCGTAGTGCAGCACAAAATCGGATTCGCTCGCACGCATCTTTCTTTCTTTCACTTGCAAATAGAAAAATGAGTGAAGAACTTGATTCGGACGAACTTCTGAAAATTTTGCAAGGTGTGGAATTGGACTCGGGAGTATTTTGTGGAGAATATTAAACCAGAAGATAATTCTGAGGTATGTCTAACTGGATGATAATAATAATGTTTATTCAGTCAAAGAGTAGGAATTCAATAAGTATGTAAAATGTTCGGTAAACCCAGTATCGGATCATTAGTTTAGAAGATAGGTGGGAACATACTTTGCACAAACACACAAACATCTCTCAACCTAAACGCATATACCTGCTCCGTTCCGTCGTGGGTAAATAGAGAAACGCAATCTTTGCGCGGGGTCCCCCGCGCGCAGTTGGGTATACGCTACCGATACATGAATTAAGAAAAGAACAGAAACAACACTTAAAAAACAATGCTTTGATAAGTACACGGCTACAAGCGTGATAGAATTTAAATATATACTTATCCACTTTCCACTTCAAAAAACACTTCTGCCACTTAGATACCTACGGTAAAAAACGTTGACTGAAGTTATTAAAAAAATACAGGAATAAACAAAAATAGAAGAAACAAAGACCATAGACCCCATCCCTGATCAGAATCGAATTCAACGTGCCCTCAGTGCCAATAACTTGATATGAAGTTAAAGAATGAGATCATGAAACAAATAGAGATGTACCCCATTCCTTGTAGTTCTAATTGAGTTATGTATTACTTTCTTTGATACTCATAAATTATACTGTTTTTTCTTATTAAGGATACTGTGAATAAAACATATCTGGAAATATTTAATCAGTTTTTAATTATATTCGTAAAATCAACTTTAAATCTTAAGTTTACGCGTACAAATCTTATTCATCGATATGACGATATCCCCATCACTACTGTTTACTGTACATTTAGTTATACATTTATAGCTTGGCGCTCGGCGAGGCATTGCGTTTTGTGTACGTTGGCGGCGAAAAGGTTAAATAAATGATTACAATTTACACTACTATTGCGGATTATTCTAAACTATGGCATTGTCAACTTTATAGTACCAATGATTGTTGTTTTTCTCAAAACAGTATTTGTTTATTTTTTCTTATGTATTTACTAGCTTTTGTCAGCGGCTTCGCCCGCGTATACAAAATATCTGCCGTGCAGATAGTAAAACGCAATAAAAGTATTGCAAAATACGCTATTTTACTGCGTTTTAGTGTTTGCACGGCAGATATAGCCTATGTCACTCAGGAGTAAAGCAGCTTTCTAATAGTTGCTAAATTTTTTCCAATCGGACCAGTAGTTTCAGAGATTAACTCCTACAAACAAAGAAACAAACTTTACCTCTTTATTATATTAGTGTAGATAGTAGTCACAGATTTTTTGCTTAATTTTAAAAACAACTTATATATGTCACCGGAAAATAACAAGATCCGTAAGTTTATCAATTTACTAGGAAGTTTATAAACTTTCGTAAGATTCTAAACGGGAGATAAATTGTAATATTTTACGTCCACATTTTCGTAAATTTATCAATTTCCGACGTCATACGGTAAATTTATAAACTTACGAATATCTATACGTAAGGTTTATCAATTTACGAAAATGTGGACGTAAAATATTACAATTTATCTCCCGTTTAGAATCTTACGAAAGTTTATAAACTTCCTAGTAAATTGATAAACTTACGGATCTTTTTATATTCCGGTGACATATATATATAGATAGATAAAGTTCTCAGCTTACACCCAACATTCTATTGCCAATATAGGTTTCTTTGTGACAGAGGGATCAAGGCAAGACGTAGCATGTTTCAATGTGGCTTCCAGATGCTAGTGCGTGCACTTGCATCCAACTTGCATCGATGTAGTTGAAGTATAGTATTATCTTGTGCTTATTTAAACGTGATGTCATGCACTCAGTTATGCATGTAATAAGTTAGGCTGAACCTACAAAAGAACAAGACAGAATAATCTTGCATTTCTTTCTTCCCTTTTTTATGGTGGGCAAAAATCATCCATTGACGAATCCCGCTCTTGGTCGGAGCTGGAAACAGTGTTAGACTCTTACCGACTAAACACCCCACCCCGTTTCTTCTTTGTCTTTTGCACTGGGGCCAAGCCTTCCTTTCAGAAAAAGAGCCTGTGCCCCATTAGGCTTCGACCGTTTAGCAGAGTCCCTACGGTTTTGCTGAGAACTCCTTGAGGCACGTGGGAACAGAGCGCGCCGTCGACGACTTAGGCTTGGTCCGCACTGTTACCAGACAACCAGACGGCGAAATACCCGTTGCTCGCCGTTCGCAAGCCCGCGCCTACAGTAGCCGGAAATCGAGATCGAAATCTTTAATAAATATTTGAATAAAGCAGAGCATTCTACTATCCCATGGAGCCTTGACTAAGTCTAACTATGCAAAAATTTATAAAGAAAAGCTGAAGTCAGAAAATCAATAGGATCTCAGTATTCGCCGTAGGATTACGCGCCCACGCTTGGAAAGTATAAAGAGGATAAGTCGTCAAGTGGTTATAAATTTAGACTCGGGGCTGCTACTAAGGAAGTCTATGTAGAAAAATCTTAAATTAAAATCTCGGTAGCTCACAAATCTGTGGTAGATATTCCATCCATACATACAAAGTCCTTTTGAGACTACATTCATTGTGCATACAGTACGGCTGTCAGATCTTGGCGAGTCTGAAGTTAGACTGCGAATTTTAGCGCTTGAATACTCGTAGAAAAATAAAAGGCTTAAACAAATACATGCAATTTGCAGCGGCTATTGCTGTTAAAAACTGTTATGCTATGGTCCCAGTATCATCATCATCATCATCTTCCTGCCCTTGTCCCGTTTTATTTGGGGTCGGCGCAATGTGTGTTGTTCTTCCATTCTGTTTTATCACCCGTCACGCTTATACTCCTCTTTCTTTCCTATCACTTCTCACAGAATCCATCCATATTTTCTATAGTCTCCCTCTCCATCCACACACATATAGCCATATAAAGAGGAGGGATGAAATATCCCTCCTCTTTTTCTTTTTTATAAGATTGTGTTTATATTATATATTTTATTGTATATATGATTCTTTTTTTTTTAATTCACATGTTTTTTTTCTCTCTTTTTATTGCACCTGCCATCATGATTCTCTGCATCACCCAAAGGTTGACTGGTAGAAAATGCCTTAGGCATTAAGTCCGCCTTTGTACTTTTATGTGCATGAAGCTTTAAATAAATAAATAGAAATATTTCTTCTTTTATTATATCTATGATCATGACAAACGGTTCCCTTTCAACTTATTTTATTAATGTTGTGGTCCCAGCATTAATAAAATAATAATAATAATAAAAAATAATGCCTACCTTCTTCTTCAAGGAATAATAAATATTGCACATTGGTACTATCGTGATGCATGTAGGTAAATTTCGCTAAAATCAAAGGTTTTCCTCGTAGAGACCTGTGCCATACCTTGTTCCAAGTACGTGGAACCAGTCTCGTACAAGCTTTGGGTAGTTACAGACCTTCACCAGTAGCCAAGAGTTTATATTTTCCTGCGAATAATATGCAATTGATGAACGATAAAGTACTAATTAATAAAGATAGCTTTCCATTGCATAGCAGATTGGTGGATGTCATATGTCTTCGAATTTTTGGTTCTAGGACATGCCGGTTTCCTCACGATGTTTTCCTTCACCGTTTTGAGAGGATTGGTGAAGAAATAAATTACACAAAGTAATCCACCTGGCTGGGTTTGTACCCGCGAAGTACAATTCCCTCTTGGGAACACTGCTATCAATTTATAAAGATATTATCAAACATTTTGTGTAACAATTTTAACTGTAAATTTCCATAGCCTTATGGTGGGATTAACTAAGAATATACTTAATATTCCAATAGCCTTTAGGCCACAACAACATAAAACCTAGACTCCAATTCTAATCAAGTGGCTAACAAGTTTACGTTTTTAAAACTTCTACAGTTCGGATTAAGCGTTTCGCTACGTCCTTTATACCGCGTGCATCGAAGGACTGAAACAATTTGGCTGCTGCGTTCTTCCCATCTGATTATAATTTAGGTGAATACAAGGCTAAAGTGAATTGGCTCTTCAACTAATTTGATTTCTAATTGGGATATATTCTAAATGACCTTGTATATGAAACAAATCCTTTTACGGGTATGAGAAGGTAAAACTACATTTATACAATTTGCAAAAACAATATGTAAATGCAACCCACGCCATCAGGAAAATGGTTGTTTGGATTTTGAAGTTGTTATCAATGACCTAGTATCCTTATATAATTTGCTGATACAGACATATATGGACGGTTTTTATTTGAAAGAACTCGATTAAGAGGACAAGACTCTATTGCCAAATCAGTCAGTTACCTTTAGTAAAAAGGACGCTATGACCATATTCTTTAAAACAAACCTGATGTAAACTAATGCTTGATTGCGATCCCACCTGATGGTAAGCATCCAAGTCGTCAACGGCGCGCACCGTTCCCCCGCGCCTCAAGGAGTTGTCAGCAAACTGCAGGGGCCCTTCAGGGTCGAAGCCTCCTGGAGCCTAGAGGGTGGTGGAAAACTGTTACCTCGACTCCAGGAATAAGGCAAGGAAGGTACGGGGTAGGTTTTTTTTAGTCAGTAAGAGTCTGACACTGGTCTCCCGCTCCGCCCAAGAGCGGGTTTCGTCATTGGATGATTTTCACCTACCATAAAAAAAAAAACCTGATGGTAAGCAATGATGCAATCGTTGAAAATGTGGCGTGCTAGTTTATTTAGAGCCCCACTCTAGCCTTGAAGACACCTAAAGTGATTCGGATGGGAAGACCGCAGTAGACGAATTGTTCCCGTCTCTCGTTGTGCTGGGTATAAACGACGAGGTAAAACGCTTATTCCGGACCGTAGATGTCTCAACAAGGATGAAGCTACATTTATTTATATAATTTTTGGACCCCTCTTGGATCCTTTGAAGATGTAGTATAGCATAGGGTTATAATGTTTCCACAGCTGGGACTCAGGCCTCCTCTCTAGTAGAGGGAAAGGGTCGTAATCCACCACGAAGATCTAGTGTGGAGGTCACATGGCTTCGAATTTCTGGTTCTAGGACATGCCAGTTTCCTTACAATGTTTTCCTTGACCATTTTGAGAGCAGTGATGATGAAATAAATTACACAAAGTAATGCGTCTGGCTGGGTTTAAATCCGCGACCTACAACTCGTAAGTCGGGACTTATATCATTCATGTACAGATAATAATTTTATTATAATGTTGTATTCCTTGATGGTACAAGAACAATATCATAAAACTAAAATACCGTACTGTTCATATTGAAGATTCGTTTAACAATGAATCCTAATAGTGTACAGTTAAAGTTTAAATTTGAATGAAAAGCCAAATGTTGACGAAATAGACACGCTCAGTAACTGTATTGTTTACAAGAAAATGTCGGGAAAACTTCCGTCTTATATTACTCATACTAATTTTAACAGGTAATACTCGCAAGGTCTAGTCATTTAGATGTTTGAAACGTATAATTGTATAATATTGTATATAATCCTACTACTATTATAAAGGCGAAAGTTTGTAAGTATGGATGTATGGATGTATGGATGTATGGATGTATGGATGTTTGTTACTCTTTCACGTAAAAACTACTGAATGGATTTGAATGTTTGGCACAGGCATAGGATACACTCCGGAATAGCACATAGGCTACTTTTTATCCCGGAAACCCCAAACCCACGCGGGCGAAGCCGCGGGCAAAAGCTAGTATTGTATACTTACATGCTATATACAGTGCTCTACGAGCCTAATTATATGTTTCCATTCTTCTAGGTGCATTTCTGGATGACAACGATGTGGTGGAATACTTTGGCCGATGTGTGTTGTGTTTTTATATGTTCATAGTTAGGTCTTAGTATAAGAATAATAAATTTGCCTCAGATACAATAGATTTATTTATTTTTGTTAGTACTTTAGTTATGCTTAAAAAATATGTTAGTAACTAAAAATGAACCTCGCATATCTTGACTTGCATCTGTACCTATGCAGTGCCACAATATTGGGCAGTATCAACATGATATTTTTTTTTCTGTTCATATTTCTTTGAATTATATTTGTGGATCTTATTTGTATGACGTTTATTTTGAAATGTTTGGTTTTATTATGGTTTTTATTGAATTTTATTATGACAATGATAGTAATATTACTCGTTTTCACGTATTTTATTTAATAGTTGTGTTTAAAATAGTTTTTTTTTAAATATCGATTTCAGTTTTATTGGTTGACGTCGAATATGACGTTTGTTTAATTAAAATTCATTATTTCCTTATTGAACTTGAAAATACAAATTTGTTTTTTTTATGAGCCTACCAAGGTTTACGCATTCGAGGAATGGCGCCATGTTAAATGTACATATACATATATCAGCTGATAAGTAATGGTTTACATAATATATTTATGTTCTTTAAGTATATATTATGTATGTCATGAGCTTTATCTTTGTTGACATCAAATCCCATATTTATAATATCCGTAACCGTATTCTCTTTTTTAATACGACTTAGGTTCTGAATTTATGACTCGTGTCCAAGTTATGGTTTTTTTTTCGCATTTCGTTTTTTATTAATAGCATTTTTCATAGTAGTTGTTGATAGCTTTATAAAACCAACTTCTATACTTGTATATTTATTGGCACGAACCTACTGCATGCAGAGTTAGTCATAAAGAGCTCTTGTTAACTTGGCGTTACATTAGAATTTTATGTCATAAACTTCTATTTTCAAACAGCGATGCTTCTAGTCATCTCTATGCATCATGAATATATTCTTTGTCTTCAATTTTCTGTCAAAAAACACTGTTAAATTCTGTTGTTCTAGATAACAAACCGCATTCGAAAATTTCAATTGGTGTCATATCATTCGTTTTAGACCCACCTACTAAGCCAAATACAGCTGTTATCGCTCCATGGTCGCAAAACATACAAGATATTGTAAATCTACACGATATCGACCAAACTTGAATTCGAGGACGGAGCGGACCGAGCCTCCGGATTTTGCAAGCAATTTAAAAATCTAAACCGTTGCACAAACACGCAGTTGAGTGTTGACGAGAATAGCTCCGTGTCGGGGCGAGTCACTGTGGGCTCGTCAGCCGCCGAGCACGCGGCCGCGGCGTGCGCACCGACGTCAGCCGCGTCACCATACCGTCAAAACAATGCTGCTAATCTCAACACAACCAATTCTCAACCTTAACCCCTCACAATAAGACCCACCACACTCTTTTGTTATGATAGTGCAGCCGTAGTTTTCCGTTCGCCTTGCGTAAGTTCACCAAGCGTGTGTGTTGTGTTTTTTCGGGCCGCACACCCGCCTCCCGTGTTGTTTTACGTCATCGCTTCGTTCGTTTCGAGAATTTTAACGCCCAACCTTGTGAAATTAACTAATTGTTAAATAACATAGATTTTGCAGAAATTGTAACACATTAGAAAGTATATCTGCACATAGAGGAAGAAAAACTTAAATGTAAACGTATGTGTATTATCGGAATGTAAATATATCGTTTTATCAGCGCAGCCGAGGCTATAAAAGCGCTTGCGAACGATACTCCGCGCCCAGTGCGGATCGCACGGGCACACTACAAACATGACTAACTAACAAACAGACTATAGTAATAAAATCTATTTAAATTCAGTTACTTTATAACAAAGTGTTGTTGTTGATCATATCACCCAACATACATTGAAAATAATGATACTCAATGTTACATTGTTCAAGAATGACCCAACATTTGTAAATTCCAAGCAGTTTATCCTTACAATTGTAAGTTTAACAATGACAGTGATCTAGATAGGGAATATTATGAATGAAATTATGCAAGATCAACCTTACGTTGTGGAGCAATAAACTAAAACAATTAACAACGAAGGAAGGAATGTTACAACTAATAAAAATGTCTCCATAGCAACTAATTGTGTCAGCCTTATCAACACAGAAGTCAAACGTCTCTTAGGTAATAATAACAAATAAATAAACAATCATAAATAATCGATTATGATGTATGGACAGGAAATAACTGGAAATATAGGTCATGGCTGGATGATTCAGTCACTCATTCACAGTGAAATTAATGCAGAACTCGTGTAAGCTCGTGTATGTTATGATATTGTAGTAGACGAGGACATTCATTTGCTGTTAAGCAAGATCCGGGTTGTTTGATACAATACGACAACATTTGGCAGTCACCTTTTTTAAAGTATTAAAATATAAACAAGTCAAATTACTACAGGCAGTGTAATTGTCAAAACAGATGTTACGACATTGAAAATCGTTGATTGAATCACCTGTCCGAAAAGTACAGTATGTTATAGGGAAGTACAAATATTGATATCGCTACTAAACACTTGTTGTCAGACCAAAAGGTTCACACCAATCTTAAGTAGGCCGAACCTCATTCGCAACACATTGTTATGATTTCGAAACTAAGGTATGAGTAACAAGATATGAGTTTACCTGTTCAAAACATTGCAATGTCTCGAGAATGTCTGAGGAAAAAAGGTAAACTGAATAAAAGTAACAAAAACAAATCATTTTGCTTATCCTTCCGATAAAACCCAGGAAGTAGAAGTTTCCATATTTAGTAATAAGCATGCTGTTGTTCACATTGAAGCGACACAAAAACATATCGACCTTCATTTCGTTGGCAGTGATAAAAACACAATATTCTATTCATAATGCATTTTTATCTAAAGCGGATTCTGGGTAAATCCCTGTGGGGATTAATTGAGAATCATATGTAAGAATGAATCTATAAACAAAACTGTTCATTTTTTCTTCGTATCTTAATTTTAACTGAGTCAAATATGGGACATTGGTCTCAAGGTATGCAGGAAAATCGGAAATGCAAATTATTAAACTGCACTGGCGAGTTCTAGAGACCGGTTCAAAACTGTATAATTATTCAATGACAATGAAACAAATCCGGATGGATCACTAACAATAACCAATAACAATAACAATAACAAAGACAGATTCTAGAACATAGCAGTGGAAATACGCATCACTGTTGCAAATGATTACAGCATTACCGATATCGCCACGCCAGTATCTACCGAGTACCGTATCAGACACTGCAATGCTGTAGGCAGTGACAATGTTGAAAATATACAGGCAATGAGTAATGGAGCACGCGAACACGGCGTGCCTCGTGGTGACGTGCGCGCGATTTATGTTGCGTCACAATTCTTGGACTGTGTTAAATTTTAGAAAAACGTTCCATAATTAATTGGACATAATTTAAAATGGGTGAAAATTCATGACAGTGCAGACTATATGTTACATATTACATGTAGGTAGTAACTTGTTACAGCGACTATTTTAATTTTGAATATGTGGGCGTATGGCAAAATTTTTGTATAAAAGTTGGACTGTTTTCTTTGATAGATACACGGTCATGCATTTACGAGATGACTGCAACGATCTTACTTGACTGATATACGTGATGCTAGTCACACAAACAGTAACCTTCACCTTACTTATAGTGTTTTCCTTTAATAAATCATGCCTAAGTTATGATGCCTTCATGCCCAGTGTCATTACGTCAGGTAACTTGTGCTCGTTAGTTGTACTTATCATAGACCATATTTTGTTTTGACTAGTTTATATACATAGAAGAAGAAACTGACTTACATGTCAACAAGTCGAAACTACTAGGATCGAAAAATGTTGCACAAACCTTCCTTTTATAATGTAGTTGAACACTAAGATGTATGCAAAATCTCAAGTCATGTACCAATAAACTTGAAAGTTAGCATAAATACTGATTTAAGTAAATAATAAGACAGTCATTAGTTTTGTAAAACTATTGACGGAACTGAACTATTACGGTGTTAAAGTTGTTAAGAAAAAATTGCCGCGGTCGAAGTAGCTAGCACAGTTGTAATTTTATCAATATATTGTTCTACTATAGACTCTTTTTTAGTCAATATTTTCGGGCATATTTTCAAAGTTATAAACTTTTCACATACCATACGAATAACATTTTTGATAGAGAAGTGTTGAAATGAATAAAAGATTACACATTAGGACTGACTGAAAAGTTTCGTCAAAAAAATAAGTAGGAATTTCTTAATACAATCTAGGCTAGAATATATCGAAAAGAAGATAGCTTTATCTATAAATTATACATTTAGATATCTATCTATAGATTAATTTCGCACGTTATGCTAGTCATGTTCTGTCTAAACTTGTTACAGACAAAATATGACAAGTTTCGAAACAAATGTTTTATTATAATTTATACACTTTAATTTTCTTTTAATAACTCCTCTCACCCTGAATGACGCGATAGGAAGTGATTTATTTAATTGTCCTTTGCGTTCCAGGGCCACTGTGATTCTTTCTAACAATCACACAATTCTATACACTTAACCTTATAATTACATAAAATTTTTCCCTTGTCATATAACGCATCGGCTTTATTAATGGAATTTTACGACTTTCAAAGGTTATATTAGTTATTGGTTGGCGCACTAAAGGTTTTGATTGTCTATATGCTAGTCATATTTTTACGTCAGAGCTTCAGTGGGTTATAAGCTGCTGGATCTTCAAAGTCGTGATGCTCTAGGAAAGTATGCGTGGATTAGATGAAACATGCAAAGGTATTGTTAACGCTTATCAAGACTTCGTTTTATATATTAGCTGCCTCTTCTTCTCTCTCATTCAGGTGTTCAGTAAGATTTATTGCAGATTATTGTTTACTAGCTACCCGCCCCAGCTTCGCACGGGTGCAAAGGTGATAAATTATACCTATAAACCTTCCTCTTGAATCACTCTATCTATTAAAAAAACCGCATCAAGATCCGTTGCGTAGTTTCAAAGAGACATAGGGACAGAGAAAGCTACTTTGTTTTATACTATGTAGTGATGATTGTCTTGTCATTTCTTATACATCTTTTTGTTGCAGGTACTCTAGATGCAATTTCATTTGAAATCGTCTTAGTCATAGTTTTTTTATTGGTAAAGGATTCTTACAAGAAGTACTTTAAGCACTTATTACTTACTTTTAGTACTTTTGACCTCTATTCAGTCAGTCTGCCTAAACATTTAAATTAACTGCATGATTACGACTACCTCGGGATCAGCTTCCAGTTTAACTTGATACAGGTAAGTGCCTATAATGTGTGCTATATTATGTAAATATGTTATTATATGTTGTGTGATTGTGAACAAAACTTAAGTCAGTAAATAAATCTATCAATCCAAGGTTGTAAGGCCGGAGACTATGATTTAATAATACAGTCAATTTAACTGCTTACGTTGTTGCAGTCATGTATGCACTTCAGACTACTTAACCTTAATTGTAAAAGTTTCCGTGATTATAGTCGGTTTCATTAGGTAAGTTACATGAGTATATACTTACATGATTTTGATTCGGCGCTTGATATTGTTGAACTTCTTTTTATAAGCATTAGCTCTTTGCATCGATCACTGAGCTCTGGTGTCTTAATTTAGATCTCATTTAACAAATGATTTTTTGATTCTTTTAGTATTCTTCTATCAGTCTATTATTACAGCTGTCTTGATTTAGAACTACAGACAAATCGCTATTGACAAAATAGTTGTTTGCTAGTTCTAGATTTTATTCAACATTTGGGTCTTTTCCATCATCGAAATTTAGAAGAACATTTAGCGATTATCCTTGTGGTTTCTTTTGGTACAATGACGGTCAGTACACGTTATTATGGTCATGTTTACAATCCATTTAACCTTAATTATTTTTCCTTTGTCATTACGCGTCAGTTTAGTTTTAATGACGTGTTACTCAATCACTGGCACGTTGGCCTACCTTATTAGGACTAATTATGTTGTATTTATCAACATGGTTTTAACACTTTTGCCTCCAGTTATTGTGTAATTCGTAATTTTTTCTATGCTGATTTCAATAATGCATTCGTTATTATGCATGCAATGTGCAAAATGAATAGATCTGGTGTTAAATAGTTTTTGCAGCTGAACTAAAGATACAAATATGATGGAATATTTTACAAAAGTAGGTAGATATATTGTTAGTTGAATTTTAAACGTAAGGTGACTATGTATTATATCCTTGTGATGTTTTAGTCAATATTGAATACAAAATTTCTTTAAGTATCTCAGACCATATCACAGCTTATAACCAGGTGAGGTAGAGGTCAGCAACGAGGCAAATAAAAAGTTATTTTATTGTTCTGGGTACAAAAAACAGTCTAAAATAGGAACAATCGATTCTACTTTCTGGGTATATCGGTAAAGAATATGCTAATGAACCCTTGTGGACCTTGCAGTGCATCGCAGCCGTCTTTCCAGCGGTTTCTTGGATGCAATAATATAGTCCTTTTGTAAGAATTTTGTATCATCTAGTCAGGCAGGCATCTGCCTGCATTAAGGTAATTTGGTTAGATGATTTTACAAATAATCTAACAGTACTTATAATAGCTCTTATCGCGATAATTTGTATCTACAAACATACAAATTAACGCTTTTAGTTAACAACAAGTTTACTAATAAGGTTTGTACTCCACTCGCTTCGGTTTAACGAATTTGGTTGTAACAGGATAGTTTCTTTGGAAATTTTCCTGTTACAAGATTAATTTTGAGAAAATTCAAATTCGTCTTCGTTTACAATCCAGACCGAGCCCAAGTCGGCACTGTTCCCGTGCGCCTCAAGGAGTTGTCAGCAAACGGGGTAGATTATTTAGGTAGTCAGTAAGAGTCTGACATTGTTGGTTGAATACGTCATTGGCAGATTTTTATTTACCATAAAAAACCCATCTGTCCATCAGTTCTAATTTGGTGTTCACAAACACATTTCGTTCATTAAGTTTTTTTTAATATAATTGTTTTAAACACATAAATGAAGGAGTGGAGACGCATCCCAGGAGCCTCACTCGCCAAAGAAAATGCAAAATCATCAACCACGACCTCTCTGTCAAGAGTGGACGACTAGTGAGGAAAGAGGAGGATGAACTATTTTTTTTTTATGGTAGGTAAAAATCATCCAATGACGAATCCCGATCTTGGGCGGAGCAGGAGACAGTGTCACACTCTTACTGACTAAACAACCTACCCCGTTCCTCCGTTGCCTTATTCCCAGAGCCCCGGTAACACTTTCGCACCAACCCTCAGCTCCAGGAGGAAGAACTATGGATGTGGTACCTATGAGTTTGAATATAAAACTTTGTTGAAACTGCCGCGTAATAAAAAGGGTGTGACTAAAGCTAACAATATCAGCCATACCTGCGTTATCGAAGGGCATCAGATTAAAGATTAGCTCCGACATACTTTACGTAAGAACAAAATAAAGGTATGTATGTATACAAAAGTCTTTTCTTTATTATTGACTAGTTTTTACTGGCGGTTTCACACGCGTGCAATTATATAATTAACATATTAATTAGTTGTAAAGTCCAATAGTTTTTAACTTTATTCATTAAAAAAATAAACTCTTTATAATACTTAAATTATCTATAAATACACACTAGAGAGCAGTGGTGGTGAGTGGTAATGTTCCCGACTTACAAGTTATAGGTCGCGGACTCAAACCCAGCCAGGCGCATTATTTTGTGTAATTTATTTCATCACCACTGCTCTCAAAACGGTGAAGGGAAACCTCGTGAGGAAACCGGCATGCCATAAAATAAAAAATTCGAAGACATGTGACATCCACCAATGGGCCACAGTGGTGGATTATGGCCCATTCTCTCTCCTGGAGTGGAGGCCTGTGTCCCAGCAGAGGGAACATTAAAAAGGATGAGGATGATAAATACACACTATCTCATAGGTATGGTAAGCGATGATGTGGTCGACGATGGAGAACGCTTGCCTAGAAGTATCCTATTCACTCTTGATTTAAAGAGACACAACCTGGGGTGTAGCTATCAGGAAATAGTGCATTATACTTAAGTACCTAGTATTTTTCAAGTCGAAAAAAGCGATACTAGCATAGGAGGACTAACTGGTATTCTTCGTAAGTACAGGTATAGAAAAGTCTAATTCCTAAGACAAGAGGTATAAGTATCACTTCTCAAAAGAATTAAGTATAAAAAATTATACCTACTGAGACTCCCATTTAAGACTGGTATAGTGTCCAAGTCCTGGAAGCTTGCCAACGCGTAACCTGTGGCTACAAAGGGCAGTCGTGCCGATCCTGCCAACTATCGGCCGATTTTGGTAACCTCCATACTCTGCAAGATGCGGAGCGTGTATTGAACTCACGCCTCATGTCATATCTAGAAGGTTCTTCAAAAAAAGTTCATTCAAATTTGAACCACTCAGGTGAGAGCACCCTCTTTCATAACAAACATGCGTCTTGATTTCCACAAAGATTAAAGTTGCGTCTGTCAAGAAATATTAATTAATCGTCAAATAATACAAAATAAAAAAAAATATATAAACTAAACTAAATATGTACACCATAACTATGTATGTATATTATTACACTCAGGCGTCGAAATACTCCTCCACATCTGTCAAGGATAAAATAAAAATTTGCCTGCGTAAATATTCAAAAAGACTTAATCACCACTTAAACCTCCCTGGTTAGAGAACTGAATACAACCTTCAAGAGGCTAAAAAGATGTGCTCCTGAAGACCTGATCGCATAAGGAGTTAGCATCAATTTGGACATATCATTAGATAATCTGCCACACGCGCCTTTAATAAAACTATTTAAGATCAAGCTATTTAAGCGCAAGACAAAACACAATAAAAATATATATATATAAAAAAAAACCTTTTTTTTCATGCAACATTTCACAATACCATATACATATAACTTTTTCTTGAAAAAATATATGACAGTTAAATATAAATGAATAATTTGAGTTTTTTTTTATATTACACTAAATTAACCTACTATTATAATAATTAACAAGTTCATTGTATTGTGTATAATAAAAAATGTTAACACCTTATTTTATTAACATATATTAATTTTTATTTAAATATATTATAATATAATTATTTATTTTTTTAACCATTTGTTTTACGAGTTTTCAAGCGTTAAAATTCGCAGAGCCTAACTTCAAACTCGCCAAGATCCGACGACTGTACTTATAGCTAGTTATATTTAAAATAAAATGTACTTGTCTCCTCCAAATAAAAGCTAAATAAAATCCCTAGTTTATATAATAAAAAAAAAAACAAAAAATTCCCGGAACATTGCGGCAAAATAGTTGCTAGGTCACCTCGGGTAGTATAAATCAGAAGAATCTCGAAGTCTGCAGTCGTACGCGCATTGCACGCGGCGTACTCATGTTTTTGTTTAGAATCGCTTGCGTGTGTGTGTGAGAGATCCGTATCGAGTCGTGCGTGGATCCTATCGACTGGTTCACGAGAGTTTGCTCTCTGTCGTTGCTAACATAGCAACGACAGAGACACATAACACATTTTTTTTTTTTAATAATAATAGTACTCCACAACTATCACAATGTTGTCTAGTCCCAAACGAAGCAGAGCTTGTGTTATGGGTACTAGACAACTGATCATCATCATCATCCACCAACCCACAGTGGGCCTGCGTGTTGGATTATGGGAGGCCTGTGTACCAGCAGTGAAACATTAATAAGGCTGATGATGTTGATAATGAATAAGCGAACCATAAGGTGATCAGGACTACAGTACTGCATTTTTGACATCAACGATAGTATGATAATGGTTTTTTTTTTGAGGTGGTAAATAATCTAATGAATTTCTTGCTTTAGGAGGGAGGGTGCTCTTGCTCAAGAGGGCGTAGCAGACTTGTACAGATTAAAACCTAGGTACATATGTTTCTTCGGTTGCCCTTTGTGAACTAAAAACTTTCCCTTCGACCAATGTCTAGATTCTAATATTTTAATTCTTAAAAACATTGGTTGGAGGGAAAGTCTGGTAATTTTCCAAACTGACAAAATCAAGGACTATTAAAATTCAATTTAGTTGCAGAAACCACAAAAAAACATTCTCAATCGATTCGATTCAATGAATTCGATCCGACGGCTTTAGAGGCACTCGCTTCCCTCTGTCGATACCTTACTGTGGCGTTGCTTATTCCCCGCCATTATTCAAAGTCTTTGTTTGTATACAATTGAGTTACTAATTTCGCTTTCTAACTCCTTTTTTAATGGGAAATTATTCAACAACTTCTTCAGGACCCTTTCAGAAGCGAACCGATGGTATATATTAGGCTTCGATCCTGCTGGGCTCTGCAGCTTTGTAATCCCTACAGTTTTGTTATTATCTTGAGGTGCACGCGCTATCAACGATTCGGGCTAGGTTTGTTCGGTTCCCGGACGGATTTAGGCTTTAAAATTCTGAAATCCAGCCATCTGTTCTGCGGACAAAGTATCCTGCCCACTTTCGAGCAACGTTGGTAACCTTGGCTCTCTCTCATGGATCTTCATTCATGCTACGATCCCGAGAGGAAACTCTGAGTATAGCCCTTTCTTCTGACCTTTGGGTGACTTTAAACCTTCGGACGAGACTTGATCGACCACGTTTTGGGAACCATACGTCATCACTGGCATACACAGTCGCGGTCTCCCAATTATTACGCTCAAAACAATACTAGCATCAGTATCACCTTCTTCTTTTACTGTGCTACATATATTGCTATATTTGTATTATAGTCTAAAAAAACTATCTACATTTCCTTTCTCTAACAACAGACTTCTCACTCTTCTCTAGCCACCTCTATTACGACAACATTAGCATCAATACCATCTGTATTTCTGTATCTGATTCCGTTTCGTTTGTGTGTCAATGTTCTGGCGCAGGTGCGGGCGCGGCCGTGACGTCACGTGCGCACGAGACGGTCGCGTGGTGCGCACGCCCACAAACACGCAATTAAAATGCTGCGGGCAACGCGCAACCGGCGCTACGTGCCAGCGTGTGATTTCTATGACATTGGTAGACGGTTTGCAGACGATTTTTCGGTTTATCGAATAGTTTTTAGTTTAGTTTGTTTCTACCAATTTCTCCTTTCGCAAGTATGCTGGAAGAAATTTCTTTTTGAAATAAGCAGTACCTTTGTACCTACATTCTTTTCCTTTATAATGTTCATTATCTATTAATTATATATGTGTACATAAATAGTTAAATAAGTAAATAAATAGTTTTGATACATGTGTAAAGCTGTTGGACACCGTTGTCAGACAGAAAAATCAGACCATCAGTATAACCAAGGAGTATCGTCGTTGCCCAGTAACTAGGTTGTTAAGTTTTGTATAATTTTTAGACTATTTAATTTTGTAAGCCGGTAGTTCCGGCGTAAAAAGTCCGAGCCGGGAGACTCAAAATTGAGGCAAGCTACTCGTATGTGTAATTTTCCTTTGGTTTATTCAGACGTAATTATGCGTTTGCGCTGTATTTAAACCCTGCCACTTTAGTTCATGTAAAAAAATATGGAATAAAATAGGTATTGTAGGAAAAAGCTTGTTTGCTTGTTTGTGATTGTAGGAAACAGTTTGCCGGCTGCAGTCTTTCCGTACGATTATAATTTGGGTGTCTTCAAGGCTAGAGTGAATAGGCTCTTAATAAACTAGCGCGCCTCACCATCAGCGATTGCATCACTGCTTACCATCAGGTGGGATCGCAGTCAAGCACTAGTTTATTGCAATTTAAATAAAAAAAGCTAGAATAAAAATGATGATCTAGCTAATGTGTCAGAATTATATTTAAAATGGCCGATGAAGTACCCAGTAACGAGTTGCGTGTTTCTATTTGTCGCTGGGGGTACTCAGCGTGTTTTCAATACCATATCCTCGTCATTGTTATTGAAAATCAGTCAGTATGCTGTTAGTAATAGGTAGGGAATAAAATACAAGAAATACGGGTCTTTAAGTAAAGATTGAATTGTGAAGTAAGGTTACTTCTAGACAAGCGTGCATCATCGTGGACTTTATCATACCACGCTTGCTTAGAAGTAATATATTCGCGCTTGACTTGAGAGCCCTAGGTTGTAGCCATCAGGAAACACAGACTCCGGCAGGGATTTCACACTTTGACTTGATTAAAGAATTGCTTCTGCCGGCGACTTCATCCCTTTACATACTTATGGCACTTTTGGTACTTAGTTGTGTACTGTGGTATACCTACAATAAGAGTATATCTATCTATGGCAATTTATGTCACCTATTGGTACAGTAGTATTCTATTGGTGAAAGAATTAAAAAAAAAATAGTTTACTTGGTATTGAATAAAAAATTATTACAAACAAAGTATAAATTTTTCCTCTTTATTTGTTTATTTATTCTTCATGCAACACAAGGTACAAAGGCGGACTTAATGCCTTAGGCATTCTCTACCAGTCAACCTAGGATGGTGAAGAGACAATATATGGTAGGTGCATAAAAAAGAAAATGTTATATGTCTCTCTTTATGATATTAATGTAGATAATAGGGATTATTATATTCAGTCGCAGGGATTAATATCACTTTAAAATTTCAGTTGTAGTTAAAACAAACAGTAGTTATAGTAATGAACAAGAAACAATGTAACCGAGATATTTGTAATACTTACCATAATTGAAAAGATTGTCCCCATGGAGTTTCTTGCACATCCATAGAGATCTAAGTTTTGGAATGTGCAATTAGCATTAGTTTTTTTTTAGGACAGACAGTTTTGACCTTTCAAAAGTGCCTGTAAATGGTTTATTTGGAATAAAATGATTTTGACTTTTGACTTTAATTTCGTAATATTACCCCAACAAGCTATATATTAAATACTAGCTTTTGTCAGCGGCTTCGCCCGTGTGCATAAAATATAGCCTATGTCACTCAGGAGTAAAGCAGCTTTCTATTGTTGCTATTTTTTTCCAATCGGACCAGTAGTTCCAGAGATTACCCCCTACAAACAAAAAAACAAAAAAACAAACTTTACCTCTTTATTATATTAGTGTAGATAAGTGTAAATTTTCTAGATTCTAGACCAAAATCATGCAAGTCTAGGAGTATGTCGTAACCGAGCATTCCAACATGACTTTTGATCACGACTTTGACATATCAGCAGAGAAGGATACGGCTGAATGACCGATGTGAGCAGTTAACAACGTATTTTATTATTAAGCGACGGCCTATGGAGTACAGAGCTCCTACCATGAGCTATTAACGCGATTGATGACGACCTAAACTGGATTGTTTAAGGAATACAGTTATTTAAGGTCTGTAGCTCCATCTCTCTCGCTCAAACCCTTTCTTAACACGTCATTGTAAGGCCACTGCTCTCCTTTTCGGGATGAATCTGCCAGATACCAGCTTGATGCACTTGAGTCAATTGAGACGCGCGCCAGGAGGATCATAAGTAACGCACTTGTCAAGTCAAAGCTTCAAAGTCTTGACTATTGATTGAGAGTTCCTAGCCTATCCGATGTATTTAAAATCTGTTCCATCATCGAATCGCCAGAAGTTCAGCGATGCGGCCATCCGGTGAAATACGCATTTCTTGTCGTCCGCAAGCCCCAACTGGTTTTTTTTTATGGTGGGAAAAATTATCGAATGACGAATCCCGCCCTTAGGCGACTAAACGACCCACCATTGCATTCCTTCTTGCCTTAGTTCTAGGGCCCCTGTATTCCGTTTTTGCATCAACCCTGCTGGGATTTGGATCTCAGTTTAGGCCCAGGGTGCACACAATTTTAAGGTACTAACATACAACGAATATCAGTGATATACAAAGTACAATGATTATTGCAAAGTACTTGGAAGGCCCAAGAAAAGCCGTCGACATTGACGGCGACACGATGAGTAGTCCCATTAATGAAGACACATCAAGGATCATTGGCTTGACCATGTCATCGAACTGGGCAGGTGAGTCATAAGATGCAAGGCAAGTTCGTCGTCTTGTAAGGGCGGATTTTGTGTTATGGGCACCCTGGGCATGGACACAACCAATTCATCAACAATTGAGGTTGTTTAATAGAGGTCTTAATAAAATTAACGTCATTGATTCGGATCACACAGATTCGGTAGTTCGTCTCATTGAGACATGCGACTAAGATTTACATTTGACATATACACTGACATATCTGCCAATCAGAATAGTTAGGTACCATAAAGGATAAATTTTTTAATCTTCACATAATAAACAGCAAAAAAAAACAAACTGTTAACGAAATTATATTTCTATAGGTCTATTAATTTACTCCTGTCGACTTGTCACTCCGACTTCATATAATAATCAACTGGACAATGCCTTCGCTGTAAACAACAATTCGATTAATGGTTTCCTTTGTAGAAATTATATCTACCAAACAATGAGTGACAGTGAATCCACGCACTTGACCGATTTTTGGGTGGCCGAGACCATAACCTTTTTTAAGCTGGATCCACCCTTGTCCCTTTGTATGTGTATTTTTAACTTAAAGTTAATTTGGTCAGTAATTAATTTCGTGAGTCAACAGTTCTATTTGAGTCGCATTGTTCAAGGATATATTAAGCTCTTCACAAAACGATGGAGTTAAATGTCCATACGTCAAATAGCTGATACCGATATTTTTATTTTTTGCAACTGACATTTCCATACTGGCGATTTTATTGGAAGAAAATATCAGAGAGAAACTTAAACAGTTGTAACTCTACTCTACTCTACTCTGGTCATTCTTGAACGCAGGCCAGAAGGGTCAAAGCCTACTTGGGTCAAGGGTTTGTGTCTGGATAAAAGGCTTTGGCCTTGGTATAAAAGCAACGTATGAACGGCGTGGGTTGTTTAGTCAGTAAAGCCCGCTGCATACGTGACGGGTTTTTTTCACGGACGGGACGGGACGGGGCGGGAAATTTTGGAAATATCGTTTAATACAAAATGTATATGGAAGCGCATATGTCACGGGGACACGGACGGGACGGGAACGTGGCACTGACGGAGCGGTCTTGAACGAGACAGTCACGACCCGTTCCCGTTCATGTCCCGTCAGAGGTATAATATTATCCCGTCACGTATGCAGCGGCCTTAAGAGTCTAACACTATTTCCCGCTCCGCCCAAGGACAGGATTTGTCATTGAATGATTTTTACTCACCATAAAAAAAACACCGCCAAAAACAACTACAAAGTTATAAACAACTACTGGCTGAAAACAAAAGTGGAGCTAATTGCAATTTGTAATCCGATTGTCAAATTTTTGTTCCAACAGTTGTTATTCCACAGTAATTAATGTTGATTGGCAAAAATAAGTTGATTGAAAAGATTGTGACGCACTTCTGAAAAAAACATGTTTTTAATATGGAACATTGTTTTTGAGTATCGACTGTTATACGAGTATCCTAGCGACAGACAAGCATGTTCATAGAAACTATTTGTCAAAATACCGAAAAGTTAATACAAAAGTCCGCTGTAACGCTTCATTGGCATAATGTCGTCTATTAAAACTTTTTTTTTTTTTGATTGTGTGGCTCCATTGGCGAACGCCCGATGATTTTGCCAATGTCAAGGTATAAGGTGGAAATGATCGGTACTTTATCAGAAATACTGTTATCTATTAAAACTTTTAAAACTTGCAGCGCTCTTACACTGCGTAAACGTTAAAACTGCACTAATGTCATTAATGTAAACGTGTATGGCCTGCCGATCACTTAAGCCAAGTAAAGGTACGCCTAATCTAGTGCGTAATATATATATACATATAAATCTACATCTACACTAATATAATAAAGAGGTAAAGTTTGTTTTTATGTTTGTAAGAGGTAATCTCTGGAACTACTGGTCCGATTGGAAAAATTTTAGCAACAATAGAAAGCTGCTTTACCACTGAGTGACATAGGCTATATTTTATGTACGCGGGCGAAGCCGCTGACAAAAGCTAGTATTATATATCGATGGTGATTATGATGTTATTACACATCTTTCTCAAGATATTCTGGTTACACAGATATTAATATCTAGGCTTCTATAGAAATCAAAATATAAATTAGTGTAAAACTAAAGCAGTAAAGACCTCTGAAAATCTGCAATTTTACGTGAACTTTGGCTCCTTTAATATACGTCAAAAGCTAGTGCAGGGTTCCAAATTGGTCGTTTCTTATGGAGAAGAACCGGCAAGAAACTCTACGGTTACTCCTTTTAAAAAAATCATCATCATCAGCCTTTTTAATGTTCCCACTGCAGGGACACAGACCTCCTCTCTCCAGGAGAGGGAACGGGCCATAATCCACCACGCAGGCCCAGTGCATATTGGTGGATGTCACATGTTTTCGAATTTTTGGTTCTAGGACATGCTGGTTTCCTCACGATGTTTTCCTTCACCGTTTTGAGAGAAGTGGTGATAAACAAATTACACAAAGTAATGTGCCTGGCTGGGTTTGAACCCGTGACCTACAGCTTGTAAGTCGGGGCCTTTACCTACTCGGCCACCACTGCTCTCACAAAAAAAATGGTTTGTTACAATAGTCGTAGCAATCATGTCAATCAGATAACAATAGAAAATTCTGATGTCGTTCGTTGTTGATCTGATGATGAAACTGAAAGGCCGCCATAGGAGCTCTGTAATTAACGACTCAACCCCATCAAGCTTGGCTAGTGTGATTCGTCTTGACGAGTTTTAATTATATGTATAGGTATATATATACCTCGCTGTAAAAGCTTTTTTTCTGGCTATAACTGTCCCAATGCTGGGCAAATTAAAGCCTCCCACATATCCCTCCAGACATTCTTCTCCCGCGCCGTCTTAAACGTAGTCTTCATGATATAAAAGCTTGCCATTAAAAAAATATATTCATGGAAATCTTGTTTAGTAAGACATTCCACGTATCTGTCTATAGTTCGTTTTTTAATTCTAAACTACGATTTGAAAATTTAAAATGTCAAACTCCAGAAAATTGGGAACATATTTCTAGAGTGTGACATTCTGGGTTGTCAAATCGTAGTCTAGAATTAAAAAACGAACTATACACTTCAATAATTGACGGCATAGCTAACACATCTAAATGTGACAGATGACAGTAACCAATTCCCGCTAAAACCGTCTGGCTGTCTGTGGTCCCCTCTTGTAGTTTATGGTTTCCTATTGGGAACAAGGTTGTCGGGAACCTAATTTAACACCTACATCAACAAATAACTGTCTGCTATTATTATCGTTGTAAACGTAAGTAGTTATTATGTGGTTAAATTATTTTAATACTAGCTGGTTCACTTGGTTTCTTACAATTCTCTCCTTCTTTTTTTTTTTTTGCCAATTTTAGTCCTAATTTTAGTTTCTACTCTTTACCAAATATTATATTTGCACTATTGGACGGTCTGAAGGGGCCCTGCAGGGTCGAAGCCTCCTGGGGCCAAGGATTGATGCGAAAGCGTAACACCAGAGCTCTGGGATTAAGGCACTGAAGGAACGGGGTAGCTTGTTTAGTCAGTAAGAGACTGACACTGTTTTCCGCTCCACCCAAGGGCGGGATTCGTCATGAGACGGTTTTTCCACCATAAAAAAAAATCCATAGAGTGAGAAAAGTAAGTCGATAAATGGTTTCCTACCTTAAAAAATAACCTCTAAATAGGAGACCCATAAAGTAAGATATTTTCCGATAATCCTACAATCTTGTATCATTCTTTTCCATGTTATGTTTCTTAGTTCAAATTTCATGGACTTTTCAAATGCCTGAATTGCGGAAAAGTAAGTAATTGTTAGTTTATCGTACCTACCATGGCATGCAGGGGGCGTTACCTCTGACTAATCTATTATCATACATACAGTGATATGACCGGCCAATGTTATACCTAGTGTTTTGTAGAGGACTAGATCATCAGCATTAAACAATTATGAATTCATAATTATTATTGTTATTTATTCTTTTCATTATTATAATTTAGTTTACTAGCGACCCGCCCCAGCTTCGCACGGGTACTGATATTGAATATATTATGCATGTGTTATACATATAAACCTTCCTCTTGAATCACTGTATCTATTAAAAAAAGCATACATAGGGACAGAACAACCTTGTTTTATAGTATACTAGCTTTTGCCCGCAGCTTCGCCCGCGTACATAAAATATAGCCTATGTCACTCAGGAGTAAAGCAGCTTTCTATTGTTGCTTAAATTTTTCCAATCGGACCAGTAGTTCCAGAGATTACCTCCTACAAACAAAAAAACAAACTTTACCTCTTTATTATATTAGTGTAGATAATGATTTTATATCACATTAACTAAAAAATATAGGACAAACATTATCTACACTAATATAATAAAGAGGTAAAGTTTGTTTTTTTGTTTTTTTGTTTGTAGGGGGTAATCTCTGGAACTACTGGTCCGATTGCAAAAATTTTAGCAACAATAGAAAGCTGCTTTACTCCTGAGTGACATAGGCTATATTTTATGTACGCGGGCGAAGCTGCGGGCAAAAGCTAGTTAAAAATAAGGGTACAGGTACGGCCCTTGGATCTTGGCGAGTCTGAAGTTAGGCTCTTCGAATTTTAGCACTTGAAAACTCGAAACAGTATCAGTCAGACTCTTACTGACTAAACACCCCACCTCGTTCCTTCTTTGCCCTTCGGACCAAGCCTTCCTTTCAGAAAGAGATTCCGGGCCCTAGTAGGCTTTGACCCTGATTCTTTTGCAGAGTTCCTTTTAACCTACTCCCGTTCCTTCTTTGCCCTTAGCTTTGGGCTAAGCCTTCCTCTTAGGAGGAGACCCTAGTCTCCAATAGGCTACGACCCTTTTGCAGAGTTCCTTCTAACCTACTCCAGATTCATTCGTTTCCTGGAACATGAAACAAAGAAGGAACATAGAAATGGGTTTTAATCAGTAAAAGTCTGACACACATTACACGATTTCCCAACTAAAAACAAAACACGTTAAAGGAATTATTATTTCTAGTGTGAAACAATATTTACAAACAGTATCCCCAAATCTTACAAGACGCACAGGGCCGGTCTTTGTAGCGGCGCAGGCCTATGTCCAGCAGTGGACGTCTTTCGGCTGAAATGATGATGATTCCCAAGTCTTCACAAAAAAAAAAATGGTTGCCTGTAAAGTCGGTTTTACGGGCGAAGATTTTACGTGACAACGTCTTTTTCTCGGTAGAATATTTATTGCGCCGATTCAATGCGCCTAATTCTCTAGTGCTGCGCGCGCAGCAGACCGATCATAGTTGAGTGGGAGAGAGACGCAAGGCATTCGGCGGGCCTCTCTCTCGTTCGGTGACTCATCGTAACGTTACCGAGCGTTACACTTTTTCATAAGTGACTCCCAGCCGCAACCTAATTTAAGACGTTGTCACGTCAAAAAAAACTTGTAGTTTCGAATAGTTATCTTGAAATAAAGCTTGCGTATATACGTTACACCTTCTACCTCGTACACGTTACACCTTCAAACGCTTTTCCGCATTGGTTCGAAGAAGAGCCACAACTAAAACAGACATTCGTATGTAAACAGATTATAGAAACTGGGCAAGTGCGAGTCGAACACGCGCACTATGTGTTCTGTACAAACTTACCTATGAAAACAGTTGTGTTTAGATTTATTCCTATATCTGAGCTATTAGACGTTTGTGCCAAATTTCAGGATTGTGGGTTAACGGTAAGTATCCTATGAATTTTAATTCCTTGAGAGTATCGAAATCGTATTTTTTTTGCAACATAAACGACCATATCTTTTTTTTTTAGTTAACTAAGAAATTTAATTTTTTCACAGTTTTAAGGGACCGTAGATTTGAGAATATTGATTAAATTTCATCTTGACACCTCTACGCGTTTTCGATATAAAGGGTCTACACAGACAGACAACGTGCCTTGGAAAAAAAAATATTTTTTTCACAATATCTGTACTGTAAGACCTTGCTTTAGACCAAATTTCAGGATTGTGGGTTAACAGGAAGTACCCTTGTGTATCTAGTTTAAACAACTCTATACATTTATATGTTCCCGAGAGAAAGCGTCTTGACAGACAGATAGACGGACATCAAAGTGATCTTCTAAGGGTTTCGTTTTTCCTTTTGAGGTGCGGAATCCTAATAACAAATTTAACACTACTCACGGCACACCATTTTTCTAGGTTAGTAAGAAGGAAAACAAGATTACCGATGAAGAAGAGGTGTAACCATGACGTCAATTCCAGATGTCTGCCGTAAATTTTCAAATCTTACCTAACAAATAGGCTACAAATAGTAAAGATAGATAACGTTGAAAGTAAAGCTTTACCTATCACATATGGCGTTCCACAAGGATCGATTTTGGGACCATTATTATTTCTTATATATATCAATAATATTACAGAACTAGGACTCCACGGTCATTTAACTTTATACGCAGACGACACATGTTTGTTTTATTTTGGGGCTAATATTCATGACGCTATTTTGCGAGCTCAAGAAGATTTAAACGTTTTGTGTGAATGGTTTAAACACAACTTGCTAACTATAAACATCTCAAAGACTAGCTACATTATCTTTAAAGCCAAAAATAAAATAATCCCATTGCATGATCCATTAACTATAGACAACATTCCATTAGAGCAAAAAACTCATGAAAAATATCTTGGCCTTAGAATCGAAAATTCTTTAACATGGAATAAACAAATTGATTATATTATAAATAAAATTTCCTCACTGTCTGGATCACTCCGCAATATAAGTCAATGTATACCCAAGAAACTGAGATTTAATATTTACAATGCACTTGTTAAATCACACTTGCTATACTTAATAGAAATCTGGGGTAGCGCGAGTAAAACAAAGATACAGGAACTACAAAGAGTGCAAAACAAAATCATTAAAATATTATTTGGTTATCCGTACCTAACACCTACATGCAAAATATTTGATGAAACGCAGCTCATGAATGTCAAACAGCTTTATATGTATAGTACTTGTATTTTGATAAGAAAAAGTATAAATGGAACTATTCACACAAATGTAAAATTTACCAAAAAATCCCAAATCAGTAACCGCAGCCTTCGTAGACCTAGCTTACTTGTCCTACCTAGAACACGTACAAATTACGCCAAAAAAGACATTACATACGAAGGAGCAAAATTTTATAACAGTTTACCGTCCCACATAAAAAATGTAAGCTCTTTCGGCGGTTTTAAATCTCAACTAAGTAAATATATAATTGAAACAAGTCACTATCCTACTGGTTGAGAATAAAACCGTTGAACATATAAAATGGCATTATGTCTATTGTTAATTTTATTCTTTATAAGCATGTATCATTAATTTTATTGTATCGTATTGAAATTCTTGATTGTATCGGTGACCTTATTTAGTTTATTACTTTATGTTATCTTATATTCTCATGTAAGTGGCTTCCTTTGTCTTTTTGAGAATAAACTATTTAAACCTAAACCTAAATCAAGACCTGACGAGACTCCTGTTTATCTACACTAATATAATAAAGAGGTAAAGTTTGTTTTTTTGTTTGTAGGAGGTAATCTCTGGAACTACTGGTCCGATTGGAAAAATTTTAGCAACAATAGAAAGCTGCTTTACTCCTGAGTGACATAGGCTATATTTTATGTACGCGGGCGAAGCCGCTGACAAAAGCTAGTCTTTCATATAATAAAAGGTACAGGAGATGTTAAGAATATGAAATATCAGTTCTGATTACGGATCATATTATACCCTTTTTGGTTACGGATTCGATATTATTTCGGATTATCCGCAAGTTTCACCAAACTGAAGTAGCAGTGGGCAGGGGACATTGCTCGTAAAACATCCGTTTTCGTTTTCGATAGGGCTCAAAGGTTCTGGAGCGCCACTCTAGAACCTTTCAGCACCAAAAAAAAAAAAACTAACAGACTAAAAAATAACTTTTATGTCGGTTTTGGTTACGATTACGGATATTTTTTTTTATTTCCGTATATAATCATTATCATTACATAGTATAAAACAAAGTCGCTTTTCCCTATGTATGCTTAGTTCTTAAAAATAACGCAACGGATTTTGATGCGATTTTTTTAATAGATAGAGTGATTCAAGAGGAAGGTTTATGTGTATTATACACGCATCATATATTCAATATCAGTGTCTTTGCAAAGCTGGGGTGGGCCGCTAGTTGTATTATATTTGATAGTTTCAATTGTGGTTAAGCAACTCCATAACATGGCTGTAAGATACACATGAAATAAATTATTTTAGAACAATTCTACGATTTACGGGGGAGGCAGTTGTAAATAGTAGGTACTGGGGGGGGGGGAACCCAGAGTTTGTTCTTAGAAATTTTTAGGATAGTAAAAGGGTACTAGAAAATACGTTAAAACTGTGCAGTTCTAGGATTCTGCTGGCTAATAGAAGTGATGAGTTCCTGCTTTACTATTTAGATCTTTATAAATTTTACGTTACTGTTTCAAGAAAAATTGATAATATAAATAGTGTGACACAGGAAAAAAATTGATAGTATTAATTATACTATCTACTATTATTATTATATCTATTACTATAATAGTTCTTTAATAGTTCGTATAATAGCTCAGTTCTTTTCACCGAACTTATGATTTTGTCACCTGGCAACCCTACCTATATACAATATTCGCTCGCGTAGCGACTTCTTCAAATTTTATAATTGAGGTAAACACGGTATTTTCTTTAGGAGGTTTTTCTTTTAAGTTTTTCCTGGCGACTGATTCAACACACGTGCTGAAAAGAATACAAAAGTGTTGTTATTTACGTGATTGTATATCTACACGCTCCAAGGCTAAGATAGTAAAAAACAAAGTCATTTTGATTGTAAATTATTGTTCTGTACTGTCCTAACACCTTTAAAAATACCGAGATGTTTAATTCGCATTTTTATGTCTTATCAACCCACAGTCTGGATTTGTGCCCAGTTTTTTTCGGGTTCCGTATCTTAGTGGGTAACTTAACTCTTATAGGATCACTTTATTATCCGTCTGTCTACACCCATTTTCACAGAAAAATGTTTAGGTATATATTACTTAAATTAATATCAAATACTCAGGTCTGCTATTTCTTGAAGCAGCGAAAAACAAAAATTACTTAATGAACGCAATTAAAGATTGGCTGGCTATGGCATATTATGACATTCACAAGGAAATGCCCTGATTTAGAATTTTGAAATTTTTAATTTTTTGTCTCATAGCATAGGAGGATAATTAAAAAATATACATTTTTTTTTTATTTTTACGTCAGCACAAAAAATAAAGATGTTGAAAATTCTTCGAATTTGATTCAGGGCCCAAACTATTTACATAGTTAAGTCTACATGAAACCGACAATTTGTCAACCATGCGCAACAATTCGACTCGCCCTTAACGGGGTTTTTTAATAAACGTGATCCCAGTCTAGCAATTACTTGTATTTCGAGGGTGCTTCCACAAACATGTAAAGTCACGTACACATTAAGACACCCCGTCATGGAACAAATCTCTCTAGGTCGTTCAAATATTTCTTCCGTACGGGATTCGAAAGCGCGACACAGAGTGGATCAGCCAATCGCTCAGGCACTGCGCCAGACCTGCTGTCATCATGCTTTTTATTCATGGCTGCTCGTCCCTTATTAGATGGAACTTAGATACTTTACTCGAAAAAAAATATTGCTTTATTTGGAGGTAGAGAATCAACTAATGACTTCATTAGAGAATGAAGTCCACTCCACCTTAGAGCGCTAAAGTGGAGTGGAAGGATGTGACAGACTTTTATTTTAACACCCAGCTATACCTGTATATCTTTCAGTGGTCCTAACTGAAGGGACCCAACAGATTCGAAGCCAAGGGTTGACGCGAAAGCATAACACCAGGGTCCTGGGATCAAGTAAGGATCGGGGTAGGTCGCTTCCCGTTCCACTTAAGGTTGGGAAAAAAAACTAAGGTTGGGAGCCGTAATTACATTTTTCCGACCTTAAAAGAAACCCTTTACGATCTAGGAAGTAGTACTCAAACGAAACTGCCAAACAATAGTGTCATTCATTTATTAAATGCCTTATTGTATAGGCGTGGTTACGGAGCTAGATTAGTTTGTATTGATCAACACTATATCAGCATTATATCGGTCAAGTCCAATCAAAATAACTCTATATCAAACACTAACTTGTCACACCTTGCTAGGGCTTGTCCGAATGAGTTTTTGTAGAACACAACGCAAATAATATAAAATATAATACATTTCACAACTATCACACAACGTGATCTAGTCTCAAGCTAAGCAGAGCTTGTGTTAAGAGTACTAGACAACCGATAAGCATACTTATACATTTCTAAATTCACACATATTTTTGATAAATTACACCCAGACACAGAACAAATGATCGTGCTCACCACATAAACATTTGTCCTGGGTGAGAATCGAACCCACGACCTCCGCATAGCAGTCAGGGCCACAAACTATTAGACCAACCGGCCAGTTAAATAGTTACTTGAACTGTAGGGTCGAAGCCTTCTGGAGCCAAGGGTTGATGCGAAAGCGGAACACCGGGGCCTTGCTGGAACTAAAGCAAGAAGGAACGGTGGGTCATTTAGTCAGTATAAGTGTGACACTGCCCCTCACTGTGCCCAAAGGTGATTTCATTCGATGATTTTTCCTACCATAAAAAAAATAGTAACTTGAAGTTGGTGGCCGAGTGGTAACGGCCCCGACTTACGAGTCGTAGGTCGCGGGTTCGAACCCAGCCAGGCGCATTACTTTGTGTAATTTATTTCATCTCCGCTGCTCTCAAAACGGTGAAGGAAAACATCGTGAGGAAACCGGCATGTCCTAGAACCAAAAATTCGAAGACATGTGACATCCACCAATCCGCATTGGGCCCGCGTGGTGGATTATGGCCCATTCCCTGTGTCCCTGCAGTGGGAACATTAAAAGGCTGATGATGTGATGTGAAGTGAAGTTTTTTTTGGTAGGCAAATATCATCCAATGACATCTCCCTCTCCGTTAATGACTAACAATCAACCCCGTTCCTTCTTAACCTTACATACCGAGGCCGGACCTTCCTTTCAAAAATCACTCCATGGACAGATACAATTTGCAGTTGTTATTGCTGTTAAAAACTGTTATTGGCATTTATTCTTTTAAAACCTTTATTTTTTTACGAGTTTTCAAGCGCTAAAATTCTTCAGACTCTTCAGACTCGCCAAGATCCGACGGTCGTACTGTACATAATTTAATTCTAGATTTTGATTTCAGTTCCAAAGTGCACTAGGCATTACTCGAACCAGTGTCCCTCTCGAACGTCACAGAGGGGAGTGGTCTGACACGCCGGGCCGGCGTGCGCGCTGATCACGTGCCCACAATGTGTACTACATCGGTCCTCGGCGTGTTGTCTCAAATATAAGCAAATTACTTTTGAATAATCATGAATAGATTTGTTTTTAATAATATTATTTTGCGTTTGGTGTATTTACTGTGTGTTTCCGGGATTTTTGTGGGCGTGATTGTGTTTGGGTAAGGTCAAAGTGATTTCTTGGCTGTTGTTGTTGTCCGCAGATTATTCACTTTTTATATGTTGAGGTAGCCGGCGAAATTAACATTTACGTTTTTTTTTTTTTTGTAATTTGTTGTTCCTATCTAAGTTATATAATCTAAATAACTTGGTAATAAAAGAACATTTTAATAAAATTTGAGAAAAATAATATCTATTGTATGTATAAACCAATCTTCAAGCGGGTGAAACTATTGGCAGAAAATAGTTAATTAATAATAATCAGAAAGTCTTGATCAGCTCCTTGTTGAGTGGTCATCTAAGTTCATCATCAGCATCATCATTTCAGCCGAAAGACGTCCAGTGCTGGACATAAGCCTCCCGAAGCGCTGCCACAATGACAAGTCCTGTGTGTCTTGCATCCATCGGATTCCAGCAACCTTAACCAGGTCATCGGTCCACCTCCATCCAAGTTCATCAACCTGTTGTATAGCTACAGTTTTTGATAACATGTAGATATAATAAACAGAGGTCGGAATAGGTACAGTATCTTTACTTACCTAAACATTTTTATGAGTAACATGGAATTGATAACACTTACCTACTCTTCTAAATTTCCAGAATCACGAACATGATGATAAAAATTCAAGATTTGAAGAAGAAATTGACCGCTTCTTCGCTTTTCATCAGGTGAGATAGCGGTCAAGTGTTAACCTATAAACAATAAAAAAAAATAGTAATAAAGTTACAAATAAATATCAATAAAAAAAATGATCAAAAGTATTTACTAGCTAATTATACTAGAGAGACATGGTGGTTGTTGTGGGTTAAAATCCAACCCAGGCGCATTACTTTGTGTAATTTATTTCATCACCACTGCTCTCAAAACGGTGAAGGAAAACATTTTGAGGAAACCATGTTCTAGAACAAAAGATTCGAAGACGAGACGTCCACCAACCTACACTGGGCCCATGTGGTGTAATATGGGCCATTCCTTCTCCTAGAGAGGAGGCCTGAGTCCCAGTAGTAGAAAAATTAAAAAAGGCTTAGGCCAAAAGGATGATGATGATTGTTCTAAATTTCGAGAATCACTAATATGACGATAAACATTCCAAGATCGATTTTATCTACTAATTTTTCTCCTTATGAACTTGACTTATGCGACCGGCCTCCTCCTTTGCTATTATACCGCAAAGAGGTCACTGCAATTTGGCTTGGTAGAGATCGAGCGCGAGAAGGGCCCTGAAAAAGCAGTCGTGAAGTTCGTAATGCAATATCATGATTATCCGTGTTACTGCCTAATTAATGCTAATAAAAAGTAGCGCCTTGTAATTATTTATAGAGTTTATGCATTGCTATTATTGTCTCACACATGATGAATGAGGTAGTGTGCCAACACTGAGCTGGGAAAGACTATTGCACACTGTTTTTTTCTTCCACTCTGTCCTGTTACCCGTCACACTATTACTAACTCCCTTTTCTTTCATAGCACTCTTCACACAATCCATCCGCCTCTTCTTCGGCCTCCCTCTTCCTCTCCACCCATCTACGTGTAAACTCAGAACTCTTTTTTTTTTTTAAACCTACCATAATTATAAAACCTTTTAACGTTGATTGGGCTTTCGGATATTGGGTGTGAGTCTTCTATGAGGCCCATTGTAAGCGACCACGTTTCGGAGATATGTTACTGCCTAATTAATGCTAATAAAAATTGGCGCCTAGCAATTATTTATAGAGTCTATGCATTTCTATTATTATCCTAAACATGATGAATGAGGTGGGTAGAGTGCCAACATTGCTCTGGGAAAGACTGTTGCATACAGAAAAGATATTATCAGGTTGGCAATTAGTAAGTGAATGTTGTGACGGCGAAAGTTTATAAATATGTGTGTATGGTTGTGACTTCTTTACGCTTGAACGGCTGGAGTGGAATTGTCAGCAAACCGCAGAAGCCAAGCTGTGTTGAAGTCTACTAGGGCCATGGATTATTGTGAACCCGTCACTAGACTCACTGGAACGAAAGCAAAGCAGGAAAAAGAGCAGGTTTTTTAGTCAGTACAAGTCTGACATTATCTACACTTCTACACTAATATAATAAAGAGGTAAAGTTTATTTTTTTGTTTGTAGGAGGTAATCTCTGGTAAGTACTAATGGTTCGATTGGAAAAATTTTAGCAACAATAGAAAGCTGCTTTACTCCTGAGTGACATAGGCTATAAATTATTTATATAACATGGATGTTACCCGAGCTAACACTACAAGAAATTTTCTGCGGACGAAGTCGCGGGCAGAAGCTAGTCAATTATATAGCACTAGCTGTTGTCAGCGGCTTCGCCCGCGTGCATAAAATATAGCCTGTCACTCAGGAGTGAAGCAGCTTTCTATTGTTGTTAATTTTTTTCCAATCGAACCAGTAGTTCCAGAGATTACCTCCTACAAACAAAAAAACAAACTTTACCTCTTTATTATATTAGTGTAGATTAGGTACTCATTTTTCGAGTATTTACAGGTTATTGTATTTAACTGTCTTATTTATTTTTTAATAAACAACGAAATTAAATGTTATTTTGGTTGAATTGATTATTGTTTAATTCAATTTTGTGTAATAATACTTACTTATTTGAAATAAATAAAGCATTATTATTATTAATATTTAGGTCGTACCACGTTTCAGGACCACGGGTTTTCCTATTGGCGATCAACGAAGTGCGTTTTATTTCGAAGTATAGTATTATTTACAAAATACCCGACGATTGAGAACGTTAAACATGAAAATAGATATTCAGCCACGCGTCCTATAGAACAAAACTGAATACAATGTTTAATAACAAAGAAATAGATAGTATTCTCCGACTAGAGATCATGGATCAGACAAACATAAGCCATAAAGTAAATGTATAATGTTTTGTAACGAAAATAGAAACCGGAGCAAAGTCCACGATCCCGTGGCACACCTCTATATCTAGCACGGTTATTTTAATCCCGTGTTAATTCCGATTCCCGGCACAACTCTAGTTTGTACTCTACGGTACAAAGTTTGAACGTAAATAAATAAAAGATTTATAATACGGAAAATTCTGGGGAATTGAAATGGTAGACAGGGTTCTAAGAAATGTTGTGGTTTTGTTAGCAGCTGATGATTTCAGAAGGTAAGGTACATAAGTATTTAGATTTTCACGTACCTATAAACTACCCACTACCAGGCCACGAGAAAGATTGCCTATGAGGTGGACTGACCAAATAAAAGTGCTCATCAGTTAGTGGCTCATCATCGCTGCATGAATGTAGGAGGGGGTCAGCCATCAGAGCAGAACCCTTGAAGTGATGACCACGACCACTCTGTCAAGAGTGATACGGACAAAGAAGAAGATAAACTACTAGCAATCCAAACCTGCTTCACAAAGGTGCAATTTCTTTTTGTTATTCTTAATATGTATAAACTCTCTTAAATCTAATGTTTCATTGAAATACATAGAGTAGTTTTTGTGTAAAAGTGTAACAAACCTCCGTATCGTAACACTACTAGGATACTAAACAAACAATACTAATAAAAAAAAATAGAAACTACTAGTATACTAATAGTTATACTTTAACGCAACTAGATTATCATGAAAGACACCAAATTATTGTGAAAATGGCGCCAAATCATGCTTACGCTATATCTGGTGAAGCGCCACTTATTTATTTATGGTGATATAATGTACTCGTAAATACTAATTACGAAACTTTTCTGCAAATGACCAAACATTTATTTTGGATTTGAACATAATTATGTTAAAAATTATTAGTATTTTTATTAAAATACCTCTAATCACTTGCGTAACATAGTTTTTTTTTCCTCAACGTCAAGCAATCGAGACGACATTATAATTTAACAAAATCGTACGATGTACCATCAGTTAATTGAAGTAATAGATATAAAAAAAAATAGATTAAATAAAATGGAAGAGGGAAATCTGAAACCAAGGAAAGTACTACAAAATGTTTGAAGTTATTATTTTTTCCCAAAACATTATCCAAGCTAAAAGTTGTCTTAATGAAATGAACTTTTGATATTTCTAGAGGCATTTTTATTTGTGTTTATTTTCTTAAAAGCAGCGTCTGGTAAAATCAGTCGAAAGATCACTGATTATGAAACTACAACAAATATATCAAAAAGTTTTATGTTTTATTTGTGAAAAGAATTAGCATTGCCATTTAACGTGGCAATGCTAATTCCTCTGGGCACGTTTCCAGATGAAAGCGATGTGGAGGAGTTTTTTATGTTTTTGTATTATGAACATAGGGTTAGTGTAAATATTTAGTTTAGTTTTTTTTTTAATGGTAGCAAAAAATCATCCAATGCCGAATCCCGCCCTTGGGTGGAGCGGGAAACAGTGTCTGTCAGTTTATTTTTAAGTTTTTTATATTGCATTTTTAACTTTATAATTTCACAAAAAGTGAAAAGTAAATCATTGTCTTATTTGTGGCACTACATCTTTTCTGCTGTATGTGGATCGAGACGAGAGGGAGAGACAGACTTTAACTGACTAAATGGTACATGAGCTCCTTTAGTTGCTAGGGAAACCGAGCTTCCGCGTTCTGACTGTTCTGAGGTTGTGGTAACTCTTCCAAACTTTGTCTTTTGAAAGAGTTACCAGAGCAAGAGAGCTTAGATTCTGGGGTTAATTACGGGGTTGAGGTTTTTTTCTTTGGGTAAATATCATCCAAAGAAAACCCCTTGGGTGGAGCAGGTGATTTTAGTCAGTAAGAGTCTGACACTCTTACTTGAGGTGCGCGGTTGACGACTTGGGCTCGGTCCGGACGGTTACCGGACGGGCGGAATGCGAGCTACCCATTGCTCACCGCATTGTGAGAACATTTAAAAGGCTGATGTAGATGTATGTCGCATCAACTGCTGGGAATTCCCTGCCCACCTGGGAAGTGAGTAAGCGTTAGATACTCGTATAAACTCGTCCGAATTTACATTCACTTGCGCAATGTTATTAATTCAATGAAATGGTTGCAATTAATATACACAAAGCTTTGGTTTTGCAAGTATTTCGTCATATTTGTTATTGTTCAAGTTGCTTACGAAGTGTTGATTTTAACAAAGAATTTTCATAATATCATAACGAAACATTAGGTAGCTGTGGGATTGTTCGAAGTGTATCGAAGAGTCACCGTGTGAAACACAAAAAGCAAGTGAAGGAATGAACACGCGTTGACTTTAGTCAGTAAAAGTCTCGTTCCAACCAAAATGGGAAAAGTAAATTGTTGGCTTCCTAGAGAAAAAAAACTCAAGATATACCTGCATTCCTTGAAAAGTAAGACGGGGTTTTCCCAGTTTTTTTGACTTACCTGTTCCCGCGCGCGTTGTCGGGAAAACGTAGGGTCACTGCAGAAGGGCTGAAGCCAACTAGGGCCAAGGGTTCGCGTCTGAAGGGAAGGCTTTGGCCCTGGTATATATGACAACGTAGGAGAATGGGGTAGATTGTTTAGTCAGTAAGAGTCTGATTCTGTTTCCTACTCCGCGCAAGGACGGGATTCACGATTGAACGATTTTTACCTTCCATTAAGAAAAAGTAGTGTGTAGGTAGTTCGCATTTTCGGACAACGTGACTAAACTAACACACTTTTTTTTCCTGTAATCAGCCTAAAGTACTTAGCTAATGAGCTGTGTTCGTGGTAACTCAGCACAATGCCGACATTGACGTAGCTTTAAGTCATTTAGTTTCGCACGTGACTTTGTTCGATGTTTAGTAATGTGTCCCAAAAAAATGACAGTCTTTACGGCATTTAAGTAGACCTAAATCTTATATGTATAAAAAAATGATTAGTCGTTCGTTAGTCTCGTTTAAACTAGGGAACGGCTGGACCGATTTGACTAATTTTGGTCTTGAAATATTCGAAAAATTCAGGGAAGGTTTTAACGGTGAGAAAATATAGAAATACTCAAAAAACCGATTATTATATAATTATAGTATGATTTTAAAACCGATTATATAATATAATTTTAAAACCGATTATATAGTATAATTTTCCTTTAAATATGCAACTTCTGAACGGGACGTACGTGGGCCTCACACCGCGGTTTCGTCCAGTGAGTGAACAAGGATACGCTTGGCCAATCCAAGATACATTTCTATATAAACGCTCCTATGTGCTTTTGACGTTATTACATATCTTTCTAAAGATATTTTGAAAACACGTATCTTGTGGATGTGATCTAGCTTTCTATTGAAACAAAATATTAATTTGTGTGTGTTTTTGCACCGGGAACGATCAGACCTGGGTTATTTAATGATTGACTTTGTATTTAATGATAATTTGTGTAAAAGTAATCCTCTGAAAATTTAAGTGAACTTTGATTGTTTGCATTGTACTCACAAAAATGTATTTAGCAACCTTTTACATTTAATTGAAATTTTGAATGACAACAACTTTTCCCAAAAGAGCTTTTGCGTTTTTTAACGATAACAACATTTTCCAAAAAACTTGTTTTGAATTTTAAAATAGTATGCATATCCTGGAATAAGTATTGTGAAATATTCGAGTAGAATTGCATCATTTACGCAATTAGAAATGGCCAACAGAATTTTAAGGCGTTATCTTTCTTATTTCTCATTGTCTCTTCATCAAACATTGCGTTGGATTGCGTTAGATGAAGTAATAAGCTTTTAAATCATGCTCACAATGACAATAGACAAGTAAGGAAAGGCCCTCTTAAGGTGGGCCTTCCTCACTCGCCTATCGTCAACGTTGAGCAAAGTTTAAAATCTCGTTGCTTCATTAAACGCAATCCAGTGATGTTTGATGAAAAATTAATGCGAAAAAGAAAGATAACACCTGAAAACTCTGAGTTTTATTACGTTAAAGTTACGAAAAATGGCGGCTGCAGTAAATAGTTTTTTTTAACGACTTTTCTGCTTATGCCATTCTTATTCCTATGGAAAAGAAGTTAAAATCGGTTGAACAGACAGTAAAAAGGTTTTATTATATGTCTAATCTTAACGCGAGTAGTATCTCCTGGGGTCAAGGGTTGATGCGAAAGCGTAACACCGGAGTTCTGTGGTTATGGTAGGAAGGAATTAGGAAGGAATGGAGTAGGTTGTTTAGTCAGTAAGAGTCTGACACTGGTTCCCGCTTCGCCCAAGGGCGGGATTCGTTATTGGATCATCATCATCAGCCTTTTTAATGTTGTTTGGGCAGCAGGGACACAGGCCTCCTCTCTAAGAGAGAGATTGGGCGGTAATCCACCACACAGGCCCAGTGCGGGTTGGTGGATGTCACATGTCTTCGAATTTTTGGTTCTAGGACATGCCGGTTTCCTCACGATGTTTTCCTTCACCGTTTTGAGAGCAGTGGTGATGAAATAAATTACACAACGTAATGCGTATTGGATAATTTTAACCAACCGTAAAAAAACGCGAATATTATAAAAGTGGAGGGCAGCAGACTAGAAGAGGGGGAAGAATGACTCTCATGCAAAGGACGGAGACCCAATTATGTCTATTGGGAGTGGAACCCTGTAGTGCGAATGCCTTGTAAAGCAGGGAGATATGCAGAATGACTCAACCACATTTGCTTCTCAAGGAGTTGTCAGCAAACCGTAGGAACTCTGCAAAAGGGTCGAAGCTAACTGGGGCCCAAGGTCTCTTTCTGAAAGAAAGGCTTGGCCCCAGTGCGGAGGGCAAAGAAGAAACGGGGTGGGGTGTTTAGTCAGTAAGAGTCTGACAAAATCAAAATTGTTTATTTGTCAGAATATGGTACAATAGATATTACAGTTTTGATTCCAGCATATCCTGCCATACTATGGCGTACAAATATTTCTGGATAATACGAATTAATAAAATGTCAATATTATTAATAGAATTAACACACTGACACTGTTTCCCGCTTCGCCCAAGGGCGGGATTCGTCATTGGATGTTTTATGCCCATGATAAAAAAAAACACATTTGCTTCTATCTATAAAATTAGAATTTCCTTGATTCTATAACAATGGTATCATCAACTTACTAATAGACTACAAGTAGGAGTCATTTCTAGTATTAGATCAGGAAAATAGTCTAGGAATTACACATTTGTTTATTAATATGCAACATCGTGTTGACTATACATACTTAATGTAACACCGTTTGTCTGTCACACTTACACGGTTAAACTACTGAACCGATTATGATGAACTTTGGGGCATAGTAGCTTGAACTCGAGCCAGTCATCCACCGCCAGCTAAACTTAGTTTAGCTTAGCTAACATAGTTGAGCTAGTTTTTCGTAAGTAGCTTAGCTAAACTATGCTAAGTTAGCTGTAAAAAAATGCTAAAAAATGGCATTTTTTGGTCCTTTTTCGCACTTTTATCCAGTTATTTTTGTTTACTTAGTAGATATATGTATTTTTAGTTTAAGTGAGGCATATTATTTTTTTGTTTTAATCTTGAAATTCATGATCTATAATCACGTTCGCGGAGCAAACTTGGCCGGAGATCGCCCAAGACAGGAAAGTTTGGAAGGGAAAGGGGAGGCCTTTGCCTAGCAGTGGGACATAAAGTAGTAGGCTTTAAAAAAAATCTTGGTATGGATATTATCGGGTACAGAAAAAAAAAACTATTTACATTGGTAGGTACTTATAAAATACTTAACTAATCTACACTGGTAAAGTTTGTTTTTTTTTTTATTTTTTTGTTTTTTTGTTTGTAGGAGGTAATCTCTGGAACTACTGTTCCGAATGGAGAAATTTTAGCAATAATAGAAAGCTGCCTTACTCCTGAGTGACATAGGCTATATTTTATGTACGCGGGCGAAGCCGCTGACAAAAGCTAGTAGGTAATAATATGAACTAATAAATTGCATAATCATTTCATAGTATAAATCAAAGTTGCTTTTCCCTATGTATGCTCATATCTTTAAAAGTTCGCATCGGATTTTGATGCGGTTTTTTTTTATAGATAGAGTGATTCAAGAGGTAGGTTTACGTGTATAATACATGCATAATATCAACATTGCACCCGTGCAAAGCTGGGGCGGGTCGCTAGTAGATATATATAATACGAAATGAAAATATTTGCTTACAAACCTGTTTAAAAGAATGCATTAGGATTAGGCATTAGAAAAAATCATCCAATGAGGATTGATTCACAAGTATCACATGTTGCGACACGTGCATTGTGAATCAAACCTCATTGGTTGACAGCAGGGCATTATTAGGCATCATCAGGTCTCTCCACGTGCCAGCACACTAGGCATACTTAAATCCAGTATGCTATGAGGTACCCATACTCCCCTCCTGCACTTGACACACGACAACATTGCATAATTATAATTTCATACATTCTAAATAACTAGCGATGAGTTTAGCAAAGAGGTAAAGAGTAGTTGATTTGATCTGTTTGCACGAATTCGGTTTGGTGACTGGTTTTAATAACTAGCTGTTATATTTTTCTTAGGAGCAGTGGTGGCCGAGTGGAGACATCAATTTACAAGTTAGCTAGGTGCATTACTTTGTGAAATTTATTTCATCACCACAGCTCTCAAAACGTTGGAGGAAAACGTCGTGAGGAAACATGCATGTCCTAGAACCAAAAATTCGAAGACATGTGACATCCATCAATCCGGAATGGGGCCGCTGGGTGAATTATGACCCATCCCCTTTCCTAGAGAGGAGGTCTGTGTCCCATTATGTCCCATTAGTTGGAACTTTATTAGGCTGATACAATGCAAAACAATGCAATGTTTTTCTTCCACTCTGTCCTGTCACCCGTCACACTATCACTAATTCCCTTTTCTTTCATATCACTCCTCATACAATCCATCCGTCTCTTCTTCGGCCTTCCTCTTCCTCTCCATCCATCTACGTGTAAACTCAGAACTCTTTTAGTATCATGCGTTGCATTCCTCCTCTTCACATATGCTCAGATGCATAGCCTACTGCAATTAAGGGAAAAGATCTACGCCTGTCACAGTGAACTCGTTTAAACTATTGTAGTACATACTAGGGTTGTAACGGAAGTCATCTATGCGGAAGCGGATGCGGATGACGACTGTCGCCACGACGACATTGTATGTAAAAGAATTATGCGCCTGAATGAGGGTGTTTAGGAATTTTCACACCACCAGTTAGCGCCACTTAGCAGTCAGGTCTTTTCCTTTGAAAATTTATACATGTCGCTGACGTCTAACGTTTGACGTTTACGTTGATGTCTAGCTAATGTCAGTAACAGAAGTGTTTTGACAGGTGCCTGGACCTGACGCCTCAGTGTTGCCACCTGGTGAACGACATTTTAGAACACCCTCATTGTCATCGAGGAATTTATGACGTAAATAAAACTCCGCAAAATTTATGCGGAGTTACCGCATAAATTTTGCGGAAGCGGAAGCGGATGCGAATATATTATTTCATGCGGAACTTCCGCAGTAAAGGAAGCGAAGGCGAAGCTCCGCTACAACTCTAGTAAATACCTACTACATTTATCTACGTAAATCGTACCGGCGCCAGGAAATCATTATGTAAATTGCATAGAAAACAAATTAGTGAAGATGACTAGATTCAAGTGTTTATCTAAATGTAATCTAATTTATAAAAGACGTAATTTGTTTATTTAACTTTTATTTACAGAAGTGGCACATAGGCAGACTTAAAGGTACGGTATATACTTTTGAAAAATATACTGTTCCTGTGTCAGACGCAGTCGCAGCTAAAAACTTTTGGTGCTCATGAACTTGACAAGTTTGATGTGGACTTGCATCTTGCGGAAGGTGAGGACGCCGTGTTGCCGCTCCAGCCACTCCTCAAACAAGGGACTTTCCACCGTACTGTACGGGACTTTACAAAATAATTGTTTTCAAATGTATTCCCATATATATGCTGTAAGAATTTATTTTTGAAAAATTTCATGATTCTGAAGCAACTAGAAATAATTTTATGAATTTTGATTCCTTTGAGTGTCAAAATATACGTTTTTTTACGACATAAACGGCTGTATCTTTTTTTTGTAAACTTTTAAAAGTTTGATTTTTCACGGCTTCAAGGGACAGCAAACCTGAATACCTATTTATTTATTTTCAACTCTATAGCTTGACAGAAGACGAACAAAAAAATGATCCTGCATGTGTTCTGTTTTTTTCCTTTTGGTAGGGAACTCTAACAAATCATTATCATCATCAGTCTTTTTTAATGTTCCCACTGCTGGGACACAGGCCTCCTCTCCAAGAGAGGGACTGGGCCATAATTCACCACGCAGGTCCAGTGCGGATTGATTGATGTCACATGTCTTCGAATTTTTGGTTCTAGGACATGCCGGTTTCCTCTCGATGTCCTCCATCGTTTTGAGAGCGGTGTTGAAGAAGTAAATTACACAAAGTAATACGCCTGGGTGAGTTTGAACCCGCGACCTATGACTCGTAGTTCGGGGTCGTTACCACTCGGCCACCACTACTCCCTAACAAATATACCTCAACAATTATTGTCTGTACTTACAAGTCATCATCATCAGCCTAGCGTAAGTCCCGGTTGCTACCTTGGCTTTCACCTCGGTGCCCGGTATCCGCTTTCCTGCCTAGTCGTCTGTACTTACAAGTATTTTCGCTAAATAAAATTTACATTCTTTTAACAATTACAAAGGTTGTCTACTTATATTGTTATGCATACGTATGCAAAATATATTTGTTTCTGGTTTAACTTGTAGACCAGAAGTCCAAAGGTTAGTTCGTACATGCGTGATTGTCGTCATATCTGTCTTACTTCATAGATGTTTCATTTATTATAGAGTCAGGTAAATACTTTTAAAATTCATAAATAAATTTTTACGGTTTCTTACCTCAAAAGGAAAAAAACGGAACCCCTATAGAATCATTTTGTTGTCCACGCGAGGAGGTATAATTGAAATATAAGCTATATTTATTTATTTACTAGCTTTTGTCAGCGGCTTCGCCCGCGTACATAAAATATAGCCTATGTCACTCAGGAGTAAAGCAGCTTTCTATTGTTGCTAAAATTTTCCCAATCGGACCAGTAGTTCCAAAGATTACCTCCTACAAACAAAAAAACAAACTTTACCTCTTTATTATATTAGTGTAGATTATATTATATTAATATTATTATAGCTTTTGTCCGCGGCTTCGCCCGCGTACATAAAATATAGCCTATGTCACTCAGGAGTAAAGCAGCTTTCTATTGTTGCTAAAATTTTTCCAGTCGGACCCGTAGTTCCAGAGATTACCTCCTACAAACAAAAAAATAAAAACACGAAAAAACAAAGTTTACCTCTTTATTATATTAGTGTAGATTAAAACAATTCGAAATGTAGAACTTTTTATAAACTTTCTTGGAAAATTATTTTGAACTTGATAGGATAAACTGTTTATGAAAAAATAAAAAAAAAGATGTTCAGAACTATATTTTGTAACTTAACCGTACATGCAAGCATTTTTTAAACTTAGTTTATTTATTTAATTATCTTTGAGTTAGGTACTAATTAATACATGGGCTACTGGGTTCTGTTACATTGTGAGAAATTTGTGACGGATGGGAAACTACGGAACCCTACACTGAGCGTGGACGGACACACTCTTGGCCGATTTATTTTACATTCGCGCAAGCAAACCTGCTACCGTTATTACATGTATTGTACCTATATTCAAAAAAAAAATACTTGCTACTAATAAAATACTAGTACTTATTACTTACTTACTTTATTACTTGCTAAAATACTACTACTACTTGCATGGTGTTATCATAGACTGTAATCTGTATTAAAAATGTTTTATGCATCGCGTGTGTATAAAACTGAAATAAATAATATGCATTTCTCTTTGTCACAATGTAAAAAGTTGTATGCAATCTATTGCTTTTATTATAATTACAATTTTTTATAATGATATGTAAGATACGTAAGTATAGTTTTATTATTAGCAAATACATACCCGCTTTGAATATGCAGAACTTACAAATAATTACAATTAAACTCTTGAGCTCCACACGAACACCAGAGTTCGCACACCTATTGTCATTCTATTATGAATTAAAATTATTATTTTAATACGGACTGGGATTCCCTGCCGGAGTCTGTTTTTTGATGGCTACAACCAAAGAGTCTATAAGAGTCTTTAATCTTTTTTTTTGGTGGGAAAAATCATCGAATGATGAATCCTCCCCTTGGACTGAGCAGGAGACAGTGTCAGATTTTTACTGACAAAACGACCCACCGTTCCTTCTTGCCTTAGTTCGACCCCTGTGTTCCGCTTTCGCATCAACCCTTAGCCCTAGAGGGCTTCGACCCTGCTGGGCCCCTATAGTTGCTGACAACTCCTTGAGGCGCGCGGGAACAGTGCGCGCCGTCGACGACCTAGATTACTTCTGGGTAAAAGTGCTGGATTATATCGACAACATTAAAGTATTTTTTTTAGTGGTTACCAAGAGATAACGGCCCTGACTTACGAGCTGTATCTCACGGGTTCAAATCCAGGCACATTACTTTATGTAATTTATTTCTTCAACACTGCTTTCAAAACGGTGAAGGATAACATCGTGAGGAAACCGACATGTCCAAGAACCAAAAATTCGAAGACATGTGACATCCACCAACCCGTACGGGCCCGCGTAGTAGACCGCGGTGGAATTGGTGAAAGTGGAATTCCTATTCTGGAATTCTATTCTCCTAGAGAAATAGTCTGTGCCCCAGCAGTGGGAACAACAAAAAGGCTGATGATGATTTTATCCGGTCTAGGAATCGAACCTAGTTCAGTTGATTAGATCAACGAGACAGTCCGTCCCTACAATTAAATTACATATTTAATTCAAGCCAGTAAAGGGCGTGGTAGTGACTAAAAATAATACCATTATCAGTCACCGTACGGTTCCCTCGTGTGACCAGAAATAACTCAGGGACCATGACGTCAGCCCCAACCGGTTGGTCACACCCAAACATTCAAAACTTGGTGTAAAAATAAACTGTAAAGTCCCAAATTGCATTTTAATTTTAAAATGCCATTTGGGACTTTACATTGTATTGCAGTTGAGGAAAAATTTACCTAGATATGTTATGAAAAATGGGTCATTTCTGTATTCTTGTTCTTTTTATTTTGACTTGGGACCAAGTCTTTTAAGCCAGTAAATGTATTAGTACCACTTTTAGGGCCATACAGTACACTTAAAAACATTAGGATGTCAAACATTCTTCTTTTAATTTTTCGGACTTCTCAGCATGCTTCTAAGGTAATATTACAATAAAAATATATTCTCAGCTCCATTTTACAGAAATCGCGTCTGTGTCAATTATTGAAAATATTGTTCAATTCTGAAGACACCATACTACACCGATTCCACATCACAGTATGTACTAGGAATCAATTTAGCGAATAATTAAATCCATCACAGAACTTCACACGAAAAATGATCGCCAAAGTCTGAGTTGTTTAGAATCAATTGTAATTATACTTATTTATTTATTTAATCTTCATGCACAGTACTTAGGCGGACTTAATGGCAACATGGCATTCTCTGCCAGTCAACCTTTGGGTTAAAAAAAGACAACACTGTGGTAGGTTTGCTCAATAAATAAATATCAGATATTTAAAATATAATATAGTATCATTAAAACAAGTTACTTAAAATAATAAAATACGTATAAAAAATAAATACTATGATAAAAATAAAATCATTAAGAGAAGTTAAAATATGACAATTTTGATGAAAATCGAATTAAGGTTGAGAGGACTTCAAGTAGAAGTTCCGAATTTTACGCTTGAAGCAAAATGTATGTATACAATTACAATAGAATACAAACAACGGAGTTTCACACACAGCAAGGAACCTCCTTTCATTACCATTACATATAAATATTAGTAAAAGCTGCATCGAAGCCAGGTGCGTAGTTTAGGAGTTAGCACAACAAAACAGTAGTTTATCAACATGCACCTAAAGATAAAAACTGTTTTTTATTAGATAAAAAAAAAACAAAAAGGTAATTACCCTATAAGGCCCACATCCGCATACCAAAACAATTATGAGCAATTTCTTTCAAAATCTAAATCGCTTATCATTACATCATGATCCCTTTTGCTTCATGACTATCATGACCATTTATTTTCTGTGCCAGAGCGGGACAACTGAGGAATAGTTTAAAAAAAAAACCTGCGGAATCATAAAATAAGACCAAGTTTTGGGAGTTTTACAAGTTTATAGAAGACTAGCTTTTATCAGCGGCTTCGCCCGCGTACATAAAATATAGCCTATATATGTCACTTAGGAGTAAAGCAGCTTTCTATTGTTGCTAAAATTTTTCCAATCGGACCAGTAGTTCCAGAGATTACCTCCTACAAACAAAAAAACAAACTTTACCTCTTTATTATATTAGTGTAGATTTTGATATTTATCCAAAACGTAAATAAAAAGTTTTAAAGACAAATAACTTTCCGTTAATACCCGCGAACGCCGGCGTTCGCTGTTAGTACTTGCGAACGCCGGCGTTCGCTCGCGGATGAAAAGGTTAAAGCTAAAGCGGGATATTTTTGCTATTGCGGGGGACAGTGGGACAGACTGAAAGCGGGACAGTCCCACCCAAAGCGGGACGTATGGTCACGTTACATGACGTCAAGCCACGATGGGTGTGCGTGCAGGATGCGTGGCGAGACTCTGCCGCCGTCATGCCCGATTACGCGTCAAAGAGTTTCGACTTTACTTGCGTGACGTAGGTGCTTTGATAATATTATGTGTGTGTTTATTTTCGCAGCTGATTTTCAGTGTTGTTTTTGGGAATATCGCGTCATGGTGATTTTGTGAGGTAATACGCATGTTTGATTTTTATATCCCTCTTATAGTCCTCAGAATCTCAAGATGGAACTTCAGTGCGTGTTGCCACTGATGACATATGGCTTCCAAACTTGGTAGCTTACAATGGGCCTCATTAGAAGGCTATTAAGTCACCTAAAGGGCATTGGAAAGAGCTCGATGCTCGAAGTTACCTTGCTTGATCACATCAGGGATGAGGATATCTGCAAGAGAACCAAGGTTGCCGACATATCACAAATATTCTTCATACTAAAGTGGCAATGGGCATATTGCTCGTAGAGCAGATGGCCGTACGGGCCGAAAGGTTCTAAAGTGGCGGCCGCATACCAGTATACGCAATGTTGGAAGACCCCTTGCAAGGTGGACCGATGATCTGGCAAAGGTTATGGAAATCCGATGGATGCGAGACGCATTTGACCGTTGGCTGTGGCAACATTTGGGGGAGGTCGCTATGTCCAACAGTGGACGCTTGTGGATTAAAATGATGATGATAATGATGATCCGTCCTATAAAATAGAATCTAAATAACTTTACTCTAGAGCGAATATGCTGATGACTCAGGATTATGACAAGAGCTACCAGCGGCTACATATTTCCTAATAAACACCATAGATTGATTTATAATCACTATGTGAGTCAGATGTGTTCAATGTTGGAGTAGTATGACCTTGATTGTGGAATGGTAATCAACAATATATGCTCACAAAGTTATACAGGGCAAGGAAGGTGACAATTGGCATAATTATGATGACTAATGACTAGTATGACAAGTCTTCTATAACAATTCTAAATGTCACTAATAAATAATGCATTATTCTAAAGCTTGCCAGAGACATATTTCTTTATTTCACATTTATGACTCATTTTACTGCCTAAAAAACCCACCCCGTACCTTCGTTGCCTTCCATACCAGGGCCGAGCCTTCCCTTCAGAAGTAGACCCTTGGCACCAGTAGGCTTCGACCCTGCCTACTGCAGGCTGGGCCCTTATGTTTTGCTGACAACTCTTCTTGAAGAGCGCGGGAATAGTGCGCGCCGTCAATGACATAAGCTCTGTTCGGGACGGAAACTGCCTTGCCTACGGTGGCCGGAAATCAGGATCAAAATCCTGACGGTGGTTGGAGCGTGAGGGCCATTGCTTCACCCGTGCGGCCTCCTCCTTTGCTAACATTATTGTTTCGCAGAAGGAGGCGACAACCTGCTACTCCTCCTCGCTCCGAACCATGGCCTATGCCAAGGGCTGGCGCGAGAGATCGCTGTCACTGATTGCCCGCACAAGGACACGGCGGTGCAAATAGTGGCGACACCCTGGTGTCACTTCTGCATGAATCCGATGCAAGATCCTTTCGAACTTGCAATATCCGCCGAGAACTTGCATCATGCGGAAAGTGAGGACGCCGTGAGGTCTTTCAAGCCACGCCTTAAAGAAGGGATTTAGCACCATAATTATATGTGCTTAGATTAATATTTATGGCGTGGTTAAAAGATGATCTAAGTATTTGCAGTATCCGCTTTCCACTGTCACGATCATAGGAAGAACTCCACATTATTGACATAAATATTTGTCAAATTAATGTCCTGTAATTTGTGCCCAATTAGTAGGAAGTTGCGAATTTAATTTTGACAATTTATTTTATTGTGAAAATTAAAAAAACTTGCATCAATGATTTAGCATGTTGCATGTTTATGTAATAGTTTGTCAGGATATCAAGTTAGTGGAACTACAGGGTGCTATAAGTTGACCTAAAGACTACAGGTTCTTTTTCTTCCTAAATTCGATAAAAATAGAACAAGAATTTTTTTTTTTCACTGCTTAAAATATGATTATTTGTAATATTAAAAGTATCTCTATTCATTATTATCATTATTTCAGCTGAAAGCCATCCACTGTTGAACAAAGGCATGGCCCAAGCGTCTCTATAACGGCTGGTCCTATGCGTCTTGCATCCATCGGATTTCCGCGATCCTTTCTGAGTCATCGGTTTACCTTGTGTACACTGTATTTCTTCTTACCAGGAGACGCAGACTTGAAACCTTTATTTTATTTTAATTTCCTAAAACAATTTCCATTCATCACAGTAGGCACTAAATATTTTGGCATCGAGTCAATTAAAAACAGGATCTTTCCTACCAAATATTTGCCATTACAAACACCTATTTCCATCAAAACAACTATAAAAACAAGACCACCACACCCAAACCATGCACCAATATCGTGATACATTTAAAATGATTATTTGCGCAAACATATGGACTGCCAAGCACCGCCTACAACGAGATTTGCACAAAGAATATGATACTAAGTTGTTATCACTCGTGAAATAATATTTATATTTATCATCCATTCATAGAACGATAATACAAGCTACCAGAGAGCAGTGGTGGCCGAGTGGTAACGGCCCCGACTTACGAGTTGTAGGTCGCGGGTTCAAACCCAGCCAGATGCATTACTTTGTGTAATTTATTTCATCTCCACTGCTCTCAAAACGGTGAAGGAAAACATCGTGAGGAAACCGGCATGTCCTAGAACCAAAAATTCGAAGACATGTGACATCTACCAATCCGTACTGGGCCCGCGTGGTAGATTATGGCCCATTCCCTCTCCTAGAGAGGAGGCCTGTGTCCCAGCAGTGGGAACATTAAAAGGCTGATGATGATGATGACAAGCTACCAGAATTGTGCTAAATCCGGTGTGGTCTCGGAAAATGAGCATAAAATTTCCAGTATGGAAAATATTTTCGCCTCGTCCTTGTACTGGTGCAAATTGGATGCTTGCCTGTGTTTATATTTGTACAATAATTTGTAACAAACAACAAAAAACTGAAAACCGCCTCAAAATGTATACAGGAGAAACTGGCTGACTGACATATCAACGCAAAGCCATATCTACTTTTTCTTTCTGTGGGCAAAAATCATCCAATGACATCTCTCTCTCTCTCTTGAGTAGGAAAGGAGGTAGTGTCAAACTTTTACTCTACAAAAATCCACCCCGTTCCTTTTTTTTATTAGTTTCAGAGCCCTGGAGTTACACTTTCACATTTCCCCATGGCCCAGGTGGTTTCGATTTTACTGGGTCTCTACAGTTTGCTCTACTCCTTGAGCTCGGTCTGGACGACGACGGCTGGGGCGTAAGCGCCGTTGTTTCATATAAAAACGGCCTCCTTCTTTGCTAGCTGCTTCTGAAAAGGAGGCGTTAAATCTTCCTCGCCCCGGACCATGGCCTGTACCAAGGTCCAGCGCTAGTGATCGCCACCGCTGATCGCTCCCACAAGAACATGGCGATACTTTGACTAAGCGGAGCTAACTCCAACCGTGTGCTCCACTATATCCTCTGGGTGGTCCACACAACACTGTGGCGACACCCAGGGGTCGCATCCGCACGACTCCGTTGCAGGTACCTCCCGAACTTGCCATGTCCGGTGACAATCTGCATCATGCGGAAGGTGAGGACGCCATGAGGTCTTTTCAGCCACAGAGGGGGGAACAAAACCAGCCGAAACTACTGGAACTAGGACTATGTTGCATAAAGTTTCTCAAGTTTTAGCATACATAGTGACAGACAGTAATGATTAATTAAGTACCGGTTAGTCACAAAATTGTTAAAATAAAATAGGTTAGCAACCTGTCAGTTATGGACAATCTGCGATCATTCGCACAGTGCGTGCGAATATGTTGCTACGAGAGACGTGTCTATGTTGCTATTTAGTTTGTTTTGTCTTTGATTACTGCATATTTAGATACTGTGTCTTTGTACGTGTATATAGGCAGTGAGATGAACAAGGTGTGATATGAGTTGTGAGTTAAGAGGTACTGCAGGAGTTAATCAAGAGTTTTGAAATAAAAAGAAAGAAGATAGAAAGGTGAAATTCTGCCCGAATAATGAACAAAATCCAATTTTCCTGACTGGCCGGTAGTCATAGTACATTTTGATACAAGTGCAGGAAGTTTGTCATTGCGACCGAGGCGAAATTCGCACGAGCCGTAGGCGAGTGTGTTATGCGAGCCGAGGGCTGCAATGACAAATCTGCACGCGTGTCAAACGACGTTTTTCAATACACTTACGACTTGTGAAATAAAGAAAGAAAAAACATTTAATCGTGTCTCAAACATACAGTAGAAATATAATAATAATAGCATACAAATCTGCTCTGGTCAGTTTTTAACTTCGTGGGGTCGCCCAGCGCCCGTGGGTGACGCCTCGCGCCTGATTCGATAAACTAAGAAAAAAAAAAAAATCTCCCGTGACCGTGACGATAAGGAAGGGAAAAAAAGCCCTTGTTGTGATAAACTCAAAAAAGCACTTGGGTGATATACATGCTATATTGAACCTAATAGGAGTGCGATAAGAGGCAGTTTTCGAGTAAGTGTATTGAAAAAGTACTACTAGGTAGAGTGTGTTTAAAAACTGTCGAAGCCTTCTGGGGCCAAGGGTTGACGCGAAAGCGGAGCACCGGGGCCTTGAAAATAGGGCAAGAAGAAACGGTGTGTCGTTTAGACTGTAGAAGTCTGACACTGTCTCTGACAGACTGATGATGTTTCCCAACATAAAAAAAAAATACTGTTAAGATGATTTGAAAATTGCCAAATATTAAGAAAATATTAGTACGGCACACGTTATTTTTTGAATATTGAAGAAGCCTTTTTACTTTTTGACACTGTATTTTTTTTATTTTATCATCAATTTTTTAATAACCCACATTCAATGATAGTGATGCACTTAATATAATCATAAGCTTTATTCATGAAACTCTTATGCAATTGAAATTCAAGTCAGACGTCAGCTCCCTTAGCCAAGTTACAATCGTTTCGTTTAGAGTTAGTGCTTGTACATAGCCACGCCCCCAAATCCTTTGTTGAGATGACATCTGAACAGAGGAATTGGGTGCGTTGTCAACTACAAGCGCTGACACTAAACGATACAATTGTAACTTAGCTAGGAGAGTAGACTGGCATGGCATGACGGCAGGATTCGCATGTGAAGACACTGGCATTAAGACGATAGTGTGGAAATTGGTCATTTCTTCACTTTATACACCGTGAAATTTAAATGGTTGTTTTCCCGCGGCAGAATGACTTGCCATAAGGAGTACTTTTGAAGCATACAGCAAAAATAAAAAAAATTAAAAAGTTTTTTTTTTAAATAATTATTAAAAATATTTATCAACTCAAAAAAGCGAAAACAATAGAAACATTAGACGTAATTTGTAGGTACTACTAGAGTCGCATGAGCAGCCCGCCGTCAAAGGAAACCGATTCATTAAATATTGAAACCAAAATAAGCTCTTGCACGTTGTGATACGTCATAATTAGCTTGCACTCTACAGGTCCATTTTTTGTTTTTAATATTTTATTTATTTATTTATTTATTTTAAACTTTATTGCACACCAAAATGAGGACAGGATATACAAATATAAAAACTAAGTGTACAATGGGCGGTCTTATCGCACAGGGCAATCTCTGACAGACAACCTTAGGATGGACTAAAATGAAAGGAGATAGATTTGGGGCGGTCAGTGTACAAAAAACGTAAATATAATATATTAATTACATATACCTAATAATAAAATATTTTTTTATCAAACGTTTGTATTACCAAGACACAACTATTTCGCTGAGGGAAAACAACCACCAAAATTTCACGGTGTATATATATATTTTTGTAATTTGTCATCAATATTTTAACTACCCACACTCAACAATAGTGATACACTTAACATGATCATGAGCTTCATTCATGAAACTCTTATGCAATAGAAATCCACGTCAGACGTCACACATCAGATTACTGACATGACATGACGGCAGGATCCGCATGTGACGACACTGGCGTCAAAACGATAGTGTGTAATAGCAATTTCCATTGTATTTGGCAACAGACAACTACTACGTAGGGACTGGGGAACTCTTTAAACGATAATAGAATTGTTGAAGAAAAATTTGGCGCTGTTAATTCTTTCTTTATTCTATTTTAGGTTTCCATTCAAATTATTTTAAACTCTCATAAGATATTTTTGGTTACCATAAGCTATTTAAAGTTCCCATAAGCTATTTTAAGTTACCATAAGCTATTTTAAGTTACCATAAACTATTTAAAGTTCCCATAAGCTGTTTTAGATTACTGACATGACATGACTTCAGGATCCGCATGTGGATTTAATTTGGAGCTACATATTTTAAGTTACTATAAGCTTTTTTAGGTTACCGTGTGCAATTTTAAGTTCTCATGAGATATTTTAAAGTCCCGTAAGCTTTTTTAAGGTCCAGTATGCTATTTTAGGTTACCTTAAGATATTTTAAGTTCTCAAATGTGCTTTTAGGTCCCATGAGCAATTTTAAGGTTCCATAAACTATTTTAGTTTCTTATAAGCTATTTTAATATCCCAAGAGCTATTTTAGGTTTTCATAAGATATTTTAAGTTCCCATAAGCTATTGTAAAGTCAAATTACGCTACTCTATAGGTCAATGTGCTACTTTAGAAAGATTGAATATAAAGATTTAATTTAGAAAGATGCTATGACGGAGGCTTTATTTAGGAAGCCTTTCCTCTTAGATGGACATTCACACATGTTCCGAGATGAATCAGTTTCCTTCTTTAGCAATAGTTAAGGAAAGATGCACAATTAGTTATTCTCACAGACATACCAACAGGTAAACTCATGACATACAAATCGATTGATGCAAAGGAAATACACTTCTGACGTCAGTGTCAAGTGATGACACTCGCATCTGACGATGATGGCGTCAAAATGTCACTGTCAAGCAATTTCCTCTAGTGTTTGGCAACTGTCAGGAATTTGTTTGAGCAATCATTAATTATATTAACAAGTTTAATTAAATTCAAATTAGTATTGTCGGTTTTGGTTTCAATTAAAAAAAGTTTTGTTTGACTTTATGCAAAAAGTACAGAGACGGACTTAATGCCTTAGGCATTTTCATATTTCTACCAGTCAAACTTAGGATGAAGGAGAGACAAACAGTGGTAGGTGCAATAAAAGAGAGAGGAAAGGTGAATAAATTATTTTATTAATAAATTTTTTTGTTTGTAGGAGGTAATCTCTGGAACTAATGGTTCGATTGGAAAAATTTTAGCAACAATAGAAAGCTGCTTTACTCCTGAATGACATAGGCTATAAATCTACACTAATATAATAAAGAGGTAAAGTTTTTTTTGTTTTTTTGTTTGTATTAGGTAATTTCTGGAACTAATGGTTCGATTGGAAAATTTTTAGCAACAATAGAAAGCTGCTTTACTCCTGAGTGACATAGGCTATAAATTATTTATATAACATGGATGTTAACCGAGCTATCACTACAAGAAATTTTCCGCGGACGAAGTCGCGGGCAGAAGCTAGTATATTATAGTTAACTCATCTGTCGTATAAACTTTGTATATTATACAGTGTATAATATACAAAACTGAAACGACAGATGGGCTTTCCTTAAAAAGGATCATTGTACACACCAATATGAACAACTTATACTATGAGACCAACCCAATGATCACGAAAAAAAAACCCACTGCTCCATGCATTTTGTCGAGTTATGTGAATATAAATCTATGGAGCAGCGGTTTTTTTTGGCGCACGCTCTCCAAAAAGCAACCTGTAAAATACCGAAAGGCTGGCTAGCCTACACTTAAGTCAGAGAAATAAGTTAGTATTTTTATCTACACTAATATAATAAAGAGGTAAAGTTTGTTTTTTTTGTTTGTAGGAGGTAATCTCTGGAACTACTGGTCCGATTGGAGAAATTTTAGCAATAATAGAAAGCTGCTTTACTCCTGAGTGACATAGGCTATATTTTATGTACGCGGGCGAAGCCGCTGACAAAAGCTAGTTTATAATAAAGTAATTAAATTAAAAGCGAAACCTGCGATTTAAAAGCCATTTAATGCTCATAATTTCCGTCCTTTGTTTTAACTAAAAGGTCTTCCGTGAGACAATTTCGAGTATTACGAATAAGGTCAGTCAATTCACTACTACCTTGATTGTGTCATATTGGTCTCTATAATGTTCTTTTTTGGTAAAATTATTTTTTAAGGTAGGTAGGTAACATTATTTTATATTTTTTAGCTCACGTCTGTGGCTCGTGCGAATTCCGCCTCGGTTACAATGACGAACTTTCTGCACTTGTATCAAATTGTATTATAACTTGATTTTAGAATTTTTGTTTAGATCTTTGATACCTTATATTTCTTTTTTACTGGCAATAAAATATTTTAGGGTCAGCTAGTTTAGTATAAAACAGTGAGGTCTGAGACTCAGAGGGTAACAGCGCGCTCTGTTCCCGCGCGCCTCAAGGAATTGTCAGCAAAACCATAGGGATCTTACAAAAGGCCTGTGGAACTCTCTACCACACACAATTCGGGATAGTCCCTCGTTGGAGGTTTTCAGGGGAAGAATTAGGGAACATTTCTTGTCAACATGACTCATATGTATGTATTAGTTTTATTTATTGTATATATAGTATGTTTATGTATTTGTGTAGTTTAGTTTTAGTTTTAAGTATAGCACAATTTATATTTTGTAATAATTTAAGTTCGTTTGTGCACATGGACGGATTATCCTCACGTTTCAAATTTCTTTATGTTTATATATATATGGTTTGCTGTAAGAAAACCCAACTATGGGTTAAGCTCGCCTATGTACATCACCTATTCTTTTATTTGTAATTTTTAAATGTGTACAATAAAGAATATAAAGAATATAAAAGGGTCGAAGCCTACTGGGACCCAGAGTCTCTTTCAGAACGGAAGCCTTGGCCTCAGTGCGAAAGGTAAAGAAGGAACGGGGTCAGTAAGAGTCTGACACTGTTTCTCGCTCTGCCCAAGACCGGATTCGTCATTGGATGATTTTCACTCACCATAAAAAAATCAGAGTGGTATTTCTCTGAATTTCAGACCATTTAATGAGTTCTACGTAAATAACAATCATAATTGCGCAAATGTAACGTAATATTGCGTATTTATTTATTGCTTGTGACTTGTATAGGTATTATATATATAATATATATTATTGCAACCGCAAATGTCGTTAAATGATTAGTGTTTACATCATACTTTGGGGTTTTCAGTGTTTAATTCAGTGGTTTATAGAAAACACTGGGATTAAGCAACAACGTGATTATTTTTTACAATATAACTAGCTTTTGCCTGCAACTTCGCTCCCGGCAACAGAAAAATGTGATAAATGAAGAACCACTCGACCGATTTTGTGCAAACTTCATATAAACCATCTACTAAATAGTCCGAACCAGCCTAAACATTTGGTTTGGATAGGTGACGGGCTCACCTTGAGGGCTTCTTGAGTTAAAAAATTACAACGAAAAGTGGTATTGATTTTTACATATAGAGATAGATATACTTTGTGGATTATAGCCTATACCCTTTTCTAGATAGGAGGCCTGTGTCCCAGCAGTAGGAACATTTAAAGGAAGATGATGATGATGAGATAGATATATTGTACGACACGCCATTTAAAACATGAAAAAAGGAAACTAAAACACATGTAATAGACGGCCTCGAATGACACTATATCTTCCACGCTACTTTTGAGTAACTGCAAGATTTTTTTTTTTTTAATTTACTGTAAAGAACAAAGTTTTGACCCAGTTTATAAAGATCATCATTATCACCATCATCATTCCAGCTGAAAGACGTTCACTGCTGAACATAAACCTCCCCTAAGTGTCGCTACAACGAAAGGCTATTTGAGACTCGCATACATCGGAATACCGCAACTTTCCACCAAGTGGTAGTGGTGGTGGTGGTGGTCATTGTGGAAGCTCTTACAGCCGTAGGGACTCCGCAAAAGGGTCGAAGCCTACTGGGGCCCATGGTCTCTTTCTGAAAGGAAAGCTTGGCCCCAGCGCGAAGGGCAAAAAAGGAAAGGGGTGGGGTGTTTAGTCAAGTGTAAGAGTTCGACACTGTTTCCCGCTTCGCACAAGGGCGGGATTAGTCATTGGATGATTTTTGCCCATCATAAAAAAGCCCTTACAACGATGGGTTTCCAGTGCACGGTCACCACTCCAGAATCTTTCTGTGGATCTTTTCATGGATATGTTGCGTAAGTCCATAGGTGTTTTCCCAAGAAATTTTCCGATTGCTGGTAATAAACATTACACTGTGTGGTCATACTATTTATAAGTGTTCACGTGTAATGGTTCTCGATTCATGTAACTTCTATAATTATTAGTTTATTCTCACGGAATTGAGTTGTCTGCCAATCGCGATTTTATATTTCCCATGAATTTGGCGCTACCACCTTATGTTTCTTAGAATTCATTTTCATCTCAATTTAGGATGATGCAATTATTTAGAACTTTGTAGAGTTAACAGTCGACTACTGATTGGCAAAATTTTCTTTCCGATATCCGCGTTTAATCCGTCTAAGTAACAAATTGGATTTGTAAATTAGTTTATCGACACCTGTTTATTAATAGCCTCCTTATCAAACTCATAAATATTGATAACTGTGTGTTTAATTGATTGTAAAATAATTGTTTTATCAGTCTGTGTGCCAATTAGTGTTTCTTTCGTTTGAAATGTTTTCGGAGCGATATCTTGGGTGATAAGAGCTTGTGTGGCTGGTGATAAGCGGCGCGGTGACGGCGGCGCGGCGGCGGCAGTCGGCTGGCGGCCCTGCGCCACACCCGCGGCTCACTCGCTCGCCGAGCGCCACAAGCACTCGCTACTAGTTGTTCGCACTCGGAACTAACCCAGGACGTGTCGGAGCGTGCAGTGTATAGGTGTGTAGTGTCACGCAGTGAGGTGCATTCAAAACAACGGACTTGTATAAAAACATTCTGTTTAATTCTTTTGGAAGCTTAACGTCGCTAACAATAACATATTTCTTACATCTATAATGCTACTTAAGTAGACATAGGACAGTCTTAGAGATGAGTAGAACTACAACTAGGTAACGATCATGAGATCTGGATCACAGTCGAGTTGTCGCGCGGCCGGAGCCCTAGTGCGCGACGGAGGGTTGCGGCAGCCCCACGGGAGGGGAGGGCAGCAGCTTCAGCACGGGCGCCGGGGGGACGCGCTCCTTGGCGTGCCTCTTGACGTGCTTGGCGAGGTGGTCGGAGCGCATGAAGCGGCGGTTGCACACGCGGCACCCGAACTTCTTCTCGCCGGTGTGCGTGCGCTTGTGCCGGGACAGCTCGTCGGAGCGCGAGAACCTACGCTCACAGCCCGCCCAGGCGCAGCGGAACGGGCGCTCGCCCGTGTGTGTTCTGGCGTGAGCCTTCAGGTGGGACGACTTGAAGTAGTTCTTGCCGCAGCCGGGGTACTCGCACTCGTAGAGGCGGCGGCGCGCGGCGGGCGCGGGCGCCACCAGCCACAGCGCGGCCGGCAGCAGCGCGCCCGGCACCAGCACGGCGGGCGCGGGCCGCGGCGCCAGCGGCACCCAGCCCGGCGCCGCCGCGCTCCCGGGGTGCGCGGGCGGCACGCGAGCCTCCTCCGCCTTGGGTGGCGGACTAGGAGGCTCCACTCGGATAGGTGGCACTACTTGAGCTTGGGCTTGAGCTTGAGCCGCTATGTATTTGGTTTGCGAATAACTGTGTCCACGGTTCATTTTGAATTTGAGCGATTTGACTATGTTCATGTTGAGGTCTTGCGGCGGCAGCGGCAGCGGCTCGGGGCTGCAGGTGCCGTCCTTGTGCGCTCGCATGATGACGGAGGGCCGCGGGCCCGGCTCGGGCGGCGGCGTGCTCAGCAGCAGGCGCGCCAGCTCGCAGCGCGCTCGCTTGCCGAAGTCCTCCTCGCCCTCGGAGTCAGAGGGCTGTGGAGTGACCAGGCCAGTGAGCGGCGGAGACTCCCGGGCGCGCTTCATGGCAGCCTTCTTGTAAGGTAACTCGACCTGTGAGACAAAGACAGATGCACATAAGTGAGTGGTCGCTGTAACACGCGCGCGCTGCGTGATCGCGTCGTGCGCTCACGCTGTACTTTCGATTGCACAAATGGCACTGAGAATTTTTTTTTTGACGGGAAAAATTTTTTTAGGGCACAATAATATTATTTCTAATTTTTGAAAAAGTTTTTGAGACGAACTTAAAAAGACACTCACTTTGTTTTCCATCAACGGTGGCGTTGACGGCGGTGAGAGGGGTCCACAAACTTCGAGGAGAGTCGACATTCTGATTAGACTAATATCATTCAACGCAATAAAACTTTCTTTTTTAATTCACAAAACTTGTGTTTTCGCTCCGCGCTTCCGCTGTTGGGAGCCGTGTGGTTCGGTGAGCGGGCGCTGGACGAATAAACCGTTCGGTGAGCGCTCGTCGTACGAGGCATGCGAGTGTGGGGTGCGGGGGGGGGCGGGCGGCCAATGGCAGCGGGCGGCGCGGCGGCGCGGGCCAATGGCGAGCGGGCGATCACGCAGCCGGCGCGTGGCGGCGCGTGCTGTTCACGTGCACGCGGCATGACGCGCGCGCGAGGCCGCGTGACGTCAGCGGCGCGCCCCCGCATGACGTCGCGGGGGCGCGGGCGCGGGGCGCGGGGCGCGCGGGGGCCGCGGGCGCGACAAGGTCGCTGTGCAGCACATCAATGACACGACTGTGCACCTTCTAGTTCTACTATTTTGACAGTTGCAGTTCGATGACCCGCGCTCGACATTCGCCACTTTCGACGGCTTCCACCACGACGGGCGACGGGCGACTTGCTCGACATACATGCTGCCCTGGTATTCTATAATTATTCTGTTCTGTTGACATCGTTATAAAGAGGTCTTAATTTTATGATCAGCGCCAAGATAAATGCTGTCAGCGTCAACAAGTGAGTAGTTTCACAGAGCTGTTGTTGTTGTGTGAAATGAGATTAGATAAAAAGCGGTAAGTATACCAACTTGTCTAGTTTAATAGCTAGCGCGAACTATGATGCGTCATGTACATTTTTGTGAATAAACAAGTAGGTACTTATACATAAACATTTACAAAAACATCCAAAATACATATGTATTAACAAAATTCATTCAAACGTCATTCCTGCCAACCCAAAAAAAAAAAATTGTACCTAGTGATTTTTTTTCCAATCACGTCTAGAAAAGACATTTTAATTTTTGATTCTATAATAAACTCTGTTTTTACCTGCAAAAAAGTCATTGGACTCGATAAACATTCAACACTGATGTCGCCAAGTCGTTGACAATTGAGTTGCGTAGGTCAGTCTCTACCAAAACATCTAAGTTTCTCTTCACACCGCCAATATTTCGCAAGTTACGGCTCTGACCAAGAATTTTAGCTAACTCTTTAGTGAACTAGACGGATTTTGCAACACCGTCTAGTGCTGATCTCATTCCGTTTGAATAAAATTAATTTTGCTTTGGCAGAGCGTCAAAAACATCGATATTTTTTTCTTTTTAATCTGTTTTTATGTCAACAATAAAATACTGAAAATTCTGCGTTTACGTTGTATAAACAGTTATAATACATATTTTTTATTTACATAATTATATATATTCATCCAGCCAGGCACATTACTTTGTGTAATTTATTTTATCACCACTGCTCTCAAAATGGTGAAGAAAAACATCGTGAGAACACCAGCATGTCTTAAACCCAAAAATTCGAAGCCATGTGACATCCACCAACACGCACTGGGCCAGCGTAGTGACTTACGGCCCATTCCCTCTCCTAGAGAAGAGGCCTGAGACCCAGCAGTGGGAACATTATGAAGTTGATGCTATACTAAGCTATATGTTTATTCATCACATTCTCGCGACTCTCACCAGGGGCCCTAGACAAGTGGCAATCGCTCCGTGTCGAATCCATTTCTAAGTTCGATTTCGCCTTAACGATGTCGACCACAAAATGGTAGACAAAGTGACATCGACTAACATATCGATAAGTCAAAGTGTTGGTTCGATAAAATAACAACTTCTTGGCTATGGTTATCGAATTAAAACGTCCAATTTGACGTATAAACAACTAATAACAATTAGCGAATCGAAAACGTTTGACCACGTGACTTTTCGAAGGCATATGTCAGTTCCATACATTTCGGAGTTTCGAATTTCGTTATCGTTAGTGAGAATGTGACTTTGTCTAAGCCCCCTGGTCATCGGTCCACCTTGTACGAGGCCTTCCAACGCTATACTTTCCGGTGCGTAATCGCCTTGGTAGAGGCCTATGTCCAACAGTGGACGTCTATTTGCTGAAATGATGACGTGGATGAGGTCCAAATTCTTTTATTCATTCGAATACTTTAATTAGAGACAAAATAGAAAGACAATATGTGTGTTCGCCTGGGGCTCAAGAGTGAAAATCATAAAAAGTCTGTTCTCAAAATACACTAATCTATGTCAGATTCTAAGCGAAGTTTCTAGTTGGTTTTTGTATCTAAATAAAAGAGGTGTGTCAGGAAATGTTTCAATATTATTTTATTACAGGAAGTACTTAATTAAGTGGGCTCTAGTATACACGTGAGCTCTAAATTCCTTTCACGTTTGGTAAGTCGTTAATCATTATAATTATACTTAGGTAATCTATACATACAGTACAGTACGGCCGTACTGGCTTGGCGAATTTAGCGCTTGTGCACTCGTAGAAAATTCGAATTACGACTGAAGCCTCTAAAACAAAAACTAAAACTGTTATTTCGTAAAGCCAGATTGGCCGTACTGTAAAGTTAGCTTACTGTTGACCCTGGGGTAAGGTTGCCATCGCCTGAATTGCCAACGCCGGACAAATATGGCAAAAATCTCGAACTTTTGGGCGAAATTTGGTTTTTTCCCCGTACCTATACCTGTGAAAAAATAATTTATAATGTTTAATTTTTTTGTCGCTCGCTATCGTTAAGTCTCGTCATGTCTCACCGAGACAGTATCGTGAGCATAAAAAAAATTGGGATTCCCCCAACAAAACAAAATGTCCGGGGTTTTACCAAGACAGGTTATAAAGACCACTGTCGGACATCCCCGGACGCCCTTAAATAAGGACCAATCTGGGGAATCCCGGATGAATGGCAGCGCTACCAAGCTTATTAACCAATAGGAACCTGGGCTATAGGAATTTTCTAGGCCTCAAGTGCCCAAAAGAGCTACCTTGGCCTTGAAAGCCAGGGCATCTGAAGAAACAGATGTTTATTATAAAGTCAGTATAAATTAGACATACTCTCTAAGTACCACATTTTAGGGTTGGTTTTGTTAATAGCTACAGGAAACACGTTAATACGAAGAATCTACGTAATAAAAAGGTTATAATAGAAATAACAACTTCTATAAAATCCCTAACAAAAAAATCGTAAAAGAAAAAGAAACAATGTCAAAGTTTACTTCAGTTATTTTTAAATCACGTTTCTGTGTTTACATAACCGTGCTCGAATACCGACACGCCCTTTACATTTTTACACCACAAGAGAAAGGTCGATGACCTCGAAATCCACTTCCCCGATGTGATTTTATTTTTAAACTAGGTCCAAACAACTAAACTAGTGGATTTTTCTACTATTTCCTAATAAAAATGCGTTAGTCATTATGTTAATTTTCTACTAGTCGGTAGTAACGGTTACGGTCGGTGTGCATGTTGTACACTCACACACGTGTGACGCATGACGGTGTAAGGCTTCGGATTGGGTGAGAAGTTCCAGCGGGTGATATAGCGGTCAAAATGCATTAAACATATATTAAAACGCCATTTGTGATTGTTTAACCTTTAATATTAAGTTACTTTCAATGCGACAAGTTTATAAAATTTACAAAAAAAAAAAATGCATTTTTTGTGACCCGCAGCTTTTCATTCTAATTTTGTAACTCATAAACGGGCTCACCTATCCAAACCAAATATTTAGGCTTTGTTTGGACTATTTAGTAAATGGCTTATGTGAAGTTTGAACTTTTTTTGCCAGGAACGAAGCCGCGGGCAAAGGGTAGTTGTCTTATAAAACAGAAAATCCATGGAAGCATATTACAAAGTAGTCAAATTGCCTACTAAACCTATCGGTTAAACTAAAAGGGCCTTGACTATGGGGGCGCCTAGTGCGATGTTATGACGCGGGCTCGGTAGCAATCACCCATTTACCTTGAGCAAAAATAATCTGTTGGATTATGTTTGCTCAAGGTAAATACAGACAGTAAAAATCTTATACTCCTTGCTCCATCCAGGGCAAGAAATGTTAGGTATCTGAAGGAATATTCATTTGTATTTTCATTTAAATAAAAGGAGTTGACCACGTGACATTAATAGCACACGTCAATCTTATACATATAGAACGTTTCGATAATCATAATCGCTTAATAACGTCACCGTGTCTATAGCCTAACTCGTGAGTGACGCATGTCTGTGTGAGTTGCGCTGACGCATCGCTGTGGCGAGAAAGTGTGGCGCACGCGCAGCGCGAGTGATCGGGGGAGTTAAGTCAGAGGTGGTAGCGAGGTCAGGAGGGTGGACTTTGGACTGTGGGTGTGGAATCACGTTGTGGTGTTATGATTAAATGATTATCCTTTTTTTTCTTTATTGTTGGATGTATGTTTACTTTTCAGGTGTGTAGAAACAGTATAAAGTAAAATAGACTCGTTTGTCGTTGAGAATGTTTGAAGTTGAAGAAATGAAAATTATAATTAATTAATTTTTACGGCACTTGGTTGAGTGATTTGCTGCTAAGCTGCGGGTTGCGGGTTCGATCCAAAAACAGAACCTGGTGATAGGCAGGTCTAAAAGGTACCTACATGGATTACTACCTGACCACCTCAACCCAGTAATTGGGTAATATCATGTACCCCTTAGCAAGATTGGTGGCACCGTTATAAAAAGGTAAGCAAAAAAAAATTCTCTCATAGAAATTCATATTTTTTACTAATTTTTTCGCAGACTACAAAGCGCTACAAAGCTACGGCGTACCGCTACGCTGCTACGCAATTAGGGTGACGTAGCTCGTAGCAGAGACAGTTACTAGCTACGCGCTACGCGTTGTGATCGAAGATTTGTATTGATTGTGCTTTTTATTTTGTGGTGTTGTTTTTGTTTTTAATAAAAGCTTATTATTTAGAATTATGTGTTTTCTTTCTATAGTGTTAATTGTTCCTCTTTGGAAAACTACACGACTGTTCCCGAAGATTTATAGAATAAAAAAAAAAAATGGTTGCCTGTAAAGTCGGTTTTACGGGCGAAGATTTTACGTGACAACGTCCTAATTCTCTAGTGCTGCGCGCGCGGCAGACCGATCATAGTTGAGTGGGAGAGAGACGCAAGGCATTCGGCGGGCCTCTCTCTCGTTCGGTGACTCATCGTAACGTTACCGAGCGTTACACTTTTTCATAAGTGACTCCCAGCCGCAACTTAATTTAAGACGTTGTCACGTCAAAAAAAAAATCCGCACTGAGCCTTGTCTATTTAACATATTTTTCCTTTTTCATTATTATTAAACGATGCAATAATCGTTGATGGTGAGGTGCACTAGTTTATTAAGAGCCTATTCACTCTAGCCTTGAAGACACCTAAACTATAATCGGACGGATAGACCGCAGCAGGCAAACTGTTCCGGTCCTTCGATGTACGCGGTATACATTTTTAACTGTAATTGTGATTTTAATAATATATAATTAAAGATTTTGATTTTAATAATAATTTTGATTGGAATAATAATTTGAAATGTTAACATTAATTATGATTCCGATATTTTATTTTAATTCTGATTTTAATTTTAATTTGACATGCTTTATTACTAAAAGTTATGTGAAATAAATGAATTTTATTTATAAATGACGAGACAAAACGCTTAGTTCGGATCGTGTTATTTTCTTCAACATATTATTATGCGAACAGTCGAACCCGCTACAATCTTATCACTTACACCACCCGCGTACATGTGATGTAAACAAACTGGTACTTCCCACATGTGTGTGTGTGTGTTGTTTGGGGAAACCACGCCGCCGCGCGCCACTGACGTCGCGCTACTGATAACACATACGTCTTATCACTTATCAACACGCTGCTGACAGGTTATAGGTCGCGTGACGTCACACTTAGAATAGTGTGTGGAGAAATGAGGATTAATTAGGTTGAAGTCGAATTTTATTATTATACTAGTAACCCGCTCCAGCTTCGCACGGGTACAATGTGATATTAATTATGTGTATTAAACATACAAACCTTCCTTTTCAATTGCTCTATCTATTAACAAAAACTGCATCAAAATCCGTTGCGTAGTTTTAAAGACCAGCATACACAGCGGGAAGCGACTTTGTTTTATACTATGTAATGAACAGACAGGTTGATGACAGTCGCGGGAATACGATGAATGTGAGACGCATAAGAGCGTTCCTTGTGGTGCACTTGGGGGAGGTAAGTCGGTTAACAAGTCTGAAAGGGAGGTTCTGGCCCTGGTATAAAGGCAACATTGGATTAGGGTGGGTTGTTAAGGCAATAAGAACATGAGTATATTTCCCGCTCTGCCCAAAGGCGGGATTTGTCATTGGATGATTTTTACCCACCATAAAAAACCCCCATAGGGGTGAAGTTTCGCGAAATCCGTTCTACCCTTTAAGGAATCTACCCACCAAATTTTAAGTTTATTCGTGTTTTAGTTTCTGAAATTTCGTGAGTAGTCATTGAGTGGTATTTCGCTTTTATATTTATATAGATAATGTTTGGTATCCGGTGCGCATGCGTTGGCAACGTGATCACCGAGCGCGTCATCAGTGAGTGGCGACTGGAGGCGCGGCTGGCTTACTGACATACAGCACACGAGAATGTGATGGTAGGCTGCCAATTTTGGATATTTGCAATACTAGATTGTGGGCTGCTAAGTGGTAACTCTTTTGGTCCTGGAGGTATGCTTATGACGACGCAAGATCCTTAGGAATGGACCATAAACTACCCGTGTATTTTTCTCCTCTGTCAACTCCATCCAAAAGTTGTCTTTAAAAAAACGCTTTTAGCGATAAGACCGTCCATTGTAACATCGTAGTAATTTTAAGTGTCCTAATGTACCAAGGTAATGATTGTCGACCGCGCTAATAACAACTTACCAGGGATCACACACATTGGGAATTGCGAGGTCGTGCAATCATATGTTTACCTTGGGGCGCTAATATCCAATGAAGGCGGGTGCATAGACGAAATCAAGCGACGTATGGCAATCACTAGATCTGCTATGGATAAAATGCAGAAGATCTGGCGTAATAGGAACATTACCAAGTCCACGAAAACCAGGCTCGTCTACTGTCTGATATTCCCCATTTTCCTCTATGCATCGGAAACATAGACACTGCGTGAATCCGAGAGGAAGAAAGTTGACGCGTTGGAGATGTGGTGCTGGAGACGGATGCTAGGAGTATCATGGACAGAGTTTCGTACGAACGATTCCATATAGAAAGAACTCTGCATCAGACGGCGTCTATCGTCCACAGTGCAATCGCGCATTTTGACCTTCTTCGGCCATGTATCGCGGCGTGGTAATGACTCCATAGAGCGTCTCGTAGTGCAGGGCAAGGTTGAGGGCACCAGGCCACGTGGTAGATCACCAATGAGATGGACAGACCAGATTAAGGCCGCAACTAAGTGCGCGGTCTACGAATGCACCCGGAAAGCTGCAGTCCGCAATGAATGGCGCCGCATGACCAAGATAATAACTCATCGTGATCCAGAGTGATGACCACGACCACTCTGACAAGAGTGTACCGACTGAGAAGAAGAAGAATGTACCAAGTTGTGTTTTCCTGGAGCCGAGGCCCGGGTGGTGTGAAACTGTTAGCGGTTCTAGGAATAAGGCAAGGAAGGTACGGGGTAAGTTTTTTAGTCAGTAAGAGTCTGACACTGGTCTCCCGCTCCGCCCAAGAGCGGGTTTCGTCATTCGCTGATTTTCACCTACCATAAAAAAAAATTAAGTTGTGTTTATGGTGTACCTACAATAAAGAGTAGACCGAGAGTTTAAAGGAATGGAGGGAGGTCTTTGCCTAGCAGTAGGACAGCAGAGGCTGGTTGGTAGTGTGAAAATAGGTTTCGCCATACAATTTTTGAACACTTGTTTCCTATCTTTAGGGGGTGAATTTTGGAAAATCCTTAGTGCTCACCTACTTCATAAAAAAGTCCTTGAGCAAAATTTCATGTTCTTAGTCCCAGTAGTTTTGGCTGTGTGTTGATATGTCAGTCAATTTCTCCTTTTATATATGTAGATAAGACTGTTTTTATTTCTATTTAGGAACCAATCTATCTACACTAATATAATAAAGAGGTAAAGTTTGTTTTTTTTGTTTGTAGGGAGGTAATCTCTGGAACTACTGGTCCGATTGGCAAAATTTTAGCAACAATAGAAAGCTGCTTTACTCCTAAGTGACATAGGCTATATTTTATGTACGCGGGCGAAGCCACGGGCAAAAGCTAGTGTAAGATATAGTAAACTACATTGCCTCTATTACTAATGCTAACGTATTTATCACATTAATCAAATCTCCTTTAAACTATTGAGACCCAAGTGACGGCCTAGATAGAAAGACAATGGGTGTTCAAACACCGGCGTTCTCACACCTATTGTCTTGTTTGCGTCTGAAAGGAAGGCTCTGGCCCTGGTATAGATGGCGATGTAGGAACGCGATAGGTTGTTTAGTCAGTAAGAGTCTGACACTGTTTCCCGCTCCACCCAAGAGCGGGACTCGTCATTGGATGATTTTTACCTACCATAAAAAAAACCTATTGTCTTTCTATTATGACTCTAATTACGATATTCGAAAGATTAAAGCCGATTCGCAAAGAGGTAAGAAACAACAAAATATTGAGGTAGCTGGGTGTACGTGTACTAAACCGAGCTACAAACAACACGGTCGTATCGCCGTGGCCATGCGCGGGCGCCGTGATCAGAGACCACGTCATCGGTGTGGAGGCGCGGCAGTAGAGGCACAAATTATATATGTACAGATGTCAATCTACGTACAAAGCGCGCTCGAGCAACGCACACATAGACAGCGTTCACCGACGCGAAAACCGGGCTCAACGAGGATCCTCGTTGAGCTCGTTGAGCACGGGTGTCACGTGTGAGACGCGCGTCTGTGAAATTTTGCAACTACCACGATAATTTGTTGTGCGTAATCCAGTTGACAACCCTAGCGCGCGAGACCGCCGTGCGTAGGTATGAAAAGTGAAGTACATACATGAGATTGACTTCTGTACTTTTTATATTGTGCCGTGGGCATGCGCGGGCGCCGTGATGTGAACACGTCATCGGTACGGAGGCGCGGCTGTAGTGGCGAGCTAACACGCACACACTTAGTGGTAGGTCACCGCCGGCGAAGCGGACCGACGGATGTCTATAATACCTGTTTTTTTTTACTTTTGGCGACTTGTATACCTGGAGGGTTTTTTCTGTTTGACTAGGTCGACTAGGTTTTTTATGTAGGGAAATTATCAACCTGGCAAGGGAGCGTTAAAGTATTACGTAACGCAATTTTTGAAGATTTGTGACCCCCCCTCCCCCCCTTGTAACACACCGTAACGTTATTTTGTACCCCCCCTCCGCCTCTCTAAACGTTACGTAACATTCAAGTAATCATTTTTACCTAAACTTTTCTGTATTTTTCAGTTTTATTTAGCCGTTGTCGAAGACCAGACTAATACAATCGAGAGATTCCTAAATAAAAAGTACCACGTATATGAAAAGGGTTGCCATTTTGGGAGTTTTGATTCCCTAATTTTTTATTAAAAAAAAAAACAATGTTACGTAACGTGTAGTAAGAAAGACCCCCCCCCCGTCCCTGTAACGCATCGTAACGTTTTACGAGACACCCCCTCCCCCCCAAATCGCGTTACGTAATACTTGAACGCCCCCCAATACGGTTCGCGGCTGTAGTGGCGAGAGGAGAGCTAACACGCACACACTTGGTGGTAGGTCACCGCCGGCGAGGCGGACCGACGGATGTCTGTAATACCTGTTTTTTTTTTTACTATTGGCTTCTTGTACTTATACCTATAGGTTTTCTTCTACTTAATCGGACTAGGCTTTTTTATTATTATTAACCAAGCGATACGGTTACCTCAGTGGTTGAGAGATTGGCTGCGATGGTGCGTATCGCGAGTTTGATACCCACACGGAATGCAATTAATGTAAATAATGCGTTAGTCAACCACACTATGAAATTTTTTTAAAACCGAAGTGCAGTAAAAACTTACACAGATAGTGCTTAACCGTGGAATGGTCATAATGGTAAAATTATCATTACATAATATAAAACAAAGTTGCTTACCGCTGTCCCTATGCAGGTATGCTATAAACGTACGCAACGGATTTTGATGCGGTTTTTTTAATAGATAGAGTGATTCAAGGGTTATGTGTATAATACATACATAATCAACAAATCAAAATAACCTGAGAAAAAGACCACTACTACAAGCACCAACTGCTTCTACTAATTACAGACGTAACGCCTTCTGCATATGCTCTGTAAAAGCCTTAATAATTTAGCATCACATTTGGAAATTGATTTATTTAACACTAGCGCACGTATAATTGGAGATATCCTAAGTAAGAACTATTTTGGTGACGAAAAGCAATAAGTTCAATTTTAATGTCAAACTGCTTGGCACAATGCTGACACAATCTCCTAGCTCTGTATTTTTTATTTTAGATTATTATGTTTTTTTTCTTGTTTGTTTTTTTTTCTGTTTATGTACTTAACAAATACTAGTTGAGATTTGCTGATTGCTAACATATATGTGGAAGCTTTTAATTAGCAATTGTCCGCTAGCATAAAATAAAATATTTATTTTTGTTATAAGTCGCTTAAGTAAGCTTTATGTAAAATAAAGTAAATAAATCATCATCATCTTCCTGCCCTTATCCCGTTTTATTTGGGGTCGGCGCAATATGTTTTTTTCTTCCATGTCTGAGTTAGTGATAGCGTGACGGGTGACAGCACCCGTCACGCTATCACTAACTCCTCTGTCTTCCATATCACTTCTCACACTATCCATCCATATCTTCTTTGGTCTCCCTCTCCCTTTCCATCCATCCACATTTATACTCATGGCTTTTTTTGTATCATGCGTTTCATCCCTCCTTTTTACATGGCCATACCAAGACAAACGGTTCCCTCTCAACGCGGATCGCTGGTCTGTAATAAAACCTATTTGTTATTTTATCCCATTTACGTCACATATACATTCTAACTCTACATATTAGCCTAGTAGCCACTAACGTAATTAAATATTAAAAATAAATATTTTTCATTGTGTATTTTTGTTGTTTTATTATTATTTACAGTCAACAACAAATTATACTAAAAATAAACAGTTTTCTGGAAACGTTGGAATGAGGAAGAGTGAGCGAGATGGCATCATGCCATCTTTTGTACGCATATAACCAAATTGCAGTGACGTCACATTTCGGGTCGTTATCAGACAGTTATTTCTTCTACTAGATTTGAAAGGATTCAAGCTTATTTAATTAAGAAAACGGTTCGGAAAATACTTTCTCAGGTGAATTTTTAATAGAAAACTAAAATTTTAAAATAAATAATATAAAGCACCTGCGAGTTTTTTTTTGTTTTTTTTTATTGATTATAGATTCACTTGATCTCTATCTCACCTCACGTAAAGCGACGATGCGGTCGACGATGGAGCGCGCTTACCTAGAAGTAACCTATTCACTCTTGACTTAAATGGTCCCGGGTTGTAGCCATCAGGAAACACAGAAAGAAAAAAAAGGAAAAAGTTGCAAAGAAGTGAAGAGTTGAAGTCAAAGTTGCATTTTGAAGTTGATTTTCTCCAATGAACAAACTAAGGAATTCTATCCACTAAACCATTCCCTTGCTTATCTCTTAAGAGGATTACACATAGCACGTAATTTTTGTAATCACAATAATAACATTTGATAACAAGAACTACGCCTCCTGTTAATTATTAATTGCCAAAATGTGACTGCATTATATAACTCTACCTACTCCATCGATAAATACAAGCGCAATACTACGTTAAAATGACACAGTGTTACACTATCCGTGCTGCGTGGGTGTCACACGTAGTGGCAACGTGCTATCTTGACACTATATGGCACTATACGTCTGACGCAATCCCGGCGTGATGCAAAATCTGCCGCTTATGACTGACAATGAGTCAACGGGATATTGAATCATTAGCGAGATTACTGTTGTATTAAATAAATGGCAATATATGGATTTGAGGGGTTTTTGTGTTCTAGGAATGTCAGTTTCCTCTTGATGTTTTCCTTCACCGTCTTGAAAGCAGTGGTTGTGAAATAAATTACACAAATTGTGAAGTGCCACATCGGTTTTACTGTTTTTCTTTGAGGATGAACATTATGTGTCGACAACTCCGCCTTTAGACGGCGATTTACGCATTGCTCATAGCTCATAAAACTGTCTACGGCGGTCTGAAATCCGCGTGTTTTCTTCGGTGATAGCTGGAGCGTGTGGATCTCCGTTCTCTCATGATAGCGGTCATCTCCTTCGCTACGCTTTACATTCGTTCTTCTGACCATAGCTTGACTCAAAGCCAGATCCGATAGTTCGCAGATCGCCTTTACAAAGACATAGTGATACTTTACTCAAGCAGTTAGGCCTCCGTTAAACCACCATTTCACCACCAGGTGAAACCATATTAACCACCACCACCAAACCACCACACTACCATATATGGTACTATGCGATGATTTGATCGACAATGGAACAAGTTAGCCTAAAAGTAACCGATTAGGTACTACTCTCTAGAATTAAAAAGTTACCCAAAGGGCAATGGAAACGGCTATGCTCAGAGTTTAATTGAGTGATAGTATCGGAAGATCTCTCTGATGACCTGATGATGAAAGGGTTGCAGGAATTCGGTGGACGCGAGATGCACAGGACCGTCCGTTGTGGCGACAGTTGGGGGAGGCCTATGTCCAACAGTTTCGGCTGAAAATGATGATAATTATGATGAATGAGGTGTAAATCAGTTATTAGAAAACTAAGACTGAAGATTGAAGTTATCAAAAACACAGATATCGACAGGGAACGCCACTCACAATTATATAACAAAACCATCTAATTGTAGATTGACCTTGTCTATTTACATCAGTAGAGTTTCACTAAAATTATTACTAGTTTTGAGTACAATAGAGAAAAAAGAACAGTACTAGAAATAAAAACTTCAGACAATAATGTATTGAATAAGGAAAACGCTGGAAACTGCATTCAAATTGTTTCGCTTGACTGCGCTGCGTTGCGTGCGCGCCAATGATTGTGTGTGTGTGTGCACATACATGTGTGTAGCCGACGTGTCGCGTGCATTAACACACGTGTGAGTTAGCTCGTTTGTGTGAGATGGGTGTGTCCGTTGACCGGTCAACTCTTTGTTTGAACGCAAAAAGCGGGTCTTTAAATGCAATTTTTATATTTAGAGGTGTAACTGTGAATTTGTCACGATAAGGGACGGTCGGGCTGGTTGTATTTTTTATAAAAATAAAGAAGACTTTTTATAGTATTGTCGTAGAGTAACTGTCTTTACCTTAAAAATACGTTGCTTGGAAAATTATCAAGGATAATCTAGGAGCACTACAGCTATCGTAAGGACTCTGCAAAAAAGTCGAAGCCTACTGGGGCCCAGAGTCTCGTTCCGCAAGGAAGGCTTGGCCCCAATGCGAAGGGCAAAAAATTAACGGGGTGACGTGTTTAGTCAGTAAGAGTCTGACATTGTTTTCCGCTCCGCCCAAGAGCTGGACTCGTGTTAGATGATTTTTGCCCGCCATATAAAGCACTAGCTTTTGTCAGCGGCTTCGCCCGCGTACATAAAATATATATAGCCTATGTCACTCAGGAGTAAAGCAGCTTTCTATTGTTGCTAAAAAAAATCCTATTGGACCAGTAGTTCCAGAGATTACCTCCTACAAACAAAAAAACAAAGAAACAAAAAAACAAACTTTACCTCTTTATTATATTAGTGTAGACTACAGCAATTGCTGAAACAACAGAGCCTGAGACAGTGATTGAGAGTCCTTGCTCCCCTATTCTGAGCCACTTTATGGAGAGAAAGGCAAGACAGTTTATTTCTTGCCATATAATTGTCTGCACATCTTACCTCTGACACCCGCTTCACTGTATGTTTTTATTTTTTTACTAATTTGTAAGTTATGTACTAAAAAAAATAAAACCATACTGTCGTCTTTCTAAATAACATTGTTATTTTGTATTGTTATAAACCATGCCACGTAGCGCCATCTATGAAGTTACATACGAACTAAAATTTTAAATATGCATCGCTATATTACAGTTTTCCGAGCGATTAGAAATCATTGAAAACTATGGAGCAGTTTCCCACCAGAGTTAGCAACCGTCTGGTTGGAGGATCGTCCCTTTTTAAGAGAAATTTCAGAACTTTATACCCTCCCCCGCATACCTTAAAAGATGTACTTAATACTAAACTTGTTGCATTTTTTTAATGTCACATTATCTTATTACCATTAGTTTTTGGTAGAACATTAAATGGTCTGTGATTTACCTTTTGGACACTTTCTCGTGAAAGTGTCAATCGTTTAATGTATCAAAGTTTAAAATATATTATTTTTTTTAAGACTAATTCTCATTGGGGCCCAAATCTTAGTTACAAATGGTGCCACAGAAGTAAACGCTTTGATAGTTTGCTTTTACAATTTTTTTTCTCTATTAAACTATGATTTAAATACGAACAAATACAATTCTTATTATTTATATTTGGATGTCGCCAACTCAAACTTGGTGGCCATCTTGTCACTTTAGTTTGAATATTACTCAACAGATGGCACTGTGCAATTCATGCCGGTTTATTTTATGGAGTAAAAAGTTTTGTTAAGAGTTGTCGTTAGATGATTTTTATCAACCGAAAAAAAAATACAGTAGGTTTATATTGTGATTTAATCAGTAATTTTTATGCCAATTTTTATTTTTTACGTTTAAATGATAATTTTTGAATAAGGTATTGGGGAAAGCCTTCAATTCCTTGTCATGGTACGCCGCTAAATCATCTCGCCACCTCTCTCTAGGCCAGCCTCGACGGCGCTTACTCACTGCAGGAACCCACTACGTGGCGACAGTTGCCCAGCGGTCACTAATCATTCAAGCTAAAAAAATACTAAGCAATGTTACTCATGTACTATTGCAGCATTTATTTCTGAAGGTTCATTACTATAGCTTTATTATTATTAAGCCGTAAAAATATCTTATGACAGAAAAAAAATATCTGTGTCAGACTTTTATGTCTGTAAACATAAAACCTATTTTTCTTGTTTCTTTTTATTGTTAAACGGTTCGCGGTAAGTGACGATGCAGACGACGATAGAGTACCTAGAAGTAACCTATTCACTCTTGTCTTAAAGATTTCCGGGTTGCAGCCATCAGGGAATTCCACTCCTTAGTTGTACGCACAATGAAAGGTTCAAGTTCAAGCTTCCCTTTTGAGTTTCGGGACCACCTATCCCTTTCATACTTTTCCCGGTCAGACGGTGAGCTGTCCATTGCCCGACATTCGCAAACTTTAGCTTATTATGGCTGGAGATCGTCTTACGACTTCTTTGGTAACGCCTAGGGCGTGAGGATGTTAACAACAACGATCTGACTTCCGATCTTCGTTGCTAAAACAAATTTCATTCATTCATTCATTACAGCTGACAAACGTACATCGTTGGACATAGGCCTTCCTCAAGCTCGCATCCATCGGATTCTCGCAAACCTTGCCAAGTCATTGGTCCACCTTGTAGAAAGCCTTCGTCACTCTAAAGCAAAGTCTCGAAAATAGCAAAGTTACTCATAACATTATTGCAGTAGTTTTTTTTGCAGGCTCTCTGTCACTATCTACCAAACACTTTTTTTGTTTTTGGGAGGGAAAATCTTGAAATATCTTCACCCGCTCGAGTGGAGTGAGAGGGAAACTGTTTTACTGGCTTAACTGACCCTGTGTTCCTTCAGCCAACCTTTGTGTTCTGTATCTTATGAATTTAAGATGCTTGTTTATCAAGGATATAATATAAAAGAAAAAAAGAAATCGTCAGGAAAAGGACTTATAAACAAGCACGTTCATAGATATTATTTATCAATTCACAATAAAATAAAATATTGCTTTAACTACTAGTAGCAAAATTTACTAATATAGCTCTACTGAATGGAGTATATCCAAACTTCGCCGAAGCGAAGTATTACAAAAATTATCGCGTTTTACGAAAAACTCTAGTCTCTCTCAGTCTACATCTACCGAGGGAGTACAGTAGTACAGGAACAAGTGTGTCATGATGCCAAGTCGAACCAACTAAACCAAATTGCGGAAAACCTTAGCACCGCGATTCAGGAATCGGCATGAATTGCACAGAGCCGTCTGTTGAGTAATATTGGAACTAAAGTGACAGCATGGCCGCCAAGTTTGATTTGGCGCATGGCGACATCTGAATAGAAATGATAAAGTTGTTCGTACTTTAATCATAATTAAAAGTAGTTTAAAAATTAATTATGAAAGCAAAACTGTAACTATCAAAACGTTTACTTTTGTGGCAGTATTTGTAACTAAAAAGGTTTGGGCTCCAGTCTTAAACAAATATATTAACATTATACATGTCACTATAATGTCGCTTCCTTTGTTTAAGTTATATTATTGTTTTATTTTTCCCAAAAAAAATCATAAAGCCACAAACAACAGTTTTGAGCAGAAATTAATTTAAAAGCTAAACTTTAAGTGCAGTGCCATCTATTGGCAAGACATTGAACTACAGTTACATTAAGACATTGAACTAAAATACGTTCGCGTCAAGTGTACTAACATTCATTATCATACCGAGCTGGTAGAATCAGTTTATTACCAAAGACACAGATGGCGTTACAGTTTAGTTTCTGAGTGTTTTGTTAAACTTTGTATGTTAAGAGCAGCCTGCTTGGGAAGAGCATCGCCGTGTCCTCGTGGGAGTGATCGGCGGCGGCGACCTCTCGCGCCGGGTCTTGATTTAGGCCATGGTCCGCAGCGAAGAGGAATGGCAGGCGGTCGCCTCCTTCTGCGAAGCCGTAATGCTCGTAGAGGAGGAGGCCGACCGCACAAGGCAAAGGCAACAGCGCCCTCGTCGTAGCCGTCGCCGCCGCGTCCTGCCGATATCCGGCCACCGTAGACACTGGCTCGCGGACGGTGAGCAATGGGTAGCTCGCCGTCCGGTTGTCTGGTAACTGTCCAGACCGAGTCCAAGTCGTCAATGGCGCGTACCGTTCCCGCGCGCCTCAAGGAGTTGTCAGCAAACTGTAGGGGCCCTACAGGGTCGAAGCCTCCTGGAGCCGAGGGTGGTGTGGAGCTGTTACCGCGGCTTTAGGAATAAGGCAAAGAAGGTATGGGGTAGGTTTTTTAGTCAGTTAGAGTCTGACACTGGTCTCTCGCTCCGCCCAAGAGCAGTTTAGAAAAGAGCAGCCGACCCGTCGTACATTTTCATACAACCGCTCTTACGTGATTATGATGTTTTTACACATTTTTCTTCAGATATTTTGGATACACAGATATTTTGTCGATATTATCTAGGCTTCTATTGAAATCAAAACATAAATATGTGTAATCCAGTAAAGACCTGTAAAAAACACCTGCTATTTTACGTGAACTTTAACACTCCATAATGTACTCCTATATTTAAAAAAATAAAAAAGCACTTCTATAGAAGCCTTTCTAAATTATATATATTTATGTGTACATGCATAATATATTCAATATCTGTACCCGTGCGACAAGATGAAGATGGAAAGGGCTATGCTCGGAGTATCCTTGCGTGATAGAATCAGAAATGAGGATATCCGCAAGAGATCCAAGGTTGCCGACATAGCGAAAAGAATCGCCAAACTTAAGTGGCAATGGGCAGGGCACATTGCACGCAGAACGGATGGCCGCTGGGGCCGAAAGTTTCTGGAGTGGCGACCGTGTACCGGAAGACGTAGCGTTGGAAGGCCTCCCACAAGGTGGACCGATGACCTGGTCAGGGTTGCTGGAAGCCGATGGATGCAAGACAGGACCGGTCTTTGTGGCGGCGTTTGGGGGAGGCCTATGTCCAGCAGTGGACGTCTTTCGGCTGAAATGATGATGATGATGATGACTCGTGCGAAGCTGGGGCATGTCTCTAGTAGAAATTAAAAAAATGTGCCAGCCATAGTCCTTATGAGGAGTTCAATTATTATGGTCTAACTCGGACGTAGCTACAGCTTTGACAGGGGTCCTAATTGAAAAACCTAACAAGTGTGAGTCTGACTCGCGTCCGGTTCCGTACAAATTTACTTATGAAAACAGTTCAGTTCCTAAATCGAGATTTTTCAAAACTCGCAGAAAATTCAACGAGAATTATTTGAGAGTTTTTTTTTATGGTGGGCAAAAATCATCCAATGACCAATCCCGCTCTTAGGCGAAGCGGGGTAGGTTTTTTTAGTCAGTAAGAGTCTGACACTGGTCTCCCGCTCCGCCCAAGAGCGGGTTTCGTCATTGGATGATTTTCACCTACCATAAAAAAAAAACCAGCGGACCTCGAGCTAACCATTGCTCGCCGTCCGCAAGCCCGCGCCTACAGTGGCCGGAAATCAGGATCGGTATCACGGCAGTTTTTGAGGGGTATAAATAAGCGTTTTTTTGCGACATAAACGGCTGTATACATATTATATTTTCATAGCTTCAAGGTACTGCAGACCTGAGTATATGGTTAAATTCCAAGTCACTAACCTCCACGTGTTCTCGAGATAAAGGTTCTTGAAAAACAAACAGAAAAACAACAAAGTGCCAAAATTAACTTGAAAGTATTTCGTTTTTTCATTAGAGGTACTGCGGAACCCCAAAAATAGATGTCATTAAATGAAGTATATAAGAGTGTAAGTATTGCATTTAAACAAACAGAATTGCGCAGATCGATCACATGTTTGCCCGGCCGAGGTTGTTGTTGATTATTTAAATATCACTAAGAATATTAGAGGTAACTTTAAAAACCTATTTTTATCATATAAAAAACCATACGTACCTGTAACTGTTTGTTCAGTCAGATTTTTTTTATTTTATTTATTTTTTGAGGTGTTTGCCCGTCCGCGGATATTCTAACCATTAGCACTGGAAAGCTGAAATTTGGCACCAAAATGTTTATTAATCACGCTGACAAAGTGGTAAAATAAAAAGTGGGAAAAAATGTTTTATTAGGGTACCTCCCCTACACGTACAGTGGAGAGTGGTTTTTTTAAACTTAATTTGCAAATACTATCCTAAATGTACTATCTTGTTTCAAATAAAACAAATATTATTAAAATCGGTTCTCATAATTTAAAATTATCAGCGGAAACAACGCCATCACTCTATACTTCGTGCTGTTAAGTCGTAGTAAGTATAAGGGTTCTGTTACATTGTGAGAAATTGGTGACGGACGAGAAACTACAGAACTCTATTATGCGTTCCAAATAAGAACAGGAAAGTCAATAACCTCGATCTGTCAAATTTTGAGTGAAAAGTACGGTTTGCAAAAAAATCTTATTGGCGTATGAATAAAAAGTTTTTTTTTGCTTTTTATTTCTAAATTTTAATTAATTCTAGTTCATGTAAAAACGTTTGGGTTTAATATAAATTTGCCAAATATATTGTTTTAAATCATAAAGAGTTTACAAGAGAAACTATTTTCTTTCTTATTTTCATTGTTAGAAACAATTCGCCTTTTTCTTCTATTTACCACTACTCAGACACTTCACGCAGTGAAACAGAGATAAACAACATTGAAAATTTTTATTCTGATTAAACTTTTGTTATTCACGTTTCGTACGTAAATAATTTTTTTAAATATCTTTTTTTGTTCACTCTACCTAATTTCTTCGATTTGACAGTTCGACGTGACGTCACGGCATGACCATCGATCTTATTCTCAGTTGGAACGGGTTGTACGTAAATTATTTTTTTAAAGATCTTTTTTTGTTCACTCTACCTAATTTCTACGATTTGACAGTTCGACGTGACGTCACAACATTGCCATCGATCCTATTCTCATTTTGAACGGATTGTACATTGAACGTGGCCCGACATGCTCTTGGCCGATTTTTCTATGTTTAACTTTTCAAAAATTTAATTATTAGCCCAATAAACATTTTTTTTTTCTTATTTTCTAAGTTGATGGTTTTAATGTTTGCCTATCCCAGTGGGACAAAGGCATTAGAAAATATTTAAAGTGCGTGAAACAGATTATCTAACAGAACTTCATTTAATTTTATTTTAAACTAGCTTTGTCCCGCGGCTTCGCTCCCAGCAACAGATCATTCTACTCTACTCCATTTTACCCTACTCTGCCCTATTTTATCCTACTCTACCCAACTCTACCCTATTTTTTTTCATAAAAACCTTCTCCTGACAATAACAAACACAACAAAAAAAGAATCAGCGAAATCGGTTCAGCTGTTCTCGAGTTTTGCGCTTACCAACACATTTTGCGATTCATTTTTATTTAATAGATTTCGCAGCTATTTTGCAATATTTGCTCGTTGAAGTCTTTTCTTCATACTTAGATCAAAGAGATAATAATTATTTTTCTACAATTATTATTATTTAAAACTAGCTTTTACCTGCAGCTTCGCTACCGTCAACTGACTTCAACCCTGTCCTACTTTAACTATCTACGCTACAAACTCTACCTACCTTCTCTACCCTACCGTATTTTTTTTAAGACACCGAAACGTTGCAGTGTACAAGTTTAGATAAAAGAAATAAAAATACAGATTAATTAATTATACATACACAAAAATAAGGCGACTTACCAGACTTGGCCCCCAAGTGATTCACAACTTGCAACCTAAGTGACAAGTGAAAATAAGGGATAATGGAGGAAATGGGTAGTCAAGCTACCCTAACTGCAGTAACCTTCAGTCCTTGCTGAAAACTATCCAAGTTGATAAAGAGAGTTTCTAGTAATCACTAGAGTTTTAGAAGAAGGGTTTGCAGGTATTCGGAACAGAGTGCAGGGCCCTCTTACCCTCTGGGCTCTATGGGCACGTGCCCAGGAGGGCTGGGGCCCCCTAGTTCCTTCCAGATTATCAAATGATAACCGATATTTAGGTATTACCGAAAAACATTAATTTTGAAAAATCTGATGATAATGACTTAATACGACAATACCTACGCTTATTAGCTTTAGTTTGCCGCATGCGCATATCTGTATCTACCTTGTACAACATAGCTTGATCTTTTTGACAGATGAGTCAGTGATGGGAAACAAAAAATATCTATTGGTGTAAAAAATATGTTGGCTAAATATGTGGCTGTATGTTTTAAACTATGCAAAATAAATTAATTAATTTATTTTGCATAGTTTAAAACATACAGCCTATTGATGCATGAATTCATGCATCAATCAATTTTATTGCACTAGACATAAAAACATAGGGTAGATAAGAGACCATTGTTTTCAGTTTTTCTATTTAAATTTTACTTTGAAGCAATAAAAACCACTTAAGACTTTCGGAAAATGCTCGAGTCTTTAACAGGTACTTTTGTGTTGTGTGTTTATTCTTATGATTATAAACAATTATTAAAATTAGAAAATATTGTTCGTTGTTGCAAAGTTACATCAATTTCAGATTTGACATCCGTCAAAAAGATCAAACTATTAAATGCAACTATAAACAGGGTGTAAGTACTCCACTCTCGCTCAAAAACGAGGTTTTCCGATATTAGTATGTATAAGTTAATTTAAAAATTAACTAGTTGGTCGCTGATGTCCATAGAATGTGATATTCTCAATACCATAGATTTTGAAGAAGTGATTAACGATTTTGCTCATCTTAAATCTAGAAGGGTACCTTTGCAATCAACATAGAATTAATCTAAGGATTTTATGCTAAGCTATGCTATTCTTTTTATAGTAACTAAATAAAAATAAGTTTAGAACCTTGTTTATCTACTTTTCTTATCTATTATAACTAAATAGTGTTTTCTCAAGGTCATAGGGGGCCCCATGATCCTAATGTGCCCAGGGCCTCAAATAGTTTAAAGACGGCCCTGACAGAGAGTAAAGTCTCACATCATCATCATCATTTCAGCCGAAAGACGTCCACTGCTGGACATAGGCCTCCCCCAAGCGCCGCCACAAAGACCGGTCCTGTGCGTCTTGCACCCATCGGCTTCCAGCAACCCTGACCAGGTCATCGGTCCACCTTGTGGGAGGCCTTCCAACGCTACGTCTTCCGGTACGCGGTCGCCACTCCAGAACCTTTCGGCCCCAGCGGCCATCCGTTCTGCGTGCAATGTGCCCTGCCCATTGCCACTTAAGTTTGGCGATTCTTTTCGCTATGTCGGCAACCTTGGTTCTCTTGCGGATATCCTCATTTCTGATTCTATCACGCAAGGATACTCCGAGCATAGCCCTTTCCATTGCCCTTTGAGTGACCTTGAGTCTTTTTATAAGGCCCATTGTAAGCGACCACGTTTCAGAGCCATACGTCATCACTGGCAACACGCACTGATTATAGACTTTCGTCTTGAGGCATTGTGGGATATTAGACGAGAAGACACCGCGTAAGTCCACCGTAAGTCTCACATACCTCGGTTGAAAAGAGAGGATCCTCCGACCAGGCAGGTGTAATTGCCTGGCAGATTACTGCCTGATAGTTAATATCGGGCTGTCGTATATTTTCAATTAGCGTGGAGAACTTTGATTGCGGGATGCAGGATTCCCGTAGTTCTTATGGGACCTCATAGATGGCGCTCCAGACTTTTGTACTCAAGTGATTAGTTACTTGTTCCCGTAACCAGTGCGGTACCGTACCTAGTATGATTTACATGCCTATATATTTCTAAATACATACATATTATAGACTAGCTTTTGTCAGGGGCTTCGCCCGCGTACATAAAATATAGCCTATGTCACTCAGGAGTAAAGCAGCTTCCTATTGTTGCTAATTTTTTTCCAATCGGACCAGTAGTTCCAGAGATTACCTCCTACAAACAAAAAAACAAACTACCTCTTTATTATATTAGTATAGATAAATTACACCCAGACACAGAACAAATTATCGGCGTGTTCATCTCATAAACATTTCTCCTGGGCGGGAATCAAACCCACGACCTCCGGCACAGCAATCAGAGCCTCTAACCACTAGATCAACAGGCCAAGAACGTGGAATAATTGTTACTGTCAATTTGACAAATCATCAATCTTTTATTTTTAACTGACTGACTTTTCCTTTCTGGAAATGGGCAGATCACATTGCTCGCGGAACAGATAGCCATTGAGGCCGAAAGGTTCTGAATGTCGGCTGCATACCGAACGATGCAGCGTTGGAAAGTCTTCTACAAGGTGGACGGATAACCTAGTAATGGTCGCGGGAATCCGATGGATGCGAGACGCACCGTTAATCGTGGCGACATTTAGGGGAAGCCTATGTCCAAAAGTGGACGTTTCTGGGCGGAAAAGATGATGATGAATTTTCCTTTTGGGGCTTTTTAGAAGCTCGCGTTTACAACAACAAATCACGAAACTTGCAAGTCTTGAAAGCTAACATTGAAGAGAATATCGCCCAGCAAACATTTTCGTCATATAAGAAAACATTTATATGATCTTGAGTCTTATTAAAGTTATTTTACAGTATTATTTTTAACTCTTCGTCATGTACTGGTGCATTATCTGACCGAATAGTCGTATAAAGTTTTTGTCGTATTATAATGTCGTATAGACGTTATTTCGATTTTCTTATACAATCGTCATATAATAGTGTCTACGACGACATCTATAAGACTTACATATACAACTTTTCGTCGTGTAAACGTTTTCATAGTATAAACGTCATAATACTGTCAATTTCGTCATATAATTACTTTTTATACAACTGCTAAACGGATAATAATTGTTTAAACGTAGTTTTTGTAACCATTACATATAATTCGAATATTAGTATTACAAACGGCCTCTATACAACCTAAAGTATCACAAACATGACAACACGACTGCTATTTAATTAATAGTCGTTTTAAAGGTTTATAATAACCTTATAAACCACTTCCACCATTTTGAAATCGTATTTATCATATTTATTTAGGTTCAACATGGATCTAAAAAAGTGGAAAAGTGTTAAAAGAAGTGGTGGATTCAAAAGAAAAGTTAAAAACAATTATCATTCGATTCAATCACGTACTTTAATACAAAGTGATAGAGCTCAAGCTGTGAGTGAGGAAAATGGGAAGGGTTCCGTATCACATTTAAATGCAAGTTTGACCAATCAATTATAAAAAGTGGGCAATAGTGTTTCATACAACTCAAATATATATTTTGCTCCGCTTATTCATACATTTAAGAAATAGGTAATAAAAAGGCAGTAAAACTTGTTTATTTTTTTTTTAATTATTCCCAGGAACGTAATTAACATTTCAAGTAATTCAAAATGTGACACTTATTGAATATCAATATTAAGGAAAGATTTGAAATACTACTAGTTTTAGAAAAAATTAGTTTTATTTATTTATTCACTCTTTGAGCCATAAATGTAAATTAACAAAATCAAACCTTCATTTAGTTTGCCATATTGAAACATCTAATTTAGCTAGCTAGCTAGTAATAATTTCACAATAGAATATACAAAACTACTACACAACAGGTATCTTATACATATAATTATTAAAACTAAAAATAAGACTTTGGTGAATGTTTTAATCGCGTTCGAATGCGGTAAGGTGCGTTAATCGATACAAACCTATTTTAAACTTTCGATATTAGGAACTTTTATCTTCTTAACATAACATACTAAATCACAAAAATCAGTCTGAGTTCAAGAAGAAGAAGAAAGAAGTTAATAAAATCCTGATATCATGTTTTATTGTATAATTATCCACGCTCAGTGTAGGGTTCCGTAGTTTCCCATCCTTCACGCTCTTATCATTTCTATAAAGTCCATCTTTGTTAAAACTTATCAACATCCGCATAATTATAAATCATCGTGGGGTTTACCTAAAACAAAAGTTTTATTAAGATTTTACTAAATTCTAAGGCCCGGTGCTCATTATATCGGCATCGGCAAGGAAAGGAATCTTTCGGCATTTGTTATTACGATCATATAATATAATAATATATTGCACAACTATCACCCAACGCCATCTAGTCTCAAACTAAGCAGAGCTTGTGTTATGAGTACTAGACAACTGATAAACTACACACACATACATACAACACACACACACTACATACACTACACATACATACACACACGCACTGCACACACACTACATATAAGGTGCTTTTAAAATATCTGCCAGGGTTTTAATCTGGGATACTATTGTGTATATAGATTACAATAGTGAAGATAAAATATTGATAATTTGTTTTTTATTTTTTCATACAAAAAATGTTACACGTATAAATTTTGGCTCACTTATTGCATAAAACCATACCGTACACTTGATAAGCTGTTGCCGTACCGCGCCGTAAAACACCGCGCCATTCATAAACTGTTGCCATTCTTTTCAAACGCATGCCGCCTGTGCACCGGCCATTCGGTAGTCACTGCGCAGCCCCGGCCGCCCCCCCCCTCCCCCGCGCGCACTACCCCGTTCGCCGCACGCGCCAGCCGAACCGACCACCCGCTCGCCAGTCGGCCCCCGCCCGCTCGGAAGTTAGTGTCAGCGGATAGTGACGGGAATTTCGCGCGCGCTCTTATTAAAAATGCCTCGTAGACGTCGTAGGTATTCCAATCAACAATATCTTGAAATGGTTTTGTGCTATCGCGAGTGTAACTCCATGACATGTACGTAAGCGTGCTTACATGTGAGTGCAACGCAAAGGGGAACTTGTACCTACAACAGTTTTGTAGATAAGTACCTAGGTAGGGAATGTGAAAATACGGTGAAATTATTGTAAATAAGATGATTAACTTTTAAACACGCCAAGTTACTGTAATTTATCGTTATTTGATATTAATCTAAGTAAGTACCAATTGATTACGATTCTTACACTAACTTGACAGTCCAAAGCCTGTTTTAACGTGTGATGGGAAGTTTATCATCTTATTTGCGTCGGTTTTTTAGAAGAATACAGTAACTGGTAAGTAATTACACTTTTAAAACACTTCTTTGCCTGCGTATTATTGCGTATCTAGTGTATTAGATAGTGACAAGCTAGTCAGCTGATTTTATTTTCATTCATAGAACAGATAGAAAGAGATAGCAGTTGTTTCATTGAAGAAGCTACACTTTGTGAACCACGTTGTGCAGAATAGAGTCAATATTTATTTAACTACTTTATTTTTTCAAATTGTATTAACGGTTCCGGGGTACGAAATCTCTTCACTATTGTAATCTATATACACAATAGTATCCCAGATTAAAATCCTGGCAGATATTTTAAAAGCACCTTATATATCATGGAAAGTTCTACTTTATTGCCATGAAATAAATGTATAATGCTTTTTATTACCAAAAATGCTCTGCCGTGCCGATGCCGATAATGGGCGCCGGGCCTTTGTCACGTAAATCTCCTTGTTCTTAAAATATGCATTCTTTGAATTAAGTTAGCTAGGGTTTTATTATTTTCAGTATTGATCCCTAAATTAACATTCATGGCGTACATATTTACAATGAACTTGCAGTTTATAGATCGGGAAGTTATATAGCTGTCTTATAACGCTGTCACATAATAAATTATTGATAGAAATATCTGAAAACATTAAAATTTTAAAAGCGCATTAAAATTTTGTTAAAAAAGTATCTCACATTAATCAGTAAACTTGATTGCACAATGGTCTACCACTGATGAAATGAAATTTATCACCTCAAATAACAGATAAAATGCAAAATGAACTCAGCTGTCAAAAACACTGCTAAATTAATATTAATATTTTATAATAATTTGTTCAAAATGATCTTTAAATGACAATAACTCACCCATACATCATATAAAAGTCATATTGTGTGACACGAAGTCGAATACAAGCCGCAACAGCTATCATTACACGACATGTAGTCAAATCACCGACGTGTATACGACTACTATGCGACTAAATAGGTATTTATATGACTGTTACACGAAACTCTTAGCACCTTAAGTTGGATAAAATGGGCCCAAATGCCGTCGAGTAAACGTCCTTATGATATTTATACGATTATACTAAATAACATTAAGTTGCTACCAAAACGTCTACTCAACGTCTAAAATGTTTGTTGGGCGCTAATTTGGAGTCAGACGCTCTGCAAGCACCAATCGAAAAATACGTAAAACGAGCATGATAATTTATATCAATTAATGTTATTATATATAATTTTACATTTTTATATTTTTAGTGATCTGTACCCCAAAATGAAAAAAAAACGGAACCAACCAACCTACAGACCGAGAGTTGGTTGATTCGGCCTGTCAAGAGCCTTTGATCTCAAGATCGCGTGGAGTTATCGAGTTGAAAAGATCATACAGTCAGGTGAGTAGTCCTTTGAAGCCCTGAATAATCAAACTTCCAAATTAATGAAAAAAAATCATTTCACATTCCAGAAAAACAAAATTTAAGTACGGTGGATAAATTCTACCTGGAAAACTAAACTTATTTTTGGATAAATATGAAAACAGTTTTTTTTAGTTAAATCAAAAAAAAAAAAAAATTACGACCTGTTAGCTTGTACGAGCCCTCAGTGGACGAGTCCGACTCGCTTTTGCAAAGATTTTTTTCTATTCTGACAAAATGGCAACCAATTAAAATAATTACATTATTTTTGCGCCACCTGTATAACTTGCACCAATGGTTAGTTTCCGAAGAAAATGGATCCCATAATAGACATAAATCCTATAATAGAATACTGCAGTGAATCTGTGGAACTCTCTCTCACTTTCCCTTCGCAATAGTTGTTCTCTGGGTGTATTTAAGCACTTTATTTCACAATAGAATAGAATATAACTTAATTTAATAAGTAGTAGCAGTGTAAGATTGGAAAACATTAAGGAAATAACCAAATTTAAAGACGCAAACAGAGTATGCAAAACATTAAAATGGCAATGGGCAGGACACGTGTTGAGAGAGAGGAATGGAAAATGGACAAAAACAATATCGGAATGGTATCCCAGAGATGGGAAAAGGAAAAAAGGGCGACAATCAAAACGTTGGGAAGACGGGACTCGTCATTGGATGATTTTTACCTACCTAAAAAAAAAAATGACCTGAAGAGAACTGCTGGCCTAGAATGGATGAGAATTGCGAGGGATAGAGATAAATGGAAATCTTTGGAGGAGGCCTATGTCGAAGGACAAGCTGAGGAAAAAGTGTTATTAATGAAATGTAAAATTTAAAATGTTGAAAACTCAGCAATAAAGGCTTATTTTTTATTTTTTTTATTTTAGCAGTGTAGTAGTAGTAATTGACATAATAATAGTATACATTAGTATGTACTATATAATTATGTATATATACTTTATTCAGATGACTTACTTATGTAGGATATTATTGTACACTGGATCATGTGATGTCTCTCTGTTAATCAAAGGTTTGCTGGCAGAAAACTCATTATTTAGTTAAGCTCGCCTTTGTAGATCAATTAACTAAAATTGTTTTACTTTAAGTTTGTTTTTGTGTATAATAAAGAATTAAGAATTTAGAAAAATTTCGTTAGATCGTTCTCATATTTTTTTTTTGTATAAGTTATAATAATAATATATTCGACAACTATCACACAACGCCGTCCAGTCTCAAGCTAAGCAGAGCTTGGGTTATGAGTACTAGACAACTGATAAACATACTTATATATTTCTAAATATATACATAGGTATTATAGATAAATTACACCCAGACACAGAACAAATGATCGTGCTCATCACACAAACATTTGTCCTGGGTGGGAATCGAACCCACGACCTCCGGCGTAGCAGTCAGGGCCATTAACTACTAGACCAACAGGCCAGTTAAAGTAAGTTTAACTAAAGGCTAAAAGTAAAATTAAACACAAAAGTACAACGAACTCCTCAAAAGTGGCTTCAAAATGGGATTATTAATAGTACATTTTTGAGGAAGTTTCCTTATATATTTATATATAATAATTATCATTTATTACAAGTTAAAGGTAATGTATTATTAAATTCGATTCATTTATTAACGGATGAGTTGACTACTGTGTTCATTAGGTATAAATAAGTAAGCTTATTCTAAAACTAATGGTTTACAATTTTTTTTTTATGGTAAGTAAAATTCATCGAGTGAAGAATCCCGCCCTTAGGCGGAGTGGGAAACAGTGTCAGACTCTTACTGACTAAACAACCTACCCTGTTCCTACGTCGCTGTATGTACCAGGGCTAGAGCCTTCCTTTCAGACACGAACCCTTAGCCCCAGTTGGCTTCGACCCTTCTGATAACTCCTTGAAGCGCGCTGGAACAGGTCGCGCCGTCCACGACTAGGCTTGGTCCAGACGATTACCAGACGATCGGACGGCGAGCTACCGAGATGGGTCCTGTGCGTCTTGCATTCATCGGATTCCAGCAACCATGACCAGGTCATCGGTCCATCTTGTGGGAGGCCTTCCAACACTGCGTCTTATGGTACGCGGTCGCCACTCAAGAACTTTCAGCCCCCAGAGGCTATCTGTTCTGCGTGCAATGTGCCCTGCCTTGCCACTAAAGTTTGGCGATTCTATTCGCTATGTCGGCAACCTTGGTTCTCATGCGGATATTTGATCACGCAAGGATATCTAATCCGAGCATAGCCCTTTCCATTGCCCTTTGAGTGACTTTGAGTCTTCTTAAAAGGCCCATTGTAAGCGATCACGTTTCGGAGCCACACGAAGCCGCTTCTGTGGTGGCTGGAAATCGGGATCGAGATCCCGGCGGCGGTTGGCGATTCTGAGTGGTATTTGTATTTGTAACTTGATTTTTTTTATATACAGAGAAATGCGTCAATTTCGATTTGTGTCTGTTACTATTTTTAAATTAAGATTGCGAGTAAAAATCTCTAATTGTTGGTTCCTCAAGTGTGTAGTTTAAAATGGTATACATACATAACGAGTTGGATTAAGGGTTTATTTTTTTGATGGTGGGAAAAATCAATGAATGACGATTCCCGCCCTTGGGCGGAACGGGAGACAGTGTCAGACTTCTACTGATTAAACGACCCACCGTTCCTTCTTACCTTAGTTCCAGGGCCCTGGTGTTCTGCTTTCGCATCAACCCTTGGCCTCAGAAGGCTTCGAGGCTTGCATGGGCCCTTACAGTTGCTGACAACTCCTTGAGGACCGCGGGAACAGTGCGCGCCGTCGAATTGGGCTCAGTCCGGACGGTCAGTTGGAATAAGGGTAACATTAATAAAATAATTTTAGCCTTTCAAATCAAATCAATCAAAAAGGTTTTTATTTCATATAGGCCTACAAGGGCACTTATAAAACGTCAGAAGCTAGTGCACGGTTCCAAATTGGTCGTTTCCTATGGAGAAGAACAGGCAAGAAACTCCATGGTTACTCTTTTAAAAAAATGATTTCTTACAATAATTCGTTGTTACAGTACTTATATCATTATGTAAGAACAGTGTAGACTAGTCAATATTGTATTAAAAGCACAATAAAAATAATCATAATAATAAAAAATAAAAGGTGAATCGTAATAGGATTTACTAAGTCTACAGTGCTCTTACTTTACAACGTGAATTGTAAAAAAATATTGTATATAAAAAAAAAAATTAAAAAAGAATGAGAAAAAAAAATACATCAATCACTACAACAGTTACACTGCGGGGTGTTAACAAAATTAATTATAATTGAATTAAATTTTTTTTTTGGTCTTAATAATATAAATATTGCAGAAGCAATGAGTCAAGAAAAAAAAATAATAAAAAAAAAAGTGGACTTTAGGTGGACTAATGCGGTGGTGTAAACCTAAAAATCATGTAGATGTTTATAACTGTAGAACAATTTTAACAGGTTTTCCAAAAACTCGAAACATTCAGTGAAGTATGCTAATATGGCATTAGTGACAAAAAAATAAATAAAAATGAAATGAAGCTACCAAATTTTCCAGACACCTCTGTTAGTCTGATAAAGAATTATGTAAAAGCACTTTCCAAAGAGGGACCTTAAGTTTTTTTTCATACACTAAGTGAGGCAAAAATCAATGGCAGCAAATCATCGCTCCAGGCATATGAGAACTAACCAAAGATTCCGCTTTATTATTTAGTCTCAGTCCCACTAAAAAAATGCATGCTCGGTTTAATTTGTTGACATTACAAAAAAAATCCATGGCAATCACAAGTTTATATATATATTAAGTACAAGTAGGTATATGAACACGACTGTCACACAACGTCATCTAGTCCCAAGTTAAGCAGATCTTGTGTTATGGGTACTAGACAACTGATAAACATTCTTATATATTTCTAAATACATACAAAATACATAAATGATTGAGAACATCACACAAACATTTGTCCTTGGTGGGAATCGAACCCACGACCTCCGGCATAGCTGTCAGGGCCACTAACTACTAGACTAACAGGCCAATCAAAAAGTTACGAGACTTCAGTTAAACCTCTAACCATCAACGATTGAAAGAAAGAAAGAAAGAAAGATTAAAAGATAAAAAAAAAGAAGAAGAAGAAGATAGATTATTTATTGCGTCACTGCTGGTGGAATCACAGTCAAGCATATAAAAAAAAAAAAAAAACTTAAAATGTTTTCAAAAGTGTATCACATATGAAGGTGCAAATTAGCTTGGAAACCCCATTTTTTACTCTTCCATTTAAGTTTCTTTCCAGATATATGGGTATGATAAGTGATGGACATGGTAAGGGTTTTAAAAAAATAATTCAGAGTATAAAAAGCGTAGCCATCCAGACTACAGGGTCCGCACGACTGTGGTTGTGTACACAACCGCAGTCGTCCTACTACACAGTAATCCTACAGTAGTCCTACTGTAGGATCCTTCAGAGGTGCCATTAACGTTTAGTGGTGACAATAAGTGTGTTGTACTCTATGTAACCTGTGCCGGTTCTTCAGGGCGCTATGTGAGATTGTTGTGTGTATATATATATAAGTTCATTGACTACAATAATGGATATCGTATAAGTCTGAGGGTCTCTGAGTGCGGCTATTTTATGACTACATTTGTTGCCTTGGGTGTACCTGTCAAAGCAATAATTGTTGTGTTAATAATAATAAATACGTAAATAATAATAAACAAATAAATAACCTCTCGTATGCCGTAATTAGAGACACAATTAAAAAGTTATTGTGTCTCGCGTAGATCTGCGTTCGATTCGATTTCGATACGAAATGTTAAAAGAGAAAAGTCAATCGTTCTACAGAAAAAGGTTTTTTAACATAGAATAACTATTTATGTCCCTACTTCATATGATTTTAAAATACTGAACCTGACGTGCTGTAAAAAAAATACATTTCAATCAGCTTTAGGTGGAGATTATTCCGAGTCTCCACCTAAAGCTGATTGAAATGTATTTTTTACACGCTGTGAATCCAGTGAATTAAAAAATATGTATTGCAATTGAGAGCAGTGGTAGCCGAGTGGTAAAGGCCCCGACTTACAAGCTGTAGGTCACGGGTTCAAACCCAGCCAGGCACATTACTTTGTGTTATTTGTTCATCACCACTGCTCTCAAAACGGTGAAGGAAAACATCGTGAGGAAACCGGCATGTCCTAGAACCAAAAATTCGAAGACATGTGACATCCACCAATCCGCACTGGGCCCGCGTGGTGGATCATGGCCCATTCCCTCTCCTAGAGAGAGGAGGCCTGTGTCCCTGCAGTGGGAACAATAAAAAGGCTGATGATGATGATATATTGCAAAGTGATTATAGACTTCTAGCTCCAAAGCTAAGAGTTAATTTGTGTTATGGGTGCCAGGGCTCACTCAATTCTCGATACAACCAAAATCGAGCAAAAAATCGCCAACTAAATCATGTATCTTGCACCTATCTCACCGACTGTAATTTTAACTTCATTTTCATGTTATAATTTTTTGTTGTAGCGGTAATAGAAAAACACATTCTGTGTGACAGCTTCTATACATGTGCCCCCCCCCCTCATTAATATTGTGTATATTAACTGCTCCATCTCTGTTTTAATATATTTTTTTATTTTAGGTCCATTTGATGAAGTCTGTAGGTATTCATAAATTAAAAAAAAATGTGTTTAAATAAAGAAAATTCATATAAAACTCGAACATTAACATAATCAAAATACTGAATAACGTAAATAGTTTTTTAGAAACTTTAAAAGTTTTCAAAAAGCCATGTATTTCCTGGACTAAGTTTCGTGAAATGGAGAAGTAACGCTTAAAATAGGCAATTTTTTATAAAAAGTTTTTCGCGTTGCTTCTTCATAAAAAAATGCGTTAGATAAAACTACAAATTTCTAAACTTTGTTCATGTCGACGATAGATGAGTGGAAAAGAGCATCTAAAGAACGTTTCAAATGTTACATAAATGCCAAATCTGGAAGGTTTTCAAGCCAGAGTTTAATACTCAATTGTTCAAAACAGAAATAAATAAAGGCTCTATCAATCAAAGGTTTGCTGGAAGAAGAATCATTGTTGAATTAAACTCACCTTTATACTAATGTACATGAATTGGGAAATCACTGTAACTGTACTGTACTGGAAGTTTTTTGTGTACAATAAAGAACTAACAATAGTTTACTTATGGGAACCATGTCACTTGGAGCCTAAGGTTCTTGAGGAATGAATGAAGAGTAAGACGGATTTAAGTAAATCTAACCAGTCTGTGCCTATGAATTAAAATAAATTAAGTTAAAATCATCATCGGCCTTTTTAATGTTCCCACTGCAGGGACACAGGCCTTCTCTCTAAGAGAGGGGAATGGGCCGTAATCCACCACGCGGGCCCAGTGCGTGTTGGTGGATGTCACATGTCTTCGAATTTTTGGTTCTAGGACATGCTGGTTTCGTCACGATGTTTTCCTTCACCGTTTTGAGAGCAGTTAAAATAGTTGTTAGTAGTTGTTGTAGCTAGTTTTGAGAGCAGTGGTAAAGGCCCTGATTTACAAATGGTAGGTCGCAGGTTCAAATGTAGGCAGGCGCATTACCTTGTGTAATTTATTTCATCTCCACTGCTCTCAAAATGGTGATGAAAAACATCGTGAGGAAACTGGCATAGGTATCCTAAAACCAAAAATTCGAAGAGATGTGACATTCACCAACCCACACAGGGCCCGCGTGGTGGATCATATCCTATTCCCTCACCTTGAAATGCGTCACTGATTACCATCAGGTAAGATTGCGGTGAGGCACTATAATTTATAGATATAAATTAAATAAAAAATGCAGTTCTTTCAGTTCATGGTTCATTTTTGGCTTCTATAATGATTTGACATTTCGGGGACAAATTGACCCTTATCCAAATGTCGATGGCGCGTACTGTTCCCGCGAGAATCAAGTAGTCAGCAGACCGTAGGGACACTGCAGATGGGTCGAAGCCAACTGGAGCCAAAGGTTCGTGTCTGAAAAACTCTGGCCCTGGTATAAAGGCAAGGTAGGAACGGGGTTGGATTGTTTAGTCAGTAAGAGTCTGACACTGTTTCCCGGTCCGCCCAAGGGTGGGATTCGTCATTGGATGAGTTTTATCAACCATAAAAATCTTTATTCAAAATTAGATTAAAAACTTTTTTTGGACAGAAATATTGAACTTTTAGTGACATATAATTGGCGGAAACATTTATTTTAGATTGGTAATATAAATACTGGTAGGTTGATGCACTTTTTCGTATTAGTGCGATATTTCCCACTAATGCGAAAAAGTGTTACTATTAAGTGTGACTTACTTACCTAAAAGTGGTAGGGTAGGAGTCAGTTTTAGAGTACCTAACTGTATAGGATTACTAAAAAGTTACTTTCGCTCGACCCTTTTGTATCAAACTCCTGTGACCACCATTTAAAATATTTTACTTAATATCTGATATAGCATCCTTGACAATATTTTTTCTGTAATCAAATATTGTTATTGGACATATGATCAAAAAATATTTTCAAAGTTGATTACAGTGTCGATCTCATAATAGCTTGATTACACAATTAAAAAAAAATAGAAATACAAATAAAAACTTTCAGCAAAACGTCTACGCTTACGGGTCTACGAGCTTGCGGGGAGGAGGGGGGGATTAAAGGGGGCGGCGCCAAACCCAGCCCTCGAGAGTCTCGCGAATTGGCACCAGCGTGCAGCGTGGCCGAGAACGCCTCCGAAACAGTCGCGTTCCGACCTTCGTTGGAGCCGGTCGCGTGTCAGTGAGAACAAACTCGTATCGTGTGTAGTGAGTGTTTGTGTCATGTTGGAAATCGCTGGAGCCCCGTGCTAGGTCATGTCACGAAGGAAGCAGAGCAACCCCAAACCGCTGAAACGTAAGTTTACCTTACATTCTAATTTTAAACCTCAAAAAAAAGAAATTGGCGGTCATATTTTCGTTTTTTGTAAGTTTTGAAATTCGAACACATTTTGGCGGGTGTTTATTGGAATTTTTTTGTTTACGTTTTTTTTTTTATAAAAATAAGATTAGAAATTATTTGAAATTACTGATTTCGTGGTGTAACGTTTGCAAAATCGAACTTTGGCTACTATATCTTGATGGGCGAACTTTGTAAAGTTCTTGACACGCGTCTTTTTCAGTAACTACAGGAATTACTTTTTGCGTTTATATATATAATTTTTGTTTTTTATACTTATGAGTAAACTAAGATTGCGTTTAATTTAAATTTAGAGAAACACGTCATACATATGATTATCATTATTGTAATCAAGGTAATTCATAATAAATATACCCTTTAGGTTATCTGTAGGAAGGAAGGATAGCAACGAAATTAATTTATCCTGTCAATTTTTATTCATTCTGCATTAATAATAAAAAAAAAACTTCCTTAAAACAATTGTACTTATTACATTAATATGGAGGAAAGTAAGCGTGGAGTGAATTAAATTAAAGTAAAGTTTTAGTGAACTAGTAAACTTGAAATCTTAAAAATTATGTTAACATACTTAAATAAATAATAAGCATGTTTAAACTAAAAAAAGACTGAAACATTCTGAAAAACAGTCATTACTCACATTAAAAATAATTATATAAAGCAATAAAGTGACGGTTTTATCCTTATTTCCATTAAAAAAAATTGAGTAACGCATATACCTATTTTAGTTAGATAAACTTTATGAAGTGTAACTGAATCTGTTATTTTAGGTACTAACTTGATATTTTAGTCACATGAATACCTAATACATAGTTACACAAACACAAACGAATTTTGAAACCTTATTAACTTTTTTCTTACTTTAATTGGCTTACTTTTCAAGACATTTCTTCTATGATACATATTTTTATACTTACTATGATTTTAAAATATTTCAAGAATTACATGAGAATTAATTTCCCATTTATTGAGAAGACACTTATCCAACTGATAAAGAAAGATTTTACTTTTTGGAAGAACTCAAGCGTCATTCATAATATGTATTTATTTTTGAAATTGGAATGTAAAGAGACATTTTTTTTTTATCTATGTTCTTTAAAAAAATCAAACTATGCGAAGTTTCAATTAAAAATAAAACAATTACGTTATTCTCTTTATAAAAATCGAACATTTATTAAAACTTAATAAAGCTGTTACAATATTTAGTAAAAATTTCATTCATAGAATTATAAAATACAGTTTTCAATAAACAAAAAAACAAGACCCACTGACATCAAAATCGCTCATCATTAAACGTATCTCTCACCTCAAAACCCAGCAATTATAAATAATGACTAATCCTACAGTTTACCCGTAACATAATTATATTTTTTGTTCTACGCTTGAACCAAAGAGCATTATTGGAGTTCGTTAAACTGTTATCTCCAGTATTAATATTCTTTGATTGTTTACTTATCTCTGTACCGAAGATAACTTTAACTTACTACTTTAATTGCTGTGGAAATGTTCTGATAAATACTCGGTTAATATGGGTGGGGGGTTTGGAAAAGGGGTTGGAGGGGGTGTAAGTGTGAATTTGTCATTTTTGTTGCATATTCATCATTATTTCAGCCGAAAGACGTCCACTGTTGGCCATAGGCTTCTCCTAAGAATCACCATAACGACCTGTGCGTATCGGATTCTCGCGACCCTCTTCAGAGGGCCTACTTCCAGCCCTTATAGCAGTATTACTTCGATATTACTTTCAGTGGGAAAGAGACGGTGCTAGACAACGTGTCTAACGCTGTCACTTGCACACTCTGGAACAGAAATATAACAATCTTACTTTAAACGTCATGGTCTAGGTCCAGGTCATCGGTCTACCTTATGGGAAGCCTTCTAACGCTGCATCTTCCGACCGTTCCTGTACGTCTCGTCTCCATCAGATTCCTAAGACCATTACTAAGTCAGATGATCTGATGGACCGATGGTTCACCACGGCCTTCCAACACTGCGTCTTCCTGTACGTGGTCGTCACTCCAAAGCCTTTCGCACTCTGTGTTTTCTACCATCTGTCCTGTGGGTAATGTGCCCTTCCCATTGCCACTTAAGTTTGGTGACTCTTCAGGCTTTGACGATTTTATTGCCATTTTTGAAATGGCTATTTTTTTTTCTGTGTAAAAAAAGTTGTACAGATTTTTTTTTATGTAATTATGGTGATTCTTCGATCTATGGCGATTTTATTGCCATCTTTAAAATTGCAAATTTTTGTACTGGTTAGAAAATTGTACAGATTTTTTTTTATGAATATATTAGTTTATAGATTAATTAAATAACTGGTAAGAAGCGTGCTCATATTATAATCATTAGTACGTGCTAACGAGAATAAGTTATAGGTATATTAATTAATCAAATAAATATTTAAATAACTTGTTCTTTGTATAATGAAGTTATACGGTCTTTTATTTATACGATATATATAATAGTCCTATTAATTAGTTTATTTAACTACTTAAAAAACCTTTTTAGGAACTGGAAAATAGAACTCGATTTTTTATAGTTATTTTTAATAGCTATTTAAATTTAATTAAATATTTTATTAAAATGACCTTTGATAATTTGAAATGGATGCCTGAGGTTGTAATATGACGTCACAGAAGCCGACCAGGAAAGTGGTAATAAGAGGACCTTAAAACCTTTTTTACGTTTCTTGTATAACGACATAATTACAATCATGTTAACATATTAACATACTACAAAGTTAAAGTTTAAGAACATAAACGACAACTTTTGCGGCAAAACATGTTTTTAGGCGAACAGTAGGTATATATACAATTATACATTGGTCTATATATGTACATCTAAATATCCATATATATAAAAGGAGAAACTGACTGACTGACATGTCAACAGACAGCCGAAACTACTGGGACTAGAGGCGTGAAATTTTGCACAGGGCTTCCTTTTATGGAATAGGCGAATATTAAGAAAGGATTTCCCAAAATACACCCCCTAAAGGGATAAAACGGAGGTCGAAAGTTTGCAAGGAGAAACTTACTTACACGCGGGTGAAGCCGCTGGCAAAAACTAGTGATTATATAAGATAGGATTAAAATTAAAAACTTATAAAAACTTGTACAAAGTGATACGTATAGCAGATGTTACATTAATTTTGTGCTGTTTACTTATACTTTAAGTTATTTTTATAAATAGTACAGAGAGTTCTTGTCGTTGAAATATTTATGAGCTGATAACTCTAAAATGAGAGTTTGTTGGAAAGTTTTTATTTTTGTCCAAGTAATTATATCTGTAGATATGACATTATAGGAAAATATTTAGCTGCATAAGTATTTTTTTTTATGGTAGGCAAAAATCATCTAGTGACGAATCTTGCTCTTGGGCGGAGCGGGAAACAGTGTCAGACTCTTACTGACTAAACACCCTGTTCCTTATTTGCTCTTCGCACTAGGACTAAGCCTTTCTTTTAGGAAGACCTTGGGCCCCAGTGGGCTTCGACCTTTTTACAGAGTCCCTACGACTTCGACCCTGTTGCAATATTTAACTGCATATTTAGAAAATCATGGTATGTATTTTAGGTGTTAAATTATTTTATTATTTATTTATACTCCAAGTATATTAATACACAAGTGGTACACTGGCGGACTTAATGCATCAAGGCATTCTCTACCAGTCAACTTTTTGGTTAAAAAAGATAACACTGGGTTAAACGTGCATAATAAATAAATAAAAAATGTTGTAAATATAATGTAATATAATTTAAGTGACTTATAATAATAAAATACGTATGTATGCTGATATTATAAATTAATATGAAATAATTATAATTTAGAGAACTTAAAATATGTAAAATTTTTACGACGAAGACTAACTTTGAGAGGACTTGAAGTTTTTGTGTTTTATTTCTTTGTAAGATAATAGGACCAAGTACAATATTCTATTTCTATCCATTCTAATAACATAAAGGTTTAAGTAACTGTCTGTTACGCCTTTACGGTTAAACTACATAACAGATTTTGATGAAACTTAGTACCAGGGTAGCTAATATCCTGAGTTATCACAAAGGATGTAATTAAAATAGCATAATAATGTTATTATGCTATTTTGTGGGAAAGTCATGGAATGACATCTTAAGTAATAACTAGCATATTATATGTATCTGTAATAAAATGTAGAACGTAAAATGTTTGAATATAATAATTATTAATAAACAGAATGTAAAATGATTTAAGATGTTATTTATTTTCTGTTTTTTTTTATTCAAGTTGTCTAAATAATGTCTAATCAAAATTATATCATATAATTATTATTTATAGTTAATACAATGTAAATTGTAATTTAATTGTCATAGGCATGGGTATTTTTATTTTGAGATCGTTTTCTGAATGTGAAATGTATGTGATGTAGCTGTACTTAAATAAATAAATAAATGGAAGGTCACTAGCTCCTGTAATACAGGCACCTAGCTCAGGAGTCAGGGTTTCACTTAATTGTTTACATATTGCAACAATAAAATAATATTATTATTATATATATATAATTCACAATTATAATTTTAGTTTGATTATAATAAGAGTTAGAAATGACACCCTCTTATCCACTTATATAAAAATGTATAGCTAATCGTTAATCTCGCTAAAAACTCGGGAACTGCTGGACTGATTTCGCTTGATTTTGGTCTAGAAATATTCGTAATAGTACAAGGAAGGTTTAAACGGTGAGAAAAAATACAACTATAAGGTGGTACGAAGTTTGCTGGGTCAGGTAATAAAGATAAAGGTAGAGGAAGAGGTGGTAATTTGGAACCCCACTTTGTTTTTTGAGTATTTTAAGAAACTTATTTGACCAATCATCACAAAACTGTCTCTATATATTTAAAAACTTATTAGCTTTTAGATTAGAAACTAATTTATAAAATAAAATCACCTATTATAAGAAATAATTTGCTTTATTTGAAAAATGAAAAAAATGTGTTCGGAGATTTGGTGCTGGTATTATGGAACCCGGGTTGCAAATTACAAGTATGGAATTAATTTACTTGCAAAAATCACATTCATAATACTCCGCGTAGCATCTTGAGCATTCAATATGCGCCCACAACCTACATGATTGGCAGCTGAGTTCGAGACATGACTAAAACCTAGAAAAAAAGGTATTTAATATATTGCGGGCAATTTGGAACATGGTTCCATATTACCCGCACCTATCGGGTTCCAAAATTAAAACCTTATTTTGTTACTTAAACATCAAGAAAACAAACACTAGTTCAAATAAATCTTGAAACTTACCTCTAACAATGTAAACTTATGCGTTTATACTTCGTGTAACACCTAGTGTATTTACCTTTAGGTAGACTTCGAACTTCGTATGACTGTTCAAAACACGATAGAAAAATGGCGCTGTTGGCAGTAATACGTTCAATGGCATCAGTTCAACGTAATTGCATAGGTTTTCAACAGATGTCGTTGTCTATTCCGGAGATATTAAGGGGTTCCAAATTATCAGCAGGTTCCAAATTACCACCTCTTCCTCTAAATACAAAATGTGAAAAATAAATCGCAAAAGTAGAAGTAACTATTATCTACTTTCTTGAAGAAATTTAACCTAGAAAAAACAGATAGACAATCACTAAAAAGAAAAATAAACAGTACTCATTGACGTAATCCTTCGACCATTTTATAACAAGTACAAGTAGAAAGTAATGATTAATGTATAATATATGCTGATATAATATCTTCGGTGACCTGTTATCATTCGCAAATGTCAACACAGATTTGATCGTTATTTGTTATTTTTATAACTTTTGCTGACAGTTGTTGTAGAATGTAATCTTTATCACATCACTCGTCCGTAGTGTTGTAGTTTTAAGGTGACTCGATATTGGACGTGTCCGGTTTTTAGTGATGTAATGTTGGTAATCTTTAAATCAGTTTTAAGTTTTTAGTCTTGTTTGCTATATCAAGCATTTATTTACATTGATAAATTTACTCACCCTCAACTCAAATTAAAACCATTTATTTCAAATAGACCATTTACAGGCATTTCTTAATAGTTCAAATGTCGGTCAGTCAAAAAAAGTGAAGCTAATTTGCACGTTCCAAAGCACATAATATCTCTATGGAGAAGAACGTGCAAAGATACTCCACGGATGTTCTTTTAAATTTAATCTAGTTTAGTTTATACCAAAGATTATAACGATAAAATAGTATAAATAAACACTAAAAAAGTCTTGGTTACATATTTCTTCTTACTTTTATTATATGAGCACGATGTAGTGGTAGTAATGAAAAAAAAAGTACTAATTCAGTAATAAAAATTAATAACTGATATGGAAGATTTTTTTGATTCCCAAGAAGTTCTTTTTCTTTCTGTATGTACCTACGTATTATTATGTACAATTTCTTTAAATACCTACCTGTTAAGCTTTAATATTTATTAGTTTAGATGTTAAAAATAGTTATATAATTATGGATTTACTGACAAACACCAGGATTATTATACATTTGGTCTCATAGTTAAAAGTTGTTTGTTATTTAAAATTACGTGTTTAAGTATCGGTCACTAATTACTGGGTTTTTTAGGGCGGCTTGCACGTCTCAGTTAAATCTAGATTTAGTGTGATTTAAACTCGACTTAAGCTTAAATCGAACTTAACGCATTGCACGACATCGGTTTAGCGTAAAGCTAGACTTAAAGAAATGTCAAATTTAAACCGGCATGATAGGCGGTTTAAATTGCTAAATCTAGATTTTGTGACATAAACAAAAGCAAACATCAAGGATCTTATATCTTTATCCTACGGATAGTCTGGATTGATGACGAAGCAATATTGCAAACTCTTTATCAGCAAACAGCATGCTAACATGGAGTGTAGTCAAAGTCAGTTAACAAAGTCGGAAAGGTTTAACAGTTTGTAAGAGTTTGTCACACTCATGAACTCTTCTTTCCATTTTTAGGCCAATTTTTGCCAATACTTGCAAAGTTACAACGTGGGCATTATTGACCAAACTTTTTGCGACACTAAAAACTTCTGCTTAATGTCTCCCGGTCCCCGTCTTACCTTGGTACCCCATTTCTTAACCCATCTTCCTTTAAATTATGGTTTTCTCACTACTTTTAATTTTTTCGTCACTACTGCTCTCAAAATGGTGAAGGAAAAACAATCACAAATCCGCACTGGACCAGAGTGGTGGATTATGGCCCATTCCTTCTCTTAGAGAGGAGTCCTGTATCCCGGCAGTGGGAACATTAAGAAGGCTGAACGTCGTCTATGTAATTATTGTACTAATAACCTAATGAACTTCTTTAGGACAGATCTCAGAATTTTACAGCATACACCATGGCGTGAATACCATTGCGTTATTAAGTGGATATCTATCTATATTGATATATATCTATTTATAATACCTACATCAAAAACATCTCGAACTTGTTTAGAGCAAAATTGTCCCGTAATACGTAGTTAGTGTATGGTCATACTAGATGAATGAGATAAAAACCCCATTTTTTAACTTTACTCTTCAGAACTTTTTTGAGGTAGTCATAAGCTTTCCAGTCACTCCTTTATAAAATCCTTGGTTTTTTATATTTGAAACGTTCCATACCTCCAAAAAAGTTGTAAAATATCCAGCACAATTATGAAAAATGGAACGCAAATGAATGAACAAAAAGAATGAAACGTGCTAAGCTAGGTTTAGTTAAGTCGAGTAGATTTCGACACTAGCAAGACGCTACTAATACAGTTTAAGTTAAGTCGAGCTTAATGACTAATGCGACTTTAACAAAATCTAGTTTTAAGAGCAGGTCGTGCAAGCCGCCCTTAATGAAGAAGACGGAATCTCCGAATTGTTTAGTCTATGGTACATTAGAAGACATTTACCACTTACTGTACAATGTAAATATGTTTAAAAAATGAAGCAGCTCGATTAGAGTTCGTTAGGAAGCATAAATTAAACAGAAGTGACATTAGAGTATTTCAGAGTATTTTATGTAGTCCTACTTCAACTTAAATTTTGTATGCAATAGATCTATAAGAGCCTTAGTTTAGTATCTAGTGCAAGACAAATGTGTAAGTTATAATGAAGCTGTTATAGTCGAATAACAACTAAAGCCTCTAAAAACAAATATCTAAAGGCGAAAAAATTGCTGTGTACTTTCTGTATCCTAAGTTACCCAACCCACCCCCTTTGAAAAATTATTAAAAGGTTAGATAAGGTAATTTTGAAGACAAGCCCTACGTATCACCACCATAACCTTCAACCTTCAACCACTATTTTTGTAGATTTTTATTATTGTGAATGTGGGGACTATGTGTATTACTTTTCGTTTTCCTTAACTTTAACATAATGTCTGGCAGTTATGAGTACTTTTTGCGGCCTACCCAAAAGTCCTTTCTTTAGTATTGTTCGTCAAATCTTTAAGGTCCTTAGTAGTCTTGAGTTGAGCTACACGAGTACTGACAAATACTTGCACTGACTGGACAGGTCCACTCAGAACTGTGTGGTTCTTTCTTCAAAAGACTATCTCAGACTCCAATCTGCGTGGTTCTCATATGATTTGATCATTACATGTTTGTGTATGGACTTTAAAAGAGACTTGGACCCCTGAGTTTGTTTCGGTGTTTCTTCTCAGGGTAGCTAGCTAAGAAACACCGGCCTCATCTAGTAAAAAAAGACGAAAAAAAAATTGACGTGTAAAAGAGTTTGTAAACACCTACTTACAAAATAAAATCATTTATCACCACCACCTTCACCATAACCTTCAGGGTCGAAGCCTTCTGAGGCAAAGGATTGATGCGAAAGCGGAACACCGGGGCACTGGAACTAAGGCAAGAAGGAACGGTGGGTGGTTAAGTCAGTAGTAGTGTGACACTGTCTCCTGCTCCGCCCAAAGGTGGGATTTCTTTTGATGATTTTTCCCACCATAAAAAACCATAACCTTTTAAAATATAACTTTAAGAAATTATTGTTAAGGTTAGCAAAAGAAAACTGTATTTTGTTCCTTATATTAATCTTATATTTTTTCTAACATTATATTTATATTATCTACACTAATATAATAAAGATGTAAAGTTTGTTTTTTTTGTTTGTAGGGGGTAATCTCTGGAACTACTGGTCCGATTTGAAAAATTTAAGCAACAATAGAAAGCTGCTTTACTCCTGAGTGACATAGGCTATATTTTATGTACGCGGGCGAAGCTGCGGGCAAAAGCTAGTATTATATATTTTTTTTTATAACACTAACTGTATCTTTTACTTATAGTAACATGTGGAACCGTAGTGGATTGTAAATTTGCTAATAGGTTATTGTGTACTTAGAAACTACATGTAATGTACGATTGTTTGTTTCCGAAATAAAGTAAAATAAAATAAAACTCTGTCTAATGTTTGCACAAGAAATTACATCAAGGGTTTTTTTAAACAGTGTCAGACTCTTACTGACTAAACAACCCACCCCATTCCTTCTTAGCCCTCATACCGGGGTCGGACTTTCCTTCCAGAAGCCAGACCGGCTCCCAGTAGGCTTCGGGCCTGCAGTGGGGCCTCTACATTCGCTGACAACTCCTTGAGGCGCGCGGGAACAGAGAATTACATCACAGTGCTCACACACAGAAGTGCCCAAATGACTGATAATATATATAATTAGAAGTTACTATCTGTGGGAGCAAATGTCAAAGTATACTTTCAAACGATTACTTGTTCTTATCAGAGTTTTATAAAAGGTGTATTGTGATGTTTGTGATTGTGGTGATCCGGGTTTGTTTAAACAAAATAAACAGTAGTGTAATATTACATTATAATATTACAACTGGGGTAATGAGGCAATGTGGAAATGTTACACCCGGGGCCCTTGGAGCTAAGGTAAAGAAGGAACAGGAGTGGGTTTTTAGTCAGTAAAAGTCTGACACTATAACGCGGTCGGGAGATATTATTGGATGATTTTTACCCACCAAAAAAAAAAAACAAAACTTTTGGGCTTTTGATTATTTATTAAAATTAGTTCAATATTGAATAATGTGGTATACCACATGTTTATATTTTATATATAAATATACCACATAGGTATATTTTGATATAATTCGAATAAAATAGTATTTCTATTACCGATACAACAACAAATAATTAAGGTAAAAATTAAAAATGGTCTCCATAAAAGACAAGTGTTTTTTATACTCGATTTTACTATTCTATTACCCCTTATGTGCAAATCCGACTCGCACTTAGCCAACTTTTTTTCCTTCCGCCGTCCAATAGTATTTGACAGAACGACATCGTTACAGATAGCGTAGGTAAGTATCGCCTAATAATCTTGATTTTTGCATATTTATTGATGATATCAAATACATTTTTAACTTCTATATAGTCTTAGAAAGGTCTTAGGTGAATGAATTGAACTTAATAAAAACAAAACCAATTTAAATTATGGGGGCAGCCGGTAACTCAATAAAGTAGGTAAAACAGAAAATAATTCTATTTAATTATATAACTTTAATAATAAAAAACTGGGCAAGTGGGTTCCGTACAAACTCATTTATATGTATAAATAGTTCAATTCCCGGATCGACAATCGCAGATTTTGCCAAAAAAAAAAAACAATATTTGTGACGTTTTTACATTTATTCCTATATCTGTACGATAACACCTTGCTTTGCCGGGATTCTGAACCTGATTTCCGGCCACCGTAGGCGGGCTTGCGGATGGCGAGCTCGCTGTTTCTCGGGTTCCTCCAGTAACCGTTCGGACTGAACCAAGTCGTCAACGGCGCGCACTGTTTCCTCGCGCCTCTAGGAGGTGTCGGCAAACTGTAGGGGTCCAGCAGGGTCGAATCCTTCTGGGGCCCAGGGTTGATGCGAAAGCAGATCACCTGGGCCCTGGAACTAAGGCAGAAAGGAACGATGGGTCGCTTAGTCCAAGGGTGGGATTCGTATTTCTATGATTTTTCCTACTAAAAAGGGTCAACGGAAAGTAAATTTTGATTCCTTTGAGAGTGCCGAAATATAAGTTTATTTCGGCATAAACGACTGTGTTTTCTTAATCCGGTACCTTAGAAGTTCGTTTTTTTTTTAATTTAAAGGGATCGCAGATTTGAGCTATTTGCTCAAATTGCATTGTTTTAATCAATTTGATATATGTATCTACGTATTCCATTCATATACAATATAAGGGTTTCGTTTTTTCCTTTTAAGATACGGAACCCTAAAAATAACAAAATAATAAATAGGTAGATAATTTATAAATCGATTTTGTTTTTATTAAATTCAATTCATTCACCGAGGGCTATAAAAGCTAAAATTGTTTTTGTAATCGTCAATAAATATGCAAAAATCAAGATTATTGGGCGAAACCTACCTACCCTATCTGTAATTTATGTTATATAAGAATTAAGAAGTCAAATTTTATTTAAATATCATCTATAAAAATATACAAATCAAGATGCCGAATAGGTGAATACCAACTTAAAGTAATTTATGATATAGCTATCAATAAAACTGTCTTATGAAATATTAAACGGTTTTCATAAGGTCCACCTACTAATATTATGTATTATATCATTACTTACATAGTATAAAACAAAGTTGCTTATCCCTATGTATGCTTAGATCTTTAAAAGTACGCAACGGATTTTGATGCGGATTTTTTTAATAGATAGAGTAATTCAAGAGGAAGGTTTATATGTATAATACATGATTAATATATTTAATATCAGCATTGCACCCGATCGAAGGGGCGGGTCGCTAGTATAATATATAAAAAGTATAATTTTATTTAATGCACATAAAAACACAGAGGCAGATTTGGATGACGGATGAATTTGACATATCGTTAAGCGGGGACTACAATGTTCCGACGCGACGCGACGATTGTACGTAGTTGCGTGGCGCCGCCTGGCGTAGTGTGTAAAAAATGTGGTGCTAGCAAACCTTTAGGTCCACCTAAAGGTCTGTCGTAGGGACTCTGCAAACGGGTCGAAGCCTACTGGGGCTCAGGGTCGCTTTCTGAAAGGAAGGCTTGGCCCCAGTGCGAAGGGTATAGAAGGAACGGGGTAAGGTGTTGTAGGTTAAAATGTACAAATATTAGCATTCGCGCAGTCCATCCAAAGGTTGTCTGTAAGAGATTGCCCTGTGCGATAAGACCGCCCACTGTACCCTTATTTTCAATAATGTTTATCCTATATTTTTTTAGTTAATGTGGTGCACAATAAAGAATAAATAAATAAATTAATATTAGCCTATAAAAATGTTCCTGAAAGTTCACCAGTGGTGAACGGCTTCAAGAAAGATTTACAGGACATTATTATTATTATTTTATTGATTATACGTTCGCACTTGACCGCTATCTCACCTGATGGAAAGCGACGATGCGATCGACGATGGAGCGCGCTTACCTAGAAGTAACCTATTCACTCATGACTTAAAGATTCCCGGATTTTAGTCATCAGGAAACACATACCGGCTAGGAATTCCGCTCCTTGGCTATACGCATATTAAACTGATAATACTTCTTGATCATTGAATGACATAAGCAAATGCATTTTCTATTAAATCGCGGGCAACGCAGCTAGCAGAGGCTAGTTTACACATATCTCTTAACCATTTCGCCAACACTCTCAAGTCTCAACACACATATTCAGCATACCATCTAAAAATACACATCTCTAAAAATAACCGGCCGTCAATACCTAGACCTAGCTGGATGAGTGGCCCAAACCTTATCAGAGCCATTACACTGGAGTGGCACGATGGCAAACCACTTGACGATATCGTAGTGTACACTATCTGTATTACACATACCAATTACATCTTGTTATCTGCCCAGCACCCTGGTATGTGGGATTGAAACATGAATACGTGAAGCACTTTAGCAAAACTGTTTATTTGTGATGGCGTTATAGTTTGTAAATTGTTGGGTGATTTTGTAAGTGTTTGTGGTATGATACAAGTAAGCCTGCATTTTTGTCTGTTTTTTTTTTTAGCAGTGGTGGTCTTAGTTCCAGTTGTACGTTGTGAGTTCAGATCTAGGTAAGAGTGTCATTTTGTTTAACTTGTTGTATCTTTTTATTATTGTCTCTCATAAATCTATAAGTGGTTCCTTGCTGGAATCGCTGTGTCCAGCTTCAACTTAGGGGTCTTTAAGTCAAGAGCGAATAGGCTACTTATAGGCAAGTGTGCTCCATTGTCGGCCGCATCATCGCTTACCATCAGCGTTTATCTAACGATATAGGTCAAACGCGAGTCTATCAATAATAATAAAAAAACCACTTCTGAGACTCAGCCTATAAATCTTGCTTATAAAACTAATTTTACTATGCTTACCCGTTTTTTAACAGCTCCTGATAGTAAGCAATGATGCACGCCTGACCAGAAGTAACCTATCACTCTTCTCAAAGACTTAAAGGTTATCCGGAAATATAGCTTCTGGCAGGGAACTCCACTCCATGTACACACTATAAATTTTCCATTTCACGCTTCCGAATTCGACTTTAATTTGATTTCGACATACCGCTTCCGTTGCATCCCTACATCTAACTTAATCGAAGACACGAGCACAAAACTAGCTTCTCACATTATGGGAACCGCGCAACACAATTACAATCCAATACACCATTTACTTGCACAAACCCCATTATCCCAACATCTTACTGAAAAAAAAAAACAATAAACCAGGAACACCGCCGGCGCTGCGTTATTCTGTCACAAGTTTGTACCCCGGCTTTACCGTCATTTGCGTATAAGTCCGATCGGTTGACGCACAATACGCCTTTGGTCATGCCGCGCGGCATAATTCCAGTCGACGGCTAATACCCCCGTATGTTAACAAACAATCGTACGTACATGTTAACATATGAATGTATATGTTAACTTATGATTTCCGCGGGGATCTTGAAACGGATCGTTTGTAATAGTGAAATATTGGGCGATGTTTCGAGTTTGTATGCGTTTATATTTTTCTTGGGAATTGGACGATGTAATATTTTGATGTTAATGTATATTATTTAAAAGACTAGCTGCTGCCCGCGACGTTGTCTGCGTAAAGGCTTATACCTAAGATGGCAGTGTCGCTATAACATTATAAGTAAACAGCATTTAAAATAGCATTGTATCAGCCTTATAAAGTTCCCGCTGCTGGGACACAGACCTTTCTAGGAGAGGGAATGGGCCATAATCCACCACGCGGGCCCAGCGTGGATTGGTGGATGACACATGTCTTCGAATTTTTGGTTAAGACATTCACAGTCACAGTTTCCCCGTGATATTTTCCTTCACCGTTGAGCAGTGATTATGAAATAAATTACACGAAGTAATGCGCCTGGCTGGGTTTGAACCCGACCTAAAACTTGTAAGTCGGAGCCTTTACTACTTCGCCACCACTGATTCGGAGCCTTTACCACTCCACCACCACACTACGATGGTAGTTATGTTGCCAGGAGCCAAAATGTAAAGAGAGTCAGGAATGGTGACTCGGGAGCAAGTCACATACAGTTGCCCGCGTAAGAGACAACTCGTCTTGAAGTTGACACCCGCTGCACTAAGTGTCTGTCCCTGCGACTTATTGATGGTCATCGTGATGCAAACACTCACGGGGAACTGGAACGGCAAGTTATGAGGTACAAATACTGCCTCGCCTACGCCACAACCCGTAAGAATTTTTGCCTCAATGGTGTGTCTGTGCAGTGAGATGACTTTAAGACGGGTCTCGTTACACCACTTTGGAGGAGATAGGTTCCAAAGATGTATAATCGGGACTCCGACTTTCAGCTTGATGGTATGCGCTGGAAGTCCACTTGTTGGCTGGGAGTTCAAAAATTCCACGGGATAATGTGTGGCGTCATCTTGCTCGACGACAGTGTTTATCGAGCTACTGCATTTCCCTCGAATTCCGAAAGAATGTATTCGTTAATTGCTGCAGCCTGATCATATTTGGACGTCAAAAGGGCCCGCTCACAGACCCAAGAATTCTGCTGGTGCGGTAAACGACTGATGTCCCCGTACACACAGCGAATGAATTCTCTAAACTGGCTAACGCTCTATCGAGAGACTCTGGAAGCACCTTCTGTCCACGGCTTTGACTTGCAGCGGACTTTGGCAGAGGCCATGATCCGGAGCAAAGAAGAGCGGCAGGCGGCCGCTTCCTTCAGAGCTTCAGAGCGGGGCCCTGGAACTAAGGGAAGAAGGAACGGTGGGTTGTGGCTGCTGAGCCGAGCTCTCATATTATCACAAACTCGTGACTACAACGAAGATTGTTTCAACATAGCAAACGGGAAGCGTTTGCCCGAAATCGCCACTGAACAAACTGTGACACCAGCTATCAAATGTTCGTTCCCGCGGATGACCTGCAGGGTTCTGTCCTCGGCCTCAACTGCCTTCCTATTGGCCATCGTACGCTCATCCCATACGATCAGAGAGCAATGCTTAAGCACGTGTCCCTTATCGCTGTTACGTGACACACCGGGCGTTCAAACAGGCGTTTTGGCGCTCTCTAAATCGATGGGAATTTGAACATGGCATGTGCTGTCTTGCCACTCTGAAGCAGTGTGGCAGCGATTCCCGACGACGCTACAGCAATAGCAACATTGCCTTGCCTCCTGACCTCTGCAAGTATGCCATGTTTTTCCTGTTCAAACAGGAGCAACCCAAGAAAAACATTTTACCCTGGTGGAAAACCAGGCTTTCAAGGACGGTGTCATAAATTTTTTTTTGCTCTGAAGAGAACCCTGTCTCAGCGTTATATAATTTCGATTTCCATAGTCTTGATGCGGTGATAATTGGGGATCAGCACACGATCATCAGTTACATCGATTTCGTCTCCAGTAGCACGCCTCAAAGCTCGCAGAAAATCTTCAGACAGATGATGGCAATATTTCAATCATCATTTCATCATCATTTTGTAATACTTAACACCCTATTTTTTTTTCTTATTCTTTATTTTACACAAAAACATGTAATAGTACACAGTAATTTTTAATAGTCTTGCTCAACACTGTTCAAGATTTTGAGGGTTTTTGGAACTTGAATTTTTCAAAACGAACTATACCCTGAATAACTTACTAATAACCTTGCCAACATGATCAAATTTAAATTATTAATTTACAAAAATTTTTAACATGTAATTTGATTTGATTTTTATGAAATCAAATAGATGGCGCTGTTATAAAATTTTCTTTATACTACTACATTCATTAAACTATGTTTCTCTGCCCAAGTTACTATAATGGCGTAGTTTTTATAGTGTAAAGCCAGATAATAGCATGGCTTACTCAAAAAAACGTCGTTAGATTATACACTGTCACAGAATGCTTAAGAAAAATAAATATTCACAACTCCTCCCCCGTAGGTGATAGCGTGATAATATGTTGGCCCATCCTTTATTCATGCAAAATTTGAAGATATTCCATGTAGTATGTTTATATATATGTATGTATATTCAAGTAAGTTTTTGAGTTTAGTCTGAACATACCTACATACAGACAAACAGACGAAAATTCTAAAAACTATATTTTTGGCTTTGATATCGATTGTTAATGAACAGTTTTGACTTTCCTATGATTTTATTATAATTACCTATATGTATATATTTTTCGTAAAACTCTTTAGTTAAGTCCAAGTCCCAAGAGGACACAAATTTCCGTACAACTGTTGTCGTTTAAGTGTGTCTGTAATTACAGTAGTCGAAAGGTAAAAATAATATTATTTTGTTAATGTAATGGTGTGTTTTCGTTTGTACTAATTTGAGTCAGTAGATGTCGTTGTACGTATATACATAACATTGAAACGTCATTTAAGATTAGGTTGCGTTGCAAAATAACTCCGTTAGACCGTTGGAATAAGAATATGATATTTCATTCATGGAAAACGCCGTTTCACCATTAAAGAGATGAAATATTTTTTAAGATTATGCCCAAAAAGAATTATACGATGCAACTTTTATGAAGAAAATTCACATTACATCTATAAATTTTAAGAATAACTAACTGCTAACCTTGCCAACATGATCAAATTTAAATTATTAATTTCGAAAAAGTGTTAACATGTTACTTGATTTAATTTTTGTGTAATCTCATAGATGGCGCTGTTTTAAAATTGTCTTTTTACTACTAATATTCATTATACTATGTTTTCTTGCCCATATTACGTTGTTTTGAAAAACGAATAATGGGAATCTTTATAATTTACCTAAATATGTTTACGTGCCTAGTTTCAAGTTAATTAGCCCAAGGAATAAGATTCTCCCATACAAACTTTAACATCCCCTAAATCTTGCACTGGGGGTACTACTGAAAAAATAAATATGTCATCCTTGATAACTAATTAAGGATAATGTTTGTGCTAAGTTTTGAGTTGATCGGCCCACGGAAAAAAAAGTTACACCCTTGAATCCATTGCACCATTTAAATTCAGTATTGCTTACCTCCCATAACTTACGGCGTGATAATATATAGCCTAAAGCCTTCCTTGGTTTACAAGGAATATTTTTGTTGAATTTCAACTCAATCTATCAAGTAGTTTTGGCGCCAACCCGTACCATAGGCACAGACAAACAGACAAACAGACAAAAATTCTAAAAAGTCACTTTTTGTCATCAGTTACATTTTTCTAACAAAAGCCACTTATTTTTCCCAGAAAATTCTCAATGTACAGTTTTTCTTTCGTTACTGTTTTATTATATGTATAGAAGAAACTGACTGATTGACATGTTAACGCACAGCTGAAACTACTGGGGGTAGACGCGTGAAATTTTGTACTAGGTTTTCTTTTATGATGTAGGCGAGCAGTAAGAAGGGGTTTCAGGAAATTCTGCTTTAAGAGGGGGTGAAAAAGGATGAATTATAAAAGAAGGATGTTAACGCTAGCTTTTGTAAGCAGCTTCGCCGGGTAAAAGTTAGTTTTTCTATATACAAACTTTTGGACCTAGTTCTATTTCCTTGGAGAGTGAATTTTAGAAGATCGTTTCTTAGAAACCTTTCCACGCTCCTACTCTCGCGTGCTTTAAGGAGTTGTTTGCAGTTGCAAACAACTCCTTAAAGCACGGGGACCCAACAGGGTCGCAGTCTTCTGGGGCCAAGGGTTGATGCAAAAGCGGAAAACCGGGGCCCTAGAACTAGGGCAAGAATAAAGGGTGGGTCGTTTGGTCGACAGAAGTCTGACACTGTCACCCGCTCCACTTAAGGGTGGGATTCTTCATTCCATGATTTTTCCCACCATAAGAAAGTATACAGTTTCGGCTGTGTGTTGATATGTCAGTCAGTCAGTTTCTCCTTTTATATTATAAATGGGTGAATACGAACGAAGTCGCTGACATAATACCAGTTTCCTATAAGGTCAATAAGGTCATGGGTTGTTTACTAGTTAGAGATGTGACGTGTTAGTTACAGGTGACTGGAAAAAAACAAGGAATATAGGTACTCGATTCTTAGAAAAGGCCGTCATAGGTAGTGTATTGCTGATTTCTTAAAATATTATAAAGTTAATTAACTAGCCACCTAGCTTTTGTTTTTGTTAGCTTTTGTTTGTATTATATGTATTTTATTAGTTATGTATTGTATATATAATATACTAGCTTTTGTCAGCGGCTTCGCCCGCATACATAAAATATAGCCTATGTCACTCAGGAGTAAAGAAGCTTTCTATTGTTGCTAAATTTTTTCCAATCGGACCAGTAGTTCCAGAGATTACCTCCTACAAACAAAAAAACATAAAAACAAAGAAACAAAAAAACAAACTTTACCTCTTTATTATATTAGTGTAGATTATATAATACCGCCCATTGTGACACCCTCGACCCTATTAATTTTAAGTTCCTATTGTTATTTTTATTTTTGGTGTACAATAAAGAATGTATCTATCTTTGTTCGGATTATTTCTTAATAGTTTATGTAAAGTTTGCACAAAATCGGTCGAGCGGTTCTTCATTTATCACATTTTTCTGTTCCCAGGAGCGAAGCCGCGGGTATCTTTAATATATAAGTATGTTTATCAGTTGTCTAGTACTCATAACACAAGCTCTGCTTAGCTTGAGACTAGACGGCGTTGTGTGATGGTCGTCGAATATTTTAAAAAAAACGCTAGTAAATAAATAAATATTGTAAGCCTTATCATTTGTATTGTTACCTTTTAGAATATTTTTAAACTGGATAACTCATGTGGTCAATTGAGTTACGATGATGGTTTTTTTCCAATGCATTCTTCCCCTTCTTTCAATTGGAGGTGGAATACTACAGTAAGATAAAGATTCAAAGAATACAGTTTTTTTTTATTTCTACGTACATTTACTAGATAAACTACGAAGAACAAACCTGACTCAAACTGTTTGAAGTGCGTCACGCATGTCGCAGTGATTGCGATCCAGGTCATAATTGTTTTTAGAGCGGCTACCGGTTCGATTCTCGAATTGTGAAGCCCCACATGACGCATTATATAGCTTGTCATGTGATTGTAAGGCTTGTGGACGTTGAGCAACGGGTAGCTCGCCGTCCGGCCGTCCGGTAATCGACCGGACCGAGCCCAGTTGTCAATAGCGCGTAGTGATCTAGGGGCGGGGAGGGAGTTGCCTAGCAGGCCCGATACCCGTTAGGATCACGGGTATTTTCTGAAAAGAAAACCTAGAAGTTCACGACCACACAGGGCAACTGAAGGACTCATGTGAGGTTTTAGTCAGTAGTGTGTCTTTCTCATGGAGGCATTAAGTCCGCCTATTTACTACTACTGTACATGAAGTTTATATAAATCTATAGGTATGTATTATATATGAAAGCGAAATACCACTGATTAATCACAAAATCTCAAAAACTGTAATTTCTATAAACTTAAAATTTGGCAGGTCCTTATAGGCTGAGGACATCCGCTAAGAACTGATTTTACGAAACTCCATCCTTAACCGACTTTCACGTGAACGAAGCTGCTGGTAGAAGCTAATAAATAAATGACTGAGACGCCCGTCCCGATCCTCCCGGAGCGGGAAAACCCAATGGATGGTTTAGCTCTTTAACCTTTCAACATTGGTAATTACAGACACAATTAAAGAACAATAGGTCTCTCGGGGCTCAAAGGTTTAAAAAAAATTAGAGTCCTTGTTGTTTCTAGAACGGCTACCGGTTCGATTCTCAGCTTGTGAAGTCCCAACTATGACGCATTACAGAGTCTATCGTGTGACTAAAACGGTAAGCACAATAAGTAAATAATAAACTAAGTTTTCCTTGACAGGATTTTGTTTTTGAGAACGAGAAAAATAAGTGTGTCATAACGAGCAAATTGTTGAGGAAAAGTGTTTGTTGACGGTGAGAAAAGTATGAATATAAAATAACTAGCTTTGGTCTAAGGTATGGTCAGTGGCTTCACTCGGATTTAAGAAGAAAATTGTACCAGATTACATGACAGTTAATGGTGGAAAAAATATTCTAATGACGAATCCCGCCCTTGGATATAGTGGCAAACAGTGTCAGACTATTACCTCTCTCCTGGACACGTATTGCTATGGCCAACCTGGAAAACTCTAAACAAACTTCGCACCCAGGGGTGCAGCAAAGACAATCTCCACAGATGGGGATTGTCGGACGGTTCTGATCTTCAGTGTTTGTGCGGCGTCTCTCCGCAGACCATGTCCCATCTTCTATCCTGCGCTACGTGCCCTATTACCTGGCGGTCCCAACAGGCTTCGGCCCTGCAGTTGGGCCTCTCCGTTTGCTGACAACTCTTTGAGGCGCGCGAAACAGACCGCGCCGTCGACGACCTGGCTTGGAACTTATTTGTGCGCTTACATGGTGTTGACGTCTAGCTAATGTCAATTTTGACAGTTATCCAGACCTGATGCCTCAGTGCTGCTACCCAAAACGCCATTTTAAAACACCCTTTTTTTAAATATCAATTAAAAACACTTAAACAAATGCGTAATATTTTATCAATGACCAGCTATTGCTGGTATATTGGTAGAACACATCTGATAACACTGATAACGTTATCGGCGTGTTACGCGATACTCAAGTGTTCTAAAAATTATTGCAACTATCGATACTTTATCTTGGTTTCTTAATTGAGTGACATCACTACGGTTCATGGGCGTTTCGAGAGGTACGACTGCATGCACTTGGCTCATCGATTTTTATTGATTCCACTGTTTGGTATAATATAACAAATGAATAGAAAATTTTGAGAAAGAAACACAGAAAATATGTATATTTGGCACATAGTATGTACATGTTGAGAGCAGGTGATGCCCGAATGGTAAAGGCCCAACTTACGAGTTCAAACCCAGTCAGGCGCATTACTAGTGCAATTTATTTCATCACTATTGCTCTCAAAATGGTGAAGGAAAACATTGTGAAGAAACCGGCATTTCCTAGAACCAGAATAATTTGAAGACATGTGTCATCAACAAATAATGTAGATTATGGTCCATTCCCTCTCCTAGAGAGGAGACCTGTGTCCCAGCAGTGGGAACATTAATAAGGCTGATGATGATGACGTACAAAGTAGAAACAAGTAGGTATCATCAATTTAGCCGAAGGACGTCCACTGTTGGACATAGGCCTCCCCTAAGTGTCGCCACATTGAATGGTCTTGTGCATCTCGCAGCCACCGCATATTATTTTGAGATTACCAAGATAGTTTAATTTTGTAGATAAATTGTGTTCCATTGAATTGTCACAAGATGGCGCGATATCCAATTTTATACAAACTGAAGTTTGATTTTAATGTTATCGTTCATAATAAATCTCTATAAAATTTCACTGATAATAGGGAAATCCCATTTTTGTCAAAAAGATGATACCATCTTTTAAATAAAATTAATTACAGTAGCCAAAATGGCGTATCAGGTGTCAATATCTCATAATATAAAATATAATAATTATGAGATTGTCTACATTATGGTAATATGATCTATGGTCATAATCTTCGGTTTTGTATGTAAATATATTCAAAACTACCGTCATTGATATTAAATATGGTATTAAAGTAAAATATTGTCATAATTTAGATTATTTAAATATTTATTTGAATTATGTTTAATTATGTGTTATTTTCTATTAATCATTTTTTTGTATAAATTAAGATTAGAATTTATTAATTTTTCGCTCATATTTTTCAATAAATTTGACATTTTTTATTTAAATAGTATCTATGAGGAGATTTAAAATTAGGTAAACATATTTTTTTTTAGTATTATTTGGAACTAATTTAAGTGTATTTGAATAATAAGCCTCCAGTTCATATATGAGAAAATTTATGAATAAAGCAAACCTAGTCCAGTGCCTCAGATGATAAAGTTACGCTACAGGGCTTTCTAATACAATGTAACCTTTAAACAAAATTTAAGTAGTTATTTTATTCTAGGTACTGGTATCTAAAAGAAGACATTTATTCAGATTAATTGCCTACATTGGTGCGGACAAATTATTTACTTTGCGTTTTGGGAGCACATTCATTCTGCGTACAGCTAAGGAATGAAATTCTCTCCCACAGTCTGAGTTTCCTGATAGCTACAACCAGGTCTATAAGTCAAGTGTGAATAGGTTACTTCTAGACAAGCGTGCTCCATCGTCGGCCACATCATCGCTTTCCATGAAGTGAGATAGTGGTCAAACTTTAGCATATTCATAAAAATAATAGTATAGCATATCATAGCAATAGCCTTATAATGTTCCTACTGCTGGGACTCAGGCCTCTTCTCAAAGAGAAGGAATGGGCCGTAATCCACCACGCAGGCCCAGAGCGGTTGGATGAATGTCACATGTCTTTGATTTTTTGGTTCTAGAACATGCCAGTTTCCTCACGATGTTTTCCTTAAGAGTTTTGAGAGCAGTGGTGATGAAATAAATAACACAAAGTAATGCGCCTGGCTGGATTTGAACCCACGACCTATTCGTAACTCCGGGCTTTTACAACTCGGCCACCACTACTTCATAACAATAATAAAGTTCTAAAACTTAGCTAAGTAAGAAGAAGTATTTTAACACTAAACACGTCCAGTAACAAATTGTCTCTAAACCCGTAATCGCTGGGGTCTTTATGTCCATATGTTAGCGGTTAGGGTGTCAACCCCCCGTGATTTTTCTCGCACCCTCGGTTCCCATGGAGCGCGCGTGGCTCTTTTTGACTTTTGGGGGTTGATGGCTATTATAAACGGATGGGTATAAGTGACCGTGGAGGGTTATATTTCAATTAGGGTTGCTTTTTGAGTAAAAGATGTTTTTTTATTGTGAGGAAGCTTTGATTTTGGTTGCCGCTTCTGCGGTTTTATAATATACTAGCTTTTTCCAGCGGCTTCGTCCGCGTACATAAAATATAGCCTATGTCACTCAGGAGTAAAGTAGCTTTCTATTGTTGCTAAAATTTTTCCAATCGGACCAGTAGTTCCAGAGATTACCTCCTACAAACAAAAAAATAAAAAAAACAAACTTTCACTCTTCATTATATTAAGTGTAGATGTAGATTGTCTGGCTAAGGGTATTTGTGTTCTCAAAGACTTTAATTTTAAAAGTCTAAAAGGGCTACTCTCTAAAAAAGAGCTACCCTGCGCATACGTGTGTAATTTAAACCCTGCGTTCAAATTTGAGGTTGGAGTTAACTGTAATGACGTCACAGGTTAGATACCACACAGTCGCATTTTTGAACGCAAACGTCAAGTTCAATTGTCAATAACTTACTTCAACCTATCCTGCTCGAAGTTGGAGTCACTTGGGTTAACTCTAGCTACTCGAGTCGATAAAAGAACGACTCTGTTACAACTCTACTCTGGTCATTTTTTAATCCATCCAAGCGGAATCGGGTGCGTCGCTCTTCATTCATTTAAGTATAAACTAGATTTGTAGAGTTACACTTGATCCACGCTACGCGATGTTGCAGTGATGCAATCGTTGATGTGATGCGCACAAGTTTATTAAAAGTTTTACGTAAATAAATAAATAATGTACGTCTAGCTTAATCGAGGTAATTGCATTACATAACAGTGACGTTTATAATCCAGAGTGCCAACTTGTAATGTGGTGTGTATTTTTTCTATATTGTTTCTCTAATACGGTTCGACATACCATCATATATATATATGTGACAACCTATCATTTTTCATTCCAAAATATTTTAAATTCAAACTACAAATAGTCTGCGAACGTCTTACAAGCCAGTGCGCTAACCCGTGAGGCATGTGATCTCTTTATAGACTATAAAGAGATCACATGCCTCACGAGTTAGCACACTGGCTTGAATATAGAAAAAATATAAAGTTAAATTGGGTATTAATTACTGTTCCCACGACCCTGGAACTGGGGCGCCTCTCGAGAGGACTCGAGGCGTCTCAGTACCTAACATTTTCCGACTGGGCTCTATCCTGTATTTCTTTTAAATTTTAATTTCATTTTAATTAACAATCGTTAATCGTTTGATGCTTAAAAAATACGTGGGTACTTTTTCGAATTAACTGCCAAAATAAAAAAAAAATCTTAACTAATTAAAACTAAAATAATTAGATTGTGAAGCAATTTGCCATAATCTATAGGATCAAAGTACTTGTCAATACAAATCAAAGGAGGTCAAATTCAAAGGGTTTGTGTGGTTTTATTGCCAAGGTTGGCATTCCATCTCATTAGATCACCTCCATGTCATCATAATACTACATTGTCACCCGATTTACACATGCATGCATAATTTCAGCTCAATCGGTAATCGGGTAACAGATAAAATTTAATTTACAAGATTGGATCACAAACATCGGTCAGGTAAAACTAATATACCTAAAGCTTGTAAAAAAAGGAAACAGAAAAAATAGGTACATAGGTGATGCCTTTTTATATTAATTATTAGTCATGTGTTTGTAATGTATATCAAATTTTATACAAGTAAGTGCGTCACTCTAAGAGGTAGGTACCTACGGCGGCCATTTTGTTTCAAACATTGACGTTTGATATCCCGATAAAGCCAGGAATTAACCTCAACATACCTTCGAGTCTCGTATAATCTCATAAGGAAAACGCCACAAGTTCCAATGCCAATAAAGTTATTTTTCATAACATTACTAATAATTGACTATTCTAATCGTAATTTACTGAAATAGTTACCTCGTATTTCCCCATTTGCAAAGTTTAAAGGAACTCGAGCTGTTAATCTTTTACCCCATCCTTGTCCAAAGATATTTAGATTATGTAATATATGCAGTATTATTGTATTTAAAAAAATATTTAATATACCTAATAATATTGTACACTCAGTTTTTATGTTTGTATATCCTGTCCATATTGAGGTATACAATAAAGCTAAATTATATTCTTATTTATTTATTCATTATTTATTAATAAAATAATAAATAAATAAATAAGAATATAATTTAATATTCGACAACTATCACACAACGCCATCTAGTCTCAAGCTAAGCAGAGCTTGTGTTATGAGTACTAGACAACTGATGATAAATACAGCTTATATATTTCTAAATATATACATAAATCTTTACATAGTATAAAACAAAGTTGCTTATCGCTGCCTCTATGTATGCTTATATCTTTAAAAGTACGCCACGGATTTTGATGCGGTTTTTTTAAAATATAGAGTGATTCAAGAGGAAGGTTTATGTGTATAATACATGTATAATTAAATCATTTACTTATTTATAGGACGTGCTGCTCAGTGAGTACCATCATCTTTGATAGTCCTGTTGGTCTAGTGGTTATAATAGTGGCCCTGACTGCTAAGCCAGAAGTCATGGGTTTGACTCTCACCCAGGAAAAATATTTGTGTGATAAGCACGATCATTTCGTCTGTGTCTCAGTGTAATTTAGGTATCTATAACATGTACTGTGTATGTAGTAATGAGTTGTCTATAGTTCATTTTTTAAGTTTAGACTACGATTTGACAACTCAGAATGTCACACTCTAGAAATATGTCCCCAATTTTGTGGAGTTTGACATTGTAAGTTGTCAAATCGAGTCAATCTAGGATTAAAAAACGAACTATAGTATTCATAGTAATGTCCGACCGAACTTTCGGTTTCGGTTTCGGTTTCGGCCGAGTTTCGGCCAAAAATCAAGTTTCGGCTGCAGTTTCGTTTTCGGCCAAAATCGGCCGAAACTTTTGCCGAAACCGAAACTTATTTCGCAAGGTCACGCACGTTCGCCTAACTTCGTTTTCCGCGGCAAAGCTGTGTCGTAAGCCGTCGGCTCTGTTCGGGAATCGTCGTGTGCCATTCGGATAGCTCTGTAGTAATGCAATAAAACTTAGTCAGTGCGTGTGCGTCCGACGGAAACATTATTTTTCAGTATTTTAAGAAATTTTATACTTGACCATGTGAGTTTCGGTTTCGGTTTCGGCCGAAACTGAAGCCACGGCCGAATATTCGGTTTCGGTTTCGGTTTCGGCCGGAAAACCAGTTTCGGTCGGACACTAATTCATAGCACAAATTCTGCTTAGTTTGGGACTAGATGGCGCCAATATTGTTCGCAAAAGCTTAACAAAAATATTCACAATAAATAGGTGATCTCAAAATTTGCGGAGTCCAGGCACGCAACCCTAAAAAAAGATTCTTCTTCTAATATGCCTACTAACACGTGCGACTAATAAATTTTATTTTTTTTTGTCCAAATAGGTCGTGCCGTTTTATTATTAAACTAGCTTTTGTCAGCGGCTTCGTCCGCGTACATAAAATATAGCCTATGTCACTCAGGAGTAAAGCAGCTTTCTGTTGTTGCTGAATTTTTTCCAATCGGACCAGTAGGTAGTTCCAGAGATTACCCCCTACAAACAAAAAAACAAACTTTACCTCTTTATTATATTAGTGTAGATGATTTAAAAGAAGATTTATTATAATTAAATCATTTAATATTAAAACGGCACGAACTATTTTGACAAAAAAATATTTGATTTAAATTTATATTCATTACCTACCGTCTTTAATAAACACACGTGACACCTTAGTGTTTTTGAAATGAATATATTAATTAATTATGGTTTGATATGTGTAATTCTAAGATTAGGATAATACATGCCATTCATTACTGAAGATAATGATTATAAAATTAATTTATTTAAGGGGGAGATTAAAACTTTGCCCCAGCCAGGCGCATTACTTTGTGTAATTTATTTTATCACCACTGCTTTCAAAACGGTGAAGGAAAATATCGTGAGGTAACTGGCATGTCCTAGAACCTAAAATTCGAAGACATGTGACATCCACCGATCCGCACTGGGATCCGCGTGGTGGATTATGGCCCATACCCTCTCTTAGAGAGGACGCCTGTGTCCAGGCAGTGGAAACGTTAATAGGGCTGATGATGATACGACTTTGATGATTTTAAATCCAACATCACGTCTAAACCGCTAGTCGGTACGTTTTGAAAAAAATCCTGCCTCATCTACAACAATCCAATATGATGTTTGATGCAAAAGTAATGCGAAAAAAGAGATAACACCTGAAAACTCTGTTGGCATTCAGTAATTTTACGATTTATTCGAATGTTTCACAAAACTTGTTCCAGGAAATACGTGTTTTTATTAAACCTTTTTAATTTAAAATTAAAAAAATATATAACATTTAGAATCTCGATTAAATGCGCTAGGCTTTTATAGAAGTACTTTTTATATTTTTAATATAGGAGTACATTATGGAGAGTCAAAGTCCACGAAAAATTGCAGATTTTCTTTACTGGATTACTCTTAAACAAATTTACGTTTTGATTTCTATAGAAGTCTAGATAATATCCACAAGATATCTGTGTATCCAAAATATCTGAAGAAAGATGTGTAACATCATAATCACGTAAGAGCGGTTGTATGAAAATGTACGTTTGGTTGACCGCTTTTGAAGCGCGGAAAATGACGCTAGCTCCTTCTTTGTACGCTCAAGGTCACTGGTTTATATCTGCCCCTTAACCACTGCGTCCATATTTCGATTAATCGTTGACCTGTATATAAATCATTTGACGTTTAGCGCTCCAAGATCAACCATATTAATTAATAGAACGTGTTCAAGTAATTTATGTGTTTTTTTAATGATTTGTAATTCAAATGAATACCTATTGAGGCCTAGTATCTCGACTCAGCGACTCCTGCGCACGTTCTATCATCCAATCGCTATCGATCTCACTTGGTTATTGATATGTTTACCTTCTTGATCGTAATATCGTTATATATTAGTTGAGTAGGTTTTTTTTTTTGGTGGGCAAAAATCATCCAATAACGAATCCCGTAGCCGAACTAAGAAAGGAATTTCCAAAATTCACACCCTAAAGGGGTGAAACGCGAGTTCAAAGTTTGTGTGAAAACCTATTTTCACGCGGGCGACGTCGCTGGCAGAAAGCTAATTTTGCCATAAAGCTTAAAACTAAACTTATCGTGCCAGCTTGAATGATATATAAATTATAAGCGATAATTATACCCGCCCCAGCTTCGCACGAGTACTGATATTGAATATATTATGCAAGTATTATGCCCTTAAACCTTCCTCTTGAATCACTCTATCTATTAAAAAAACCGCATCAAAATCCGTTGCGTAGTTTAAAAAATTTAAGCATACATAGGGAGGAAGCAACTTTGTTTTATACTATGTAATGATGTGACCTACATGCAGTCATTTATAGTCACTGCATTGCTCTTCTTATAAATAACTGTCATTGAACTTCCTGTAAGTATTTATAATAGACTTTTCATTCTCTAGATAAAGAAAATAGCATGCTATCCTTGTGTTAAATTCTGTTAGGGATATAGAAAACTATAATCAATTTACTAGCAAGAGAAATGTTGTAAAACCGCCAATCTATACGTAATCAGGGGAATCTACAATTAACTATTCCTATCTATCAATTAATCGCAGAAGAGATCGCTAGGAAATATTTTAATAATGTCACGGTCGGTGCAATGGTTGAGCGATTGACTACTACGCTTCGGGTCGCGGGTTCGATTCCCGCACGAGAAAAATATTAATTTGTCTCGTGTGGGAATAGTTTGTAAACGCAAACACGATACAGGAGTAATTGCTAATGTGGTGTAACGTTCATTAAATTCTTTAACCACCTACATCAAATTAATCCAAAAGAAACACTCGATTTTGCCAGGGTCACACATCCCAATAGTCCATTTCGTCAGCTCTTCCGATACCCATTAGAATGGAAGAGCAAAACGAGAGCTATAACATTAAGTTGCAAACACATGACCATGGCGTAAATGGACTCCAAAACCGACTATAGCCGTAAAAGGAATTAATTAAAATAAAAATGAAATAAAAATTTAAAAAATCATATTACTTATGCCACCAAGAGTTACATTATCAATTATAATCTTAAGGATAAAATTCCGTCTTATATAACCATCAGCGATGTCTATCCATTTCCTAATTAAAATAACAAAATTATTTCCGATAAGGCACCTTATTTCACTGAATTTCAGTATCTTGATAAAAAATTAAGCAAGCCACTGATAGCCCTTATCGATGTCGGATTAAAATCGCTAGGCTACCCGATAGTCATCTATTGATAACGGCGAGCCGATAAACGTACACACACACACACATGTGCTCTCTAGATTGGGTACTGGGTGTACACCTGCAGGCGAATATGGAATTCGGTCAAAGAAATATTAAAATCTTTAAAAATAAAATTAGAGTTGTGTGTAGTAGTTGTTGTGGTAAAATATGAATAAAAGACATACTATATCAAAAAATTGGTAAAATAACAAAAAAATTGGTGAAAGTTTCATAAATAATACTCTCAATGGTTTTTGCCTGATCTTCGATTTTTTGTCTGTATTAGACATAACTTTGAAAATAAATTACGCCTAGTGTAATAAAAAAATATTAAATATTCGCATATTGAATTATTAGGAATATAGTCTTATTTAACATATATTTTTTTCAAAACATACCGACTAACCGTTTAGACATGATGTTGGATTTAAAATCATTAAAAGACTACCCCTTAAAGGGCTATACATAGTGTACAGATCCAAGATGGATCTTTTCGGTCTCACACTATTTTGTTTTTATTTATGGTGGGCAAAAATACTCTAATGACGAATCCCGCTCTTGGGCGGAGCGAGAGCAATGCCAGACTCTTACTGACTATACACCCCACCCCGTTCCTTCACTGGGGCCAAGCCTTCCATACCGACAGAGACCCTGGGCCCCAGTAGGCTTCGACCCTTTTGCAGAGTCCCTACGATCGGACACACACGTCATGGGATTCTGGAAACCTTCACCAGGGTCCAGAATATCATGGAGGTGTACCCTTAGTAAACACACAACAGCCATGTAATTTGATCAGTATCTCGTCCGTAATCGCTTGAGCCCAGTTTATCGATAGCGGGCTGATCGATCATTTCCAGATATACATTTAGATAACGAATTTAATCGATTACAGGGAGATTTGTAATTTTTTTTAGCCTTAGAAATTCCGGGTTGAGGTTATTTAGGGCGTTTCTGTTTTGTGTTTTGTTTATGGAGGTTTTTCTTTTTCTTTCTTTTTTATGGTAGGTAAAAATCATCCAATGACGAATTCTGCCTTTGGGCACTTTGCGCATCGCCCAAACGCAGGATTCGTACGGAACGTAAGGAACGGGGTTCATTGTTCAGTCAGTAAGAGTCTGCTGCTCTTACTGACTAAACTATGTACCCCGTTCCTTCTTTGCCTTGATCTCACGGCCTAGGTGATTCGCTTTTGTATCTTATCTTAGTCCCAGGAGGCTTCGACCCTGCTGGGCCCTTCCTGTTTGCTGAGAACTCCTTGACGCGCGGGAACAGTGCGCGCTGTCGACGACTTGGGCTCGGTCCGGACTGTTACCAGATGACCTGACGGCGGGCTAAGACGATATTATATTTTGAAAGGGATGAAATTTTTATACTGTTTTGTCTGTATGCTTGTACCGACCTTCCTTCCTTCCAGTAACAGATCATCATCATCATCTCAGCGCCAGTCCCGGTTGCTACCTTGGCTTTCACCTCGGTGCCCGGGGTCCGCTTTCCAACTCAAACGCCTCCACTTCGCTCGGTCTTTCGCGTCCTTTGCCGTAAGCCCTCTTCCAGTAACAGATATTAGGGTGTTAATTGAAATACTGCACAGCATTTCGATTGAGTGGTGGCGGCGCGTAACCATAGCAGGCCAGCCATTTTAGTTCATCTTATTTGCCAACAAAAATATGTCATTATAATTTAATCATTCTTACAATATTTTTAAACATAAGTAAATAATAAGTTTTGTTTTTAACATAATATTTATAATAATTTATAATATAGGATGATCCTCCGACTAGATGAATATTATGTCTGGTCCAGACAACAGCCCGATAGCATAGAATTTTAAACTTTTAGTGCCTTGGCTGAGTCATAGATGTCACTACACCCAGAGCCTCTTAGATATCTTAATGGCCAGAATTGCTTAACCATTAAAATCACTAATTAGTAAACATGGAAGGTCCACGTTTACTAATTAGTACTAAAAAAATAAGAGTAAAATAAAAAAAATCATTTTGTGTAATGTTTATGTCATGGTAAGTGTGTGTTAACATAGAAGTGTGCCTGTATAATCAGTTGTAATACATAAATATACATAGAGATATGTGAAGGCCGGTTGGTTGATTATTATTTAATTTTATGCCCTATTCATTAACTACACATCATTTCTATTTAAATAAGAAAACCAGAACCCACATTTTTTTTTAAACTAAACATCACGCAAAACAAAGTTAAATACATTTTAAGACAAACAACAAAGTAACGAAACTTGAAAAAAAAAAACAACAATCTACAATCTTTTTAATCCGATCTCAATCTGAAACCTTTTTTGAGAACAACGCCATCTCGTGTCGGTTGTCAAAAACAAAACAAGAGTGACCACAACTTCATCCCACGGGTACAGGACACATGTTGCTACATAAATCGCTTTCGAATGATAAGATCTAACTGTTTATCAATGTGAGGGTCAATAAATTTAGGCTATCTAGGTTAACGATCAGACCTGATGAGCTAAAGTTGAGTTTAATTGAGCTTACAATGATGCGTGGTTTGGAACGTGATTAGATGATTTTTTTTCAAAGCAATTAAATTGTTCTAAAATTGCAAGGTTTCGCTGTGAAGGGTTCCGTAGGGTTCATGGCAAAGCCACTCATAATTTGTAGCGATACGGGCTTGTTTGAGAGATATACTGTTGATCTGGAACATGTAGGGCAACTGAAGGAACAGGAGTTTAGAAGTCTAATATACACTGTTATATACACTGTTGCTCCACCCAGATTTGAAGATTAATGTTTTCTCAAAACCTAGCCAGCAAATCTGCACATAATGAGATATTTTCGATATTTCTTAACATAACATTATAGCAATGTGTAGCAAATACATACATGTATAAAAAATATAATTACTTATATTATATAAAAAAGAAACTTATTTTTTTTTACTTAGTCTTGTGACAGACTTACACACACATACAATACGGATCTTGGCGAGTCTGAAGTTAGATTTTGCGAATTTTAGCTCTTGAAAACTCGTAAAGAAATAAATGGTTTGAACAAATAAATGCAATTTGCTCTTGTTATTGCTGGTTGGTGGTAAATGGGTCAAATGAGAAATGAAAAGGAATGGGTCAAAGAGTCTTTACAAAAACATTATTAGGTTTAATGACAATTAAATCGAGTGATAGTCCTCGAACTATTACAGATCGCGTTTGGGAATAAGGTGGAAAAAGATTTAAGAATGAAAAGTCTACACAAATGGCTACAAAGTGGCTCCTTTACATTTTGTTCGAAACACAAGAACAAGTTGTAATACGAGCTTCTACAAATATGTGGGGCCAGAGATATGATCTGTGAGAGCGAGGATTAACGTCTGTATGGTGTGGTTATGAGGACATTAGTGGGCTGTGGTCATCATTGTAGCCACCTGACCTTGATGGACCATCACCCAGAAAAAAATAGTGCTGGGGTTGCAACTCACAACCCTTTTTTTTTCGAAGCTTTCGTCGTAATTCGTCTATGACAGCCTCATTACAACTAACACTTGTGTCTTCCACTAGATACTAAAATAAGGCTCTTACAGACCTATTGTATACAAAATTATAAAGCTACTTAATTGGCTATTTCTGATTTAGGACTAGATAAAATACTCCGAAATACTCCAATGTCACTTCTGTTTAATTTATGCTTCCAAATGAACTTTAATCGTGCCGCTTAATTTTTTATAACATACAGTACCTAAGTGGTAAATGTCTACTACTGTTTTTCGCAGTTACTCTAACGCTTTCCCCCAATTTATTTATTTACTTATATCGACACACCAATAATTCCTTCACTGGATTACCGTTATAAGAATACAATTTGCGAATGAAAAATATTGTATTGAATTTGTCACTTATAGGCTTGTGCAGCACTTGTACAGTAATTTATGTGTTCAAAAATATATATGATCATATAAAAATAAAATAAAATTACATTAAAACTAATTCAATACCTCACCATCACCATCATCATTTCAGCCGAAAGTCGTCCACAGCTGGATATAGATCTCTCTCAAGTGCTAAGTTAAGTAACAATAATTTCGATTAGAGTCAGCGTCTTTAGTTGGCCACGTTTCCAATTCTTTTGGTGAGATGACGTCCGAACAAGGGAATATTGGGGCTTGGGGGCTTGGTCAACTACAAGCGCTAACTCAAACTAAAACTAACCTGAAACTATTGTAGTGTAAGAAACCATTGTAACTTGGCTAAGGGGGCTATGTGTCTTGCATTCATCGGATTCAATAACCAATTCCATAAATCAATGTATTCCTACTGAATCCAAACACTACATAACAAGTAAATAACACAAATATAACACTTTGATAAGATATCGACACATGTAATGTGTGCTAACGATTGCTGTAGCTGCCATCGTGATAACAGCAGATAACTGTTGTTATCAGCAGATCGCTGGCTACCGATGTGAAGATTACATTTAACACGTTAAACGCCAAATAAAAATCGAGTATTTCCCATTCAGGCCACAGGGCCCACCGGTGAGCCTTATCTTACTGAACCATTCGAGCCATGGGGGTCACCCGTGAGCCGCGTGAGAGGTCCAACATAAACGCTTCTTACGAGCCACAGATTGCAGCTATCAAACAAAATGCATATGAAAGTGAGCCGCGTGGCCCTGTCTCCGAACTGGACGGCGTGGTTTTCAAATCCAACAAAAACTTGTAATTTTAATAAAGGTTATTGCAATGACACTAGGATTATTCCTAAAGATATGGTATAAAATATTATTTGGAATTAATAGTTGTAATAAAACTATAAAATACTTATAAAATATTTATAAAAAACAGATTTAAAAAAAAACCGCCTTCAAAAAAAGTCAAACGATAAAAGTTCCTACACTAAAAATTTGAAAATAAAAATTTGAATTTCTGTAAAGAAACTTAATTTATAGGTAAACAAAGACTGCAAAAATAAGTAAAAAAAAAAGACTCCAAAAGTAAGTAATAAATTTTGAATATTTGCAAAATATTAATGTCAAATAAGTTTACCTATAAATTAAGCTTTTCAAATTTTTATTTTCAACTTTTTAGTGTAGGAACTTTTATCGTTTGAATTTTTTTACAGCTCTATTCATCATCATCATTTCAGCCAGAAGACTGTTGGACATAGGCCTCCCCCAAGCATTGCCACAACGACCGATTATTCAGTGCGTCTCGCATCCATCGCGTTCCCGTGATTTTCACCAGGTCGTCGGTCCACCTTGTGGGAGGACTTCCAAAGCTGCGTCTTTCGGTGCGCGGACGCCACTCTAGAACCTTTCGGCGCCATCGGCCATCTGTTCTACGAGCAATGTGCCCTGCCCACTTCCACATAAGTTTGGCAATTCTTCGGGCTATGTCGGTGACCCTGGTTCTCCTGCGGATTTCTTCATTTCTGATTCAAACACGCAAGGAAACTCCGAGCATAGCTCTTTCCATTGCCCATGACAGCTCTAATAAGCTCAAACAATGATAGGATACATTATTTTATTTTGAATTTCCTATGCCGACCTTCCACCTTCCAGCTTCATCATCACATCAGTTCAATATCTCTTGCGTTAACTCAAAATCTTCAAAATCATTCATTTTTGGCGAAAAAAGCGTAACAGATCCTCACTTGTCCACGCAACGCGCAATATTGATCGGCCGGAGTAAATCACTACGCCCCGCACCACCGCCCCGCGTTCGCGCGACATGACCCGTATCGTGACCCCGCGGCCCCCGCTAACGGAAAAAACATAATCCTTTTTATAAGGCCACAGGACCCACCCGTGAGCCTTTTACAATATCTTAAAAACTAGACGGTAAAAGTCGCTAATTTTTATTTTCCGTACATATTACCGCATTTTGTAAACTTTAGAATGAAAATCTCAAGTTGATGAAAATTGCCGATTTCATGATTTTGACTTGGCCCGAATGGTATACTATGCTAGGCCCACCGGTGGGTCGTAAAGCATACAACGTGTTAACGATACTCAATAAAAAATACTTCATATGTATGTGTTATCAGAAAGGATTGTTAAAAAAAAGAAAAAGGAAAGAGATATTGATCAATGTCATGGGATAGTCTGATTGTGTTGTGCGATTTATAAATAAATAATCATTAAATTCGTGGCAAATATTATTTATTTATAAAAACTATATACTATATGAATTTTGTACCAGTCGACCTTGGGGTGATGCAGAAACATAACCTGGTAGGTGCAACTTAAAAGAAAAATAAACAAACAAAAAAAAAAAAACAATAAACAAATACAACAATAAATACATACTTAGATACATACATAATAGTATAAATATGCAATAATATTTATTAAATTATTTTTATTTATATATTGAAGGTACTAGCGATCTACGCCAGCTTTACTCGGGTGCAATACGTATATGAAATATATTATGCATACATTATAAAATTATAAACCTTCTTCTTGAATCACTCTATTATAAAAAAACCGTATCAAAATCCGTAGTTTTAAAGATCTAAGCATACATAGGGACAGACAACTGCTACTAACATAGTCATAAGTCTTATTTACCAACCGTAAACTGTATTTACTTTATAATGTTAGTCTGTAAATAAATGATTTATTTAAAATCTGACATGCCCTCTCGGCTCACCAAAACCTGAAGAAGTGGAAAGACGTGCAAAGAGGTTGATTGGTGATCCAGATTTGGTTGGGTTCAACCTTCAAAGCCTCGAGCACTGACGTAGAGTAGCCAGCCTTTCAGTTTTCTACAGGATGCATTTTGGAGAGTGTGCGCGGGAATTGCACAATTTGATTCCGCCATCTCAATTTTACCATCGGACATCCCGGCGTACGGCAAATATTCACCCTTACGTTGTAGAGACATCTACGGTCCGGACTAAGCGTTTTGCCTCGTCGTTTATACCGCGTACATCGAGGGACTAGAACGGTTTGCCAACTGCAGTCTTTCCGTCCGATTATAATTTAGGTGTCCTCAAGGCTAGAGTGAATAAGCTTTTAATAAACTAGTGCCTAGCCATCAACGATTGCATCACTGCTTACCATCAGGTGGTATCGCAGTCAAGTACTAGTTTATAGCAATTAAAAAAAGAGAAAAAGAATCTCTTATGTTATTATTTAACTAAATAAAGCTTTACTTACCAATTCGCCATCTTCCAAAGTCAAAGATTAGTACCTCTATCTCACGATACCAGTACCGTTAATTTAAAAGTCAAAGTGACTTAGATGATCAGGATCAGATTTCAGCGTCAGCTAATATTCGTGCAGTATCTGTGAGTAATGGCGACTGGGATGCTGCAGAGATAAATACATTCTCACGTCGGGTTCTGCGCACGATTGCCTATCTCTGATTATGTACTGGCGCATCTTAGGTAGGTAATAATTAGGTGAATTAATTTATTGTAGCGAAAAAATGTTGGGTTTTTTTTTGGTGGTGTTGAAATGTGAGGATTTTGGATTTATGTTGAAACGAAAATCAAGTTAATTTTTTCCTTTTTAATATAATGTTGTATCATTTAAACAAGTTATTTATAATAATAAAATACATACATATATAAGCTAATAAAACATAATATCTATTGCGTATAGTCAAGTAAAACAAGAATGAATGACACAGGAATTTCCCAAAATTACTAATCAGTATTCTAAGAAATATGAACAATTGAACGTAGTAATCAAATCGCGAGCATTGTCTTATTATAAATACTGAAGTGTGTCCCCTTCGTGTCTTGTATAAAAAAAAACAAACGCAAAAGGCAACTGAAGGAACACAAGTGTGATTTATTAAATAAGTTTTACTCTCCCTCTCGCTCCATACAGAGCGAGAGAAGTAAGTTATTTTTAACAGACTTCTTTATGTTTTTTATCTCTCTCACTTAGTCATCTTCAAAGCCTCGAGCACAGGCGTAGAGTAGCCACCCTTTTGGTTTTCTACAGGATGCATTTTGGAGAGTGCGCGGGAATTGCACGATTTGATTCCGCCATCTCAATTTTACCATCGGTCATCCCGGCGTACGGCAAATATCCACCCTTGCGATGTTGAGACATCTACGGTCTGGACTAAGCGTTCGGCCTGGTCGTTTATACCGCATACATCGAGGGACTGGAACAGTTTTGCCGGCTGCAGTATTCCCGTCCGATTATAATTTAAGTGAGGCTAGAGTAAATAAGCTCTTAATAAACTAGTGACCATCAACAATTGCATCACTGCTTACCATCAGGTGGGATCGCAGTCAAGCACTAGTTGTGAGTTTCATCATCATCATCCTACCCTTATCCCATGTTACTTTGGGTCGGTGCAACATGTTAGCATGTGAGTTTATAGCTAATAAATAAAAACAATATTATTGCATCAGTTCATATTTATTATTTTACGAACAGAGTCATACCTAAACCACAAGGGGCCTCTCAGGATGCGCAAGTACACAATCATCAGGAAAACGAGAGAAAAGGTCGGCCTCATGCCTTCCAGCGATAATCTACGATACGTCCATGCGGCCATCACGCATCACCTGTCTCTCTTCCTCCTACTAAAACGTTACTCTATCTCTTTCCAGCTTATCGGCTAGCTACGAAATTAAAAATATAAAATAATGAGTATCGTTATCAGTGGACTGTTATCAGGCAGCATCCGTCAGCGTATCACAGATGATAACGTAACATCTGTTGTGTCAATGTTCCATGATTTCTGTTCTATTTGTGATTATGGCTTGTTTTTGCACGCGTTTCCCTAATCTCTGATGTTGTAAGGTAATTTTATTTATATTTGTACTTGGTGTTAAGTTTTAAATATCCTTTCGTTCAGCCCATCCTAAGGTTGTCTGTAAGAAATTGCTCTCTGCGATAAGACTGCCTATTGTACACTCTTTTTTTAATGTTTGTCATGTATTTTTCCTTTAAAGTATATAAAAAAAACTGTATTTTATTTATTTAATGTTTTAAACAAATACTTTTTTGAATAAAAATAAACGAGCTTCTTTTTTAGGGTTCGTAGTCAACAAGGAATCCTTATAGTTTCGCCAAATCTGTCAGTCGGTCTGTCCATCCGCGGATAATTTCAGCGACCGTTAGCACTAGAAAGCTGTATCTATCTATCTATCTACCAATATGTTTATCAATACAGCTCTGAGATAAAAAGAGGAAAAATATGTTTTGGTACCTCCCCTACACGTAAAGCGGGGAGATTTTTTTAAAATGTTTAGTAAATATTCCTTCAAATTTTTAAGGAATATTTACTTTCAACTCTTTGACGTTAAGGGGAAGCACATTCCAGAGTTTTATGTAAGAGGCAGAATATAATAAATAAATAAATTTTCTAAGAAATAGTTTTATTGTATAATTTGTGTCTAAAATTATATGAAACGCCGAGCTGTCCCGATAAACGTTTTCCTGTCCGAAAGCTGGCTTTTAGTAAGAGAAAAAATTGAGAAATCAATATAATATCTTATTTTATTTTAAAAATAGTCCAGGCACCCACACAAAGCTTAATCTAAATCTGTCAAGCTTTTTTGGAGATAGGTGGTGGTGTTGTAAGATAATATTTTTAATATTGCCATTTTCGACTGTAGTCAATCGTAGACCACATCGTTGCTTTTCATGAGATGAGTCAGCGGTCCAGCGTGAGTCAGAAAAAAATCACAGCATGACCTGTTATTGACACTATTTTTTTGTGGGATTTTATCAAATAACTCTTCTCAATATGATTAGAGTAAGGAGATGGAGTGTTAGAGTTTTACTGACAGTGACTCTTTCAAACTATTTCCATTTAGCCCTGGCTTTTAGACCGCCTGAACTTATATCTACGTATTATAATTTGTATTATAAATACGATTATAATTAAAGTGTCTTCAAGGCTAGAGTGAATAGGCTCCTAACCTAACCACCACCATCAACGATAGCAACACTGCTTATCATCAGGTGGGATCACAGTCAAACACTAATTTATAATAATAAAAAAAACATATTGTATTGTATCCGCAACTCTATGTATTTTGCGTACGTAAAAAAAAAACATATTTGTCCCATCATTTTCGGAGCATTTATGGGTTCAATGTTCAAAACATTACAACAAACAAACACTATTTGTCTAATATCAAACTAACTCTATCTACAAAAAGAACATCTTTATTTCTGTACATATCAAGAAACATTACCGTTATCACCAAAAAACATATTTTCATCAACAAAAAAATACAAGTTTGTGAATATAATCGACCCTTAACTGTTGCTTTTTAATCTCGTTATGATAACCGTTGAACCGAGATAAACTATACGTCTGATAATCAAAGATAGTGGCACGTTACCGTGTTGTGAACATTCTGGAAACTTGACAGGAGTCACGTGGGTCTGGACAGGGTGAGGAGAGATGATAGGCACTCATTTATGTATAGATAGGGGCCAAAAAGCCAGGACCGGTCTTTGTGGCGGCGCTTGGGGAAGGCCTATGTCCAGCAGTGGACGTCTTTCGGCTGAAATGATGATGATGATGGGCCGAAAAGAAGATATAGGTCCGCAGGAGAACTAAGGTACCCTGAAGAATCAACAAACTTATAGTTTTTTTGCCTGCCTTAGGGTAGTGCGGGATATAGTGTCAGACTTTTACTGACTAAAAACCCACCTCATACCTTTTCTGCCTTAGTTACAGGGTCTTAGTCTTACACTTTCAAAACTCATGGCCCTAGGTGGCTTCGACTCTGCAGGGCCCCTACAGTTTGCAGACAACATAATATTAATTTTAATGCACAGGACTGTTTGTTGCAGTCTCCAATCCCACAATGGACATAGGCCTCCCCAAATATTGCTACAACAAACGCTATTGTGCGTCTTGGATCCATTGGATTCCTGCGTCCGTCACCATGTCATCAGTCAACCTTGTCGAAGGCCTTACAAAGTTGCGACTTGCAGTGCATGGTCGTCACTCCAGCGCGGGCCCAACGATGTAATCCAAATAGTTACATTATATATAATAATTTAATATAATATATTCCACAACTGGCATACAATGTCGTTTAGTCCTAAGCTATGCAGAATTTGTATTATGGGTATGACAACTAATAAACATACCTATGTATTTTTAAATACATACATATCATTACATAGTATAAAACAAAGTTGCTATGCTCTGTGTATGCTTATATCTTTAAAAGTACGCAATGGAATTTGATGGGGTTTTTTTAATAGATAGAGTGATTCAGGGGGAGGTTTTAAGTGTGTAATACATGCATAATATATTAAATATCAGTACCCGTGCGAAGCTGGGGCAGGTCGCTAGTTATAGATAAATTTTCACCCAGACTCAGACCAAAAAATGATCGTGCACATCAGACAAACAATTGTCCTGGGTGGGAATCGAACCCGCGACTTTCGGCATAACAGTTAGGGCCAACAACCACAAGACCAACAGTCCTGTCAAGCATTGGATCAAGGTTGTTTTCTTAGAGATTAAGAGGACAGAACCTTTCGGCCCCTTTAGTTTTATGAATGAACAAAAACTTCTTCACTATCGCTACATTAAGATTATTCTAGTAATATCACGTTGTTTATAAATAATGAATTATCTTTGTCATGTTCACGTGTTTTCCCTCAAAATTCTCTCAATCATTTGAGTGCTCGAATTCGGCTTGATTGCTAGGTGACACGTGTATCATTAGGTTAACTTTGAGGGTTTTGATTATCAATTTTCGTCTTTATAATTGCCTGTGTGACTGCTATGCCGGAGGTTGTGGGTTCGCTTCCCAGTTCCCACCCAAGACAAATGTTTGGGTGATGAGCACGATCATTTTTACAAGCTTGCAATGTAACTATGTATGTTCGGCTCAAATCTTGCAACTCAATTTTCTCACTCAATCTTCAACCGATTGAGCTGTAATTTTGCATGCAGATGTAAATAGTATGACAATGCAATATTATGCTGACATAGAATGAATGCGAGACGTACGGGACTGATCGTTGTGGCGACGTTTGGGTTAAACCTATGTCCAGCAGTGGACGTCTTTCTTGCTGAATTGATTGATGGGTAAAATGAAGACAAGATCAGTGTCAAGTAATGTTCCTACAAATGTCTTTTAAACACAGGCAGTGTTTTTATATTATATATTAGATAAAGTTACAAATGATTATTAGTCATTGAACTTAAAACAGGGAGAGCAGTGGTGGCCGAGTGGTAACGGCCCCGACTTACGAGTCGTAGGTCGCGGGTTCAAACCCAGCCAGGCGCATTACTTTGTGTAATTTATTTCATCACCACTGCTCTCAAAACGGTGAAGGAAAACATCGTGAGGAAACCGGCATGTCCTAGAACCAAAAATTCAAAGACATGTGACATCCACCAATCCGCACTGGGCCCGCGTGGTGGATTATGGCCCATTCCCTCTCCTAGAGAGAGGACGCCTGTGTCCCAGCAGTGGGAACATTAAAAGGCTGATGATGATGATGATGATGAACTTAAAACTGTGTACGTACAAAGTATAACGTAGGAATAGGTCCAACTTCCTTGTCCATACATTGCTTAGGTACTTACAATGAAACAAAGTTCTCCATCAAGTCTGTTTGTTCGCAATAAACTCAAAAACTACTGAACGGATTTTCATGCGGTTTTCACCAATAAATAGAGTGATTCATGAGGAAGGTTTTGCTGCATGATACAGGCATATTGTAAGAGAGAAAAACTGAGAAATTCAAAGATTTGTTACACTTGACCGAAGCGAGTTGGTGGTAGTATAATTTTGTAGCATGGAGATGTCATTGAATTATTTTTACAATCTAACAAAAAAAAAACAAACTTTCGAAAAATCCCACAACCTTGGAGAGTAGGCTAAATCCGAAGTGACTAGTTTTTTTTTTTATTCGTTACTAATTCATCCTATTTTTCATCAGATGGCGGCTGCCCTACGCTGGATGTTGGGCAAAACAGTGTGGGCAGGAAAACATCAAAAACTGGTAACGATTTCATAGTAATTCATAAGAAACCTTTTGAAGGAAAAACAGCTACAACTTACAACCTATGGGGTCTTTATGTAAAAAGTGAATAGGTAACTTCTAGGCAATTGTAAAAAAAAAAACGTGCTCCATCGTCGACCATATCATCGCTTACCATCAGGTGAGGATGCGGTCAAACGAAAGCTTATCTACACTAATATAATAAAGAGGTAAAGTTTGTTTTTTTGTTTGTAGGAGGTAATCTCTGGAACTAATGGTTCGATTGAAAAAATTGAAGCTATAATAGAAAGCTGCTTTACTCCTGAGTGACATAGGCTATAAATTATTTATATAACATGGATATTAACCGAGCTATCACAATTTTTGTCTCACAAATTATCCGCGGACGAAGTCGCGGGCAGAAGCTAGTCTAGAATAAAAAAAAAAAAGATATTGACTAAATTATTTCATACTAAGTAATACCTTGCTCGCGTGATTTAAGAAAATGTAATGCCTATGTCACTCAATGACAAAGCACCATTATAATTTTGAAAGAATTTAAAAAAATTGGTCCGTTTGTTCTTTAGGGACAATCATCCAAGGACATCTCCCACCCTTGGGCGGAGCAGGAGAAAGTGGCAGACTCTTACTAACTAAAAAATTACCTACCAGGTATCAATTACATACCAGGGCCCAGACTTTCTTACGGAAAGAGACTCTTGGCCCCAGTAGGCTTTGACCCTGTTGGGTCCCAAGGGTCGAAGCCAATCAGGGCCACGGGTTTGTGTCTGAAAAGGAAGGCTCTGGCCCTGGTATGTATGGCGATGTAGGAACGGGGTAGGTTGTTTAGTCAGTAAGAGTCTGACACTTGTTTTCCGCTCCACCCAAGAGCGGAACTCGTCATTGGATGATTTTTACCTACCATAAAAAAAAATCCTGTTGGGTCCCTACTGTTAGCTGACAACTCCCTAAGGCGTGCATTGAAGAAATCAGCTTGTGCTAGTAAAAAAAAAACGAAAAATTCGAAGACAATACCAACCCGCACTGGGCTCGTGTGATAGATTACAGCCCATTCCCTCTCCTAAAGAAGAAACCTGAGTCCCATCAATGAGAAAATAATAAGGCTGACTATTCTATATTATGCAGCGGTAATTCGCAACCATTTCAAGCTGACTTCCATAGTAAAGTACTCCTGTATATAAGTTTGTACGTGTCTTATCTCAAAAACGGTATCAGTTGAGACAAAGCAACAACGTATGTGGCTATGCATTTGCTTAACTCGACGGTTATCGTTGTGTTATCGTTAAAAATTGGTTACTTAGTAATTAGAATCCGGGTGGCGATACTGGTGGGGCTGTGGACCAGATCTATAAGTACCTACAAGTTGTATGGGCGTTTAAAGAATTCATTTTGATGTGTAAGGATGGAGAGGTAGAGGCCTAAGAACTGATGGATGGATTGTGAGGAGTGTTAATTAAAAGAGAGTTGGTAATGGCATGACAGATGACTGCACAAAATAGGAGAAAAAAACATGTAGTATTGACCCCCAAATATCTGGGGTTATCAGCCTAGTGCAGGGAAATGGTGATGACATAAATTTTTAAACGCAATGTTGATCTACCCATCATCATTGTAGAGCAGTGGTAACGGCCCCTTTTTTCTGTTTACGGGGGCAATTCTTCAAAAAACGGTGTAAGGGGAAATACTTCAGAATTGTTAAAAACAATTTAAGTGACCGCAATCAATACACAGAAATAACTAGAATCAATTTAAACACAAAACGAGAGACGAAATGTCAAACCATAGCGCCCCTAATGTATTAAAATAAGATCTATTAATATACCTATGTTTTACAATTAATCTTTTGACTACCGTAACTACAGACACAATTAAAGAACTCCGGCGTTCGCACACATAATGTCTTTTTATTATATCTCTAATTACGATATTCGAAAAGTTAATAAATGAATCATGAGTCAGGTACATTACTTTTTTGTAATTTATTTCGTCACCACTGCTCTCAAATCAATGCAGGAAAATATTGTGAGGAAACAGGCATGTCTTAGAACTTTAACAATCCAGTTAAGGTCGTCAAAAGAATTGTATTATTAAGTCGTGGTAACTCTGTAGTAGTGTATGGATCAACCTAATGTTAAATTTTTCCAGAATGAAATCCTCTGGATTTTTCCACAAAATCGATGCGATCGCATGATAAATACAAATAATTAAATATGAATTTAAACACAGACGTCATGTAACGATGATTTGGTGTCTCTCATCAGAGAGATAAGCTGCTGATAACGCAGAGAGTTCTCTTAATGGAGCTCGTTGTCCAGCTGATAAGAGATATTCTGAATCTGTAGTGTATGTTTGTTATGTACAAGTACCTATCTACCTAGTTCATTATGAGGTAAACTTTTGTGCCCCTATTGTGTTTATATTATATCTCTTATTACGGTGTTCGAAAAGCCACCTCGGCTACTTGTCGTAAATTGAACTGGCCTGTCAGTTTAGTAGTCAGTGACCCTGACTGCTATGCTCTAGCATTAGTGCACGACCTCTAGGTCCTGGGTTCGATTCCCAACCAGGACAAATGTTTGTGTGATGAGCAAGATCATTTGTTCTGTGTCTGGGTGCAATTTATTTATAATATGTGTGTATTTATAAATATATAAGTATGTTTATCAGTTGTCTAGTATGTATGTTACGGGTAATTCTAGAAGATGGAGTAAACTTAGGTTTACCCGGGTTAACTTAGTATTACCCAAGCTTCTTGGGTAAAGTCCGAATAATAAGAAAAATAAATTTTAATTCGGGGTTTCCCCATACTCACCAAGGTTTACTTAACTCAGGCTGGGTAATGCTATGTCACTCAGGAGTAAAGCAGCTTTCTATTATTGCTATAATTTCTCCAATCGGACCAGTAGTTCCGGAGATTACCTGCTACAAACAAAAAAACAAACTTTACTTCTTTATTATATTAGTGTAGATTATAATAGCAAACACTGTTTTAAACTCACCCCCCCCACGCGAACGGCTTTCGCATATCTATTGTTTTTTTTTATTATGTCTCTAATCACGATATTCAAAAGGTTTCAAGATTTGGTCCAATATCCCGGAATCCAGCCAGTTACCCAGTACTCCTTTTTTAATCAGTTTAATTTGAATTCGTACAAACATTGAGATAAACAATGGTGCAATCGGACGCCGTGATAAGGCACCTTATCAGGCGGCCGATGTTGTTAATACGTACTCTGATGAGTAACAATATGGCTCTGTATCTTTGTACAACTGATTGTCACATTACTCGTACATAGTTCAGTTTAAGTTTAAACTACAAAAAAGATTAAAATAATAATTTAAAAAAGATTTTAACAATTATGTTTTTATCATAGCTTATTTAGGCTAGCCTTTCCCCAACTTTATCAGGATTGGCAATCGAAAATTATTTGATGTAAGTACCGTAAAAATTGAATTACGTCTTGAGGTGGGTCTTCCTTACTCGCCTATCGTCAACGTCGCGCATGGTTTAAAAGCTTGTTTGCTTCAAAATTATGTTTGATGCAAAAGTAGTGCGAAAAAAGAGAGATCACACCTGAAAACTCTATTGGGATTCGGTAATTCTACGATTTACTCGAATGTTTTACAAAACGTGTTCAAGGAAACACTTGTTTTTATCAAATTAAAAATTTGAAAGGATTTTTAAGAAAAAATGTCATTATTTAGAATGTCGATTAAATACGCAAGGCTTCGATAGAAGTCCTTTTTTTAATTTTTTATATAGGAGTACATTATGCAGAGTCAAAGTTCACGTAAAATAGCAGATTTTCAGAGGTTTACTGGATTACTGTTACACAAATTTATGTTTTGATTTCCATAAAAGCCTAGATAATATCCACAAGATATCTGTGTATCCAAAATATCTGAAGAAAGATGTGTAATAACATTATAATCACGTAAGAGCGGTTGCATGAAAATGTACGTCGGGTTGGCCGGTCTTAAGCCTAAAATCGACCACAAATCAAACCCAAATTGCATTCTTTGACTAAAACAGAAACGTTAGTAGTTGATGATTACCAGACATAAATTAACTTTAAACAAATTCATGTGATACTCCCTTATATGGACGCAGGCATTAGTCACTGTGTCCACTTTTATAAACGGCACGATAATATAGATAGATCTATTAGTTTAGTTCAGTTTTGTTGCATATTTCAGGGAGAGCGTATGATGGAATTACATAATTTGACGAACTGAGCCCACGTACAGTACGGTCGTTAGATCTTGGCGAGTCTAAAGTTAGGCTCTGCGAATTTTAGCGCTTGAAAACTTGTACAAAAATATAGGTTTAAAAAAATAAATGCCAATAACAATTTTTAACATCAATAATAACTGCGAATTGCATTTATTTGTTTATACCAATTCTTTTTTTACGATGTCTCATAAGTGACGTGTGACGTCTAAATTCTTGAATTTGCTTGAAAACGAACCATTTGCAGTCGATCGGTCGTTGTGACAATTGGCGGATGCCTATGCCTAAGAGTCAAAGTCTTTCGGCTGAAATTATGATGAAACGATTTGCGTGGTACTCGTCTATGGCAAGTATAGTTCTAAGCTAATTTTGGAGTCTAGGTGTCATCGCGTCGTGGTCAAACGCGAGCCTAAAAAATATCCAACGTAAAAATTACCTTCAGTCACCTTTATTATGTCTTCAAATTCGTACATACTGCTGAAACATAATTTTTCCTAATAGGCGGTATAGCTAGATATTCAAGAACATTTCAACACTTTTACCGCAGCACAATGCGAAACAACACAAAATTCCAACTTTCTGATGTTATCGCTCCCCTATTACCCGACCGTGATTAAACAATAGCCGTGTAATCGAAAAAATAATTTGGCCAATTTGTCCAACGGTCTGATTGATGCCCACCCAATTAATACCACCAGATAGAGATGCCCCGATTGTTAACTTTTAACCGAACGTAATTAGAACTATTTGTTTTGGCCGGGTTATCGCGACGTTCCATCGCCAAGGAACAATAGGAAAGTTAGAATTTTCAAATAATTCGATTACGGAACGAGGTGATAGTGATTTGTTGGATTAATTATTTTTGTTTTTAGGCGAAGGTAATTTAAGTTTTTTGGCTGGTTAGATAAGAGTGTTTGGAGTTAAAGAAAACCTCTTTTGTTTATGTTTCTAGTGTTGATAGTTCTCGTTAATTGTTTTATTAGTTCTGCTGTATTTAAGTTGAGGATAATTGAAAGAGACCTCTTTGTTTTTGACCATTCTAGGTCAAAAACAAAGAGATCTCTTTGTAGACTTTTCCACAAAGTTATGACATAAACATTATAAAATAAAAATTGAAGAAAATTTTCATAAAAAACCAAACATTTTAACTTGTCATCAGACGGTCCGTAGCTTAGTATACGCAGCATAAACAATCTAACACTTAGCAATTTATAGTGGTTTTCCTGTCCGATTAAAATTTAGGTGTCTTCAAGGTTAGAGTAAATAGGCTTTTAATAAATTATTGCGATTCACCATCAACGATTACATCACTGCTTACCATCAGCTGGGATTGTAGTTAAGCACTACTTTCTATTATTTATATAGCTAGCCAGTAATGTCCCACTGCTAGGCGAAGACTTTCGTCCATTCCTTCCCATGGTCACGGTTACTCACTCTGTCGTTCCGATTCTCAAGAAAGACATCCAGGTTTTACCACCGTCTTCTTCGTGTCATCTGCAGCAGCCCCTCGTCACTGTGTCCAGGCATTTTACCCAGTCCCACTTAAGTTGGGCAGGCTTTTTAACAAGTTTTTTTTTTATTAGGTAAGTTCCACCATTCCACATTTCCAAAACTGGTATATTATATTTGATTTGACTTCCCGGTTACCAGAGATGACAAAGCAAAATTAGGTATTATGTCGTGGAATTATCGATTTGTAAAGATAAAACTAAAATATAAAGTACTTTTTTTCTAAAACTAAAATTAATTTATGCGTATACGAAATTGCTTAAGAACAGCTTAGCGGGTTCAATGGCCGTAGGTAGTTAGTACACATCGACCGACAACCACCTACGGCCATTGAACCCGCTCAGCTGTTCTTTACTTAAATATATGAAACGGTGTATATATATATATATATTTAATTATAGCCCCGGTAAAAAAGACGCAGCTTCTCAGTAGCACCTCAAAAACTAACAGTAACCACTGACACCCATCAGCCATCACGATCCAATAGGTAGCAACTGGTTGTCCGACGGCAACCCGTAATTGCAGCGACGTGGTTGCGACCACCCGCGCGCTACCGAGAAACGCACGTGTCGGGTTCGGTTACAGCTCTAGTGTTTATATCAGATACTTCAAGTTGTGATCAAGTATGGTTTCCGTTGATAATGTTTGTGTCTGTGATGGTCGTTGGTATTGTTTTTATTGGTAAAATCCTTCATCATCGTCAGCCTTTTTAATGTTTCCACTGTTGGGACACAGACCTACTAGAGAGTAGGTCTGGTGTGGAGAGAAATGGGCTATAATGCAGAGGCAGCAGAGGAATGGAATGGGCTATAATCCTTCACGCCGGCCCAGTGCGGATTGCGAATTTTTGGTTCTAGGACATGCCTGTTTTCTCACGATGTTTTCTTTCACCGTTTTGAGAGCAGTGGTGATGAAATAAATTACACAAAGTTATGCACTTGTAAGGTAAAGTCCTTAAACAATGTCAGACTCTTACTGACTAAACAACTCACCTGTTCCTATGTTGCCTTTATACTAGGGCCAGAGCCTACCTTTCAGACACGAACCCTTGGCCCCAGTTAGCTCTGCCCCATCTGTAGGGTCTCTACGGTAAGATCCTTTAAGTTTATCGAAGTTCTTTAATATTGTGTCTATTGTAGTCATTATCTGAACTATAATTAGCTAATTGAACTTTTTTGTAATGGTCGAAAATAACTTTTATATGAAGAACACGTGGCGGTTTGGTAGCTACGACCTAGGAGTCTTTGAGTCAAGAGTGAATAGGTTGCTTCTAAGCAAGCGTGCCACATTGTTTACCACATCATCGCTTACCATCAGGTGAGATAGTGGTCAAACGAAGCTATGAAAAAAAGATGTTGAATTTATCAAAGTAAAACTTATAATTTTAAGTTAACATTGCGTAAAATTAAAAGAAATAATCTTTCATGTCAAAATCAAACACCGTTCATAAAATATCATTATCTATTTATGTACACGCAAAGAAAAAAATTGACTGGTCTGTCAGTCTAGTATCTAGTGAGCCTGACTGCTATACCGGAGATAGTGGGTTCGAATCCCACCCAGGACAAATGTTTGTGTGATGAGCAGGATCATCTGTTGTGTTTAGATGTAATTTATAATATGCATATATTTAGAAATCGGTATGTTTATTAGTTGTCTAGACGGATGGAGAGGAAGAGGAAGGCCGAAGAAGAGATAGATGGATTGTGCGAGGAGTGATATGAAAGAAAAGGGAGTTAGTGATAGTGTAACGGGTGACAGGACAGAGTGGAAGAATGAAACATGTTGCGTCGACCCCTAGTAATATAGGATAAGGGTAAGATGATGATGATAGTACTCATAACACAAGATCTGCTTACCTTGAGACTAGACGACGTTGTGTGATAGTAAAAAAAGGGGCTTTCAATAACAAACCTAGTTCAGGAACCCTGTAACCTTCCATGACATTATCAAGATAGGTAAAGCAGATGATTAATGATTCCTAGAGTTCCAACACTACTCAGATACACGTGTCTTGTTAAGTTAAAATTTTTATTACATAAACATCTGATAGCATGAATCATGAGATTAAGTAAGGTCACAGAGATAACGCATCTTTATAGGTATGACACGATTATGAACGCGATCATCTTGGACTCTGAAGAAATCGAAATCTATTATTTTATTTACATGTTGGGATGAAGTGATACTCGTAGAAGCAAAATAAATATTCAATTTAAAAAAAAATATATCTAACTTTTATAGCTTTTTTTTCATCATCATTATCAGTCTTTTATTGTTTCCACTGCTGGGACACAAGCTTCTTTTCTCGGATAGCGAACGAGCCCTAATCCACCACGTGGGCCCAGTGCAGATTGGTGGATGTCACATGTCTTCGAATTTTTGTTTCTAGGACATGCCAGTTTCCTCACGATGTTTTCCATTACCTTTGGGAAGTTGAAATTCTGAGCTCTGAGCCTGAACACAAAGTAATGAGCCTGGTTGGGTTTGAACCAGCGTGCGAATACCGTAGCGTAGCGTAGCGAAATTTACCAAGCTATATAATTAAAACTCTTTAAAATCAATAAGTTTAAACACGATAGGATTATTTTTTGCGCCTATTCCGAGCTCCTATAGCCATCTTACCCCGACTTCGTCGTAGGTCGCGGGTTCAAAACCAGCCAGGCGCATTACTTTGTGTAATTTATTTCATCACCACTGCTCTCAAAACGGTGAAGGAAAACATCGTGAGGAAACCGGCATGTCCTAGAACCAAAAATTCGAAGACATGTGACATCCACCAATCCGCACTGGGCCCGCGTGGTGGATTATGGCCCATACCCTCTCCTAGAGAGAGGAGGCCTGTGTCCCTGCAGTGGGAACATTAAAAGGCTGATGATGATGATGATGATGGCCATCTTCTATCTCCATCACCAGAACATGGTAGCCATGGTACTCGTCATCAAGCACCCGTCAATACGGATCCAACGAATCCAAACTAGATGGAGTTGTGTCGTTTACCAGCTCCTTGTCATAATAATATTGCATTGTCATCTGATTTACACATGCATGCAAAATTTCATTTGGTAAGACATCTATTAAGAATGTTAATTACATCCATCCCCTCAGGCTGTTGATATGATTTATGGTCACTTCCGTCATCATCATCATCTTCCTGCCCTTGTCCCGTTTTATTTGGGGTCGGCGCAATATGTCTTTTTCTTCCACTCTGTCCTGTCACCCGTCTCGCTATCACTAACTCCTCTTTCTTTCATATCCCTTCTCACACAATCCATCCATATTTTCTTTGGTCTCCCTCTCCCTCTCCATCCATCCACATGTATACTCATGGCTTTTTTTGTAACATGCGTTTCATCCCGCCTTTTTACATGGCCATACCAAGACAGACGGTTCCCTTTCAACTTTTCAGTCATGATCATGAAATATCCACATGACAAATAAAACTTCATGGTATAAAACTTTTCCGTTAGGTTTTATTCATTTTTACTTTTTTTGCATATGCTGAGCATAGTTATACCAAATTGCTGCATTTTTGTGATTTAAGAGTAAGGTTTATGGCGATTTCGACAAAGCATATCTGTAATATTTTATTTTTTGGCAGTTCTTAGTGAGATATTTAAGTTTAAGCACCAAGGTAATTTTATTGCACTTCTCTGTGATTTGCGACTGTAACTTTTATTGTAACCACCAATATATTTCTCATAGTTTAGCTAACTCTACTAAATAGCTTTTTAATAAGTTTAGATTTGTAAATTGCAAAAATAATATAGTATTAACCTTACTTATGGTATGTAACCTGAATGCCTGTCTTTCAATTCCGTTTACCAATTCATGATCGTTCATTGACAGTATACGTAGGCATCTAGAAATCGTGTATCATTTGACCATACAAGGTTTTGCCTTGAAGCCTTCAATTGAAGTAAATTCCGCATTTCCAGTGTCCGTTCTACAAACGTCACATTTACGAACTCCACTCCATTTCTAAACAGAATTGATTGAATATAAATAAACCAAATGTGCGATTCACGTCATACTGTTGCCGCAACTTCTACGTTACTAAAAGCATAGCAGTCTAATCACTTGTCTCATCTCACACTGAGCAATTGTTCCTTATGTGCCAAACGATTGAATTGGAACCCTATTTGTGTTAAGAAAGGGTTGGTTTTTGATTGAAGGTTAAATGTTTCTCGACCTACGGCCTCTCGATCCATTTCATCTCCTCGAAGCATAAACTACATTATAGGCGTCAATTGTTAACAACCTCTCGATTCTCGTGAAGCGATAATATCGATTACGTCTCTTATTTTCTCGCACTAGCGACTCGATTGTTTTATTCGATTCTCTCCCCGAGGCTCAGATCATACGTTATTAAAATGTGATAGTACTAGTACCTACAATTATTTCTGAAGTGTTAGGAATTTACTTGTGGGTTTTTGTTAGCCTGTGAATTGAAGATTTATGTTGTTTAATTCCAGTATTGCAGGATTAGAAAGAATTATTAAAGAAAAGAAAAGGGCAGCTGAAAGAAAACATTACCTTCTGTTCCAACCAAAGTAGCAGCTATTTGACCATTTTCCATCTAATTAAATTATGAAATGCTCCTTTGTAGATAGAGAAATGATCAATTAAAGCTGATTATGCTATAATTAAAGTTCCCACTGCTAGGATTCTGGCCTCCTTTGTAGGAGAAGTAATTCTGCAAATTGCATTTATTTGTTTAAATCATTTATGATGACTGGCCAAGATCCGACGGCCGTAATGTACGGTGTACATCTCAGTGTTGCACCAAATGGGAGTCCAGGGGCTCAAGTCTGCTGTTTCTATTATCGTCATTCCAACAGGATCCCATTATCATATTGCTAAAACTTTGTAATCTGTTAATTCATAATGACTGAATTGCAGTAACAGCTGTATCGTAACGAATTAAAAGCAATAACTGCACAATAACTTTCTAACCTTTTCGTTGGCCTAGTAAGGTCACTGATTAAAGGAACAGTTCAAATTTAAAGATATTACTGCAAACGTCAAATTTTCAATTAATGAAAACTCCCAAGTCGCCAAATACAGAACTGCTTGGCGTCGCATCGCGAGAGAGGCGGTGGCGCAGGACTCGACCGACACATGACCACGACCACTCTGTCGTGAGTGCATGACTAAGAAGAGAAGAGAAATGAGATTACCTACTATGCCATTTCTTTCAATGGAGCGTCAGTGGTTGATCATTGGAAAGTCATATTGAGGTCATTGTATTAGTAGATTACCAAATTTGTCAACATCAACAATTATGAAATCAACGATTGACCATTCTGATACTATTGTGATAGTAGACTTGAGGGCCAGTGGCTTTACGTTTTAAAATATCAGGCGTGTGAGCGAAAAAACGGGATAAAGCTATGCCCCTTTTACACTTTAGTTTAGGTAGTCAAATTCATCCCGTTAAGAACTCAGTGGTTGACAGACCTGACGCTGATATTCGGGTGGTTTCTTGCGAAAAATAAGCCTCACTATCTGATAATCACACAAGTGTAGATGTGATTTTGGTAGAAATATTAAAGCAAGTTGTCCGAGTAATTTAAAGTCGTATTGTTCACAACCTGTACTATCTAGCATCGATGGAGCCTTATCTGGTAACCGAAGCGATGCATAATATTTTGAGGTTATGATTTTGACACTTACCTTTGATATCGATTCATCTCATATGACGGATGTTATTAGCTACTACTAAACGTAATTTTGAACCCTATATCTTTCAGTTAAGGTTTAATGTTGTGTAAAGGATAGTGGGCGTAGTTTTTATGGGCTTATTGTATAAGGACAGTGTTCGTTTGTTTTGACAGTCAGTGTTCGGTTACGGGTGACTACGATTATGCGATTGTGTGGAGCGTTTTAGATCGACAGATAACGGGTGGACACACTGCTCTATAGTTTGGACAGCATGCTATGAAGCTTTTTTTTTTAATTCGATTATTTGAATAAACGAATTAATCATTTGTTTTTCGAAGCTTTCGTTTATTAAGTCATAATTTTTGTCACGTATTATATCCACATCTTCTTATACATCTTTAGCGGAACTTACACATCTTTTGTCTATTCTATAGTCTCAAAAAGCACTTTTTACCAATTCCTAAGAAAAATTTTCAAGTTGTTCCGTTATGTCTTCTGTGGTCTGCTATGACTCTGTTTCACAATTTTAGGATACCACTTCTGTGTGTGTTGACGGGTACAAAAGTTGATCGGCATGCAACAGATATGTCTTACTGAATCTCACATAAACTTGACTGTGTTTTGAAGATGAATTATTGTTTTGAACATTGGTAAATTGTATTCTTCATATTCTTTGCTCTCCTCTTTGACTCATATTTTTACTAACTCTCCTAAACAATTTCTCACATCTTTGGTTACTGCTCCATACTTGTGTGTTGTAGCCTTTCATTATGAGGGGCAAAAAAATTAAAAACAATCAGAGGAGGGCTAGAATTATATTAAAAAAAAAACGTTTCATGTAAAATTTTATTAACTTTTACAATTAACTTTTATTCGAAGGCCCTGTCTTGGTAGGCACATGCGTGTGCGCAACACAATCACTATGTAAGCTGTTAGGCTCTCTCCTTTGCTTATGAGTTTATTATTATATTAAGTAGAATCTACTTTTCACTTCTGGACCGTGGATTCAGGTCAAAAAACCGTCGCCGGCCAGATTAATTGCTTTCGCGGGCCGGAGTTGCGCATCACTGGTATACCGTATATTGCATTCGTCGATAAATGTGCTAACAACACAACACTCAAATATTTTTACAATTTCTTCAGATTAACGTGATCAAACACACTCCAAGCTGCCCAACCTTAGTCTCCATATACCATAACTAGTAGAACACACATCGGTCCGTGCGTCCGCCTAGCTGGCCGTGTTTTTGTGGCCACCGTTAATGGTCCGATGTGCTGATAAGATAAGAACACAATGTTTTACTTTAATTATATACGTGTTTGTGTTATACAACTATTAATGATTGTTATTACTTCGGTGGCTACTTGGTGATTAAGGGATGGTGATTTGGTTTGGAATTGAAAAACGAACAGAACGGTAGCTTTGAAACTTTGAAAGGTTCGACAACAGTGATGACAGGGTACAAAAATATCATCTATATAAATGAAATATTTAAAGTTAATTACAACTTTGGACGTTTATTTGCAAAAAGAATTAAACATGTCAAAGTCAAAATAGGTACAACGCTGTTAAAATTTGTAAGCTCAACAGTTTCTTTTGTTTTGGATAACAATTTCTTCAAGCGTTAGTTTAATAATCGAAACTTGATGAAACCCATTTACCATCTCTTTGCAGTGTTCTGGATTTAAGTTTGATAGACACACTGATTTTATTGATTCTATTTATCAATGTCATGCATTGATAAATAGAATGACCTATTATTTGCATGGTTACTGAAATGTCATTTACAAAGTTCATGCTATATGAATTGTGCTGTTGGTGTGATAGACATTTATTTAGTTATAAGAAATAACTAAATAAATGTCTATTTAAACCATAAAGGTGAAACAAGTGCCAATTTCGTTTCCACATCAAAGGAAACTTAAGCAACATGCAAAAACACAATACTGAAAACCAATTAATCTACAGAAATACAAAATCGTGTTTAACAGTCTAACAGAACGATTGGAAACTCGATAGGTTCGCCTTAATACTCGCCTACGCACTATTGTCTAAAACGCGCAACGCTGCGTACGCGCAGATAAAATCGTTTGTACAGAGAACAAAAACAGTGTGCACTAGCTTTATAAGGATTGTGAACGGATCCGAGTATCGTGCGATAGGTCTGGATTTATTTATCTTCAAGCTGTGTACGGAGTGGGTAGGGAAACGGTATTAAGCTAACTGCAAGTTCACTTAGAGGGAAGATATTAGGGAGCTATATGTTTTTGAATTGACAGCGTAACTTGGTAAGAATGAGGAAATGTGGAACGAGAAAACCTTGTATCTACACACGTAAGTATTAACCTACGACGATTGCGTTTCAAAGGTTTTAAATACCTGCGTTAAAATTTCTTGTTAATTTCGCATCATCTCTTTGAATATCGTCTCTTTTCTTTCATCATTTCATTCATATACATATCGTCTCATTAACTTTTCTCGTCTTGCTACTCCTGGTCCTGTAATTTATTTATGGCCTTAACCATTGCAACCAACCCATAGTTCTTCTGCTAACATACCCTCTGCTCTTTTGAAATGACCACTGTTAAATTAACTGCAACACTTTGCAACGATATATCCTCACTAGCTTTTGCCCGCAGCTTCGCCCGCGTACATAAAATATAGCCTATGTCACTCAGGAGTAAAGCAGCTTTCTATTGTTGCTAAAATTTTTCCAATCGGACCAGTAGTTCCAGAGATTACCCCCTACAAACAAAAAAACAAAAAAACAAACTTTACCTCTTTATTATATTAGTGTAGATTAGTTCTGATCAAGAACTTTCCCTTTTCACATGTCCATACTGGCAGCACAATTCGTAACATTTAGACAATACATTTATACAATAGCCAAAAGGCAGATTTTATCAAACTCATTATTGCATGTAGGTACGTATTTACACGTCATTATCTATCAAAATGGCTGACAATTTGCCTTTACATGTCAATGTTGTACAAACACTTATTCAAACGTATTTCAAAAGTACCTAGTGTTGTCAAAAAGCCGATTTTAATCTTCTGAAATTATCGAATAATCGACGTTACGCTGCGCTCGCGCCGGATGCCAGACCAAAGCTTTATGACGAGACAAACTTAATACGAAATTCGAAAAAGCAAACTATAACTCTTATGTTCACCAAGTAAGGTCTATTTTTAAATAAGTGAGACGCAAATTTAAAGTTTGCATGTCTTTGTGTCATAATAACAGTAACCTGTCATGGTGTGACATTTTCATAGATTAAAATCGCGCTATTAAACGACTGTGCGATGGAATAGATGATAGAAAGATGGTTTATTTAAATAGTGGACGTGTTTTTTTTTATCTAATGGTACTAGTTATATGTAATGTCATGTTTTAAGCCGTGTAAGTACCGGTTTCAATTGTGTCGTTTTTATCGGCAAATATAATACAATCTACAAAAAGTACATAGTTTGGTTTCATTTAGTTATAATATATTTTTAAAACATGTAAAACTTCTTAAATCTTTTTACTTTATTCGAAAATTATAATATAAATTGCAAATTACTCACACAGTAAATTTCACAATCGCGATCCCGCCAAACAATTCCCGCCGTTGCAACTCTGTCGCCATCTATTGATCAGAATTTCCATTAAAACGTCTTACACTGCCAATAGAGGTCGCTGTTCTAAAATTTAGTTTTCAACAAACGATTATTGGACTGACTTATGTGATTCTTGCAGGCCCTACCCTTTGTTTCGAGTCGAATTTCGATCGATCAATTTGCGGAGCGTTGTATGATTTAAAGGCTGGCGAAGGGGTCGTGCTGATGCAGGATAGGACAGCTCAGAGCTTATAATTAATTTTTGTTTTTGTTAGCACGTTTGTTTGAACTATAAAACTAATAAATGATTCTCGTTTGATTTAAAAGCGTGTTTTGTTTTGCTGGTGTTTGTTTTAGGATTTTACTTTGTATTGAGTGCTGCGTGAGGAAAAATATTGGATTTGTTGATAGTTAATTTAGAAAGGCGTATAGCTTTGTTAGTTTTCAGTTCAATGTAGATACCTATGGCGAAGTCCAAACGGTACTGGGCTTGTGTGGTAGATTGCGTGCCATTCCTTCTCCTAGAGAAGAGAGTTGAGATTCAGGAGTGGGAACATCATAAAGTAATTAATTGGCCTTATGATGCTCCCACTCCTGAATACTTTACACTTAGGCAGACTTACAATTTTTTGGAAACTAGGAATGAATGGAAACGTAGAAGAGTTTAGACTAAATTAGAATATAGATAGACTATGGCCGTATATTTAGGATATAGGAGTATTTAGGAGCTGATGATAAGATTGACGGTTCGGTTAGCGCAGTGGTTGAAAAAATGACTGCTACGCTGCGCGTCATGGGTTTGATTCTTACACGGAACATAATAATAACATATTTGCATGGCCTACAAATAGATGTTTCATGTCTGGGTGTCTTGTCTATGTGAGTTTACATGTTTGTGAACGCATTCACTACACAGGAGTAATTCCAAGTTTTCGGGGCAAAATATCAATCAGATTATGGACTAGATATTTCTAACCTCCCAAATAACAGTTCCCTTTATGCATTTTTCAAACTTCCTGTTCGATTCAAAGCTCAACGAGTTAACTGAAAATATCATCACCATAAACAAGTACATTAAAAACATCAAACAATACTCTGATCTTAAACTTAAACACACTCGGACCAAGTGTTGGAATGCACAAAATAAGTAATAAGACAATTACTTGTTGGCAAATGTTACTGATACGGGGCTCCACAATCGCTTCTCCGACCCACAATCTTACCATCGGTAATTTGGTAATAAAATGAAAATACGTTCGCCTCTTATCTATAATCCACTCTATATAAACATCCTCCACTATATAAACATTCACAAAACCCTACAAAACATCTCAAACCACACAACCCTCAAACGATTGTGAACCTTTACGACCAAATTGAATCTTAACGGTCATTATCGAACGTTAAGTACTCGTTCGAAAGCAATAAGGATCAATATTGTTTGATCGTCAAAACCCTGTTCTCCTTTCGCGAATTCGTTTCGATTTCGCGTGGCTGCAAATTTAATTTTCTTTAATAAGCTGCTTGTGTTTGGATCAGAGGAAATTGAACTTTGGTTGGGAAGGTTTAGGGTTTAGAGTTGTGGGTTGGGTATGCTCGTGTTGGAAGGCATGTATCGCGATAGAGAGCATGTTTCATCGGTCCTGATGCAAGTGCAGATAGGGGCCCCGCCCATGCTTTTTTCGTGGTTTCTCCTAAGTAACAATGGGGTGATCTGCTAACTAAATAACGAGTGAGATACATCTCGAGGAGCCGATGTGCGAGAACAATGTACGCTTTTATTTTCTTCTGATGGTTCGAACTCTGATGGGATGGTTCGACGGAACGGGTTTCAGATTTTTATAGCGGTTTGTTTTAAATGATTGAAGGATCTTTTGAAAGTTAGGTTGTGGGTCTTCGAATGAATAGATTGATGTTGCATTTGCTGCAATTGTTTGAGCTTTTACTGCATTGTATTGCTCTAGCAATATTGTTACTTTGAAGTCATAGTACCTACCTACTAAAGTTACACCATAGATCTTGTCAATATTTTGATATGTTTCTCCTGCAAGTTTTTACTTTTGATAGCTACAACCTTGGGTGTCTTTGAATCAAAACTTTCATCAGTATCCTCAGAAATAAGACACATTTATTATGCAAACTGTTAGGGAATTGAATTTCCTCACGACGTCTGTGTTTTCAAATAGCTATGGCCTAGGGGTCTATAAATCAAGAGTGTATAGGTTACTGGTTACTTCTAGTTAAGCATGTTATGCAAGCATAAGTAAAATAGTGATCATGCTCGAGACTATCACTAATAAAAAAGTTTTACTTCTGTTGATTTTCTCTTTAATATTCTCAAAATTAGTTTGTGAATGTTTACATATTATAATTAATACCTATTCATGTATTTACATATATCGGTTTTAATATTGACCTCTTTCTGTTTGATTTCATATTTACTAGTTATTCATTCTTCAAGCATGAAGAACTTTAACTTTAGACTTTTAGTATTGGGGATCCCTTATAAGCAATGTTGTAAAAAAGTGTCATATGCTTCAATATGTTTTCAAAAGTATAGGATACTCTGTTTTAAATCAACAAGGAATACTAATCTTAACACATACGTACATACATATTGACCTGTCAGCATGGTAGTTAGTGACCCTGACTGCTAAGCTGGAGGTCGTGGGTTCGATTCCCACCCAGGACAAATGGTTGTGTGATGAGCACGATCATTTGTTCTGTGTCTGGGTGTAATTTATCTGTAATATGTATGTATTTAGAAATATATAAGTATGTTTATCAGTTGTCTAGTACTCATAACACAAGCTCTGCTTAGCTTGAGACTAGACGGCGCTGTGTGATGGTCGTCGAATATTATTATTATATTATTATTATTATACTTACATAATCAGCCTTATAATATTCCCACAGCTGGGACTCAGGCCACCATGTGAGACCAGTGCGTATGTCTTCGAATTTTTGGTAGTGGCGTTGTAGGACATGGCGGTTTTCTCACGATGTTTTCCTTTACCGTTTTAAGAGCAGTGGTGTGATGATGATATAAATTACACAAAGTATTGTGTGTAGGTTTAAAACTCATGAACTCGGTCACCACTGCTCTATATTTTGTCTGAGTATGGTTTCTGTGCTTTGTCCTATGCAGACTATTGTACGTGAGCCATGGCGGCCATAAACTTTGGTGGGCTTGTTCTAACAAGCCATCCTTTCTCCAAAAGCTGATTAGGCCTTTCAGAATTTTCAGGGCGTCAATAAGGGAGTTCGGTGTGCCTAAGGTTTGTGTGCGTATATCAGTGATACCTTTGAAGTTCAAGCAAGCTTACTCCAACCAGCCCTCCTCTCGGGCGTCAATAAGGTTCGTGTGTGTCAGTGATACCTGTGCAGTCTAAGCACGACTGCTCTAATCCTAATACACCATGACCAGTCCAGACTCAGCTATAAATAGAGCGAGATACGTACGAACAAATCCCTTTCAACAATCATAAGGAAACTGGCAGCCAATTTATCGATACACATGTTTGTAATATTCCGTTAAATTTGTCGTTTTATCCTGTGTTTTAATTAACTGTAGGATATTTTCCTGTTTATATCGCACGTGTTTGTTTGCTAGACCCTGTGATTAGGACATTTTGATTCACAGAATGTTGGAGAAGGAAAATCGTGGTGTGTACGGGTTAAGTGTTAATGAGTTGTAAGCGTAAAGGTCGATTTTTTCTAGAATTTTGTTTTAAAGCGATTATGTTCGGTTTGATTTTGAACTTTATTTAGCAGCTTAATTTTCAGAGGATCGTGCTTTTTCTTCTTGTTCATATTACTTATAACTTGGGGTCGGCGCAACACATTGTTTCTTCAACTCTGTCCTGTCACTCGTCACACTATAACTATCTCCTTGTTCTTTCATATCACTTCTCACTTCTCACACAATCCATCCATCTCTTCTTTTGCCTCCCTCTCCCCCTCTCTTCATTTCATGGATGTAACATGCGTTTCATGTCTCTTCTTCACACGACCATACCAAGATAAACGATTTCCTTTCAGTCTCTGGCGCCACTTTCAAACTTCCTCTAATATTACTCATTTCTCAATTTATCCATTCTCGTCACACCTCACATCTACTTAACATTCTCATCTCCGCTACATGCAATCTTTTTGAATTTTATCCATCTTTTTCGCAACCCAATATTCTGATCCATACAGTATGACAGGTCTTATTATTTTACACAGCAGAACAACATATAAATAAATGGAGACACTAACTGAATGACGTATCAACTTACAGCCAAAGTCCCAGGGCTTTGGCTGTATGCCTTGTGCAAAATTTGAATCAAATTTGTGTCAAATTTTGCACAAGGCTTTCTTTTACGGATGAAAAGGGTGTTCAAAGTTTGTAAGGAGAAATCTAGTTTTTTTAAAAGGTAGTCAATATAATCGTACCTAAAAACGTAAACATACCTGTATAAAAGGAGAAACTGACTGATTGACACATCAACACAGCCAAAACTACTAGGCTTAGAAATGTAAAATTTTGCACAAAGTATCCTTTTACGACATAGGCAAGCACTTAGAGAGGATTTTCCAAAATTCACGCCAAAAGTATATACAAAACTTAAGGAAATTTTATTTATCATACCCAATTCTTTTTTTTTATAGAAGCTGATGGTGACAATAATTACTTAAATCAGTTTGAAAAAAAATATACATTCAAAACTAAAGAATGAAAACTAACAAATCTTATGATTTTAATGATTAAGTCTTTAGACATTAGTAAGTAACACTACACATTAGTGTACAAAGTTCGACTTAATGCCTTAGGCATTTTCTTCCAGTCGACTTAAAAGTGGTGCAGAAACATAATATGGAAGGTGCTACTTAATAATAAATAGATTTTAAACATAATACATCAATCCTTAAACTCAATCTAACTCTCAACAAAAAAAAAACTTTCACACCATAAACTTATACTTTCCCGCGCAAAACACAGATGTCGCTAGGATCGTTCCCGCCAAACCAGTCGGCATGATGGCTGGTGGGAGGAGCCTCCCAAGCCTCCGCCCCAGAGGCCTAGCTCTTCAAGTTAAACTTGCAAACTTGATTACTGCTTCATGATGTAGTAATGAGGAAAAAAGATAAAATATTTGTTATTTAAACTTGAAATTTAAACATTGATTGAGGACTTGATTGATGGAATACACATCTTCGTGACAGCTCTCTAAATGAAACTTATATAGTACTAGCTTTTGTCAGCGGCTTCGCCCGCGTACATAAAATATAGCCTATGTCACTGAGGAGTAAAGCAGCTTTCTATTGTTGCTAAAATCTTTCCAATCGGACCAGTAGTTCCAGAGATGACCTCCTACAAACAAAAAAACAAACTTTACCTCTTTATTATATTAGTGTAGATGTAGATATCATCACTATCCACGATATATCAAGACTCCAGGAATAAGGCAAGGAAGGTACGGGGTAGGTTTTTTAGTCAGTAAGAGTCTGACACTGGTCTCCCGCTCCGCCCAAGAGCGGGTTTCGTCATTGGATGATTTTCACCTACCATAAAAAAAAAACCTCTTTATTATATTAGTGTACATTTAAACTTGTGATTTAAACATTGATTGAAGACTTGATTGATGGAGTTCACATCTTCGTGACAGTTCTCTTAATGAAACTAAAATAGTATGTATCTATGTGATTTTTTTATGGAGGTAAAACTCATTTAATGACGAATCTCGCTCTTTGGGGGAGCGGGAAACAGTGTAAGACTCTTACTGACTAAACAACCCACCTCATTCCTTCTTAGCCCTCATACCATGGTGGGACCTTCCTTTCAGAAACCAGACCGGGGCCCCAGTAGGCAATTTAATGATGAATGTATGTGATTATGAACTAAACCATAAACTAAACCGATACTTCACTGTGTAATTACTAAAAACCAAAACTTTACTCTGCCTTGTTCTCAGATAACTTTCTTTTCATTTTAAAAAGTACAAGTCTTAATTCAGTTGAAATAAAATTGTTAGCAGTGACATCTGGTGTTACATTTACAACATATTTATATACACTTCTCATCAAAAAAATTGAAACACCTTGCAAGTTTACGTTTTGTCAGGATTATCAGAAAAATGTGTACATTTAGGAATAAATGTTAAATGTCGTTTAATAGTGAGTAATATGAGCTTATCAAATCTTAATGTTAATGTTCTAAATTTAAATGAATTTTTCATAGGTTTCGTATTTTGTTAAATGAGTCATTTTTATTCCGTATGGAGTATAAAGGAAATGGATAAAACAACACACGTAAATGAAAAAAAAAGCTAAAAAACGTTTATTTAATAACTTGTATTCCCTCCCCGAGCTCTAATTACTGCTTCCATACGGTTCTTCATCGATCGGATGAGAGTCACGATCACATGCTGTGGTATATTGTCCCATTCCTCTTGGATTGCATCTTGCAGCTGGCTAAGTGTTTCTGGGGCAGGATCTCTTGCTCGAATTCGTCTCTTTAATTCATCCCATAGATGTTCAATGGGATTCATGTCCGGGCTTCTTGCTGGCCATTCCATAATAGAGATATCGACTTCGTTAAGATAATCTCGTACGACGCCCGCGGTGTGAGCCCTAGCATGAATATGAAGCCGTTGCCAATAAAATGTGCATAGGGCATCACATAAGGCGAGACACTCTTCGACGTACCGATGACAGTTTAGTGCAGGCAGACGTGGCCCAGACACGAAAGCAAGCTCTGTCTTACCGTCGGCGCTGATTCCTCCCCAAACCGTCCACGAACCGCCACCATAGCTGACCTTTTCTTCAATGCAGCATTGTGCATAGCGTTCTCCGTCTCTTCTGTAGACCTTGTTCCTTCCGTCGTTACCATACAGCATAATTTTACACTCATCAGAAAAGAGAACTTTGCTCCACTGTAGGTATGACCAATTTAGGTGCTCACGTGCAAAGTTAAGGCGCGCTCTTCGATGGTCTGCAGTTAATTTCGGCCCATTTGCTGGCTTATGCGGTACCAGTCCACGATCCTTCAACCTTCTTCTAATTGTAGAGTCACTTACAGCCACCCTTCGTACAACACGAAGCCGCTGCTGCAGTTGAAAAGCGTTAAGGCGTCGATTTCTTAAAGAAGTTGTTACAATAAATCGATCATCTCGCTCAGAAGTGACCCGATTCCTGCCAGATCCTGAACGGCGCGTGAACAAACCAGTCTCCCGATAACGTTTATAGACTCTATGAACAGATGACAGGCTTAGATGCAGTCTTGCAGCCACAACACGCTGACTAAGGCCAGAATCCAGCAATGCCACAACTTGGGCGGCTTCTGTGGGCGAAGTATCCATACGTTTTAGAAAAAAAACCTTTTTTCAGACGTCCCAAAGTCACAGTATTGAAATAAAAAACAAAAAGTTTAAGGATAGGCGCCAATTTTTAGTTTTTAAACGCTAAATGTACTCCAACCCTAAACACACATTTGTCTCAAAACAGTGATTCATTTCGTTTATAAGATAAACAAATGAAATTCTAATTTTGAATTTAGAATTTTCGCTTATTACTGTAATGGCCAAACTGCCAGCTATAATATATGTATTTTTTTTCATCGTATGAATTCTTTTTTGTGTTAAATTCGGACAGAAACAATGAAAACGGAAGTGTTTCGATTTTTTTGATGAGAAGTTTATTTACATATCTTGATATTTATATTAGTGACATGATCTCCAAAAAGGAACCTACTCAAATAATTAGATTATTTTTCTAGCAAATTCAAACCCTGATTTAAAGAACAATAGATACTATAAAAGTATATTCGTCTTTCGTAAGCAATAAATTAAGTTATTAATATTTCAAAGCTTTGAAAGAGGTTTTTATTAAACTTTTTGTGAAGGTTTGTTAAATTCTATAACGTCAGTTTTTAAACACAGAAATTATTTTGTAAAGGGACATAATAAAATGTCCCAACATTTTTTTTTGTATTTCTTAGATTTGCCATGTTGTAGAATACGATATTATTAATAAATTATGTTCATGATCCACGAGATGGCAAAAGAAATAGAGGTAGACAGAGTAAAAGATGGGAGGACGACATTATAAAAATAGCTGGTACTACATGGACGCGCACAGCAAAAGACAGGACACAGTGGAAATCTTTAGAGGAGGCCTTTGTCGAAGGACAAGCTGCGATACCACAACCACCGTTTGCCGATATTGAATTCAATTCCATAAGGAACTTAGTATTTAAGTTTTGGCATATTTAAGTAATTAGATATAGTTGTAAAACTAAGAACAGCAATAAAGGCTTTTTTATTTTTATTTTTTATTTTATTATGTTCATGAACCAATCCGCAGTGGGCCTGCGCGGTGGACGACCCATTCCCTCTTCTAGGTAGGAAGCCTGAGTCCCAGTAATGAGACCATTACAAGGCTGAATCTATGAATTTCAAAAACTTTGTTTATTTTACATCCTCCGATGTGATTCGGAAATTTTATCTATAAACCAATAGTTTCGAAACATTCAGGGACTTTTCGTGTTTCGTATTCAAATTAAAAAAAAAAAACAAATTTTATACGTGTGATATTAGAACCTGATTTTTGCTATACTATAAAAACTTAAAAAATACAAAAACTTACCACACAGCATTCTTTAATCTTCTTTTTAGTGATTATCCCTAACTTCCAAATTAAAAAGCTACTTACGTTCCAGAGTGAATGTCAACAGAATGATCTCCGCTCCATTGATCAATGATGTTCGATGCACAAACAAATTAACCGTGGCGGCGAATTGACAACGTTCTTATTAAGAAATGAATCGAGACGGCTGGTTAGGGTTGGCACTTGCTCTTACAACCGATTTAAGTCCTTATTTTTCTTTTTTTGAAACAATCGTGGGCCCTGTTGGGCACAGTAAAGAAAATAGAATAGATCAAGAGGACTTACAGTCTAATTTCACAAAAACGCGTATGAAAAATCAGAATTAAACAACTATTTTTATTTAAAGTCAAATAATTTGGAAATCATGAAACCATTTTTCCAGCTTTAGGTAGAAGAGAGTGTCAGACTTTTACTGACTAAAACGTACCTGTGGTTTCTCTAGTTGCTTTTTACGTTTCAAAGTGACGGTGACTCATTCAACCAGGCTAAGTTATGAAGGGACCCTAAAAAAGTAAAATTGGAATACTAGGATTTATATTCAGTACAATAATAAAACTTTGAACCTAAAACTTTTAAAGATTTGTAATCTGTGCCATAGGATTAAAAAGAGGTTAAGGGTCAATTCCCACTGAAAGAGCAGCGGCCGGCAGCGTCTTTTTGAGGCAAAATATTACAAACTATTTTGAATCTTATCTACGTGATTAAAAAGTTCATAGTCATAACTAGGCAAAAGAGGCGCCGCGCGGCTGATCGCGGCGCCGCACTGCCCCGCGCGGCGCATCGCCGCGCTCAGTCACTTGCTCTTACGGCCGCTGCCGGCCGCTGCTCTTACAGTGTGAATTGACCCTAAAAGGCTTGTGTTGTGGATACCTGTAATGCACACTTAACCACACTAAGGTAGGACTAGTTTGCCTTGTTAACAGTAAAAAAAACGGTCCATAGTTGATTTTATCCATTGTTTCTGTATCGCGAAAAAAAGGCTAAGAGTTAAATTAAACTTTAAATTAAAACAGTTGTTTAATTCTGATTTTTCAAACGCGTTTTTATGAAATTAGATTGTATGTCCCCTTCATCTTTTCTATTTTTTCGCGGTACCCAACAGGACCCACGATTGTTTCAACAAACATTTTATTTACCGCTTAAGTGCTGCAATGAACATCTACTTACATACAGTACACTGCAAAATGCAATAAATAATTGAATAATAAGCTTAAAAATCGCATAAAAATAAAGAATTGTTGAGCCAAGTCGATTTTTGGCAACCCTATCGAAACTCGTAGCGGCCCGCGGCGACGCATATAAATTAAGGATTTACACATTATGTTTCATTTTTCAAGTCGGTTAATGTTTCCCATTGACACGCAGTCGGACGGATCGACGACGATTTTCAATAAGATTGGCGGTAATGAGTTTACAGACAGATCTGTTTGGATAGCGATATTTAAGGGGGAGACTGAAAGTTGGGATGTTTGTAAAAAATTAACGCTGATGTGCCAAGATTTTCGAAGTGAATGTTTTAAGTATTTTCCATTATTTTGTGGTACTATCGTACAAAAATAGTTTAAATTGTTACCTAACTTATTGTACATACAGCAATAAATTATATTATTTCTCACTTACCAGCTTTTGCCTGCGGCTTCAGATTATTATCCTAGCATTATTTTTCTACTTTACACTTCTATACCCTGTTCTATTTTCATAAGAACCTTCTCCTGGCAATAACAAACACAATAAAAAAAAATTGTGAAATAGATTCACATGTTCTCGAGTAACGCGCTTACCAACACATTTTGCGATTCATTTTTATAAAGATAGATAAGGAGTAAAATCAGTATTTCTCAATTTAAAAAATAGTTGTCAACTAAAATCGAATTAGTTCTCAAAAAAACTAAACAAAACTCATTCACTAGCTTTGGCCAGTGACAATTAAAACCCCGTTTCATCCCCTAGGGGCACAACTTTAAAATATCTTTTCTTAGTGCTCGCCTACGTCATAAAAGTAAGCTTTGTGCTAAATTTCACGTTTAGGCTGTGTGTTAATATATTAATCACTTTCTTCTTTTATAAATATATACATATGTAGATAAACTTAATCGTGAATCCTTATTATCCGAAAACCCTTCCCCAATCCCCTAAACTTTAATAACCCAACATTCTCTCAAATACAATCACAAAACATCATTAGACCGTTAACTGGTTAAAATTCTAGATGGCGTTACTTGCGCGATTTGTAAACATGGCGTTACATCCGGTGAGGCTGTGGCGGAAATTCGACCTCTCCCGTCTTCTGAGGAGGAGGGAGGGGTGATGGAGAGTGATCTTGTGCTGTATCATGAGTGTTTGGGGATCGGCTGGACAGGGATTTTGGTGACAAGTGTAGATTTGAAAATGGAGTTTTGAAAACAATATGGGAATAAGTCTAGGTTACTGGTTTCAAAAATATAAGGGCGGCTTGCACGACTTGCTCTTAAAACTAGATTTTGTTAAAGTCGCATTAGTCATTAAGCTCGACTTAACTTAAACTGTATTAGTAGCGTCTTGCTAGTCTCGAAATCTACTCGACTTAACTAAACCTAGCTTAACACGTTTCATTCTTTTCGTTCGTTCATTTGCGTTCCATTTTTCATAATTGTGCTGGATATTTAACAACTTTTTTGGAGGTATGGAACGTTTCAAATATAAAAAAACCAAGGATTTTATGAAGGAGTGACTGGAAAGCTTACGACTACCTCAAAAAAGTTCTGAAGGTTAAAGTTAAAAAAATGGGTTTTTTATCTCATTCGTCTAGTATGACCATACACTAACTACGTATTACGGGACAATTTTGCTCTAAACAAGTTCGAGATGTTTTTGGTGTAGGTATTATAAATAGATATATATCAATATAGATAGATATCCACTTAATAACGCAATGGTATTCGCGCCATGGTGCATGCTGTAAAATTCTGAGCTCTGTTCTAAAGAAGTTCAATATGTTATTAGTACAATAATTACATAGACGACGTTCAGCCTTCTTAATGTTCCCACTGCCGGGATACAGGATTCCTTTCTAAGAGAAGGAATGGGCCATAATCCACCACTCTGGTCCAGTGCGGAATTGTGATTGTTTTTCCTTCACCATTTTGAGAGCAGTAGTGAGAAAACCATAATTTAAAGGAAGATGGGTTAAGAAATGGGGTTGCGAGGTAAGACGGGGACCGGGTGACATTTAGCAGAAGTTTTTAGTGTCGCAAAAAGTTTGGTCAATAGTGCGCACGTTGTAACTTTGCAAGTATTGGCAAAAATTGGCCTAAAAAAGCAAAAAAATGCCTCTGATCACAGAGAGTTCTTGAGTGTGACAAACAAACTGTTAAACATTTCCGCCTTTGTTAACTGACTTTGACTGCACTCCATGTTAGCGTGCTGTTTGCTGATAAAGAGTTTGCAATAATGCTTCGTCATCAATCCAGACTATCCGTAGGATACAAGATCCTTGACGCAAACTGACATTTGCTATTGTTTATGTCACTCACAAAATCTAGATTTAGCAATTTAAACCGCCTACCATGCCAGTTTAAATTTGACATTTCTTTAAGTCTAGCTTTACGCTAAACCGATGTCGTGCAATGCGTTAAGTTCGATTTAAGCCTAAGTCGAGTTTAAATCACACTAAATCTAGATTTAACTGAGACGTGCAAGCCGCCCTAAGTCGATTATATATGTTTGTTTGTTTTTGACAATAAAGTAAGAGCATGTCTTTAGACTGATTTCAATATAGTTACGTCTTGTTCAACGAATTATCATTTTAACCGGAAAGTGGTCATAGGAACTCTGTAATTAAACGACACAACCCATCGAGTTTGGGCTCGTGTGTCACGTAATAACAAGTTTTTAATATATAGGTAGGTTAAATACCACACTATAAAAGCTTTAATATGAAAAAACTATTTTCATTAAATTTTTCTTTTTAAAATGATATCTACACTAATATAATAAAGAGGTAAAGTTTGTTTTTTTGTTTGTAGGGGGTAATCTCTGGAACTACTGGTCCGATTGGAAAAATTTAAGCAACAATAAAAAGCTGCTTTACTCCTGAGTGACATAGGCTATATTTTATGTACGCGGGCGAAGCTGCGGGCAAAAGCTAGTTTAAAATAAAGTGTTATCGAACTGCTCATTTCAAACGGCTTGATTTTATTTTTACAGAATGTTTTGGGTTTATTTGATAAGTCTGATAATAACTCGTTAACCCTCCTACTCCTACCTCCTATTTTTTTTTCTTTGATACCATATTTATATGGCAGAACTTTTTAATTTAACTTAATCGGTTAGTAAAATAATATTATACCTGACACAATTTTTATGAGTACTTTTAACACTTTAATTCCATATTTTACAACACAACTTTTAGTAAAAAGTTATCATTTTTAACTTATACACAAAGTTCACTTCCAATTTCCACAAAATCAAGGATTATCTACCACAAAGTTCCACCTGCCATAATAACTATCATCCCATTAACAGATAAAAATCTAGCGTTCAACAAAACGAAACGATTTCAGCGTAATTTCAGTTAAATAGATTTACTTCAGGAAAGGCGGGTGCACGAAGAAAAAATATAATTAACTTAATTGGAAAAAACGTCTAAAAAGCCATTATAATTCACCTCTTAATGCGTCCACCGTTTTTGTTAATGTCCTCAGAAATAAAAATGTTGCAATTAAAAATATATTTCGCGTAATGACTTTGTGAAGATGATAGAAAATGGAGCGGTATTTTTGTTTATTTGATTGTAGAAGGTGATTGCTTGGTTACTTACTGTTGTAAACAAACAACTCCTCCCGCTCTGTGGGGCGTGAAATGTAATGTCAAACTTTTACTGACTAAAAAACCTACCCCATTCCTTCCTTGCCTTAGTCCCAGAGCACTAGTGTTAAGCTTTCGCATCAACCCTTGGCCCAGGAGGCTTCGACTCTGTAGAGCCCCTACAGTTTGCTGACAACTCCTTGAGGCGCGCGGGAATAGTGCATGCCTTGTAGCTCGGTCTGGATTGTTACCAGACAACCGGACGGCGAGATTAAGTATAGGAATAAATTTTCTCATGTAACTAAACCACATTTTTCAGCTGTTTTTTTTATTCTATTACAATTTTTCTCACAATGTATTTTTCTTTTCCAGGTAAGTGTCAAGTGCAGTACTGTCGCCTAACAACCCTCACAGCTGTGTAAGTACAGAAGTAATTAACAAAATCATATTTTTATAATATGACCCGTAAAAGTAGTTGTTATTTAGATTTTCTATGTAAATAAAACAATAGGATTTAATTACTAAACTTCCTTTATTCTGTGTTTTTTTATTTATTATTTTGTTATAGTCGCAACATAACTATATTAGTCAATAAATAATAGAAGAAAGGATTTTTTTTAATTCCCTCCGTTTTTTATGAAACTCGCGTCCAAACCCTGCCAAAAACTAAAAATTTACAAAAAATTATTTGAACTTTACATGAAAATAAGAAATGATTTTCCAAAATTCACCCCCTTCATTTCACAAAACAGGGGTCCTAAGATTACAGAAAAACCTAACTTTCACAAAGGCAGAGTCCACGGCAGAAGCAAGCCACATATGAAACAAAATTACCCACAGCAGTACATTATTAAAAAAAAAAAATACGGTAGCAAAACAAACTTTATGGCAATACAAAGCCGAGATACCCCACTTCGCGTGTTTAAGCCGAGCTAGCTTAACAATTGTGCCTGTCGACGTCGCCTGCGCATTATGGTGGCGCATTTGAATTGTCTGAATAGATTAAAAAGTTTGCAACATGTGAGCTCTTTTGCTGTATTGATTTCTGTTTATGTTTGTTCATTTGTGCGAGTTTTTTTGTTCGGATCTTTATCTGCCTGCTTTTGTTCTGAGGTCGTAGGTGTTTTAGCTGTGTGAGGAAAAAGGTTGTGTGTTGTGTAGTGATGCTGTTTTTATGACTTATGGAATGGTTTCAAAGCGTTCTTATTTTAAAAATTGAATTTTAAAGATTTTTATACCGCCGTATTCCAAAATGAGATCTAAAATAGTTCTTCAGGACTTTACTCGGTTTAACCTCTGTCATAATTAGAGACACAATTAATAAGTTATTGTCTCGCGTAGATTTGCGTTCCATACGAAAGGTTAATTAATTAAACGCAATGTAATTGTACTTTTCAGGACTATTGTTCAGTTTATTGCCAATAAAACCAGTACCTAATAGCCCTAGAACTATTTAAGATCGCATTTTGAAATAAGATGAATAAAGTTTTCATTTCATGTGAGCACCAAAACGAAATCCGAAACACGTCACACATATATAATATTGGTATTTCTAAACATTGCCTTTATTGTTAGTCTGATTGTCGAAATACGAAGTTCAACTTCATTAATCATCAACTAACTTAGCTCTTCCGCCCTGAGTGAAGCGAGGTTTAGTGTCAGACCTTTACGTACTGTCTATCCACCTACGCACCTGCGTCCTGTCCTTCAGTTACCCTCTCCTTTTCAGGACCATAGTATTCTTCTCAGAAAATCTCCGTGGCTCTAGCAGGCAATAACCAGTGTCGGTTTAATACATAGTTAAGATAATATTCCGTGTGATGACGGAATACAAATACAATATGTCACCACTCCTTTTCAGGATTTCGTAAGAGGCAAATTAGGAAATATTCACTATATAACCGGTGTAAGAGAAGGTAAACTAGAAATAAAACCCTGTACCAACCCGTCTTATCGACATGCTATCTGTAGGCTACATCCTTCTTATAAGCTTTTGAGCTCAAAGCGAACGCGATGCCTAAGGCATTAAGTCCGCCTCTGTACAGTTGTGCATGAAGTATTAAATAAATAAATAAACGCACACCTATTGTTCTTTAATTGTGTCTGTAATTACCGAAGTCGAAAGGGAGAGAGCCGAGTCCACCAGTGGGGCTAACAGGCTGTCGTTGTCGTAGTAATAGTAAGGCATAATAATATAGTAATTATAATATAGTAATAATATAGTAATTCCCAATTTCACCTTCGGACATCCCGGCGTACGGCAAATATCCATCCATACGTTGTCGAGACACCTGCGGTCCGGACTAAGCGTTTTGCCTCGTCATTTATACCGCGTACATCGAGGGATTGGAACAGTTTGCCGGCTGCAGTCTTTCCGTCCGAATATAATTTGGGTGTCTTCAAGGCTAGAGTGAATAGGCTCTTAATAAACTAGTGCGCCTTACCATCAACGATTGCATCACTGCTTACCATCAGGTGGGGTCGCAGTCAAGCACTAGTTTATAGCAAGTAAAAAAAAAAAAAAAATTATACCCTGTAGTCAATTATTCTTAACTTAATATCATTACATAGTATAAAACAAAGTAGCTTCTTCCCTATGTATGCTTAGATCTTTAAAACTACGCAACGGATTTTGATGCGGTTTTTTTTTAAATAGAGTGATTCAAGAGGAAGGTTTATGTGTATAATATATGTATATTCAATATCAGTACCCGTGCGAAGCTGGGGCGGGTCGCTAGTATATTATAAAAATAAACAAAATCACGATAACTATTAAAACCAAACCCCGAATTTATGAACGCCTACCTCCAAACACGTAATTTAGTCCAGTGCAAATAGCATCGTTAACGATAAAAAGTGGACTTAAATAGTAGTAGAATGAAACCCTTTGGAAAAGGAAGAAAATATGGCAAAAATTTAAGGAAAAATAAATTACGGTCGATCTGAGGTCGGGAAGTGGATGGGTGTGCGGTTTTAAGGGTAAAAAATGGTTTATCTCTAATTCCGGCAAAACTACCGGTTCTATGGAAACAAGTCTAATGGCAAAATTGTAGGTTATAAAAAGATCTATGACTTTTATTTTTTAACTTTTATACATAACCTCAAAATCTATGTGAAAAGTCCAAAAAACCGAGTTTTTGAATTTAATTTTTATCTCCTTTAAAAATTACTTTTTTTTCACAAAATTTGGTGAAAAGTTTCCTTTTCATGTCCCAAACTTGCTATAATTTTTTTGATTTAAAATATTCACAGTTACTCTTTATTTCGACTTAACATCGAAAAAACAGCCTCTTTTTCAATGGAAAAATCTCACGTAAAAATATGTGATTTTTTTAAAACGTTTGTTGGCTTCTTATTCGTCGAAATTTTTACTTTTTGATGGTGTAAAAAAATATATACATTACCATAGTAAATTTTCTCAGAAAATGCGAAAAACTAAAAAAACTCGAATTAGAAATTTCTTTTGTTTAATCATTATTAGCGACCCGTTCCAGCTTCGCAGGGGTGCAAAGGTGATATATTATACCTATAAACCTTCCTCTTGAATCATTCTATCTATTTAAAGAAACCGCATCAAAATCCGTTGCGAACTTTTAAAGATCTAAGCATACACAGGGATAAGCAACTTTGTTTTATACTATGTAATAATGTACTGAGGTGTTTATTAAATTTTTTATAAGATTTAAAGGGGATTTCATGTTGTAAATATGGCTGCTGCAATTGCGTATGCTTACATAATGCCCCAATGTGGAAGAACAAACCTACGAGGAAGTTAATGATTCAGATGATGAATTTCATCACCTGAATCATAAGTAAGTAAGTTTTTCGAATTTAACCATGAAGAAATGCTATCAAAGAGACAAAAACTAATGGATAAGTGATTAGAATGTAAGATAAAATATTATGAGGCAAGATTATATTATTTAAACATATGTAATGATTATAAATAACGTCGACTGATTAAACGAAGCTAAAATTTAATAAGACAACGTTTTTACTGCATAAAATTGCAGCAATCACATTTCCTACATGAAATACCCTTTAGATCTTATATAAAAAATTAAATAAATACCTCAGTACATCATTGCATAGTATAAAACAAAGTTGCTTATCCATGGGTATGCTTAGATCTTTAAAAGCAAAAAAATTCGCAACGGATTTTGATGCGGTTTTTTTTTATAGATAGAATGATTCCAGAGGAAGGTTTATAGGTATAATATATCACCTTTGCACCCACGCGAAGCTGGCACGGGTCGCTAATAATGATTAAACAAAAGTAATTTCTGATTCGAGATTTTTTAGTTTTTCGCATTTTCTGAGAAAATTTACTATAGTAATGTATATATTTTTTTACACCATCAAAAAGTAAAAATTTCGACGAATAAGAAGCCAATAAACTTTTTTAAAAAATCACATATTTTTACGTGAGATTTTTCGATTGAAAAATAGGCTGTTTTTTCGATGTTAAGTCAAAATAAAGAGCAACTGTGAATATTTTTCATAAAAACAATTATAGCAAGTTTGGGACATAAAAAGGAAACTTCTCACCAAAGTTTGTGAAAAAAAAGTAATTTTTAAAGGAGATAAAAATTAAATTCAAAAACTCGGTTTTTTGGACTTTTCACATAGATTTTGAGGCTATGTGAAAAAGTGTAAACACAAAAGTGGTAGATCTTTTTATGACCTACAAGTTTGCTATTAAACATTTTTCCATAAAACCAGTAGTTTTGCCGGAATTAGAGATAAACCATTTTTTCCTCTTAAAAGCGCACACCCATCCACTTCCCGACCTCAGATCGACCGTAATTTATTTTTCCTTAAATTTTTGCTATATTGTCTTCCTTTTCCAATGGGTTTTATTCTACTACTATTTAAGTCCCTTTCAAAAGCTATTTGCACTGGCCTAATTACAAAACAAAATCCAGCTGTCATCTCACATCATTCATCTACGGAGCGTCCAAGCGTCTCGTGCCCTTCCCGGATCATGCCCGGACCGTGCCGGGAGCGTGCCCGTCTCGCCGAGGAAATTAACACAACGCGCGGTTCGCATACGAATTGCGTTCGCCGTGTGTTAACGCAAAAACTTGGGTGATTGGGATCTGGGCATCTGTGGGGTTGTTAATGTAGAATAAGAGTGGGTTGTATGTTGATGTTTAGTGGTTGTGGCAGGTGGTTTGGGGGTGAGAAGGTTTGTTTTATTTTTATTTTATTGTTATGGAAAACAAAAATATCATATTGAGTACATTTTATATGGCGGGACACATAGCGCGGAGAACCGATGGCCGTTGGGGTGGAAAGGTTTTCGAATGGCGACCGCGTACCGGACGACGCTCTGTGGGCAGGCCCCCCACAACGATCCACAAGGGGGACCGACGATCTGGTGAAGGTCGCGGGAAGCCGCTGGATGCAGACAGCTCAGGACAGATCCTTGGGGAAGCCTATGCCCAGCAGTGGGCGTCGCTTGGTTGACATGATGATGATGATGACATTTTATATAAAATATATAAAACAATATGTGTTTGATTTAATAAAAATCCATTTAAGGTTTTAAGGCTCCCAGTATTGTAAGTAGGCCGTGAAATTTTTGCATTTTGCAAGTCAGTGTCACAAATTTTTTAATACGTCATAAATTGTAAACCACAATTGGTACGGAACCCTCAGTGTGCGAGTCCCACTCGCATTTGTCCAGTTTTTGACCAGCAACTATAATAATATTTTTAATTTTTGTATCTGACTCTACCAAACCACGTGTTCGAATCGTCACTAAAAGAAATATTGACATAAAAATGCGTCAAATCTTTAAAAAATGCGTTGTTCGAAGCGACAGTTAGTCGAATATTTGGTTTTGAGCGTTTAAATTGACAGTAGTCTATTTGGTTTCGCGCAAAGGCACTTTATTAATTCCCACCTAAAAAAGGACTACAACTAAGGAAACTATTGGGTCGGAGTGCGCGTCTCCTTTTCAAGGAAATTTCGTGCGTGACCAGAGGGCTGGCTTATTCTTTACCCAAAGAATTAGCATTGCCATTCAACGTGGCAATGCTGCCAGTCTTCTGGTCATTTTTCCAGATGACAGCGATGTGGAAGAGTATTTCGAAGCCTGAGTGTATTTTGTGTTTTTGTATTATATGTAAATAGTTAGGTTTAGTGTAAATTTTTAGTTTATTTATATTTAAGTTTTTTTTTTAATATTGTATTATTATTTACTTTCTTGAATATAATATCTATAAAAGCTAAGTATTACTAAATTTCTATAAAAAGCCATGATTACTACAACGGAACAGGACCACACGCGAACAATATGCCTTTTCTTGTGTCAACTAATCTTTCTCAAGCGTTGATAAAAATATCGGAGTCAAAACACGTCATTAAAGCTAGTATGTAATGTGTAGCTTATGTTTATGTGTTTTGTTCTTGGAACATGTGTAACTGCATAGTGGTGACGAGTTTTATGGAAGATAAGCAAAGTTTGAATGTACGAAGGGGCAAAGAGCATTTGAGCCAAATTAAAGGACAAAGTTGTATTTTTTTTATTCGTCGTAACTGTTTGACATGCAATGATAAGCAAGTATCATCATTTCAGCTGAAGAACTTCCTATTGGATTTAGGTTTCCCCAAGTAGGTACGAATTTTTGGTAACGCCAAGAAAGAACGTTCTTCGGATATTCTTATACAAGATAAGAATTTCCAAAAATGTGAAAAGTATTGCCTAGGTAAATAAGTATTACATAATTTTTTTTTAACACGTAATAAAGTGGCAAGTACATTGAACCTACTGTGGGCTACACGAGGTTTGTAAGTAGAGTCGCGTTGCGTGGCGTGGATCTAATGTGGCTCTACAAGTCTAGTTGACTGGCCTGTTGATTAGTGGCCCTGACTGCTATGCCGGAGGTCGTGGGTTCGATTCCCACCCAGGACAAATTTTTATGTGATAAGCTCGATCATATGTCCTGTATCTGGGTGTAATTTGTTTATAATATGTATGTATTAAGAAATATATAACTATGTTTATCAGTTGTCTAGTAGCCACAACACAAGCTCTGCTTAACTTGGGACTAGATGTTGTGTGACAGTTGTGGAATATTTTATTATTATTACATAAAATGTATGGAGACCGACGCGCCCAAATCGGCGTACATGGTTCACGTGTGTATGTAGTCCTACGTTAAGACTCAGATTGTATAGATGGAAGGCGTGTGCGTACATTTAGTAATTATTGTTAGGCGGACATACAATTATACAATGCTTGTAACTACAAGAACTGGGAATTAATGGCAGATGACACTGACATTCTAGCATTTGATTTTGACATTAGCTGTCATTGAATGTTGACATTACACAAACAAATGTTGCCATAGAAATAAACTGTAAAAAATACAGTTGTTGTCATAGAAACACAAAATCCTACAAGTCAAGCCTAGACTGAATAAAAACACTAACATCTTGATAAGTTCATGTCACCTTAAATAGCTAATTAAGTGGCATATTTACAAATAACTTTCTCTTTATCAAGCAATAACAACTTTATCGAGGACAATGCACTATCGCCTGCAAGTTGCATCGCGGACTAGGGCTGTGGCTGCTGGCTTTTTAGGGAGGGAGGGAGGGAGGATTTTTTTCTATGGGGCATACCCCATGGATGACCAAGGGGTATGCCAACATTGGTTTTGGAAGCAACGTGGGTGTTCTGGAAAATTTAAACCACCAGTTACAGACAGGTCTTGTATTTTTTAAAACTTATAAAATGTATGTCAATTTAACTAATGTCATTAATATAAGCGTTTTGACAGATCTCTGGATTTGACGACTCAGTGCAGCCAGAGGATGAACGTAATTTAAGCAAACTCGCTTGGTAACTCTTACAAAAATATTTTTTATTTTTATAAAAATAACTGCAAATTGCATTTATTGTTTAAACCATTTTTTTTTAAGATTTCAAGCGCTATAAAATTCGCAGAGCCTAATTTTAGACTCGCCAAGATTCGACGGCCGTACTGTACTTGTTGTCAAGTCAGAAGCTAATATACGGTTCCAATGAGGGTTTGCTTAAATTGGCCGTACTGTACAAGACACAGTACAAGTGTCTATGTAAAATAAAAAGATTTGAATTTTCAGTTTCACATTTTGTCAGAGGTCAAATATGATTTGTGTCCATTTAATTTTTTTCCTATTGTGTTTTTTTTTTTATTTATTTAAACTAGTGTTTGACTGTAGCTTCAGACCTAAATTGAAATAAAAAAATATTCTATTTAAGACATGGTCTGTGTGTCCAATTTCACTCAAATCCGTTTAGCTGTTTGAGCGTGAAGGATTGACAACAAACAAACTTGCATACACATACATACTCATTTTCGACTCTATGATATTCACAGTCCATACATTTGATCCTAATTATCGTCTCCCAAACAATAGTAACTGATAATTATATAGTTTGAAATAAAAAAGCATTTTAAAAGGTACAATCCCACTCGCCACCCCTACGTATCTAGCGAAAGTGCACGTCGCCGATATCGAACAATGTGACTCGGACGATAGCGTAACGTGATCGCGGCGTTATCGCTGCGTTATCGTTGCGCTATCGCGGCGACTCGGATACCGAGCTGTTGTTTGTACTAGCTCTGAGTCAGCCCTTTGAATACAGTGTACGGCAAAAATTAATACCATTTTGTTTTCGCTGCTTCGAAGAAAGTACGGCTTTATCAGTTTGTCGGACTTCGCTGTGATATGGTCGAGGTTGTGGTGGTATGTTGTTGTGTATGTATGTATGTATGTGTTACATTAGCAGTTGTTTTCATTTGAAACATTGTAACTGTATTTTTATTTAATTATTATAGTCGAATTTAATTTTTTTTATATGCGAACTAGGGACGTTACGGAGGTGGTTTTTTCGGAACCGGAGCCGAAAATGGAGATTTTAAATTTGTAACATCGTACCCGGAACCGGAACTGAAACCGAAACCGAAATCGGAACCGGGTGTGAACCATGGAGAGTTAGGAAAATGCTCTCCTATTTATCCCCTCTCAATTACTTCGCTTCTTCACATAATGTCAGCTGAAATTACTGGGAAGAAGCATGACATTATTTTTGTATGACGTAGCCGAGCACAAAAAAAGGATTTCACCCCATAAACTGATGAAACCAGGATCCAAAGTTTACATAAAAATGAACCCACTTTTCGTGGGTGTAGTTTGTGATGGAAGCTAGTTTTTATTATTATTATATCTAGCCCACGCTGTTCCACTGCTGGACAAAAGCCTCCTTCCATCCTTCATTTTCCATCACTTCTCACCTATTTCTAAGGAAGCCATAGAGTCGAAGCTAAGTCTTAAATATATTTTTTATTTGATATAAACAAACGCTTAAGCATCCCATCTGATGGTAAACAGTGATGTAATCGTTGATGGTGAGGCGCACTAGTTCATTTTCTTTTCTATGGTAGGTAAAAGTCATCCAATAAGGAATTCCTGGAAACAGTATCAGACTTTTACTGACTAAACAAACTACCCCGTTCGTTCCTTGCCTTAATCCCAGAGCCTTGGTGTTATACTTTCGGATCAACCCTTTTTTGTGGTGGGCAAAATCATCCAATGACGAATCCTGCTCTTGGGCGCAGCAGAAAACAATGTCAGACTCTTACTGACTAAACATCCCACCCCGTTCCTTCTCTGTACTTCGCACTGGGGCCAAGCCTTCCTTTCAGAAAGAGACCCTGGGCCCCATTAGGCTTTCGCGTCAACCCTTGGCCCCATGCGAATTTACTCCGTCTAGCCTTGAAGACACCTAAACTATAATCGGAACTGCTTAAAACAGCAACTAAAAGACAAAATACCCGGAAACTTCACAACATAATCACCTGCACACCATTCAGCAGACATTTAGCGCCGGGTCGTTAGGGGTTGAATAAAAATCGCAATAATCTCCTGATCAGTTAAGGCTGGTGTAATGGCGAATAAATCAGTTGGTATCAACGTTACGCCGCCTCTGTCAATAGCTTTGAGGTGGCCGGGCCCGTTGGATTAGTAGGGATCGACTGGTGAATATTGTTGAGTTCATTTTGGTTGACACCATGCTCTTTTAAGAGAGTTAAGTGAAGGGAAACAGATAGGTTTTGTCATTACATAGTGTAAAACAAAGTTGCTTACCGCTGTCCCTAAGTATGCTTAGATCTTTAAAAATACGCAACGGATTTTGATACGGTTTTGTTTAATAGATAGAGTGATTCAAGAGAAAGGTTTATGTGTATAATACATGCATAATATATTCTATATGAATACCCGTGCGAAGCTGGGGCGAGTCGCTAGTTACATAGTATAAAACAAAGTCGCTTCCTGCTGTCTGTTCCTATGTATGCTTTAAAACTACGCAACGGATTTTGATGCTGTTTGTTTTAATAGATAGAGTAATTCAAGAGAAAGATCTATGTGTATAATACATGCATAATATATTGAATACTAGCTTCTGCCCGCGACTTCGTCCGCGGAAAATTTCTTGTTTTAACATATTTAACTCTGTTCCTATACAATTTCTCGAGATAAAAAAACAAACTTTACTTCTTTATTATATTATTCATAATCATAAAATATAGCCTATGACACTCAGAAATGAAGCAGCTTTCTATCTGTGAAAAATTTTTTGCAATCGAACCAGTACTTCCAGAGATTACCTCCTACAAACAAAAAAACAAAAAAATAAAAAAACAAACTTTACTTCTTTATTATATTAGTGTACCGTACGCAGAATACGCGCTTTAGTCGTGGAGTTGCGGACATCAGCCCGATATACCATACCATACCATATATTAGTGTAGATAAGTACCCGTGTGAAGCTGGGGGGGTCGCTAGTATAGTATAAAACAAAGTCGCTTCCCGCTATCTGTTCCTATGTATGCTTAGATCTATAACACTACGCAACAGGCTATTGAATTTCTATTGTCTCTAATTATGGTACTCGAAAGTTTAATGAAAATAAGTTCGTCTATCCGGCCGGGTGTCCCATCCACTCTATCCTACCATCCGTATGAAGTCCATTATCGAGTGCTGGAGATCGGCGGATAACGCTCATAATTTGCAATAAATATAGGGACGGAGGTGTCGTCGCCTTTGTTGCCGATTCGATTCCCGGCTGTGGCGCTGTGGCGGATAACGTGCCATAACTTTTAGATTGCAGATCATTTTTGTGTCGTGTTTTTTTTTATAACGGTTTTAGGTTCGGTTTTTTAGGTAAGTTTGATTTTTTTTACATAATAAAATTATCAAATAACTTCATCTAATATGAGTGGAAAAGAGTATCAGTCTTGTACATAATAATATGTCTTGTTTTACAGAGCATGTGTAGAAATGAGCATGTATGTAATCCGCATTTCACGCGCCCGTAGGCAAATATTTTTATTTTACACTAACGCCCCGCCTCAGCTTCAGCCTCAGCTTCACACGGATACTGATATACCCGCCTCAGCTCAGCTCAGCTCAGCCTCAGCTTCACACGGATACTGATATTATATATATATATATAATATCAGTATCCGTGTGAAGCTGAGCTGAGCTGACATATATATATGTCCACGACTATCACACAACGCCATCTAGTCCCAAGCTAAGCAGAGCTTGTGTTATGGGTACTAGACAACTGATAAACATACTTATATATTTCTAAATACACACGTATTATATTATACGTAACAAATGATCGTGCTCATCACACAAACATTTGTCCTGGGTGGGAATCAAACCCACGACCTCCCGCATAGCAGTCAGGGTTACTAACTACTAGACAGGCAGGCCAGTCAAGCAAGTCAGTCAGTTATATTGAATATATTATGCATGTATTATGCACCTAAACCTTCCTCTTGAATCACGCTATCTATAAAAAAAAAACGCATCAAAAACCGTTGCGTACTTTTAAAGACCTAAGCATACATGGTCAGCGGTAAGCAACTTTGTTTTATACTATGTAATGATAAGCCTACATGGGCTCTTATAAAACGTCAGAAGCTAGTGCACGGTTCCAAATTGGTATTCCTATGGAGAAGAACCGGCAAGAAACTCCATCATCACCGTATTAAATACTCAATAGTTAAGATTTATTAATCTGTTAGCATAATTATAAAGATACTGCTAATTAATTTCACTATATGTTAACTAGCTTAAACCTATTAAGAATACTGTTGACAAACAATAAATAAAACCAGTGATGTGACAGTTAAATGAACTAAAGCTTTAGTTAAATAAAACCATAGATTACTTAATACAAGTCAATTTATTGACGTCGAAATGTTGATAGCCCATGCTAGTCAACCTTTTAAGCTTCTTAGTGTATGTGTGTGTCTGTCTTCAAAATTGAGTGACACTGATATAAATAATTGGATGTTTAAATAAATCAAATGAACACTCAACTTTATTGTGGAATGCTGTTAAGTAAATACGTCAATATTTTTTTATCGATAAAACGTTTAATTCCGTAATTTATTGAAGGTGACAACACTAATAACATTAAAATATGTTTGTGATCTTTGTCGGTCAGTTTGCTTTAATTTTGTGGTTGTTAGTTCGAAACCTAGGTCGGGAAATATGGTCAAACGGTGTACTAACTACTTACGACCATTTAACCCGCTCAGCTGTTCTTTGTTATTTTTCAGAGTTAGTACGCATCGACCGATCACTACCTACGGCCATCGAACCTACTCAGCTGTTCTTTACTTAAAGATATGAATTTCATATACGCGTAAATTTGACTGGCCTGTCAGTCTAGTAGTTAATGTCCCTGACTGCTATGCAGGAGGTCGTGGGTTCGATTCCCCCCCAGGACAAATGTTTGTGTGATGAGCACGATTATTTGTTCTGTGTGTCTGCTGTAATTTATCTATAATATGTATGTATTTAGAAATATATTTAAAGTATATCACTACAAGTGTATCACTTGTCTAGTAGTCATAACACAAGTTCTGCTTAACTTGAGACTAGACGGCGTTGTGTGATAGTTGTCAAAGGAAAAAATTATTTATTTTTTAATTTTATCTTTACAAATCGATAGTGTTTCATGTACCGGATCGACCCTCCTCGGCATTAAAACGACCAAAATTTTACGGTGTATATGTAATATTAAGTTCATAAGAATCTGTACCTAAGAATCTCTTTATCTACCTATCTAAGAAGTCTCTCCAACTAAATATAACAGAAATCTTGATAGCAAAGGTAAATATTTACAATCATATCAGCGTTATCAGCCATCAGTTAAGCCTGTGCCGACTGATAAGATAGAGATAAGATAACTGCCTATTTCTAACTTCTGAGCGATAAACAAACTCAGATTTTATCTCCCTTTGTCTGAAGAATGGTTTGTCCTTGGAAGTTATGAGTATTAAACGATTCCAGTTATATTGTAACTTAGTAAAATATTTTCATATCATAGGAAAGTTCCATTTCTTTGCGACTCCCCCATGATAGTACCTACATTTTTTGTGGTGGGAAAAATCATCTAATGACGACTCCCGGCCTTGGGTGGCGCGGGAAACAGTGTCAGACTCTTACTGACTAAACAACCCACCCCATCCCTTCTTAGCCTTCATACCAGGGTCGGACCTCCCTTTCAGAAACCGGACCGGGCCCCAATAGGCTTCGGCTCTGCAGTTGGGCCTCTCCACTTGCTGACAACTCCTTGAGGCGCGCGGGATCAGAGTGCACCGTTAACGACTTGGCTTGGTCCGGACTGTCACCAGACAACCGGATGGTGAGCTACCCATTGCTCACCGTCCGCAAGCCCGCTGCTACGGTGGCTTACGGTGTGTACTACTAACGTACGGTGTGTTTAGTATGCGTCCCGCAAAAAAATGTTTTTCTTTCTTTCTTTATTTTCTGTCTAGTCTATGTACCTACTTACCCATCATCATCATCATCCTAGCGTTCGTCCCGGTAGCAACCTTGGCTTTCGCCTCGGTGCCCGGGGTCCGCTTTCCTGCAAGCACGCCTCCACTTCGCTCGGTCTTTTGCGTCCTTTGCCTTAAGTCCATTAGCACGCATGTCGTCCCTTACGACGTCGATCCAACGCCTCTTAGGCCTTCCTCGTTTTCCGGGTCCCGGCGGAGGCGGCATGGCGAGGCATCTGTTACCCACGTAGTCTGCCGGTTTTCGTAAAACGTGGCCAAACCAGCGTAAGCGGCCCTCCTGCAGTTTATCCGCTATGTCACGGACCTGAAGGCTGCCCTGGATGCGGGAGTTTTTAATGCGGTCTTTCTGCGAAACTCCAGACATCCAGCGCAGCATATTCATTTCCGTGACACGCAGGCTTTGCTTATGCAGCTCAAGTACAGGACACGCTTCACTGCCACACAAAAGGACAGGCCTAATGATGGTCTTATAGACCTGTCCTTTGAGCCTAACCGGCATTCTGTACGTACCTACTTACCCACACTACCTTAAGGCCATCTCTACAGGATCTGTTACAATAATATTAATTTTTACATGTCATTAGCAGAATGGCGTCTACACGACAGTATGCATGACACACCTGTGCACTTAGATAAGTATAACATAACCAGTTTGAACCGCTCTTATCTGGATCACTCTAGTTTTATAGATGTTCTAAGAAGATATTTTTATTTATTTGAGTATCTATTTATCTATGGAATTTTCATTTGTAATTTAATTGTACAAGGAAACTTATTATTTATTTTATTTTATTACTTTTAGGAAGGCTTACAGACTAATAACAAAAAAAAATAGGTAACAAAAAATATACAATAAAGTTGCTAATTACAAGCCTCCACAGATATATAACAATTAACTTTGGGCATAATCTCGGAATACTGCTTGCATCAAACTATGCAGGCCGAGGTTTCAGCGTTATAGGCGACGAGGCGATGCCTTTTCGACAATCCTCATCGTATTCTTAGTCTTTCCCCGACCCTAAGCTAGTTACTTGGGTTCGGTTTCTAATCAAACCAGATATGACATAGACTTATGATCAGGCTTGACTTGATTTAACTTGTATCGACAACATGATGATGACAACCGGGTCCAACAGTTTTACAGCCCGGATAAACACGAATATATAAAAATAATGTAATGAATATTACTCCAGCGCAGAGCGCGACATGCAGCCTATGTTCCTTTGCCTTACGTACCAGGACCCTGGGTTTCCCGTTTGGGTGTGAACACACGGCTCTGCAGGGTGCCTACGGTTTTTAACCTGCACCCTCATGCATGAAAAGTAGGTCATCCACCACGACACAGGAAATCCTTCTACCCAGATATAAGCCAATCAAAAGCTCAACAGCTTTTCAGTAGCGACTCACAGACAGACATTGATATTGAGACACAAATATAGATAATGACTCAGTATATTGAATTGCGTCTGCCAACCATAGTGATAAATAATGCTCGATAAACTATTTTAAGTAATATTATGACGCAATGGTAGCTTAGTAATTGAAATAACACTTTAATTAATAACTAATCTTTGTTTATTTATGTTGAGATGAATCTTTACTACTGTGAGATGAATTTTCCATTTTTTTTTTAAATATTAGTATTCCTTTATTAAGAGCTGTCAAGGTGGCTAAATATTGGTCGGACAAAATTTGAGTTAAATCGACATAAAAAGAAGAGGAAGTTTCCCTTTATTCAATATCCATAGGTTCCACTATTAAAAATTATTCAACAAAAAAAAATAAAAAGAAAAACGTTTAAAAACACAAAAAAAATATTTGTCCATCATAGTACTGGTATCGGAAACACGGTCCAATCTACTAGTGGTCCAGGCTCCTGAGAGAGGAACCGCCTAACAGTAAGAGCGGTGTCCAGAAGTACTTGCCTTCTGAATCAAGCTCTTCAATCCTTGATCCAATGGCCCAACACGAGAATTCTCAGATCTTGGTCGAGGTTCTGAGTAATTAAGCCATTAGCCGTTACAACTGTCGACACAATGCCTGCTGTATCCACTTCCCACATGACGACCACCTCACGAGCCAAGTGAACATATTTACTTGGTTTATGATTGGTATTGATACGTTCACACATGCCAATAGGACATCTGATGGTAAGCGATGATGTATTGAGGTAAACGGTGGAGTACGCTTACCTAGAAGTAACCTATACACTCTTGTCTTAAAAACCTCTAGGTTTTAGCTATCAAGGAACACACACCCGAACAGGAAATTCTATCCATTAGCTTTTTGATACGTTTGCGTTACATGCGTTGCCTGGGTGGGAATCGAACCCACGACCTCCAGCATAACAGTCAGGGTCACTAACTACTAGGCTGACAGGTCTGTCAAATAAATTATGTGTTCTCTACACATTTTGTATATATGGGTATAAGTAACATTAGGCTAAGGAAACATGAGGCAAACTATTATTGGAAGGAATAACTAATGATAAAATTTTAATCAAAGTGGGTATGGCTATGGGAAAATCCCCTTATTAATAACTTCGAAAACAAAACAGCTAAACAAATATAAGATCAAAATAATAATGATGTAGATGAAAAACAAAAATATAGGTGCATTATGTTGCGCTAAGGACTAAGTGCGGAAATCAGACCACAAAGATAATACAGATGTGATACCGTTCATAGTATGGAAAACTGCCCTTTAACCATCAGAATGATTCATGGTAGAGATGTGTTCCGCTTGGACGTTGCACCGCCGGATCGTAGAGGCGGAGTTCGGTGGCGGCAACCTCTCGCGCCAAGCCCTAGTTCAGGCTATCGTTCAGGATGATTGGCAGGCGAATCTTTTTGTGAAGTAGTAATGCTAGCGACTGCCACCACAAAAGATCCCAGGGGATTGGAAATCGCAAAGTGATGTGTCACTTTAAGATACGGCCAAGTCTTCTTCTTCTTCTTTTCGTGTCGATTTGACTCAAATTTTGTCCGACCAATATTTAGCCACCTGGACAGATCTTTCGTTGGCCTCGTAAAAGTCATTAAAGGTGCAGGCGGTAGTGCATGCCGAGCAGGAAAGGAGGTGACGCATATCTTGTGAAGACGCTCCACACTGGCACTGTTCTTGCGATAGGTCAAGGAAACTGCCAAGTTAAACTGGTTAGATGATATGTCACTCCTCGTTTTAGCCTGCTTTTGACCTTTCAAAGAAAACCTACAACAATGGTATGGCCAAACGAAGGCCCCCCATAACGTAAGAATAATATTTGAACTTATCAGGATGCTTTAAAAATCCAGGACAATACTAAAACTAGGGCATGTCCTGGGAAACAGATCGATTGGCAACTATAACATATACATCCTCTTTTCTCACAACATACACAGTTGAAGCAAGTACAGCAGCGAATCAACAAGTTAGAACGCATTTAGGCATACGTGCGCTATCGGTCCGCCATCAGACGTTACATTACTAAGTTGCACTACTGTTATCAACTGTGCTGTAACGTGCTGATAAACAGGTGTGTATCAGAAGCGACTCCAATCTGTAATAGGTTTGCTGTTGTAATATGCTAGTTTTTATTTTAAACTAGCTTCTGCCCGCGACTTCGCTCGCGTCAAAGTAGGTTTCTCCAAACAAACTGTGGACCCCCGTTTCATCCCCTTAGGGGGTGAATTTTGAAAAATCATTTCGCAGTGCTCACCTACGTCATAAACGGAAATCTTGTACAAAATTCCACGTTCCTAGTCCCAGTAGTTTCGCTTGTGCGTTGATATGTCAGTCAGTCAGTTTCTCCTTTTATAAATATATAGATTCTTCCTACCGGTTACCTTTAAGAGGTAAAACTGATTCGATGGAGTTCAAAACTCCATCGAATCAGTATGTCAAATATTTTTTTAAGAAGATGGGAATGAACAAGTCTTATGATTTCTCTAACTCTAACCTAAAAGAAAAATAATTATGCATGCCAAATTCATGGCGGTAAGGCCCCTCGCGATCCCGATTTCCGGCTACCGTAGGCGCCGGCTCGGTAGCTCGCCGGCCGGTCGTCTGATAACAGTCAGAAGAGAGTGCCCGCGTGCCTCAAGGAGTTGTCAGCAAACTGAAGGGGCCCTGCAGGGTCGAAGCCTCCAGGGGCCAAGGGTTGATGCGAAAGCGTAACACCAACGCCTACCTAAGATCAAGTAGATATAAAAAAGTAGACTTGAATTTTTAAAGCAAAAGCACACGTTAACCTTTTGAAAACCGTAATTAGAGACATAATAGAAAGATAATAGGTATGGGAACGACAACATTCGCGTGGACCTCAAGAGTTAAAACTCCAAAAATAATGTTATAAGTGCAGACACCTTCGTTAACCACAACCTCCCTTCCCCTCCCACTTGTTACAACAATCCTTACTAACTTGATAGGACATGAAAAACTACTTAACACAACTTACTTGTGTCACATCCCTAATACAGAAACCTTTTACACACAATTAGGATGCAAATACTCCTCCTCTTTAGTCGTTCACTCTTGAAGTCTTGACAGAGTGGTCGTGGTTGATCATGTTGCATTTTCGTTGGCTAGTGAGGCTCCCACGACGCGTCTCCACTTGACACGGTTTACGGCGTCTCGGGAACTCTGGACCATGGAGGTTTGTGTTGCAGCTCTAATGAGGTCTGTCTAACGCGTAGGTGAACGCCCACGAGACCGCTTCCCCTCTACTTGTCCCTGGACAACGAGTCGCTTCATGGAGTGTTGCGACCAACGTGACCGCAATGTTTGAGGATTCGTACTTGCACAATCGACAATAACCTCCGTTTAATTTTTAGCTAGCCTAGCTAAATATCTTAAGACATTAGGCATGCCAAAAAAAAACTGGAAAAATACAGCTTTTTTTTTTTCAAGAAATCTGTCAAAAAACGTAGCTAAGTGCATGTTCCAAAGCGTAGATAGAACAAAGGGAAAAGACGAGCAAAAAAATCCACGGACACTTTTTTAATTTTAATCATGTTGAAATATCCTAGCTACACAAACATTTTTATCGCTTCTGTTCGACAACAACAACTTTCGGAGACATGTGACATTTACCAAACCGCATTGGGCCTGCGTGGTGGATTACGGCCCATTCCCTCTCTAAGAGGCCTCCTCTCTTAGGGCCTGTTCCCTTGTAGAGGGGGTTCCCAGCACTGGGAACGTTAAAAAGGCTGACTATGATACAAATTAAAACTGTCAGGTCTATAACATTTACAAAATCAACCAAAAACGCCAACATCCCCACTAACCCCTCAACTTGTCACAGTGCTAAACCTTCCAACTAACTTAAACGGCTATAAATAACTTAGATGGACATGAAAAGCTACTTGACTCAAGCCTACCTGTGCCACATCAATTAGATTGAAACTTAACGCGTTGTGCATAGAGTGCCGACTGTATCGCGACGGTTAATGGCGCGAAAATCGCTGATAACACCCCCACTTTCACCCCCATTCAACCCGCTTCCACCCCCCAGTTACACCCCCAACGCCCCCCGGTATCAGGGGGCTAAAGATCTCCGATCGGTGTAATTGTCTGGTAATAGATAATAGTTCCGACTTTGCGGTTGATTTTTGATTTGCTGGGCTGATGATTAGATGGCTTTTCGGAAGTATTTATCGGTAAGTTGGCCCAGTTCTCGGTTGTATTATACGAGGCTTGACTGTGGTAGTCTACATGGATAATTTTGAGACTTTTCGTTCACATTTCTTATATTCTTATATTCTTTATTGTACACTGTTATTTCAAAATACAAATTTACAAAACAGGTGATGTACATAGGCGAGCTTAACCCAAAATTGGGTTTTCTTACAGCAAACCGTAAAGCGTAATTAAATAAATTTTGAAAGACTTGAGGACATTACAAAGTGCACAAAAAATAAAAGCTAAATTATACCCTTAACAAAATAACATTATAAGTAACATTTAATAAGTAAGAAAACTTTATAAAACATCGTTTTTAAGTTTTAATCAGACTATTTATTTATTGACCTATCTAAAATTGTTACTCTTTAAAACAAAAAGATTCATGCTCCCATAGTCAGCAAGTTTACAATATTATACGACAGTCAACGCATAAATAATATTAAAACTAATAAAAATATATTTTATAGATCAAATATTTATAGCACTTAATATCTAGATTTACGTTATAACAAATCTAGTCGTTAGTTATTAGGTTGATTTTTTAAATATATACTACAAATATGTAAGCAACTAAGTCAGGAATTTCCAGATTCGAATAAAAGTTTGCTTAAGTAACATTCAACTTAAAAGTAGTATGTATTATTTTTTAAAATTTTAAGTCAAAATATTACAACCCCGATTGTTTAACCTGCTCATCCCCAAGTACATAAAAGTAACATTTTTACCTTTCGAATACCGTTATTAGAATAATAAAAATACAATAGGGGTGCAAACGCCGGCGCTCAATCGGTGTTCAAGAGTTTAAATTAATACCTTACAAATAAAACCCCAATACACCGCTCCACTATGAATATTACCTGCAAAAATAATTATCGACTACACATAATATTAAGCCCACCTTCCATCAATTATAGCTATACTATTTTTTCCGCTATACGTTCCTTTCGGCGGCAGTGGAGCCGACTCCCATTCGCTCAATCATCTGCTTATCTCGCGGGCTATCGGTACGTAATACATTGTATCACATTTTCATAAGAGATTCATTTAGCTTGAGTTTTGCTCACCCTCAGTCGAGTGGGTCTGTTTCCATTAAACATTTCTGATTTAGCAAAATGGGAAAAGTAGATTACTTTTGTAAGTATGTTTTAAAGCCGAAAGAAATAAAAACAATTTTTCACGCAACCGGTTTTTTATGGTTGAGAAAATCATCCAATGACGTCTTTCGTCATGTAGAGTGTAGTGGAAGGGTATGTCAGAGTTTTACTGACTAAAAACTCACTCTCGCTCCTGCGTTACTTTTCATACTTCGGCCGGGTTTTCCTTTCAGAAACTTTCTTCGACCCAGCTGGGTTCCTGAGATGATGCAGCATTCTTGTCTAAAAGAACCTATTCACTCTTGACTTAAAGAACCCTGGGTGTTAGCCAAACTGCCATTTCAAATTACCAGTCACCTGATTACTGTAACATTGGCCCTGAATTTGGCAGAACAACTCAACTTTACCTTGTCAGTCAACGTTACCTTAGAATAGGCTAAGGAAAACACGATTCACTATAATAATACTGATTTATTATTTACAAATTAGTCATACTGCGGGTAGGTATGCACATCTCTGATCTGTTTTAATTTTCCTTAACGACAAAAATACTTCCAAATTTTAGATTTTTAGTTACACGAACTGTGAAATAAAACTTTTAGAGTTATGGTCTTTGTCGCGTTGTAGGACGGCCCAGCCGCATTATTTTGCGTAATTTATTCATATTCACAAAATCACCACTGTTCGCAAAACTGAAGGAAAACATCGCGAGGAATCCGGCTTGTCCTCGAACTAAGAAATCAGAACTTTGTGACGTATCAACCAAACCGCACTGGAGCTCCGTGGTAGATTACGCCCCATTCTCACTCCTGGAGAGGAGGTCTGAGTCCCAACTACGGGCACATTGAATGGCTGGTTATGCTTGAACAAACGTGGTTTTAAAAATAGAGTTTAAAATAAAGGGCTTCCTCTAATTGATTTAGATAATTAAAACTTCTTAAAACAATTTTAGAAGGCAAATATAAAGAAAATTCTAGGAGAGATTATTAGTTTTGTTCTTAGTTTTTCTGTTAGTGAGTGTGTCTGTGAGTGATGATGTGTTTGCGTATTTTTTCCCCAATTTTTTCTTCAGTTTCTCGTACCGTATCGTACACTGCCATGGGCACTTACTCGGAGGGCGGGCGGGGAAGTCTGCTGCTCGCGATAGCGCCTTACCTTTGTTCTGACGGGCTATCTCCGCCCAGGGATCATACTAAATTATTTATCCTTTCCAACATGAGGTGAGAACTGCCGGTCATGGGGAAAAGATCCCTTGTTTAGTTATTGTTGCAGTTTTACAGGCGAGTATTTCAGTGTGTATATTTGAACTTAAGTTTGTATATTATAAATAAGTACTCAAATATCCTAGAATATGCTCTTGGGATAATTTCGTACTTCTCTCGGGCAATGTCGCTAGCGTTAACTAGTGACTAAACAATGGAAATTCGTTTTCCACAAAAAAAAAAACACTATAAAAAACATCTCCTAAATCGTGGGCTCGTTTACAAACATGTAACCTTACATACTCGAGGCACCCAGACACGGAACAACTATCTACATACAAATATTTAATCTTTGCGGGAACTGAATCTATGACAAGCAGCGCAGCAGCTCATTGCTTAACCTCCTTGCCGTCGTCGTACATGGTAATGCCATAATTATTTTAGGCACTCAACTTTACAAATTCAGATTTGGTTTTTATTGATATAAATTAGCGCTTAACTACCAATCCGTTAATGATGAGGCGCACTAATTTATTAAGACCCTATTCAATCTAGCCTTGAAGGCACCTAAATTACAATCGGACTGGAAGACTGCAGCAGGCCCTATTCAAGTCCTTTAAAAATAAAGCTCATCAGTATCATTTTAGAATTTTTGTAGAACCCATTTCAATTAACTAATCAATCAAGCCTATGGCAGTCCAATCCCGGCGATACAGCCTCCAACTCCTATACATTGGTATCAAGACTCCTTAAAATCAGCTCCAGACATACCAAAGAGTAATACGTATGTATTCGTAATTCACAGATAAGCTGTTATCTGTTGAGGGAATTGGGAGTTGAGATGAAACGTCTCCTCTGTATTATCACGAAGTTACTTATGTTTTCTCGAGCGGAGCCTTTATGTTATTTTTAAGATAGGTGCAGGCAATGAAGAATAACTTACTGGTTTCATGGCCGAAATGTTTAACTCTTTAAGACGACACTATATGCCAGTGACCTGGAGCGAACTAGCGTCATTTCACGCGCGTTAAGATTATTCGAATAATTAATTTGTTCTTCGTTTATTAAATACAATATGAATAAAAAATGCATAGTTATTAAAAGATTGGTAATTTAGTTATGTTTTAGTTTGTGAAAGTTAATAAAAATACACTCAATGGTTTTTGTCTGGTCTTCGTTTTTTGGTCTATGTAAGAAAATACTATAAACTTTGAAAATAAATCACAACAAGTTCTATGAAAAAAAAAGTAAATATTCACATAATATCAAATTATTAAGCTCTAGAATTCTAGATAAACGTGTATGTTTTTTCAAAATATACGAACTAGCCGTTTAGACGTGATGTTCGATTCAATATCATCAAAAATCGTATATCTGCCCCTTAACTACTTGGTCTGAAGAGTGTTTTCGTGCCCTATTCGCCAGAGTCGTGTACTACCTGCAGCATTGGACTCGGTCAGCTAATATTTACTGAAAGATTCTAATGTCATACATGCGTTTAAGAAAAAAAGTTTTTTTTTTTAATCTCTATACAGACCGACAGTGTTTCATGTACCGACCCTCCAAGGGATTAAAATGATCAAAATTTTGCGTTGTTTAAATGATTATTACGAAAGAGAAGCAGCAGTTTTACACTTTGAATGACCTATCACTAATACTAAACAACTACATTTATTAAATTTTTTAAAACAATACGACAACTCCTGATACCATCACTTCAAATCGAAACCCCAAATAAAATTCAAACGGCTACCATTAAATCGATTTACATACAAATCAATCACTAAGAAATTCAACGCTGCCTGATTCACGTCAAAACGATTGTCGGAATCGATTCTCGATTCGAGATCACGCGTCAGGTATCGATTACAATCGTTACTCGATCGGAACTCGTTTTCTCGCCAGGCATCGCGGCCGCGCGGGCATCAGCGCGATAATGTCACCTGTGATCAATCTGTAGGCCCTTCTCACGAGTAATCTCGTATGAAATATTTCTTGTTCCGCGAGGTAGTGCGATAGGGTTTGTATCGATGAAGGGCTGGTCAAATATTCGAGGTGTGTGAGGGGTTAAAATTGTTGGATTGATGCGAAATAATGTTATTTAGTTAATATTGGTGAGTTAAAATACAATTTTTTTTCTTAAAGAGAATTCACTACATTATCGCAGTTTGGTGTGAGCGTTCACTTACGTGACTGTTATATTGCGAGAGCGTTCATTCACATGACATGTCAACTCAGGTACCTACAAGAAATATTCACCCGGCGCCTCCACCAATCTGTCGAGACCGTGGATTCTTCTTTGGGGCGCTCCAGTACCAGGAACGGGGCAGCAGCAAATCAAACCACGCTGAAGTTTTTCTGTATCTTTACTCTCTGACGGCTCGACAAACAATCTTCCCTATCACAACCTACTATTTTTCTTCTAATCAATATATTTCAAACTACGAACAGTCTGCGAACGTCTTACAAGCCAGTGTGCTAACTCGGGACGCATGTGATCTCTTTATAGATATCACATACGACTCCTAACAACATATCACTATATCGTGGCGGCACTGACATGAAATGTCAACAAAATTCAGATCCGGAACACTATGCAATAAGTGTAGAAAATTGAATCCAGGACACGTAGTGCCGTAGCCACTACACCAACCACGTAGTCAATCATTTTACATTGGTTTTACTAGTAACAACTAACATTTAATTGACTACAAACATATTACCTCTTTGTTTCTCGAAAAAAAATCTTTAATATACCAATAACCCTACAAAAAACACAGTCAATATAACCTCAAAAACATACCTATTCTATAAAACAGAAAACCAACAGTTTACGATCACAAAGCTCGCTATCAGCGATGTAGATGTGGCTCGTTAGTTCGAACGAGCCGGTCGGTCTCGCCAAATTGCGCGTGACGATAAACTCGGCTATATCGCACCTTTACAGAATAAGGACATTTTTAAAATCACTCGAGTGAATTTTTGAATAGGCTTAGGTGAATGGAGGTTTATGAGACGGTTGTAATAGGCTTTTTAGAGGTTTTTCGTGGGTATGTGCTGGTTTAAGTGATAATCTTGGAGAAGGTTTTGAAGGTATGTTATCTTTATTTAATTTTTCGTATTTCTTATATAATTTCTTACGGTCCCTCCAATGTAGTTGTCAAGCTCATCTCTCTAGCTTGCCTTTCGCTTAATGGGACCCAAAAAGCGGCTCATTAAACCACAGCTCATGTCCAGCCCAAACCCAATTATACATACTTATAAAATAATAACTATCCTTATACATAGTTTCGTTAAAACAAACCTGGTTGAACGTAACGTATCTTTTTTAAGTAGAAGTTCTTCTTCTCGAATCGATGGATTCATATCCCTCAAAGTTTTTGAGTCCAGTAGGTTATCTCGTTTATAGCGGCCTCAATGGCGTTTTTTAGGTCTTCCAGGGTGCATTTGCATCTACACTTTGGGTACTCCAATAGGTAGAAGTCCCAAATGAATTCAAATATATTTTACTTTAATGAAATCTGGAATGTTTAGCAGATACAATCCATTCCGATAATTAGTTGGATAAGTAGTCTATCAATTGATAATTACGTGCCGACTGTCACTTCTGAAACTTACTTAACTGTAACTTAAACTTAGTTAATACTTGCTTAACTTGGATTACAATGAAATCTAGATTACAAAGTTACGGTACATATAAAATTAGTAATCGTTATCTGTCTTGTAACATGTTACTAATTTACCAAGCGATTGCTGTTACTGTGCGTTGCTTAATAATTGTTTTATGATGTCATTGTCGCCTTAAGAAGCGGGAAAATGTAGGAACTAGATTTTTTTGGAAAGAAAGAAAGAAACACATACTTAAAACTAACATAAAAATCATTATGACAAATAAAAAAGTAATATGTGCGACGCCCGCAAAAAACTACTGAACGCTCAGTATAATGCTGTAACCATACGCAAAATGCGACGAGTCTACAGCGCTGGTTTTCAGCGTGGGCCGGTGACGGCGTCGACTAGTAGTCGCCAACGGTATCTATTAGAGTAATAAAATAAATAAAAATAGATTTTATGACAATCATAGATATAAATAATCCCTACTAATATTTAATCATCATCATCATAATTGCAGCTGAAATTCTGAACTTCAGGCCCAAGATTTTTTAATCCCAAACGAAATATGAAACTGCCGATTATTTCTAATATTACCGATGTTTAAGTTTAATTGATTAATATTAATAGTATATAAAATAATAATTACCAAAAATATTTATTTAGAAAAAAGTTCAATTTTCTTTACTAAAACCAAAAACACACTTAGCATACGTTACACTTTACTATGACGTAATCACTGAGCAGAAAAATATCCGTGTTTTAACGATTACCAGATAAAACTCGGTCTCCACGAACGTGTTTAAAGGTGTCTCGTTAAGAGCTCAATTGAGCGTGACGGGTGATAACAGGATTACAACTTGGCGTGATGTGTGCTCAAGTTGTTCAGGAGTTTCCTTTGTGACGTAGTCTATGAGGTATTTTAAGATGCTCAGGCCTTATTACTCGAGAGGGAGTGGGCAGCGGTCGCCTCCTTCTACGAAACAGTTACGTTATCGAAGGAGGAGATCGTACGCGTGAGGGCTAAGAAGGAGTGAGGTGGGTCGTTTAGTCAGTAAGAGTCTGACACTGTTTCCCGCTCCGCCCAAGGGTGGGATTCGTTATTAGATGATTTTTCCCACCATAAAAAAAATCGAGTACGACTCGCAGTTTTCCAATTTTTTTTTGGTAAATAATATCTATTAGTTATGTTCTTCAATTTATATATTATCTTTACCATAAGAAGCCTAACTTCCCATCTCCTTGTAGGCAAGCCAGACAAGACAATTTTCATACAGAATTACATACATCAAATGTTTCATATCTGTTTATCAGACGGGGGTAGGAGGGTGAGTGGGGGTGGCTTGCAACGCAGAGATAACAGTTAAAAGTGAAGTTGGGGCTGTTTATTACCCTACACTAGGTTCGCGACGTGGTTTTACTTGGGTTTGGGGTGTTAAAGAAGAGTTTGAGTAGCTAGTGAAACATTGTTTTTTGAACGTGAGTTTTCTTTTGGAAATTATAAAGAAAAAAAAATTACTGAAGAAGAAAACTGATAATAATTTTTTAGGATTTTTCTTACGTAAATCTATATCATCATCATCTTCCTGCCCTTGTCCCGTTTTATTTGGGGTCGGCGCAATATGTCACGTGTGTCACGTGTGTGTGTGTGTGTGTGTTACGTAAATCTATATATTTATTCAAAATTAAAGTATATAAAATCAATTCACTTACTACTGAGACTCCGGCCTCATCTCTATGAGAGGGAAAGGGCAGTAATCCACCAAGCAGACCAAGACCTGGGATTGATGGATAAAACATTTCATCGATTTTTTTGATTTTAGGACATGTTTTCCCACGATAATTTCCTTGACCATTTAAGAGAATAGTTGATGAAATTAAATACATGAAGTAAAGCACTTGCTAATACTTGAACTGCAAAGTCGTAAAAGACTCGTGAATCCACACCGTTCCCACTGGACCACCACTGGCCCATTTAAGGCCACTACCACTAAGTAGTGGCCTTAAATGGGCCAAAAAAAACTTACACCATCATCACACAACTCGATAAAAATAATATCCAACTCTCAATCTAACCTACTAAATATAGAATCTCCTCCATTTCCCGCCGAAAACGGGTCAAAAACCCTTATCAGTCCAAAGGTAATGCAAAGAAAAGTATTTAATTACAAGAACCACTGGGTAATTTGGCGAATTACAAGGTAATTCTCACTAGAGGGCGCTGGGGATGTGATAGAGCGTGGCAATATCCGCTGAAGCAACAGGCAATAACACCCTAACATGCTGATTTGAACTCAATTTTGTATAAAATAAGGTTGCATTTCAATTGGAGAAGTGTAAGAGGTGTATAGAGTATCGTGTCAAGCAAATATGGAATTTAAAACAGAGGGGTAAAGTTTGAATTTGATTGGGATACAGTCAATAGATGTATTATCAGGTAATTTCGTTGTTAAATGTCTGTTGTGCGTTTTAGTTTTGTTGATTTTTAATCGATTGTTGTTTGTAGATCGATCGTGAGACATAAATAGCTATTATTTTTAATTTTACGCCTGAATAGTCTTGTAGGAATATTTAAAATACACGTCAAATAAAAATATTTATAAATGGCATGTTTGGTATAATAGTATTTGAGCAATTGTCTTCGCAGGTTCAATTCTCACACAGAACAAATAAATATTCTGGTATTTCTTTTATTTTTATAGTATAATTTTTATTTACTCATCACCAAAGTGTCAGCCATATTTAAAAAATTTGAATAAAAAAAAAACAGTTTTTACAAGCTTTTATTTTGTTTCACTTGTCCCGACATTCGTGATCAAATCATGTAAATTAAATTTGATCCACTTCCCGGTTACCAATTGAGCTGAAATTTTGAAATAGTACATTTTGATACAAGTGCAGGAAGTTTGTCATTGCGACCGAGGCGAAATTCGCACGAGCCGTAGGCGAGTTTGTTATGGAGCCGAGGGCTGCAATGACAAATATGCACGTGTGTCAAACGACGTTTTTCAATACACTTACGACTTGTGTAATAAAGAAAGAAAGAAAAACGTTTAATCGTATCTCATACATACAGCAGAAATATAATAATAATAGCATTCAAATCTGCTCTGGTCAGTTTCTAATTTCGTGGGGGACGCCTGGCGCCTGATTCGATAAACTAAGTAAAAAAAAATAATCATCCGTGACAATAAGGAGGGAATAAAAAAGCCCTTGTTGTGATAAACTCAAAAAAGCACTTGGGTTATTGATATACATGCTATATTGAACCTAATAGGAGTGCGCTAAGAAGCAGTTTTCAAGTAAGTATATTGAAAAATTATTATGTCATTGAGTTGATCTGAGGATGGAACCAGAAGGTGGCCATAGGAGCTCTGTAATTAAACGACACAACCCCATCGAGTTTGGGCTCGTGTGATTCGTCTTGACGAGGTTTAAGTATATAGGTATGTATACCGCCCTATAAAAGCTTGTTATAAACGAAATATTTTCATTTAAAACTGGTTTAAAATTAGAAGTAAAAGAATTATGAGACTATTCCTTGCTGGAGTCTGTGTTTCCTGATGGCTACAATCCGGGAATCTTTAAGTCAAGAGTAGATAGGTTAGTAAGCGCGACAGGCATGTCTTAGAACCAAAAATTCGAAGACATGTGACATCCACCAATCCGCACTGGGCCTGCGTGGTAGATTATGGCCCACTCCCTCTCCTAGAGAGTCTGTGTCTTAGCAGTGGGAACAATAAAAAGGCTGATGATGACTGTGATGAAGCGCGCTCCATCGTCATTCGCATCGTCGCTTTCCATCAGGTGAGATAGAGGTCAAGCGCGAACCAACAATCAATAAAAAAAACCGTTTTCAAGTTGTCATTGTCATGGTGTGGTTGTCATCTCTCCTCATCATCAAGCTCCTCAAATTCCTTCTCCCAGAGCCATTCAGTAAAACAAGATATTCTCAATTTCAACTTGAGCACACAGTACATTACAAACAGAATTTTATCACTCTCGGCCAGGCTCAGATACAATCAATTTAATTATCACTTACAAACATGGCGTCGGTAAAAATGTATGCCTTCGCTACCCACATCAAGAAGTACCCATATCATATGCGTTGTTAATTCAGGTGCGCTGTTTATCATAGAGCCTTAACTGATGATCATTAATGAGAATTTTTGGGGAAGTAATTGAAAATATATCCTTAAAAACTTATTTTTTTAATTACGATAAAAATGTAGTTTGATTGAAATGGAGGATAATTTTTGGCTGTCCACTGTTTAGTAACCATAATAAGAATAATTGGAAAATTTAATATGAATAATTATAATTCCATAATATGAATAATTATAATTCCATAATATGAATAATTGGAGGCCTCCTGGAGCCGAGGGTTGATCCAAAAGCGTTATACCGGGGCTATGGGAATTAGGCAAGGGAGGAACGGGGTAGGTTCTTAAGTCAGTAAGAGTCTGACACTGTTTCGCGCTCCACCTGCGAGCAGGATTCGTCATTGGATGATTTTTACCTACCTTAAAAAACCCATATCATATGCGTTGTTAATTCAGGTGCGCTGTTTATCATAGAGCCTTAACTGATGATCATTAATGAGAATTTTTGGGGAAGTAATTGAAAATATATCCTTAAAAACTTTTGTTTTTTTTCACTTAGGTACCTACGATAAAATTATATATCAATGCTTTTTTGCTTCTCGGTTATTCCGCGTACATCGAGGGTCTGGAACAGTCTTCATATCCGACTATAATTTGGGTATTTTCAAGGCTAGAGTTAATAGGCTCTAATAAACTAGAGCGCTTCACCATCAACGATCGCATCACTGCTTACCAGTTGGGGTTGCAGTATTAGTTTACAGCGATTTTTTTTTTCGTTTATCTTTAGGAACCACAATTTGAATATGTAATTATTTGTTTTATTTAGAAGAATAACATACAAGTTTATAGTTAGGACGCCTTTAAACTCGATCCGAAATAGGTACTTAGTTAAATTACCCGCTTGAAAATTAAGAAGAAGAAAAGTTTTGTTGATGTAAGTTAATTTTTATGGCTTTGCATTACAAAGAGATAAATAAACATCAAATAAAAAAAATCTACCCCAACTCATTTAGCATTTAGTGTATTGTATCACATTTCTTTACCTTGGTCTAATACACAATACAGATATTTTATTAGCTGGTGCCTGGGACTTCGTTTGCGTCAGTTACATATAACAGCGCAGCGCATTGCATAAGAAACGAATTTTTCATTTTGAAAGTAAATATTTTTTTTCTTAAAAAAAAATTTTTCCTGAAAATGTACACTTTCAGTTAAAGTACTGTCACTATCACAGCCTTTTTTCGGTTTTCACTTTGTCTATACCTAAATCTATACATAGATACATACATACATAGATCATTCATCAAATTCAAATATTATTTATTTTTAAAAATCTTGATTATACTGAAGAACACACACAAATATTTATATATTTATTATATCTCAGAAAACAAAGTATAACTCAAAGTTAAGACGAACAAAGAAATCTTAAGTAATCCCCCCAAACACCCACTGAGGTACACTCAAAGTAAACATTATTGCAACTTTATCAGCAAGGGCCATGTAGCGTATCATTAATATGTCTGTATCTAAGGACAAGGCGAGGACAGAGGACTGACGCCAGAGGACTGCACCTATCTCGTCAGGAAACTGTACCGACCTCGAATCGACTACTTTTGTTTTTATCGATTTACATTTCCGCATTACTTTAAATCGATTAAGTATTACAAAGTCAAATATTTTAATTAAATTTGGCTGTGTAAGTACGAGTAAGTATTATAGATATTTACAGCTGTATTTCATGTTTTAGGTGCTGATTAGTTTTAATTTTATTTAAACTCTTAGCGAATGCGTTCGCGCACAATCAAGTGAATTTAATATAATAGAAAGACAAAAGCTTTCTATTATATTAAATTCACTCGTAGTCCGACTCGAACTTACTTAGTTTTTAATTTGAAAAATTATCATACAAATATTATATGTGTGTTTATGTGTATTAATGTGTGTTCGTGTGTATGTTACTCCTTTACGCTCGAAACTACTGAATGAATTTCGATTATGAATTAAAGTGGCGCATTATGACATTTAGTTTCTTGAATTTACTTGTAATCGTACAAAGAAGAATTACATGGAACGCGTGTGACACCGTTGCATATGTCAAGTATTTTAAATCATCTGTTCCTAATGTGTCATAATAACGTAGCATACGTGGCGAACGTGGCACGCGTTGCACACGTGGCGTACGTGGAATACGTGGGCCCAGTATATCTTTAGCTCAAATCTTCACATCCTTTATTTACTATGCACTAAAGTTTTGTTGACACTTCTTCCATATTTAACACTAAAACAGATCACAATTAAAAGTCCCTACTCTGGCACAAATAAACCCGTCGTTGTGTGTGTGGGGCGTCACTCGATAAGGATGTATTAGCGCATTCCGCCGGCGAGCCACTGTATTTATTCTTATCCGGAATAAGGCAGGTTACACCCCTAGTGACGGGCTGATATCGATAGCGTTTGTTTGTAAGACTTGTGTTGGGGTGTGTGATGTGTCGATGTTTTTGGTTTGTGGGAAAAGGATTAAGTCAAGTGGAACTTTTCAAGACATGTTTATAAACTCCGTTCAAAATAACAATAGACATAAGAAAACCTTTTATACTGTCCTTTCAACCGAAATTGAGTATTATTACGTTGGTGGAACGATAAATGGTAGCTGCAAATAGTTGGTTTTTAAAGAGTCTTGGAAGATTTAATTACGCTGTCAATTAACAAGATGATTAAATCAAAGTCGCTGATCAGGCTTTACTTGATAAGAGATTTGATACCTTACCTTACTTGATTTTGTCGACGGCGCGCACTGTTCCCGCGCGCCTCAAGGAGTTGTCAGCAAACTGTAGGGGTCCTACAGGGTCGAAGCCTCCTGGGGCTGAGGGTTGGTGCTAAAGCGTTATACCGGGGCTCTGGGAATAAGGCAAGGGAGGAACGGGGTAGGTTCTTTAGTCAGTAAGAGTGTGACACTGTTTCACGCTCCGCCCAAGAGCGGGATTCGATGATTTTTACCTACAATAAAAAAAAACCTGACTTGATTTTTACGTTAATATACCACCACCATCATATCATATGTCCATTATCATACCTGATAGTAAATGGTGATGTGGATGATGATGAAGCATGCTTATCTTAAAGTAACCTTTCTCTTTGTAATACCCTCTTTACTGAAAGATTTTTACTGTAGTTGGCAAACGACTAAGGACCCGTATCCCAAAAAGGTGGGCATATTTTTTTTTTTATTTATGAAGTGTAAAAATCATCCAATAACATATCCCACCCTTAGGCGGAGCGGGAAATAGTGTCACACTCTTACTGACTAAACAACCTACCCCGTTCCTTCCTTGCCTTAGTCGCATAGCCCACTACTTCACGTTCCTCAGTAATGAGGAACACGACTCGAAGAGGTGGAAGTACCTAGCTATCAGGAAAAAAAGTAAATCTAGTTTACCGAGTAAAAGTAACTTCTTAAGTCACAAACAAAGATTTCTAACTTGAAGTAATGACATAATAAGAAATTACTTAGCAACAAGTTATCACTTCTTTATAAATACGGTCGTAAGTCTATCCCCATACATATTATTTCTTAAATAAACACTCAATAAAAACAAAATGAATCCGGCACACTATCGATACATCCCTTTCCAACCCCTAGTCCCCGCTGAAGGGGGTGAAGCGTCGCTTGGCGCGGCGAGATAGCGCCGATAACATCGCCGGGTGGCGGCCCTGATAGTACGAATAATAATAATTTTATTATCTCGATCCAGGGCTGCCACCTCATTGTTAAGGATAGTGAAGCTGAATTTTAAAGTTATGAAGTGAGAAGTTTTCTGGGGTTCTAAGGGGTTTTTAGTGAGTTGTTTGTTGATGGTGTTGATTAGGACCCCTGCATGTGAAAAAACTCAATAATTGTGATATGATTTAAACCAGTTCTTGCCTGAGATCCAATCTGATGGTAAGCAGTGATACAATCGTTGATGTTGAGGAGCACTAGTTGATTAAGAGCTTATTCAGTCTAATCTGGAAGAAGCCTGAACTATAATTGCTCAGGAACGCGCGGTATAAACGACGATATGAAACGCTTAGTCCGGACTGTAGAGGTGTCAACAACGTGGGTGGAACAATGGACAAACGCCGTAAGTCGGGCTGCGAGATAGTAAAACTGGGAATATTCTTACCAGAAATTAAAATCTGTAGTATTGTTAAAAAACAAGAAATTATAGGGACCAATCTGCACTGGGCCCGCGTGGTGGATCATGGCCCATTCCCTCTCCTAGAGAGGAGGCCTGTGTCCCTGCAGTAGGAACATTAAAAAGGCTGATGATGATGACGAAATTATAATTGTACTTATATTGGTGAATTTCCTTCAGAATTTTCAAAGATATAAAAAAACAATACCGACTACTTACTTACACAAAAAAAAAACAACAATACAAAATAAAAAAAAAAACACATACGCAGTGACCGTCAAAAATCATCCTCGCATCCGGCTTAGCTTTACAGGGAGGTACACCCCCTCGGGACGGAGGGTGGGGGGCGTTATCGCGAAGTCGCAGATTGAATATATTTCATGTGTAAGTTAATACGAGCCATACTTGCGAGATTTTGCACAGTTTTCCACTAACTGTAGAGAAGGAGTGTTTAGGTTTTTGGTGAGGGGTTGTTGTTAGGGGTTGTTGTTTTGCAGGTTCTTCAGATAAGTGAGTATTTAGATAGTCGATTCAATAATTAAGTTAGGTAGTATTTACCTAAAGTAAAGAGCATTGGTGGCCAAGACGTAACGACCCTGACTTCTTCACTTATTTCATCACGACTGCTCTCAAAACGGAGAAGGATAACATCGTGAGGAAACTGGCATATCCAAGACAAAAAAAAAAAATTAAGAACACCCGACGCACGGCGAGTATCCATCCTTAAGTTGTTGAAACCTCTACGGTTCGGACTAAGAGTTTTGCTTCATTGTACGTTCCGCGTACATCGAAAGACTAGAACAAATTGCCTGCTGCGGTCTTCCCATCCGATTATAATTTGGGTGCTGCTTTTAATAAACTAATGCGCCTCACTACCAACGATTGCGTCACTGCTTACGATCAGGTGGGATCGCAAATAAAAAAAAGAAAATATCATAAGAACGAAAATGATGAAGCAGAGTGTTCACGACCCACAGCATTGAAGAATACGACGCAAGGAAGAATACACCAATTTAAACATAAACCAACTTACCAATAAAACTAATTACAGGCGTGTACACGTGCTGTTTATCTGTCGAGCAGTTATCACGTACGGCATTGTCAAGTAAGTGAATAACTATCGCCTAATGAGCAGTCGAGGGATCGAAGCGAACCGATAAACATATCGCACCTGGAGCTATTAAAACGAGGCTGAATTTGAAAAACCTTGGGCTTGTATGTTGTGGAGCGTCACGGTTGTATGTGATAAGGATTCTGTTATCATATAAGGTTGGGGGATTGTTCTAGCCTTTGGCTCTGGAACGTAAAGGTGAAGGAAGTTTGTAAAGCAACATAAACTATTATATCAAAAAGCAATATAAACATACAATCATTACATAGTATAAAACAAAGTCGCTTTCCCTATGTATGCTTATATCTTTAAAATCACCATTACACCCGTGCGAAGCTGGGGCAGATCGCTAGTATAACATAAATTAATTACACAAATTAAGTTAAGACAAAAGGTGACATAAATTATAATTATTATTTTTTTATTTGATTGTCACGTGATCAATCTATTCCAACTTTTTAATATTTTAGATTCTGGTTTGTAGAGAGTTTTTTGTTATTTTAGTAGTATTCTGTACTTTTATGATAACGCTATCATTGACACCAAAACCATGACACTTCATATACAGACACAAGGCTTTTCACAAATTTCTTTTTTCACAATTCCATTTTTTCCTTTCCCATTTACACTATTTCAGCGTCTCAATTTGATACCTGATTTCTTTTGTTTCGTTGTACACACAAAACTTTATGGGAACATATTCATTGTGTGTCCAGCTAGAAGACAAAGTTGAATTCTCTGTCGGAGTCTGTGTTTCCTGATGGCTAACCTTTAATTCAAGAATGAATAGGTAACTTCTAGGAGGTAGGCGCACTTCATCGTCGACCGCATCATCACTTTCCATTCGTTAAGGTACCGGTTCGTTTATTCGGAAAAACCAAGTCCAGTATATCAAGTTTTCAATGAAAATATATTTTTTCATATCAAGCTTTTATACGGCGGTATACACCTATATATTTAAAACTCGTCAAGATGAATCACACGAGCCCAAACTCGATGGGGTTGTGTCGTTTAATTTCAGAATTCCTATGGCCACCTTCCAGTTCAATCATCACATTAACTCCACGACATAATAATTTTGCATTGTCATCTGATTGACATGTGCATAATTTCAGCTCAATCGGTAACCGGTAAGTATATCAAATTTAGTTTACAAGATTTGATCACAAACATCGTGACAGGTGATACTAAAAAAAAATAAAGGCTTGTAAAAATTAAAATCCACAATTATAACTAGACAACGTTACGTAAACCGCTTCAATAAAGCTCATATCGCGAAATCTGGCACCGTCCTATTCTGGCGCGGTTGGATTGGTGAAAAACGTGAAAAGTGACCGCGATAACGTGAGTTTTGGCCGCGCGGTCCGCCCGATACCGCTGCCTAGGGGGGCTGCGATTGTAGTAGTCGTGTTATAGTGCAGCACCAAGTTTTATTTTGTGTAAGGATTATTGAAAATGTTCGTTCGATTAGTGAGTATTCGAATGAGAAAAGAAAGGAACGATATATACAGGCATAAAGTTTGCAAAGAATAACTTTATCATAGTATTTTTATTAATAGTAATACTTCAACATATTTTTAAAGATCAAAGCCTTTTAAAAGGAGTAGGGAAAACAAGCGAAAAATATCATATTGTTATTTTTTTTTGCGTATTCTATTAGTCTTACGCATTAATCACTCTTGACCACATCATCGATATGATGATAATAATGTAGAGGAATCTGTAATAAACATTTTTTTTTCAAACTTGAGCTTAAGCCACTAAGTTACCGAGATACTTGGCTTCAGATAGTCACTGTTTTTACGAGTATAACACTTCTATGGAGTTAAGGCCCTAACTGTTATGATCAATTAAGGCAATATGTGCAATTTTTCCCCAAGATCAAGCCTTGCATGGATTAATACGATCGCGTAACTACTAAGGCAAAGACGGAACGAGGTGCGTTGTTTAGTCTATTAGTCTAAAACTGTTTCCCGCTTCGGTGCGGGATTTGTCACTATAAAAAAATGTATGAGTAACTAAATTTTATTTATTTTTTATTCGAAGACATGTGACATCCACCAACCCGCACTGGGCCCGCGTGGTGGATTACGGCCCATTCCCTCTATTAGAGAGGAGGCCTGTGTCCCTGCAGTGGGAACATTAAAAAGGCTCATGATGATGAAATAAATTTTTAACTAAAAAATCATTTCTTACTGCGATTGTAAGTAGCGCGACAGAGAAATTTTTCTTATGTGAGCCAACGTACACAAAAAAAATGACGTACAGAATCTTTGAAAAAAAAAAAGCTATAAGTACCTAATCATAATCTAACTAACTACTATCAGGCTATCACAATCCGCATCAACAGTCATAACCCACAATCAATAACACATTTGCACAAAAACTGTGCTGAGCCATGTTCTTGCACACAGAACATGCCAGGCCGCGTGTGCACTTCGCTCTAGATGTCGCGATAACACTGCTTTGCATAATACCGCAGATTTTTTTCAACAGTGCATATGTATAAACTTTGTGCGCTAATATGGGGAGAGGCGGTGTGAGGTAGAAGCGGTAGCGCGGTAGTGTTCATAAGCGGTAGCGGGTTCGAGCTTATGGGCGGATTTCATCATCATTCACGATGTGATTTCGCCTATTGCAGCGTTCGCCTGTTCAGCCCATCACCACATATAAAATGAAATTATGCAAATAGATTTCAAGGTTGGATGCGAGACGAATGGGAGTGGTCGTTCTGGCGACGCTTGAGGGACGCCTATGCCCTTTGCGTTCCAGGATCACGGTATCTCTTTAAAAAAGGTTTTATTGACGTTTTGGGCTCGGTCTTGACCGCGTGGCTGGACAGCTAGCTACCTATTGCTCTCCATCAAGCACCATACCCACATGACGGTATTTCTATTTCGGGCTGGTATCCTGCCACTTGCTGGTAACTGCACGACTAAAGCGCGTATTTTGCGTGTATTTCCTAGCTACACATTTATACGTAATCCGTTTCTATTTTTACTAATTTTTATAGGGATCGATACTAAATTGGATTAAGGAAAATTTCCATAAAATGTAAGGCAAAGAAGGCACTAATGTAATTGGGTTGGCATGCCTGAGTATGATATTCGAACGAGTTTTAGAAACGGCTTTTAATATTAATAGAAATGCATTGTGTGTATTTTTGTTTCTCTTCCATACTCAAATGACTGAACGGATATCAAAGAAATTGAACACACTAATAGACCAATTCCTGGAATAGGACAGAGGCAACTTTTTGCTCCGGTAGTACCTTTAGGGCAATTCTCGTCTATTACGCGGTCAGCAGGAATTTTTGGTTCTATAACCAAAAATTCGAAGACATTTGTGACATCCACCAATTCACACTGGGCCCGCATGGTTTTTATTTTTATTTTTTGAAGTTTGTGGTAGATTACTTGCGTGGTGGATTACGGTCGATTCCTTTTCCTAGAGAGGAATCCTGTGTCCCATCATTGGGAATATTAATTAGGCTAATGATAATGATGCACTTATAGATTTTTCAAAATTCCGACACTATCACCGCTTCCGCCTGTAACTTACCACTATCAGGTCAATCGCAGGTCAAGCCACCGTCACCTCGTAATGATATTATAATGTAATTTAATTTCGCTTTTTTTTTCTTTCAGGTAAGTAGGTCATCTGATGCCATTATGTTCTGCAAGTAAGTGACCAGTCCAGTTTAGAGCCAATTGAAAAAAAATCAGGTTAGTGGTGTCAACAAAAAACTACAAAGTATGAAGACCTGCTCTTTAAAGCGTACCAGTTTTTGATGGTGATTGACACTCGATTTGCAGATTTAAATGATATAGACCAATACTTGACTGCAATACCACCTGATGGTAAGCAGTGATGCAATCGTTGATGGTGAGGCGTACTAGTTTATTAAGAACATTCCTTGAAGTATGGACTTGTAATTGTATTTGTTTTATTTTGTTTTCTTTTGCACCTAGTATAACATAGCTCTGTACCACCACAAGGTCGACTGGTAGAAAATACTTATGGCATTAACTCCGCCTTTGTACACTTATGCATAAAGTTTTAATAAATAAATAATAATCAGACGAGAAGACCGTTGCAGGCAAATTGTTGTAAACCTTCGATGTACGCGGTATAAATGACGAGGGGGTAAAAATGCACGAAAAAAACTCTAACCGAATGTAATGTAGTCTACCGAAAGATTCATGCAGTAACTAAAACCAAAACTGACAGAATAAAAGAAAATATAAAATATAATATTTAGGTACAGTTTATTCCAAACTTTGTTTCGATATAAATCTCATGTCACAATCATTTCTATCAAACTTCTTCGAAACGGTTTGACCGTTTGTTAAGATATTTTAATGTGAGAGGGATACCATTACTATACATGAAGTTTATCTAATCATCATCATCATCACCCTTATTAATGTTCCCACTGCTGGGACACAGGCCTTCTCTCTAGAAGAGGGAATGGGCCATAATAATAAATGGGCTCTCTAGGAGAGCAGTGGTGGCCGAGTGGTAACGGGCCCGACTTACGAGTTGTAGGTCGCGGGTTCACCCAGCCCTTTCTCAAAACTTTGAAGTAAAACATCGTGAGGAAACCTGCATGTCCTAGAACCAAAAATTTGAAGACATGTGATATCCACCAATTCGCACAGGGCAAACGTGGTAGACATGAAGTTTACCAAAACGAATGATTCAACCCAAAAAAATAATATTATAGAAGGTCAAATCGGATTCAATCTTTGCTATCTTTAATGCTACTTTTTCTTTTCTATTTTTTGACCCTGCAGAAGGGTCGAAGCCAACTAGAGCCAAGGGTTCGCGTCTGAAAGGAAGGCTCTGGCCATGGTATATATGGCAACGTAGGAATGAGTTAGGTTGTTCAATGAATAAGAGTCTGATACTGTTTCCCGCTCCACTCAAGGACGGGATTCGACATTGGATGACTTTGACCTATCATAAAAATATGTGGTCGTGTGCTTACACATTTGTCACCCTCTTAAATCAGCTAGCTACGGTACCCCATCTCTAAAGATGAGATAAGGACTCGAATACCAACACCATTAATGAACCCCTAACACCTCATTAAATCCCACACAAACTGTCAAAAATCAACAACCCCCACTAAAATCCAGATCACCAAATCTCAAAACTTATTTTTATTTCAAAAGCCGTACTTCTAGACATTATCATACACACACCAACTTCTGAATGTATGTAAGTGTTCAGGGGGTGAAGGGGGCGAACTCGAGGGGGTAAAAGACGAGGGGTGGAGGGGGGTGAACGTTACAAACACAGCAAAAGTTCACGTCCGTCTTATCTCATCTGTTTGACGGATTCCTACCGACAACGCAGCGTATTCATATTTTGTGTAGAGTAGTTTGGGATAGAGGTAGCAAGATATTTAGGAGGCGATCGATAAAAAAATTTAAGAAAATAAAAGGTAATATAAAACATGAGAATTAAAAGATGAGCTGCCGGATAGTTCTAAAAAAAAAAAAAAACTAAATCTAAGTACACTAAACTAAGTTGTTACTACAATTGATTGCTAAAGACTGAGAGCTGTACTTATCACTTACATAAATGAATACGATTTTTTTTTTATGTGGAAATTCGTCCCATAACTTCTACCACCCTGATTGAGTGGAAGGCATCTCAGACTGCTGGGCCTCAACGGTTTTGCTGAGCTATCTTTGACGTCGCGAGAAATACTACGCGCCATTGACGACTCGTTCTTGGTCTGCATGACTACTTACTAGACGGCAAGACGGTTCGACTACTTATTGCTCATCATCTTAATCAATACCACCTGCACCTTTAATGATTTGTACGAGGCCAACGAATGAGCTGTCTAGGTGGCTAAATATTGGCCGGACAAAATTTGCGTCACATCGACACGAAGAAGATCTAAAAGTTCATGCATACGGTGACTGGAAAGTGAGGAAGTCCGTTTCTGTACACATGCGACCGCCACCTTGGCCAGCATTACTGCTTCGCTATTCCACATGCATAAACACGTGTGGCCATATTTATCTCTTATAAAACAAATCACCTCTGTTCCCCAACACTACTCTGTACCGCCCAAGATCGTCGACTCCCGCTACTGATAACGCGAGCTATTTAATCACAGATAACATCTGTAGGGCGGGCGGCGCGTTATCACCGCCCGCGGCCGCTTATCGCCCGCCCGCCCAACCTTATCGCTCCCGTATATAAATTCTTATCAAGGACGTTTTGTTATTTCTTCATGTTGACTTCAATTTTGTATTGTATTTTGTTTAAGATTGATCGTTGGATTTGTGTTAGGGTTTTTATTTAGGTATTGGAATAGTGTTTAGAAAAAAAAATATAGATTTGATAGACGTATTATTGTAAAATAAATTTGAAATAATGATTGTGGTTTTTTTATGGTAGGTAAAAATCATCCAATGACGAATCCCGCCCTTGGGCGAAGCGGGAAACAGTGTCAGTGTCAGACTCTTACCGACTAAACAACCTATCCCGTTCCTACATAGCCATCTATACCAGGGCTAGAGACTTCCTTTCAGACGTGAACCCTTGGTCCAAGTTGGCTTCGACCCTTCTGCAGGGTCTCTACGGTTTGCTGACAACTCCTTGAGACTAGGCTTGATCCAGACGGTTACCAGGCGATTGGATGGCGAGCTACCCATTGCTCGCTCCTCAGTTCTAGGGTGGATTTTTCAGTACCAAGTCCCAATAACCATTCTAGACTTTCTTGAGCACTGGAACTAAGGTAAGAAGGAACGGTGGGTCGTTTAGTCAGTAGAAGTCTGACACAGTCTCCCGCTCCGCTCAAGGGTTTCGTCATGCGATGATTTTTCCCACCACATAAAAAACACCCATTCTAGTACACCTAGTCTAGGTGTACTTACAAACAATGATAACATCGGAGCCTTATCAAACTTCCAGCTTAAAAAGCGCTTTAAAGCTGTACCTATAAAAATACAAAGCGAACTACCCACATAGAGCGCTCCCTATCTGTTAGACTCTTATCTGTAGAGTATAAATCCAGCTGATTGTTATCACTGTTTCGTTGCGATTTACGAAGCTTTATCATTATTATTTATGTTGATAGCATTAGTTTTCTAGTCGGTTGTGAAAGTGTCATTTGCTGTTGCATAGCAGATAATTGTGAGGTTTTTAGTTTGTTATATCATTTGACAAAATACACGGTAGATGTGTGCCCCGCTTGGGAAGAGCATCGCCATGTTCTCGGGAGGGACGATCGGAGGCGGCGTTCTCTCGCGGTGGGCCTTAGTAGAACCCATGGTCCGGAGCGAGGAAGAGTGGCAGGCTGTCGCCTCCTTCTGCGAAGCAGTAATGCTAGCAAAAGAGAAGGCCGACCGCATCTGATAAAGAGCGCAGCCGCCACTGCAATGTCTCCGATCCCAAGTTTCGGTCATCATAGGCGCGGGCTTGCGGACGGCGAGCAAGGGGTAGCTCGCTGTGCATCCGGTAACTGTCCGGAACAAGCCCAAGTCGTCGACGGTACGCACTGTTCCCGAGCGCCTCAAGGAGTTGTCGGCAACTGTAAGGGCCCAGCAGTGTCGAAGCCTTCTAGGGTCAAGGGTTAATGCAAAAGCGGAACACCAGGGCTTTGGAACTAAGGCAAGAAGGAACGGTGACTCGTTTAGTCTTTAAAACTACTATGTTATATAGATAGAGTGATTCAAGAGGAATGTTTGTTGTATAATAAATGCATAATATATTTAATACCAGCATTGCACCCGTGTGGAGTTGGGGCGGGTCGCTAGTACATCATCATCATCATCAGCCTTTCAATGTTCCCACTGCTGGGACACAGGCCTCCTCTCTAGGAGAGGGAATGGGCCATAATCCACCACGCGGGCCCAGTGCGGATTGGCGGATGTCACATGTCTTCGAATTTTTGGTTCTAGGACATGCCGGTTTCCTCACGATGTTTTCCTTCACCGTTTTGAGAGCTGTGGTGATGAAATAAATTACACAAAGTAATGCGCCTGGCTGGGTTCGAACCCGCGACCTACAACTCGTAAGTCGGGGGGGCCGTTACCACTCGGCCACCACTGCCCTCATCCGGGTCGCTAGTACATGATAAAATAATACTTTATCGTTTATAACTAATCTATTGCATTTTTTTACCCTAACTTCCAACTAAGCTCGACTCTAAAGGGCCACCAGGAGGTAGTCATAACAATTTTTAGTGATGATCAATAACTGTGTACCTTGAAACTGTCTGTTTGTCAGAAACTCAGCTATAAAACTGTTATCGGCTTGCTGATATCGAGTGTAAGGAGTATAAAAATAGTTTTATCTTTTCTCAGAAGCTTTCCAAACTGTTTTGTGCAGGACTGGACTTGCAGTTACTGAAAGTATTATGATAGTGTCTGTACTTAGGTATAACTGGCCTTTCGATAAATATAACCTTAGTATTATATGTGTTTTCTTTATATTTGGAAAGAGGGAAGAGGAGAGGGAAGGCAAAAAAAAGATGAATGGATTGTTTTTTTTTTTCTTTTATTTGTTTTTATAGGCTTTAGTCGTAATTTGTGAGTTCAAATCCAGCCAGGCGCATTACTATGTGTAATTTATTTCATCGCCACTGCTCTCAAAACGGTGAAGGAAAACATCGTGAGGAAACCGGCATGTCCTAGAACCAAAAATTCGAAGACATGTGACACCCTTCTCTTAGAGAGGAGGCCTGTGTCCCTGCAGTGAAATTAAAAACGCTGATGATGATGAGAAATTAATTTCATTGACCAATTGAATTAAAATTTGATAGTTTTGCTAATGATTGACCTGATTCCATACACAAAATTAAGGTCCTATAGTTTAAATAAACTTACATTGTTTTGTTACTATCTCGTATCGTTTCCCAATTACTACACATGTTTTACTTGTACACGTGTCAAAAATGTTGTCCATTCCGATATTTTTCATGTAATTTTTCCTGTCAATAGACTGATATCTTGGTAAGATAAGTTCGTTATTATTTACAATTATAATTTTCAAGAATCGCCTAACTTGTAGTGGTAAAACGCTGGGTATATTGGTCGCAAAAGAAATGGTCGACGGGTCTGAAGAAGAAGAAAAAAGAAAAAAGAAGAAAAACACAAACAACTATAGTAAGCAGCGCAAAATGCGTCACATCCGCGCAAACGACAGAAAGTTTCTGGAATATCAAGCGCGTACCGGAAGACATAGCGTCTATAGGACTCCCACCAGCTGACCCGGTGAACGTTGCGGGAATCCGATGGTTGCGAGAAGCACAAAACCGGTCGCTGTGATGACACTTGGGAGGTGTAAGACCAACAGTGGACGTCTTTCGGCTAAAATAGTGGTAATTATTGCTAATACATATAGTACCGTGTACTACAGACACGGTAAATAAGTTGGACTCCTTCAATTGGGACCTAAAAATCGGTTATTGTGAATTTAAGGTCGACTACCATGTTGATTCAACTTGTGTGACGAGGATTATAATAGATTTTCGGGTCTCAGTTTAAGTAGTCTGCGCGTGGCAGTGGCATACTAATTTATTGTACACTTCATAAAGTAGACAGGGTAAAACTTTACAATACTAAGTGTACAACCGGTAGTCTTATCCCACAGGGCAATTTCTTACAAACAACCTTAGGAAAGACTAAAAGAAAGGCGATAGATTTAAGGTAATGACTATTACACTATCGCGCGCCTCAAGGAGTTGTCAGCAAACTTTAGGGGCCCTACATGGTCGAAGCCTCCCGGAGCTGAGGGTTGGTGCGAAAGTGTTACACCGGGGCTCTGGGAATAAGGCAAGGAAGGCACGAGGTGGGTTGTTTAGTCAGTAAGAGTCTGACACTGTTCCCCGCTCCGAACAAGAGCGGGATTCGTCATTGGATGATTTTTACCTACCATAAAAATAAACATCTACTTAATATTATAGATGCGAAAGTTACGATGTTTGAATGTTTGTTACTCAATCACGCCAAAACGGCTGGACGGATCTGGATGAAATTTGGCACAGGCATAGGATACACTCCGGAATAGGACATAGGCTACTTTTTATCCCGGAAACCCCAACCCTAACCCCAATACCACGCGGGCGAAGCCGCGGGCAAAAGCTAGTTACACTATAAAGTACACGGCTGACTTTATTCCTGTCTGCACAACTTATATGTAAGTGAAGCGTATTTAAAGTGTTATAAATAAGGCCATTATCGCAGTTTCCTGTTGGCGGGCCCTGCCGCAAGATATCGATAATATCGGGGACTAATTAGAATTATCGTAGACCAATTATTTTATAAGTATATAGCTTATCGGGAAGCCATTGTTGTAAGTTTATATCGTGACATACGGAGAGAGCGGACCGGGGATATGTTTGTGCGGAAATAATGTATGAAGAATTAATTTTGAGAAAATGACTAAGGCAATATCCGTCTTTGTACTTACAGTGTTTTTTTTATTTATGGTAGATAAAAATCATCTAATGACGAATCCCGCTCTTGGGTGGAGCGGCAAACAGTGTAAGACTCTTACTGACTAAACAACCTACCCCGTTTCTATATTGCCATACATACTAGGGCCAAAGCCTTCCTTTCAGACTCGAACCCTTGGTCCTAGTTGGTTTCGAGTCTTCTGCAGGGTCCCTACTGGTTTTTTTTTTTTATAAATTATCAATTGAAATGATGCGTATTTGGGAAATAAATTTAACACTTAAAAATAACATTTACAAACCATAGGTTTACACATTATAACAATAACATTTAAAATATTAGTGTAGCTGAAGTTGAAAGCAAGTTTATTCTTTTAACATAAATATCTGGACGAGAATGTTTGAAAGAGTGACTGTAGTTTTAGAACGCAAAATTAACTGTACAAACCTTTTAAAAGTGTATTTGTCTAATCAATCCTCATCTTTAAAAGGTGGGTTTTTCATGCGATTTCTGCACATCGCAAATCGCAGCACATACGTTAAATCAAATTCTTCACTGCAGAAATTAATGCCATTTTAAAAATTAATTATATTAAACACCAATTAAAAAAATATTTACTAGTTGTTAAGAAACCGGTGAAGTTTTTAATGTTTATACACCGTTAACAGTAATAGCTACTAGCTAGCTAACTTTTACTCGGATTTGATTCAGATTAAAAATAAAAGCTAAAAGAATTACAATATATAACAAAAAAAAAATTAATTCTTTCTTACTAGAAGCCTTAATTTCAAGCTAAAACATTTTTTTTTTTTTGTTGCTCAACTTATCTTACAGTGTGTCCACACAGATAGGTAGGTACATCAACAATATATTGTACACGGCAGATATACAATGCCTATTTATTACCTACGCTGTTTTTCCTTGACATACAATGGTAAATAATAATAAATTACTCGTGGGTAAAACAACGCCTTTAATGTAGAATATTTACTATCAGCGAGATTAAAAGTGTGCAAGTTTTTAAAAATCATCCAATGACGAAACCCGCTCTTGGGCGGAGCGGGAGACTAGTGTCAGACTCTTACTGACTAAAAAACCTACCCCGTACCTTCCTTGCCTTATTCCTGGAGTCGAGGTAACAGTTTGCACCACCCTCTAGGCTCCAGGAGGCTTCGACCCTGAAGGGCCCCTGCAGTTTGCTGACAACTTCTTGAGGCGCGCGGGAACGGTGCGCGCCGTTGACGACTTGGACTCGGTCTTACCAGACGACCGGTCGGCGAGCTACCCATTGCTCACCGTCCGCGAGCCAGTGTCTACGGTGGCCGGATATCGGCAGGATCGCGGCGACGACGGCTACGGCGAGGGCGCTGTTGCCTTTGCCTTATGCGGTCGGCCTCCTCCTTTACGAGCATTACTGCTTCGCAGAAGGAGGCGACCGCCTGCCATTCCTCTTCGCTGCGGACCATGGCCTGAACCAGGGCCCGGCGCGAGAGGTCGCCGCCGCCGATCACTCCCACGAGGACACGGCGATGCTCTTCCCAAGCAGGGCACACCTCCACCGTGTGCTCCACCGTGTCCTCCGGGCTCGCCTCGCAGTGGCGACACCCGGAGGGCCGTAATAAAAGACGCTGTACCAGTGCGGGTTGGTGGAACTCACATGTCTTCCAGTTTCTGGTTTTCTTCACGATGTTTCCCTTCACCGTTTTGAGAGCAGTGGTGATGAAATAAATTACATTAAGTAATGTGCCTAAATGGGCTTGAATCCACGACTTACTCGTAATTCGGGGCCGTTGCCACTCGGCCATCATTGCTCACATTCTTAAAGTGATAAGTTAATTTGTGGTCAAAGTGATTTCTATAACTGTTTAATTATTGTATTATTAAAGGTTTTAAGTTCTTTATCATTTTGTTTGTCTAATGCTAAATATTGGTTTTCAAATGTCTATTAGCATAGTATGAAATAAAATCTCTGGGTCGTGCTTTACCTAAAAAAATGCATAGTATATTGGCAAAATAGACCTATAAATATTTCAACTGCTAGAACATAGTCCACCTCTCGATGAGAAGAAATAGGCCAATGAAGACATGGTAGCATTGTCACTAGTTGGTGAATGTTATATGCTGTAGAGTCGATACCCATTGTTTAGCAGATCTTTTTCACAGACTAATTTAAGTGTATCATTTATTAAACACTTAATGCTCACAAATAATAGGCTGACTTAATGCCTAAGAATTTTTCTACTAGTGTAGGGTAGGTACTTACGAATACATATAACCATAATCGAGTAGGTATTTTTCGTTTTTAATTATAATAATAATAAATTTATTTGGACCAAATGATATCATCATCATCATCAACCTAGCGTAAGTCCCGGTTGCTACCTTGGCTTTCACCTCGGTGCCCGGGGTCCGCTTTCCTGCCTAGTCGCCTCCACTTCGCTCGGTCTTTTGCGTAATTTTAATTGGACCAAATGATATGTTATTGTAATATTAATGTAATTAAACATTAGATGAATATAGCATACATAGAACAGATTTCTCAAGTTATTTATTAGTACAACAAAAAAAAATATTCTCAAGAAACTGACATTATACGTATCTTTTGGTTTTCAAAAATAAATATCTTTAAACCTATTTCCAAACTAGCTGTTAAAACCAACCAATCCGACCGCACCCCATATTTCCTGTCTTAAAACTGCATAATCTCCTAATCACCAGTTGAACCTATTACAAAGGAAAAATACATTAAATACGTATTTTCTCGCCCATCAATTGTTCTGGGCAACGCTTCTACTGAATGTATGGGCCATAAAAATGTTAATACTATAATGCAACTGCACTATTTTCTTGTATGTAATTTGCCATTTTGGGCACTAAAGTACGCTATAGGTTGTGTGGTATGAGTCTTAAGAGGCGAGCGGAGCGAATCTTGATTCTCCTTTGGAAATCTTGGAATCTCACCTAATCTACCTTTTTTTTTGTACGTGGTGGAAATTCTCCTGGATGTCGTGCACCCTGTGGTAAGTGGAGGAGTCTGTCAGACGCTTACTGACTAAAACCACCCCTCATACACTTGTGTCCTAGGCTGCGGGTGCAGTTTGACTTCCATTGCTCAAACCACAAGGATCTCTTCTTAAAATTTTAGAGACTGGAGAGAGCTCTCCTATACGCCTAAGAGAGGAACTTTTGTTGCTGTTTGCGTGGAACCCCCACAATCTCGGGTCCAGATTGATGGACCGACGGATGTACCTAACCTTTTCCTAACTATATTGGATTTGTTTTATGATTAAACATCTGAATATCAGTCATTTCAATGTAGCGACTACTTTTCCTCTGGCTTTCTTTCTAGGTACTAGTTTTTAGTTCCTGTAATTTGTGTTCGTGTAAGTTGTATTAGTTATTTTAGTATACCATAAAGTTTATTCTATTCAGTTTCACTATACGAAAAACGCTCATACATACAAAATTTCACCTTAATATTAGTGATATATAGGTCTTACATTTGTTATATTTTTATAACACTGACTTATATGTATATATTATTAGTTTATTATAGCGTAACAGTTGACGGGACAAAATAAAAACGTTTTTGCACCGACCCAATATAACAAGAGACAAGAGAAGGAAGATGATCATGGTAATAGCTGATTTTGGCGTAAAACGATCGATGATCCGACCCTAACATAATTTAGAGTTTCCATTAGGAAAAAAAGAAAGCCAACAAATAAAAAAAAGAGAAAATCGCTTTCGCTTACGACTTAATCCAAGTATTTAGTGTTGATTCGACAGCAGTGTTCTTGAAAACTACTATGTAAATGTGACATGTAAAGTAAGGCATTAAGTTGGTAGTAGCTCACGATACGATCACGATACGACACAAAAATATTGCTCTAATGTTCATGCTAATACCTTTTTCTTTTCCAAGTTTCGATGTTACGATCATATCAAGTTTTTCTAACTTGGTTTCAAGGAATTGTAGATAGATATGAAATAAAAAAAGATTTCTTTGTAAACTTTGAGCAACATTTTTTTTTTTCGGTGGGTAAATATCATCCAATGACATCTCTCGCCCTTGGGTGGAGCAGGACCTTGGGTGAGAGAAACGGTTACATATAAGTATACTAATATTCAACATTAAACGTTTTGTTTTACGTTTACATTTATTAAATATTTTGAAGACCTTGCCCCTAGCCAAGTTACAATCGTTTCGTTTAGAGCGCTTGCAATAGGCCACGTCCCTAATTCCTTTGTGGAGATGTTATCCGAACAAGGGAATTGGCGGTATGGGTAACTAGAATAAGTAACTCTAAACGAAAAGATTGTAACTTGGCTAGGGAGGCTTAATTATTGTTGATTTTCTATAATTTCATTTTCAGGGTAGTTTTACTTTTGCTTCATGGACGCGATTTGGTCCTCCTCCTGAAATAATTAATTATTAAGTAGGTGATTTTTTATAAACAATACTTTTTGCATTGCAGCAATATTCTAAAGATAACTCTTGAAACAGTTTCAAAGTGGTGAAAACAGTAAGTACAAACAAGAAATCAAAAACCGTTTACCTCCTAAACGGCGTAAGCGACACAGACCCTCAATACCACTTACAACTTAACTTCAACATAAATAAATATTATAATACAAAAACAGTAAAGTTTACGATAATCGGCCCGTATAAATAGTGCTCTATAAACTATTGGGCTGGGGGTTAACTCGCCTGCATCGAGGACTCCCGTGCCAAAATGCGCCAATGTATGGCCCCCATTTACTTGTGCCAAAAAAAAGAAAAACTCACAACTTATGCGATTTTACGATTCGTACTAATTAAGTGTGCAGATATTTGCAGGGTTTTGGGATTTTTGCATTTAGTATTAATTACTCAGCAGCAATATCTGGACTTTGTAGCAAATTGATTGTAATAAGTGATTTCTTAAGTAACGTTCACCAGATGGCAGCATTGTGTCGTCAGGTCTAGGTGGCTATTAAAACGCGTGTGTTAATGACATTAGTTAGACGTCAACGTCAACGTCAAACGATATATGTCAAATTGATGTATGCGTTTTCAACTTTTAAACACTTCACGGCTAAGTCCAGACTAAGCCAAGTCGTCGACGGCGCACTCTGTTCCTCCTCAAGGAGTTGTCAGAAAATGTAGAGGCCCAACTGCAGGGCGAAAGCCTACTGGGGTCCCGGTCCGGTTTCTCAAAGGAAGGTCGGACAACAATAGGAGGGCTAAGAAGGAATAAGGGTGGGTCGTTTAGTCAGTAAGAGTCTGACACTGTTTCCCGTGCCGCCCCAGGGCGGAAATCGTCATAAATGTTTTTTTTTCCACTATAAAAAAAAAACGGTGCTGTCGATAAAGTTGCTATGTTGCGTATATGTTTGTTTGTGGGGTTTCCCGGTATTTTGTGGTGAGATAGAAGTTATCGGGTTATGGTGTTATTTTAAGCAGTGTGGTTTTCTTGGTACCTATTCATCTGGAAGTGAGTAGTTCCCTTTCGTTATTAATCAGTCTTTAGACTCAGACCTCTTCTCTGGGAAAGTAGTGGCTGTAGTCCACCATGGGGCCTAGTCCCGTGTAATGGATGTTACATGCCTTCGTTTTTTTTTTTCTAAGACGTGCCTATTTTCTTGTAAAGTTTTCTGTCATTGTTTTGAGAGCTTTGATGCTGAGTTTGTACTCGTGCCTAACAACTTTTAAGTCAGGGCCAATACACATAATTATATATTATTTAATTTATACAGAAAGGAAAAGTTTCATTAGGTATAAGGGACTTGTTTTAGCGATCTATTCTTTCTTCTCTATACAGGCGTGTCAATAATTACAAAAAAAAAGATTTAATATTTCAGAATAAAAGGTTGATGAGCTTTTAATAATAGACAAACACTTCTTTTTTTTTAATTTGGTTCCTTCTAAAGTTAGCCTTCAAATTCTTCGCAACTTTAAACTAATCCCAAACCGAAAATAAAATTGAAAGCGTCAATAAAGAATGTGACCCTCAAAAAATATCAGATAAGCCCTCAATACCGAGGAGGTCTGCTTTTATATTGATAAGATAATAATGAGTATATTTAATTCTCTGATAGTGTATCTGCAGTTGACGGGTTTGGCGCCAACCTAATGTATTTGGGGTAGTTAGGATCGTAGAGCTTCGGGTGCACTCGGGAGAGGTCGGGAACTTTCGTGTCTGCAGCTGAAAATAATAATTATAGTAAAAGTATATCGCTGCTTACCATCAGGTGCTATCGAAATCAAGTATTAGTTTATAAAGTTGGTGCAATTACCCATTAACTAAAACATTGTACAAATTCGAACCTAAAAAAATATCTATTTTTTTAATTTTAATGTTGCAAACTGCGATCCAATTGTAGGTTAACAGTGATGCAATTTTTGGTGGTGAAGAGCACTAGTTTATTAAGAATCTATTAGCTCTAATCTTGCAGACACCTAAATAAATAATCGGACGGGAAGACCGCAGTAGTAAATTTTTTCCAGTCTAAACAATAATTTTCTACTATAAAAAGGACCTGTGTTGATAAATTCGACTTTTTTTTATCCTCTACTTCTCCTACTATCTTTGTGCAAAGTTTCTACACAACTACCGCATCTTCAAAATCGTCTCTAAAGAAATCATTTATACCTAAAGTCAAACTAACTTGTGCATCTCCAGATCCACAACTGTCTTCCCAATCTTCAAAACCCCTGACCCCAAAAGTCTCGTAAACAGAACATCAAAAAATGTTATTGCCTAGATTCTTATCCGCCATATTTTGCTCATCCGAAATCTGCAATCTGACGTCATTAATCTTAGGCTATCTACACACGAGTTTCAGCTTACAAATTTTAATTCACGAAAAAAGCTTTTGAAGCACGTAGTGATAAGCTGGCCGGTCGTTAAAGACGATAACTCGACGTAGATAGAAGATGAAGAGATAGTGCTAGTCCGTAGATTAATCCTGCTATATACTGCGGTATCTCTTGATAGGTATGAGGAGATATTTTTACGTTTTATGTTGCAGCTAAAAATAAATTGTCTAGACGATGAGATATGGTGGTTTCTTGTTAGGCTGCTTTGTGGTGGATTTTGGGACGATTAGGATGCATCTGTAACATTTTCGACGAAATTGTAAAGTGAACTTGGTTCTTCAACATTTCTGAACCTAATGCAATTATGATTTTTTTCTGATCAACTGTGATTCAATGAAAGGTAAAAGTTTATTAATATGTATGTTTGTTACTTCTTTATACTCAAATGGCTGAATGGATTTAAATTTAATTTGACACACGTGAAGGCCAAGTTCGGAATATCATAAGATACTTTTCATCCCGTAAGGTATATTCTGTTTGGATAATTTTCTACTTTCACACGAGCCTAGCCGTCGGAATAAGCTAGTAACAAATATACCTCTAACTACCTCCCACAACTCTCATGTGGTGAAATTCTATCTCAAAAGCACTCAAGACCACACGAACGTAGCCTAAAATTATGATAAAACCAACATTCAAAATTATTTTCAAACTGAGATACATGTAACTTAACCAATTACACAATAAGCATCAATTTTAGAAAGACTTACAATAATTATGCTATAAAAACTTATTACCAATCGTAAAACAAAACAAGAGAACTGTAAAACAAACAAAACCACACTATAGAACACAAAACACGAAAGTTTTAATAAACTGACAGTTCAAACCGATAGTGATCTAATAAAAGTCTTGTAGGACAATATTATCGATCGTTGGGGAAAAGGGCGTAACACCATACAACACGACAGAAAGAGATAGAAGACAAAAAAGCCGCGACTACCGGCGCGAGAGCATCTACTAACAAACGCAGATAAATCCGAGCCCACCGATTTGTATCGCTTACATTGACGGCTACACAAGTTGTTGTGTATTTGGAATGAGAACAAAAAGAGTGATGGATACTCAATTGTTTCGTTCTCTTGTTACTTTATAGTTGAAGAGTTGTTTAAGGTTGTATTTGTCGTAACAAATAGTTCATTGTTTAACGTTTGAAACACTAAACGGACCACAATGTATCGATATTCGATCTGGGCGATTGTCACCATTATTTTCTTGTTTATTAGTTGAGACAGGTTTGTAGTTTGGTGGCGAAGAAAAGGAGTATGAGGCCGTAAGTTTGATTCTGGAATGTTTAGGTTTACTGTTTTTTTTTTTTATTGCAATTTTATATTGATGCAAAAATGCAAAATTTGATCGTATAGAAACTACAGGAATAAATATTACCCCCGCCAGAGAAGAGCCAAGCGTCAGGCCACCAAACATGCGAGCTCACCAATGATGAGCAAAGGTTTAGCTTATCGTCCGGTAAGGACCAAGCCTTGTTGAGTGTTCCACCAGTACCTCAAACAGATGTAAAGAGTAAGCAATATTGACAAGACACATTAGGGCCGACGGCGACGCCTGTAAAAGGTTGCGAAAATATTAGTGTTACAGTACGCGGCAAATAAGTTAAACCGTTTGCTATGGTTACGTGCAACCTCCTACTTTGATTGAGACCTGAAAATCGGTTTTAAGCCACGTGACATAATTTTAACCATTATAACGGTCCATCTTTAATACGCAGTAACCGATTTTTGTACCTCAAGCGATATGGGAGGCTACGCGTAACCATAACAATTGGTTCAACTTATCTGTCACGTACTATGCCGTAGTTCTCGCAAAGAGCAACGAAACATGTGGGTTTTTATCGGTAAAAGTCAGACAGTCTTGTCTGAAGTCATTTGATTAAAGAGTAAGGAATAAATTACAATTGTTCAACCCTGCCATCTTAACTCCAACAGAATCAAAGGTAACCTGATCTTAACAATTTAACATTTCTGACCTTATAACAAATGTGTTAAACGGTTTGGGAGTATAAACACTAGGAGGCATTGTTCTTGCGATAGCTATCTCCACACAAAGGACTGTGACGCGTATCGTGGTAGCGGGCTCAGTTGACAAATGAGTGCTGCTTGAGCCCACCCAACGAGAGCCCTGTATTATGAGACGCCTATTAAGTTATTCGGATTGTTTGGAACTGGGAATTGATAGTGAGGTGTGGTTGTAGATTGTTTTAATGGTTCTTGCTGTACACGAAGTGAGATAGAAATCTTTCTTGGTGTTGATTGTTTGGTTGTAGAAAATAATGGAAACTGTGTTACTTCTCTAAGTATTAATGGACCACTCGAAGTGAAAGAGTCGATTATGGTTTACAAAAACTTGGACTACTTTCTTAACTCTACCTATAACTTTTATATAATTTTTCCAAAGTTTTTAATTTTTACAAACGGTCCCAAAATACTTCCTTGAGGAACCCAACGCATATTTGTTAAATATTCTTTTTTATCCACAGCAAATTCAAAACCTCCATTTGGATACCATCTAGCATACAATCTACAAATACCAGAAAACCATAAAAAAGAAATTGAAGTAAACAAGCGATTCTAATTCTGTATAGTAATCATGTCCAACGCTTATGTATGTTCCCTCTCAGTTAACTATCGGGAGCAGGAATCTTGTTTAAAGTAATAGTATCGTCGCTCGATAGTGTTCGGCCATTTTTCTTGTACACAACAAAGGATGAAATCGACCGTGTGTTGCTGGTGTAGTCGTGCCTTTAGTTATGAGCGATCGCGATTAGGGAGATACTGTCGTGGTTAGTTTTCGTGTTGGTCTAAGTGAAACAAGGGCTTGTTTTTCTTTCTTGTGCTCTATTCTGCACTTCGGCCTAACCCTTCAAGAACAGTCATGATGACATTTTGTTCATCATCATTATGTTAGCAAAAACATGTCCACTGTTAGACATAGACCTCTAACTGTCATCACAATGTGTTATTTTATGAAATAAAATAATGTTGTTTAACAAAACGTAGTTCTATATTTGAGAGATTAAAAGCACCATTGACCACAGACAACAAAAAGTCATTGGCTAGTGAAGTACTAAACTAGAGATGTACACTTCATGAAATAATCGAAAAGTAGGGTTCAATATTTCTCATTTTAACACTCTCACCAAATTTGAACCCTTTCTACTTGAATACAAACATAACTTTAGAATATAAGCAATAGTTTGAACTTAACAACATAGACTTAAAACATAACTAACATTGCAAACTCTGAACAAAATTAATTTTAAGTTTTATACATCTCGCAGAAAAATAACTATTTTAATTTCTTAATACCAAGCTTACTCCTAAGAAACTGAAATTTATCTCTAGGCAGAGCTTTAGTAAATATATCAGCACATTGCTCTTTAGTACAAACATAATTTAAATCTATTTGTTTTTCATTGTACTTTTCTTTAATAAAATTATACTTTACATCAATGTGTTTACATCGTTTGTGATAGTCTACATTTTTTATCAAACAGATAGCACTTTGGTTATCAATATTTAAGCATAAAGAGTCCTGATTAAATTCACCAATATCTAATAACATTCTTTTCAACCACAAAGCTTCTTTTGTAGCAGAACAGGCAGCCATGAATTCTGCCTCTGTGGTGGATAAAGCAACACTTTGCTGTCGTTGTGTCGCCCATGTTATAGCGGCTTCATTTTTTATGAACACATACCCAGTTAATGATTTTCGAGTGTCAGGGTCTTTAGCAAAATCTGCATCACTATAGGCTTCAATTTTATTGTGCTGGGATGATATATAACACAGGCCATAGTCTTTGGTTTCCTTTAAATATTTCATTATTTTCTTGACGACATTCCAGTGAGTCTGATCAAAACAATTAAGATATCTGCTTACCAGACTAACTCCGTACATGATGTCCGGTCTGCTTACCACAGCCAGATGCATAAGTGAGCCGACTGCCTCTCGGTATGGAATATTCTTGTCTGCAGATTCAGTGCTCTTCTCCAGTGTAGTGTGTGGGTCTACTGGAATATTATTGCAATTAGCATCTTGCATGTTATATTTAAACAATAGCCTCTCAATATATTTTGACTGATGAATAAATATACAGCCTTCAGATTTTTCAATTTGTAATCCTACAAAGTTCCTTGCATCACACTGTTTTATTTCAAAATTTAGCTTTAATTCATACATTACTGTATTTAGTGATTCTTTTGACTTAGAAAGTAGAAGTCCATCATCAACATACAACAATAAATAAACTTTGTTGTTATTTACATTTCCAACATACAAACACCTATCTGCATGACTGTTTTTGAAACCAAATTTCTTTAGTGAGATGTCAAACTTTTGGTTCCAACACCGTGGTGCTTGTTTAAGGCCATAAAGAGAACGATTAAGTTTACATACCATATTTGAATCAGCATCCAAACCTTCAGGTGGTGACATATAAATGTCTTCTTTGACATCACCATATAAGAATGCGGTTTTGACATCAAACTGAATAATATTTAAATTATGTTGTGCTGCTTCTGAAAGTAATACTCGAACCGTATCATACCTTACTGTAGGAGAGTATATCTCTTTATAATCAATGCCTTGTTTCTGGCTGCACCCTTTAGCACATAATCTTGACTTATAAAGTGGACCAGACGGCTCATCTTTTATTCTGAAGACCCATTTTGAGCCAATCACTCGCACTCCTTCAGGTTTCTCAATCAATTCCCAAGTTTTATTCTTTGCATGTGCCTGTAGCTCTTCCTGAATTGATTGCTTCCATTTGTCAGCATTAACATTTTCATTTGATATGGCTTCACCATATGTTGTTGGAACATTTTCCTGTCCTATAATTTCTTCTGTACATATATAGGTATTTCCTTTCATTTTACACAATCTTGCTTTAGATCTTGTAGTTACATTTGACATTAATTCTGAGGTATTTATATTTATTTCTGGTTCATACAAAGATCCTTCGTCTGAATAAAAATCATCACTGTATTCATCAGATAAATTCTGTAAAGTTGTGTTACTATCAGAAATACTTTCAGTCACAGAAGTATCTTCACAGGTATTTGGGGCTGACTCTGATACTGGTACCAAAGCATAATTTCTTTTAACTGAGCTTTCTAGAAAAATTACATCTCTGCTTATAATAACTTTTCTTGTTTTGGGATCTAAAAGCCTGTATCCTTTGGTTTGTTCACTGTATCCAATAAATATCATTTTGTTAGTCTTAGAATCCCACTTTTTAGCTTTTTCTTTTGGAATGTGTACCATTGCTTCACAGCCAAAAATTTTCATATGTTTGATATCTGGCTTTTTACCACTCCACATCTCTTCCGGTGTTAAAAAGGCTAAAGCTCTTGTTGGACATCTATTTGTGATATAAGCCGCAGTTGACACAGCTTCAGCCCAATAATGCTTCTGTAGTTTTGCATTTAAGAGCATACATCTGGCTCTTTCTAACAACGTGCGGTTCATCCTCTCCGCCAACCCATTTTGCTGTGGCGTGTAAGGGGTGGAGGTTTGATGTACAATTCCAGATTTCTTGAGAAAGGCTTGAAATTCATTGCTTAAATACTCAGTCCCATTGTCTGTGCGGAGAGTTTTTATTTTGAAATTCATTTGATTTTCAACTAATACTTTAAATTCTTGAAAATTTTGGAATACTTCAGATTTACTTTTTAATAAGTATACATATACTTTCCTGGTAAAATCGTCGATAAATGTAAGGAAGTAGCGAGCTCCTCCAAGAGACGGTGTCTCCATTGGACCACAGATATCAGAGTGAATAAGTTCTAGCTTTGCTTGTGCTCTGGAACCTTCAGAAGGGAATGGAAATCTTGTCTGCTTCCCTTCCAAACATGAGATGCATATCACTTTATCTGTATTTTCTAATTTGACTCCTGCACTTTCTGAAAGTTTACTCAAGTCTTCAAAATTTAAATGTGCCATTCTCTGATGCCATAAATAAGAATCATTCTCTGTTGAAGCAGATATGTATGCTGGAATACTGTGTGTAACTAGCCTGTACATATTATTTACCATTTTAGCAGCTGCGACTTGCTTATTTGCTTTATTCAGGATTTTACAACCTTGTTTGTCAAACTGAACCTGACAGCCACTATTTATTATTTGACTGACAGAGAGAAGGTTGGTGGCCAACTCAGGAACATAGAGAACATTTTGTACCTTGATAGTATCCAACTGGCCTTGCACGTTGACAACATTGAGATTTACCTTTCCACAGGCCTTCACAACTAACTTCTTATCATTAGCTACTCTTATTGTGGAAATTGGAGGAGCTGTTTCATCGTAAAGCAAGTCACGGCTCATTGTCATATGCATTGATGCTCCAGAATCAATGTACCAATTATTGTCGTTGTTTATTGTTGCAGATAACACGGCGACATAACTAGAATCTGTGTTCTCATTTGACTTCTGTTCCTTTTTCTTATTTCGGCAATTTTTACTTATATGCCCGTATTTATTGCACACATAGCACCTTGGACCTTTACCAATTTTATTTTTGTCTTGAGCTTGTTTGACACGCTGATTTTCCTTGCTTTTTACGTACAAAGCATTAGACTCAGAGTTTCTCACATCTTGCAAAAGCTTAGTCTTCACTGAATCAGCTGTTATTGTCACACCAGAGCTTTCAAGAGCCATAATCATTGGTTGATACACTTCTGGTAGACCGGCCAGTAATAAGGTCCCGAGCCATTCGTCATTTACTTCAAAACCAATGTTCCTTAACTTGTGAGCAGTGGTCATGATCTTGTTAACATAGTCTTCAATGTTCAGACAATTTTCAAGCGTTGTATTGATCAGATCTCTCAACAGACCAACTCGGCGTGTTAAACCTTTGTCATCGAAAGCTTTGGCTAAATTATCCCAAACTTCTTTTGCTGTTTTAGCTTCTTGTATGTGTACATAGTTGATGGGATGTACCAATAAGATAATTTTTGACTTTGCTTTTGTATCAAGTTTGGGATCAATCTTGTCTGTCGCTGTCGCGGTGACACAACTCCATAATTCCTCATGTTCCAAGTAGGTTTGCACTGCAAACCGCCACGTAGGATAGTTTTCTCGTCCTGTTAGCTTTTCAATCAGTGCCATCGTATTATTTGACGACATTTTTTGCTAATGAACAATGTTGAAAACACGTGCCGAGTTTTGAGGTTATACGGAACTACACTGTTTTGTACAGTCACAGTTTTTTTTTAGTAATTTTGCACTTTTTACTTTTCCTCTTTACTTTTAAGCAAATGAAAAACGTGGGCTGGGCCCATAACCTGTTATTTTATGAAATAAAATAATGTTGTTTAACAAAACGTAGTTCTATATTTGAGAGATTAAAAGCACCATTGACCACAGACAACAAAAAGTCATTGGCTAGTGAAGTACTAAACTAGAGATGTACACTTCATGAAATAATCGAAAAGTAGGGTTCAATATTTCTCATTTTAACACAATGGCCGGTTCTTTGCATCTTGCAGCCATCAGATTCCCGCAATCCGGGTCACCAGTCCAACTTGCAACTTATACAATTTAGGTACATCTTCTGACACGCGGTCTCCTCTCAAGAATCTTTCAGCTCTATCGGCCATCTGTGGCGTTGCTATGGCGTAGTAATGTCAAGCGTGCAAGCGACCCTCCCTTTAACAGTTCAATTTAGGTCGTCAAATGGATCGCCTTAAGGGTCAATTCACACTGTAAGAGCAGCGGCCGGCAGCGGCCGTAAGAGCAAGTGACTGAGCGCGGCGATGCGCGGCGCAGTGCGGCGCCGCGCGGGGCAGTGCGGCGCCGCGAGAGGCAGCGCGGCATCCCGAGGCGCAACGAGCCTCCGCGTGGTAGCTTTGAAAACTAGTGTGCGATCTACTTCACTCAAGGAAAGTTGTGTGGCAATAAATATGGTGGATTTGGATTTATGTACCATAGCACTGGCTGTAGAAGAAGAACAAGAAGTAAGAAACAAAACGGAAAGAAAAAGGAAGGACGCGAAATGCGCAAGCGGCAGGGAGGGCGGGTAGGAAATGGTCGCTCGCGCGCAGCCGCGAGTCTGCCAGCTGCGCCGCGGTCGGCCGCACGTCTGCTAGCGGCGCCGCGATCAGCCGCGCGACGCCTCTTTTGCCTAGTCGGTAGGAGGCTCGCGACGCCACGCTACCCCTCCTTTGCCTTCAAATGATTATGAACTTTTTAATCACGTAGATAAGATTCAAAATAGTTTGTAATATTTTGCCTCAAAAAGACGCTGCCGGCCGCTGCTCTTTCAGTGGGAATTGACCCTAATACCTCGTCGTAAGGCCTTTGCTCTGTGAGCATTATGCCACTGCCATTCAATTTGGATTATTCTCCGGGTTCACACAACACGACTGTATTTTGCATATTAATTAATATGTACTATTTTTTTTAGATATTTCCAGTTAGGTATTACAAAAAACGTGGTAGAGTCACATTATTACAATTAACAACACATTCACCCAAGATTTAATCAGATTTCAATCTGTTACGATTTATAGTTTAAGCTTCATTGTAGTACCGCATTCCACGTTAACACAGCCAATTAATTTAAATACCTACTGTTTATATTATTGGTTTCTGTTTATTTAACTTTGCTATCGTTTTATTATAGTTTCTTTTTGAACTACTAAAGCATAATTTTTAGTAAAAATATGTCAAAATTATACAGATTGACATTTAATATTTCAGTTATGTGCGAGTATGTTAATTCTAAACAACTTGAATGTTCCAAAATTTTCATTGCTTGTATGAATTTCCTCTTGTCTTCTCATAAGTGACATTCACGGTCATACATTAACAGTTTTCTTTATTTTCTTTGATAAGGTGTTACAATAAATCGGATCAGAGTGCTCACAGGGCTGCTCATTGTGGCGACGCTTTAGGGAGGCCTATGTCATGATGATCCTGCCTTATCATGACGTGAAAATATATTCACAATGTTTAACTAAAAATTATAACTCGCCACTTGTTTATAACTTGTAGAAGTCCGTTCATCCATAGTGGGCGACGCGTCACCTACGCCCTCTATCGGGTGTTTAATGATTCACTCGATCGCCAGATTACAGCTTATTATACGAAATATGAACAAAGGTGACAAGATTAGCAGATACAAAAAGGAATCGTGTTACTATTGTGGGGGTTGATTGTCGCGCTGATGATACTAATATACTTGACTGCACTATTTTTCTTTAGAATTTGTTATGACGGTCATATTGAGAACTTATTACTAAAGATCATATAATTTTTTGGTATTACTCTCTAGATCTATACGAAAATAAATAATTATGTAGATAGGTATGTCCCGGTATCAAAAATCAGAGTTATTACGGAAACCGAAACTGTAATACCTCGTTGTTCCTGTAAAAAGACACTATATTCAGCAGTAATTACCAAATTTTTCTTTAGGATTTAAATAAAAAGTTCAAATTTTTAAAACATGACCAAATCTACGAAGCAATTCAAAATCTGAATCATTTTACCACAACATAAGCTGAATCACTTGAATGTTTCGAGAATAATAATGCTGATACAAAGGCTTTTGTTTCAAACTAAATATTCTAACGCGGTTTTGATAAAAACACGCATGATTTGAAAACAAAGAATAAGGCAAATGAACATATGACTACTGGCTGTGACTGATACACAATTAATTAGGTATTTCTGATTAAAAGTGGAAAATACTTGTACAATAGGTTTGCCTTGATTAGCTGCAAGTTGACATGTTATACCTTCCTTATTATTGTATTATTTTTTAATTAATTTATATCTTGTAATCTTTGTATTGTTTCTATTTTATCTACTGCTAGTTATATTAACCCGCTTTTAGATTCTATATCCTTCTTTTGTTCGGTTTTATTTAATGCACCCAGGCAGCCTATTTTGTTAACATCTATCAATTTGACTAAAATGAACCATGTCTTGTGTATAAAAGGCAACGTAGGATCGGGGTAGGGGGGTAGGTGGGTTTTTAGCCAGTAAGAATCTGAAACTATCTCCTGTTCCACCCCAGGACAGGAGTTGTAAGGTTTTTACCCACTGAAAAAAGAAACCACAGCTTGTTTGAAAGAGTCACCGTGGCCATGAAACACAAAGTGCAAATGAAGGAGCACGATTCTGACGCTCTCTCTCCTAACCTAGACTGAAAGAAGTTATTGATGATTTCTGACTCAAAAAGACAAGTTATCATTCCACAACTTTCATAGTCTTAAGCAATGGATTGGTGGTTCCCTTCGTTCTAAGTTTCGCGGTTAAATGTTTCAGTATTGCAAGATGTTACTATACAGTACAAGCTAAAAATCTACATATTATATTTAAATTGCTTAACGCAGGGATGTGACTTACGAGTACATCGAGAGTTAAATCCCAAGCAGCCATTAATTCATCACTGGTGCTCTTAAAATGGTGAAGTAAAGCTGCCGTGTCCTAGTACCATAAAATCTAAAACATGTGACATCCGCCAACCCTCACTGGCCCCACCTGTTAAATTACGGCTTATTCCCTCTGCTAGAACCGGCAGTGCATTATAAGGCTGATTATACTTATGCTATGGAATGGGCCTAAATCCACTACGCGGGCCCAGTGCGGGTTGGTGGATGTCACATGTCTTTGAATTTTTGGATGTAAGACATGCCGGTTTCCTCACGATGTTTTCCTTCACCGTTTTGAGAGCAGTGGTGATAAAATAAGTTACACAAAGTAATGCGCCTCGCTGGGTTTAAACCCGCGACCTATTCGTAAGTCGGAGCCAAAACAATATCTATTTGACTTCGTAGGCATACTTTAATACGAGTTTTATCTAGTTATTCTTTTTACGCGTGTATTTCCTCTTCTAAAACTAAATTTTTTCTGACCCTTAAATTCCAACCTCTATTTAGATTTGCTTATTACGATTGTTTTTACAACTTCCTTCCTTAATTATTCACATCAATCATTAATAATTATAATATAGTTTCTATTGCTTATCTAAATTCGAAATCTTATTCATCAGTTTGCTCATGTGTGATATTGTAACCGAACCTTTATTTTTAAGCTCACAAGTTTATACTTCAATTCTTTATTTTAATTCATTTGCATATGTTTTCGGACTTAGATATATTGATTTTAACACATTTTGATCGTATCACTGTAATAATTTATGTTCTTTTATGGCGATCGCCATTGACAGATCTTTATCAACGAAAATCAGCCAAGTATAAGTCGATTGCCGCAATTAGTATTCTGTATCGTAAATTATTTACGTCCCACATGTTTTACAGATCTATAAAGTTAACTGCTGTTAATATTAGGTTCTATTAATCAATCAACTTGGTGTATTTTGGATTCTACAGCTGGATTTTAACTATGGGAGTGATTTCTAATGAACTTACTTTCTATCTATTTTTACGTTTATTTTTATTATGTTCTTGAATATAATATTGACTGCTCTACACTGCTCTTTCATAATTTTTATGTTAATACTGTATTAAGGAAATATTGTGAAAAACCATTTTTTTTAAAAGAGTAACCATGGAGTTTCTTGCCGGTTCTTCTCCATAGGAAACGGTCAATTTAAACCATGCACTAGCTTCTGACGTTTTATAAGTGCCCATGTAGGCCAATGTGAAATAAAATATTTTGACTTTGACCTATTCAAAAGCAGTTTCTAAATTATTACAATTGATTTTAGTAATCTTATAAAGTAAATAGCTAGAAAGTTATTTAGGTTTAAATGCGTATGGTACGCCAACAAGATTATTCCCTACATTTGGCTAAATATCCTTTTGGTACTATCTATCTTTTTTTGTGGTGCAGTGAGAGCAGTGGCGGCTCAGAGGTAACTGCCTCGACTTACTTCGTAGGTCACGGGTTCAAACCCAGCCAGGTGCAACACTTTGTACAATTATAATTTAAATCATCACTCTCAAAACGGTATATAAAACACTCTTAAGCGAACAAATCTCCAGGATACTGGCATGACCCAGAATCAAAACCTCGATGACATGTGACATAAGCAACTGGGTCTACGTCTGTAGGGGCCCTTCAGAGTCGAAGCCTTCTGGAGCCGAGGGTTGGTGCGAAAGTGTTACCGAGGCTCTGGGAATAAGGCAAGGGAGGAATGGGGTAGGTTTTTTAGTCAGTAAGAGTCTGACACAAGAGCGGGATTCGTCATTGGATGATTCATACCTACCATAAAAAAAACACTTTGTCTACATGGTATATTCGCTCTCCAAGAAAGGAGGTCTGAATTTCAGCTGTGGGAACATCACAATACTGATAATGCTATGCAATGCTTTTGCCGTATTAGGAATATTGTCATCATGGAAGAACCATTACCCTCCTTGGGTATCGAACATATGACTGTACTTTGCAATCTCACTAACGTCCTCTGGACCACCGAGGTATTCAACATCCTGGCTATTGTGTTACATTTACAATTCAAATGTCTGTACCAGACGGATCTAGTCTTAACAGACTGTCGCGTCGCAACCACTTTGTCTTTTAAATGTCATTTTGTAGCAAAAACTGCTAGAATCACTTCCTGTCCATAAAGATCGATCTAACTGATATAGTGGCATGAATTTATGTTCATTTGATTGTATATTATCTGCTACCGTGCCTTGGCATTCTCAACTATAGACTGCTGGTATGTACTTTCTTACTTACATATAGTAGAATTCTTACTGAATTGATTTGTGATTCTAAATTCCTTGCTAAAATTAACAAAAAAAAACTAATTTTTTACATGGAATTCAAAGAGTCATCAGCATTATATTTTACGAACATCTCTATCATCCCTTGCTGGAACTTCTACACTTTTCATAACTCTCTTTACTGGGTCATGAAAAGTTTAAAAGTTTAAGCAGTCTTGGAATTTCAATAAAAAAATATATAATGTTGCACTTTACACGTTTACTTAGATTTTTTTAAGATTCAATACGTCAAAAATTTAAACATTTAACCAAAAGAGCAAAACCTCACATTCAAGAGACCTCTCACCTTCAGACAGATGAGATGCAAACAAAACATGATTATTATATCAAATTATTATTAATATAACCTTAAACACAGGTGCTATTACCATTATACACGTAATACGTAACACAGCCAGACAACAAGGTGTATCTGGGCGATACGTTTTATCGTTCAAATGGATCTTGCTTCTCTAATTAAAGTTTATGCACCTTTTTTTCAAAATGATCCTTATCGCCATCGCTGCGGTCACGATATGGTATTAATTTTATTAAAGGAACGCTATTAATAACTTAGTTATCATTGTAAATATTGTTGAGAATGCTGCCTGAGATAATGTCTTTTATTGAGTCGTTTGGTCTAGATAGATGAGATAGATTTGCAGAGAAAGATGATGAGATGAGATAAATGGTGAAACAGATGTTTCGAAGCAATTCTGTTTAGTATCCGCCAAAAAATATGTTACTACTATCTCTGGTTAGGGTACAACTAATTAAGGGAGACTAAAGGAACTCCTATCAATCATTGCAGCGAGATCTTTTAAAAGTGTAAACTCTGGAATGAAAAAAGAACAACTCTGTGAAAGACTTCCTTAAGTATCTGCCTTGTTCTATCCAGAAGTGGTAGAAGTTATTACAACACAGTTCTCGATGAGAATCTGATTTTTTTCTTTCTAGTAAATGTGATGATATCTATAGTCATATCTTTCCAGGCTGCTTTCCAAGTCCAACCAAGTCAAAGGGAATAGAATAGCTGTTTTTTTTGATAATGTTCGTTGATCATGGTTCACTTAAGTTTGCATCCTCTTAAACTCTTTACAGATGTTAGGTAACTCCTGAAAAAACTCTTCTCATTCACATATTTTTGAGATATAAAGATTTTTGGTTTTATATTGCTTACCATCAGGTGGAATCGCAGTCAAGCACTAGTTTATATGAATTAAAAAATGTATATATATGATCAGGAATATGACCATCAGCTTTCTTGGTAGTAATTCTGTGATCACGAACCAAGGAATGCTAATGACAAGCGTGGGTTTATGTCTATAGTGCAACGGTCGGCTGTTGTAAACATAACCTTTAGTTCGACCGACCTTAACTTGTATTATTCTGAAAATTCATCTATTCCTTAAATCTGGTAGTTTTTTTATTATTATTGCTTTTAGCGTCTCACTTCCTCACTATCTGACCGGATTGATAGTTCCAGTGTTTCCAGCAGGTTAACCACTTTGGTTTATTTATGACTTTTGGTACTTGGTGATAAACTAGGTTCATAAATAGAATCTCTAAATCTATGTTCACTTATTAATCACAACATTTCAGACCCCATAACACCTACAAACTAAAAATTTGTGTTTTGCTGGGCGAAACAAGCGGTTGGAAGTTTGTATGGAGAAACCTAGTTTCACGCCGCTGAAGCAGCTGGCAGAAGCAAAGAAATAATTGACGATATAGTAATATCGTCAATTATTTCTTTTATTGGATAATTGAATTTCTGAAATGATTAGTTTAGACTTTCTTAAAGAAAGTTTACCGTTACCGTATACCGTGAACCATATAAGCTTGGGTAAATCTGCGAACCGAATATGGACACTGTTGATCAAAAAGTGCAAAAACGAGTTAAATTCTTAAGGTCCAAACATCCTGATGACTCACGTCCAGGGTCCGAGGGCAGGGTTGTCACAGATTGAGTCTCCGATACATGCTGTGTTCCAGGGAATCAACACGAGCGAATAACACTCGATCGAGACCAATTTCGCAAAAACTACACAACGCGATCCGTTGTTCTGATCACTGATATCAAAGTAGGGTTTGCAGATAAGTGGAGAAGATGTGACCTAATTGGTTTTCTTCTTCTTTTTAATGAAGTGCAGGAATTGAACTTCACAAGAAAGCCCAATCGAGAATTCTTGAGTTTGTCGTGCCTCTTTAGGTTTAAAACTTTTTTTTTCATGCTGTTATTTTTATGTCTGTCATCAGTATTGTGTAAAGGTAAAAAGATCATTTAAAAAAATAAAAACCTAATGATGTAATTAATTCTTATTCCACAATCACAAGTTTTAATTATACATATACACACACTAAACATAATTACTAAAGTAAAATAATACAGTATTGATTAATAACATACAATGTTCAATCTTCTAAACGAACATCTGTTTAATCAAAATCTTGAAACCCAGACACAATCACACACAAAGACCGTTTACTAAACACAAGTACTAACGCAAAAAAGGCAGCTAGCCAAAAGAAAAAACTAACCCAACCAAAAACTGTTTCGTCTGCTGCTATCGGTACGAACACACAGCGCGTATCGTGCGATCTAATATTATTCTGGGAACGGCCTTAATAAGTCACTACAGAATGTTATCTACGCCATTTTATCGGCTCAGCAGATAAGGATCTCAATCCAATTAGCCTCACAATGCAATATGGGCCGTCTCAGCAGCGGTTATGATGGCCACTGTGTGTGTTTTCAGTTTTATGTGCTTTTCGGGTAGGCAGAATGTTAAAAGAGGATGTGTTGTTGCTACAAGAATGAGAACGATTGATATTGTCGGTGTTTGTTTCTGTTAAATTTCTTTTAAACTTTCATTATTGGTTTTATGTGTTTTAGTAATTCTTCAATTATCAATCCCTAGCATTGATAATTGAAGAATTTTCGGCTTTCTGAATCACCAACTTCAGCTGTTTGACTTCTGTCATCAAATTCTTTGAGTTTACCAACATTTTCAATCTCTTCAAGTTCATATAATATTGTATCTATACTTCCTGTGTATTACACTGTGCAGTTTACTTTTAAAAACCAATTACATTTTGATTTTATCGTTATGATCGTTTGTAGTTTGCACCTGAAGTTGCTGTTGTGTCAAAATCAACTTTATCACGACTGAGAGAACAAAACTTAGGCTTAATCTTGTGTTTCTTTTATTTTTCAAAAGTTTCTATCTACGAATGACCCAATATGGCAGGTGTAAGCATACAGTATATGAGTAATAAAAAGTATTTCTACATTAATTGGTAATTAACAGATATAAATTAGCCGGAAACGCAAACAGCTGATCGTATTTTCTTATTAGAAACGAATATATATGTACGTTTTACAACCATTTAAGGTTGGCCTATAAGTGGGTTGATCCATTGGGTTCAACTGATCGGAATGGGCGATGAGTAAAGTTCTTGGAAAAAGGCTAGCACGATAAATGTGTGACGCATACTACAAAGATCAGTCATAGAGATATATCTGTTATCAATACGTTTAGTAGTAGCATTGTTGGGAGTAGTACGTTGTCATTAATTTTATAATTATACTAAGATTTTTAAAATATTCTTTTAGTAAATTTTATCCGCAGAGTAAATTAATGGCTGCTTATTTTTTGTCGCTTCTTCGTCATAAATTGCCTGACATTATCCCGTGTTAGAAACTTAGGGTCTACGTAATACTGATTCTTCTATCATTCCATTCTGACTGCTATTCTATTCTAGCCTTCCATGATTAGTACTATAAAAATAAGTTGTTCACATTCATGACCATGTACCTTTGCCCTTCTTTGTAAACCAACTTCACTTTATTAGAAACATAATCTCACCTTAGATCTAATCAGGGCCGAAACAGAATAAAAAATATTACATCTGTTGTGAATCAATGTGGTCAGATCAGATTACACATTCAAGGTGTCTTGGGCAATGTATTACAAAAATGTGGTTCGTGGAATTTGGTTGTAAAGTGGCTGGTGCATCAAGATGAAGTATAAAATGATTTAATTTAAATATCATGAACAATAGGTGAGTAAACAATATATTGGTTTCTGCGTTTTACACAAGGAATCAAAAGGTGATTTCCTTAAGAAACATTTGGATAATCGTAATAGTTCTAAATCTTTGATTTCATTTAAATATGAACAATATGTCACTCAACAATATACTGGTTTCTGCGATTTACACTAGGGATCAAGAGGTGATTTCCTTAATAAACGTTTGGATAATCCTAATAGTTCTAAATATTCAGCTGAGTCGCAGGTAGGAATCATTGGCTTGACAATATTGTGGTCGTCGCCATTGTTTATTCTGAAAGAGTATCAAACAAAAACTCTTTAGACAACTTTAAAACTTTAACATATTTGGGAACAACTGCACTTCTGAATCCATTTCCAAGTACTTTCTACTGCCTCTGGACTAAAAACCTCCTTTGTCCTTCCATGTGATTCCTTTGTCCTCGGTTAATCATCACACCTTACAGAGGAAGCTTGCAGGCGTGGTGACCCCGCTGGTAATTTGATCGGCCGATTATCAGCACCATCTCACCATCATATAAATGTTGTAGCGACAGGAAAAAAAGACATTTCAGTTATTATTTTCAGATATACATATATTATATAAGTGGTAGTCAATAGCGAAGGTGGTGGTTTTTTTAAATAGTAAATAAACATGGAGTTGCTCGCCGGTTCTTCTCAATAGGAAATGAATAATTTGGAACCACGCTCTAGCTTCTGACGTTTTATAAGTATCCATGTAGGACTATGCGAAATAAATATAGTGGTAGACAGACAGATTTTTTTAAAGGTTGTAGTGTAAAAGACGTAGTTAGTGAACATATCAACCAAAATTATTACATGCAATTAGATAAAATAAAAATATATAAACGCTGACTCATGGCAGTAACACTGTTTTCAAAGCATCTACAGAGGCAGAAAATAAGTTTTTACAAGATCGTGTTCTTGAAAGATTGAAAAGCATGAAACTCGATATTAAACTAGATTAAGGTAGAGATAAATATGAAATCTGACAGCTCTGAATCAGGAATCACGCTAGACCACAGTTTCGGTGTACCAGTCTCTCTTTATTCCATAAATAGAATGTCTAATTAATATCTATCAATGCTACTACCGTCTTTTGCTACCATTACTCCCAACACCTGTGGGGACCGCGGGGGGAGGCCAGATGGTGCTGATAGCGTATCGATTGACCGCCTATCGCTCCATCAACGAAACGAAACGCATCAAACCCGATACGTTTCGTTACCTGTGCTTGTGGTTATATTCGCGGTTTATTTTGAATGGCTGTGGTCAAGGTAAAAATGTGGTAGACGTTATGGCTAGTGTTTTTATCAATATATGTGAACTAATCTGAACTGTACTGCTTAATCTATGTTGTATGATTTTTTTAAATAACCGTTAGCATCATGTTTGGAAATTCGTGTTTGAAGATAATGTTTTGTATGCTCTGAACAGTATTATCATTATCTGTGTCAAGTGCAAAGAAGATTTTAGTTTTCCTTTCCATTTAACCAAAAATCTTATCTTTACTGCCCAAGAAATTGTTTCCAGCCTAAAAATCATTTGTTTTTTTTCATTTAATTGACTCTACCACACAATTCTTCCGTGCATGTAGCTATAATTTTAAAACAATAAAATACATTGAAAGGTAAAATTGCAGACAACAAGGTTACAATTAAAAGTCATTATGTAAATTTAATTTTACACAATTGTAACCGGTAATCACGATATGGAGATAAAAATTATGAATACAGTAGCTCACTCTGATAACAATCTAGATGGACAGACAAACTGGGAAGTAGTTTTTAAAAATACATGCTCATCTGAATGTAAGAACGATTGTGAATCAGACACTTGCAAAGTTATAACTTATATAAGTTGCTGTTTACTTTTTGGGTTATATTTTAGAATCTAGACGATGGTACCTACGATAAACCAGTTTCTACAACAACTGCATTTTGCATTTAAAAACGAACGTTGTTTGATGCTTCGCTGTAAAGATTTTCTCAGATTTTTATTTTATACCATTGGAAGTAAGTACAATCAACCTACACTTCTAAAGTATAAACAATAATCAAAACAGTAACTGTGAAAAATCGAATATAAAAACATATGGCATATAATAAGAAACCAATTTAAATCATCACCTTGTTTCAAATTTCAGTTCCCTATCTCAGAGAACTAACTATCGAATGCCTTGCTGCCATCTAAAAATGGCGCTAACACACTTAACAAATTCACACACCAAATCAAGGGCTTCAAAAATTCCTCGTCCACATGACGACCGCCGCATTAAGAATCCATTAACTTCGACCAATACTGATTAATGTTTTATCTGCCCTTATCACTAGGCACCGAGACGGGTTGATTTATTCTGGGACTTATCAACACATATGGCTGGCGCCGACCGCCTATCAGACTGGGCTTTCTTTTATGAATTTTCGAGTAGATATGATGTACTTAGCGGCTGCCGTTTGATTTGTGTTCAAAGCCCTGTGCTCTGGTTTTTTAAAGAACACAGTTTTATTTCTATTTATGAAGTTATTTGTTCCTTTGATTCGTTCTTGTCTCTTCTCGTGATTGTCTTAGATCTACTTCGTCCTCGTGTTTTTCATTTCAGTTATTCAATTAGACGAAATATAACAAAGTTACCGTAGATAAATTTAAAATTCTCATTCTCTGAAAAATGTATCTAAATGATTGCGTTAGGTGCTATCATTGCACCGTCATTACTGTTGGCTTCAAATTCAGGTGCATGGATTTTGTAAGACATTACATCAAGTGAATGAGCTGTAGCATCCACTTGAACTGATGACATCATAATACAATAAACAATCTGCGTACCTTGTGTGGTTATTATGGTAAGAATTTTATCCTTCAAAGATCTGTTGAGCATATGATTTATGAGAATGCTACTAAATCAAAGCTTTTATTGTTATAAAGTTTTAATTTTGCTGAAAGGTTTTCAATCACTTTGCCAAGCCTGTTCCCAATTATGTTGGGTTCGGTTTCCAATCTTACCGGACTGCCAGTATAGAGTGACGGTCTACATGACCTTTAAAACCCAGTAACTGGGTAACACAAAGCTGCCGCATCGCGAAAGAGACAGTAGCGTAAGACCTGACTGAGACATAAACACGACGTACACTCTTGACAAAGTCTCTCTCAGTCGAACACTCTTGACAGAGTGGTCAAGGGTGTGCGACTGAGAAGAGAGGAACTGGGTAATACTATACCCTTATTATTGAAAGGTTTGAATATACATTATAGTTGGGCACCGCAGCCATTTTCCATCAAAAAATCATCATTCTCCTGCTCATGACTAATGTCACTTAGAATTGGTACAGCACTATCACTGACTCTTTTTTTATCAAATCACTTCTTACACATCCCACCCATATTATCTTCGATCTCCTCCCTCTTCATCTATCGAAATATATGTTCATAACTTTTTTCACCGTTCGCGCGGTTAAAAAAGTTATGAACATATATTAGGATAGATGAAGAGGGCGTTCCACCCCCTCTCTTCTTCTTCTTTTTTCTTTCTTATTCTGTTTGTTTATCTCTAGACCAAAGCTGCCCCTTAAAGTTTTCATTTACTGGCACAACTTTAAAATAGCCTATAGTATACTGCTGATAAATTGAGTTTATTACAGAAATTTTAAAGTGGCGTGGTTGAACAATATTATAAAAATAGAGCGTTTTCAAACGTAACCAAATACAACAATATTATACAAAAACACCACAAGACTATGACTTATTAAAGCACACAGTACAACAAAAAGTTAATCGATGATAAAAGATAAAGGCATGGTCGAAAAAATAATAGTTTTTATGTAAATGAACGTTGCATACGAGATGTGAGATAAACACAATCTCAGACGGGGATCGCACACAAGCGTCGCCCTTGTGTGTGTGTAGTGGTGCCAAGTGCTGTGTTGCACGGTACAAATATTCCATGGAAAAAGTAGCTGGGATACGAAACTGATATGGAAGGAATCAAGCTGTTTTTAATCCGTAAAATTGAAGATCATTATCACTAACAAGAGGTTGACGACCGGAGAGTCGGTCTCTAAAAATATAAATATTGAATAAGTTTAAAATGTTTATTATCTGCAAAATAAAACCCCGAATGGGATTCCCAGAGACAATTATCATATTGAATATTTATTGTTTATTTGTATTGATACTTATAAGTGCACAATAAATGTTCAGAATAATAATACATGTTCACATGTGTATAATGTTTTTATATTCACTTACTTAGTCATAAAGTAAGATCCCAAGACACATGAATTTCTAGAAAAAAAATCTGTTTAATTTTTCATTGATCTGTTTAAAACTTAAACCGTGTCTTAAGGGCAAAGAAAAATCTTTAAAAAAGTATATGTAATCAACTATTCCGCGCCCTTTGGTTCGCATAACTTGACAAAATATAAGAAACAGCTGTCTACTGTGTATTGTATATGCCTAAAATATGTCACGGGATTTCATACAAAGAGAAAAAAATATAATTACCATTACTAATGAATTGAAAAATAAGAATATTTAGTTTAAAACAAACTCCGGAATATTTCTATTCCCAATATTTCTCCGCACTACCGTTCAGCCACCTGCGTCCGTATCTAGTAAATCATAACCTTGGCAGCTATCGGAGGATCAGCACCGAATCTAAGACTGCTATTAACTGCGTGCGCGCACTTGGGCCATATATGCGGATAAATGTACAATGAGCAAAAACTTGCTATGTTTGTTTAAAGTTATGGGAGACTCGGATAGATTTCGTGATAATGTGGTTGAAATATGTAAAGTTTAAGTAAAGGTTTTTTGTAGTTAGTGTATTTCAAAATAAATAGATAGACAGATGTGATTTCTAAAAAAAAAATATTGAAATACTTTTACGAAAAGGAAGGATAATAAGATCCTCTAATTCAAAAGGACACAATATAGAGGTCTCGTGTTAAGTCAACTTGACCTACCTAACATTGCAAGTGATCTTACAAACAAGTTTTCTCACTCCTAAATATCAAAGTTCAAGTTAAACAGACTTCAAAGTGCTAGTTACTTCCTTTCTGATAAAAAGATCATCTATGTAGACCATATGGTCAAGTGACCTGTAGGGAAAAGTGCATTCAAAATGGATATCAAAACCAAAAAAAAAAAGTCTATACTTTAAAAGCAATATCGTGATATTGATATAGCGAGGCCTCATATATTCTGCACACGAATTATACTCATATGGTAGTATTTGGTTGAACCCTAGAAGGAAGTCTACGTGTGAAAACTGTTAAATGTCAAACGAAACTGACTTAGAACTATGTGGACCTGCATGCTATTGCTGACCCACATAGAGGAGTTTTCCTCAATGTCACCTTTTGTCCGTCATGTGTTTGTTTTGTCTGTTACCACTACTTCGTTTGCGCAGTTTGCTAATGTTGTCTTTTGTATTATTTTGTTTTGGGAAATAAGAACTTATTAATAAATTTTTTTCCACTTCTAATGTTTTTTTTTTCTCTTTTCAGGTAAGTCTCGTTCCAGTCTAAATTTAACTAAATGTATTATTCGTAAGTATAAACGACCAAGTTGAGATATATTATTTAATATGAAACAAGTTCTTTCTAAGTCACAAATGTTACCAAAACTTAACTCCGATAACGTTGCCAACAAAAACAACTGGACTTCCATATTTCTGAGAGCTCATAACAAATTCTCGAAATTATAAACCTTGTTCGACTTCCGACATCCCAGGAGTATAAAAAAAATCGCCGCTAGACCGACGTGTATGGCGCGCAGCTTTTTTATTTGACATTTTATACAAGTTTATTCAAAGAGCGATAATATCGCTGACTCTTATCTTTCAATGCAACGTTACCGCGAGCCCGGAGTGATAGCATCTGGGGCCAGCCATTGCTAGTTAAACCAACCTGATAAGGGATCGGCTGTGTCTGTGTGCGGCAGCGTGCGGACGAGCGCGCGTGTGTGCGGGGAGGGGCGGTCGACTCGCCGGGCCAGTCACTCACTTTACGCGGCAAAAGTATGACGGCTAAAATGCCGCGCGCACAAATATACACAAAATAAATACCAAAAAATAGTGCTGTGCTGTGGATATTATGTTATTGTGGTTGCGGTATCTGAAGCAGCTGGAAGTGGCGGCCGGGGACGCGCCGCCAGGTGGCGTTGTCGACTTCAAAACAATGTGTAAGATTTGTTTACATATCGGTCGGTGTGACTGACTGTTTATAAAGCTTTGTTTTTCATATTTTTATGGACTTTCCAATAATTTTAAAGTTTATAATATCCTTATTCCATTCGCGTATTCTAAAGCTGGCTCCTTGTCTATTCAATCTGCGATGGGTATCAATGAAATATCTCAAGAGTAGATACCGGTGCCGATTAGAGGCATCTGTCTCGATCGTATTGAATGAAATGTTGTTTCAAATAAGAAATGCTTTTATTATTGGTTCGTTCTACTATCGTTATCTATTAAATTTTGACACTTTTTACTCATTTTCCTACTGCAAAAAAAATTGCTAAACCTATTTGATTGACTTTTTTGAGGACAGAAATCATCGAAAGACTTCTGATACTGCCTTATTAATACCTTCTCAAGTCTGATACCCCTAAATACGCCAATGATGTGTATAATTTTGTATGATAAACCCACAAGATCTGTCTGGTAGTTTTTAAGTTATGTAGTAACAAAACAATACTATGATGTACTTCAATCCTAGTTATTAAAATACTTATTCTAAGTAAGTATTACCTATATTTAAGTGTAGTCAACAAGTCTCATGAACACATTGATTTGAAGGAAAAACAGAATGAGTTTGTGGAATTTGTTGACATTAGATAAAACAGCATTCTTGGAATTTACATGTGGACGTATAACCCCGGTTTTATCAATGATCGGGATAACTTGAGTACCAATTAGTATCATTGGAGTATTAAAAACACTTTCAATGTTATTCAAGTGGGTTTAGAGTACACAGTAATGACAGCTTAGCTTCAAAAACCTTTACCTACTAAGTTAAAACAATTGTAAACCGGTTACAGTTATTTAGGAAAACGTTGTAAACAATTGAAATTGTAAACGAAGTTTAGGAGCTCACTTATATCAATTTGAAGTTATTTCAAGAGGTTAATGAACTCTATTCTTTATCGATATAATACGTACAGTAGTTGTAGCTGTAAACAAAAACCAACATTGAATGTATAGGCTTGAAGTATTAACAAAATTTAAAGAGATCTGAAGGTTTGAAGAGGAACTTGCAAGTCATTTAAACTATATATCAGAAAAAGGGCCACCACGGGCTACAAACACCGCCCTGTGAGATTGTTCGAAAAAGTTCCAATGGCCCTGGAACGCAAAGAGGAAGTAAAAATACACAGATGCGTTATTAAGAGTGTTAATAAAAGTCTCATGCTCGCTTTCAATCCAACCAGAGTACGAATGCGTGAGAAACTGATGATCATCAACACAAAAAAGGCTACACACGCCACAAAAACAAGGACCAAATTCACCCAAAAAATCAAAACAAATATATAAATTTTGGACACAACGCTATAGTTAAGCAGTATTCTCTGAATTCGCGATAAGACCGTCGTTAAGATTGGTCGGTTTTTATCTGTTTTCTGATAGCCTTAACAGTGGTACTAATGTATTATATAGGATTTTTATTGCCCTGTAGATACATTATCAGAACATGAACGAATGTAAATCATTGATAAAATGTAATTATTGTGAGTTACTTAGATTTTCATGTTTTGTATTGCATTTTGGGTTCATATTGGAATATCAACAAGTCTGGATACATTTTTGAAAGGTTGGGTGTGTTTTAAAGGCTTTGAAACATGATAAAGTTGATGTATACCTTTAATTTGATAGTTAATTTAAATCTGCACTGCGTTACCTTAACCTTATTTCGCTCTCAAAACTGTAACAATTGATTTAAAAACTTCTAACCACTAAATAGTGATGTGACATTACAAAAACTAGATACCAATCTTAAGCCGATAGATACCAAATCATACTCGTAGAATCCATTTTTAAATACCGAACTCGTGAGGCATGTTCCTATTTTGACAGCTGCTGTCAATGTCAACTATGTTTAAATAGGTTGTATATGTTTTGTTACAGATGTATCTTGTTGCTTCATCGTTATAAGGCAGTTCAACTGTCGGTTTTAGGATCAGATTTGTGATTGAAGAATTAATATTAAGTTCCTCACGTGTTTCGTTATTTTATAGGTTTATTGATTCTTAATTTGCTCAAGCGATATTTTTTGGATGGTTAATACAGACTGAGAGTAACCAGTAACTAGGTGTTATGAAGTTAATCGAAATCTAATAAATGTTTTAAAACTACAACTGCTACTGTTCATAAAAGCGTTATTATTATCTCAAAAACCAAAAAAAAATAAACTATCCATCAGCCCTATACTTAGACAGTCGTGGCTTACGATAAAAATGACGTGTGTTCCACTCAATGGGACCCAGCCTCCCGATCCAGCTGATAAGGCGAGGGAGAATTGTTATCTGCGTTCTGATTCCACGTTCATTATCAAATTGTACGGCTGTGTGTGTGAGGGAGGGAGAAAGAGAATGTTAATGTGTGTGTACTATGTGATAATGTGGGGTGTGATGCTTTTTAAATTCCTACAGGGGGATTGAAAAGGTCACGTTTTATTCTTCTCAGATAGCGGGGATATGCATTGATAAAGTATTTGTTCACTAACCCTTTTTTATGAGTAAATATGCAAAAATAGAATACTACAATTTAGTATTCTATTTTTGCTTTCCTACCGATTTTGATATTGTTATTACAATTAAAAACAATATCAAAATCGGTAGGAAAGCAAGCGAGATATAACAATTTTAACCAAATATAATTATAGAATCTGTCTCTCTCGGCTAGACTTTTTATGGTGGCCGTATGGGTGTCATGGCTTTTGACATCTAAGACCATGTCAGACTACTCTTTCGCATTAGCAGCTTTGAAGCTTTATAAGTTTGTTGTTGATGAAGATATTTTAATTGTTTGTTTCATTTTTTTTTCCGACTTCCATCACACAACGCCGTCTAGTCTCAAGCTAAGCAGAGCTTGTATTATGAGTACTAGACTACTGATAAACATACTTATATATTTCTAAATACACACATATTATAGATAAATTACACCCAAACACAGAACAAATGATCGATATTACTATTCACAAGAACTAAAAAATATTATTATATATTATTGCCAAAAAAATTGCATTTATGTTCCCTATTTATTTTCAATCCTGTGCTGGCCATTGCTCTTTCATTTTAGTTTCAGTAGGTATTGCATTTGTAATAGACAGGTCTGCTATTAAGATTTCTTAATGAGTTTGTCGTTCACGAATATCATTAGTCAGTTGTAGTCAATTATTTTTTATCAGTTTATCTTTCATTTAAGAAATAGCGAGTTAATTATTGCCAATGGTGTGTATATCTAATAGAATATCTATTAATACTGTCATTTATTAGGCACAAGCATTATTGACTATTTAAACAACCGTGTGGAATAAGTAATTGAGTTTAGGAAATGTCAAGTGATACCGCTTTAAAACTTGGTTTGTCTTTTTTTATTGAGATAAACTAGTGCTTAAACGCGATCAAAGTTAGACCTCACTTGATGGTCAGCAGTTTTCCTTTTTTTCGGTTCGATGGTCTTATTTTTTTTTCTGTGGTCTGTTATTTGCCTTGTGTAAATTCTGAAGGGTAGTTGTGCAGGATGGACAGCATAGCAGACGATGTATCGGCTCCACATTGGGACTATTTTCGAGGTCCACGAAACCCCATTTGGCTAGATTGATTTGCGCAGAGACCAACCTAGGTCTACAGTTGGTTAAGAAATTTGGCAGTTCGCGTCTAGAAGGGCAATGTTCTGATGGATCCAGATCTCAGAAGCACTTAACAGCACCTTAACAACATCTTCATTCGTATAAATTCTGGTTTCTTAATCACTTCGATTGTAAAGAATTAATGATGATTGAAAACTAATAATTATTTGATACGGATAAAACTAAAATGTTAAATTCACTTACTTTAGGTATTTCAAACTATCAATGCTAATAGCTTTGCTATGTTTACAGTTTTAACTGTTACTGTGATTTGTTATTACCGACTTCATTTTAATATATATTCAGAACTGGCTCTTGGCTCTATTTGTATATGCAACATACATTTGGCAAATTTCAGTTAAAAACCAGCGTCAGCCGTCTACTGCTGATATTTTTTTTAAAGAAGGCCTTGCCTTAAAATCAGAATTACTTCTATATTGAATCAAACCCGAGACACGCATGGGAATCAAACCCGAGACACGTGGCAGTGCATCGGTGAGCTGACCGTGCCGTCAAAAGCCGAACCTTTTTGACGCAACCGAAGGGCATACAATATTATTGTTTCGAACTTTATATTTATTGGTTTCTTCAATATGTGCATCTGTGTACCAACAAAAAACATAATTTATTTCTTTCTTAACATTGTAAATAAAAAAATGGAAGCTTAGCAGCAAATAACTCTTAACTTCAGTTATTTTTATGATAACTATCATATCCACGCAGATTAACTTAATGATAATAGTAACGGATAATTTTTGACCGACATTAATTAAACATACGGAATTAATTGTATCTCATTAAAAAAATAATTAGAAAAAATAAAGTAATTTAAATATTTACTTTTTTTTAATGGCCAAGCCTACTTAGCCTATTACTTATGCTTAAACTTTGAAAGCTATAAAATTATTTTGATTAACGAGACGCCATGATTTTTTAAATAATTTTTAGAGGGATGTAGTCCACAGTGATACCGATACCAAATTTTTCGGTCTCAGCATATCAATTAGGCGAACTCCTTATCGCCTCTGAAAGTATGTTATATTTCCTGCAAGATAACAGTTCTGGTAATGATATTAACTTTGTTGACTTTTAATTAGCAAAATACCTAACAGTGTAATTTATTTTTATCGTTCCTCCGGATAAGAACGTTTAAGGTCTTTGGAAAAAATATTTACGTGAATTTTTTTGATAGTGGGATTTACCGGAGCAAATATTTACGAAATTACCGCGTATCAATAATATTTTGCTGTACGAATCTATACGCATAACCTAGTCTGGACTAGAAAATACAAAACAATATGAGTTGTGTCATACTTTTGTTAAAAATATCTGCGTTGGAAATACGTCTATTATTTATTTATATAGTACAACTAGCCTTTGTTAGCGGCATCGCCCGCGTACATAAAATATAGCCTATGTCACTCAGGAGTAAAGGAGCTTTCTATTATTGCTAAAATTTCTCCAATCGGACCAGTAGTTCCAGAGATTACCTCTTACAAACAAAAAAACAAACTTTACTCTTTATTATATTAGTGTAGATTACAATTACTGAATTTTATTCAATTTCTATACACTTTACATTACTAGGTATATATCTAGAAATAACATAAACTTATTTATACTTATGTAGTAGGTACCAGACGTACGGCGTTGCGCCACCGGTACATGATGGACAACCCACATATACGCACAAAAGGTTTTGGAACACATTCACTGTGCGTACAGCTAAGGAGTGGAATTCCTTGCCGGAGTGTGTTTCCTGATGGCTACAATCAGGGAATCTTTAAGTTAAGAGTGAATAGGTTACTTCTAGGTAAGCGCGCTCCATCGTCGACCGCATCGTCGCTTTCCATCAGGTGGGATAGTGGTCAAGAGCGAACCTATAAACAATTAAAAAAGGTAAAAAGTAGTAAAGTACGGCTGTTCTGATTGGCGAGCCCAAAGTTAGGCTTTGCGAACTTAAGTGCAAAAATAAAGATTAAACAACAATAACAACTGCTAATAGCATTAATTTTTTTAAGCCATTTATTTTTTTACCAGTGAACAAGCGCTGTTCGCAGAGCTAAATTTCAAGCTCTCAAACATAGACAGGCCGTACTGTATATTAACATAAATGAAATTAACTCATTTATTTCAATAATACGTTGAACAATTTATTTAAGTAATAGTCTTCTTAACAAATAGTATAAATGTTTAAAAAAGTAATTAGGAAACTCCCTCAAGTCATTAAAGTTTTAATTTTTTGACCAGATTTGAATCAGGTTACATAAAAGATAAATTATCAACAAAATTAATTCATACAACAATGCCATTGTTTAACTTCAAAACTATATTTTTTCCACCGAAATAATAAAATTATCTAACGAAAACATCGCTCGGCCGGGGAATCGAAGCTGTTATCAGGAGCTTATATCTACACCGCTGCGCCGTTGTGTTATCTAAGTGATCTCTTTTTGTAAGCACCTTGAAGGTTCTTGGTCGAAAATATTGCTATTATTATTGCTCTTTTAAAACATCAAGTAAATATTGCAAACTAGTCGGTATTACAATTTGGTGAAATTACCGAACGTTTAACTTTAATCCTAATGCGGTTTTCGGTACTGGTATCGGTATCTGCAATAAAATTGTGTCACATCACTAGTTGTATTGTATTGAATGACAATAAAAAATGTATCTACATTTTTAATTGAATATATTCCGGTGTTATATTTTTTCTTAAAAAAATAACAACTACAAATACAATTTTAATTATCTAACTGTTAACAAATATTTTCATACAATCGAATTTCTTCTGTTCCATTTATAGATATTTTCGCAGTCGATTAATGAAATAAATCTGACAACAGTTTTACCAAGGTTGTCCAGGTATCTTGCTGCATTTTTTTTTTTCTTAAATAACCATGGATTTTCTTGCCCGTTCTTCTCCGTAAGAATCAACCAATCAGAACCGTGCATTTTACAAGTGCCCATGTAGGCCTACGTGAAATAAAAACGTATAAATATTTAGTTAAGTTATACATTTTGTTTACACCGTGGTATCATCTGAAAACCAGCGTTGGATGTCTAACGCCAAGCAAATGCTGAGGTGGGGGCCTACCACAAACCCTTATAGCAGTATTACTTCGATATTACTTTCAGTGGGAAAGAGACGGCGCTAGACAACGTGTCTAACGCTGTCACTTGCACACTCTGGAACAGGAATAAAACAATCTTACTTTAAACGTCATGGTCTAGGTCCAGGTCACTCTTTCGGTGCGGGCATGCTTGGCACATGTCATCTACACTAATATAATAAAGAGGTAAAGTTTGTTTTTTTGTTTTTTTATTTTTTTGTTTTTTTGTTTGTAGGAGGTAATCTCTGGAACTACTGGTCCGATTGGAGAAATTTTAGCAATAATAGAAAGCTGCTTTACTCCTGAGTGACATAGGCTATATTTTATGTACGCGGGCGAAGCCGCTGACAAAAGCTAGTATTATAATAAAGTTATTTTGCGCTCTGTACTTTTCTTCTCTTTTACTTTGCATTTGTAACCGTTGTGCTGTGTCCGTCCCGAATAAAAGCTTTTATATTCTATTCTTGGTAACAAGAATAGCGACTGTCCGTCTAGCTGCGAGATGGCCAGTATAGCTTTAGGCAGATTTTAGACACCATTCGGTCATTGCAGCACTTGGCTACAGCACGCCAAATTGATGACAACCGTCTTAACAATCTACTACTACTTGACTGGCCTGTTGGTCTAGTGGTTAGCGCCCCTGGCTCCTATGCCAGAGGTCGTGGGTTCGATTCCCACCCAGGACAAATGGTTCTGTGATGAGTACGATCATTTGTTCTGTGTTTGGGTGTAATTTATCTATAATATGAATTTATTATTTTTATTTAGAAATACATAAGTATGTTTATCAGTTGTCTAGTACCCATAACACAAGCTCTGTTTAGCTTGGGACTAGACAGCATTGTATGATAGATATATATCTAAATGTATGTATACTACACTAGGTATATGAACCTATCACCTATAGGTTCCTAAGAGCCCATTACCTATGGGTTCCTGGGAACCCATAACCAAGTCGATGTAGAAATACGGTACCTACGTCATGATATCTGACATCTTGACGATATTGCAGACTCGCCCTATAGAGCATACGCTGCGTTTACGTGCGAACTTAATACTTTGTAATAAAGAAAGAAAGAAAATACAGTAATTCAACTTAAATGGCAAATAAACAGCACAGTCATGATACAATGCCATAACACTTTGTCTACGAATTTATAGAGTGGCTTATCTAAATGAAAGAAAACGAATAAAATTAATTCTTATAATTTTTAGAATAGTCTGCACCCAAAGTGTGACGTTACAAATTATTTTAGTAAATACCTATAACAGGGTAAAATGGTAAAAACATAAGTAAGTAATTGTAATTTTTACTTGAACGATTTTATACTATGCTGCTCTAGAAGTACTTTTAACGGCATTTGAACGTTATATTCTCATACATTTTTATAAAAGACGCTTAGAAAGCCCAAATTTCGTTTCTAAAAAAAGGTTAAGTATAACCCTCAGTTTGATTATACACTTGTTAAAGATCACCAAATAAATATTTTTCTTTCCTTCCAAAGATGAAGGAGATAGCGTGATGATTTGGACTTCTACCTTAGGGATTGGCCAGAAGTGGCTAAGGACAGAAAATTTGTAGTGACGGAAGGGAGGCCTTTGCTCTGCAGTGGGACCCAACGGTCTCACAATAATAATAATATCTTTTACATAAATTACCGCTTACATAAATTTTACTATTAAACTCTTGAACCCCGAACACCGGCGCGGACACCCATTGTCACACACTATATTGTCTTTATATTATGTCTCTAATTATAGTATTCGAAAGATTAAATAAAAAAACGCAAGCATGCATAGAATAAAAAAAAAATAGTTACTGGACACAACACTGTTCCCATTTCCCCCACACAAAACTCAAAAACACCTACTTTTTAACTAAAAAGCGACATTGCACCAACAAATCTCCGCTCTCATCACAGTCGCGCGTTCAATAATCCCCGTTTCGGGGTCAATCTCGTTTAGCATCAATTTATGCGCCCGCGCCGCGCCGTGGGCCGGGCGACTCACGCGCTCGCTAATTGATTCCAGATCGTAGGGGGCGGGGCTACAGAAAGGTCGCGACTTCGATGCCGGATGACGGTGACGGAACTGTGAATACTGTGAAAGTTGTGAGTGATAAACGATTTTTTGTTGTGATTGGTTGTTTGGCCTTTGGTTTATTGTTGTATTCACGTTAAGGCACTGTGGTATGAATCGGACAAGAATATACGGCCTAATATTAAAATAATTTAAGATCAAATAAACAAAAATACTGTAAGTCGTGTCCGTTCCTAAATCCCCCTTACCTATATTATACGGGCAACATCTTGAGAGTGGCCCAATATTAAAACAATATAAAATCAAATAAACAAAAATACTCTATGTCGTATCTATTTCTAAAGCTCCCTCGTGTTTTTCACCATTTGGGGGCAGTAGCGAGTATAGTTTTTATAGTGGTGAATTATTTTCGTTCGTTCAATATTCTGCTTTGTAATACCTACTAAAAAAAATCATTTAACCAAGAATAATAAAAATACTTTTTTAAAGAGTAGCTATGAGATTGTGCAAATGTAGAGGCTCAACTGCAGGGCCGAAGCCTACTGGGGTCCCGGTCCGGTTTCTGAAAGGAACGTCCGACCCCGGTATGAAGGCTAAGAAGGAATGGTGTGGGTCGTTTAGTCAGTAAGAGTCTGACACTATTTCCCGATCCGCCCAAGGGCAGAATTCGTCATGACATGATTTTTGCTACCTACCATAAAAAAACACCAATCACACTACTTTTTATTTTTTTATTCGCTATAAACTAATGCTTGACTGCCATCCCACCTGATGGTAAGCAGCGATGCAATCGTAGATTTGCACTCTGCTTATTTTCCTGAAAACACACGTGAATTCATCCCACCGAACACTTCGCCCTAGCTCCCGACATCACACGTCCGCGTATCACACCGTCACGCTCGAATCCACCTTCCATTTATTACAACGGATCGTAATCTAAGATGGAGAGCGAGCGACTGATAAGAAACGCTGCGACGCGCGACGCCACATCGAGATAAGGGGAGTGTTGCCGGTAGACGCCGCGCTTCGGTGTGAGAGGGGGCCATAATTATAGGAGAGAATGTTATCACACAATCACCGATTTAGTGACTAGATAATTTTGTGTGTGTGTGTGTAAATTATAATGAATTTATATTTTAATTTTTATTATTATAATATCGGCTGATGTGCAGTTATAAAGTAGTTTAGAGACTGAAATTATACTTGTGGTGATAAGTCTGATTTTTGTTTGAGATAGGTAAATTAAATATTCATTAGAGAGTGTTATAGAATGAATAAATAATGCTAGATTTCTCTTGAGGGATAAGATTTAATGAGAAATAGATATTTCTTATTTAAACTTATTAGTTAATCTGATGATGATGACAATTTAATACCACATGTTTGAGCAAAGGGCTGTTGTAGTGGCCTAGTGATTATCGGTCCTGACTTACATGTAGATTGTGGGTTGCGGGTTCAAGCCACATTATTTAGTGTAATTTATTTCGTCACCACTGGGTTGGGCTAAAAAACACAAAAAAAAACTTATTTTCCGAACACAATCGATCCCTCTCAAAAACTTTAAATTTAACCTACCTTAATTCACCCTTAACTGTATACAGTGTGAAAATGTAAACCCAAAAAACACAACAATACGAACAGTAATACTGTACGTCCAAAAGGCGTGTAGCGAGTCGCGAGTCGCGTGGAGGGGGGAGGGTGGTGTTTATCGCCCAAAATGCGCCCGATCGCTGCGAGATTCGCCCGGGCGATATAGACCGATTCTTCGTCCCGATAAAACCCCACTCCAGAGCATGCCTGTATCTTTTCAAAAAGGTTTTTGTCTCTAATCGCTTGCTAGAATCTAGTTTTAATGACTTTTTATAATAGCTTTACGTGGGAGGAATATTTATTAGTTTTTTTTTTGGGTTTTGAAATTTTTACTTCAGGTTGTGTTTCTGTTTATTTGAGAGGGAATGGTTTTCTTAACCTTAAGTTCCTAGTCTTTGTTTAAAAGTATAAAGATGTTCATCATTAGCACTTGGTAATAAATTTAGTTACAAACCTAAACTTTTCTTTGATGTCGACTTACTATCAACCGTAAAAAAACGACCTACCATAATTTACATAAAGCGAGTCTATATGACCTTAACAACCTAGTAACTAGGTAATACAGTTAGACTAACCGATTTTTGTTTTAAGCATTTGAAGTTGAGAATTATTCAAACTCTAGCTTGTAACGCAGTCATTCGGTATTTAAATATGGTTTCAGACTTAAAATACTCAATTCAGAAACCCGTCCTAAAGAAGCTGGACATAAGTCTCAAACTATTAAGTTCTCAACTACAGCTATGCACTGTCATTTTTAAAAAAAGAACACGCCTTAATTTTTTTTCAATCATCACTATTATATCACTACGCTTAAATGTCACACAACGGTTTACAGGATTTCATTGTTTTTATTCCAATATGAAAATCATAATATGAACGATACTAAAAAAAAAAATGAAATAGAACCCACCTTTTTTTTCATAATAGCATTACCTTACTACTAGCTCAAAAAGTTTATCTGTCACACAACGGCTTACAGTATTGTTCTTATTCCAAGACGAAAATCATAAAACGAACGCTACTAAAAAAGAAAAGAAATTATACAGCCAGATTTTTTTTTCAAAACAACTCACCTACATTCAACCTTATTTCAAAGTTGCATCACCTCCCTACCGTATTGCCACAAAGATAGTGAGGCACTTACCAACCAGCACATACTTAACACAACAATACAATACACAGTGTATAATTGTTTTTTATCTAGAGCTGCGCCATAGGGGCGGTATCGCGGTGATGCGACGCGCCTCGATAGCGTCTTGCCCCTATGTTAGAACTAACTGATTAGCCTATCAAATATGTATGTGACAATGATTCTAGCTCGCTATGGGGTTGCTACTTTATTAAATTTGTTGTCTGTGAGGACAGTTTTTTTTTTTAAAGAATTAGGTCGTCTGTCTAACTAAATATTTAAGTTTAATTTAACGGTAATGTTACTTAAGCAGTATAAAAAGTTATTATTATTTATTATGAAAATTAATTGTACACCTCATAATGTGGACAGGAAATACATTTACAAAAACTAACTAACTAGTTATTAATATACTTACGGTATAAACTAAAAAAAATATATTAAAAAAAAATGGTTATAATATGAATATACACCAAACAACAACAGAACTAGGTAATAAAATGTTCATATAATGGTGACTAATATAATAATACTCCAAAATAAAATAAAGAAAAACATTAAAAGAAGAAACATAACCAAAATCAATTTCTGATAAAATTGTTTTCAAATTCCAGTATTGGAGGAAAAAATATGGATATAAGAAGTACTGATTTTAAATAAAGTAATAATAATATGTGTCTCATATCCAGAAAAGTCTTATTTTATTATTAGGAGTAAAAACTAAAGACGCAAAAAGCCGTCGGTACAGACGATTCGATTAAAATAATATATTTTGTATATTTTATTGAAAACGAATAAAACGGTGAACGATCCCTATAAAACTTTATCAAACAAAATATCAGTTCGAAACCTGATCATTTGTAAAACAAATTACTAACAGGAACAATTTATGTAAAAATATAACGCGCAATAATGGTTAGCATTTACATGTGTTTTTCTAAAAACATGGTAAATTTAACAGAAACATGGAAAAAAATGTAAATGGAAATTATTTCATCATTACATCGACGATCACCTGTTAATCTGCCTGTAACCAAATAAAATTATATATTGTTGAATATTTTTTTTATCAAAATTATATTTGAAGTTCTAGGTGTGCCGTCACCATTTTATTTATTTATGCGATCAATGAAAAAAATTTTACATAAACATGTGTTCATTGATGTCAATGTTGCATTTATTTCTTTTAAATTTCGAAGCACCTTTCGTATCCGGGTCGCTTCACTCAACCTCAAAATTAAACCTTATCTCGTTTGGCCAGAATTGATTATCGCTTGATCGTTGTCAAATTTTAGATCTTTTTGGCATGCAAATATAATTCGTTTTATTGTTTAAATTAATAGTTTGATTTTTATCGATGTCTGAGCGTATAAATCTAACATGTCTCCACTCTTTTAATTTATTATTGAATATGTATTGCGTATAATTAGTACATTTAGTACTTTGGCACAATTTAATTAAAAGTATTTAAATAATTAGCATGTGGTTAATGTTTTATTTATAATTATTAGGTAAGTCTTACTTAGGCCTCGAAGCGTTACTATTTCTTGAATGTTTATGCTTAAATAAATAAAGAAAGAAAACAGTGTTTATTTTTGCCCAAAATAGACACACATAATACAATAATCTGTTAAATGTGAACCAGGTATTAATTGTATTGACCATAGACACGAGGCAGAATGGCTTAGATATTTATATATTCCTGACGCATCAAAATTGAATGGTTTTCCTTATGAAATGTTACCTTTGTACTTAATTGTTTTCAATCACATAAGACGCAGTAGAAAATCTTAAGCAGTAAGTAGGTACATTTAGTTTATTAGGTACATCACCGAGTACTGTAGGATTGTTTGGAAGAGTCAACAACTCAAGGACAAAAAGTCAGTCAAATTAGTTTGTCAGTAAAAGTTTGACACTCCCTGTCGTTCCACCCAGAGAACGGAACTTATATGAAGTTTTATCACTAAAAAATGTTGCTTTACATCTGTAAATACCTTCTATTTCCTTCATATACTTACCATTTTTAATTTCATGAAATCTCTAATTCTTGTACCTAATTAAAAAAGAATTAAAAACATTCAGATTCGAGTTGCAAATTCACGTTTTTAATCACTGTCAATTTATCAAACTGTAAAGAAATTAGAGGTGTTTTTAAAGATTATATATAGAATGCGATGTGTCTTAGGTTAACTGTATTTTTAAAAAACGAATAGTTTCTGTAAATTACTTAAACTGTTCTTTTTTTATGGTAGCTAAAAAACATCCAAAGATGAATCCCCGCCCTTGGGCTGAGCGGGAAACAGTGTCAGAGTCTTAAAGTTTTAGATCAGTATACTTTACAAGCCACTTTTTAAACATAAAAAAAAAAAAATTTGAAAAAGAATTGTTTTATTGCAACCGTAGGCCATTGACAAAGGCGAGCGAACGGTGGCAAAGTCGAGGATGTTCGCCGTACAATTTTCTTTGTTTTTTAATTATTAGTTTAATAAAAATATTTATTTTTTAATTTAAAAAAAATAGAAGATATTATTCTCCCAAAAAGGACGAAAATTATTGTTTACCCGGAGCGACAAAGCAGCGGTCCCGTGTAGTGTTGTAAAATGAAAAGAAACGATTTGTTTTTTTCCCTTTATTGAAAAAAAATAACATGAAAAAAAACTTAGCATCATTGTTTTTTTTCTAAATTTGGTATTTTTTCTAGCCTACGTTTTAGTCCTATTTTAATTTAAATTTGTATAATAAATCAAAATATTATTTATTCATAATTCACTACTTCCAAAAATGAATTACAACCCAATATTTATTTTTCAATTTATTCTTCATCTTTATTTTGATCACTTTCTGTATCTTTTGACTGGCCTGTCAGCATAGTAGTTAATGACCCTGACTGCTATGCCGGAGGTCGTGGGTTCGATTCCCATCCAAGACAAATGTTTGTGTGATGAGCACGATCATTTATTCTGTGTCTGGGTGTAATTTATCTATAATATGTATGTATTTAGAAATATATAAGTATGTTTATCAGTTGTCTAGTACTCACACAAGCTCTGCTTAGCTTGAGACTAGACGACGTTGTGTGATGGTCGTCGAATATTATTATTACCTATATTATTATGTATCAGTTTCAGTGCCTACATTGGTCTTGTGAGTATATTATAGCACAAATTCTAAATAATTTTATATTGAACTTTCTCTGTCCGTCACACCACAACTGCGCTAAACTACGTTCAAACAAACAAATCGAAAGGGATTTTATTTCAGGGAGAGAGGGGAGCCAACATTTTTATGAAATGGTACTATTTTATCAGAATGGTACCGTATATTCAAGAATAAACCTAAGATTCTATTATGTACTCTTAAGTATTAATCTTTAATGGTAAATGCCGTAACAATTTTAGAGTTCATACTCTTGAAAAAAAACATGATCAAGAAAAAAAAACAGTTTTCTATCAGGTCTTTTTCGGGGTTATTTTTCACATTACAAAAAAAAACTGTTTTTTTGCAACACTAGTCCCGCCCGACAATACCGTACCTATCGCTTATTTGTCAAAAAGATGGCACAACTAAAAAATTAAGATGTATTACATAAAATTATATTTAGTTTTAGAAATTATAAATAATTTTTTAAATTTAAAAATTATTACCTGAAAATCGTGCTTTTTGATTTATGGTCATTGCAATCAAAGTTTCATTAAAAAAATACATTATTATTATTATGAGCCCGTTGTGTTCCACTGCAGGGCAAATGCCTCCCTTCTGTTATTCCAATCTTTTCGGTTCTTAGCCACTTCCAAATCGTCACGCCATCTCCTTTTAGGCCTACCGCGTCACCAGTTCCTGCTGTTCGGAACCCAGTCAGTGGTTGTCTTCGCCCAATTTTGTTGCGACAAGCGGCAGATATGACCTGCCGAGTTCCTTTTAACGCTTCAGTCCACGTAAGAACGTTGCGTTCGCGCGGGTATTAAGGAAAATTTCTAATGTTCCAAATTTAAATTATTTGTCTATAAAAACTTTTTATTTACGTTCTTGGATAAATATCAAAAAACCCAATAAAAAAAAAAACATTATTTTATAATCTACTAGCGACCCGCCCCAGCTTCGCACGGGTACTGATATCGAATATATTTATGCACCTATTATGCACATAAGCCTTCCTCTTGGATCACTCTACCTATTAAAAAGAACCGCATCAAAATCCGTTGCGTAGTTTTAAAGACATAAGCATACATAGGGACAGAGCGACTTTGTTTTATACTATGTAATGATTTTTGAAATATTTGACAACCAGATGACGCGAAATCATACGCGAACGCCGGTATTCGCTGGGGTGTTTACGAGAAAAAAATACATAATAAATGTAAAAACTATAGACTACGCTAATTACGCCAGCACAGTTCGCAATCGTCGCCGTATCGCTATCGCTACTATCGCATCGCTCCCGGAAGCGACGCCGTTCTTATCGCTAACCAACCATTGCGATTATGTTAAGTGGGGGTGAATGTTTATAGGGCCACGAAACAATGCTATGTTTCTATTTGCACTTGTAAAAACATCATATCATCACGCCTGCAGCGATCGGTACAAAGAGAAAAAAGAGGTTATATACGCAAAGCATAAAAACGGGAAGTTATAAATTATCGCTAAGTTATTGTCCGTATGTTTTTCACCAGGTTGTATCTCATGAACCATGACAGCTAGACAGTTGATTTTTTTTTACAGAATATAATGTACAGTTGTGGTCATATAATTAATACAAACCTTTTTCAAACTTACGAGAATTACACCTTTCGCATGTTTTTTTGTATCTCACTCGGTATCGCAAAGTTGTTCCACATTATAGGTACTGGCACACCGTTATAACATAATTAATTCAAAAATACATAGAAAAACCGTTTTATTACTGAAAACTTGCTGGCTAGCCTATGCCTAGGCTAGTTTCTTTTTTTTCCACGTACAGTACGGCCGTTAGACCTTAGCGAGGTCTGAAGTTAGACTCTGCGAATTTTAGCGCTTGAAAACTTCGTAAAAAATGAATGCAATAGTTGTTATTGCTCTTAAAAAGGCATTGCTAAAGGCATTTATTTTTTGACGTGACAACGTCTTAAATTAGGTTGCGGCTGAGAGTCACTTATGAAAAAGTGTAACGCTCGGTAACATTACGATGAGTCACCGAACGAGAGAGAGGCCCGCCGAATAAAAACAAAATATATTTCTATAGTTAAAATTTGTGCAATTCTTATTTTCATTCAATTCCTTGTTCCTATTGTGCAATTTAATTATATTCATATCAATAAATATTCTACCGAGAAAAAGACGTTGTCACGTAAAATCTTCGCCCGTAAAACCGACTTTACAGGCAACCATTTTTTTTTATTTAAATTTAAATAGAGAACACTCTATAACTAAGTCATTATTTGCGTAATTTGACGCCATTTAGTGCTGTAAAACTCAAGAAATTGATTGTTTCACATAAAAACAATGGGTAAAATAAAAGTTGCGATGAATCTACAAGGGAAATGATAATAAAACTACGTGATAACAATTGGTCATATAGAAAGATAGCCTGCAGTTCTTAAATACGATGATATTCCAAGGTGTGAAGCATTTTAAACTCTTGAGCGTAATTTTTAAGCTTAGCTTTAAGTGAAGATGAGGGCATGACGAATGCCAATTCAAAAACAAAAAAACTGTATAAACAATTATTGTGTATATTATAGAAAAGTGCGCGGACCACCATGTCTGCGGTAAGACAAAATAACAAAAAAAAAAACTCTTGAGCCCGAGCGACCGCCGGTGTTGTAACTATTGTCTTTCTATTGGGTATATCTCTAATTACGGTAGGTACTAGAAAGGTTAACACGTATCAAACAACTTCAAATAGGTATTCCAGGTGTAGGTACTTAAACAGGAAAATTCATCTCAGCGAGACGATAGAAATATCGTGCGTTTGGCAAAACTTTACCCTTGTAAGGGGTCTAACCAGTTAAGAAGCGTTTGGTATTACATATATAATATAATAATATACAATTCGACCGTCTTTTTTGTAAGAGTTATTAAGTCCTAAAATTCGCAGAGCCTAGCTTCAGACGCGCCAAGGTCCGAAGCTAAGTTGAACGGAAGGATAGCAAGAAAGGTACAAATGATGAAACGATGTCATAGGCAAGCCTAGGCTTGCATTTATTAGGAGGTATGAAAGCTGAACTGTAAGATAGTGGAAAAATGTTCTTTTCTGGAACGAGACAAAAATTAACACAATATATTCTTATGGGAAACGATATGTTTGACGCCCTCCCAATAAAGCACCCGACCACAATTTAAATTAAAAAAAAAACGAAATTTTCAATTTAATAAAAACAAAGTTCAATCCTATTTGTACTACCCACTAGTGATGATCCATTTAGAGTTTCTGACGAATATCGATATCGACTGAAAATTCGGATAAAAAAGGGAGCTAAAGATGAGATGAAAGCACGTAGGAGTTATTCTTTCTTCTAGTTACTAAACTTTCTTAGATTCTTTCTTTACTAAACCACGATTTTTTATTTATTGTTTGTTGAAATTAGTCTATACAAAGGTTTTATTGTCTTGATGGGTAATCTAAGTAATACGTAATTAAGTCAATCAAATCGCCACTATTCAGCCCCCATAGCCAAGTTACAATTGTATCGTTTAGAGTTAGCGCTTGTAGTTGGCCACGCCGCCAATTCCCTTATTCGGACGTCATCTCAACAAAAGAATTAGGGGCATGGCTATCTACAAGCGCTAACTCTAAACGAATCGAATGTCATTTGGTCAGGACAGGTAAGATAATGGTCAACCTCATGGTTGACCATAACTTTACATAACGTAACGTAACTTTTTTTGTGTTGATTGGCTCATGCCTATCAACACTAAAAAAGTTAAACAAAGAAGTGCATCTATAACCCTTGCTAGCCCTACAAAAACAACAAAACATATCTTACCGCTAACAATATTCTGTACAAACAGCACAGATCCACCGCCATTTCTCTCAAAACAGACGTACGACTTTATAATACAAACCTAACAAAACGTGGGCGCGCCTCACGTTCGAAGGTGCGACAATAAAATCGCAAGCGATCTTCTTGAAGCGTTAACAAGGGGGCAAGACAAGCGCGTCGTCGCGTTGTCGCGATCGCATCGGGCCAATTTGTACGCACGTCCGCGGCAACGATTTATTGGGCACGCGAGGAGTGCTCATTGCTAGATACGCTGCTCATAGGTGGCCCTGTCTTGGTCCTTGGAGTAAGGGATTAGGTTGCCTGGTCCAGTGGATATTGTTCGATGTTTTTGCTGCAACAGGTTCGTAGAAAAGTTTGTTTTAAATCAATATTTAAATTAATTTAATTGTTAGTCTGTCAAATGATCTGCTCCCAGAAGCTAGTCTTATCTTATATCGAGAAGTGTTAAAAGCTGAAAACGGTAAACAGAAAATCTATTTAAATAAAACTGTTGGAAACGCTATTTCTAATATCGATAGAGGTAGATTTATTGTAAATTTTGGCAATAATCATCACAGTTTTTTAGAACTTTTTTGGTATGCAAAAATTATGCAACATCGCCCTTGGGCGGTACGGGAGATAGTGTCAGAATTTTGTTGACTCCAACCCAACCAGTTCCCTGTTTACCAGTTCCACATTTACCCATGGCCTTAGGAGGCTTAGAGAATCATTAAACCATTTTTTTCGGCGTCAAGGAGAACGATTGGCAGTGTCAAACTTTTACTGGCTAAAACCTATTTGCCTCCCTTCAATTGTCCTTCAATAACTTTCAAACCAGCAATCAAAAACCCATATAGTAAAAAAAAACTCAAATCAACAAAGGAAAAACAAACACTCCCATACCAATCCCATTTAAACAACGACCATTCTCGCCAATTAAATCGCGTGAGTTTACAAGCGCGACGCTCACGGCCCAGAGTGAAATATAAACGTTGCGCGTGAGTCGATAGATCGGCACAAGCGGCTCTATCGCGGCCGGAGATCGCCAAGTAATATCATTATTGTACCCCACACCCTGGGCAGACTAGCGAGGACAGTTGCTGCTGCGAAATAGAATAGGGATGTAGAAAAGTCAAATACTTTCTGAGGATTTTTTTTTATAACTTTCACACAACGCCATCTAGTCCCAAGCTAAGCAGAGTTTGTATTATGAGTACTAGACAACTGATAAACATACTTATATATTTCTAAATACAAACATATTATAGATAAATTACACCCAGACACAGAACAAATGATCGTGCTCATCACACAAACATTTGTCCTGGGTGGGAATCGAACCCATGAGCTCCGGGGTAGCAGTCAGGGTCACTAATTACTAGGCTGACAGGCCAGTCAATTGAAGGTGATTTATAAACGTTGCGCGTGAGTCGATAGATTGGCACAAGCTGCTCTATCGCGGCCGGAGATCGCCAAGTAATATCATTATTGTACCCCACACCCTGGGCAGACTAGCGAGGACAGTTGGTACTGCGGAATAGAATAGGGATGTAGAAAAGTAAAATTATTTCTAAGAAATTGATGGAGATGATGTCGTCATAACATTTCTGCCGGTTAACCAAAATCTCTGCTACCAATCTTTGGAAGCCTCTCAATCAACTCTGCTTCTGTAATTCGTTTTCTTATTTCATATATAAAATCCAATTCATATAAATTAATTGGTGGATTTCCTTGCCGAGGTCTATGTGTTCTAATATGTGGATTGGTGGTCTTTATATCAAGAGTAAACAGGTTACTTCCAAGCAAGCTGAAAATGTATATATATATATATATTTTTTAATTTAATATCTAATCGCTATATATGACTTCCTGTAATTGAAAATTAAAAACAGGTTCCAATTTTATGAAAAATTCCCGTATGCAAATGTGACTTTTCAACACCAAATAAAATAACAATTTTAAGATAAAAACACCAAAATGAAAATGTATTTTTTCGTACTTTTTTGGTATTTAATTATGTATCAAGATTTAAAAATCAAAATTAACCTTGGAGAGGCTGGATCGAGATAATCAAATTAATAGTTTAAAGTCGCCTCATCAATAAAAAAATCATCACCATAGCTTATTATCATATATTTGAGGCTAAACTCCAATTAAAAGCCAGATAACGCGATCACTAACTTATTACATACCTACGAAATATTAATATTCTTGACATAATGATATCTTTAAAGTAATAAAAACTTTAATAGTATTACAGTAGGTGGATTTGTTGCCATCAAATTGTATAAATAGGCATAATAAAATATACATGAAATTTAGTCAGTCAAGGATACTCAAGTATATAAGCATGTACATAATGTATATATACATAATACATATAGATATTAAATAGACATCTAGGTATAGTGTGCTTCATTACTATTCCCCTCATGAAACATTTACAAATGTATATTCTAAATAAAAATAAGTCTTAATGGGTCTTAGGTATACCGACCCTCGTTAGAATTCTAGAACCTAATTGATTATATTATAAGATTCCTGAAACTCTCTTTGATGAGCATAAAGCCTATCCAAAGCCAAACTGCATAAGCTATCCCTAATCTCACAACCCAATCAATTGAGCAACAAAACTCTATATTAAAAGATTTTACAAAAAGGACAACGATAATTTAATACCAATTGTATATTTCCCAAACAAAAACAATCAGATATAAATCAATTTTTATCGTACTGTGCAAGTCCGTGAGGTAAGGATTACTTTAGACAAATATATTGCTATAATGTTCGAAGGCGACGGACTAATACATGGAATATAAATACACTGGTACAAGAACACGGAAATATAATGGAGCACCGTCTGCAGTCCGAGACACGAAGTGAAGGAGAAAATAAATTGTGGGGTCTTAAAGTTCAATAGATTTTCGTTATTTCGGCTTCAGGAATTACCATGTGGATGGATGGAGAGGGACAGGGAGACCAAAAAAAAGATGGATGGATTGTGTTGAGAAGTAGCATGAAAGAAAGAGGAGTTAGTGCTAGCGTGATAGGACAGAACAGAAGAAATAACATGGCATAGGAAGATGATGAGGCTTTAGAAGCTGTAAATGTTTGAAGATGTGTCATAGACATAAGAATTTTTACTATGGCTAGGGACAAAGATATCTTAGCATCACCTACTGGTGCAGTCATTTATGAAGCATATAGTTATTAAATACCTGGAAAAAAATATCTACATGATTTTAAATGACAATTGTAACGTATAAATATTGTACACCCATGAGTATATTATAGCGATACATAAAAATAATTATATAAGAACTAACTATCTATAGAACTGTAACAAGCAACAAAAAAAATCGATTTTGAAATTATCTCTATAAGAATAAAAAATGTAGGTACTGAAAAGGCAATGTCTAATAAGAAGTTTCTAAAAAACATTAACATTGAAGCTCACAGCAGTAATGATGCTAAAAAGCATTAGGAAAATATTCTCTAGTCAAAACACTACAGCATAATAACGATACATCTCCTTGAAGACATCTTAAAACCGCAAAATAAGAACACTAAAGCGAACCAGTAAAACTGCTTTATAAGTTTTACAACCGACTGTACGAAAAGATAAAGGTTTAAAATGTAAATGAGACGTGGTGAAAAAGTATAAGATTATCTCTCTATTAGGTATAAATTAAGGGACGGTGAGGTATGCGGCACAATTATATTGTCACGAATGTGGCGATCGTGGTCGCACCTGCGAGCGCAATCGCTCTTGCCATCGGCGCCTGCGCACGCTATATTGACGGGAGGGGGGACTTTTTTGCCATTCGGGAATTATTGCGTATTTAAATTTTGTTATTGAGCCATTTTTGGCATAATTGGAGGGTTATTTGGCAATGATTTTGATTTGTGATGGTTCTTGATGGATCATTAAGGGAATCTGAAATCACAGTGCTGTTTTTGAGCCTCAGTTATTTATGTGTAAGTTTACGTCGCATGTTTTAAAGACAAATTAGTTCAGTTTAAATGTTTCAAGTCTGCCATCTTTATCGTTTTCAACCGCAAATCTAACATTGACAACTAAATTACCAATTTCAAAGTAAAACCAACACAACTATCGACCTAACCACGTCACTAACAACAAACGTCAAACCAAAAGGAACTAAACTACCGACTCGTTCCCATCACTAGCGAAACCATCGACAATGCGGCCCGTAATCGATACTGCAACGGACTCACCATATTTTATTGTGTGCCAATTAAAATTATTCCCTTCCTCATGCATTGTAGGAAGTTAGTCAGTGAAACTGGCTAGGTCTTTTTGAAATATGGCTACACTATGATGTATAGACGGAAAAATAATTGAGACTGTCTGTTTAGACGCTTCGAGTTGTTTGTCAGTTCTAACAACTCTGTTAGCGGCTGAGAGTTGAGTGTAGTTGTGACGTGATTTCTATCGACTTGCATGCTATGTTCAAAGTTACTGTGACCCTGAAATGACAAGGGCAGCTGGACTTAGGAGATAGTGTCAGACTTTTATTGACTAAAAACCTACCCCGTTCCTTCGTTGCTTTAGTTCCAAGGCCTTGGTGTACACTTTCACATTAATCCATGGTTTCGACCAGACTGTTCCCCTACAGTTTGCTGACAACTCCAGCGCATGGGAACAGTACCTTCGGCTAGGTCCAGACGGTTACCGGATGGTCGGACAGCGAGCTACCCATTGCTGACCCTTTTTTTAACTGAATTAGGTTTCCACAATGTCCAGACCTTTGTACGAGTTGAAGTAGATCTTTAATATTGATTAATTGATTACCAAATTATGTGTTATTTAGGTTAGATGTACGAGTATAACTAATCCGTACCATCCCCTAAAAACTATATACCTATATGGTCTTCCCATCATTTCTTTTCACGTCATTTCCCATTATTTCTTTCGCGACTCAGTCTCACAATTTTTGAGCACAAATTCTAGATCCTACTATTCAAAAACCTGCATTACACCAATTTTAATTCTAGATCAAAACCTGATTAGATCTAGTTTAGATAAATTAACCTGATTTCACTACCAACGTTGAATCTTGACTAAAAATAAAATACATTAGACTAAATCCTTGACTTTTGTTTATAAAATAAGTAATAACAATTAAAAACTATTTTCATTTAGATCCTAATCTAATCGTCGTTCTCAGACACACTTTGGTCTTTTTAAAAAACTCGTTTACTTAAATCTGTATTTGCATTGCATTTAAAAATATCTGTTTCTTAGTACCAAATGGCTGTATTTAGCAAGTTCTTTAGTCACTAACTGAACTGAAATAAAAATAAAAATGATTCTGACGTCACACATAGTATAGAAATTGAGTAATCGACTGCGTGCTATATATGTATATATATGTATATATATATATTTAAATCGCGATGGACTTCTTGCGTCTTTCCAAACTACCACCCTGCGGCGTCCACTGAATGTAGTGAGATTTTCAATGTTTTCAATGCGTATGTAAGATGTTTTAATCAGTATCATATCCGTAGTCGACGTCAAATTTCATTTAAACCTTAAATGGTGATATTCAAATTAAATATTTCTAGCTGAATTTGTGCGTCCGTTCAGTCTGAAATCTTTCTTGCACACTGAATACCTGCGTATACGTTCAAAACACTGCAAGCACATTCCCGCCTCCATCCGAATGTACGTGTAAATCAATTCCGTATAATGCTCTGCATATATCATAATGATTATAATAACTTAATTACATCCATCTACTATTGAATTCAGATTGGTTCCGAATAACTGAGTTAGTGCGTCCGTGCACTCTTAAATCTTTCTTGCACACTGAATATCTCCGTATACGTTCAAAACACTGCAAGCATATTCCGGCCTCCATCCAACTTAATGTTTAAATTAATTCCGTTTAATGCTCTGCATCAAAACAGTACCTAACGAAAGAAAAATTGTACATTAAGAATTTTATGGAAAAATTAAGTGGTTTCTGTTAGAAAAACGTAACTGATGACAAAAATGACTTTTTAGAATTTTTGTCTGTTTATCTGTTTTTCTATGTGTATGGTACAGCTTCATGCCAAAACTACTGGATAGATTGAATTAAAAAGCAAACATGTTCTTTGTAAAGCAAGGAAGGCTTTAGGGTACATATTATCACGCCATAAGTTATGGGAAGTAAGCAATATTGAATTTAAATGGTGTAATGGATGCAATGTATTTTTTTCCCGTGGGCCGATTGACTCAAAACTTATTACAAACATTACCCTAAATTAGTTATCAAAGCTGGTATATTTAATTTTTTTAATGGTAATGTGCATTTTCTTCCTAAAAGTTGTATCGTATACATTCGTTTTGAAAAATTCAAGTTCCAGAAAACCCTCCAAATCTTGAGAAAGACAATTAAATAAAAATGCGGTGTTGAATATTACAAAAAATTTATGTTCATTGAAATATCGCCATCATCTGTCTGAAGATTTTCTACGAGCTTTGAGACGTGCTACTGGAGACGAAGTCGATGTAACTGATGAACGTGTGCTGAACACCTGTCTCAGTTCACTTCAAGATGTGGGCATTTCTATCGGCGACAATCCACTGATCAAATATGGATTACCAGCTCCCCAATCATCACCGCATCAAGACTATGGGAATCGAGAGCATAACGCTGAGACAAATTACGATCCGGGCGAAATGACCGCCATACGAAATGACCATGTCGCTTTGTTCTCTTCCGAACAAAAACAAAATTATGACACCGTCCTTGAAAGTATTGTGCAAAACCAGGATAAATCGTTTTTCTTGGGTTGCTCCTGGTGAAACAGGAAAAACATGGCATACTTGCAGAGGTCAGGAGGCAAGGCAATATTGCTATTGCCGTCGTGTCGTCGGGAATCGCTGCCACAGTGCTTCCGGGTGGCAAGACAGCACATACCATGTTCGAATTTCTATCGATTTAGAGAGCTCCAAAACGCTTGTTTGTGGTGAGTCACGTAACAGCGATAAGGGACACGTGCTTAAGGATTGCTTTCATGTGGGATGAGCGTACGATAGCCGATTGGAAGGAAGTTGAGGCCGAGCACAGAACCCTGCAAGATATCCGCGGGAACGAACATTTGATGGGTGGTGTCACAGTTTGTTCAGTGGCGATTTCGGGCAAACGCTTCCCGTGTTGACTCGGGGAACGACGACTGACGAGGTGAATGCTTCGTTGAAACAGTCTTCGTTGTAGTCACAGGTTTGTGCGCTGCGCTTGACCATTAGTATGAGAGCTCGGCTCGGCAGCAATGCACGAGCTCAAGAATTCTCTGATGTCCTTCTAACTCTTGGCGAAGGCATTCTACCTTTTTTATGGTGGGGAAAATCATTAAATGACGATTCCCGCCTTTGGGCGTAGCGGGAGACAGTGTTAGACTTCTACTGGCTAAACAACCCACCGAAACTCAAGAAGGATTTCTTGCCTTAGTTCCAGGGCTGTTCCGCTTTCGCATCACCCTTGGCCCCAGAAGGCTTCGACCCAGCTGGGCTCCTAGAGTTGCTGGCGACTGCTTGAAGCGCAAGGAACAGTGCGAGCCGTCGACGACTTGGGCTCGGTCCCAACAGTTAACGGATGGGCGGACAGCGAGCTACCCATTGCTCGCCGGCCGCAAGCCCGCGCCTACGGTGGTCGGAAATTGAGATCGGAGACACGGCGGCTGTTGCGGTCGGCCCCCTCTTTTAGCCGCTAGCATTACTGCTTCGCAGAAGGAGGCGACCTGCCACTCTTCTTCGCTCCGGATCATGGCCTCTGCCAAAGTCCGCCGCGAGTCAAAGCCCACCGCGAGAGAGGTGGATGGGAGGTGCTTCCAGAGTCTCTCGATAGAGTGTTATCCAGCTTAGAAGAATTCATTCGCTGTGTGAGCGGGCCATTTTCACATCCAAAAATGATCAGGCTGCAGCAATTAACGAATGCGTCCTCTCGGAAATTGAGGGGAATGCAGTGGTCTATACTTCGATAAACCCTGTCGTCGAGCAAGATGGGTTTTGGAGCAACGTGGGATTTTTGAGCTCCTAGCCAGCAAGTGGTCTTCCAGCGCATACCATCAAGCTGGAAAATCGGAGTCCCGATTATGCACCTTTCTGAACCTATCTCCTCCAAAGTTGTGTAACGAGATCCATCTAAAAAGTCATCTGCTGCACAGACACACCATTGAGGCAAAAATTCTTACGGGTTGTGGCGTCGTCGAGGCAGTATTTGTACCTCATAACTTCCCGTTCCAGTTCAAGCGCGTACAGTCCCCCGTAAGTGTTAGCTTCGCGATGACCATCAATAAGTCACAGGGGCAGACACTGATTGCAGTGGGTGTCAACTTTAGGACGAGTTGCTTTTCACGCGGGCAACTGTACGTCGCTTGCTCTCGCGTAGGGCATGCAAAACCGGAAAGTCATCAAAACCGATTTTGAACATCGTTTTTTTTGGAACCAAAACCGAAGCTAGGTCCGGTTTTGGCAAAAAAAAATCGAATGTAGTATAATTTAAAAAGAAACATCATTTTTTTTTAAATACCCACTAAGTCTACAAATAAAACAAATTGTATGATACATTTCTTTTTGGAACAGACTTAAGTGGTGTCAAAATCATCAGGAAAGATTAAGATGGACATTTTGGCATCGCATAGGGCATCTAAAAATTTTTCCCAGTTCTGGAAGTTAACCAGTAAGCTGAAGGTTGGACCGGGCCGCCCTGTGACCGTAGGGGAATGTGGTTCGTCGGAGGATATTGCCAATATGTTTAGAGAACGTTTTATGGTATCATCACTGCTAGGGCCAGCTGAGGGGCGATGATGAGATCAGTTGTGATTATGAGCCAATACGTTTTTCGGCCAAGGAGGTAAGGAGGCAAATTATGAGTATGAAGGGGGGAAAGTCTCCTGGTCATGACGGTTTCAGCATCGAGCACCTCAAATTTGCTGGGATTCATCTGCCTAGAGTGTTGACGACGTTCTTTACGCTTTGTGTGAGTCACTCGTACTTGCTATCTGAGATGTTGAGGACGGTGGTGGTACCAATCGTCAAGAATAAGACTGGGGATATATCGGACCAGGCGAACTACAGACCAATTTCCTTGGCCTCTGTTATTGCTAAAGTGTTGGACGGTCTGCTTGATAGACAGCTGGACAATTGGGTCACATTACATGACGCGCAGTTTGGGTTTCGGCCTGGACTTTCCTCAGAGTGTGCTATTTCATGTTTATATTGCACTAAAAAGAAATCAATAATCAACTATGTATACTAATTTAAATAAAGCATAAATCACTTGTTTTCATGAGATCGCTGTTCTTGATAATGTGATCTCAAGAATATAAGTGCATCCAACATTCGATCAGACAGCGAACTTCTTATTTTGTTACAGAAACACCCAGCACTAAACAATGTTGATATAAATCAAAATGTTAATTGTTACTCAATAATGGGAAAACCGGAGCTGAGCTCGGTTTCGGCTTTCAAAACCAATTTTCAAAAATCGAGAAATTTTACTACTCCCGCGTCACCAGTCCTGACACTCTTTACATTTTGGCTACTGGCAGCATAACTACCACCGTAATGTGGTGGACGAATGGTAAAGGCTCCGACTCTCCGACTTACAAGTTGTAGCCAGGCGCATTACTCTGTATAATTTACTAGCTTTTGTCAGCGGCTTCGACCGCGTACATAGATAAAATATAGCCTATGTCACTCAGGAGTAAAGCAGCTTTCTATTATTGCTAAAATTTCTCCAATCGGACCAGTAGTTCCAGAGATTACTTCCTACAAACAAAAAAACAAAAAAATAAAAAAACAAACTTTACCTCTTTATTATATTAGTGTAGATTTCATAACCACTGCTCTTAAAACGATGAAGGAAAATATTGTAAGGAAACTGTGACTGTGAATGTCTTAGAACCAAAAAATCGAAGACATGTAACATCCACCAATCTGCTCTGATTCCGCGTGGTGGAATATGGCCCGTTCCCTCTCCTAGAAAGGAGGACTGTTTCCCAGCAGTGGGAACTTTATAAGGCTGATGTAATGCTATTTTAAAAATTGTTTATTTTAATGCTATAGCGATACTGCCATCTTAGTTAGTTTTGGTGCTGTAGAGCCTTCACGCAAACAACGTCGCGGGTAGCAGCTGGTATATTATAATAGTCATCACTAACAGACTATAATAATAGACCAAATAAATAACCACTTTTAACGCACTTGCAAATAATTCACATTGGTGACAAGCTTGCATCCCGGCCGGCACAAATCTATTTCTTTACAAACTCGGCACGCGAGCGCGCTGAAGCCATGCGTCCCTCGTCAACCCCGAATGGGCCCCTCAGACACCGTACCTAGTGCCCGTTTAAGGATATTTAAGAGACGCAAGATTGTTGTCACGAAAACATGATAAAAACTTTACAAATTAAGTACGATATTCAATGGACACGATGAGATCGGTGAACTGAACTCAAAGTATACGCGGTAAATTATACGCTGAACACTAGCGTCCTCCAAATTTCGGTCGGACGACGGCGGAACTATATTATACGCTAAAAGGCATTGTAGTGATGGAATTACGTCCATGCCAATTTTTTGCCCATGCATTCTAATGATCATAAGGGACCCTTGGGCTAAAAATGAGGGTCGGTCAATCTTGCGTCCGTATTCCGGACGCACAAAGTCAGTTGGACGCAGCATCATCGGTAAATAACGCCATGTAGGACGCAACATGTCCTTCAAGATGTAAATATATATATATATATATATATATTTAAGCAAGTACTATAATACTTTCATCAGTCGTTGCGCACTGAATAAACTAAACTGAATTTCGTGCATGCGTATATTAATTCGAGTTTTAGTAAAAAATACTTTATTTTTTTATTTTATCTTTACAAATCAACAGTGTATTATGTACCAGATCGACCCTCCACGGGATTAAAACGATCAAAATTTCGCGGTGTATAGATTTCTAAATATCTCTAATTGGGAAGCGACATTAATAGCGTTTATTGATCTACTATCTTTTGTACTATCTTTGTTTAATATCTTACTCACTGTCATAATACGCTCATACTGTTATTGTGTTATAAATGTACAAATAAACATTTGTTATCGTTATAAATACGTCTATAACAATTAACAATACGCTTACGCAGTTTTTGCCACCTGTTTTCCTTCGGCGTTGTTCCAAAAGCTATGAATCATTCAAAAAAGTCGGCTCACACGCATCTGGTTCCGTTACCGATCGCCGATCGCATCGATTTGCAGAATTGGTCAGTCTTTGCACGTGTGAACTCACCTTTTGCAACACTACCTTCCCGACACCTTAAGAAAATAACCACCAACCCGGTACAAAGGAAAATCAACCCTAATTCAACAATCATTAAGATCAAAATCAGTTGTTACGTTTAGGCAAAAGCTTCCCAGTAATGGACTGCATTCAATTCCAATTTCAAATGACTTGCACTGAGGTTCGTTATTCGATTAAACTGTTTCTCATCCCTGCAGTCAAAACTGCACTTTGTTTTCTTGTTACAAAGTCGAAAATTCAATGAATAGTGTGTGGTTTTTATGTTGTTTTATTTACAAAAAGGGTGTGTTGGCGCGAAAGCAGGCTGCGTACGCGCAGATAGCCATGGCGAAGCGGCTAGACGGTGTACAGACGGTGCGTGTCATCGGAATGCGGTATCTTTCGCTCGCGAGTACCAGGAGCGAATGTTTGCGAAGAGTTGTGTCATAATGTCACGAAGATTTCGTCAGATTTGAAGGAGATGGAGACAAGAAATGGAAATTACAGTAATGGAACTTGACGGACTTTCTGAATACAAAAAAAATAAAGATGGACTGATTTATATGGCTTATGTTCAGTAGTTGATATCTTTTGTAGTAATGATATTGATGACATGTCAAAACCATAATTGCAATGGGTAGCTCGCCTTCCGGTCGTCTGGTAACAGTCCAGACCGAGACCAAGACTCGTCTACTACGCTCTCTGTTCCTGCGCGCCTCAAGGAGTTGTCAGCAAATATAGAGGCCCAACTACAGGCTTCTGAAAGGAGAGCCCGATCGACCCCGGTATGAAGGCTAAGAAGGAATGGGGTGGGTCGTTAAGTCTTTAAGATCTGACACTATTACTAGCTCCGCCCAAGGGCGGGATTCATCATGTTACAGCCAAAAGATATTCTACTATTATTACTGCTGCTACAAAACCACGTGAAACTTTTAACAAAGCACGGTAAGGCCGTCTTGTCATACCGATCAACTCGAACATTGCACATAACCTATGACACGTTGATATCAGCGATATCTTAGTCAGCTTATGTGTGGGACGCTAAAACTATCGATGCATCGCTGATTCACATCGCTGACTCACTATCAACAACTGACAGTTACTCATCAACACAGATTTGTATTAATAAAATTATAGGTACTTACTTATCTTTTTACTGGGATTTGTGTAAAGTTACCATAGTTCAAAGAGTTGTCAGCGTACGGTAGGGACCCTGCAGAAGGGTCGAAGCCAAGGGATCGCGTTTGAAAGGAAGGCTCTTCCCTTGTATATATGGCAATGTAGAAATGGGGCAGGTTGTTTAGTCAGTAACACACTGACACTGCTTCCCGCTCCGCCCAAGGGCGGGATTCGTCATTGGATGATTTTTACCTGATAAAAAAAAAATACCATAGTCTAAGTCAGCCAAAGTCGACGTAGCTTGTGGAATGTAGATATCAACAACAATTTGCCTGCTACGGTCTTCCCGTCCGATTATAATTTAGGTGTCGTCAAGGCAAGGTGAATAGGCTCATAACCTTCAGATTACCATAATTAGAGACAATAGAAAGACAGCAGATGCGCAAAAGCTGGCGTTCGCTTGGGGTTCAAGAGTTTAATAACCTACTGCGCTCCATCATCAACGGTTGCATCACTGCTTACCATCAGATGGAATTACAGTCAAGCACTACTTTATACCTACAGTAAAAAGAATAGCATCCAGATTTCGTAAAGCAATCAAAAATCGTAAAGTAAAAATTGATTTATATCAAAACGGGTGCCGTCAAATTACTTGAATGTTTAGGCCTGAAACTTCATGGCCGTATGCTGACTAACTGTACAATAACGCGTATCGAAATAACGATCAAACTGATTAGCTATATTTTTTTAAATGTACAGAATTATTGAAATTTTCTTTAGTCGTAGTACGTTACGATTTTAATGTAGAACTCAATTTATCGTAAGGAACCTGCAGAAGGTTCGAACTGAAGCCAAAGGTTCGAGTCTGAAAGAAAGGCTATGGCCCTGGTATAAAGACAAATAAGGACCCATTCCTTCCGTGACTATTTATTCAGTAAGAGTCTGACACTGTTTCCCGTTCCGCCCAATGTCATTGGATGATTTTTACTCACCATAAAAAAAACACATTAACCTTTCGAATACTGTTATTACAGACACACTTAAAAGACAACGGTGTCTGTCCTCTTGGAACTTAATGAATTAATAATTGTAATTACTAAAATCAATAAATCAAATATGGCATCGAAAAGGCATAGCATTGACGACTGTTCAAATGGGGCATTGCCCCCCTGTATGGCAATAATTGTTCTATGTCCAAGGTTTGTTTGTTTTTTTGTCAAAAAGACAATATATTATTATTTATTTAATTTGTTAGCTCTCGGACCCTTGAATGAAATAAAAACAGCGGACGATATGTATTAGGGGTCACGGGTAACGGGTTAGGTTGTTTAGTCAGTAAGAGACTGACACTGTTTTCCGCTCCGCTTAAGGGCGGGATTCGTCATTGGATGATTTTTACGTACCATAAAAAAGGCACTAATTTCACTTATTCTATAACTACAACCACGAACAAAATACCCACAAAAACGTACCTCGACCAACCATCAGTTTCAATTTCCCAAACCCTCCACTATCCTCCAAGACTGTCCACATCCAAACATACATAAAATAATTAAATATAACCGCATGCAAGCTCTCGGGTGTTGCTAGGGATGTGCCGAGATGTGCTAGGGATGGGACGACGGGTGGATGGGTCAGATATTTCAATTCTCGGTCGGATATTGGCGGGTGTCGTGACATCGCATACATCTGCGATCGCCCCCGCCTTATCGTAATATTAAAATCTTGTGTGCTATGTAAGTTATGACGGGTGCCTTTATGTACGGATGTGTGGCGGCAAATATATTGCCGCGCTTTTTTTTTTGTTGTTGCTCTAGCTGGTTAGAATTATTTAAAATAAGAACATTTTTTTTAATTTAAATATATTTTTTTAAAAGACTTTGAATGTGTTTTGTTTTTTTTATGTGTTTTGTTTTGAGATACTTCTTTCTGCAAGGGTTTCAAAGCCTATTTTTTTTATTCATGCAACGAGTATTTACTATGTACATGAAACAAAAAATGCGTTAAAAAGGTGTTTTAAATATAGTTTTGTAAATTGAAAGATGCTATTAGAGTGACAAGTTTTTTTTTAATATTTTTTGGGCGTTATTAAAAATACAGAATATATTTAAGATCCAAAAATATATATTACATAAATAAGAATCTTAGAATATTATTTCAATAAATAAAAAAATTAAAAAAAAAAATTTTCAAAATCATTATTCAAATTTATTTTATTACATTAAATAAAAATGTTATAAAATACAATGGTAATAATAAACTTGAATACTTAGATTCATTATAAATGTTAGACTACTACATTATTTTTTAAACATGAATTACTGATTAGATTAAAAATAATCTTTATTACAATTTAGTTAATCCACAGGTGTTTGCTAAACTTTATCTTTTCATTGATAAATTCTTGAGATACCTTTAAAGAAGAAAATGTCTTTTGAAATAGATCTACAAGATTTTAAAAAGATTTGTCTTCTATACTTTCATATAAATTAAATACTCAGTCAAAATAAAGTTTTTTTTTTACTAAATCCATTTAAAAGTAGGTATATTTTACACCTAGTATCTAACAAAAACGTAAGTAATATTAAAATTTTCGTCTGTCTGTTCCGGTTAATCTCTAAAACAGCTGGACCAATTTTAACGGATTTTCTATTGAACCTACAGTTTGAATAAAAGTAAAACAATTAACCTTCGTTTTTCTAATTTAATCCTGTTCAAATATATTGAAAATAAAAATATCTAGGCAAGTAATGTTATAGATAATAATGTATTTAATGCTTAAGGAGTTTATTTGTTTGAACACACAAATGTCATAAATTATTGGTTCGAATTGTAAAATTCTTTTACTGTTGAGTAGTCCAGTAATTGAGGAAGAATAATCACTACTTAAAAAATCAGCTACGACTCATCATCTTCCTGCCCTTGTCCCGTTTTATTTGGGGTCGGCGCAATATGTCTTTTTCTTCCACTCTGTCCTGTCACCCGTCTCGCTATCACTAACTCCTCTTTCTTTCATATCACTTCTCACACAATCCATCCATATTTTCTTTGGTCTCCCTCTCCCTCTCCATCCATCCACATGTATACTCATGGCTTTTTAAAAAATCAGCTACGACTAATTGAGCAAAAACAAAGGAAAGAAAAGGGGGTGAGACCACCAGGAGTAACTAGTGTATGTGTATTATATATTATGTGTATTGTATATTATGTGTATATTGTGTGTTTTATATATGGGCCTAATTTGCCTGAAAATTTAATAAAACTCTGTATTCATAATATTTTTTTAGTTGGTTTAGAAGTGCACTAGCTTGTGAAGTTTCACAAGTGCCTATATAGGCGTATGTAAAATAAAAATATTTTGACTTTATCTTTATAATATTGCAACGATTTTATGTAAAGTCTTAGAAACACTATGTGCTATAGATTATATTTAAAAAAAATCTTCACAAAATGAAGCTATAGCTATATAGCTACTCCAAAATAAATGTAGGAACCGTATAAAATACAACAAAATATTGAATAACATTAGTATATTGACGCGTTGACAAGATCCCGCGATCTGGCTCCGCAATTTCCTATTCCGTCCGTCCGTCCGTCAGTGTTGCCAACCATGTTTATTTATTTCCTTCTAACATTTCACGACTATTTATCTTTGATATCGTTTTCTATAAAAATGGTTTGGCATAAAAAAACCTTTTTTTGTGATATTCTGTTTTGGTCAAGTGATCGATGTCTGATGGCGTAATGGTATGTTTATTTTTGGTAATATTTGAAAGAAATTTTAATCGCTACATGGTATAAAACAAAGTCATTTTCCGTTGTCTGTCCCTATGTATCTTTAAAACTACGTAACGGTTTTTGATGCGGTTTTTTTAAGAGATATATTGATTCAAGAGGAAGGTTTATATGTAAGTATAATAATCACCCGTGCGAAGCTGGGGCGGGTCGCTAGTTGAATATAAACAGCAAAAGTATGTTTATAAAAATATTTATCTCAAACAAACAAACAGACCAAACTTAAAACATTGTTGAAAACAAACGGATAATAGGATATTTCGCATAAAACCTTATTCCCATTACAATTGATTAAACATTTAAAAGATAAACAAAATTGAAAGCAACCTCTAGCCAATCTAATAACGGATCACAACTTACAAATTCAAATTTCGAAACAAAGGCGCATCATTCAAACGAATGAAGTGAACGAGGAACGAACGAGTGAACAGATTGAGTGAACAATATCTTATTTTGCAATAATCCGCTAGGAACTGTGGTAATTTCCTGAAAGAGATGAAACAACGCCGTGTAACGTTCCAAGTACAACTGTTTACAATAAGCAATCGTTTTTGAATACAAATAGGGTGTATTTGGATGATGTAGTTACTGTACAAATGGTTTGTTTTTGTTTCTATCCGATAAGTTTTCTATTATTTCGGTTTTAGAGGATATTAGTGTCGTAAAACTTAAGTTACTATTCCGAAATTCAGCTCAATTTTTGCTAAATTTCTTGATACTGTTTTAGTGATATTTGTAATGCCTGAAACAATAATATTTCAATCGGTTAGAAAATGGAGGGTTGTTTTGGCATTTTTTTTAGTGAATTTTAATTATTTGTAAATTAATTCTTAGCATAAAACAAGCAAGCACAGCTGGACAATCCGCACATTGTCCAGTTGTGCTTGTTCATCAGTAAAACAAATGTGTGATCTCCGTTAATTTCGCGTAAAGCGTAAAATTCGTAAAACCTGAAAATTTAATTGTAGTACCTATTGTATTGTCCCATCATCATCATTCCCAGTCGCAGGAAGTCCACTGTTGTATATAGGCCTCCCCAAGTCCCATAATGACGGGTCATATGCGTTCCGCATCCATCTGATTCCCTCATCCCTCACCAGGTCTTCTGTTCACCTTGGGGGAGGCCTTCCAACGCCGTGTCTTCTATTACCTGGTCAAATACAAAAACTTAATTATATATGAAAATCCACATTATTGCTGTGAGTTCACGCCATGAAAAAACGTTCACGCCTGTTTACGGAGCTTCACGCCACTAATCTGGAACTGGCTTTAAATAGAAAAACGACACATCACCTAGCGAAAGATTAACGAAGCAAAACCGCGAGTTAATGCTAGTCTCAACATCCTTTATTATAAGGAACCCGTTTAATATTATTAACACTTGAATAACTTCACTTGTTTACGGTGCGATCAGTTGTTTTATTTAATTAAAAGATTGCCACACTCACGCTTGACTAACAGTGGAAATATTTTCTTTGTTAATTTGTTATTTTATTAAAAAACTAGTTTCTGCGCGTGAAAGTCGGTTTACCCCTTAGGGGTATTTTTTATGGGGGGGTTGATATCATCCAATGACAAATCCAGCCCTAGGGCGGAGCGGAAAATAGTGTCAGACTCTTACTGACTAAATAACCCACCTCATTCCTACGTTGCTTTTGTACCAGGGCTAGACCCTTAATTTCAGACACGAATCCTTGGCTCCAGTTGGCTCCGACCCTTCTTCAGGGTCCCTACGAAACTCCCTTACGGGTGAAGTTTCGCAAAATCCGTTCTTACACTCTATAAGGTGTTATAGTTTCAGAGACTTCGTGATTAATCAGTGAGTGGTATTTTGCTTTTATAAATATTATTTAGTTTAGGTTTTGTAATAACTACAACCTAGGTGTCTTTAAGTAAGTCAAGAATGAATAGGTGACTTCTAGGCCAGCGTGCTCCATCGTCGGCCACTTCATCACTTAACATCAGGTGGGATAGTGGTCAAACGGTACGGAAAATCGGTACAACATGAATACGAACCAAACTTGAAATCACGAAAAAAAATGTGTTTCTCAGTACATTTATGTTCATCTAACTGTTCTTATATTCTTATATTCTTTATTGTACACTAATAATTATAATTACAAGTAAAAGAACAGGTGATGTACACAGGCGAGCTTAACCCATAGTTGGGTTTTCTTCCAGCAAACCTTATACAAACATAAAGAAATTTATAAAACATGAGGATAATCCATCAAATCATCCAATGTACTGAATTTGCTGATTTTTTTTCTGGTCCCATAGTAAATGTAATTTGTTATTATGACTACAATCACATGTTTAAGTATCGGTCACTAATTACCAGTCACTGTAAATAATTGTCTAATCTTTGAATTGACTAAGAATTAATAGTTCAAATAAACTTTACATTAATCTTTCGAGTACCGTAATTACAAACACAATTAAAAGACAATAGGTGTGCGGATACTAGTGTCCTCTTGAGGAACCATAGCTTGTTATTCTTTTTTCGAAATAAGATAATTATTGTTTTTTTTGTGTTTTTAATTTTCTGTTATGCCTACCATAAAAGCTAACAAAAAAACCTTTTTTGTTACTACTACTTTTTATTACTAGCTCCAACCAATGACCTATTATTATAAAGACATTATATCTACTAAAATGCAACAGATAATTTGACGTTTGCAACACCAAGAAAGGTGTCCCACCATATTGGTAAAGTTAATTATTGCCAGACAATTTGTCGCAGTTAATAAAGACGCAAGAAGTGGCAACTTCTTTGTGTGGCGCTGGATTTATCGGCTCCTCCCGAGCCCGCTTCATTTCCTGAGCTCGCCTCTTGTCGAACTTATGGGTGGCGCAAGATGGAGGTGACAGCGTGTGGTACAAAGTTATGGACCTTATTGATAGTGGCTTTGGACTGTAGAAAGTTATAAAATAAGTTAACTTATAAGTTAATAAAGTATAAATATTATAAGTTAATAAGAAACTTATAACATTGAGATGAAACGCATGTCACAAAAAGAGTTCTGAGTTTACACGTAGATGGATGGAGAGGAAGAGGGAGGCCGAAGAAGAGATGGATGGATTGTGTGAGGAGTGATTTGAAAGAAAAGGGAGTTAGTGATGGGTGACAGGACAGAGTGGAAGAAAAAAAACATGTTGCACTGACCCCAAGTAACATGGGATAAGGGTAGGATGATGATGATAAAGAAACTTATAACATTATATTAGTCTTCTAATGTTCCCACGATAGGGACTGAGCTAAGAGAGGGCATCCCCACTCTTGGCTCGACTTAACCCGTAAGTGTTGCACATTGGCAATGATTGCGGATCGGTAAAAATATATGATCTGTCAAATACAATCCTGTAGGACAGAAGGAGATGTGAATCTGTTTTTTTATTGACAGGTTCGCTTTTGAGCGCTATCTCATCTGATAGAAAGCAACGATGCGGTCGACGATAGAGGCGGACGATCAGAAATCGTCCGCCAACGGTCGCCAATCGTTCTACAACCCAGAGGTTGTAGCCATCTTGCTGATGGCTACAACCTCTGGGTTGGGGTCACACGAGACGCGGGGGCGGGTGTGCAATCCTTTTACTAGTGATTAGCTCGCCGATGTATGCGATGAGCCTTTGCTCTCGATCTTCGCTCTTTTCCCGAGCGCTGAAGATTCGTGCCGGTATCTATATAAACTAGTATTAAATAAATAAATATAGCATGTCCTACTCCCCGCCCCGCTGTCAGCTCATAACTCGCCCCTCCCACTAACACTACAACGCAGGGATAATCGCATTGTTTCGTTTTTGATTCATTGCATTTGTTCTCGTAAACTTCGTATTTATTACGTTTCTTGCACCGATCGGATATTTCTATGCTCACTATATTAACCGCACCCTTGATTTACGTATTGTTTATCTTTGAGAAGTTATTAATAAAAAGGTTGTGTGTTTGTTTGTTTATGGTTCGGTCAGACAGCCTGGATGTGGCACGAATTCCTTACCTACCTATATTTTTTTTTCTTTAATAGTATTTTCGTAGAATGCCATCTAGTTCCAAGTTAAACAAAGCTTGTGCTATGAGTACCAGACAAATGATACCAAAACAAACAAAATAAAAAGAAGTTTTAACGATACAAATGAAAAGTACTTATTTGCAATCAATTTAATTGTGATTTTAGAACCTAATCTTTATTTTATTGTCAGCTAAATAATATATTTTGTTTTTTTTTCTTTCAGGTAAGTTTTAAACGCCTTCTATCCAGACCATCAGACAATTCGAGGTAACACCACAAAATATAACAACCTATATACCATTGAAACTCTTTCTCGTATTTATGTTTAGTTTAGAAGGACTACACGTAGATATAATTAATTTTCCTGAAAAAGTTTTCAAGCCTTAAATACATAAGGGGATTAAATATCCCCCATTATCACACGCAAAACGCTTAATAGACGTGACATTGCAACGTTTCCCAGTGTCTCACAATTTGCCTCCAACATTTTATTACGCATTCACGTGATGCAGGACATGTCGTACAATATGACAGCGTTGCGCGTCAAGTTGGGGTTATTTCATCCCTTAATGTATCCGAGGTTTTAAAAACTACAAAAAATCTTTCCTTCGCGTTCGTTATTCCTAGAAGTCACCATGTCGGACTGCTATTCTCATATGAAAGGAAGTATCTACAAAATGTTTTATTATTATTTTTTCCCCTCTCTATTAATTTCTCCTATTTCATAATATAATGTACTTACTTCCACATAGGTAAAGTACCTCTCACGTCTAAGTCTCAGATACCGCAAAAGGCGAACTTTTCAAAAGCACTGAAGCCCCATCCAACCGTGATGGTAGATTAGCCACTCTCGCGCTTTCATGCCGTCCTACTCGCACTTGAGTGAAGGAAAGAGATAGATAAATTTATGATTTTCATACCAACATAAGTATGCAAGCTCGTTATTGTATAGAAAGGTGACAGTACCAATAGCGTGACTTAAAGACCGAAATACACATGTATGCATGCGAGTACAATACGCGGCATATAAATTGAACCAACATGGCAATTAACTTTTAATGCGCAGTAACTTAGAATAGTAACAATGAAGCAAGGTCTCACACTTGCTTGTTTTTTGAAATTCAGACTTTTAAGACATTTCAACTTTGTCTTGCATTGCAGGCATAGCATGTTGACATTTCATGCAGTAAAACTCTTTGCCAATACCGTTCATAAAATTAAACCCAAATTCCGTCAATTCTTACACCGATCAATTCCAATGATAAAGCTAAATTCTCCACAAATTCTAAAATGATAATCAACAGTTTTCTAACTAAAGCACCGTTATTAGGTAACACTAAACTTAAGCTTAACAGTACAGCGTGGGAATATCCTAGCATTTGTTTCGAGCGCTGCGCAAGTGCAGGATCTAATCGAGATATTAATCGAGTTAGCGAGTTACTCGATTGCGCGTTATCGATTGCAGAATGAATGTTACTTTACAAGCAATTAGAGGTTGACGATGTACTTAAATGGGTATGTGAAATCTTGAAGGTAGTGTAGTGACTAATTGATACCGTATCTGGATTGCATTCTTAGTTGTTTACTTATAAGATGACTGAAATAGTTTTTCCTTCAGTGGGAGTGTTTATGTTTTAATTAAGGTTGACAGCAAAAAGGATAAATCGTTTCCTTTTAATGAAATTGTTAAGTGGAACAGAATGTAAAACCTCATCGAAAAAGGAAGATCGGGCCAGGCGAGTGTTGTATCAGGTGAAGGCGACTGTGCGATAGATGATTTGGACTGTGATATATGTTCAAATCGCATGGGGAACTCCAATTGCGCGATGCAGGATTTCATGGCTTAGTTCTTATGTGACGACGTAGATGTCGCTACATGTTTTACGATTTTCCTTGGGTACAATAGCTTGTCTTCACATCATAGTTCGCTGTGTCATTGAAACCAAAATTGTTAACGTCCCTACTTTGGTACCTTAGATACTACAGATAAACTTCGGATTCCTAGTGTCTTAATGGTTTAAAGAAAAAGAAATTAACTGACTAACATATCAATGCACAGCTGAAAACTATGGGTCTAGGAGACAGAAATATTGAACAAGGTTGCATTGTACGGTGTAGACGAGCACTAAGGAGAATTTTCTAAAATTCAACCCTTAAGAGGCCAATATGGTTCCAAAGTTTGTAAGGTGAAACTGACTATCACGCGAGCGAAACCATTGTCAGAAACCAGTTATATCATATCATTCATTATTTAAAGAGTGTAATCATTTCTCAAATCTTCAGTAATTAGGTTGAGATACCACCAAATTCCTACCAAATACAAGATTATCCTCATTACTACCACACTAAAGGTTCAACCGTCGAATTTGTGTAGATACAAGCAATACAGTTATGAAACGGAGGCATTTTTCCTCTTGGAATATCATATAACCCTCTCATACCACAATGAATACCTCACCATATCATCTACCTAGCAGAACGTGATACTCTTTCCTCAATCTAAGTCAACGTCATTGCTAATTGTTGAGCGAGCTCTCAAAACCGATCGTCTGCCGAACGCAGATTACCCGCGCTCACCCTCTTGAGTCAGAGGGATGATGGTACTTGGGGATGATTCTATCGGAACTTGCTCTTTCCAAGTCGGCTCGAGAGGTTATTGATACTGGCTGAAATCTTTTCGCGGGTTTTTGTTGTTTGAATGAAGAAGACTGGTGTGTGGTAGGATCGTCATTTGTTTTTGTTTTTTGGTGATTTTGAATATGGAAAGGAGAACATGGTGTTGATTCGCTTGTGCATTAATTAAACATATTTTAAACAAACGTTATCTCTTAAAATAGTAACTTATGTAATACAATGTTTATGACGCCATATTTTAGTTAGGAGTAGACTTTAGCATATATGTAATTGTATGTAAATAATTACTTAATACTTAAGTTTTTATATACACACATGTTAATGAAAATAAATAATAAAACTTATAAAAAACGATAACAAGAATTTTAATCCTGTCAAATTAGTCGGAATTTCGTTTGCCATACAATTTTAGACGCGATTTCAGAACGTGTAGATTAATAGTTGGGTAAGAACATATAGAATTGCATCAAGTAAGAAAAGAACAAAATTCTCTCACTTATAAAAAGACTCTTTCTAATTTTAAATTAGTATAAGAGAGCGATAGGTTTAATTCAGTTTAGTTGGTGTACAAGATGAAATTAATCCAGTATCTTAAAATATTAAAATCTCTGTCCAACAGTGGGGCGAATTTCATAGGCTAGATAGAAATAATAGTATCTAGGTTTTGCCTGCGGCTTCGCCCGTTTATTGGGGTTTTTGGGAAAAAAGTAGCGTATGTCCTATTTTGGAGTGTATCCTATGCCTGTGCCAAATTTCATCCAGTTCCGTCCAGCCGTTTTGGCGTGATTGAGTAACAAACATCCAAACATTGTAACTTTCGCGTTTATAATATTAGTAAGATACTAGCCAGATGAACATTAGATTGTACTTATTTTCGTGACAAGTAGATAGTTCATTATTTTAAATGCTCAGCTCACTGTCTGAAACTTTAACCACAAAGCCTAACTTTAGTGTCACGGGTGTGGTTTCCGTGTAATTTATTATGAGAAAATATCTAATCTACTAACATGATTTACATGAATGTGAACGAAAATTTAAGCCGGGCAACACCAGACGTTACCATCGAGAACAAGGATATCTCTTGCGGCCACAATCTCTGTATTATCTATGGCTACAACCGGTTGACAAACTGCACTACGTGATATTGCAGCCATTACTCCTGGTGATTCATATCGAACACCCCCCGGCTCAGCCCCAACACCCCTACTCCCTGAGATAACGGCCCGCCCAATATACCTATTAAAATTTAACCTGCACACAAAAAGTAGGAGCTCATGCAGTATGCTAATTACTACAATCAATCATTTTAGAATTCGTTCTATTTGTTTTCTCGATACTGCAAACGAATTTAAAACGAAGCATTACAAAGACAATGTTGGAGCATCATAAAACGAATTGCAATCATGATAAATGCAAAAGTTGTCACTCAGAAACACGACAAACAAAAAAGAATCAAACAAAAGCAGTCATAACATTTTAAAAAAGTTAATAGGCTTGATAACCTTTCCCTTTAAATGAGTAGCCATCGAAAAAAGAGAGCTGTTTAAAAAAAAGTTGAAACGTCAAAGTGACAGTTGGAGAGCGCGCCAAAACTACCGTTGACAAAGCACCGGTGAGCCGAAACAATCAACAAATTCACATCGTACAAACGGATCGGACATTTATTGTTCGCTATCGTTACATTCCACCTCTGTTGTTTATAACAGAGACGCCCAATTTGCTAGGGAGAGACTTTTTATCTCGTTTTTTGCTATTTTTTCGGTACACGTCGAACAAAGGCGATATGACAGGTCTCAGTGTAGGACGGTATCGCTAGTCAGGCACGACGAAAAACGAGAATAGAGTAATCGAGCAATCGAGTAAAAACAGAAGGAGCGGGTGCGAGCCCATCGGCCCGTGACAATTGCATCTGCAGTCGAATTGCAGACGCCATGTTGGATTATTGCGCACCTCTATTTCGATTAAGTGTCTCGACGGCTTTGTTTTAGTTTGCCGTCCCGTGTTTGCACTTCTTTATTTATGTTAGTGTTTTCCGAACACGATTTTATTTTGATTTTATAAATTCACTTGTGTTCATTTGATGTTCCTAATTATTTCCTCACTTAAGCCATAATTTGACAGGTAAAACTGATAATGACAAGACAAATGGACTCACGATAATTATGTATCTATATAATTCAGTCGGTATCCAATATGAATACAAACCATCACACGTGTAAAGTATTCACAGCGTTTTGAATGCGATATCAGCTTACAACCTTTCTCGGAAGGTCCGTGCGCTTCACAATAGTGTTGTGCCTTAAAATATTCTTATTTTAATCGAGTAGGTGTATCGAGGAAGCGAGTATCGAGAGCGCTCGTGTGGAATATAGATAGTGACGGACGGTGGACGGCCACCGCCGATACGATAGAAGGCGCGCCACGCCAGAAATCTATTCATATTTTTCAATTTTTGTCCAAGTTTGAACGCAGGTAAGGCTTTGAGTCAGATTTTCAGCCTCTTGGAGATAAGAACATTCTGTAAACGCGTTAACACTTTGAAAGACAACTTATTGAAAAAAGAGAGAAATTTTGACTTTATTGAAATGCGATTTCGATTCAAGCAAGTAAATATACTTGAAAAACAAAAATAAACTAGAAATGATCCTACCAAAAACGACAATCTAAAAGCCGAGCGTCACCGTCGAAGCTGTCGCAACTCCAATTTGAAATCAATCAACTCAATCCTCTGACATACGTCATCCGACTTTGACAGCTTAAAAAAAATGGCGAAGGAACCAATCGGGTTGTGACGTTGGCAACAAAAGGACGCGCGTCAGCGACGATGGATTCGAAAATTAAAATCTCGCGTTAGTTGGCAATGTTGGCAGTGGTGACGGCTGTCGGCAGCTGCCGGCCGCGCTGCCAGCCAGTTCGATTTCAGGCTTGTTCTAAATATGTCAACACTTCTTTGTTATCGAGGGACGTGCGCGCGGAAATGAAAGTCCATCGAGTAGACGAGTCTATTATCGCATCGCATATTATATGGGAGCGTTGTACGGAGCAAATTAACAGCAATTTACTGAGGAATTCGCTTCGTGATGATGCAGCCTCTTCTGTATTGTCTTAAGCTTTTTGTCAGTTTTGCCCTCCAATGACGCATCATTACCCTGTTGACAAACCTTTTCGACGAAAATGTAAAAAATTCTAACACGCAATATCTTTACAAACCAGTTCATCACTTAAACACAATATTAACATCTTTTAAACTTATCAACTGCCATAAATCGCTCGCATTAGTAATGCATGAATACCTGTGTATATTGATAAAACCTAACCCGTGGCGTAACTGAAACATTCAATAAGATGAGTGACACACGATTAAGTAAGTATCAACTTACAGCGCGGGGGAAGTAAAGGATACGTACTTTATATTAAAACTCATCCAAAACTTGAATGACAATATCGGTGAAAGACATCGCACAATGCGGCAACCGCGCGTCATCCTAGCTAAAAACCGCGCAAAATTCCAATTTCAACTTCTATTCGATAATTCGCGGAAACGCGAAGAAAACTTACATGAGTGACGTATCAGTACGAGGCAGGCGGGTGGGAGATATCCACGTATTTACCTACGTACCTGTCGGCGTCTCGTCACCGGAGAGCTAAGCCGCGCCATTCTGTAGAGAGTTGAAAAACTTTTCGACTGTTATGTGTGATAGCGGCGCCATTCGCACTAGAGTTCAGAACAAAATAAAGAAGGTTTATGGAAAGTCACCATGCACTCGGAATTTTTAATCTGTTTTGAGAGTTAGCTTTGGAAACCGGTGCGTAAGGCAATTAGATTAGCGGTATACATCTAGTAGCGGAAACTATAAACTGTCTTTATTGGTGGACTCGTGTTTGATGACTATTACACCTGATGGTAAGCGATCGTGTGATCGATAATGTAGGAAGCTTGTTTAGAAATAACCTATATATTCACTCTTTTTTCGGTGAGATGTCACCAAATTACTACTCCATTCTGGGAGCAGTGAGAAGGAGTGTCACTTATGTTTTCCGTAGCTAGTAACCCTGAACAATTCCACAACCCAACCTATTCACTCTTGACTTAAAGATTAAAAATAACATAGCAGGGTTTTATAAACATTTTTGGATATAAAATACATGTGTTTTTTCTACGGGCACTGTATCGTCACACGTCACCTGTCCGAACAGATTTCGATCGCGATCCGCCGCACATTATGTTTGCTCAGTCGTCAAAAATTCTTTTGTCCCCGTAAGATAAGCTTCACACCACTGTGTGACACTAGCTATCCTCGTGCAATTTTTTAAACTAATGTTGTTTATAGGCTTCGTTTGACTGATATAGGATTTTTATTAAACTGTTTGAAAGAGTTTTATTTAATTTTTGTTATATGTAAGACATTTTGCATCTGCAAATTACCCGCGTATTTAGTGTTCTGCGCCTTTCGATCTTAGCGTAAAGTTATATGGCATAGTATAGCATAGCAACAGCATTAGAGCCATATAATGTTCCCACTGCTGAGACTCAGGCCTTCTGTCTTCGTACGGCAAGTATCCACCCTTACGTTGTTGAGACACCTGCGGCCCGGACTAAGCGTTTTGCCTCGTCATTTATACCGCGTACATCGAGGGATTGGAACAGTTTGCCGACTGCAGTCTTTCCGTCCGAATATAATTTGGGTGTCTTCAAGGCTAGAGTGAATAGGCTCTTAATAAACTAGTGCGCCTTACCATCAACGATTGCATCACTGCTTACCATCAGGTGGGATCGCAGTCAAGCACTAGTTTATTGCAAGTTAAAAAAAAAAGAAGAATGAAAGGGTCGTAAGGAGCCACTCAGGCCTAATGCGGTTTGGTGGATGTCGCATGTCTTCGAATTTTTGGTTCTAGGACATGAATTGAATTTTTGGTTCTAGCCTATAGCCTTCCTCAATAAATGTGCTATCCAACAGTAAATGATTTTTGGCAACTCGAAGCAGTCGTTTCTGACATCAACGCATTCAAACAAACAAACAAATTCTTCAAATTTATTAAACAAATATAATACTTCTATATGTACTACCCATCTGTAGTACTATTTTGAAGAGAAAATAATTTATGGTCTGTAACGAATAAACTCGAAAACTACTGAACCGATTTTAAAAATTCTTTTACCAATATAATGCTACTTTATCACTATTTTTTATTTAATCTACATTCACGCAGGTAAAGTCGCGTGCAAGAGCTAGTAATTTTCAATTTACGCTTTAAAATGTTACTGTTAAGTTTTTCAAATGAAAAACTATAGATAACATTTTTTTTATCAACACTTGTAACTAAGGCGCACTTGTTAAACTACATCATTATCTCATAGATTAATTAACTTTACACCTAATTGTTTAAATATTTACTGAACAGTTTCCTTTTAGGGTTCCGTATCTAAAAGAAAAACAGGCATCTGTCTATCTGTAAAGAACTTCTATCTCAAGAACTCTAGGGAAATGAAGGTATCGAGTTGAAATAAATATGTACTATATAGGTACTTGCGTCTACGGTCCCTTTCATCAGTAAAAAAATCAAACTTATAAGGGAAATTTAAAAAAAAGTAGGGCCGTTTAAGTCGTAAAAAACGTATATTTTTATATTCTCGACTAGCTTTTGCCCGCGGCTTCGCTCCCGGCAACAGATTATTCTACTCTACCCTACTCTACCCTACTCTACCCTACTCTACCCTAATCTAAAAAAAAAAAAAAAAATGTATCCTACGTCATTCTCCTGGCTCTAAACTACCTCCCTGCCAATTTTCAGCTAAATCGGTTCTAGCTGTCCCGGCAAACTTCGTTTCGCCTATTTTTTTTTTTCGTTCTCACCGTTTAAACCTTCCCTGAACTATCACGAATATTTCAAGACCAAAATCAGCCAAATCGGTCCAGCCGATCCCGAGTTTTAGCGAGACTAACGAACAGCTAATTATTTTTATATATATAGACTAGCTTTTGCCCGCGGCTTCGCTCCCGGCAACAGATTATTCTACTCTACCCTATTCTACCCTACTCTACCCTACTCTACCCTACTCTACCCTACTCTACCCTACTCTACCCTACTCTACCCTACTCTACCCTACTCTACCCTACTCTACCCTACTCTACCCTACTCTACCCTACTCTACCCTACTCTACCCTACTCTACCCTACTCTACCCTACTCTACCCTACTCTACCCTACTCTACCCTACTCTACCCTACTCTACCCTACTCTACCCTACTCTACCCTACTCTACCCTACTCTACCCTACTCTACCCTACTCTACCCTACTCTACCCTACTCTACCCTACTCTACCCTACTCTACCCTACTCTACCCTACTCTACCCTACTCTACCCTACTCTACCCTACTCTACCCTACTCTACCCTACTCTACCCTACTCTACCCTACTCTACCCTACTCTACCCTACTCTACCCTACTCTACCCTACTCTACCCTACTCTACCCTACTCTACCCTACTCTACCCTACTCTACCCTACTCTACCCTACTCTACCCTACTCTACCCTACTCTACCCTACTCTACCCTACTCTACCCTACTCTACCCTACTCTACCCTACTCTACCCTACTCTACCCTACTCTACCCTACTCTACCCTACTCTACCCTACTCTACCCTACTCTACCCTACTCTACCCTACTCTACCCTACTCTACCCTACTCTACCCTACTCTACCCTACTCTACCCTACTCTACCCTACTCTACCCTACTCTACCCTACTCTACCCTACTCTACCCTACTCTACCCTACTCTACCCTACTCTACCCTACTCTACCCTACTCTACCCTACTCTACCCTACTCTACCCTACTCTACCCTACTCTACCCTACTCTACCCTACTCTACCCTACTCTACCCTACTCTACCCTACTCTACCCTACTCTACCCTACTCTACCCTACTCTACCCTACTCTACCCTACTCTACCCTACTCTACCCTACTCTACCCTACTCTACCCTACTCTACCCTACTCTACCCTACTCTACCCTACTCTACCCTACTCTACCCTACTCTACCCTACCCTACTCTACCCTACTCTACCCTACTCTACCCTACTCTACCCTACTCTACCCTACTCTACCCTACTCTACCCTACTCTACCCTACTCTAAAAAAAAAAAAAAAAATGTATCCTATGTCATTCTCCTGGCTCTAAACTACCTCCCTGCCAATTTTCAGCTAAATCGGTTCTAGCTGTCCCGGCAAACTTCGTTTCTTTATTTTTTTTTTTTGTTCTCACCGTTTAAACCTTCCCTGAACTATCACGAATATTTCAAGACCAAAATCAGCCAAATCGGTTCAGCCGTTCTCGAGTTTTAGCGAGACTAACGAACAGCAATTGATTTTTATATATATAGATGAAATCAAAATTCGTAGGGTACTTCCCATTGACCTAGAACCCTGAAATTGAACGTGAAGCAAGGGTAAATCAAATAAACTGTAAATAATAATACACTGTAAATTTATAGTTACGTCACAAAAAAATAAAACTTTTTAGATTCGGAAGAATCTTTGAGACTCGATTCGGGAATTGAGCTCTTTACTTCCTCCTCCTTAGTCGTTCACTCTTGACAGAGTGGTCGTGGTTGATCATGTTGCATTTTCGTTGGCTAGTGAGGCTCCCGCGATGCGACTCCACTTGACACGGTTTACGGCGTCCCGGGAACTCTGGATCACGGAGGCGAACTCTTTACTTACATACATTAAGTTAATTTGCACGGAACCCTCACTGTACAAGTCCGCCTCACACAAACCCGGTTTTTTTTAAACTTATCGTTGTTCCTAAGCACTATAATTTTGCGATAATTGTAGCTACAACTATTTATGCCAATTTGCTAGTTCCATACAAGTTATTGATAAGCTAATGCAACCTCATTTTAATGTGTTGCAAAAAAAAAGAAAACCGAGTTCTCATTTTGAAACGCTAAATGTCGTTATCGGTTTTAATTTTGTGCTATTTGCTACAGGGAAATCAGATAACGCGTAGCCTACGAAAATTGACGGAGAAAACGAAGGAGAAAATATAATAAAACATTTACTAAATAGTAATGTATACATCTTTTTAACTGGATGAGTGTGGTGCTGTTCAAAACATGAGCCACACATAAAAGGTGCTCTTACACCTGTACTATGGAGGATTTAATGAGTGCGACCGATGCTGTCGTTAACGTAGCCACCTAATGGGCCCAAATAATTTAACGAGTTTACCATCGTTTCGAGAAGAACTGGATGGCTGTGTGAGATCTTTGAGGGAGACTTTTTTGTTCCAATATTTCTCATCATCATCATCATCATCATCAGCCTTTTTAATGTTCCCACTGCTGGGACACAGGTCTCCTCTCTAAGAGAGGGAACGGGCCATAATCCAACACGCGGGCCACAGAGCGTATAGGTGGATGTCACATTTCTTCAAATTTTTGGTTCTAGGACATGCTGGCTACCTCACGATGTTTTCCTTCACCGTTTTGAGAGCAGTGGTGTTGAAATAAATTACACAAAGTTATGCGCCTGGCTGGGTTTGAACCCGCGACCTACAACTCGTAAAACGGAGCCGTTCTCACTCGGTCACCACTTATATTTAAAAAAAAATATCATCATCATCTTCCTGTCCTTGTCCCGTTTTATTTGGGGTCGGCGAAATATGTTTTAAAAAAAATTATTTACAAAAATAAAAAAAGAATTGTCAATAAAGGTTAGTAAGTATTTAACATAGAGCACCTGCCTATTTAACTTCCACAAACCAGTAACTGGATAACACAAAACTCCATGACAAATTTCCTGACTGACTATTTGTGATGACTGTCAAACATCACAGACAGCCGGAACCAACGACTTTCCAACACACTGAAGAAGAAATCAGACCCCCTAGCCAAATTACGATCGTTTCGTTTAGAGTTAGCGCTTGTAGATAGCCACCACACCCCCAATTACTTTGTTGAGATGACGTCCGAACAATAGAATTTGGGGCGTGGTCAACTACAAGCGCTAACGCTAAACGATACGATTGTAACTTTGCTAGGGAGGCAGATGAATTTTCAGATAGTAGCCATTAACATTCATTATCATTTTCAGCCATGGGCAGAAAAAGACTAGACTGCGCCAATCATCAAATTCTTTTCGAAATTCGAATCGTAAAATTGATAAAGAAATACGTAACTTTTCCACGATTACTACTACACGATTGCTATCAGATTTCAAATAATCAGTACAAAAAAAAAAAACAAAATACTTTATTATTTTACCCATCCGTCTATCGGGTTTAAGATAGTAATCTACACAGCTCCTACAGTAATTGTGATTGTGATTGCTATCAGAGTGTGTAATCCAGCATGTCGTTTGATAAAAATCGTAAAAATCGCGCTCGATTAAGTTTTTATCGGTTTTTTCAACGATAAGAGTCGCGCTTGGTCGCAAGTTGTTAGTGCGCGCTAGATTGTTGAGCCAATACACCGTGTATGTGATTGTACCAGTACTCATACCACGAAGCTATGCGGACGGGATTTTGACGCGGTTTGTACCATTATTATTTTTTTGTCATTTTTTGGACAATGTGTTGCATTTGTTTATGTGTTTTTTTAAGGAATAATTTGCCATTTTTTGCATCTAAAAACATATTTACTGTTCGTTAGTGTCGCTAAAATTCGAGAACGACTGGAACGATTTGGTTCATTTTGTCTTTTTTTTATGGTAGGCAAAAATCATTTAATGACGAATCTCAGAAATCTTACTGACTAGACATCCTACCCGTTCCTTCTTTGACTTTTGCACTGGGGCCAAGTCTTCCTTTCAGAAAGAGATCCTGGACCCCAGTAGGCTTCGACCCTTTTGCAGAGTCCCTACGGTTCATTTTGGTCTTGAAATATTCATACTTAATAGTTTAGAGAAGGTTTAAACAGTGAGATTGAAAAAAATCGGCGGTACGAAGTTTGTCGGGACAGCTAGTTAAAAATAAAGTTAAATAACTGGACTGACAGCCGGTTCAAATTATGCAAATTAATTAGTTAATGAACAAAATATAGATTATGATAACGTTAATGAAAAAAAGCAGTTCGATAACGTTTTTAAAGTTATGAACATTTCGCGGTCAAGAGGTTGGTCTTGCTCATAAAATCTATGAAGATATAAAAAATAAGTTCTACAATAATAAAAATACGATTTTAAGATTAAAAATGCAGTTAAGTATATATATATATTAATATTTTTTTTCTCGATGGTAATTCATCGAATAACTTTTTCCGCTCTCTTTTGGAGAAAGAGTTTAGTTAGACTGTTACTAACCAAATCCCACCTATGTTCCCTTTTTTAGTTGTGGAAAGTCAAAGTCAAAAGTCAAGTCAAACTCATTTATTTCAAATAGACCATTTACAGGCACTTTGAAATGTCAAAATTGAAGCTAGTTTGCAGCTAGTTTGCACGTTCCAAGGTGTAGACTCCTATGGAGAAGAACGTGCAAGAAACTCCATGGGCACTCTTTTAAATCAAAATTTATATTTACATATTACTTGGTTACAAAATGTTGATTCTAATATGCGAGCACGATGTAGCGGTATTTAACAAAAAGTAATATAATAATTAAAAAAAAGAATTTCAAATAAGCGCCTAGCAGCCAAGAGATGACCGGTCACAACTGACGGCACCCGTTCACGAGCATGACGCGCGCATCAGCCCCACTCCGCTCAACCATTTTAGAGGGAACAGAATGACCCAACACACGCGCCACCATCAGCGAGACATTTGAGAGAGCATGACAATATACTATTATCCATTGACATCTCCCGTCCTTGGGCGTCGCGGGAGGGTATATCAGACTTTTACTGACTAAATCTCACACCTCTTCCATGATTACTTTCGTTCTAGGGCATCAGAGTTTTCTTTAATTGTGTACCTTCCATTGCCCTTTTGTGATCCAGGGCCAAACAGGGTCTTTCGAACAACCCCGCAGATAAATTTGAAGTACCTATACAGTACGGCCGTCAGATACGTCTGAAGTTAGGCTCTGCGAACTTTAGCGCTAGTGTGCTCGTACAAAAATTTAAATAAGATTAAAAATAAAATGCCAATAACAGTTTTTAACAGCAATGACACCTGCAAATTACATGTATTTGTTTAAACCAGTAGTTCCCAAACTTATTTTTCTCGTGGACCACTTTTAAAATTTTACTGGTTTCGGTGGACCCCCTGTTGCTACATTTCTACCACATTCTTAAAGTCGCCAAAAAATAAAAATTGTGTCGCTTCTGAGTTCTGTCCCTATGCAGTGTGTATCTGTGAATTTATATTCCTTCAACTTCGTGTTCTACCAACCATTTTGAACAACATTAGTTCTATGGCTTTTCAGAATTCGCATAAAAAATTTCAACTTTCATACAAAGTCGGTACTCTTTACAATCAAAAGCAGATAAATTTTCGTGACCCCCATTAACGTCTTATGGACCCCCATTTTTTACTCACGCCTACGTAGACCCCCAGCATGTCTCCCGTGGACCCCTGGGGGTCCACCTGGACCACTTTGGGAATCACTGGTTTAAACCATTTATTTTTTACAAAAATGCACAAGCGCTAAAATTCGCTGAACCTAACTTCAGACTCGCCAAGATCCGACAGCCGTACTATAAAAGATACGCTTTGATAGGAAACCAATAGATAAGTTAATACTATTTGTGTTGATTGAATATAAAATATCTTAGATTTCATCATCATCATCAGCCTTTTAATGTTCCCACTGCAGGGACACAGACCTCCTCTCTCCAGGAGAGGGAATGGGCCATAATCCACCATGCGGGCCCAGTGCGTATTGGTGGATGTCACATGTCTTCGAATTTTTGGTTACATACATGCCGGTTTCCTCACGATGTTTTCCTTCATCGTTTTGAGAGCAGTGGTGATGAAATAAATTACACAAAGTAATGCGCCTGGCTGGGTTTGAACCCGCGACCTACGACTCGTAAGTCGGGGCCGTTACCACTCGGCCACCGGCTCATTATAAACTTCTCATCAAAAAAATCGAAACACTTCCGTTTTCATTGTTTCTGTCCGAATTTAACACAAAAAAGAATTCATACGATGAAAAAAAATACATATATTATAGCTGGCAGTTTGGCCATTACAGTAATAAGCGAAAATTCTAAATTCAAAATTAGAATTTCATTTGTTTATCTTATAAACGAAATGAATCACTGTTTTGAGACAAATGTGTGTTTAGGGTTGGAGTACATTTAGCGTTTAAAAACTAAAAATTGGCGCCTATCCTTAAACTTTTTGTTTTTTATTTCAATACTGTGACTTTGGGACGTCTGAAAAAAGGTTTTTTTTCTAAAACGTATGGATACTTCGCCCACAGAAGCCGCCCAAGTTGTGGCATTGCTGGATTCTGGCCTTAGTCAGCGTGTTGTGGCTGCAAGACTGCATCTAAGCCTGTCATCTGTTCATAGAGTCTATAAACGTTATCGGGAGACTGGTTTGTTCACGCGCCGTTCAGGATCTGGCAGGAATCGGGTCACTTCTGAGCGAGATGATCGATTTATTGTAACAACTTCTTTAAGAAATCGACGCCTTAACGCTTTTCAACTGCAGCAGCGGCTTCGTGTTGTACGAAGGGTGGCTGTAAGTGACTCTACAATTAAAAGAAGGTTGAAGGATCGTGGACTGGTACCGCATAAGCCAGCAAATGGGCCGAAATTAACTGCAGACCATCGAAGAGCGCGCCTTAACTTTGCACGTGAGCACCTAAATTGGTCATACCTACAGTGGAGCAAAGTTCTCTTTTCTGATGAGTGTAAAATTATGCTGTATGGTAACGACGGAAGGAACAAGGTCTACAGAAGAGACGGAGAACGCTATGCACAATGCTGCATTGAAGAAAAGGTCAGCTATGGTGGCGGTTCGTGGACGGTTTGGGGAGGAATCAGCGCCGACGGTAAGACAGAGCTTGCTTTCGTGTCTGGGCCACGTCTGCCTGCACTAAACTGTCATCGGTACGTCGAAGAGTGTCTCGAGCCTCATGTGATGCCCTATGCACATTTTATTGGCAACGGCTTCATATTCATGCACGACAATGCTAGGGCTCACACCGCGGGCGTCGTACGAGATTATCTTAACGAAGTCGATATCTCTATTATGGAATGGCCAGCAAGAAGCCCGGACATGAATCCCATTGAACATCTATGGGATGAATTAAAGAGACGAATTCGAGCAAGAGATCCTGCCCCAGAAACACTTAGCCAGCTGCAAGATGCAATCCAAGAGGAATGGGACAATATACCACAGCATGTGATCGTGACTCTCATCCGATCGATGAAGAACCGTATGGAAGCAGTAATTAGAGCTCGGGGAGGGAATACAAGTTATTAAATAAACGTTTTTTAGCTTTTTTTTTCATTTACGTGTGTTGTTTTATCCATTTCCTTTATACTCCATACGGAATAAAAATGACTCATTTAACAAAATACGAAACCTATGAAAAATTCATTTAAATTTAGAACATTAACATTAAGATTTGATAAGCTCATATTACTCACTATTAAACGACATTTAACATTTATTCCTAAATGTACACATTTTTCTGATAATCCTGACAAAACGTAAACTTGCAAGGTGTTTCGATTTTTTTGATGAGAAGTGTATATCTTAGATTTACTTACAACTTATCAAAGATATCACGGTTTGAAGGGCATAGTTTACATGTCCTTCAATGAATATTTATTTTATGATAATCTCTCGATAATAAACATATTTTCTCTAACCTAATTTTCGACAGCCTTTGGGTTTAATATATAGAATAAAATAGAAATAAACTTATTCAGTACAGACACAGTACAACAGTTACAAAAACACAACACACGTTAAAAAATAACAAAAATAAAATGTACGCTGTATATCAATCTAATAACCCACTGTGCAGTTTTATTCACTTTTCAATATATTTTTTTTGTATTATTCCGATTTATTTTAATACACTACCTTCCATACAAGTGATAAATGACAATACTTATTGGCCTCGAACAGCCCTGGTATAGATGACGATGTAGAAACGGTTTAGGTTGTGTAGTCAGTAAGAGTCTGACACTGTCTCCCGCTCCGCCCAAGGGCGGGATTCGTCATTGGATGAGTTTTACCTACCATAAAAAAGTGAGGCCAAAAAGGCCTATATATCCTGTATGTCAGTCAGTTTCTTCTTTTATTTAGGTACACCCAAGTGAAATCAGGCGTGTTGCTTGTTTTAGATAAAATACACAATATATAGTAGTAAGTATTCGATAAATACGTACAGTAGCGATTGTTTGAATTTCTATTTTGCGCCTAATAGATAAAACCACGAACAAAGATAGCCAGTATCAAACAATTTATTGTATATTTACACTTAATTTTTATCTTCGCATGTAAAATTGTTTCAGTGGCAATAGATAACAGATGTACGGGCTCTTATCAGCAAACGTATCGCGAATGTTTGGCCCAACTTCTATCGGCACAAACGTTGGTACCAACGTCAGTCTTCAATTGTTTTGTGTTTTGTTACCGTGTGGTTTAAATGATGATTATTATTATTAGCTTATTCTTAACCCAGAAATCCTGACCATCAGTCTATTCGTAGGGACCCTGCAGAAGGGTCGAAGCCAATAAGGGCCAAGGGTTGGAGGCTCTGGCCTTGGTATGTATGGCAATGTAGGAACGGGGTAGGTTGTTTAGTCAGTAAGAGTCTGACACTGTTTCCCGCCCCACCCAGGGGCGGGATTATTTTTTCTAATAGATTTTTCAATCTACTCATTTTATTTTTTTATTATGTTGCGTTAGTCTAAAATTCAGGTAGACATAAACACAATTTTTTTTATTTTATACAAAGGAATGTCTATCAGACCTCTGTAACTTCGACGTAGTAACAGGGAAATACGTTACCTTTAGCAAGCCTGGGTTGTAAGAATTTTGAACTTCTGTCTACCCATCACGACTGTCCCAAGACCTGAAGGGGACCTGAGAAAGATTTGATGTGCTTGTAAAAAGTGGTCATCCATACAACGAAAAACTTCTGCGTTTCTTCACCTTACGGCTATAATTCATTAGCCACGAATCTCTATCTTAACAAATATTGGCACAAATGTTGGTGCCAATGTCTGACTTCAAATGGCATTTGGTTCTGTGTAGGTACCTATTTTGTATTTACTTACCTTATGTATATGTACCAAATAAAAAAAACAGTGATTTTTATTTCATCGGTTTGAAAAAGTAGAGGTATTTTTTTTTTAATTCTATGTCTTCAAAAGAAACACTTTATTAGTTCCTTAGTTTTTTATTCTGCTTTAATAAATTAAGTTAATGAATTTATTATTTAAATACTTAGTTCAAAGTCAAGTCTAGTATTCAAATTAATATCAAAGTAACATTGAACTTAATAAAATATTTATTTAAATACAGTAGAAAATAAAGATTCCATTCATTTTAATTTGTCTATATACACACTGGTATATACATACTTGTACCTGGTAGCGGTTATGACAAATGTTCATCATCATCATTTCAGCCCACTGTTGTACATAGTACTCCACTAAATGTCGCCACAATGAACGTAAAGTATACATGTAATATCTATTTCTATGTGTTTGTCACACGTACATATATTATAAGAGGATGTACTAATTTCGTCGGAATATAGGACCCCGTAAAAGAAAATACGAGAGAGACCAAAGAAAATATGGATGGATTGTGTGAGAAGTGACATGAAAGAAAGAGGAGTTAGTGATAGCGAGACGGGTGACAGGACAAAGTGGAAGAAAAAGACATATTGCGCCGACCCCAAATAAAACGGGACAAGGGCAGGAAGATGATGATAGGACCCCTTAAAAAATATCTTCTGTCAAGAAATCACAGATCACAGCTATCTCTCTGGGTACCGTTTTGTAAACTGCAAATCTCGTGGCGTATTCTAAACTAACAATATGAGGTACATTGTGAATAGGCTCTTAATTAACTAGTTCGCCTTACCATCAACGATTGCATCACTGCTTACCATCAGGTGGGATCGCAGTCAAGCACTAGTTTATCGTAATTTAAAAAAAAAACAGCCATGGGGATGAATTCCGTGTCGGAGTCTCTTTTCTGATACAACTTAGGAGTCAAGTCAGGAGTGAATAGGTTCTGCTAGGCAAGTGTGCTTATGCTGCATCGTAGGTCACATCCTTGCTCTCTAACAGACGAGAAAGCGGTCAAGAACGAGCCTATCAGCAGTAAAAAAAACTAAATAAAAATTATTTCCTAGTCGCACATTAGCTAGGACACGCATGACATTTTACACCACCAACATATATGACATTGGCCACCAACACATTGGCGCCAACCGCCCGCAGCATGCACTTTACCGATTTTCGCGTGTTACCGCACGATAAGGTCGATTTCTTTCTTATCTCTACCCCTCCCCCCCGCCATACTAACTCCTCTCACCCCCTTTAGCGATAACCAACGCGTTACTGGTTACGTGATGTTTTGTTTTCAATCAATAACTAGTGTTATGAGTTATTTCTAGTTGTGGACTTGTGAGGTTTGCGTTTATTCTGATGTTCAGGTTCTTAAAAGGCTCTATCTCCAGTTATTGATGATAAGATCGCAATAGATGTGGCTCGTCACGCTTTTTTTGTTTTATTTTTTTGTCTTTTTCAAGTTATCGCGCTAATTTAAAAGTGAAAAATCGTAATTAATTTTATTAATCTAACTATGTACATCTATTTAAGTATTCCAATTTTTTACTTCATTTCATTGTAAGGAGGATTTTGAAAATAAATAATAGAAAACGTAAAAAATATATAATTATGTAAATATAAATGTGAAAATAAAACAACATTTTAAAAAAATATTTTAATGGTAACAATTGAATTTAGTTAATGCCTGTAATAAATGATAAAAAATAATTATTATTATTGATTCTAAAAATGTTTTTCAGGCATTGATGTGCTTTTAGCTTCGATAAACTTGAACCGGATGTTCTAATGACGATAATAATTTAGACTTAGCCATTATCTGTGAAATCCATTCATAAACGATCACTCTTTGAAAATAATCTCGATCGATATGATAGTGGGAAATAACAAAACCTACTCTATTATTCTCTCTATTATTACAAAAAAAAAAAGTGCGAAACTCTATAGGAACGCATGAAATTCGGAAAAAATAGAAGCTCTAGAAGATCTAGAAAAAAAAAACCATTTTCGCGTAATATTTTTTTAAAGGGGGCATCAAAAACTCTACCTATTTTTTTGGTGGGAAAAATCATCTAAAGACGAACCCCGCACTTGGGCGGAGCAGGAAAAAGTATCAGACTCTCACTGACTAAACGACCCACCCTTTTCCTTCTTAGCCTTCACACCGGGGTCGGACCTTCCTTTCAGAAACCGGACCGGGGCCCCAGTAGGCTTTGGCCCTGCAGTTGGGCCTCTACATTGGCTGACAACTCCTTGAGGTGTGTGGGATCAGAGCGCACTGTCGATGACCTGGCTTGGTCCTTATATTGCTCGCCGTCAGATATCGGCATTGGAATGCCTGCGGTATCAGGGGATAGGTACTCTACCTATTCCTGTTTCTGATTATAATGTCTCTTGCTTTAAACGCTAACTAAAAAAAAATGTTATTATTGCCGACTGTGCCAATTTTAATCTGAGATAAAATAACTGAAAATCTAATTGGGTAAAAAAAACTGACGGAAGTCTACGCAAATTATTTGCATCATGAGTTATTAACATACACATTTTTATATGAGTGCAAATATTATATTTATTATATACAAATGACGTCATATCTAAGTCCAAAGATACGTTTCAAAAGACAAAAAATTCAATTACACGATGTCAATATTATCAATTATTATCAATGACAACGCAAAAGATATCACAATCTTAATTAATTGCATTAATATCTTGTAATCAATTTATTTGTAATATCATAAAAATTGTAATCTAAATCAATTTATTTTATCATTTGTTACGTAATTTTTTTAACTGTTAAAAATAATCTTATCGCATTTTCAATGAAATATGGCTAAGTTTTTGTGACGAATTTGATGTGTAAGATATATTATACTTTCGTTGTGGTTACGTTATATAAGATTTCACATTTAACAAGTTTGATAACACTCATGTAACTTCACATAGTAAAATAATAATATGCATAGTTTTCAGGCGTTACGTTTTCCTCCAGTCCCCTCTTGTTTCGCGTTGCCTCTTCATCAAACATCGTAAAGGACTGTGCTATTATATATACAGGTATCATATTTTAGAGAATATTTTTTATTTTAATTGGACTTTGTTAGAACTTTTTGCCAAATTATGCTTCGAAAGTTGGCCACTTTCGAAGCATAATTTGGCGCCAAACATCCGCCATTTTAGTTTTTTTTTTTTTATAATTAAAAAGCGAATCGAAAATGTCATCGCCGTTTTTGGTATCTATCTTTCTTACTTTTTCTTTATTTACTCAATGTAAACACAACTAAGAGGAATCCATCGACACTTCGCAGCTAAAATGCAACAAGCTGCCAAAAAAATTTCAATACATTAAGTATACATAAACACCAAAATCTTAACTCTTTTTCTGGCGCAGTCAGGTAATTATTTTAATGAACTAAGTGTCCCAATCAAGTCAATTTAAATTCATCCTACACAATTTTCATTAAACCTACGCACCTTTTTATAACAAACAGATTATGTGTTTTTTACGTACTGTAATTTTACACCAATACTGCAATCAAAATGATTCCGATCATAATAATCGTTACGAAAACCCAAAAAAAACAGTTTCCCAATCGATTCATAATCGTTAGATCGATAGTCGATTATAAATTTCAAATATCGATTACAACACTATTTCTAATATCCTCCTACTAGATGTCGCTGCGATTACTCGTATAATGAAAGTAATTCCCATCGATGGGAATCCTTATTTCATTTCTCTTATTTAATTTTTATCTCAATGGTGGTAACAGTTTTAAAATTAATAATTTTCACACAATGTTTGGTTAATATGACACCTTTGAGGTTATTAACATAAAAACTAGTTGTGATAAGATCTATGGAGGTACTCATGAGGTATCCAATGGCGTTGATAAAATCGCCATGGTACTAGTGTTTCTGGTATAGTTTCTGGGTTAGTGTGGGTTTCCCATGTGTGGCCGATGTGGGTGATGTAATTTTTTAATGATTTTCACTTTTACTTTGATCAGATCTGAATATTTGTTTCCATATTATGTCACTATAATATTTAAGCAAAGTACATCTTCACTTTATTGTTTTTAATACCTATATCTAGCTGTAGTACAATACATTTAACATCGATGTACCCATGGTAAACATTTCACAAATCTTTATGGGAACAGTTTCAATGTGCGTACACCTAAAGACCGAATTTCTCTGCCAGATTTTAAAAAATTAGTGAATAAATTGTTTTTAGACAAACGTGCATATTAAGTTCAATCGTGAGCCTATCAAAAACCTGCAGTACGTTATTTATTGTTTTAAATATCGTGACGTGTTCTATGAAACGTGTTTTTTTTGGATTCACACTTTTCAGTCTTATTTTTAAGATTTATAAGTAGTTTGAGGCGTAATAAACATTTTTCTTAACACTATTTCAATTTTTTCTTATTTCTCATTTAGGAACTCGTACCGATATATAATTCTCCAATCTGTAGACTCAGATATTAATACTTATTATATAATACAGAAGTTGTATAATTGATATTATACAACTTCTTCTAAATCAACTTGGAGTGGAATTTCCTGCCGTCTCTGTTTCTTTTTAACTGCGACTTTTAACTACAACTGGAATGAATAGGTTACTTCTAGGCAAGCGTGCTCCATCGTCGACCACATCACCGCTTATCGTCAGGTGAGACAGTGTTGAAACACGAACCTATCTATAATAAATAAAAAAAACTTGTCTTGAAGCCTTCACTTTGTAGACCTCTTGTTCCTTTGCCTTAAAATCGTTTTTCAAAATACCGTATAATCCGAATCAAACCAATCTACTGCACATGTATCCATGTCCTTTACTAAGATCAAATCTGTATCTAATTGTACAAAACCAATGCATGCCAATTAACCCGTAATTCGTGCTTCTAAGATAAAACCAACAAATGTCACCGTTCCAATTCACATGAGTTTTAAACTGTTCGTGTATTATCGTGCACATCTTTGAGAAGAAAAGCTTTAGTGAATCTACTGTTTATCTGAGAGTCAAGAGTCAATGTGTAACTATCTTGGGAGGCTGGGAAGACATCTGATGAGGAGTTGTTGATATGCTGTATTTAAAATTTGGATGATTTTTGGTGCAGTTTTGTACGGCAATGCAGATAACTACAGGCTGGCTTGCTGGCTTTCAAATTAAGAGTAGCAGTATCGTCTTTGCAACAATGGCGTTGTTTTTTCTCTTTAGTGTTCATCTATGATAAGTAAAGGAACAGCAAAAGCATCAGGCATTTCGTACACGCGTGAGTACTATACATAATAGCTCCTGCGTATCTTTGTATATCTGTTGATATTATCCGCCTTGATCGAAATTCTGTTGGTAAAATAATTGTACATACTATATTGTTTTTTCTTCTCGTGTTTGCAAATAAATTCAACCACAGTTTCATATAGGTGTTCTCATACGTTATTATATAGTAAGTATAATAAATATATATTAAGTTACGAACCTAATCGCATAACAGTTAAAAATATTCTAATTTATTTAGCTATTCGTTGACGGGACGTTCTAGAACTAATGATACTAGGGATGCGGGGTTGATCGATAGAATTTCAGCACTCCGGCAATTTGAAAAATACAGGTGATTTTTAGTCAGTAAAAGTCTGACACCCTCAAATTATGTGATGATTTCTCTCTCTGAAAAAACTTAATATGCTACTGATACTTATTTGACACATAGATATTTAAAAACCAAATATTTGCGTAGGTAGTATGTTGTCTACATCTTCAACAATGTCGCTAGATCGCAATAGATGAAGGATATTAATATCGTCATAAAAATTACCATCCCAATACCAGAATGAATATTAATGAAATATTTAAAGTTCTACCTACCGGGTACCTACTTTTTAAATCAGTATTATAAATTCCACTAATATTTCTCCAAATGGGAAATTCCCATTACTGCCATAATTTGTTAAACATTTGATTTATAAATATGAACTTCAAACAGTAGCGGAGAAACTTGATACAAAACAATAAATTAAATTAAAAAATACGTATTTAATAATGTAATAAAATATTTGATATCCAATTTAAGAATCTACATATTTCCTCCCAATCGGTTTGAATTCGATTGGAATGTCTAACAAGCTAGTCGAGATACAATATGTCTGTCACTTACATCACAGTTACAGCCCACCCGAATAGTTACTAATCGATTAGGAAAATCGATTCTCAAATGAGAAATTCGAAAAATACTACATAGGTTTTATCGGCAAGATCTACTCTCGTTAAATATCATTAAAGCTCCCGACTCGATTTATTAGCGATCGATAACCGTGAGTTATTTGTTTTCCTATAGATTTTTGTGATCTGTTACAAGCTTGAATGTTTATTGGAATTATCCTTAGTTAATATTGTCCTAGATTACATCTTTGTTGGTTGAATATTTTACAGTTATCCCTTGCTTTTGAAATACCGCATTATTATTTTTTTCATCAACTTCATTTCAAAATTATCAAATGACGAATGCTCTTGGGCGGAGCGGAACACAGTGTCAGACTTCTACTAACTAAAGAACCCACCGTTCCTTCTTGCCTTAGTTCCAGGGCTCCGGTGTTCCGCTTTCGCATCAACCCTTGGCCCCAGAAGGCTTCGACCCTGCTGGGTCGATTGCTATAGTTGCTGACAACACATTGAGGCGCGCGTGAACAGTGCGCGCTGTCGACGACTCGGCTTGGTCCGGATTAAAACACACTTTGGTATAGGTACCTAATAAGCTGAGGACTGGGAATTTTACGTCTTAAAATGACAATCATACGGGTATGGAAGAAGAATGAAGCTGTATGTAAGGTCCTAAACAGCTCCCACCCCTTTCACAATTCAGTTTAGGTAGTCAAATGAATCACATTAAGAGTTCGTGGTAGGGCCTATGATCTCAACTATTAAAAGACTACTTATTTAAAAAGACAAGTATTTTTTAAATATTTTTAACCATTTAACTGTTAAATCAATATATATTTTAAGACACACACAACAATAAAACATAACAAGACTAAATTAACATTAATAGACTCCCACACAAGATTAAAACAAAAGTATAAATTTTTCAAAGATCTTAAAAAAACAGAATAACAACCAAAAACCAATAAATCCTATCAACAGATCAGAATATTAAATAATTAATCCGTATATATTTATGGTTAATGTAGATAAAAACCAAAAAAACAGGAAACGGTAAGCGTAGACGCGTGCCTGTGTAGCTACTCGACAAATACAAGCACACTCCATGTCAACAGCATCCTGAGCAGTTTGTAGAACAACCGACACGTGTGCGAAACGACTAAAATAAGATAATCTACACTAATATAATAAAGAGGTAAAGTTTGTTTTTTTGTTTGTACGAGCTAATCTCTGGAACTACTGAGCCTAATTCTCATAATGAAAACCGTAGCGATATCGTAGCGACTTTGACATTTTCGTATTCCCATCCATCAATCGAGTTTGAACGACTCCGATTTTCAACTCGTTCGATCGAAGAGAGGTCGTTTAGAAGTCGTTCGATTGTCATTCTATCGAATCCCCATCAAGGAACACGTGAATACCGATTTTGGATAGGACTACGATCGAGCGACAATGGAATTGGGATTGTTCGATTTTACGTGAATTAGGGCACTGGTCCGATTGGAAAAAAATTAGCAACAATAGAAAGCTGCTTTACTCCTGAGTGACATAGGCTATATTTTATGTACGCGGGCGAAGCCGCTGACAAAAGCTAGTTCATGAACAAGCCAGTTCTAGATATGTGTTTAATGTGTTATACTAATCTATTCATGTTCCTCTCAGTCTTTTTTTTGCGACTAACTGCATTCCTTATAAGCAGTTGAGTAAGGTTTTTTTTCATGAATAATTCTAATTTTATATTTTTATGGTCTTTGCCGTTTACTAAATTAGTATCAAAACACTTTTTTTATTGATAATTATGAGAATTTTAATCGATTTTGAAGGCTTTTAGACGTCGGTTCGTAGATAAGAGTCGTACCAAGGAAGTCCTTGAAAAACAAAGAATTCCTCCTCGCTCCCGAGAAATACCTGAACCAGGGTACGATTTGAGAGGTCGCTGCAACCGAACTCCTTCACGGAGACACGACGATACTTCGCCCAAATGGGTCACAATTCCATCCTATTCTCCGGGCGGTTTACAAAATGGTGAAACTTAGACATTTTTCTACCTAAATCCGAAACAGGAACCTCCCGAACTTAGTACTTAACCTGCAAGTCCTAGTCGGTGAGAACCTGCGTCATCGAAGATGAGAACGTCCCTCTAGCCATTTCTCGAAGAGAGGAGACTTACGGCCATAATTATCACTGTCGCTATGGGATCAAATAGAGATTGATCAGACATGAATCAGAAATGAATTCATTTCTAAATAAGCCACTTCTCTCTAATACAAAGTCAGCTGTATGTCTTCTACAAAACTTTTAAACCTGACAGCGCTCTCATACTGCGTGAACGTCAAAACTGCACTAATGTCATCAATGTAAAGGTGTGTACCTTTTTTTTTTTTTTTTTCGTGGTGGAAATCCTCATGGATGTCCTCCACCCAGGGGTAGGTGGAGGGGTCTGTCAGACTCTTACTGACTAAAACCACCCCGGTGTTCCCTCGTACACTTTTGTCGGAGGCTACGGGTGCAGTTTGACTTCCGCTGCCCCAGACTAGTGCTGACCCAAACCACATGGTTCTCCTCACAAATTGGAGAGAGCTCTCCTATACGTCTCAGAGAGGCGCGCGTGGAACACTACGCGCCACCATCTCGGGAAAGGTGTGTACCTAAGTCAAGTAAAGTGACTGTATGATACGCCTAATCTAATGCGTGGTACATAATTATATCGACGCCTTTACCATTTAAATTGTTATCATAAAAAGTATGTTTTTCATTCGACTTACTTTTCTAAACATTAAAAAAGTCATAAATAACTTCTATCTCACAAAATATTTATTCCATTTTTTTTCTTTACAGGTAAGTTCGATTGCACATACATCATAGGAGCAAACCTCATTAGTAGGAATATGTTATGTAACGTAACGAGAAAAGCCGCGCCAAACAAGATGTATGGCAGGAAACATTAGCTTGTAAGTCGTAAGTTATGTTTTTTATACTTATTTAAAAAATGTTTTCGTATTATTGTAATGTGTTGCCGATTTTTCTTCATATCGAATTTGATTCCAAATCCAAATGTAATATTATGTTTTTTTTTTTAATGTAACAGTATTTATGGCCAGTATTTGAAGTTATATCGATATTTTTTTTTACCGGTTCTAGATTTTTTTTTAAAAGTGATGCGATGTGGTTTTCTGCAGAGTGCAAAAAATTGATTACAGTTTTGTCGTTTGAGTGTTCGTCATAGAAGCTGTATTATGAATATTTATGAAGCACTTTCATGTAGAAATAGGTGAAATAAAGTCGATGAAACACTTAAGACTATAATCGTTAGTTATCCGAACGATCTCAGACATCCTGTGTGTGATACTCTTTTGATTATCAGACAAGTGTAAATTAATAACGCACCGTTGTCTGATATTCTTTTGATTACCGCCAATTCTAGTGTAAATTAATAACGCACCGTGAAACCTGCTCAATAAAAAAGCCTTAAATATGGATATTAAATTTTAAAAAAAATCTATATTAAAGATAAAACTAGTGTTGCTTTCGTGATTATGGAAGGATTCTTTCGTTCTTCTTCATTTCGAATCAATGATAAACTCGTTAAACTGTTAGGGCCCAGTAGGTGGCTACGTTAACTGCAGCATCGGTGACACTAATTAAATCCTCCATAAAGCAGGTGTATGGGCACTACACGTGAATACTTATTTTTTTTAATTTATTTCAATTATTTTATTTTGTATTTACAAGTTACTTGGTGAGTCTGAAGTTAGGTTAAAATAAATGGTTTAAACAAATAAATGCAATTTGCAGTTGTTATTGTCATTAAAATTTTCTTGATATTTATTTTTGTATAAGTTTTCATGCGCTTTAATTCTCGCCAAGATCCGAAAGCAATACTTTACTGTCGGTTCCGTGAAAGATGAAAATATATGTTTTTGTAACTCGGGGACAAAACTGCATTTTACTGGAGAAATAATAATAAAAATCGGCCAAGTACTTTTTGAGATTAGTCACTATAAACAGAATTAGAAAACTTTATAGTATTGGTATAAAAAGAAGTGAATTAAAAAGCGCAACATAAAAACCTAGACCGCAACCCGATTGCACTCTGTTGCCTAATAGTTAGGGATTACCACATTAGTCGGCCAAAGTGCGATGTCGCCGATCAGTGACGTCACTATCTGAAAGCTCTGTAAGTCTGTAATCTTACGGCATTAACAGACTCGATACATTCCGGACTTATATAATAATATCATTACATAGGATAAAACAATGTTGCTTACCGCTGTCTGTATGGATGCTTAGATCTTTAAAAGTACGCAACGGATTTAGATGCGTTTTTTAATAGATAGAGTGATTGAAGAGGAAGGTTTATGTGTTTATACAGTCACTCTATCTAATAAAAAACATGCATAATATATTCAATATCAGTCCCATGTGAAGCTGGGGTCTCGCAACCATCGGATTCCCGCAACCTTTACCTGGTCATCGTTCCACTTTATAGGAGGCCTTACAATGCTGCCTCTTCGCGGACGCCACTCCAGAACCTTTCTTCCCCTACCATCATCTGGTCTGCGACCAATGTGCCCTGCCAATTGTCACTAAAGTTTGGTGATTTTTCGAACTATTCCGGTAATCTTAGTTCTCGTGCGGAAATCTTCCACCACATATATTAGGTCCCTATGGTAACACTTAGGAGAGGGCTTTGTCCAATAGTGGAGGTCTTTCGAATAAAGTAACCATAACAATGATGGGGATGCGAGAGCAGTGGTGGCCGAGTGGTAAACGCCCCGACTTACGAGTTGTAGGTCGCGGGTTCAAACCCAGCCAGGCGCATTACTTTGTGTAATTTATTTCATCACCACTGCTCTCAAAACGGTGAAGGAAAACATCGCGAGGAAACCGGCATGTCCTAGAACCAAAAATTCGAAGACATGTGACATCCACCAATCCGCACTGGGCCCGCGTGGTGGATTATGGCCCATTCCCTCTCCTAGAGAGAGGAGGCCTGTGTCCCTGCAGTGGAAACATTAAAAGGCTGATGATGATGATGAACAATGATGGCGTCGCTCAATATCCCTTAACTTACCAAGATCATGGTAAATCTATCAAACATTCTCACGTCCCATTTCTCACATACATAACCTAAATTCAAACACAGATAATTCAAGTCCTCCCCAAACCTACCCCATTCCGTAAAGAACACAGACAGCTAATCTTTGCAGCCCACATCTTGTCACAGGGCAGATAAAGCGGCCCACTCCACGGGCGACCGAAAGACAAATCTGAACAATTATTTCTGGTGCTAATGACGCCGATACCGATGTAGCACGATTTATTGTCGCCGCATCGCTAGCCGACTTTACATACATTTTCATATTTTTAGATAGAAGACGAAAGGATTTCTTTTGAGTTTTCGCTGATTTTTCTTTTGAGGATTTTGATTATTTAATTGGTTGAAGATTTGGTGGTGATTTACTGCTTTAAATGGAGTTGAAGAAAAAGTCTTTCGTTGTATAAAACACTAAAGGCGAGTTTGTGTGTATGTTTGTGACTGCATCACACTTAAATGGCTGAACGGATTTGAATGAAACTTAGTAACCGGGTAGAATATGTCCTGCAATAGCACATATGATATATGTATGCCAGGATTACGTTCCTTTAGAACAAATTTCTCAACTTTTGTAAAAGCGAAGCCGCTGACATCAGCTCTAAATAATATTCTTAGATATGTACTTCTTGTTTTTGAGTTATATTAGTGTAAAGATTAGTTCATATCTTTACTCTAATAAACACTTAAAAAGACTGAAGTAACAAATCTTTTAAATCCCCCTTGATTACTGCATTTTAAACTCAAACTGTCCAACAGTATCAGGTCACATTTCTTTACTGTTACAACCCGTCCATCAGCGAGGCCGCCCGGAGGCACCAACAAGTTAACCTGAACTGTGCTTAAACTCAGTTTAATGTATTAACCTCGTTTAGCTCGCTGACTTATCGCACGACAATTTATCCGCGGAACGTACTCGGAACTCGCAAAAAATGGTAAAAAAAGTTTAATAAAGTCACTTTGTCGAGACACATCGCGGAGATATGACGAGCTTTTGGGCATATTTAATTGTGTAATCTGGGGAGTAAATATTGCTTTAGTTTTTGTAATAATTTTTGTGAAGCCAAAACGTTTTTACGGAGCGGCATTTTTCATTTTTATTTATTTATAGAATCAACAGAACTTACATTGACAAACCAACGGTATTTCTAAGTATCAAACTACAATAAACCTGTCAACAATTTTATATCCGACTAAACTACGACAGATTGATCACTTTTTATATAACATTTTGACTTGTAAAAACATTTTATTACTTATCTACCAATAAAACAAATTACTCTAACCAACAAATGACTTTACAACGAATATAAAAATAAAACTTAAAAATCCTTAAATCTGTACCATAAACATTCTAAACGACCTAAATACACAGCGTTAAAAATGGGCAATAAAAAAACATCTAGTTCGTATCACCGATCCGACAATCAGGTTCCCAGAGAGCAATTACTAAAGTTTGCGCATCCCCATGACAAATACCTACTCCACTTTAACAAATACGGTCCGGGCGATTTTTTCCTTTTATCTCGTCGCCACAGGGCACGGCCTGAGATACACAATTTTTCAGGGCGATATAAAAGCTGAAGCAAGTTGAGTCTTTAAAAAGTTTATCGTTGAAAGTTCGCGCACCTCTCCGTGTCGCGAATGATATATCGGGCGGCATTAATCTTTGTTAAACGTTAGTTAGCCGTGTGGTGGAGTCGGACTTTTTTGCATTTCTTTTTGAGAGGAAGTTAAGTTTTATCTGTAAAGGTATACCGGGTTATAATGTCAGTAGGGGTATATGGATTGCTGGCGGGATGATGTAGTTCTTCGTAGTGAACTATGTTTATAGATAATGTGGCGACACAAAGTAACCCGCCTCTTGTTTAGTGTCACGATAGTCTGTGCCGCTGTCATTATCACTTCTTCAGACCTACGGCACGGTTGGTGCAGTGGTTAAGCGACTAACTGCTGCACTACGTGTCGCAGGTTCGATTCCCGGAACAAATATTTCTATTACCCACAAATCGGTATTCTGGGTATTTTATGTGTGCGAATTTGTTGTTTCCTAAAATGAGCTGTCCAATTTTAAAATCCAAGTGTTGGGATTGAATATTTCCAAAGAAAATGTGAATAGTTTTTTCAGTTTTTGACTTCAATCACTAACTTCCAGCCTTTGTTTTACGTTACTTAAGTTCAATGGAAAACGTTTCTTTATTCCATTCTATCCTGTCAGAAGTCATAGTGAGACTTTTAGTACTTTTTTCCTCGCTCAAAAGTGTGAAGGAAAATACCTTTACAGTTTTGAGAGCACAACACCACTGGTTGAAATAAAATACATAAAATAATGCGCCTGTCTGGGCTTGAACCCGCGACCTACAACTCGTAAGTCGAGGCCTTTACCACTCGACCACTACTGCTGTCATGGTATATTGTAATATAATGTATAGGTAATTAGCTCAATTCAATTACCACCATACCACTAAAACAGAACCCATTCTTCGCTCTCCACATCAGTCACCAGCTCACATCGTTCAAAGAAGGCTATAGTAAATTAAGATCCTGTCGCGATACGCCCACACACACACGAACAAACACACACACATACAAGCTAACCTTTTAACGGACACCGCTTATCTCCGGAATCAGTATGAATGATCAACCCCTGTATAGGCGTTATTTATCGAGTTGGTATCGATGGGATGCACAAACGCACAGGACCGGTCGTTATGGCGATACTTGGGGGAGGCTTAGGTCCAACAGTGGACGTCTTCGGCTGAAATGATCGCAAGACTTACTGTGATCCTGAAACGCAAAGGGTAGTTGATGGAGCAAAGAGTTCTCAGTTAGTAAAGACACTTCTAACTGAGCAAGCAGTATTTGATGACCCTAAAACTCAAAAAAAAAAATGGCCATCCTCAAAGTTTTTTTTTTATTTTAAGTTTTTTTTTGTTTGCGCTTGACCGCTATCTAACCTGATGGAAAGCAACGATGCGGTCGACGATGAAGCGCGCGAATAGGGGAATCTCGCTAGGTCTTATGACATAAATGGTTTCTAAAAGTATGAAAAAAAAAATTCTTTACTATTACCGACTATTATATTTTATTATTTATTATATATACTAGCTTTTGCCCGCGGCTTCGCTCCCGGCAACAGATTATTCTACTTTACCCTACTCTACCCTACTCTACCCTACTCTACCCTACTCTACCCTACTCTACCCTACTCTACCCTACTCTACCCTACTCTACCCTACTCTACCCTACTCTACCCTACTCTACCCTACTCTACCCTACTCTACCCTACTCTACCCTACTCTACCCTACTCTACCCTACTCTACCCTACTCTACCCTACTCTACCCTACTCTACCCTACTCTACCCTACTCTACCCTACTCTACCCTACTCTACCCTACTCTACCCTACTCTAAAAAAAAAAAAAAAATGTATCCTATGTCACTCTTCTGGCTCTAAACTACCTCCCTGCCAATTTTCAGCTAAATCGGTTCTAGCTGTCCCGGCAAACTTCGTTTCGCCTATTTTTTTTTTTCGTTCTCACCGTTTAAACCTTCCCTGAACTATCACGAATATTTCAAGACCAAAATCAGCCAAATCGGTCCAGCCGTTCTTGAGTTATGGAATTACAACGAAAAGTGGCATTGATTTTTATATATATAGATACGCATGTGAGAAACCTTCAAGTTTTCGAAGTGAACTAATGCAAGTATTCAGTACTTTTTGAGTTAATCGAATTCGTACAGACAATTGCGGAAGAACTTTCTTTTACAATTATATACGGATGTTAAAACAAAGATTATCTGCCCAGTAACTAGTTATCCATATAGATCACAGCCTTCTACTAATAACTGTTGAGTAACAAAAACACCACGAAGCGAAGATAATGATTCCTACCATCAGTTCTTGAAACAGTAAAACATGCCATTTAAGGACGTACTTATCAACTAAGGAAGCCCGCACATCGCGACCAATTTTGGCATCGAAGAGATAGCCATCTGTATCGATTTTTATTTATTCGTCCGCATAATATTCGCTAGCTTCGAATAAATTATTATTCGAAATCTATTTTATCTTGCGTATCTCGATGACGAGATTGTGTTATTTATTCGTACTCTATTCGCCCACGTGATGGGGAATCTTTTTGAAATACGAGGAAGGAATTTCTAGTATAGGCATTTGATTTTTTTTTTATTGTATTTTGCCGATTTTAAAGATGTTATCTAAGTTCAACGGCACATTGATAAAAATATTTTATTCTTTGTTTTTGGAGGTTGTTGTTTTACATCAAAGTTTACGCCGAATTTGGCTAAAGAACTTGTCACACAATAAAGAGTCGAATATGCATATTAAAAACCGAAAATTCTCGCACTTTTCCCGACATACTTAAATGTTGTCCCAATGCCAAAACATCAATTAACACCCTGCATTCCTTAGAGAAAGAAACTTCAAAATGTATGGAACATCCTCGACCATCCAGCATAATGATGGCACACCGCATTCTCGGGACCTCTCCCGAACAAGAAAGTATCAAATATTAACCGTCGGACACACCTGAAGCCAGACAGCCTGGCATGCATATGAAGAGGACAGATACACGCCTACAAACTTACCAAAACACCCCCGAAAATACAGCCTAACTCCTATCTCAAACCAAGAAGAGTCAATTTCGAATAATATTTGAATTTTGAAACGATTGCAATGAAGTTGCAGCACTGCCTGAGATAGTATCATTTCGTACGTTAGCAAGAAACACATTTCAAGCGAAACATGGACGATGTTGGGGTCGAATCGAAACAAAGCGTTGTGACATCGAGATAAGAATCGATAGGCTCGCGAAACGTCGCGCCGAAACGCACCGAACAAATTATCGATTCATAAAAACATCGATTTTAAAATATTGCCGCGAGTTTATCGCGTCATTGTTCTGATAGGGTGGCCAGTTTAATGTTAATAAGTTGCCAGCATTAAAAATTCTTTGCGTGTGTTGACATTGTGCGCCCTTCGGATTCTTGTCGCTGTTTTAAGAAGAAATTTTTTAGTGTTGCTAATTAATTATGTTATTGAATGGTAATTAAATTAATATTATATTTTAAATCTTGTTAATTGGTTTGTGTATATGAAAACCCGTATGGGTTTTATAAGTAGCAGTAGAATTTAAAGAATGTTCATCATGGTGGTGTTTAAAATTAAATATGATCATTGAAACGTAATTATCTGCTACCAAGTTTGGGACGTTGTAAGAAACATGTTTTCACACCTAAGTTAAATAAATAACACTCTTGGCAATTAACCTTTCTTTTAAATGCAGTCGATTTTACCATATTTTTTTTTTCAGGTGAGATTGCAGTCAAGCTCTAGTCTATTGGAGCTTGACTGCAATCCCACCTGATGGTAAACAGTGATGCAATCGTTGATAACGAAGCGCACTAGTTTATTATGAACCTACTTACTCCAGCCTTGCCAGCAGGCAAATAGTTCTAGTCCCTAGATATACGCAGTATAGAAGCGAGACGAGACAAAACGCTTAGTCCGGACCGTAGAGGCAATAGTCTTAAATAAAATTCCCTAGATTATAGCGGTTCCAACGTCCATTTTACAATTCGAAACTTAAAATAAATCCCGCAGTCCACGGCAAGGATATGTGGCCAACACATGGCCACCCTGCTTGCGCCCGCGCAATCTTGCCCGTACGTCATACACTATCGGGCGATCGTCGCCCCACTGTGGCGCGACTAGCGAAATGAGCTTTTGTTTGTCACTTGCTATCGATGATTTTAATACAATGTATTGTTATAGCAAAAAATATTTTATGCTGATATCGGGGAGTAAGATCTGATGGAAAAACTCAAAGTTTTATATTTGTGCCTCAGAGCTAGGTTTGTTGGCAACACCTGTCTTTCATAAGTAACCATATGGCAACATTATGCGGGGCACAATGTTGCCAATAAACTGATAAATTTTTACTACCATTACCATCATCATCATCATCATCTTCAGCCTTTCAATGTTCCCACTGCTGGGACACAGGCCTCCTCTCTAGGAGAGGGAATGGGCCATAATCCACCACGCGAGCCCAGTGCGGATTGGTGAATGTCACATGTCTTCGAATTTTTGGTTCTAGGACATGCCGGTTTCCTCACGATGTTTTCCTTCACCGTTTTGAGAGCAGTGGTGATGAAATAAATTACACAAAGTAATGCGCCTGGCTGGGTTCGAACCCGCGACCTCGAACCATTACCATGACATGTCGTTATTGCTACGGAAAATGTATGGAATTAGCAAGTTATTTTTAATACGACAAGACATTGACAGCTCTTGAAGGTAGTTAAACTGTTTCATTTATGTTACTATTTTTTTAACCACATTAAAAAATATTGTACGTAGTGGAAAATTTTACATCAAATAATAAAGTAACCTTAAAACTACATATTTACACATAAATTAAAAAAACTCTTATGAACTTAACTGAAAGGTACCTAATCTAATAAGGCGTCAAAAAACGGGTGCCCAAAAGGCTGGCAGCAGTTAGTTAAGTGAAAAGTTAAATAATAACTAAACATTTGACAGTAAATTTAGTTTAACACAAGTTAGTATGAAGTCACATACTTTAGGTAATCTCTTTTCGCTGCCTACTTCCCAACAAAACTCCCCTGTACCACGAACAACAAAAAGGTGAACAGTAGACATTAGTGCATTAGACACCTGTTGCCACAATCAGATGGCGTTCTGCGTCCATTGCGCGCTATCTAGGCTCATTACGACCGCGACCCCTTCCCAACAAGTAATGGACAGGGAATGGCTACATTATTGGAATAAAGTGTTTGAAATGTAGGTAACGGTACTTATTCGATATTTGAATAAGAGCTTTTTAAACTAGTAAGTCTGAAAAGTGAATTGTGTGATTTTATACAACGCCGTTATAAAGTTTAGTTTATGAGAACTTCCCTATATTTTTTAACCTTAATTTTACTTTTAGTTGTAACGGCAATTTTTATTGGCCTTCAACAAATACTAAAATTCTTCTTTATGATCATCATCATCTTCATCAGCCTTTTTAATGTTCCCACTACTGGGACACAGGCTTCCTCTATAGGAGAAGGAATGGGCCGTAATCCACCACGCGGGCCCAGTGCGGGTTGGTGATTATTTTGGCTTTAAACATGCCTTTACATGCATTTAAAAATCATCAAATGACGAATTCCGCCCTTGTGCGGAACGGAAAATAGTGTCAGACTCTTACTGACTAAACAACCTACCTTCCTTGACTTGCTCCAAAGCCCTGGTAATACGCTTTTGCATCAGCCCTTGGTCCCAGGAGGCTTCGACCCTGGGTCCTTACAGTTTGCTGACAACTCCTTGAGGCGCGTGGGAACAGTGCGCGCTGTCGACGACTTGGGCTCGGTCCAGACGACAGACGACTGTTAACAGACGACCGGACGGCGAGCTGGGCTGGTTGGATATCTTGATATTTGTGAGGTATTTAGGTTTATAAGATAGAGCCCGTTAATAGACAGACTGACAGACAGTGTATGCCACGAAATAGGCCCCGTTTGCCTCAAATGGTTTGCACCCTTCGAGTATTAACGGGACTCTACATATTAAAACTAGCCTTCTGCCAGCGGCTTCGTGCGCGTGAAAGTAGGGTTATCCATATAAACTTTAGACCCCCTTTATTATTATTATTGCTAACCTGTGCTGTCCCACTGCTGGGCAAAGGCCTCCCTCCATTCCTTCCATTTATCTCGGTCGCTCGCCATATCGTTCCAATTCCCAAGGAAGGCATCCAGGTCGTCCCGCCATCTCCTTCGTGGTCTGCCGCGGCCCCGCGTCGCTGTGTCCGGGCACCAATCCTGTGTTTTACGGGCCCACAGCTCGCTAGACATGCGGCAGACATGTCCTGCCTAGTCCCATTTAAGTTGGGCAGCCTTTTGAGCCACGTCGACGATTTGTATTTTGGAGCGCAGTGTAGTGTTTCGAACGTGGTCTGTTAATGTAACACTTAATATGCTGCGCTCCATAGACCCCCTTTAGGAGCAGAATTTTAAAAAACTCTTTCTTAGTGTTCGCTTACGTCATAAAAGGAAGCTTTGTGCAAAATTTCACGCTTCTAGGCCCAGTAGTTTCGTCTGTGCGTTGATATGTCAGCCAGTCAGTTTCTCCTTTTATATATACAGATAATCCATTTAGACTTCGTGGTCGGCTAGAAAGCGCGAGTTTCTTTGATCCTAGATCGATTTACAATCAAAGGTCGTCGAACTAATCAAATGATTTTAAAAACTGATGATGTTTACTGATAACGAGACGAGAATTTTGCGACACGATGTTATCAGGTCAGAGGTAGGTCTTATTTTGTGTAGTAAAATTTAAATAGCCTCGACCTCGTGACCCGTAGAATGGTTTTTATAGCTTTTTAAAGAAAAAAACAGAAAACATATACGTACAAAACGTTTTGGGAATACTTTCATTGTGCGTACAGCCAGTGGAAGTCCTTGCTGGAGTCTGTGTTTCCTGATGGCTACAACCCCGGATTCTTTAAGACAAAAGTGAATAGGTTACTTCTAGGTAAGCGCGCTCCATCGTCGACCGCATCGTCGCTTTCCATCAGGTGAGTTAGCTGTCAAGCGCGAACCTATAATCGATATAAAAAAAAACATAATAATATAATGCATATATATTTTTAATGGATTAGTAGTTAGTGTATGTTTAGGTACACCATTATTGACAATTAAGTAAATATCGCGTTCGACTACAGCGAAAGTGCTGTGATGATATGATCGTGTTTACGCAACAAACTTGATCAGAGATGAAGCTAGATAAAAAGAATTCCAATGAAGGCTTCCTCCTGACTCTAAACCTCTATACATATATACTAGGGTGACTGGTAATCAGTGGCCGATACTTAAACACGCAATTATAGTCATGATAACGTAAAACTTTTACTATTATTTATTTATATTATTTATTTATTTTATACTTTACTAGCTTTTGTCAGCGGCTTCGCCCGCGTACATAAAATATAGCCTATGTCACTCAGGAGTAAAGCAGCTTTCTATTGTTGCTAAATTTTTTCCAATCGGACCAGAGATTACCTCTTACAAACAAAAAACTAACTTTACCTCTTTTTTATATTAGTGTAGATTGTACACCGCATTAAGTACAAACTTACATAAGACAAACTTACTACTTTACTTTTGTTTTTTTTTTTTTTTTGGACATTCAGACTAAACCTGAAATCGCGAAAAAAAATCTACTGGTTCAATCTAATCTACATTTAAGTTCGCCTAACTGGTCTAACTCGTTAATCGCTGATCTAACTAGCGGTTTCGACATACGTTGTCCTACCCAAAAAATGGCTTATAATCAGAAAAAAAAATTGAGATCCCGAATACAAAGCCCCCTACCAAATTCAATTTTATTTTCAAATTATTCAAAGCTGCGCATAAATATACTTACAAACCTATAATATGTACTTCAGATAATTAAAAAAAAAAACAGTTCTACCTTTCTGTGAGTCTTTACTTTCATAGACTCTATGCTAGTTGCTACTGAAAAACTTCTGTCTAAAAACATCACATTTCTTCTATTTATTATATAAGCTTATTACTCAATTTTGAATATGTTTAGTGATTTTTCAAATAAATATAATATTCTGCTTACCTTATCACGAGGTCGTGCGCGGAGGCCTTACTTCTAGGAACGAACAAATCTTCAGGCTCTCCCAAACCTACAGGCTCCCTAGGATGACCGTAAGGGAATATGGACTTTGGCACCTGGTGTTAAGATTGGATTTGGAAAGTTACTTGGTAAAGTTTGTGTGCAACGGCCGTCTGTTACACAGTAGCTTTGGTTTTGGCAAAATTATAAAAAAAGTGAACGATTTTTGTGTTAATACTACTGATAAGAAATAGATGCTACAACAGTAACTATTTATTAGTCAATTATCTAAATTAAAATGAATGAATATTTTCTTTATTTTGTTAACAATTTTTATATATATTTACATATACAATTTTAACATTTATATATATATATATTTGGCATCATTATCGAAAATTATTTACAAGCAACATAAGTTTTCAATTGAAAAAAAAACGGCGGAAACGTTTCAAAGAGTTACCGCAGAGGGCAAAGGAAAGAAATGAGGAACAAAGGTGGGATTTTAGACAGTAAGAGTGACACATCTTGACGCTAAGCCTTTGATTTTTATCCGCACCAAAAAAAATGCGCCTATACAGTATGACTGAAATTCACGTTTTTTTTTTCTAATTCATCCAATATCCGCTGCATCAAATAGATGCGCATAAATATACTTACAAACCTATAATATGTACTTCAGATAATTAAAAAAAAAAACAGTTCTACCTTTCTGTGAGTCTTTACTTTCATAGACTCTATGCTAGTTGCTACTGAAAAACTTCTGTCTAAAAACATCACATTTCTTCTATTTATTATATAAGCTTATTACTCAATTTTGAATATGTTTAGTGATTTTTCAAATAAATATAATATTCTGCTTACCTTATCACGAGGTCGTGCGCGGAGGCCTTACTTCTAGGAACGAACAAATCTTCAGGCTCTCCCAAACCTACAGGCTCCCTAGGATGACCGTAAGGGAATATGGACTTTGGCACCTGGTGTTAAGATTGGATTTGGAAAGTTACTTGGTAAAGTTTGTGTGCAACGGCCGTCTGTTACACAGTAGCTTTGGTTTTGGCAAAATTATAAAAAAAGTGAACGATTTTTGTGTTAATACTACTGATAAGAAATAGATGCTACAACAGTAACTATTTATTAGTCAATTATCTAAATTAAAATGAATGAATATTTTCTTTATTTTGTTAACAATTTTTATATATATTTACATATACAATTTTAACATTTATATATATATATATATTTGGCATCATTATCGAAAATTATTTACAAGCAACATAAGTTTTCAATTGAAAAAAAAACGGCGGAAACGTTTCAAAGAGTTACCGCAGAGGGCAAAGGAAAGAAATGAGGAACAAAGGTGGGATTTTAGACAGTAAGAGTGACACATCTTGACGCTAAGCCTTTGATTTTTATCCGCACCAAAAAAAATGCGCCTATACAGTATGACTGAAATTCACGTTTTTTTTTTCTAATTCATCCAATATCCGCTGCATCTATTTGCATCACTGAAATACCTCCATATTCTTTAATTTTCACACGAACATTCGCACCGGTGTAACAGGCGGCCGTTATCGCGATATCGCCGCGCGGGGTGGCCGAGCGACGCGCGATCCTCCGGCTCGATTACACGCGGGACGCGCGCGATATTTAGCGAAATGACACGACAATGTCGCGTCGTGGGTAGCTGTTTATTGTGTCGTGAATGGCCGGCCTTATATCGTATGCTTGTGTTGAATATATCATAAATTAAATTATGTAGCTAGGTGGGGTATGTTGGACTATATAAAATAGGTACTATATTATATATATATGTATATGATATTAGCGATCCTGACAGATAAAAAAAAAAGTCAATTGAAAGAAAGAAAAATATTTAATTGTAACGCCATCTACCGGGTTTGATATTGAATCATCAAGGGAGCCCCTCAAACATACACGGGTGTATTGCTTGTGAGTTTACATGTTTGGGAGCGCACCCACAATACAAAAGTTAATCGTAGTATGGGGCAACGTTGTTTTTATTAAAATAAATAAATACACACATGAATCAAAATCGGTCGAGTCGTTTAGGAGGAGTTAGGTCACAAACACAGTATCATATAAATACAGGGTCACTGGTAACTAGTGAGCGATACTTAAACACGTGATTGTAGTCATGATAATAAACAACTTTTACTATCGGACCAAAATACGCGCTTTAGACATTGAGACGCGGATACCAGCCCGATATTATATACTATACTATAGGACCAAAACAGAAATCGCTAAAAAAACTACATTTTGACCAGAGGTGAACCTACAATTGTACTGCAGCTGCTCAGTACAATTTTAGGTTCACCTCATCATCTGACAGTCACTTAAATAAAGGTATTGTATTGAATATTGATTTGTAACTAATACTCGATTTCAGAGAAAAAATATATCGAGACACAAATAAATCAATAGTTAAATGTTCAACAGCCAATTAACGACTGTTCAAAATATGCGGTAATTTTCGGTTCAGAAACTTACGATAATAATCAGAAACGTGTAAAAAACGGCTATAGTAAAAACCGTAAATTACCTTACAGTTATATTAAATGCGTAAAAAATACGAGTTAAAAATCCATGATTCGAATCACCAAAGATCAAAAATTAAGATATTCATCTCACAAAAACAAGAAACTTGCCGCTGCGAAATTAATTCATTCGCTGTTAAAAAAAAATTAAAAGGTGTTACTTTTCTTCTTAAAATATTCTTTACCGACGCAGGTGGCAATATAAATACCGATATTTACCATAACTATCAGATCATGACTATCAAAACATAACGATTAGTATCATATTTCAAAAGCATATTTTTAATCCGTCTTCAACACATTCACCAATTCTTAATTTATGAAATTAGAACGTAATCCTATATTTTATTAGGCAAAATTCAATGCGATAGTAATCATATTCGTAATCTTTGTGGCAATCGTAACAGATACTCATGGTGTATTTACATAATATATATATTTATATGTTTATGTTTTTAGGCGTGTGAATGGGCGGGCCCTAGCAACTGAGTCGATCCGGTAAGATTTTGTAGGCGTAGGTACGTGAGAAATACAGGTTTTAAGTTACTATTAATTAAATGATACAATATCGGCAATTTTGATCTGTTAAAATGATTTGTAATTAATGAGCGAGACTCTAACGGAAGCTAATAACTTAATTAGAATTTTGGTGATACGATTTTTTCTTTCGAATAAAGGTCTGTTGCTATTTTCTATATATATAAAAGGAGAAACTGACTGACTGACATATCAACGCACAGCCGAAACTACTGGGACTAGAAGCGTGAAAATTTATACAGGGCTTCTTTTTATGGCGTAAGCGAGCACTACGAAAGAATTTCCCAAAATTCACCTCCTAAAGGGAAAAAAAACTACTTACACGCGGCAAAAGACAGTATAATATAAAATGCTTGCAAAATTAAACTTGCCGGTGCAAGACATTTACTGGCAAATACTACAAAGACAATCTGTTACATACATTCTAATGAAAAACAAAATACTCTACTTTTTTTCGAAACTAAATGCCAAAAAGAGTGAAAAAAATAAAACTTAATTATTTTGTTGACTTTTTTTTATTGTAACACGAAAACCAACAATAAAAATTTTAGTGTTTAAATTATAATTCTTACTTAATTGTTTGACTTGGCTCGCTTTTCACCACTAGCTCACTTCGTAGGGACTCTGCAAAAGGATTGAAACCTACTGGGGCCCAGGGTCTCTTTCTGCAAGGAAGGCTTGGCCCCAGTGTAAAGGGGAAAGAAGAAATGAGATGGGATGTTTAGTCAGTAAGAGTCTGACACTGTGTCCCGCTGCGCTCAATTTCAGGATAAGTTATTGGATAATTTTTTGCCCACAATAAAAAAAGAACCACTAGATCACCTAATGGTAAGCGATGAGGTGGTCGACGATAGAGCATACTTCCCAAGAAAAACTCCAATCAATGGTAACATATCTAGCTCTGTGCTAACATACACACGTAATCAAGATCCACACAATTCTATCACCTCACACCAAACACCCCATTCTAGACATTGTCACCTCTGTGTTCAAATCGGAAGCCGGATCACAGGGCCGGTTAACCCTACAAAGCTGTAGTTAGCGGACAATTTAGCGATAGTCAGCGCAGCCAAGCGACGGTTAGATACTACGTCTCATTAGCCCGGGCTTAGCGCGCGTTCGACGGGTTAAATTAGGAAGTGCATCATAATAGATGGGGTAAGCGTGATCGGGTTGTTACGGAGGTGCTTGTTAGGAGTATTGCTAGAGAGGAGTGTGATGGGGGTTCTTGGTTGATAAGCCCATTTAACACCAATAAAATAAAATATATACTGACGGTAATGTTATATAAGATATTATAAATATTATGTTAGATAAATAACCAAAAAAAGTAAGAAAATGAACTGGTTAAATCCAAGTCGGACACTGAAGGTTCCGTACAAATTTACCTGTACATATTTTTAATTCTCGGATTTTTATGAATCGAAAAATAAGTGTTTTATATTCGTGGCGTAACAATAAATTTACTGTTTTCAAATTATTTCCACGTAGACCTTGCTTTAAGCCAAATATTCTGTTATAAAACAAGGTCTTATATAAGATTCTGGATCAACGGGAACTGCCGAGAAATTTCATTGCATTACATCAGCCTTATAATGTTCCCACAGCTGGAACTCAGGCCTCCGGTCTAGGAGTGGGAATGGACCGTAATCCACCACGCGGGCCCAGGATGGATTGGTAGATTTCTTAAGTCTTCGAATTTTAGGTTTTAGGACATGCCGGTTTCGTCACGATGTTTTTCTTCACTGTTTTAAGAGCAGTAGTGATGAAGTAAACTACTCAAAGTAATATGCCTGACTGGGTTTGAACCCGCTACTTACAACACGAGAACACATCCGTATGAATAAGGAGCAATGACGGTATCAACCAGGAATAAGTAAGCCGGAAAAACAAAATCTTCCGGCATCTCACGGAGCTTATAAAATAAAATTTGCTCCAATACACGTTAGCAATTTGTAGTCTCGCTACCAGGGCACCAGTAAGCACTCGTAAGTAATGCACAGGCACATGCATCACGCACATAGATCGAGCAGTTATCGGCGGCTGCGGCGATAGCGCGGCGTGCACTCGGACGATAAGGCTCGCTCGACTCGCCTATATTTCACACCACACTGGTTGCCTGGTCCAAGTGTAACAGAATATGGAATAGAAAGTATTATAAGTATTGCAAGTTCTACCCGCACCTCAAGGAGTTAACTGTAAAACAGTAGAGACCCTGCAGAAGGGCCAATTGGGACCCAGGATCTGATTCTGAAAATAAGACTTGGCCCCAGCGCGTAAGGCAAATAATAAACGAGGTGGGCTTTTTAGTTAGTAAGAGTCTGACACTGTTTTCCGCTTCGCACAAAGGCGGGATTCGCCATTGGATAATTTTTGCCCACCATAAAAAAAACCCGCCGTCTACAGACCTTTTTGAGAGAGAACTTTTCGCCGAAAGGTGCGCTATATTGACGATTCTGGCGACAGTTACACGACACCTACGGCTTTACGTGTACAAATGGTTTTATTGTTTGTGTTATTATTAATATATTATATTAGTTTGTTATGTATTTTGTAATATTACCTATATTGATTGTGTGTGATCTATGGCTCTTAACTGCCTGACAATAAAAAAAAAAACTGAAATATTAGTCCCATTTTCCGTCTTGAGCTCCAAATGTGTCCAACATCTTGGTCTCAAGCCTCCTCTCTAGGAGAGGGAATGGGCCGTAATCTACCACGCCCGCCCAATGTGGGTAGATTTCACACCTCTTCGAATTTTTAGTTCTACATGACAAAAAAGGTAAAACCCATTGGGTATATTTATATGAAACTTTCACAAACAAAGATAATTTAATTACCAATCGTTTGACAAACGCTTTTTAATAAATTAAGGACAATTTATTATTCGAATAATCCTTACGCGCGAGAATTGGCAGTTGCCTTAAATCTTATCTATTTACGACCGTATGACAACCAAACTTTCAAATACAAAGCAAATTTTCGCCATTTTGCTCATTGCAAAAGCGCCACAGCATTACTGACCCACCGCAAAAGCACCACAGCATCACTGACCCACCACAAATCAAATCAAATACAACGCAAATTTTCGCCATTTTGCTCACCGCAAAAGCGCCACAGCATCACTGACCCACCGCCACAACCTCGCCACTTGCGCCACACCACGCGACGGCGACGACTAATAAAACGATTTAATATCCACTTCCGAACGCTCTGTGCACCCCGGCTCGTAAACCTAACGGTCCACTACTTAGGTTATAAAATTAATAACCGCATTTAAATAATGCTCTCGATCGGTGTTTGTGATGTGAGTATGTGAGTTTGAAGACGGATTTTTAGAGTGACAATGTTTTTTGGAGTTACTTTGTTATGGAGACAGAAAGGACTAGATATTTTTTAGTAGTCAGATTTATATATTGTTCACATCATGGTAATATTTTCTAAATCCGACTTTTTAATATTTAATTTCACAATTACCTCTTGTAACGTTTACTCAATGTCGCTTCGATATTTTTGCATCTCAAGCGTCGAATATTTATTTATTTGCAAAAAGTGTCACTGACATAAAAACTTTCTCACACACGCACACATATTTTTTCTCTCTTTTTTTGCACCTGCCATCATGATTCTCTGGATCACCCAAAGGTTGACATGGTGCATGAAGTGGTAAATAAATAATACATAACTAGGAAGTGAAATTGTATCTTAGAAGACAGGCAGTTTTGGGTACAATGTTAAATGTAACATCAAATATTAGTATATTTACTAGTATTCCTAGAATGGTAACCACTGGACTAAGGTATGCCACTTGAACTAAAGAGATTATATACTTCATCATCATCATTTCAGTTGAAAGAAGTCTTTTGTTGAATATAGGCCTCCCTCAAATGCCGCCACAACGACCTGTCCTTTGTATCTCACATCCATCAAATACCCGCAATACTCACCAACCCTTCTAAGTGAAACCCTTAATCACTTCCAATTCAAGCTTTTATGCTTTCATAACTACAGTTTGACATATTTAGTAGAAACCTATGGAGCTGATATAAAACTGCACAGCGTATGAGCGGAGCAACTTTGTATTAGGTAAACCTCAGAACGATTCTGAAAATCATATATAAATGGGGCATTAAGTGCAACATAGTAATCTTAAGGAGTGGCATAACTTCTACAGCAATTTTCGAGGCAAACTGGGGCCAAGGGTTCGTGTCTGAAAGGAAGGCTCTAGCCCTGGTATATATGGCGACGTAGAAACGGGGTAGGTTGTTTGGTCAGTAAGAGTCTGACACTGTCTCCCGCTCCGCCCAAGGGCGGGAATCGTCATTGGATGAAGTTTACCTACCATAAAAAAAAATAACCTTACTCGAAAACCCTGTCTTTTCTTTCTGCCTACCGCTTTCAGGCAAGCAATTTACCTATTTTGTATCTCTACTAGTGCGGAAAATGCGTCAGCTTGCCACCGTCACTATTTATTGTATTTATTTTATCAGGATAGACTAAGCGATACCTACATGTCGCACGTCAACCCCGTCTTGTTTATAACTTTGTTGAAAAAACATCTTTTGATACACATGGAAATTTATCACTGCGGCACTCGTATCCGTAACTCCCTTGCCTGCGGGTCGGGTGGACTTCGCCTCTCTCGTAATAACGATAATGAGTTTCTTCGCTTGTGTCAAATTGTACTCATCATTATCATCATCATCATTTCAGCCGAAAGACGTCCGCTACTGGACATAGGCCTCCCCCACGCGCCGCCACAACCACCGGTCCTGTGCGTCTTGCATCCATCGACTTCCAGCAACCCTGACCAGTTCATCGGTCCACCTTGTGGGAGGCCTTCCACCGATGATGATGATGATGATCAAATTGTATTAATCCATAATAAATCAGAGTACATAATATATTGACTAGCTTATAACAAAGATAATAATGCTTCTCTTCTCCAATATCGATAAAACATGAAACCAGCAATCAGCCATAAAACTCTTTGAGACTTTAAAGCATGCACTTCATATCAATTTCTTTCAAACGCTCCGATCCGTTTACGGCCCGTACATTATCTGCGTGAATCGGACCGGCGCGGCGCGACATATAGCGCGCGGTGTCGCGCCTTATCGCGCGGTTGCACTCCCGATATCGCGCGAATAGGGTTGCCGCTGCGAAAATAAACTAAATAAATGTTCTTGATTCGTGTGTTGGCGCTTTATGCGGTTTTTGGGTTAGGTGTGTTCTGAATTTGTGTTTTTTTTGTGGCTTTAGTCTAATAGAGATTCTGTATTCAGTGTAACTTTCGAGCCCCATTCCACGTTCCTATTGTTCTTTAATTGTGACTGTAATTACGTTAGTCGAAAAGTTTAGGTTGGTAGGCAGCTAAAAAGTTTTATTAGCTTGTTCAATGTTACGAAAATAAGAGCTGAAAAAGTCAAAAGAAAGTACTTTATTTGCTAGAAACATGGTAATGTAGATGTTGTTGTTATAAAATTTGTTCCGAATGGAAATCGAACCCGCCAGCCGCAGCGTAGCAGTAGATCGCTCGGCCACTGCGCTAACAAAACCATCACTAAAAATTAAACAAAAATATTACCCTTTACACACATAGAAGGCTGCCTAAAAAAATCGTTTTTAGCGATAAGACCGCATGTCGTTACGCACTATTAATTTTAAGCTACTACTCTTTTGTATAGTTTATAGTAAAGCATCAGCCTAATGATGTTCCCACTGCTGTGACTCAGGCCTCCTCTATAGGAAAGGGAATGGGCTGTAACCCAGCACGGTGAGCCTGTTTTTTTTTTACGGCAGGTGAAAATCATCGAATGACGAAACCCGCTCTTGGGTGGAGCGGGAGACCAGTGTCAGACTCTTAATGACTAACAAACCTACCCCATTCCTGCCTTGCCTTATTCCTAGAGCCACGGTAACAGTTTCACACAAACCGGTAGCTCCAGAAGGCTTCGACCCTGTAGGGCCCCTACAGTTTGCTGACAACTCCTTGACGCGCGCGGAAACGGTGCGGGCCGTTGACGACTTGGACTCGGTCTGGACAGTTACCAGACGACCGGACGGCGAGCTACAAATTGCTCACCGTCCGCGAGCCAGTGTCTACGGTGGCCGGCAGGATCGCGGCGGCGACGGCTACGGCGAGGGCGCTGTTGCCTTTGCCTTATGCGACGGTGGCCCTGTGGGAGATGGTGGATGACACTTGTCTTCGATGGCTGGGTTTGCACTCGCAATGATTCGTAATTCGGGACCACCACCGCTCTCACCACTGCTCTCTTTTATAGTTTAAAACTACTAACATATTTCCCTCTCCTAGAGAGGAGGCCTGTGTCCCAGCAGTGGGAACATTAAAAAGGTCAATGATGATGATAACTAACATATCTATAAAATTGTACCTCTTAATATTATAATATATTGCAAAATATTAATTATCATTACATAGTATAAAACAAAGTTGCTTATCCCTATGTATGCTTAAATCTTTAAAAGTACGCAAGGGATTTTGATGCGGTTTTTTTTAATAGATAGAGTGATTCAAGAGGAAAGTTTATGTGCATAATACATGCATAATATATTCAATATCAGTACCCGTGCGAAGCTGGGGCGGGTCGCTAGTTATACATATCTATAAACATTCCTCTTGAATCACTCTATCTATTAAAAAATTCCGTTGCGCAGTTTTAAAGATCTAAGCATATATAGGGACAGACAGCGGGAAGCAACTTTGTTTTATACTATGTAATGAAGTTTCGATAATATCCTTGCGTTATAAATAACTGCATTCCCTTTACAAACACAATCTTAGGTAGCCACGTAGCCACAAATCTTTATCAAAATTCATAGAGTAGTGGCGAGATTCACAAAACCCGGGAGATACAGTGTTCGTGGCGATACGGCGGGTGTTTGACGGCGATAACGGGTCGCCTGCCCCGCTCGGACGCCTCACCCCCGCGTAGGATGGCCACGCTGAACGGGAAACTGGGACACGTGCACCGCTGGTATACTAGTTTATTTATTTGAGAAATAAAAACAGTTATACATTAAAATCTTATACTAAGCTATAAATACACAACACTTATAAATGTACTTCTACGATATTTTCCAGAACATACTTAGGAGTTATATTTACAGAGCGCTATTAAAACAGAAAAGTAAACATTAACGTAGACATTGTAGACAACGATGTACATTTTAATTTTCAAAATTACGGATTCATTTGGCACAACACTAGCCTCACAAACACTATGTAAGTTTATTGGAAAAAAAAATATTTTACTAGATACCATCGAGGACACTTCCACCTGTGCACAGTTAAGTTTATTAGGTATTGCTTGCATTCAAAACGAAAACTTCAAACGTTTGAATCTTTTCGCCAAACCGCGTCGCAACATCTACGTGATTTTTTTTTTTAGTGATCAGGCAGAAATTACCGCGATAGTACATACTTATGTGGTGTGGTAGTTAGAGAAAGAGTGTCCAAATTTTATTGACTAAAACCCAGCCGTGTTCTATGTTCCAAGGATGCAATAACTTTAGCAAAGAGTATCAAAACACTGTGAATTATATTTATTAAATAAATAATTTAAGGTGTAATACAAAAAATATTAATGGTGCACAAATCTTATATATTCGAATGACTTACATATTGTATTAACTTTCTTATAAAAAAAAAAATGTTTGTGCCTTAACGAGAAATGTCCACAATATATTATAATTTTTGGTCACTGTAGAACAGACGGCTGCGTCTAACAGATGCAGTGTCTTGCGTCGCAGGGCGGGCGGGAGTTATCGCGACCTATCAGCCCGCCCAACTTGTTACAAATATGTGCTAGTTTTTAATGTTTTTTTTTTACTAACTAACCTTATTGGAATATTTCGCAGTATGCTTTGCCTAATCCTGAAACCTTTACAGCTAAAAATTACATATTTATAACCGGCCTCCCGAGTAGCTTTTATAAATTAGATTAAATAAAACATTTTATTGTTTTGGTTTAGTATTTACCGAATTATCGCTTACCATCAGGTGAGATTGTGATCAAAAGTGAGCCTATCTAGAAAAAAACATTCATTTTCTTGCTTTATTTCTCCCTTTCTTTCTTGTTTTGTATTTCTTTCTTATTCACGCCTAGCATCGAACCATTAGCGAACCCAAGTATTAGCATTATACCTACTTAGATTTTAAATTTATATACGACCCATTGTATTAAGTTTTTGATACTGAAAGTGTCAATCAAGATGTACGTATTGAGGATATCCCATTTACAACAATGAATGATAGTCGCAGTAAGGCGGACGACTGCGTCTAACAGCTGCAGTGTCTTGCGGCGCGGCGTCGCTGGGCGGCCCGGCGCGGGCGGACTTATCTCGCGCGCCCAGCCGGTATCGCTATCAGTCCGCCCCAGCCGCGTTAACTTTCTAACGCGATGTGTGAATGTTTTCATGTTTATTTTGTTCGAAATTTGCCTTTTTAATCTCTGGAGGTGAATGATGAGTGGCTTTGAAAATTGTTTTTTTTTTTTACTTTTGTTGTAAATAATTTTGGAAGTAATTTGGAAATTGATAAGTTTTGCGGTTTGTTTTTACCTAGCAGGATTTTTTTTCTAACAGTAACAAGATACTAATTAATAAGACTAATAAAAAAGTCAAGTAAGCTAATTTAGACACTGCGTGTAAACGAGATCTTGTATTGACAATTCGATTTTTTTAATCATGAAAATCATTAGATGATTTTCATGATTTCAACTTCAAACGGTTCAAAACTTGTTTTATACAGAACAAATTATAAACAGAGTCATAACAATTGATGAACAATCGAACAAAGTATTGTTTGTACCTACTTAAGTATAGCAAAACCACTCTTGCACACATCTCAATTGCAAAACAATAATATTTATTGTACAACTAAAAACCGACTCAAAATCAAAACGCACAAAATATAAAATCCACTGCATTGGTTTTAAAAATATCAATCCTTAAAACCAATACAAAACGGCCTAAAAACCAATCACTGCCAATGGAAATTGAATTAAAATAGCTTTTAGATAAGGTTTTAATTCGTTTGATAAATGTAAGGGAGATATTACATAGAGTGTAAGTACGCCCTCGCAATGTTTGAGAGCTTGCATGCAAGACAATTATCTTTATTAAGCTAAATACGTGTAAAATTTGCCCTCAGGCGTGAGTCTGTGTGGGCTAGAAGCGCTTCGATAATATCGTCAGAATTACTGATTACCTCAATATTGTGAACCAAACTTGTAAATGAATAAAACATTTTTAATTTTTTTTTTCACTGATTAATAACAAATATGTTTTTTATCTAGTGGGAACATTAAGACGCTGATGATGATGATGTTTTCTATCACTACCTTTGTTCACTAACCCTATTTGAGCCTTCATGACGTCCAAAGTTGGAAATAGGCCTCCCCCTTCGTCACCACAACGACGGGTCCCGTGCCTCTCGTATCCATCGGATTCCAGCAACGCTGGCCAGGTCATCAGTCCACCTTACCTTTACCTAGTTGACTAAGGTCAAGAAACAAACAGGGTTGCTCTAGACAGACAGACCGCATTTCAACTGCAATCTAACCGCAAATTGCAGTTCGGATGCAGTTGACACGACTGCAATAGAACTGCTGACCAACCGTGCAGTTATAATAGTTCGATTGCAGTTGGTGTGCAGTTTACACGATTGTACTGAACCGCCGACTGCGTCTAGAGCCTTATGGGAGGCCTTCCAACGCTACGTCTTCCCGACAGTGCCAATGCCCAACAGTGGACGACTTTCGGCTGAAATGATGATGAGGATGATGAATCACTCTGATTGTTTGTCAAATTATTCTATAAGCAACATTTCACCATAGGGTTCGCGTCTGAAGGGAAGGCTCTGGCTCTGGTATCATGGCAATGTAGGAATGGGGTGGGTTGTTTAGCCAATAAGAGTCTGACAATGTTTCCCATTGGATAATTTTTACCTACCATAAAAAAAAAAACATTTCACCGTTATAGTGCTTCAATGATCTGTAGAGTTTTGTCTTTTTTAGAAGCATTTTAGAGAACTCAAGATCTTTACCATTCGATAGCCGCTTTAAAACAGTTAAGACCCCCTCTCCCCTACTCACACAAGTTGTAAGAAACGATACAATTTGATAGCACAAACTACATCGCTTCTTCTGCTTATCTTTATGTTAATTGTAATTAAGTTTCTCGGCAATGCACCCGCGGGCATACGATATGACGATATTGTGTGCTGCATTCTTTGCTCAGATAACAGGAGTGAGGGTATCACGTTTGGGATGTTTTTCTGTTATGTGCTACTAGCTTTTGCCCGCGGCTTCGCCCGCGTGGTATTGGGGTTGGGGTTTCCGGGATAAAAAGTAGCCTATGTCCTATTCCGGAGTGTATCCTATGCCTGTGCCAAATTTCATCCAGATCCGTCCAGCCGTTTTGGCGTGATTGAGTAACAAACATCCAAACATCGTAACTTTCGCATTTATAATATTAGTAACATGTTGCGAGGATGTGAAAACTAAGCTAGGAAGATGGGTCGTAAGTTAGGGCCTTCCGGAGGTTGATGCAAAAGTGGAACATCAGAGCCCTGGAACTAAGGCAAGAAGGAACAGTGGGTCGTTTACTCAGTAGAAGTCTGATACTGTCTCCTGCTTTGACCAAGGGCGGGATTCGTCATTCGATGATTTTTCCCACCATAAAAATAAAAAAATACCCTATTTTTTATTTCAGTAGTCCATATTATGTATAGGGTAAAAACAAAAAATCTGTACATTTTGACCAGTTAAGCGAACAAAAATCTGACTAAACCACTTACTCCATTCTTACGTTGCCATACATACCAAAATCTATGTAATATATAATATTTCGTGTATGGGATAAGCAGAGATAGCAGTTTGTTATCATTACGTGACAACAAACAGGCTGAAAACCCCGTCTAATTATCGAATTTAGTAGATAATCTTGTAATCATGTATAAATAATACATTTTAATCGGCGGATAATTACGTAGTGTATGTTGCTAGGTGAAGCGCTACGGGATACTTTGAAAGACTTATACGAGCAATCGGTAGCTCGCCGTCCAGTCGTCTGGTAAGTGTCCAGACCATAAGTCGTCAACGGCACTGAATGACTCATTCATGATTCAAGTCACTGGATGATTTTTACCTACCATAAAATAAAACTTTACCGTCTTTAACTATGTTAAAAGGTCGAAAATAGGTCATTTTCATATACCAAGTTAATGGGGGTAACTTTGACCTTGGGGTATAACTTTGACCCAAGTTAATTAACCAATAGTAACACAGTGAACACAGTTTTGTCATGTTTCTTTTGATTGATAAGCTTATGCCAAAGTTTGACCCCAGGGTCAAAGTAACCCTACTTTACAGTCATGTGCTACAAAGCCTCGAAATACGTAATTTCTAAAACTGCCATTAACTCCTTTACGAAAATTAACAGGATTTCTAAACACTAGGCGCAGCACACGCGTATCTCTCCGCCGCCATTACAAATGGTAGCGATACATTAAAAGCCAGTAATTCAACAAGTGTACACAGTAACACAGTACACAGTAGCACAATGTTAGACAATCTACAATACGAAAAACACTAATAATTTCGTGTTTTAGTTTGTTTGGTAACCAACACGGTTTTAGGTTTGACACAGATTTAGAGAGGGACTGAATGAGACAGTGTGTTTGAGTACGCTCAAATGTCAAAGATTTGAGCGCACCTGTGTCAAATATTTTTGATTTGAGCGAAGTACTTATCTCAAATCTCTATCAATTTCACTAAACTTTGTAAGATAAAAGACACATTTGCCATGAACTAATGAAGGTAGGGTTTAATAACTTACAGAAAGCGACATATGTATAAGTTCAAATGACGTTTATCCACACAATTAAACTCCGTATTTTTTATGCATTGACTTCAATTACCTGTACACCTATGTTAACAAATAAAAGTGATTTTGAATTTGATTTAATCTATAGAGAGCTCCGACACCCACAACACATCATGAATCTTGGCTTGTCTTGCCAAGTTGCCAGAGGTGGTTAAGCTCGTCCTACCTATAATTTACAACGTTATGTTTAAGTATGATATGGCAATATAACAAAAGGAATAACTTTACTCATTGTTAATTGGGAAGATTACCAGTAGACCATAGCCTAATGGCCATGGCACAGATCACTTCACCCTAGACATCTTTGCCAGCTGCCAAAAGGACAATCTAACGCCAACTTCCCTTGCCACATCTAGCGCTCTAGGTCCTCGGCCTACGTGCCGTATCTCGAGGCGGGCTCACGCGCCGCTAACGATTTATTTAGTGACGCTGTAACGACGTTTGTTCTGCCGCGCCACACGTCACGGGGTAGTTGCGTTTTTATCACGAGATAACGTGACTGGGACAGGTTTTTTTTTAAGGTTTTTGAAGGTCTGGGAGGCGCCTTTGCAAAAAGAAAGTCTTGGTTCTAATGAGCGAGACTCATCATAACTTTCTTGTGTTTTCGCGTTTTTTTTTTTTTGTTCTTTTTCTTAACAAGAATTTTAGAGAATTTAAAAGAGAATTGGAGCCCTAGAAAAGCTTTTTAAATGGCAAGACCGTTCAAAGAGTGGGCAACACTATCACACCAATACTATAAAGGTAAAACGTTCGATGTTCACTGTCTGTATGTTTTTTTGCACGGGAACAATATGCCCTGGGATACCACATATGAAACTGTCTATCCTGGGAGTGTTTTCTTCTGGAATAACTTTATTTATTTATTTTACACTTAACACTTACAATTATAGAGGCGGACTTAATGCCTTAGGCTTTTTCTACTTCGACACGGGGGAAGCAATAAATATAGCATACATAGATCATGTAATATAAGTTTTTGCAAAGCTTTAAAGCTTTAGTATATCTCTTACATAGATCATGCAATATTAAGTTTTTGCAAAGCTTTAGAATATCATTCACTGACGTATTTATAAGTTTATCTAGAGATAGACCATATTTACAATTAAAACACGAAAAAAGATTAAAAATAAGCTATTAAATTGCCGTCACAAAATAACTATAACAAAACTCGAACCAACCAGTATTTAAAATGAAGCCATAATGTATTCATTTACAAAAGCCGATCCACTTTCTTCTATAAAATATTAGTAAGTAATATCTTTTTAAGGCGTATTAAAAAATAAATGAGTTCCTGTAATCTTCGAGGCTGGCTTGAAGTCACGGCTTCCACGACGACTTCTGAAGGCTTTGCAAGACAAACTTTACGCTAAGACACGCGGCTTTTATTTAAAGTCGTTTTTGCGAAATAAATTAACCATTGCGGAGATTCTGATAGAGCATTTTTTAGTAGGAGAAAGAATCTTCTTACAGAAGGAGGATATCGAGGGCTTCATAACAAATAAGCGTAACTTAGGAAAATGCTAGTTTTCGTAAAAGTTTTATTTTTAGACAGCAAAAACACACAGTACGGTTTAAAATGCGATTTTTTGCGCTAAATTGCATTTTTTATGGGAAATCATTCAATGAGTTCTCTCGCTATTGGGGGGAAGGTAGTGTCAGAAATTTAGTACCGAAAACTCACCCACTCTCGAACGATAGAAATTAAAGAAAAAAAAAGTAGTTATATAAATTTAACACATACCTCTCATATCAAAACCTTCGCAACTGCCCACCACATATCAATAACCAACAATACACGCACTCAGTTTGACAGAGTGCATGTCCAACAGTTGCCAAGTTATCGGAATTAACATAAGAATGCAGTGTAATCGACGCGTCATGTTAATTGGAGCAACATCGTGTCGCGTCGGACGCGACGCAATTTGTTGCGTCGCACTTTCTTTTGCTTTTTTTCTTTCTTTCTGAAATGGCCAGCTGCCACTTAAGGGAGAGATTGATTTAATGATTTTTGTTGATTTTTTTTGTATATGAACTGGGATATGAGAACTAACTGCCCATAGCTTCGCCCGTAGAAAATGATCCCAATGCAACATATTCGTGGGATAAAACTATCTTGTATACCTACTGTTTTTTAAAGTGTGATAAAATAAAAGTGTGCATGTAATTAATCTTTTCGTTTATTTGTTTTCAGGTAAGTAAACAGAGTACAACAAACGGCGAAACAAACCATAGCACCTAAAGTTTTAAAAGGTAAAATATAATAAAATTAAGAAATATTACTTCAACTACTAGATTCTTGCATCGATTTGATTATGTAAACGACTGTGAGCCGTAAAAAATTCTGAATTATAAGAAGAAGAAGAATTATTATTCTTCTACACATCGTGATACCCAATTAAATTAAAGAAAGAAAGAAAAACATTTTATTTGCGGGACGCACTCTTAAAACTAATTTACAAGTTAAAATAAAAAGTATAAAAAAGAATGAAATCAACAACAAGGACTACTTCAATTTTATTCTATCTACATATCTACAGCAACTTATTTTTTTTTATCATAAGAAACATGTTCCTAAAAATGAAACGTCTAAAACTATTCAAAACTATTTTCAAAACGCATAACTCAAACACAAAACAAAGCCTCCAGTAACCAGTTACCACGAAATTAAAAGGTGTTAGTATCCGCCCGCCCTGATGCTATCGCCGCCCGCCCAACTCTAATTGAATATATATCGACTCAGGTACGAAGCTAATGGGCTGATAGAGCGGTTCTATCTTGTGTTGTACTTGTAGTTCAATTATCGAGGGTAGTTTTTAACTTTAACATAGGCCGGTTTCTGAATTTAGAATTTGGTGTTAAGATGTGAAATGCCTACTTCGCTTGACGTTTTTATTTTTGAGGTGCCATAAAATCCTTGGTCCGCAATATATAGTAGATAATTATTATAAAGCCCCCTATATTTTCAAAGAGACATAATATTACAATTAAAATAATTTAACATTTCATATTTATTAAATAAATGCATCAATAAAATAATAAATATTACAATTCATATAATTCTTTATTCAAAATTGCATAATAAATTAATTAAATTTTTAATTGTATTTTTTTATTTTATATTTTTTTAAAGGTAATAATATTAAATGATGACCTTTAGGACATAATATTAAATTTGTGAATAAATATATATAAGTTATTGAAACAACAAATGAAGATATCTGCTGAAGGTTATCGACATAACCCGAAAAATAGTCAAATTCACACAATAGTCATGACAGTGGGCAGGACACATCGCTCGCCGAACAGATGAGTCGATTGGGACCGAAAAGTTCTGGAGTTTCGCTAGGCCTCCGACAACAAGGTAGACCGATGACTTGATCAGGGTCGCGTGAATCAAAAAAATGTGAGACACAGAGGACCGGTCATTGTGGTGACACTTGGGGATGGCCTCTGTCCAATAGTGGACGTGACTTGTGCCTGAAATGACGATGAATGATGAAATTGTTTTAGTCTTGGATTGCGACTAGACCGCACAACTGCATGTTTTTTTTTTAAATATCTTGCTTAATAAATAAACCAAATAATGCTTTTCCATCACATTTCGGAAAGTCAAGCATAGCCCATATTGCCCATTACCCTTTATGGGCGTAACACTTAACTTTTTCTCTCAAACAAATATGGCTGCCGCTACCTCATCAAATTTAATTGAAGACGCTTAACACTGCGGAAGGCCACAAAATAAACATTTACAACAACATTTAAAATCCAGAAAAACAATATTGCGGAACTCTGACTGACCCACCAGGGTTCTGTAGATAAGAATCTCAGGAAACATATCGAGCCTTAACAGGGGAATAAATAAGTACGGATGCATTAGGGCGGGCGGGGCGTTAGCCTCAGGTGATCTTCCGCCCGCCCTGTATCGCTGATAACGTACGTTAACGGCTGTTAACGGGCGTTAGCGGGCGTAACGACGCCGTTAGTAGAGGTTACTTCCTCCGGCATTGTATAGAGTGGTCGAACTTTCTAAAATGGCCGCTTGCTCCTCGTAAATTTGTTCAGCGATCGGCGACTATGTTAAATTTGTTATCTCTGAGGCTGTTGCTCTTTTGGAAGTCTTTTTATTCGTCACATCGTTGAGCTTCTTAGTAGCTCTAAGTTAAGCTATACGACTACTGACAAATGCGTGCACTGACTGACAGGTCCACTCAAATCTGTGTGATTCTTTCCCCAAAAGACCATCCCACACGCTAATCCGCATGGTTCTCATATGATTTGACTATTACGGTTTCGGTGTTTCTTCTTAGGATAGCCAGCTAAACTAAATATCAGTTATCAATTACCTAGTTGTACTAAGATGTTGGTGGTCATAACATAGAGATACTAGGTGATAGCTGTATCGCATAGTATTAAATAATATTCATCATCATCATTAACTTTTTGAATGTTCCCACTGCTGGGACTGCGGCCTCCTCTCTAGGGGAGGGAGTAGTATTATTTGTGTAAAAGACGTATGAGTCGCACGAAAGATGCCCACTGCTGGACATAGGCCTTCCCTAAGCACCACCACAAAGACCGGTCCTGTGCGTCTTGCATCCATCGGAAACCAGAACTCTGACCAGGTCATCGGTCCACCTTGTGGGAGGCCGCGTCTTCCGGTACGCAGTCGCCACTCTTTCGGCCCCAGCGGCCATCTGTTTTGCGGGCATTGTGTCCTACCCATTGCCACTAAAGTTTGGCGATCATGTGAGTGTAGTAACAGATATACAAATATAATATACTTTCACAAACTTTTGTCTTTATAATATTAATATAATATGATATTAACGATGTGACCTTCAATTGGGAATACTCAATGTCAGACAGAAAATTTAACAGGCGTTCAAAATGGCTAGATATTGTGATTTAGATCGTATCTAGATATTAATATTAGACAATGTCCATTAAAATGATACATTTCAGCGATTTGCCCGTATGTTTGTGTATACGAATTATTTATTTGTGTCTTTATTATTTTTGAGACCATAACTTAAATTGTTTTTATGAGCTGGCAATGTAAGGTGGATTTTATGGGAATTTATCTTGTTTTGTATTTAATTTATGACTGTGTCTGCTAATATCTTTGATTTTAATCTTTTCGTTTACTGCCATTATGATGTTAAAAGTTAAAATGTTATGATGTTAAAATTAACAAACGAAACATATAAAACAAATTAATAATATAATATATTCCATAACTGTCATACAACGTCGTCGTCCCAAGCTAAGCAGAGCTGCCGTTATGGGTACTAGACAACTGATAAACATACTTATATATTTCTAAATACATACATATCATAGATAAATCACACCCAGACACACAATGATTGAGCTCATCACACCAACATTTGTTCTAGGTGGGAATCTAACCCACAACGTTCAGCATAGCAGTCAGTGCTTCTAACCACTAAACCAGCAGTCAAAATAACCTACAATAACACCGAGTTCAAACAAATTGATTTACATTAACATCAACGATACTAGTTTAATTTAGTTAATTCTGAACTAAAAAGCGAGGCAAATTGAACCATGTATTTTAGAAAAAATAGTTGATTTTCTAAACCTTGATCACTTTAATAGAGATGCCCACGTATCCAAGTTTTACGACCCGATAAAAGTAAAGTTATTAGCCTTATGGTCTCTATGCTTCTACAAGTATTGTGTGCATTAAAAACGTGTTGGACATAGACTATAAATTGTACTCTGATACACATAACTTTTACGACTAAAGAGAAGATTGTAATGCATAGTTCTTTAGTTTTTGATTTGTTTTAAGTAGTCATTTGAGTCTAAAATAAATATAGAGAAAATAAAATAAACTTTATTGTACACCGAAATAGTAACATAACTTTTGTTGAAACTTTTGTCTATGGATACAATGGCGGTCTTATCGCTGACAGCGACATCTAACGAACAGTCTTTGGATAGACTTACGTATTGGTACTTTTTTTATGGTAGGTAAAATCATTCAATGACGAATCACGCCCTAGGGCGGAGCAGGTGACTTTGTCAGACTCTTACTGACTAAACAACCTACCCCGTTCCTTCTTAGCCTCGATCCCAAGGCCCCGGTAGTACTCTTCCGCATCAACCCTTGGCCCCAGAAGACTTCACCCCTACTGGGCCTCTTCAGTTTGCTTACTTTTTTAAAAATTACTCTGAATGACTGTTACCTTTTCCCATCTTTAATGGCTGTGCGGGTTTGGTTTCTCCCGAGGCATGGCTTGACACAAAGTTAGACTATGTCCTAGAAAAGGACATAGGATACTTTTTATCCAGCTCCAAAGATACAAATCATCATCATCATCAGCCTTTTTAATCTTCCCACTGCAGGGACACAGGCCTCCTCTCTAAGACAGGGGAATGGGCCGTAATCCACCACGCGGGCCCAGTGCGTGTTGGTGGATGTCACATGTCTTCGAATTTTTGGTTCTAGGACATGCCGGTTTCCTGACGATGTTTTCCTTCACCCTTCCCCCCCAAAGATACAAATAATAATCTCCAATTCTAGTACACGTGCTATTTAAACCACAACCTAACTAAAAATGCTGCAACAATTTGGAAACTTTGTAAAACTTCAGGTAATCTGTACAAACTATCTAGAATCTCGCCCCTTATCTATCAAACTAGCTTATTTACTTTAAAATTCAGAACAATTCGGCGAAATCTGAAGCATCCGCGTTCTCAAGTTCGTATCGCGCTCGAATATATCAGGGCGCTCTATCTTGGTTAGTGTTGCCAGTTGCTAGCCTACAGTTACCGGGATTGCCATATTAAAAAAAAGTAAAAATAAGTTCTTTCAGCCCTAAGTGTGAACCAATTTAAAAATCGACTAGACAAATATTTACTCAACTGCAAGAAATGAACTAGTGAAAATTAACAGGATGCGGGCGTTATCAGTTGTTTCAACTGCCCGCCTGTCTACAAATAATAATAATAAAACCCTGTATAAGGGAAAGCTTAAGGTAACAAGGATTTTTTATAATTTAAAACGAGTTTTCATTCAAATAGTTTGTCTATTTTTTTATTTAGTATTTACTTTACTATGGCTGGGCAGAGGTCTCTCAACTTCATCCAGGTATTTTTTTTTCTATAGACTCCTCGAACCAGCCCTTGCAGTAAGTAGGTGTCTAGGTCACATCGTCACCTCTTCTCAAACCGCCATGTTTAAAGAGATAGAAAGAAAAAAACATTTTATTTGGGCCAAAAGCTATATTATGATTAACTTATAAATAGAAACATTTGCTCCATTTGCTCATTTACAAAGGGGCTCGAAGAAACTCGAATTTTTGGAAAGAAACATCAAGCAACCTGTCCAGAGTACAATTTAGAATGTGAAATTATTAATTAATGGTCTTACGGCTATTGGGCTAAAAAATCCCAAGTACTATAAAGAAAAAAATAGTAAACACTTCAAAAATATGTCTCAGATTTTATGTTTATTTTTCTCATTAGTATTCAACTTCATAATATATGCAAAAATTAATAATTTAAAATCTCATTTAATGTCAAAACATTTTCAAAAATTTCTGCATTTATTTCGGGACACTACCAACTCCTACTTCTGGCAACACCGGCGGGCAAAGTAAAAGTTTTGGAGGGAAGTGCAGTGCATCGAGATACAGGCCAGATCTCGGACGTATAAAATTTCAAACTGCTCTCTAAGCTGCTCAACATTTTTCATCCACAATGTACCCGGATAAGCCCAGGAGATAAAACTAGCTATGATACATCGGGCTGTGCAAAGATTCTGATCAGTAATTTTAGCTTTTTGCTCTTTCTGTAACGGGAACGGCGGTTCGAAGTTTTTATTTCTATGATGAACGGTAGCAGGAAATGCTTCTTTTGTTACGGCGAGTTTTAGTTTTTAGCAGAAAATTCTATATTGGTTTTATCACAGGTTTATATTGAGTTTATAACATGTGACACCTTCACTAATCCTTCTAATATTATTAAGGCGAAAATTTGTGAATGTGTGTGTATGTTTGTTACCTTTTCACGCTCGAAAGGCTGTATGGACGTCGATGACAATTGGCACACGGGTAGATCATTTCCTAGAATAGCACTTTTTATCCCGGGATGGAGAACTCTGGGGATAATTTTCTTCCATTGTCATTTTCCTGCCTTTTCCCCGTGTTATCTGAGATCGCCGGTCGACGAAACAGATTTTTTTCTTTCATTCTGTCCTGTTAACCGTCACGCTATCACTCGACCTTTTTTTCAAGTCACGCCTCTCACAATTCATCTTTTCTTTGGACTCCCCCTCTTTCTCCATCCAGGCACACCTCTTCTTCCATGCTACCTTTTGAAAGTTAACAGAAATCAGACATCAAAAACTTTCTAACAGGCACTTTTTAATTTTCAAAATGTAAATCAGTTCAAAAAACTTAAACTTAGTAAGCTTCCAAAGCGTAGATCTCCTTGGAGAAGAACGTGCAAGAAGTTCCATGGACACTTTTTTATAAGCGGCTTCACCCGCGTGAAGTAGGGTTCTCCATTCAGACTTTAAACCTCATTATATCCCTTTACGAGCTGAATTTTGAAAAACCCTTTCTTGAAAAAGGAAGTCTTGTGCAAAATTTCACGTTCCTAGGCCTAGTCGGTTTGGCTGTGCGTTGATATCAGTCTGATGACCAGTCAGTCAGTTTCTCCTTTTAATATAGTATATAGATTAAGTATGTGTTACATATAAACTTGATGACATATTTTTTGTCGAAATATGACGTAAAAAAAATGTAATAAACCACTGGAAGCTAAAAAGATTACCATTCTGAACCCTCTTTTTTACTTTTTTATTTTTTCGTTATTCAATCAAGATTTTCTCTCCCAGCAACATCGGGGTAGGTACTTGATAATCTAGTCGCCCACAAAAGCTCTACCAGTTCCCGGTACATTGTATTTGCAACCGTTTACAGTGCTCAAGACATCGACAACGATACGTTTGCCGATACGACTAACTTCGCAAGATCCAATACGAAACACCAAAAGTTGGTCTTACTGGGTTTGGTCCAAGTGGGGAGCGACAGCGGGTTACTGCTTGTTTCTTTACTTTAGTGGCCCAACTGCTATGCCAAAAGTTTTTTTTTATGTAATGGCAATTTATTTTTAACATTACTGCTAGTATCCAGTCTTGAAAGCTACACGGATGCCGAAGGTAATGAGTTCGATTCTCACCCAAAACAAAAGTTTGTGTGATAAGCATGCTCATTTGTTCTGTGTCTGGGGTTAATTTATTTATATGTAATACTTATGTATTTTAGAAGTATAATTATGTTTAGAAGTGGTTTAGTACTCATAGTACAAACTGCTTAGTTTGAGAAGTGTGTAGGTGTTATAGTTTCTGAGATATCGTGATTATGTAAGTAGTAATTTGCTATTGTATATACCTATACTTTTAGATTAAAAAAAAAACAAGTATTATATGATATATTCAAACAGGGCATTACGCACAATATTAAGCCTTGACTACCCGTAATACTTTTTTTGTTGTCGGTTTTTTGACTCACCTTAAAACGCTGTCTTCTCCCATCTTGGCCCCACCCCCGCCTACATTGCAACTAATACGGTTTAGATGCACTTGTAATTAAACTGTTATGTTAGTTTCTGTCTAATGTGGCGGGACGTCGCGCCAATGTTCCGCTAACGTTGGGAACGTGCGATAACATTGTTTTACGTACGACGCTGGGCCATTTGCATTCGTGGTGGGGTGTCGATAGTTTGCCCCCCTTATCTCAAAGTATCTCTAAGATGATGTCCTTGCTTCTTTTGGTACAGTTCTAGATTCGTGTTTTCTTGTGTTTTAGAAGCTGGGCCATTTGCATTCCTGGTGGGGTGTCAATAGGTCGGCCCCCTTATCTGTAAGATGATGTCTTAGCTTCTTTTGCTGGTTTTCTAAATTCGTATTTTGGAACGAAGCTGAGTATTTTAGTGTCGGGTTATCTTAGTGTGTTTCGACTAGCAGGTTGTATTTTTTTTTTGGTGGTATGTTTAGTTGTGAAGTAAGTCCTCTTACTCGGTAGAGAGGAGTCGAGGGAGTGTCAGAATTTCAGCAATCCTGACCAAGTCATCGGTCCACCTTGTGGGAGGTCTTCCAACGCTGCGTCTTCCGGTACGCGGTCGCTACTCCAGAACATTTCGCTCCAACGGCCATCTGGTTTTGCATGCAAGGTGCCTTGCCCATTGCCACACAATTATCTTAGTTAAATTATTATGTTGACTTTTCCATTATTTTTTTTTATGTGGGAAAAATCATTTAATGACAAATGCCGCCTTTGGGCGAGGCAGAAAACAGTATCAGACTCTTACTGACTAAACAACCCATCCCATTCGGACCTTTCTTTCAGAAACCGGACTGGGACCCCAATCGACTTCGTCCCTACTATTAGGCCTCTACATTTGCTCACAACTCCTTGAGGGTCGCGTTTATTTATTGAGTTAATTTTTCCATAATTACAGTTTGAGAGAAGCCTATGTTAATGTACTGTTATTTCGGAATAAATGTGTCTCAAGTCGCGATGTCTTAGCCCCGATAACAACTTAAATTGATCCACTCTCGTTTTTTTACGAATTTTGATCATATCTTGAGCAGCTGTATATGATATTAACATATCCTGAAGGTTATATATGTCCGCGATACTTTTTAAAAAGCTATTTCTTTGAACTCATGAGCTCCGAGCGAACGCCAGCATTCGCACACCCATTATCTTGTGACTGAAAACTGTCGCACGCTTACGAAACGCGTGACAGCTTCGCTTCAAAAAGTTAACGTTGACGAAGGGCCTTAATTGTCGTAATCCTGCACTAATTATCATAGCTTTCGTTAAGTCGATTGAAATATATCTGTCACTTGTAAAGATATAGTTTTGTCAAACTGACTAAAATGCTGTACTAACGACGTTAATATAGTGAACCTATTGTTACCAGTTTATTATTAATACAATCCTACATAAATTAAAATAAAATAGAAGACTCTCTGGCATCTGACGACTGGTAAAGTACCCAAAAGGCTGGCAGCATAGCCATGCGGCATGGAAACCCTTACAGTATTATTAGAAATAGTTTAATCTAACACTACCTAAGCAACGTCTCAAACGAAACAAATTCCTATTATACACACCCGTAACTTAATTACTTACATTCCTCAGCGCCTAAGCGACACACACTTTATCTATGAGATAGGCAGCTAACGCCGAAGCATTAATTTAGTGCCCCCATCCACGGTTATCTGTGAAAACTTAAAACATTCGGATAGCTGTGAGACAAATGAATCACTCTGCCATTTTAGAGCTGAGTGTACAGTGGGCACGGACCTTTTGCGACTTTGACTTCGAAGTCAATTTTGAAAAAGTTAATTGCTTATTGTGCAATAAACAACATATAAAAAGTGGATTACAAAGTTTATGTACGGGTTTTACCCAAAATTACCTAGTAGTATAGTATAGTACCTACTTATATCAGGTATTCGCAAATCCAAGTCTAAATCGGGTATTTTGCGTACAGGTGGGACAAATGCTTCATTCGATCCACCCTAGCTCCTCAAGGAAGGCCAGCAAAGCCTTAGTACTACTGACCATTTCTCTGAGGTTACCTGGGTCTACGAAGTACTTTGCCCCTAAATTGCCTAACACACCCCTTTAATAGCTTTTTAAAGGGTAACTTAGGACACCAACTGTACATGGGCGAGCTCTACTCAAAGTTGAGTTTCTTTCCCAACAAACCATTTTTTTTAAGGTGGGCAAAAGTCATCCAATGACGAATCCCGCTCTTTCAGGGAAGTCGCCTCACAGCACATAGTCGTACCCGATGGTCTATAAGAGTGGTCCTAGTACCGATCCCTGCGGAACACCGCATGACCAACAAATCTTTGAGTGATAGAGAGAGATTCCAATAAAGTATCAGTCTGTTATTTTTCTTATAAGTATTAGAAGTTACCCACGGCTTACAATATAAACCAATTGTCCCTTTTTACGTAAAATAGCAGTGATATCTTCAGAAATAATTCTAAAGAAATCATTGCTACTATACGTATTAAAAAAGGACAGTTGGTGTTGGCAACACTGATGTTCCATTTTTTGGCAATATCTGTTTATCTAAATAAATAAATAATACTTCGCTAACGATCAAGTAAAGACTAAGAAACAACTGTACTGGTCTGTTGAAATACCAAAACAGTACCACCAGTCACACTAACAAAAGCAAAACTACCATTACCCTACTATTCTTTCACGTTGGCAACTTTATAGACCAAAAACACAAATTCTATTTATGAAAAAACCGTCACCTAAAGCCGTTGCAAGTCCCACTTGTATGCCCCCGCCTTTACCGAGGATATAGGCACATAATATGTGAGATTGCGCCTGACCAGATAACAGAGAGTGCTTTTTAAGATTAAACCCTTCGTGAGAGACGAAATCCAAGTATGATTTAAATACATATCTGTGATGACTCCTTAGGGTTTATCTGGCGCAAAATGTCAAGAGTTTATTGTAAGATAATGTTAGGCGCGTGTGCTAAATGGTATTAACATATAGCGGCTAATTGACGGCCCCTGACTCATTGGGGACTGTTCGTCTTTGTGAAGGATTGCTTTTATTGATAGCAATGTGAGTTGTTTATTAATTATTGATATGCTTAAGTTTTATTATTCTATTAAATGCATTTTGAAGAAGTAGGTACTTGATTCTGCCATCACTTTTCTACCATCGGAAATTCATAGGCTCACACGAATGAAATGACTAGTTTCCGTAATCACTTTTCTACCATTGGCAAACCCGACGTAGCTGTACATTGTTGACACCTATACAATCCGAAATTTCTTCACCTTGTCCGTTAAACCGCATATATCAAAGGACTGGAAGAATTTTGCCTGCTGCGGTCAATTTTTTAACCTTCTTTGCTGTTCTTTTCTGATAAATTTCGTCGCAGGATCCAGCATTGTAGGATCGTTTTTCCTTTGGTTCATCATCATCATTTCAGCCGAAGGACGTCCACTGTTGGACATAGGCCCCTCCCCCAAGTGTCACCACAACGAACGGTCCTCTGCGTATGGTGGTTGCCGTTGATTCTCACTTTGTGCACTTACACTGAATGGAAACTGTCTGATGGAATAATTTCTTTCTACAGTATAAACAAAAGAAGCAGTGCGAAAATTCATCAAATGTACATAATTGTACTAAAATAAGCTTCACGTCTCTATAGTGACTTTAATTTTGTCCCTGACAGTGATAAAAAATTTAAGAATTCTATGTCAAAATTATAATTTGCATATCATTAATTTTTTCTCCTTAAAAGAAAAGACAGTCCCTATAATAATACTAAAATATTATAGGTCGTCTCACATAATTTCACCTGAGAACTAATTTTTTTTAATTAGCCGATTGTATGTCCCACTGCTGGGCAAAGGCCTCCCCTTTTTCCTTCCAGACCTCTCTGTCTAGGGTCATGCTTGCCCCGCGAACAAGATTCAGGAAAACAAAATTAAACACCCGAATACACATAAAAATAACTGTATTGAGTTATTTAAATAGTGAAGCAATAACTAGCGTCAAGTGAAAGTGTGCCAATCTAAATGTTATCTTATGACTTTATACAGATTACCCGATTACATTTATTTTAATAGGGCCGGTCTATATCCGGAGGATATCTTTAAAGAAATTCTTAGATTAGATGAAGAGATTTCGTGTGAATCTGTATAAATTTATAAAAAAGCTATTATGAGTTTTTTGATCCCGGAGTTAGGTAGTAAGAAATTTTTAGTAAATCGTGCATTCGGGCATTGTGTTACTGGGTGTGCATAATTTACGCTTTAGTCGTGGAGTTGTGGACTCCAGCCCCAAAATCCATTGTAATACTGGGTCTTCTCTTAGCAGTTGGCATCCTCCGAGTGACAATGTAACGTTACACATAAGCATAACATTTTTTTTATCATAATTACACAGAAGTACACTACTACAAATATTTTATTACGTCTCTATTTAAATCATCAAATATCATTTCTATTCGTTCTTTGTAAAGTAAGAACGGGTGTCAGACTTTTCAATGGCTAAAATCGAGCCAAACCAAATACACCTCTACCAAAATTTGAATTTTGTATCTGGAAAAAAAAAACATTTTTCAATTGGATTTTGTATCTATTCCATTCGAAAGAAAATTAAATGAGTTATAGTAAATCCAAAAATGTAAATAGGCCTAGCTACTACTGCATTTCTCTTTATCGTGATTTTGTTAATAAGTGGATTTTTATTAAAGTGGTAAATTATCAAACTACTTCTCTGGCTACAGGGTGGGACGAGTGTGAAAATCAGACTTTTACAGACTAATTCCCTTAGTTGGCTTTTACGTTGCAGATCTACCGTACCTCTTTCGAAAACGGTATTAGGCCTCTGAGACACTCACCCAGCCAGGCGGATTACTTTGTGTAATCTATTTCATCACCACTGCTCTCAAAACGGTGAAGGAAAACATCGTGAGGAAACCGACATGTCCTAGAACCAAAAATTCGAAGACATGTGACATCCACCAACCCGCACTGGACCAGCGTAGTGGATTAAAGCCCATTTCCTCTCCTAGGAAGGACGCCTGACAACCAGCAGTAGGAACATTATAAGGCTAATGATTCCTATATGGCTGATATTAGGCCATATTTTAGTCACAAAAACTAAATTAATAATAGCCAGATAACAATCAGCACTATTCTCTAAAGCCTCGGTATTTATAAGCCTGTCGTAAAAACCGATCGCGGTATCTAAAGATCTGAATGATGGCCAAATTAATGTTAATATAAGCGATCTGGAATTAAAAGTTAGATATTATATCTATTGAAAAGTGAAGGCTGTTTATTTTAAAACTCGTTAGAGAGTCAATCACGTGAATTGGCAAGGATGTTGGTTAGAATGTGTACTCGTGACCTCTTTTTCTTTGGGTGACAAAAATGTTTTCATAACTTTCCTCCCGAGTGTAGCGAGGGGAAGTCTTAAATTGCAAAACCAGAATATCAATAGCCTCTACTTAATTGATGCAATTGCAAATAAAAAAATATATATATAGTACCGATTTTGAATTAAATATGTTCTTAAAATAAACTCACTGTCTTAATCCTTTTTGAAACCGGGTGGTTTCAATAAATAAAAATTTAACAATTAATATTTTAGATTTACTTCAACAAACTATCTCCGTTCTTTTTTCAAACGTTAAATGCCGTTGTATTTTTTTGTTTGATTCTAAATTTAAAATAGTTAGAGGAACCTTTTTCAAATTTAAATTCGAACAATAACACTTTGATCCCGGTAAAACAAACATAAAACGAGTCACTACTGTCCCTCACTCTATCCTTCCCGCCCCAATCAAAAACTTTTTTCAATCGTAACACGCCATTTTGCTTTTTTTTTGTTTGTTTCTAAATTTAAAATAGTTAGAGGAACCTTTTTTCAAATTTAGAATCGAACAATACCATTTTGATCCCGGTAAAACTGACATAAACGAGTCACTACTGTCCCTCACTGTATCCTTCACGACCCAATCAACAAATCAGCCATAAATTCTAGTATAATTTCTGAAGGCAGCAGTCAATCAATGGCAGGTTATCTTGCAGCAGCAGCTCTCTATCGCTCTATACATCACCTACCCCCGGCGCCGCCCGCCCTTATCACAGCCCCGCACGCCCAACTCGTTATTTTACTACACAAGTACACACCACGTGGACTTGTGCAAATATGAAAATGTTGTAAAATTTTATGTGTGTGTTCTTTGTTGAGATGTGTGAGTGTTGGGTTTTAAGTGTGTGTTTTGTTTTTTGAGTAATTGTTTTTTTTTTAGAAATTACTTTTTTTTAAACTTTGAATTATGAAAAAGTTTATTTTGCTGAATTTAGTAATCAACCAAATTCTCGAAATTAAAAAAAAAATATGTAAAAAAAATAATTGTTTTCTTTTTTTTACATATTTTTTTTTTAGTTTTGAAAAGAAAAACTAAAAATAACTTAAAATAAAATTACTCCACCTTAAAAATAGGGAAATATTGTATACTTATTACTTTCATTAATAACTGAAATCACATTACATAATTAGATACAAAAAGAAAATTCTCCCGCCACAATACCTTTAGAAACTCCTATTCAATATGGCCGCTACATCCATAGCATAAATCATAGACAAAATGTATAAAAGCATTTCAGTTTCCATTTTTAATTACCAATACAACAAAGTGAATGTAGATAACCTAAAACACTCCTAATCTTGAGTATTATTTATAAAAAACAGAGATTACAACAATGTGGAGTTATTTCGAGGTGTGTTTACCTTTAGCCGCGCGTTTAAGTCAAAAGGGTGTTATCAGTGCGGTGCATCCATCACTCGGCGAGCGGGTTGCCAGTGTAGAAAATAATATTTATTTATTGAGCTTTTTTTTTCTTTCGTGTTTTTTTCTTTCGTTTGATTTTGCGGGGCATAGAGATTGTCCGAGAATTCAAATTGTTAGTTATTGTTAATTTTACTTTTTTAAACCTAGTGTTACTGCGAGGTAGCAGGTATTCCAATATTGGTACAATTTACTTATATGTGATATATTTGGTTAAACCGTGGATATTAACGACCAATTTCTGAATTGAGTATTTTAAGTAAGTAAATAAGTTTTGAATGGATAAAAACGTATTGCGCCGACCCCAAATAAAACGAGACTAATGCAGGAAGATGATAAATAAGTTATGATAGGCTCTCAGGTTAAAAAATTTTGAGATACCTATAGCTTCAAATGCTTATTAAAAAAATCATGCGTGAATAAAGTCTCTTTAAGGTAATATAATAAGGTATCTTTTTGTATAATACTTTACTTATTAAATTAATTAGTAACAATAACTCCATTTCAGCTTGTCGGCTGAATTTCAGTAAAAAATCTCAACAACATTCTTCTAAAACCAAACATTTTTATAATCCTCGAACTTCAATAAACAAACCACCAATAAACAAACAACACAACATTCTAACCCTAACTAAAATCCATAGAGCAACATAAAAACGTTGAGTGTGGCAACACTAGGCGACGCGGCACGGCGGCGCGACGCGGCTCGACGCTCGCCTCCCGTTATCAGCACACACCACCCGGCGTTTGTCGCGTTTTATTTCAGACTACCTATAGCCTGTTTAAACTTCACACTCCCAAGCCTTTTAATGCTTGAGGTCAAGTCAACACGCTTGGCAACATGTTTTCGGAAAGTGACGCGTTTCGCATGTTTTATAGCGCGATTTTTGGGTTATCTATGCCCTGTGGCGGTTTACTGACGTTCTAAGTTTGAAATTGATGCGGTTGGCTTTTGTTTTTGCTTTTATCGTATGTGTACGATATAATGGATGGATTTCTTAAAATTTTATTAACCTGTAAGTAAATATTGAGAGCAGTGGTGACCAAGTGGTGGCTCTGACTTACGAGAAGTAGGTCGCGGGTTTAAACCCAGCCAAGGCGCATTATTTGTGTAATTTCTTTAATCACCACTGCCCTCAAAATGATTAAGGTCGAGAGGAAACCGGCATGTCCTAGAACCAAAAACTTAGAAGTCATGTGACATACACCAAACCGCACTGGGCCCGTGTAGTTTTTTTTTATGGTAGGTGAAAATCATCGAATGACGAAACCCGCTCTTGGGTGGAGCGGGAGTCCAGTGTCAGACTCTTACTGACTAAAAAACCTACCCCGTGCCTTCCTTGCCTTATTCCTAGAGCCACGGTACCAGTTTCACTCAAACCGGCAGCTCCAGGAGGCTTCGACCCTGAAGGGCCCCTACAGTTTGCTGACAACTCCTTGAGGCGCGCGGGGAACAGTGCGCGCCGTTGGGCCCGTGTGGTGGAATACGGACCTGAGTCCCAGCAGAAGGAAGGACATTATAAGGATGATGTTGTGCTACGCTAAGTAAATATTAAAAAGAAAATTGGTAAGATAGAATTACAGAACAGTAGTTTTTTTTTTGGCGAACCACACTAAGAAGTGTGGTTAGAACAAAAGATTGTTTTCTTCATTTTTTTTTTTTGTAATTTACTCAATTTGAAAATATTTTCTGTATGTAATTTTCAAAACATAAATGTAGGTGTTGTATCACAAGGACAAAAAGTTACATTTGCTAAGTGCTTGCAACAATGACATTTTTCAAAAAGCTAGTGAGATAAAAAAAAACCGCTTTCGGTATTTCTGAAGTTTTGGCACTTAGAATGATAGAATCTATGTGTCATTGTTTTCCATAGGTACCTAAAGACAGAAGCACTTAACGTAAGATATTCTATTATCATTACACATCAATAAGGATACTAATTAGCTTTAGGAACTCATCGATAACAAACATAAGTAAACCCAGTTATTTAATCTAAAAAACTTCATAAGTTTCATATTCAAATCAAAACACAGCGATCGCACAGATTATGTATGCAGCCATAGACACGTCATCCCGCAATAATCCCGCCTTTTATACGACCACAGATTATAAATAGGATTCTGTCATGTATAGTGGACAGCAAATTGCTATATAAAACGCCACTTATGGCATGATATGGACCCTAATTAAACAGTAAATAGTCTTATCTCAGTAAGAAGAGACGACGTTTAACGCTATCTATCGTTATGACAAAAAGAAACCAACGCAATCTGCGTGCACATCTCTCCCATTAAAGAAAAATAATCATAGACTACGGTATGTCGTAATTAGTTTATTAATTTATTCTTATCTAGCGAACCTTTAACAATATTTTATATTAGATAAAGTTTAATATTGCTTTTTATTATTTGGTTTTACGATTTTGCAGCTCTATAAAGATATTATTAAAACGTCATCTAGATAAGCTACAGTTTTTTTTATAATTTTATATTGTATTTTAGTTATTACGAGTATAAAGTCATGCGTAGACATTTTTTATTTTCTATTTTAAAAATGGTTTGATCTTAGCAATGCTCTAAAATGAATCGTAACCCCGTTACACTTTCAACAATACAATTCGTACATGACAAAAGCCAGACACAACCTCCAAGAAAAAAAAGGAATAATTTTTTCACGAGAGCTCGCCATATCTCTGTAAATCGGCGCTCTTAAGGCAATCCTTATCCCATTTACGTGTCTCCCATTACCATTAAAATCTGAACTTATCTCGCTCAATAAAAACCTGAACCGGTCCAATATATAAATAATACACAGAACAATAACGGCTGGTAATTAGGCAATAAATTCTTCAAGCCGATATGAGAGATATTAAGAAAAAGGCAACGTTTGATTTGTTTGTGGCTGACTATGTGCTGTCTGTGTCCGTTTTTTGACACGGTACGATAATTATTACAGATTTTTTTGCGTCAGATACCAATGAAACACACTAATGTTACAGAAACAGCACTTAAATGCCTTTTTTCTTCTAGGATCTCTCCTTCTCTCTGTTAGTCTTCGGAGTCTCTTTCACATACATGCATTCAATCCATGATTTTCCTCAATTCAAATCAGTTTAAGTTTAAATAATGTATGTCTGCCGCATACTTTTAAATCATCTGCTGTGAAGCTTGGCAATTAGCTCTTCTCTTTCATATAAAATCAATTTATTTAAGCTGATTCTATTGTAACTCTCGTCAAAATAAGATCAGAGACTCTACCTCGAGTTCTTAACACAATGCTATAAAGCTATAAAGTGTGTATATCTCCATTCTTCTTTCTCGTTTGCACACATTAAAAACACGTCATGGTAAGAACCCAGAACAGCTTTACATAAAAGTTCTACAAATTCTCAAACAACTACATAAAAGCTTATAAAAGCCGTATCGTATCTCACAATGTACATTCCATCCCGAAATCTTACGATAAGACCGCATTCAGTTTTATATTTACCATGAGATAAGGGCCTGCCCGCGAATCGATTAGCTCACTCTAACAAACGATGCCTATCTGTACGTCTGGTCATCCGCTTAGCGTTAAAAATAACCAGCATCATAATCTTTTGGAATATTTTCTTTATATTTGTTGGGAATATGCGGTAATTATTGATAAACTGCTATTCGGCGGTCTTTGACAAATATTTGTCTATGGTCTGAAAAAAGTTTACTGTCTGTCAATGTCAAGTGAAAATATTTTTTTCACTTGACCGCGCAAGATTTTCTTTTTCGAATATTTGCAGTTAGTTTTTTTTATTAATTTCGAAATATTAGCTAGTTTATTTATTTATTTTAAATATTTAAGCTACGCTAAAGTACCACATAATTTGTTCAACAGTAAAGTGACTCGCGGGTTGCTAGCCTTAAATAAATAGCCGCAAGTTATCAAGCCGGCCATTTGACCGTCAAATTCACATTCCCTTCAACTTGGCATTTCAGATAGATCGGCCACCCACGTCCGTCAGATAGCCAGGACATAGGCGGCGATAGGTTCGGGCGCGCTCGGGTCGCGTCGGGCGGCTTCGGGTCCGCTCGTAGATGTTCGCGATTATGCCCACGCGCACACAGATTGAAGTGTGGAAATTTGTTGCTTTGTCATATTCAGAGATTTAGATACTCGATACGGACAAGTTATAGCGAATTGTTTGTGAATATTGTTTTAGAGATAATATTAATAGAGACAATGTTTCTTGAAATGAACTGCGGCCAACCTATCTAGCTGTGCGGTAACATAAGTCAAGTACAAATTGATTTTGACTTACCTACAAAAGGGAGGCTATAAGATGTAATTGTTGAGATAATACTGTCCACTCAGCAAGCACTAGATATGAGTTTGGTCGAGTCTGGCGTTTTGCTTGTACAGAAAGAAAGAAAGAAAGAAACTGAATTTATTATACACAACACATGACACATAAACACTGGTTAGATAGATACTTATGAAACAATAAAGGACCGACATTTTTTTTTTTTTGACATATTCAATATTCCCTAGATTACCATTTTATAGATCCGTAATATAATGTAATTGTCTTACAGATAATTGTGATTATTTTTCTTTTGTATAGCTTCTTTCAATCATGTGAATGTGAGAACATTGTAGACGCAAATCTTAGATTACTTCCTACCACTTTTATGGTACAATTTCAATATTGACTGGTCTGCACTGTCCTTACATAATCAATGTCATAATACTGTAATATGGAAATATTGTAAAAGAAACAATTATTTTAAAAGAGTAACCATGGAGTTTCTTGCCGGTTCTTCTCCATAGGAATCAACCAATTTGGAACCGTGCACTAGCTTCTGACGTTTTACAAGTGCCCATGTAGGCCTATGTGAAATAAAAAGATTTTGACTTTGACTTTGACTTGACCAAAAAATAAATACAATGGTTAGCCTGACAGCTGCGCCAAAATAGGTCCAGTTCGGGATAAATACCAAACATAACTAGTGCCACAACTAATAAGGTCCTTTTTACATAGCATGGGTAGGATGACAGCAAGACGAAAATGTGCATCTTTAAGATGAGAGACAAGGATAGGTAGTTACTTTGTATGAAGCTGACAGCTGTCAACTGCACCATCCTATTCCGAGAATGTTATAGTACGTGATTGGTCAAGCTTTTATCAGTCACCAAGCTAATTATATGTCATCTAAATAAGTCCTGCTGGATACAATACACCACCATGAGAAACCCAGTAGAACCAAAATGAGGATCGGTTCAATGCGCTAAAAATGAATCTGTTACTACAGATTTTAAGTCTCTGTCTCAATCGAAGTGCGGAACAACAGGGGTGCTGTGCTTAAACTTAGCAACGACTGCCATTTTAGTTCAACTTATTTGCCGCATTGTATACCTACTTTTACTATTTTTTCACGATGCCGCACCCGCACTTTAGTAGAACCAAAATGAGGACCGGCTTTCAATGCGTTTAAAATGAATCTGTTACTACAGATTTCAAGTCTCAATATCAATCGAAGTGCGGAACAGCAGGGGTGCTGTGTTTAAGCATAGCATCGACTACCATCTTAGCTCAACATATTTGCCGCGTTTTAAACCTACTTTTACTATTTTTGCACGATGCCGTACCCGCACTTTAGCATGCAATACCTGCAACACCATCTCATTTATCTTCTACATTCACAAGAACGTTATCAATGTCCAAAATATCTCGATATTAATTCTCAACTGCACTACGTGTGCAGGATAACGAAAATTCACCCCCATTGGGGGTGGAATAGGGGCGTAAGGGGGCGATAGCGATCGCTTATTGGTCGATACACCAGATTTATGCGGTCTATCTGCACTGTCTTAATTTACGGCTTGCTTGTGCATGGATCATAGCTTTTGGAAAAAACGTAGGAAAACTGGGATTATGGTTCCGTTTTATGCTTGGATTTTTTATCTTCTAGTGTCTTTGATGTTTGAGATTTATCCATGTAAACTGTGAGACTTGATTCTGGAAAGCAATGTACGTGTTTGAGTGTGTGTGTGTGTGTTTATATTGTACTACATTACATGTGTTGGACTGTTGGTTGCCAATAGCAATTCTCTTAATACAGTATTAATAATATTCCATAACGAAGAAAAAAATAACATTAAAATCTATTTAAGAAAGTGGCTATTCTAATTGTAAGTTCTCGACATAGGCACTACACTGGTAGCACATTACTTTTTGGACAAACACAAACACTCAACTGACGAAATCAAAATTTATGAAGAATAGATAGGTTAAAATATATAATTTTCGATTATTTTAAGACATGCTTCTTTTTTGAATTGTTAAAATCGATTTAGAATTCGATTCTTAGAGACCGTCTATTTTCAGGATGAGCAATTATTATGATACATTGCTTTCAAGCATTTTTCCAAAAATTTCGTGTGGGGAAAATTCTAAAAGAATCCTACATCAATATACCCCTCAAAACGCTTTCGCCACAGCACATCCATGACAACTACAGATCGATATTCTCATCCCATCCTACTCGCCAAATAAATCAAACATAACCTAGACATCGGAGCAGTCTAGACCAGTCTTATCTGAACACGTGTAGCCCATTCCAGATGCCTTAGATACGAGGCTTTTAGCCCGCGATACGGGCCACTCGCCAACCATCACACTCAATCTTGCTCTCGTTAAAAATAAACGAATGATATGAGGCTATTTACAAGCTGAGGCGAGCTTGCGTGCTGATTGGCTGAATGCTGAGATTGGTGGTTGGTGGAAATTGGTTTAAGCGCCAAAAGGTGCCACAAACGTCATTTATAATGTTCTTAGCGTTATAAGTGCCAAAAATTGTGACATTTATTCATTTTCAAATATAGCAAAAATATTTATCTATTTTGTATTGTAATGAAACAAAGAAATTATTATTAAGTATCTATAATATTTCTTTTTCCAAGATTTGATATTAATATCACTATCACTCCTCACACAATCCATCCATTCTTCTTTGACCCCCTTCCTCCTCTCCATCCATCTACGTCTAAACTCACAACTCTTTTAGTAAGAAGCGTTTCATTCCTCCTCTTCACATGATCATACCAAGACAAACGATTTCCTTTCATCTATCACACAACGCCATCTAGTCCCAAACTAAGCAGAGCTTGTGTTATGAGTACTAGATAACTGATAAACACTTATATTTCTTATTACATATTATACATATTGTATATAAATTAAACCCAGCCACAGAACAAATAATCGTACTCATCACACAAACATTTGTCCTGATTGGGAAACGAACCTACGACCTCATAGCAGTCAGGGTCACTAACTACTAGATCAACAAGCCAAAAAGGACTAGCAACACTTTCAAATTCCGTGTAGTCTACTCATACATTGTATCAATAATATATTACTCATATCCACAATCTCCCTAGACTTGCCATAATTAATTAAAAATTCTCGATTAAGACGTAGAAGATAATTCAAATCGATTGCGTTATTTGAAAGGCTCTACGAGGGAAAATGGCTTCCGATCTTCCATGATAACGCTTACCTATTATGCAGTATTGCTACATTTAAACTTGATAAGTTATTGCGATCGAGTATCTTTAAAGTCCATATTTTATCGATATGCTTCGTACATATTCAATGATATCTTAGTGGCGAGGAAATGGCTGAATCTAGAATATTTTCCGATAGGATTCCAGATGTAGATCTTTTGCACTTTGTAGATCATTTCGATTGAAAAGCTACACAAAACTTTTAGCATTATTTATGGCGCTATTGACTTAAGAATCTTAAGATCCTATGTCCCCTGGCTGGGGCAAATGGCTTAAGCTTTACGGTTCACTTCGCTCCATGTTAAAACGATGGCCGTGACTGCCTGTGCGTCGCCATTTCGCCAGATTTGTAAATAAGGTTATGGTTAAAAGGCAATACTTTTATTTGGTTCCTTCTTTATCAAAATAGATCAATTAACCAAATATTGAAATAGGAAATCAAACTTGGTTTTGAAGTTGAAAATCATCGAAGAATTTCTATTTCTTTAGTTGCATTATAAGGCTACGGTCATTTGCATTCGATGACGTACCATTTCAAAAAATTAGAACTATTTTCTACAAAACCTGTTAGGGCCCATCCCAATGAACTAAAGGGAGCCTTTCAGCATTAAAGAGGACCTAATCAACTTTAATTTATCAAAACCAGCTCCTAGAAATTTTACCTGCTTAAAAAAAACGATAGCATATTAAGTTCTACTTTCACACACCTTATCTTCCTAAGTTCACTTAATTACCATGAGCAATACACAAATTAAATTAGATTCACGATAAAGCGGACAAAACATTCATTAACCCTGCTTTTAAATCTGTCTACAGGTTGTTTTTTTTTTCTAAAATTTTGTCGATGATCGCGAAATAAAAATCAGTAAGTTCAGTGCATTTTGACCAGTTAGGCGTTCGCTAAACTGGTCAAAATGGTATAATATGGCAAGAATGTACTGACTATCAAATTTTAGTCGCGTTTTTCGATTCAAGATTTTTGGTTTGGTCCCATAGTAAAGTGGTTTGTTATCATGACCAGTCACCCCATGTACAAACTACTCATACCTTCAAATACTAGCCTCCTGCGACAAAGGCGAAAAATGCGAAAGCGTATTACTAGAGCCCTGGGATTAAGGCAAGGAACGAACGGGGTAGGTTGTTTAGTCAGGTCTTTTTTTTATGGTAGGTAAAAATCATCGTATGACGAATCCCGTCCATGGGCCGAGCGGGAAACAGTGTCAGACTCTTAACTGACTAAACAACCTACTTCGTTCCTTCAATCCCAGGGCCGCGGTAAAACGCTTTCGCATCAACCCTTGGAAAAAAGTGCCAAATTGAATGGCAACATCATATTTAATCGTTTTTCTTTATTATTAGTACAGATTATCAAAAAGCCCATTTTTCAACGAGTTACTCAGCTGAAAATGTGACAGTATAATATGGTAATTCAGTCACATAGTTTATTATCAAAACAGATAAGTATTGGGTGTGCCATGCCCAGCCCGTTTATATCGTGCCGCGCTATGGATGCATGTTAATTAATTATACAGGCCTACTTTGTTTACGTTCTAATTATATTTAAGCACTAGTGGGTTAAAACGGGGAAGTGTTTTGTGTGAAGTATTCATTTAAGTAGGTTTTTTATAAGCTTTTTATTAGCTTGCAATGTAACTATGTATGTTCGGCTCAAATCTTGCAACTCAATTTTGAAGCAGATATCTTCAACCGATTGAGCTGCAATTTTGCATGCAGGTGTAAATCGCATGACAAATCGCCTTAGTCCCAAAGCCCTAGTGTTACGCTTTCTCATCAACCCTTGGCCCCAGGAGGCAAGTAGGTAGAACAACAGCGTTTTGAAAATCTACTCAAATCTACTTAAATGTGTCTTAAATGACTTGAATCTTCATGTATAGTTTTTTTTATTTATGGTAGGTAAAAATCATCGAATGACGAATCCCGGCCTTGGGCGGGGCAGGAAACAATGTCAGACTCTTACTGACTAAACAACTTACCCCGTTCCTTCCTTGCCTTGATCCCAGGGCCCCGGTAATACGCTTTCGCATCAACCTTTTGTCCCAGGAGGTTTGGACCTTGCTGGGTCCCAACAGTTTGCTGACAACTCCTTGAGGCGCGCGGGAACAGTGTGCACCGTCGACGACTTGGGGCATGTACAGGTTCCACTCAGCGGAAGTCAAACTGCGCCCGTAGCCTCCGACAAAAGTGTACGAGGGAACACCGGGGTGGTTTTAGTCAGTAAGAGTCTGACAGACCCCTCCACCTACCCCAGGGTGGAGGACATCCATGAGGATTTCCACCAAAAGAAAAAAAAAATGTACAGGTTCCACTACTGTACATGAAGGTTAAATATGTGTATACTCGTATATGCATAGGCGGATTGAATGCAGCAAGGCATTCTCTACCACCAGTCAACTTTTGGGTTAAAAAAAGAACAGCATAGGTAGGTGTGCACAACAAATAAATAACAGTTAAATATTTTAAATAGAATGTACAGTACGGCTGTCGGATCTTGGCATGTCTGAAGTTAGCTTTTGCTCATTTTTGCCCTTGAAACCTCGTACAAAAATAAAGATAAAATGCCTATAGCAGTTTTTAACAGCTGCAACAACTGCAAATTGCATTTATTTATTTAAACCGTTTATACTTTTACTAGATTTCAAGCGATAAAATTTCTTCACTTCAGACACGCCAAGTTTCGACGGCCGTACTGAATAACGTTAAATTATGCTGCTTATAATAATAAAACTACATATACATATAAGCTAATATTATAAACTAATAAATACTATGATAAATATCAAATTATAATTATTCATCATCATCATCTCAGCGTTAGTCCCGGTTGCTTCTTTGGCTTTCACCTCGATGCCCGGGGTCCGCTTTCCAACTCAAACGCCTCCACTTCGCTCGGTCTTTCGCGTCCTTTGCCGTAAGCCCATTATAATTATTATTGATCCACAAATCTTTAGCTTTAGCTATTAGTCATATCTTTAGTAATCATCATCAGAGATAATCAGCTGACCAACTGATGAATCTTCATTCTTCTTTTTCTTCCGTGTCGAATGTATCTTTATTGAACTGATAGTCGTCACAGGTTGACATACCTAGTCTCCTTTTTTATAGGTTCAGGTCAAATCTTGATACTTGATAAAAAGCTCTATATTTGTTCTGTACTGGCCGCGGTAACTCACCCAACAACCTCACTATGAATTCAACCGTTATTTCACTAAATTCATTATTTTAATTCCGTCTTTATCTTGTCTCAACATCTTAGAGGCAGATAACTCAATGTATCTACCTATATTCACTTCCAAAACCGCATTTAATTCGGCCAAAGGCCGTCTGTACATATACCCAGGCCAGGCCGACTTGATACGCAAATCTATTAACTGAGACCCAAGCGCAGACGGGGACAATGCCTAGATGGGTATCTAGCACCCACGCTAAGCTTTGTAACCCCCTGTGAGCTTTAATACGCTTGCAGATACTAAATATTGTGGAGAAGGCTGTGCATATGTGGGTATGTCAAAGGATTCCGTTAGGGACACGATAGTACAGAATAGCTATGAGTAACATATATATATGCTATACAGTATACAGGTACAGTTTGTATTTGGTATTTGTCATAAAGGTGAGAGAAGTTCTAGGTCTACACAAGAAATTGGGAATCGAGCACTTTTTTCTAAATAAAAATCTCCTCCTACTCTCAAAGGAGCCCTTTGCCTTTTGTCTTTGCTATATCCTCATAAATGCATAATAGCATAATCAGCCTTGCAATGTTGCTGTTGCTAACTTGGGCCTCCTCTCTAATCAACCACGCATGCCCAATGCAGGTAGGCTGATGTCACATGTCTTCAAATTAGGTTCTAAGACATGCCGTTTTCCTCACGATGTTTTCCTTCACCGATTTTGAAGTGTGAAATAAATTAAGCAAAATTTGACCAGACTGGGTTTAAAATCGAACCCTGCAACTCGTAAGTCAGAGCTGTTATCACTGAGCCACTCTTAATCTCTTTATATTTAATAAAAGATTTAAAAAATCTACTACCTATTCCCTTTCCTTCTACTTTGAATTTGAATCCAACTGATGCCCTAAAACAGTTTTATTAAAAATGCAACTCGAAGATTTTTTAAGGTGAATCTGCAGTGGGAATACTATAGATACTAAATAGATTGATTGATTATGTGTGTTAACACCAACATCTCAAAAAGACAAACAGACAAAACTTTTTCCAAAACTACCCTCAAATTCCACCACAACAAAACAAACCATCCGCATCGCTCCTGACAAACTCCTGCCTGATTGATCGTCTCACATACACAATACGCATCAAGTATGTAAAAAGCCTGAAAATAAAGTGCGTTGACACGCCACTGGCGTCACGCGTCACGCTGTCACGCATGACAACGTGTGTCAGTTGCGTGGCGATGGCGTGATAAGCGTGATAGTGGGCACGCGATGCGTATAGCCTTGCTGAAAAAGTGATAGGCGTGGGGATTGGTGGAAGGTGGGAGAGGGAGAGTGAGATTAGGAAGTTCTTAAAGTGAGGCTTTATGTTTTTGGTCTTTTCTATAGTTCATTTTTTAAAACTAAACTACGATTTGACAACTCAGAATGTCACACTCTAGAAATATGTTCCCAACTTTCTGGAGTTTGATATTTTAAGCTGTCAAACCGTAGTCTAGGATTAAAAAACGAACTATATACATATAGATTTTTAGGAAATGGGTTGTCTCTACACACCAGTTCTTCTCCATGAGAATAGACCGATAGAAACCGTGCTGTTATAAGCTTATGTGAATTTTATAAAAATTGTATTGACACCAAGTCCCCATGATGGTACCTTCTTAAGTAGAAATCGGTTTCTTCTGAGCTCTATTTTTTTAGAAAACTCCGTAACATAATTTAAGAAATTCAACCTCTGTCGTTTTTTTTGTTTAGTAACCAAAGTTAATTGTTAAAAAAAAAGCAGGCTCATCTAATTTACACTGACGAAAAAAATTTAGGCATAAAAGTTCTTTTAAAAAACCTATTTGCAAAATTAACATCATCTATCAATCCTCCTATCTAATTCTCATAGCTCCATGCTCTAATGCATGCTACGCCTTGGAACGTGCAAATTAGCTTCAATTTTGACAATTCAAAAGTGCCTGTGAAAGCTCTTGAAATAAATTATTTTGAGTTGAGTTTAAATGCCCAAATATAAGCTATAATTTGTACGTTCAATATCTTATAACTTGGACCACACAGAAAACCGCTCATATTTCTCTGTCATCAAAGAAATCTTATTAAACGAGTTTCAGATGTAAATACGCATAGTTTTTAGTTTCATAACGCTATAACATTAGTTTAGAAGCGGTAACAGCAGCAATATATTAATCAACAAGTCAACAACTTGTGTATTCCGATGACAACTTAATTTGTTATTAAGATTCATTTTATCGTTTTATTAATATTTAATATCAGATTTTAGTTATTTTTATGGAGGTCAGAGTGCAGTAAATTAATTTAGATCTTGATTTAAGAAGTTTAAACTTTTCTAAAACTTGATAACTTGACCACAAGCTCTCACAGCAAGCTATTTGACGATCGAAATTCAAATCATTATTTTGTTTTATTTTTCAAATTCAAATTCTATATTGCGAACTAACAACACTCTATACGAGTGAGAGCAGTGGTGGCCGACTGGTAAAGGCTCCGACTTACGAGTTGTAGGTCGCGGGTTTAAACCCAGCCAGGCGCATTACTTTGTGTAAATCATTTCATCACCACTGCTCTCAAAACGCTGAAGGAAAACATCGTGAGGAAACCGGCATGACCTAGAACCAAAAAGACGTGTCACATCCACCAATCCGCACTGGACCCGCATAGTGGATTACGGCCCATGCCCTCTCCTATAGAGGCGGCCTGAGTCCAAGCAATGGGAACATTGTAAGGCTGATGCTATTCTCTCAAAGTCCTGTAACATGGCGTTAATATGCGTTCATAACTCATTGAATAAATCACTTCAACACCAATGAATCATCACATATTTCATTGTGCGTACAGTCAAGGAGTGCAATTCCTTGCCGGATTCTGTGTTTCCTGATGGCTACAATCCAGGAATCTTTAAGTCAAGAGTGAATAGGTTACTTCTAGGTAAACGCGGTCCATCGTCGACCGCATCGTCGCTTTCCATCAGGTGAGATAGCAGTCAAGCGTGAACCTATAATCAATAAAAAAAAACGAATGCATCTAAAACGCTTTGCATTCAAATACCCTCAATTTTCATACTCTCCCCGCCTACGACTGAATATTTCACATAACCACCAATAAACTGACACGAATAGTGTGCGTTGACAAACGTTGGTACTTTTATTGACACACAGAGGGCGCAGTGCGTGCCGATAGGGATCTATTTTCACTTCCTCATACCTCAGGGAGGGGACAGAGTAAGGAGCTTACGCGGTTGCTGAGGCGGAAGCGTTTTTAGCATTCGAATAGTTTATAATAACGCATTTCATAATCAGCCTTACAATGTTCTCTGTTCTGAGACTCGAGTCTCCTCTCCAGGGAATGGTTAATCTACCATGCTGAACAAGTGCGAATTAGTGAATGTCACTTACCTTCGAATGTTTCTCTGTCACATGTCTTTGAATATTTTTTTTTCTCACAGTATTGTCCTTCACCGTTTTGTGAGCAATAATGTGTTGAATACTTTTTTCAATTTTGAAATAATCCTTTTTGGATTGGCTCACCAATTCACAGGACGTGACGAGGAAACCGAACATTCTTTTTTCGGTAGGAAATGATCTTTAAGTTATACACTAGAAATTACTACTGTATCATGGATGCGTTTAAAAACATGTACACGAAACACGGGTCTGGGACCCGGAAAACGCATCTGTAAGTCATATAAATATTTATTCCATACGGGACTCGAACTCGTAAAATCCAGAAAAGCAGCCGATCGCTATCCAAATGTCTTGTGCGAGAGACAGTGTCAAACTTTTACTGTGATACTTTAGTTGCCCTTTGTGTTACTGGGTCACAGGTTTCCTTTTTAGAACAATCTTGTACCCTTGCAGGATGAGAAACCAACCCAATAATAGACTTAGCTATAGAGCGCCCCACAGTGTGTTAAGAACCCCATTTTTGTTTCATCATGTTTTTATTCAAGAAATCGATAATTTGCATCATTTTTAGTGCTAGAGTTCAACTCCGGCTTTGATACGACTTATAGTTTATTTTTTAAAAAATGTCAAAGTCTCGTAATATCCGCATCATGGAAAACGAAAAAAAAATTCTAAAAAATCAACTGAACTATTTATTCTAGTTTTTGTTATTTCCATTAATTTTTCATACAATACCCTGTCTTTTCTCTCATTTCGGTTGATCTAACATGAACTGGACGCGACATATGATTTTTTTTCTCATTTTTCGTTTTTATTTTTTTATTCATCCGTAACAACGTATTAGCAGATTATTTCTACTTTAGAATATTGTTTACACTTAGTATTATAGACAGTATTAAAACCATAAGCTAATTCCTTGTTATCTAGAAGTTATAGATATTTTTTGTAATATCCGAAATATCCGCAGTTAGGGTTATCACTTCAAACAATTTTGAAAATTGTTTTCAACGTTATAATATTTTAATTTATTTACAGCAATAGCCGATGGTGTAATTAATGTAAATTATATTCTGGTCTCCTGGATCGATTCAATTCATTTATTTATTTATCTACTGAAGGTTACAATGTTAGGGAAAGTTAATTGTAACCAAGTATTCGGTTTATTTTTTAATCTTTGTCAGAGCTCTAGTCTAAACTATTTTCAAGTTCTAATGTACATACGTACATAATGTAATGCCTTCCACTTACGCCATACCCTGTTGTCATTGGTATTCTTTATTTTATATTTATCAAATAATTATGTAATAACTGTGTTTATATAGGGTGACTGGTAATTAGTGTACGATACTTAAACACGTGATTGTACTCATGATAACCAACAACTTTTACTATGGGCACAAACCAAAAAAATCAGCTGTTCAGTACATTTATGTTTGCCTAATGTACTAAACAGCTGATATTTTTTTCGCGATTTCAGCTTTGCTCCCATAATAAAAATTATTTGTTATCATGAGCACAATCACGTGTTTAAGTATTGTACACTAATTACCAGTCACCCTATATAAGGTGCTATAAAAATATTTGCCACGGCTTCCCTATCAACTCCTTTCCCTCTACAACTCCTTAACCACTAATAGTCCTTTTTGGATCCGAAAGCAAGGTGGCTCGAATGAAACACTTCGATGGAAACACTGCCCGTACTGCTCTATCAGATAAAAACCTTTAGGCTTTACCTAAGGCTTTAGCTGAAATTTTAAATATCGAACAGTGGCTGTTAGATGAATTATACATAATTTTAACGGTTTTGTATAGTAACTTACCAATTGACCCAGATAAATTTACCATTTTCTGCAAAGAACTGGCATACAAATATGTTGCAAAGTACTAATGGCATCCGATGACTGTAACGCTTCATAAAATTTTGGTTTACGGTGGAAATATAATAAAGGCGTCATGTTTACCTGTTGGAATGCTCTCTGAACAGGCGGCTGAGTCACGTAATAAATTTTGGAGATTTGATAGAGAGGACCATACCAGAAAGGTTTCCCGCGAAGCAACCATGCATGACCTATTTTGCAGAGCCTTGGTTTCATCTGATCCAGTTATATCTGATTTCAACTTGTTAGTTAGAAAGAAAAAAGCTAAAAAAATTCCATTACCAGCAGCGGCATTGACTTTGTTGAAACCTCTTAAAGAAAATAATTTAAACATCGAAGATTATTCACATGTTGAAACTGTTATACTGAGCAATGAGGATGAGTTTTAACACAAATAATATTTTTTTTATTGAGTCAAATAATTGTTTTTTCGGATATTAACAAGTGACAGCCCTGAAGGAAATACAAAATTATCAATAACTTCTAAATAACAAGGAATTAGCTTATGGTTTTAATACTGTGTATAATACTAAGTGTAAACAATATTCTAAAGTAGAAATAATCTGCTAATACGTTGTAAAGGTTGAATAAAAAAATAAAAACGAAAAATGAGAAAAAAAATCATATGTCGCGTCCAGTTCATGTTAGATCAACCGAAATGAGAGAAAAGACAGGGTATTGTATGAACAATTAATGGAAATAACAAAAACTAGAATAAATAGTTCAGTTGATTTTTTAGAATTTTTTTTTCGTTTTCCATGATGCGGATATTACGAGACTTTGACATTTTTTTAAAAATAAACTATAAGTCGTATCAAAGCCGGAGTTGAACTCTAGCACTAAAAATGATGCAAATTATCGATTTCTTGAATAAAAACATGATGAAACAAAAATGGGGTTCTTAACACACTCGCGCCCGTCTTTTGTTTTATACTCTGTAGAATTACATATACTAGTCTGCTACCCTTTACAACGCAAACAATATGCTGTATGTGACTGTGTGTATAAGTATCTAAGGCAGTAGGTGGCTAGATTAACTGACATTCTATCAACGACTAGCTTTTACCAACGGTTTCGCCCATTTAAAAATAAAACATACTATGTCACTCAGTAATAAAGTAGATAGGTACTGGTGAAGGATTTTTGAAAATGGGTTCAGTAGTTTGAGATAATTCTTTGTTTATATAAAAACTACTGAACCCCAAAATACAAATATTTCCTCTTTATAATAAATAGTAGTACAAATAAAGTTGTAATCGACCACAACATACCACGTACAGTACGACCGTTCTAACATGAGACTTTGATATTAGTCTCTGCGAAAAGCGCTCCAGTCCTAAAAAGTAAATGGTTTCAAAAAATAAATGCCATTTGCAGTTATTATTGTTATTAAAAATTGTTATTGGCATTTGTGTTTTTAAAAAAATAAAACCTTTAATTTCGCTAACTTAGATCGGCCATACTGTAGCGCTCAATTCCATTTATGAGTTTTTGACAATCAGCCCCCCTAGCCAATTTAAGTTACGAACCTTTCGTGTCGACTCTCTTTCTAGTATCGAAAAACCTCAGCGTAGTTATAATTAAATATTATAAAACTACAAGACGTAGCGATGATAATTGTAGAAACGATTACATTTCATTCTGTAATTTTGAACGATGTGAACTTAGCTACGAATTTTGTTGACATTATAATATCATTTTCATACGTTCGATTCGTTTTCTACTAGCGACAACTACTGTAGATTATCAACTTGGCTAGGGGGGCAGATCCTATAATCGCTCTCGCTAGCTCTTTAGGCACTCAAAACGCACCCTTATGAGTATACGGCTAATGTAAAGGTGACATTATGTGACAGGGTGCAAACTTTGACGTATTTGTGTGTCGTGCCTGTTTTTCGAGGGTAGTTTAAAGTTTGGAAGTGGGTCATGTGTTTTTGGTAGTTATTGCCTGGCTTGTAGTTTCTTGCTATTGGTATTTTAATATAATTAGTTGCTAAATACCTCATCATGATCATTTTTGACGAAAGACGTTGTCTATGGACATCTAGGCCTTTCCCAACTATTGCCTTGATGACTGGTCCTGTGCGTAGCTCATCCATTGATTTTTCGCTACCCTCATAAGGGCATAGGTTTACTTTGAAAGAGGTGTTCCAAGCAGCGTCTTTTGGCACACTTGCCACTGGTTTGATACTCAGCTGCATATATTTATATATAAGTCGAAAATTTAAAAATGACTTTTTGGGACCATATATTAGAAAATGCAGGGCAAAGTTGTGTGATGGTTGTGGAATTTAAATTAAAGAATATAATTTTAAAGTGAATAGTTACTGTATGTGTGTAAGTGGTTTCGTAACCGTAAGGTAAATAAAAAGATTAGCCCTAGATCCGAAAAGCGCGAATTAAAATCCAGAGGTCGATACAAGACTTAGGTAAGAGAAGATTTTCACGATTTAATCAATTTTCTACCGACAGTCTTTAACGCTCGAGAGCTTTTCATTACTTCATACTGTGCCTAACACTAACAAAATACTATTAACTCCTTAAATCTATGTTTACAACCATCAAACTAACCATCCATTTTATTTTCAGGTAAGTCCACCAACAAACGGCCGAGATAAACCACGCCTTGTACGGTAATGTGCATATTAACCGGCCACTCTGCATAATGCTGCAAACTGGACAACTGCCTAACGACGACAAAATGCGTTTTAAATTCACTCCAGCCAAAGCCAATAGCACAAACCTTCTTACAGCATAATGTAACATTAATCCTTAGTGTCCATTCAATTTTAACAGAATAACCGGCGCATAAAAACTCAGTGTGGAAAGCCGAAATAAATTTCGATTCATAATTAGGGTTACCAGATTTAAAAATGAGAAGAATTAAGTTTATTATTTATTGTATGGTTTATTGTACACCTCATAATGTGGACAGGATGAACGTTACAAAACTAAGTGTGCAATGGACGGTTTTATCGTACAGGGCAATCTTTTACAGACAGTCTTAATTTAACTTATTTACACATTCAATAATACTTGACTAATTTTTTTACTAATTTTTGATTTTCTAGAATCGTGTTTAATTGACTACAATTTTTATCTATAATGCTTATTAATTACCTTAAAAAAATTGAGTTGGTATAATTTAGTTTAATTAAAATGAAATCATGACAAAACAAAACGGCAAAAAAAACAGTTTTAGTTTTTTTTTTTATGATATGGTAATTAAAATGAAAAATTTTATCATCACCATCTTCCTGCCCTTGAAGTCAGTTGTATGTATGTTGTATGTTTTTTTGTTCCATTCTACACATATAGTCAGCAGCCTTCCCTTTCTTCCATATCCTTCCCAATCCTCACACAATCCATCCCCCATTTCTTTAGCCTCACTCTCCCACTCCACCTCTACATATATATTCATAACTCTCTCTTAACAACATGCGTTTCATCCCTCTTCAATTTTCATATCAAAATCTAAAAAAATCGTAAACCCTATCCATAACACAATACAATCAGGAATCGAATAAAAAGTAAGGGTGACCACACATCGCGTATCTCTGTGGAATATCGCGCGGCTGTCCGTTTATTGTCATTCGGTATCTCCGCAACGATCGCGAATTTCGATTCGTAAGCGAAGACAGGTCGACGCGGCGTAATGATACCATCAGTCAAAACTTGGCTTTGTAATAGATGGAATAAGGAATAAACTGTCGTATTTTTAATGTCGTAGTTCTGTAGTAGACTAGCTTTCTGTCTGCGGCTTCACCCGCATTTAACTACTACTAACTACTGACCAAATCAATGCAATACAAAAGAAAAAAAGCAGGGGTTTTTTTTATGGTAGGTAAAAATCATCCAATGACGAGACCCGTTCTTGGGCGGAGCGGAAAACAAGTGTCAGACTCTTACTGACTAAACAACCTATCCCTTCCTACATCGCCATACATACAAGGGCCAGAGCCTTCCATTCAGACGCAAACCCTTGGCCCTAATTGGCTTCGACCCTTCTGCAGGGTCCCCAAAATTTTGAACCCCGTTTCATCGCCTTAGGGGGCGAATTTTGGGAAATCCTTTCTTAGTGCTCGCCTACACAATAAATAGAATCCTTGTGCAAAATTTCACACTCCTACACCCAATACTTTCGGCAGTGCGTTGATATGTCAGTCAATCAGTTTCCCTTTTTATATAGATTAACACTACAGTACGTTTTCTATGTCGTTTCTATGAGGAGACATTAGCTTTTAAACAATGAATAAGGATGGCAATTGCCTGCTATAGTCTTCCCATCCGATTATAATTTGGGTGTCTTCAAGGCTAGAGTAAGATTTTTAATAAACTAATGCGCCTCACCATCAACGATTGCATCACTGCTTACCATCAGGTGGGATCGGGAAGTTACGGATGTGTCTAAATCAGAACAAAATGAATGTTGATTGTAAGTTCTTAATTTTTATGATGTCTCTCTCTACGCGGATAAACCATGTTCTTATACCGCGGGAGGATGGTCTCCGTATGTGCCTTTTCAATAACTTTACTTAAAAACCCATTCTTACCGCTATCACTTTTAGGCACGCAATTTACTGTATTTCGCACTAGTTCGAAAAAAGCACACACGTTTTTTTTTTATAAAATAAAAACGTCATTTGATAAACGTGAAAATTTGTCACTGCAGAATTTAGCATCATAACACCCTTGCCTACAGCTCGGGTGTAAACATAGAATAAAAGAAAAATGAAATACGTACTCGAATGTACACTTTTCTTTCTCAAGAACACCATCAACCATCTTCCCTACCTTCTAAGCCAACTAAAAAAACGATTAAGTCATCATCATCCTACCCTTATCCCATGTTACTTGGGGTCGGTCCAACATGTTTTTTCTTCCACTCTGTCCTGTCACCCGTCACACTATCACTAACTCCCTTTTCTTTCATATCACTTCTCACACAATCCATCCATCTCTTCTTCGGCCTCCCTCTTCCTCTCCATCCATCTACGTGTAAACTCAGAACTCTTTTTGTAACATGCGTTTCATCTACAACGATTAAGTATATTCTACTATTGGGGTTGGGGTTCCCGGGATAAAAAATAGCCTATGTCCTATTCCGGAGTGTATCCTATGCCTGTGCCAAATTTCATCCAGATCTTTCAAGCCGTTTTGGCGTGATTGAGTAACAAACATCCAAACATCGTAACTTTCGCATTTATAATATTAGTAAGATTATTTCTTTAATGGATTACCTATAACATTATAGTCGTAATAACATCTTGATAATCAATCAATTAGATTCGAACGCGTTAACATGATTATAGGCACGTTATACAAAATCAATATATTATGCATTCATCACCAATTACTTTAAAACCAATCGAAGGAGCCATATTTTCTACCATATTAACAATGCCATAAAAATCCACTCGTTCCGTGGTTAACCTTATTTTTTACATTTAAATTATGTACATATGATTTAAGTTAAATCGTCTCCTATGTATGTTAGCATGTAGTTAATAAATAGCGGATTATATTAATATTTATGGAAGTAAATAAATACGTAATCAAATTTTGTAGTGACGATTAATTCTTATAATGTTTGTGCTGGTTTATAAAGTAGTTTGTGGATAAAAAGGTTTCAACCCGTGTAAGATTTGGCGGCTACTGTTTCCACTCGCCTCAAGGAGTTCATTTATTTTATTATTTCAAATATGTAACAAAAAAAAAATATTATTATTATATTTCACAGACATCAAAGCTACGGATTTTCCCAAATTCTGGAAAACGGTACCTACGAGTAGACTAGGTATTCTTAAACCATCAAAACACACACACAACTTTTTACACATCAACTTGCCCTCGTATAGGCCAATACATTTGCCAACAATCTTTTCGCTACAACTCAGTATGGACACCCCTAATTGCCCTCGCGAAATATTGTTGACATCCCTGCACCAACTATTGCCAAATGAATTTAAACCTTATACAGTTGACGTAAGGTTTAAAAGAAAACTCCAGAGAGTCTTCCTGAAGATTTATCCGTTGTATGGCGTAAGATATTTATAGTGAGGTGGCATTGTACAGATTTGTAGTCGATTTGCTAGCTTTGTGCGTTTTTAAACGGCATTCGTTGCGGATTTATTTGACGTTGCGGTTTTTAACGTGTTTGTATGTTGGTAGCGCGGGCTTTTTTTTTAATGTTGGTAGTGCTTGGAATACTACAAGTTTTCGGTTTGTTGATAGGCAAGACGAAAGAAAACTCGGCTATTTGGTATATTATGTGATAAATTGATGCGTACAAATATGTAAATAAAAAAAAGAAAGTTAATCTCTAGACAAGCAAATATATAGGTATCACTTTGGATAAAGTTTAGAGTAAAAAAAAGGTTTCCTGATTTTACCATTGTCTAAAATAATAACACCTTCACGAATTGATCTCTGACATTAAGTAGTGTCTTCCGTGGTCTTTATGAAGATGGGTGAAAATCTAAGGGATACTTCGGAGACACCCTGGGCACCGGATCCCAGCCACTATAGCTCGCCGTCCGATAAAGACCAAAAGCATGAATGATGGCGAGTTATATTTCACTCGACTCTCAAAGAATCATGGGACCTTTTAAGGCCGATAGGGTTGAGGGAATGTTCATGTTACCATATTATGGTAGGTAGATTTTAATCGGTAAAAGCTTAACACTCTTTCTCAAGTCTCTCCACACCCTGAGCGGAAGAAATCAATGAATGTTCTAAATTAAAATTAAATTCTCACCTCGAAAAAAAAAAGATAAGTATATCAAGGCAGTTACTTCGATTACATAAATAAAACTATCTATAAATATCTGATTTAATTAAGAACATTTTGTATTCCGAAATTCCTGATAACTATCTTCTGATAAATAAACATTTAACATTGAAACAAAATTATGCAAAGATGCAGAAAATGAAAGTTAATGAAATACAATAATAAACTTTCAAAAGCCGAGAGCAGGTTGAAAAAAATGTAATGTAAGGTCAAATAAAAATTGTATGTTTTGTAATTAATGTAATTTTATCAATTAACTTAACTAATACCTGATACATTAAGTACCTAATATAATAACAAACTATAAAAGTAAGCAGTGGACGAAACTAAATTTTGTTTATTCGTCTAATAGTAAAATAATAATTTGCGACATAATATTTAAAATTATAATAACAAAAACAAAACTAACAGTATATTATAGAAAAAAAAAAACAAAATATTTGTTTCGTTCAAAGTCAAAATCAAAATCTTTTTATTTTACATAGACCTACATTGGCACTTGTAAAACGTCACAAGCTTGAGCACGTTAAAAGTAAAACCAGGGTATTCTTCCAAAAAATTACTCCTAATGTTATTCTTCTAAGATCAGATAAAAGTAATATATTTCTTAAAAATTGACAACCCCAGCTATGAATGGCACCTGCGACATTTCGAAATACCTTAACTCTATTGATTTTTTAAAATAAAATACTAGTGTTCTAAAGTTAAAAAGTTATCAAGTCTTTAATCAATAAATTATTCCCAATGTCATATTCAAAAGATATAATAGATAAACTAAATTAATTTCAAAATCAATGCCATCCGTCATTTTAGCGCCGTGCCGACCTGTTGAAACAATTCAAGTTGTCTATGGTAATATATTCAAAATACTAACAGTAAAGGATTAATAGTGACATAAACAACAATTATTTAATTAAACATAAATTATCTTATCTAAATATTAATCTAACTTGATAAAGTGTGAAACGGCACAGGTCCGACTCGTCCACAAACTTATTTGCAAAAAAAAAACTTGTCTATGATAGACCATAGACCATAATTAGAATCATTGACGCGTGTATCAAATGTCATGATCATATTAAATCGTTATTTTTGGACGTAACTTCGGACATTTATATTCATTTTTTTTTTGCTTCTAATAATCAGGTGTCGACGTTTTTCATATTAATTGGCGGCTTTATTTAATATTTAACTGTAGATGGTATTTTAAGAGACCCTATAAAGATATTGCCACTTAGTTTAATAAAATTAAGTCGCAATATCTTTATAGGCAATCAAAAATCATTAGTTTAAGAAGGCAGTAAATATCTACCAATTTGAACGAGAAAATATCTAAAAAACAATAAACAAACAACATAGATTTAAAAGAGACCATTAAAAAAGCAACCACTAGTGATGGGCGATCGCACAAGAATCGATCGATTACAAATCGCCTATCGAGTATCGATACGGCGGATTCCCGCGGAATTGCACAATTTCCCGCGTCGAGTCGACAAGGCTGGCTAATGAGAGCGTGGATACCAGTACCATTGTTTACAGATGCGATCGCGGTGTTATCTCAGCTATTTTTGTACGGTAGCCATGTTTCACTTATCTCTATAGGTACATTCGTATACGATGTTCGTCGATTGTTCCCCAGTTTTTCGTCAGCGCGATCTCGTTATTGTTTCGCGATTCTTTGATATTAATCAATGTAGGATTTGGAGGGCTGTGTAATTATTTGGATTGTTTTAATACGAATGATCGCGATATGAGATTATAAACAAATGATCGTTAGCATAATAAATATGGCGTGACGAGGCATCTACTTTTACAATAGCGCTAAACTGACATAATTAAAACTTTCACATCTGTGATTTATTGTTGTATAATTAGGTACTTAAGATTATGCAAACTATAAAATTATTCTGACTGTATCAAAACATCCATCGTCAGTCAACTAGAGACTATTGCAATTAAATGATAGGTTCCCAGAAACCCTTCTATACCAGACACTTGACAGACAGACAAAATATATTCAGACCACGCAAAACCACAGTTATAATAAAACTGTAAATTTTAAAATGCAGACAATAACTAAACAGGTGCTGAATAAAGCACGAAGCAAATTAGGGCGGAGGAGATGACGCGATAAGGCGTCGGTCGCGCGTCACAGCGGCGACACAAATCGCGCGTCGATCGCGCGTCAATCGTGTCGCGGTGCGTAACGAACCGGGTATTGTATGCAAACGCCAGCGTTGATATGTCCTAACTCAGATATAGAATCTTTTACATACGATAATAATGTAACATTTATTTACTTTGCATTGACGCTTTGTTTGAGTTTTTCCTCAAATATGTAGGCTTATTTAAAAAAAAACCACTTGTTGATTCAATGAGTTTGTTGGCGTAAAATGATAAAACATCAGCAGGAACGTCAAAAACAATACTGTGAGAAAAAAAAAAAGTTGTACAGAATCCACGATTTGCGTACAAAATTCTTATTATCAATTTTTCCGCAATCACCCATATTATAAGTTCCATTGTGCGGCCGCGATAGCCCCAGGCTTCGGCTCAAACTGATCCTTTCCTAAACCGTCCCTTCAGCCTTGTAATCCCGTGCTAACAATTTAAATTCGACTCTACAAGCGTTCATACTTGTGCTCATAATCGCTCGCTCCATTCTAACTTATATGACGTTCCGTCATTACGGCTGAACGGCTTTTCCCGCGTAACCGCCATTTTGACCAGCTCTAAACCGGATTTTATGTGCCTTTTTCATAAGGTTCTTATTCGACTAGAAGGTTGAGGTTGTATAAGACATTTGTTCCGTGGCTATGCTGGCGCTATCGGCATCACCTTAATGATGTCTCGATGGTGGATAGCCATTGTGTTGGATGTAAATTTGTAGCCGTCGGCGCGGGTAATGATGTGAGAACAAACTGAGATCCCGATAGCCAGATCTGGATCGCTTTCGGCCCACTGTGCAAGGGATTGTATTCAACTTTCGGCGCTCAAACTCAGCCCCTGCGATCTCATTGTTGTTTTATTTTTTGGAATGTTGAATAAGCTTTGTTTTTTTAATGTCCACTGTCTTGTAAATCATAAACTGTATCGATGTTTCGATCGTTTGCTTCGGATTTATTTGAAAGAAAAACGCCAACTAATATTGTTTTATACGTTTTGATAAAAGGGGTAAGTATAAAATAGTTGGGCCTTTCAACAAAAACTGTTGTGCACACCCCATTATCTAGGACCCTAAACCTTTTCATACTATTAGGTACACACAACGCAACTTAACAAACAAAACGTTACAAATTCAAAATGGCTGCGGGAAAATGGCGACCGTGATGGCGTCATTAGCACAGTTATCGCACTATTTTGTCGAATAGACAAAATTTTCAGTCTTTCAACGTGCGTCGGCGTTATGAAAGCGATGTAAATGATGTTTTGAGGAAAACACGATAAATAATAAACCCACTAAAATGAGGTTGATGAAAAACGACACGAGCGATGCGGGTTATTAATTTTGGAGGGAAATTAGACCGCCATTTTGTTAGGGTAGTGTTGTGACCTAATAGGATAATAAGTCGACCGATTTAGAACAAGCCTTTATAAAGGATAGACACCATTACACTTAATTATTTTTTTGTTTCACCCGATTCGTTTTATCTTTAACGCACTAAGAGCAACAAGCATGCACCTTGTCGAAGGCACAGTTAATTTATTCTAGATATTAACAGTTTTACAGTCCTTAGAATTCCGCACTGAAATTGTTAAAATGCCTCATTCATTATTCCCACTCAGGAACTGGTTATCATTACATTGTAAATTGCTTTTCACTTAATGATACTTTCAGAGTAATACTAATCTACCTTTATTATAGATTAAAATTTCAATAATATAAAAACGACGCAATCTTTTTATTTTAGTTTAAATTAAAACTAATTATCGTCGTGTTTCTCATCAATATCTTAATATTATTCCAGCCAGTAAAAATGTTTTGTTTATTCCAAATTCAAAAGCTTAAGTTTTATAGCTGCTACCATTTAATTACACCCATAATAAGCCTGTATCATCCTTATAAAAATTAGTAAAACGTGAAACTATTTTAATACTCAGATACAGAATGCCGATCATTCCTTCGGCTCCACTTAATCTGGATTTATCTAAATATAGTAAACCCAAACATAAAACAGGGCATCTACTTAAAACATTTTTAATCACAAAATTTATTATCCCACGTAAACATAGCAAAGGAATCCACAATTAAGTCACTCCACTACAAAAACACGCCATAACATCTTTATCGGAGTTGAATCGATTCTTTTTTCTTTTAAATCGACTAAATACAATCTGTATCGAGCATGGCGCCGTCCGATCTGTTTTTATCGTTGTATTATCGAAGACTAATGCACTGGCCGAGATAACGCGGACATAAGAGCGGGAGCCGATAAACTCGGTGTGGCCATGTTAAAAATAGTTTACACGCTTAGTTTGTTGTCTGGTAGGGTTATTGGTTTAGTATTGTAATGGATTCTCCTGTTGTCGAAACAATAAAATTTTATAGAAAGAAAAATCTACAGTTAAAAATAACTATTGAATCAATTGTTTACTAGTGTAATAAAATTGCTTCTGACTAAAAATTGCGGCAAATAAATGCAATGTGTATTCCGAACATGATACCGAATGTCTAATGAGAAAGTCGTCTAAAAGTTGAAAACATAAACATAACAGCGATGTTTTATACCAATTATTCCAAACTATGCGCAGCCCTATTCCAGAGTTACCATTTACAAATTTTCTAAATTCAAATCCCGGTTATCGTTCGAAACGAATACGTCTTCCTTATTTAAATTGTCATTACGAACTCTTTCGTTCGGCATTTATCGGCCGCGGCCGGCTCGGGGAGATGGCAATAATAAAAATTATCTATACAAATGGGTCCGGATTACTCGGCGACATAAATTTCTACTCGCCCAATGAGAGCTGCTACAGAAGATAAAGGGTCAACGATTTTTAGAGCTGTGTTTTTGCTTCATTTTTAAGTCGACTTGTTATTGGTAATTCTCTATTAGGTGTAGAACTGTAGGGAGCATGGACTTCACACGTGGAGTTTTGGGTTTAACTTTTAAAAGGGCACCTCTGGCACAATTAAGGAAATAGTAATCTCAGTTAATTTTGGTAAAGAAGTTGTTGTTGGATTATCGGATTATACGAAAATGTCACCGCGGCCAAGGATCACTTCGAACTCGAGTGGGTTTAGTCAGTAAACGTGCGACACTCTCTCTCGCTCCCACCCAGAGAATGACAAGTTATTTGATGATCTCCCAAATAAAATAAACGCTGATGTTGCTTTATTTTCCAGAGCCATATTTCACCTATTTGTAAAAGTATTTAAAAGACAGTTTATATCCTAGCTATTAGAAATAACCAACAAACACTCCAGTAGTGCACAGTACTATTCCTAGCTCGTAAAACAAGTGATTGCCAAAGAATAGAGAAATATTTTAAAGTCCAATCCTGTTAAAAAGTAGAAAAAAAAGCTGAGATTCGGCCAGCTCGTCGGTATCGGTGCTCACTGTGCTCAGCGAGACACCGCCACAGAGTTATTCGACAAAAATGCTAATTTTCAAATCTCCAACGCGTTCGCCCGCCCGCGATCCAAACGACACCGCACACTTTTTATTTTAAGAAACAAACCGATTTTTATCCCTTTACCCTTTTGCGCTTACAACACTACTCTTTATTTTTTTAAATGGCAATTTGAGCAGTAATTTGACGCAATCGCCGATAATACTCACGTTATTCGATTAACATCGTATAAGTATTCGATGGCAATCGGGAGTTTTCTTTAATTATATAATTTACATTGTGGGTCGAGCTCGATTCGATCTCTCGGGCCTCGCTAGCAATTTCAAAGATACCGGATACCGATTAAACGTGAATTTATTAAAAAAATAAATACCGGCAAGTCCTCGTGAGTCGCTTTCTTGCATTTATGAAACAGCTGTAAAAAATATTATGTCGCGTCGCGTTGATAACAGAGCAGGACAAGTTTATGGGATTTATTCATGAATTCAATTGATTTCTTTCGATTTATCTGGAATCTGTTATTGTCCAGTGGAGCTTGAGCAGTGAGCACACAGTCGTATGTTATAAAGGGTGTCAGGTAATAAACTGACATAAAAACCGTGTATTGGTTCATGAAAATTGTAGTAGTGCTAAGAACATCGGTATTAGATTGTAGCGCGATCCATCAAACGCTCGTTAACACGTTCTCGGCGACGAGCTCGGCCGAGTTTTTTTTTTCAAACCAGTCGGGGCTAGTGTTGGGCGCCTGTTTTTGTGAGTGAATCGATTGTCGGTAGTAATTGGTATGGGAGTAGCCGATGTTAAACATGATGTTTGACGGTGGACCGAGTTAATTATTTTCGTGTCGTAGGCGTGCTGCGACTGCGAGATGCTATCGACATCGAGATTGTGCTGTAATACAAAAAGGAAATGGATCGGTTTGACGTGACCGTTTCACTGTAACAATGCTTTGTTAGTTTAAATTTAATTCGTTTTCTTTTATTACGTATAGGCCTGTCCCACTGTCATGTTCACATGAATAAAACTCAGACAGTACGTCCACGGAATGCAAATAAACTAAAATCAAGATCACTCGATGCTAGCAGTTATAAATTGTGCTTTTATTTTTCTCAGTTGGCAATAACTATCTTGAATCTTTTGCGGAAGACCGTTATCGTGTGCATCTGTTTCGCGGAATGTCGCGGACTCAAATCAAATTACGCATTCGAAATTCGAACGGCGGAATCAAAGGCCAGGCTGTTGATATCGCCGCGTGCGCAATCGACATATTAATATTCGATCTATAGGCGTCTCGATGTTCTCGATTCGTATAATTAAAATCGAGATCGATCCGATTGGCCGTCGGATTCCGTCACGTTATTCATCATAAGTACCGCCTACTTTTGACGCCTCCAGCGATGCGTGGACGCAACTTTTAAGCTGTTTATTTATGTGTATTATCACTTTATCATCAATTTCGCGGTGTATTACGAGTATTGTTATTAAAAAAACTGTGTATTCAAATTATATTATAATCTGGCCGGCTGTAATCCTGGGTTATTAATCAAAAGGTGGCACACGTGGAGTTATGGGGGGACGTATTATGAAATCGCATGTGTTTTTACAGAAGGCGCGGTGGGGGGGTCGACTCGTGAGCCCGTGCAACGTATCGTCGCGTTTTGCATAGATTTAAAAACTCGATAGTTATGCAAATGTCGAGACTGCCGTGTTTACTTGTTTCTGAGTTACGGCGTGCCACGGTAATAGACCCGCGCCTATCAGAATTAGACTTTTTTTGTGTGTTAAAGAGTTTTTTGATGTTTCTGCGACTGCAGATTGCATGTCGGGAGGACATACAAGTGTTATATTTGGAAATTAAAATTGTTAACATGCACGATAGGGAAGGATTTTCAAAAATCTTAAGTGAGTAGGTAAAGAGTTATGTTATCGTCGTGGGGATTTCCTTCCTTCTTTGTTGAAGGTGTTTCCTTTTAGTCAAAGCCCAACGTTACTTACGTCATGTGACACTGCTTTTGGAGGTTGAGTAGGAACAATTTATTTAAATTGACTGGGCCTGACCAACGCTCAAATATCAAAAGATTTAAAATCAAAATAATGTGTACCTACGTACGAGAATGTTTCTGAACGTCAGCCATTATTGGGTGTGGTGCATAAATCTAATTAATTACTTCATAAGTTTACTACCTTAGGTACCTACTAATCAAGTAATCGTACTGCCATGATTTTACTTTGTAATAAGTACAACTACCAACTTTATTTTTGTGCTGGCAATCATTATTACGTTAAGGAAATGTCATTCGGACTGTTAATGTCATTCGTTCCCGCGCAATAATTAAAAAACAATTTATGTTTTCTTGTTGGAAGTAGGTAAGTTCTGCTTCATTATTTTTTTCAATTTATGCGATTCGTTTATATTTGATTGTAAGCTACATTTAAACTAAGACAGTTAAAATTGGCAAAAAATTGTAATTATTAAAAACAGATTGGTTATAAAAGTGTTTTATGCAAATTACATTTTCTGTCTTAGTAGGTAGGTACATTTAGAGGCTACAGCCCAGGATGAACTGCCAATGAGCTTGATTTGTGGCGATAAGCTCACTTCTTATCGTAATGGGATCTAAAACCGTAATCGACAACTGTAGTTTCACGACAGGGTACACCGCTATCTACCTGCTGAAATAATCTAGAAGAAAAAAGTAAAAGTTTTAACCTCTCAGCCCTCAAGCGAACGCCGGCGTTTCGCGGGTACTACAGCGAACGCCAGCGTTCGCGGGTATTAACGGAAAGTTATTTGTCTATAAAAATTTTTTTTTTACGTTCTTGGATAAATATCAAAATACCCTACAAAAAAAAAATGAAAAAAAATGAAAAAAAAACATTATATTTTTGAAAATTCGATGACAACGGCGCGTTTCGCGAAATCATGAGCGCGAGCGCCGGCGCTCGCTTGGGTGTCAAGTATAAATGCCAATAACAGTTGTTAACAGCAATAACAACTGCTAATGGCATTTATTTTCTAAACCATTTGTATACGAGTCCACAAATGCTAAAGTTCGCAGAGCCTGATTTCAGGCTCGCCAAGTTAGAACGGCTGACTCGGAGAGTCAGAGAAAGCCGCTCTAACTTGGCGTAAAGCATGACATGTCCACCTCCTCGAACGGTCCAACCCATCCATGATTCGGCTGCCCTTAGGCACCATACCTTCAGAAATGGAAAGATTCCACCACAGTCCCATTGGTGTCCTTGTGTAACGTTAGGTACAAAATAAAAAAACTAATTTTATTACAATCTGAATGTTAACAGAAGTCATGATAAATAACAAAGAAAGGAAAAGAAGCAATTACTTGTGAAATGTTTAATTTCCTAAGTCATATCTACATTCGATCGACGGTACTTACTTGTGTTTTTAAATACGCACAGCTGGGGATGAAAGAAAGAATGGATGTGGTATTTTGCCACACAATACTTTTGCTCTAGGGTGACGGTGCAAACTCAAGTTTAAACTCAATAGGAATTATTTATTTTACATAGGCCTACATGGTTATTTTTACACTAATTGCGAGGATACACAAGTAAGATACACCTCTCGACATAATAAAAACAAAATAAACGTACCTCAATCCCGACTCAAAATGCACTCACCTAGCCCTTTAGTAATGTCCGCAAAAATTTATAACAAACTGCCGAACTGTATTAGAGAAGTAAAGAAAACAAATATATTTATTAACAAATTAAAACAATTTCTGGAATCCAAGGCATACTACTCGATAAAGGAATTTTTGGAGGATAAATCTATTGCAAAATAACATGTCTGTCCAAGGATTCTGTTATAATTACGAAATATAGAATATTGAATTGAATATGATTGACTGGTTGACTCCTACATAAATAATGACATTTAAAATGAACGACATTTAATTATTTGACTTATTTTTATTACTATTCCGTGACATATGTTTTCATGACATTTAATAATTAAACATTTTTTTTTTTCAATAATATTAATATGACTCCTCTCTCCTAATTTTGCTGTGCCCGACAGGGTCCATATTGATCTTGCGAAATTTTATACCATCTATGTACATAATATGGAATGCAATAAAGTATTGAGTATTGAGTATTGCTTCCAATTGGTCGTTTCCTTTAAAGAAGTCCCGGTGAGAAACTCCATAGTTTCTCTTTTAAAAATTCATTGTTTCGACACTATTTCCATATTTATAGATATGGGAGGACAATATAGACCGGTCGGCTGGGTACCCAAAAGCACAATAACAATTAAAGTCCAAGAATCGACGAAGTCTAGTGCCAACAGTTAGATAATTAATTAGCCTAGTTTTTCGTCATCAACGTTGTTGATATTACACTACGACTACCCTATAACCTCCACGTCCCAATAAATTGAGAAGCACAATGCCGTTTTCAAGGATTATAGTAGGTATAGATAAAGACAGGCTGGTACTGTCCAGCAGTGGATAAAGTCAGGTTGGTAATGAAGATGATGAACTGCAATATTTATCTAAACAATAAATTTTGCCCGCGGCTTCATTCGCTCTACACTACTCTACTTTACTCTACCCTGCTCTACCTGCTAAGCTAGAGAGGTGTGTGGTGGGCATGTGTGCTGGTTCACGTATATGTTATTATTATTTTTATTTCGTAGTTATTATTATTTCGTATTTTTTTCTGTGTGCGTAAACTCGTGATTACAGATTACACCCACAAAATCAATTTTCTTTAGACACACTAATAAGATCACCGTTGAGTGACTACCATCAACCAAGAGAAGGAGTAGTTTTGTTTTTGTGGCGGGAAATGATCAAACACCGGGCGTTCAGGGTGGAATGAAAAAGAAAAGTCAGATTTCTATTGACTAAAATCTACTTGTGTTTTTTAGCTGCTTTTTGGGTTCGAAGTCACGACAACTCTTCTGAACAATCCCGCAGTCCAACAGACGTCAGCCCTAGCGGACCCCGGCTTTAAAAGGAGCCCTAAGGGCTTAATATGAACTCTAAATACGTGGCACTTAAAGTTGCTCAGCTATAATTTTGTATGTAAAGTTACCGCTACCGACTTTTAAATTGACCGGCATTTAAGCTTCATATTAAAACCCCTAAGGTGGTACTTTTTACTAATTAAATAATAAAGTTTTGAATTTTTTATTTTGTGTTGCATAACGTCCGACATCAGTTTTAGTATTCTCACAGTTATACACATGGATATTTTTGTGAGAACGATTGAGAGTCGTACCACGTGGAGATATTATTTTTGTTTCTAGCTAAGTAATGATGTCTGTGTTTCAATTTGATATTTTTCATTGTTTCTCGAGTATGATGATTCCTGCTTGTATTATGTACTAGCTTTTGGCAGCGGCTTCGCCCGCGTACATAAAATATCCTCCATAGCCTCCATAGCCTATGTCACTCAGGAGAAAAGCAGCTTTCTATTGTTGCTGCATTTTTTTCCAATCGGACCAGTAGTTCCAGAGATTACCTCCTTCAAACAAAAAAACAAACTTTACCTCTTTATTACATTAGTGTAGATATACCCAAGAGCGACTGTACACAATTTTTTTTTTTGGCTCGACTCACATTGAACTGCTATCTCCTCTGGTGGTAAGCAATAATGTGGTCGACGGTAGAGCACGCTTACCTCTAGGTAAGCAACGAGTTCTAACTCTTAAAAGTAACTTATTCACTCTTAAATTAAAGATTTTGACTTTAATGATTGAAGGTTGATTTAATGTTAATGCGATACAACAACCAATGAGTGTAACTGTTAAGTTAACGCTTCTCTAAAATTTTAGATGTGAAAGCGAGATCAGACGATCGTTCGATCGATAACTTGTAGGTACACGAGATTGTTAATATGTTAAACATTAATGACTCGTATAAGTGTTGAAACAATGTTGATCTACCGGATAAGCTGTTAATCAATGTTTTTATCTATTCTTCTATCATCGATAAACGCTCGCTATGGTCTACGGGATTATTGTTGACCCTGTTAAAAGATTATAGACAATCTTGGCTTGACTATCTATTAAACTGATATTTTTTTTCACTAATCAATACATTTAGTTTTCCGCTCAAATCACCAAAAATACAAACTCTAGTTCATCTAAAAGTCCTCTTATGGTAATGACTGCATTCTACCACTGGTCATACGTATATAATTGCAGATGCAAAAAGTCTGCATATTAAACAGTGTTGCCAAAAATACCGCATCAAATCTACCAAACCTACTTCCTCACACATGTGGCAACACCTCATGAATATTAAATCCTACATCAATCATACACGGAGGTTGAGATTTCGCTATACGATTACGGCCACTCGTTTGCCGGTAAGGGGTTGCTTTGACGATATTTAGTTAGCACGTAAAACTGGGTTAATTAAAGTGTGTAATTAATATTGTATAAACGTGTACTTTACGTACTTAAGTTCCGAGTGTTTATAATCTTTATTAACTGAAGAATTGTGCGTAATAACTAGTAGGACTTTTATAGAACTTTAACCTCTTTAGACGCTATCAATGGAATGGTTATTGAATGCTTCTAAATTCATAAAGAACCAGAAAACAATCCATACTTGAATTTAGCCTCAGGAAACTTTGACCTCGACAGTATTGAATATTGCAATTTTATCTGAAAGTCCTCTAGTCACAATTTCTCTAAGAAAACATAATAACTAATTTTTACGGTAGAACTTGATCTTTTTTCCTCAAGCAACACCAAAGATAACGAACTAAGCGTGGCAACATTTATCGCGGTCTCATACCAACATCGCGGCTGTACGTTACTGTTATCGCTGGCCGCGTGGACATCTAGATTTATTCGTCATGAGCCAGGACGTGGACACCACGAGGAAATGTTTATCTACTACGTACTACGCTTACTTACTTACCAACGTTTTTGCTCGACACCGTCTCCATTGCATTGTTTGATGATTTTTTGTTGTGTTCTATACTTGGATGGTGATTATATTATTGATAGTGATGATGAGCTTTTCGAAACTAGTTTGTTTTAATTATAGGATGATATAAAAATAAATTAGATTGAGATTTTTTTAAGTTTTTAGACTCATATAATATGGTATATTAAAGCAAAGATAGGTAATAAATGTGAAATGCAGACCATCACAAGAGACCTTAAAATAAATCTCAAGTACTTAGTAGAAATTCCTATGCTGTATAAAGGATTGGATTCAAATTGCTCATGAAAAATTAAATGCTTTACCTATCCAAATTCCAAGAAAACTGAACGGATTCTGAAAATTCTTTTATGCTATAAATTCTTTACACTATACATTATGTTTGTAGGAGATAACTTTTCATTTTAAGGCAGGTGAAGCCGCTGGTAGAAGCTAATATATAAATATAATCCCATACTGTAACAGTTGTTATCTCCAATAAAATATCATGGATTAGCTATTTATTAATGATGTTTTGAGGGATTATCCTTAATAAAAACTTAATCCATTTCCATTCAACAACCAAACTAAAATATCGTATCGTAATTCGTGACGAAGCGGACACTTGTCCCACAGTCAGACTCGGCACAGCACAGGGCGTAACGATAGCGGAATCGAACCGGCGATATGTTAATGTTCGTCCAATCGTGACGCACGACGTTCATCCTGCCGGACACTTGCGGAAGATCACCAACTTGATACGTACTTGAGAATATTTTTTATGTGTAAATGGCGTGGCTGTGAGTCGTTTGAAATTGTATTCAATGGGTTTGTTATGGTTTTGTGAAGTAATGAGCTGAAATGGAGTTAGATGCTGGAACGGTTATCATAAAGAATTAAGTCACTAAGCAGTGACAGAGAGCATTTGAACATACCGTCCTGCTGTATTTGAAAACTGGCGTTGAATAATTTTTGCTTCACCTTTTTTTTTGTAGCTTGCATTTACAAATACAATAATTAAGATAGCGTATCGAAAATTCATTTACAAATTCCTTTAATTAAACTTTAAGCACATAAGATTTGTTTTACCAATCTCAGATCGTAGTCCACAATCAAACCAAGCCTTATTTTATATCAACTTCTATTTAGAACAAAAAACTTAACAACAATAGTTTGGGTACTTATCTATAGGTATCGCAAAACGAGTTACTTACAGCACATCGGTTCCATTCAATTCATTCCCACTGTTAGTATTAAACACCTATGATATTATCGCGCAGTCCACACGCATGATAGATGTACACACTCCCTAGCACAACAAACTCAAATAAATCAAGATGTGTGCAACGATAATCTCGTCCGACTTTGTCACTCAACTCTTTGTTAGTAACTTTTTTAGTAGGTTTTTTTATTCTCAATCTGGCAACACTGGTAATGGCGCTCATAATGTTGTGTAGTGACGTTAAGACGACATGTTTAAAAAAAGAAAATGTGATAGATAAATGTTTTTGGTTTAGATGAAAAGATTGCTTTTATTAAGATTTTTGTCTAAGTTGATTGACATTTTAATCATGTAGTTTTATTGGGATAAGTAAGGCAACTTCGAGCTTTTTTTTTACTTGAAGTGCATGAGCATTCATTGACCCGTAGGACGTAGAAACACATCACTATGATACGTTATGCCTAAAAATAGTCAGGCTCGAGAAAAAAAAAACAAAAATAAGTAGGCTCCAGTTCTTTCTAGTTGCTAAAATCATTTGCTCAGTGGGCCCAAGAGCGGGCTTCGTCATTCAATGATTTTCACCTACCATAAAAAAGTGGGGTTTCTTCGATTACATTTAGCAATGTTTATAGAACTATTTTCTGTTTGCTTGTTCAAAGAAAATCATTTTCTTGCCTACTGTTTAGTAATCCTGCCAGTGTCAAATACGAAACGAACCTATCTTGTTTATATCAGGCATTCTGACATGTACAGCAATTTAAAAAAAAACTAACTTTTTATTACTTTCCGCAAAATTTTCAGTCCACTACCGCCATCTAGCGACGCAAAACAAATTTACCGTACTCATTAAAGATTCTAAGGAAAAGAACAGTTTCTTGATATTGAACAAGATAACAATAATACTGAGACGTACATTAATATTCAATGAATCAGTTTTTATCTCGTGTTATCTGACAATCAGCTCATTTCAAGGTGTATGTCGGTCGCATGGCGGATGGTGACCACTACCAGTTGTTAGAGAGCGAGTTTTGATGGTGAATGAATGAATGAATGAAGAGCGGCCAACTCGACATACATTTTCAAACCGTTCTTACGTGATTATGATGATATTACACATACTTATTTATCTAGATATTTTAGAAATACTATCTCTCTCGTCTTGTGGATATTATCTAGGTTTTTATTGGAATCAAATTTTACGTCTTACCTTAGAAAATTTGCTATTTTTCATGAACTTAGAATTTAGCCCTTCGTAATGTGATCATAAATCAAAGAAGTCTAAAAAAATATACCTATAGAAACCTTGCACATTTAATTAACATTCTGACTAAATTTTTAATGACCATTATGTGAATTTGTGAATGTGAAATTCGAGTGAGCGATGGAATTACCGAATGCGAAGAGTGCGTTTAGTCACTTTAGCCGCTTTGTGTTCCCTCTTTTTTCGCGTTGCCATTTCTAAAATTTTGTTTTATTGCGTTGTATGATAATACTAGTGGCCCAAGATTAGATACCTACCTATGATACGTTTTTCAGAATCGGCTTCAGCACGGCGATTCATGTAGGATAACAACTGTATGTAGGTAACATATAACTCTGCCGATAATTTCCTTTTTCTGTAAGGAAAGGTGAGGAAATCTGTCTAACCATTAAGAAATAAAATGACAAATCTATTCAGTAGACAGTGAATAAATATAGGTAGGTACCTAGTTATGCGAAGTTACTTGATGAACTTTACAATGTGAAGATTAAAGCGACAAGTGAAGGACTCAACAAAGTCAGGACATAAATTATTCTACCGTTCACTTACGATATATTTACACAAGTATCTAAACAAATATTTAATGAACGTCCATATTTATTTATTTTATTATCTGAGATAGTTCTGAGTGCACAGTGATTACGGTGAGTTATCAATCGAGATACGAGTCGCGGTCCGTGGTAGCAGCGCGTCCTAGGTGATCGCTCACAAGCGTCACAATCACAGATTTATATCAACGCGATTGTGACGCCACTGATGCACGACTATTTTAATTGGACCCTGATCTCAAACATGATAAAACCTCAACAAGATGGCCGCTTTGTTTTTTTCCCGCCGTGTGTAGGCACGTGTATAACGCTTGCCGGCCTTGTTACAACATTTAATTCCATTGCTTAATTCCATGAATTTTCATACAAGAAAACGCAACATGCATTGTTCTCCTGCATTCGTGAGGCAACTTCAAAGTCAAAGGGTACACCTAATCTCAACAGCTCATTGTAAAGTTCTAGTCAAAACTATGCGGGCTAGCTTTCAACGAATACATGAGTCGCATGTTTCTCTCTTGTACGAACGCAATGACATGTTTATAAAGACAAAGGGCACAGATGTATATCATTTAACGAATCGACGTTCAGTTCGCGAGCGCTGCATAAACGACACCGAGTCACGCCATCTATCTGATTGTCCGGACAACCTTTCGCCAAGCCAACAATCACAAGCTTATAACTTATTTAGCGAAAACAGAAGCTGGAGCGCGACTAACGAAGCTCGATAAGCTCGCGTTCGGTATGACGCTAACATTAAGCTGCCAGATAAAGGCAGCATTAGTCCGCCAATCGCGCGTCACCGAGCAATCGTAATGACCAATCGCAACGCGCGCACACTAGGATAGCGTGACCCGAACGCAATCCGATCCGAGCAGTGTTCGTTACCGCGAGATGGCGGTCGGTGCGCGGCCGCACCAATCGTCGCGTCCATCTCGCTGTCGTGCCCATATAATGATCTTCACAGGGCCAGGAGAATGAAGTTGAGCCTCTCATTAATTGGCGTTTTGAGTCGAGATCGCTGCGCGAAAGATAGGTTAATTCCTCGCTTGGTAGAGATCGTTGTCGCTCAAAAAGGAAGGTGAGCGAGCGTTTTCTGGAAATCAGATCCAATTACAACGGAGTCCGTTAAGTTTTTGTTCTGTTTGGCCGCGGGCCCGCTCACGATATTGATGGACGAGCATCGAGCGTAATGACGGATCAACCGTCCCGGGTGCGCGAACTTAATCTCGTCCACATTTCTCGCATTTGTTAAGACGAGTGACCGGTGCGCGCGCCCCACCCACGCGGCGACATTTACATAGCACGGCCACGTCTCAATTAGGAGCGCTAATGTATGCCTCGACTAGCGAAGCTGCATCTGACTGACGTCGACAGATACGAGACGAAACGTGACGAGTGACGGCTATCGCGGGACGTCGCTGCCAGCTCACCATCGCACAACTATTAACAACACTAATAGGAGCCGAAATGGCATGCATTCTTTTTGCTCTCTCATTTTGCATTTTAGCGCTGTCAATAGATACTGACGTTTGTTCGTCTCATTTTCAGGTGAGGACGAGGAATGGGGAAACGAGAGCGAGGCGATGCCGGGAGAACCTCGCACGCCGAGCTCAGAGGGCGAGCGCGCCGCGTCCAGTGGTGGCGTGTCACCCGCGTCGGGAGGCTCGCCTGCCGCCTCACCACCGCGCCTGCGCCTCAACACCAGCCTGGCCACCGACCCTGCGTTGGCCCCGCAGGCCACTATTCTGAAGCATGAGCCACCATCACCATCTCCACCGCCGCCACCTGCTGCGGCGCCGCAAGCAAGGGACTACCTTGCCCTTACGGCGGCAGCCTTCCCAGGGCTATTTCCTGCGTCTGGTCCGCCTAGTTACATATGCAAGCCATGCGGCATACGCTACTCGTCTCTGAGTACATTGCAAGCACATCAAGAACATTACTGTTCAAATAGACTGCCGAAGCCAGCAGAACCGAATGCTACGTCCGATCCAGCTGTCGACGAGTCTAGTAGTGAAGCAAAGACACCTCGGCCTGCAGGCAAGCAATACGCTTGCACGTACTGTTCGTATAGCGCAGATAAGAAAGTTAGCTTGAATCGTCACATGAGGATGCACTCTTCGTCCCCGGTGAGCAGTGGCACCCCAGCGCCGACCCCGACTTCAAACGGAGAAGTCACGGAGGGGCCTCCGATACAGGATCGCTACTGCGCCGATTGCGACATTCGCTTTAGCTCCATCAAAACTTATCGAGCACATAAGCAACACTATTGCAGCACAAGACAAGTTGTGAAACAAGCCTTAGCTGCTGCCCGGGGAGGCTCTGCAACCTCAGGGTCCGCACCACCCTCACCTGGAGCGACGCCTCCAGCGCAGAACCAGAACCAGTACGCACTTGCGTTACCTACGAATCCCATTCTCATAGTGCCCTACTCACTATTGCGGGGCGCCAGTACTCTACCAGGTACGACGCTGCCTGACCCAGATACACCATGCTTTCTTTTACCAAATGGAACATTCCAGCCAATAAGTCGGGCGTTGTCAAACATGAACGCAGAAGGAAAAGAAAATGAAGTTTTAAAATCGGCCAATAGGCCTCGAGAGCAATCAAGAGAGAGTGGTGCGACACCTTTAGATCTCAGTGTAAGGCGGTCACCAGAATCTGTGGTAACTGATGAGCATGAAAAAGAGAATAGACTACGGTCAACAACTCCCGAGCAAATCGTATGCGCTCCATCGCTCCCAGGATCTCCAGGAACACCATCTCCTTCACGGCGGTCTTCCTCGCCAAGCGCAGAAAGCTCACCAAAGCGACGAAGATTGAACTCTAGAGGGCCAACTCCAAAGCCTCCGAGTGTACCGTCGCCTCCCGAAGAAAAATACACGCCAATAGTTCCTCCTGCGATTCTGCCTCCCGCCTTAGCATTGCGTCTCGCATCAGAATTGCCAGTTACCGCGGCATCTCCCCAAGTGCTTGTGAAGCAGGGGGTATCGAAATGCAAAGAGTGTAACATTGTATTTTGTAAATACGAGAACTACCGGATTCACAAGCGACATTACTGCTCTTCGGGTGGTGGGGAGGAGCGCGCGAGTCCTGCGCCTCCAGAGCCCGGTCCACCGCCACAGTACCGTCAGCTGATCTGTCTGGCATGTGGGATCCACTTCAGTTCGCTGGATAACTTGACGACTCATCAATCGTTCTACTGCACCAAGCGAGAGACACGGTCTCCTAGGAGCGTCCCTGAGGTACCTCGACCTACCTCAGGGTCTGAGGGTGGATGGAAGTGCCCCTGCTGCGACGTGGTGTCGCCCACAGCGGCAGCGGCGCAGCGTCACATGGACGCGCACGCAGGCGTGAAGGCGTTCCGCTGCACCATCTGCCGGTACCGGGGCAACACCCTGCGAGGCATGCGCACACATATCCGCATGCACTTTAACAACAAGAAGCCTGCTGATTTACAGGTGAGCTAGTCATTATTTGCATAGTTATTTAACCAGAAAGAAGTCACTTTTATCATTTTTAGAAGGAAAGCCACGCTGACTGTAAACTCTTGAATTGTCAGAATTTGTGCTCAAAGAAAAGCCACCTAACATGAAAAAAAAAACAATATTAACCACAGAATTATCATTTTTCAGGAGGAGAGCTACATTGCCTGCGTTCTCGAAGAGGACAGTCGTGAGGCGACGTCCCCAAGCCCCGCTGTGGGTGGGGAACGCGTCCACCGCTGCGGCAGCTGCGCCTACACCTCCACATACCGCGGCAACGTTGTACGCCATGCGCGCCTCGTGCACGCTACCGACGAGCCAGAAGAAGAGCAGACCTCCCCTGTTCCTCCTCCCCCCACCACAGTCGACATCAAAAAGGAACCAGACGTGGAACTCGAAGAAACCCCCAACTACTGCAAGTCTTGTGACATCTCGTTCAAGTATGTGAATACGTATAAAGCGCATAAGCAGTTCTATTGTACTGCTAATAATCAGGATGCGACGGCTAATAACAACGTGCCCACCCCAGCAAGGGTTACTGACACGCCTGTGCTATGAATTTGATTCTAAGATACTTGGCGTACTCATTTTGTAAGTAGCGTGACTTGCAGGTAACTTTAACACCCATGGTCGCTGGTATTTCATCAATCATGTAATACGAAATTTTGAGTTGACAACAACTAGCGCCATCTGTTTTTTGGGGACAGTATAAGAGTGGACTAAAAACAAACTTACTCTATGGTGTGCTTTTCATTTTGGAAGTTAAATATAATGACACAGTTTGATGAAATGTCAAGTCCTTTTTGACAAGCGATTGTTAAGTGAAAGTTCTGCTGATAACAAAATGTACTTTGAAACTATTGCTCGCATAAACAAATGCTTAAGTTGCTTCACCGGAATTTCTTGTAATTATCCTAGAATAAGAATGTATCCTCTCGTTTTGAAATAAAATTAAAATTAAATGTGCAATAATTATTAAATTAAACTTGTACTGCATATCAATGCCAAATCGATGTTTGAAATTTTCGATTCATATTATAACTATAAATCTATAAAATGCAAGAATATAATATTGGCTTGCGTTACGTCTCGATAAATCATGTTAAGGGATTATATGGTGTATGTAAATTTAACATACAGTAAGGGCGTAATTAAAGCCTAATTATTATCTGTTTTCCCTTCAAAACTTTTTTTACTCATATGAGTACGGTCCCGAAAGAGTACGGACTCATATGAGTACAAAAATTTAAAAATCTTAATATATTGGCTAATGTACATACAAGCCCTCAGTACTATAAGTTTTTTGTTACTCTGTTATTGTAAATTTCCTAGTTAAAAGTTAAACTTCGTCTTTGTATTAGTATACGGTTAAAAAATATTACCAAAATTGTAAATATATGTAAAGATATTACTAAATATTATTACCATTCGTTCTAAGTGATTGTTCGATTTTTGTTGTTAATTTTTGTTTAATATTAATTAATTAATAGGTGAATTTATCTACTCCTTAAAGCAAGTGCTGATTCAATAATTTGCCTTTTGATTTACCAGTGTCATTTAATCAACTTTTTTTTTACTAAAACAAATGCAATATTTTTTAGCGTGCTTGTCACTCGAAAATTAATTGCTTTTTTCATTTTTCAAATTCATTTTCTAAACAATAGAAAAGATTTTCTAGACGACAATGTAGCGTTTGATTTGTTATCCACGACAATATGAATTAAGATCGTGAAAATAATTTTCAGAAAATCCACTAGTCCACTAATTATTTTTCAGTTTCAATTTTTAGATTAATTAACGGATTTCATTATAACATTTTCAAAAATGCAAACATTTAGAATGATATATTTTTGTTTTTCTTAAACAGTGTGAAACTGGCTAACCACAGTATTTATCATAATCCCGCGAAATAAAAGTATCAAAACGTAAGTGTTAATAAAAAAATACTGTGTGCCCAGTATATTTTGCTACTTAGTGAAAAAAGGAACTACAATTTAAAAAAAAAACTGTATTTGACAGCTCATTGACATCTGCTGTCAAACGCGTCACCTTTTGAAGTCAAGATATACTGGACACCCAATAAAATACCATGTTTTGTCAATGCCAAAGCATCGCTAGATTAATCGTAATTTGCATTTATAGTTATCTCATTAAATATAGTTGTAGATTAAGTGACTACAAGACTTGTTCCCTATGTATAATTATTGTAATTTGTGTAACTTTTATGTTTTGTCTGTCTGTAAAGGAATGAGTCTCGAATCAGTGTTGCGATTATAAAAAATATAGGTACAAAACAAAAATGTTGTCGATCTTCCATTATGACGTATTTAGTGGATAGTCGTTAGCAGAAGCGACTTTTAAATACACATTAATTTCTTAACATTTAGATTTTTTATTTTGGTAATACTGCTGAAATGGTAGATATTACATACTCGCTCAAATATGGTGGTAGCTACCTTTTGTGGAGATATTAAAAGTTCGTAAATTATTATGAAGACACCACATTAATAAAAATTAATGCTACTTACCTCCATTCACTATAAATATTTCTTTTCTTTAACAAAAGCACTTCTGCAAGCGACATTACAATCAGTAGAAATTATAAACGTAAAAACAATCATGACATTTTATGTAAAAAGTAAATAACGAAACACAGCATCTGATGTTATGTGCCATAACTGTGTTCTCAGTAAAAACATAGTTTTTAATGTAGGGGCGTCATCTCGAATAAAATCCTTATTTGTTTCATATGTTTTGGTGGACGTCTTAAATTATTTTTGTTAATAAAAACACTTGAACTTAATTTGACTTACTTTACTCAACTTGGTATACAATAATGAGCTAAAATACTTCCATATACACTCTAGGTACTATTATCTGCCCACCCTACGCTGCTGCTTTCAAATTTAATAAATCCTTTTTTGACATAAAAAAAACGTTACATTTTAATAATATTATTAATAAACTTGCATGCAAGCTTGTTTAAAATGATTAAAGTATTGAAATTAGTAACAATCTTAAGATTATTCAAAGCATTTTATCCACTTAACAAAGCAAGTATACATTAAAAGTACTTTTAATAATATTTTTTATTATTCTTGCGAACATAATTATTATGTAAAATAATTATTCATTAATTACTTGAGAAATAATTTAAGACGTCCATTCTGTACCTACCAATGTTTAAAATGCAACATTATTATATTAAGACGTTGAATTAAAGTGATAATAACAATTAATGAAAAGTAAACTGATGTAGGCATACAATGATATTGTAAAAATACCGCCAGACAATAAATTATTTATCACATATTATTCATTCTTTTTTATTTACCTTATAAATGCCACGGTCCGAAGCGAAGAGCGCCCACCTTCCTAGCGACCTCCTTCTGCGAAGCAGTGATGCTAGCGAAGGAGGAGGCCGTACGCATGAGGGAACGAACGTCCTCACGCCCCAGCCGCCGAAATTCAGACCCCAACTACCAGCCACGGTAGTTGGGGTCGCACGGTCGAGCAACGGGCAGCTCATCGGATCGGACTCACCGGACCGGGCCCAGTCGTCAGCAGCACATAATAATCCACGCGCTTTTCAAAGTGATGTCAGCAAACCTTTAGGGCACAGCAGGGCCGATGCGCGCTAGTCCGCTAGCAAGGACCACGAGAAATATCTGAAAAGGACAGCCATAGTCCTAGCTCGCAAAGGGCAACCGGAAAAATCTGGTGTAATTTAAGTCAGTAAAAGCCTGACACTCCCTCCCACTTCGCCCAGAGCAGGAGAAGTCTGATTTCCAACCTTAAGAAACCTGGTTTATGTAAACGCCTTGAAAAAAAATTATCAAAACTTGCTAATATTAGCTGTAAATACCTATTATAACGATGGCGATGGATTAAGAACAACGTCTACTGTCAGATAAGGCATCTTCTTCTTTTTTAAATGTATGGCTCCATCGACGAACGTCGATGATTTTGCCAATGTCAAGGTAATAATAGCTAAAATATCAAATCAAGTTAAAAGCTTACTGACTTTTCTCAACCACTTCACAGATTTTTAGCAAAAAGTTACACTAACATGCAACTATTAAAAGTCCTGGGGATGGACTGCGGAACTCTTCAGTACACTTTTGAGGTTGTCGTAGTCATTCCATTTTGTCCATAACAGATAAAACATCCTTGATAAATTGTTAGAGTAAATGATTCGGATTTACGCCACCAAACGGCAGAATTGCCTTGATTGGCATGTTTGTGAACTACTAGCGCCATCTCTGCTCTAGTGGAAGAACTACTAGTCGAATAACATTCATAGAGGGCAGTGTTTGGTGTATTATCTATGGTGTTGGGTGCAAACGTACCGATTTATGCAGGCTGTGTACGAATATTGTGTCGTAGATTAGGTATGCCTAATCCCTGACGCTTTTAATTAGGTACGGATTCGCATTGAAAAATACCTAATCCTCCTGTTCCGTATTTATGCCTCACGGTAAGTACCTAAATTATATTTTATTCATTAGGTATTGTACAACAATCGGTTGTGTAAAATATTTTTCATTAATCATACTCTGAAAGTAGATGTAAAGTTGCCTGCAGACCGGGTTGGAAGTTGTAATTTTTCCTCCCTGGGGAGTTTTACTTTCAACTGACAGATATCTAAATATTTAAAAAAAAACTAGTTCTATTTTAACATTTCTATTGAAACGTGACCCGAATTTCTATACTGCCAGTACAATTGAAATAACATAAAGATAAGAATAATTTAAGAATACTTTTTTAAAGACTTTATTAGGGTTCCGTAGTCAAAAAGGAACTCTTACAGTTTCGCCATGTCTGTCTGTCTGTCCTACCGCGGATAATCTCAGCGACCGTTAGCACTAGATAGCAGAAATTTGGTATCAATATGTATATCACCTATGCACAATAAAAAGTGGTAAAAAATATTTAATTAGGGTACCTCCCCTACACGTAAAGTGGAAAGTGATTTTTTTTGACGTGACAACGTCTTAAATTAGGTTGCGGCTGGGAGTCACTTATGAAAAAGTGTAACGCTCGGTAACGTTACGATGAGTCACCGAACGAGAGAGAGGCCCGCCGAATGCCTTGCGTCTCTCTCCCACTCAACTATGATCGGTCTGCCGCGCGCGCAGCACTAGAGAATTAGGACGTTGTCACGTAAAATCTTCGCCCGTAAAACCGACTTTACAGGCAACCATTTTTTTCATTTCTACCATAACATGTGATATATTGTTGGATAGGTATTTAAAAATGATTAAGGGTCCTGTAAAATAATTTTTTGATAATATAAGTATTTTCGGAAATAACCGCTTTGAAAGTAAAAAATGAGGCGTTCCCCCCCTCTAACTTTTGAACAATAAGTTTAAAAAATATGAAAAAAATCTCAAAAGTAGAACTTTAAGTAAACTTTCTAGGAAAATTATTTTGAACTTGATAGGATGAACAGTTTTTGAAAAATTAAAAATACGTTCTGAACAATTTTTTTTATTTAACCGTACATGCAAGCATTTTTTTTACTTTTTTATTTATTTCATTATCCTGAGCGTATCTATCTATACTAATATTATAAAGCTGAAGAGTTTGTTTGTTTGTTTGTTTGTTTGAACGCGCTAATCTCAGGAACTACTGGTCCGAACTGAAAAATTCTTTTTGTGTTGAATAGACCATTTATTGAGGAAGGCTTTAGGCTCTATAACACGCTGCGACTAATAGAAGCGAAGAAACAACGGAAAATGTGGAAAAAACGGGGAAAATTATTCATCTTTGAGGGATTCCGTTGCGTGCGCTGCCAAAACGGTTTAAGATACCAAAAAAATATGTATGAAAGAATTATTCCTCTTAAAATTATCTAAAAAAATGTCCGCGAGAGTATATATCTATCTTTTAAGATTAACTTACTAGAACCGTTTTTATGCGAATCAATTTTAGCCAATTTTTACCGATTATTTGTGAGAGTTCTATCAACATAATAATATAATCTTTATCCAAATAAATGTGTTGTTGATTAAGAGTATGTAATTGTAAACAAAATTGTCTTTGACATCATTTAATTTCAACGAACATCTTAGAAGATATTACAATTTTAAAATAACTCCGATATAAAATTCACGCGCGATGCATGATGTGCTAAACTTGACGCTGCGCCTGACGCTGGCTGGCGGGCGAGGAGAGGGGTTGCTTGCGGGCGGCGCGGATGGGTTTTTTTTATGGTAGGTAAAAATCATCCAATGACGAATCCCGCTCTTTGGCGGAGCGGGAAACAGTGTCAGACTCTTACTGACTAAACAACCTACCCCTTTCCTCCCTTGCCATATTCCCAGAGCCCCGGTATAACGCTTTCGCACCAACCCTCAGTTGCAGGAGGCTTCGCCCCTGAAGGGCCCCACAGTTTGCTGACAACACCTTGAGGCGCGCGGGAGCAGTGCACGCCGTCGACGACTTGGTCTCGGTCTGGACTGTTACCAGACAACCGGACGGCGAGCTACCCATTGCTCACCGTCCACAAGCCAGCGTCTAAGGAGACCGGATATCGGCGGGATCGCGGCGGTGACGGTGACGGCTACGGATATGGCGCTGTTGCCTTTGCCTTATGCGGTCGGCCTCCTCCTTTACGAGCATTACGGCTTTGCAGAAGGAGGCGACCGCTTGCCATTCTTCTTCGCTGCGAACTATGGCCTGAACCAAGCCCGGCGCGAGAGGTCGCCGCCGCTGATCACCCCCACGAGGACACGGCGATGCTCTTCTCAAATGGGGCACACCTCCTCCGTGTGCTCCACCGTATCCTCCGGGCTGACCATACAGTGGCGACACCCGGGCGTCTCTTCCTTCTTCCCATGTCCGGTGAGAACCTACGTCATGCGGAAGGTGAGGATGCCGTGATAGATATAACGCCACAAAGAGGGGACTTACCGCCGAGATTATGGCATGCCCAAGTTGGGGTGTAGCTCTATGAAGTACTTTTAGATAATTATGTTCTTTTAAAAACTAAATTGTCTAAAATAATAACAGAAATTGACACGGGCAAAGTCGTGGGTAACAGCTATAATTTATAAAGCTGAGGAGGTTGTTTGTAAAAATAAATATGATGCCCAAAATAACTATTCCACGCGGACGAAGTCGCGGGCACAGCTAGTCTTTCAAATAAAAATACAAAAAGAAAAAAAAATCGGTTCACGCAATCCAAAATTACCACCGGGTACAGCGCCATCTCTCGGGAAATAGGGTTACTAATTTTTACATGGGCTACTGGGTTCTGTTACATTGTGAGAAATTAGTGGCGGACTGGAAACTACGGAACCCTACACTGAGCGTGGCCCGACACGCTCTTGGCCGATTTATTTTAATTTACTTTCAACTATTTCATTAAAACTAACATATTTTGAGAAAAATGTTGACCTGACCCATTTTTACAATGATAAATTGAAAAATATTGACTGAATAGCCAGCAGACCACTGAAAAAAAAATTGGCGGGTAAATGGTTTATTAATTAAGTACCTATATGATAAATATTGGAAGGAGATTAGTTTTAATACGATGGTAATTTAGGTACTACTTACCATCGTATTGCATTTCTAAACTAATCTCCTATAAATCTCTCCTATGAGGGTTCCTTGTTGACTACGGAACCCTAAAAGCCAATTGGTAGTTGGTGAATATTTACAAGAGAAATGAAACAATAATTAGGTACCTACCTACTTACCTAATATTTCTGCCACAGTAGCATACTGACCGATAAACCCACTGCGAAGTGTGAGGTGGTTGTGATAAGCCCGAATAAGTACGGTAAGCATAGGGTTGCCATCTCTAAAATTTGAGAAACAGGACAAGGCGCGTGAAAACCCCGGATTTTAGAGCCGGAGATATCAACAAGATTTTTTAAACATATTCAATGTAATAAAAAACAGTTGGAAAAGGTCATAAATCACCTTTTTTATTCATTCATTATTTTAACAAAACAATTTTTTTAATTAATTATTTTTTTAAACCCGGACTACAAATAAAACCTTCCCCGGACGCTCCCCGGATGCCCTCTAAACTAGGACAAATCCGGGGAAACCCGGACGGATGGCAACCCTAGGTAAGCAGCACATCAGACTACAACAAACTGTCAAAATTCCGCAAACGATTTTCAACTCTAAAGGCAGATTTATATTGAGTAAGTAACTGACGTCAGTCCACTGACGAGTCAGTGCTGACCTGGCACTGCTATAGTGTAAATTGATTTCAAGTCAGTACAGTACTGTCACGTCAGTACTGACTTCAATATTCGCGCTGCAATATTTTCGGCGTCAGTCCACTCCCCCGCCACCCGCGCTAGCGCTACTGACAACGTGTAAATTGCCCAAGTCAGTTGCTGCCGCTCTGTTGTACGGTGACCACGATTCGTCGTACCGGATCACAAAATGACACGAAAATTGAGCGACACGGAAAACTTAAAACTTGTACAACTATGCCGTGATAATTAATGCCTATGGGATTTCAAATCACAAAATTATAGAAATAAAGAAATGTGTGCAACAGCATTGCAGAATATTGCACAAAATTCTTTGATTCTTTGCTGTTTTTGAGAAATCATTTTTCCGCACTGACTTCACAAACGTGTGTAGGGTAAATACGCTAAATGTCGGCCCCCTAACGGTTTTTCTATATTGGGATGGCTCTGGTACCATCAATTTGCAACATAAAGATGCTTCTGATGCGGTTTTTGATAGTTTGTTATATGTATTTCATGTTTATGGGCATAAGGATAACATTTCTACTACAAGGAAAAAGTACTAAGGTTTAAATGCGTCGAGAACGAAAAATTCCTAAAGTCGGCCATTCATGGCCCATAGTCGGTCACGTTTTTCCCAAATGTCGGCCGGGTATAGGGTGTTGTAAATTAAAACTGACAAATATTATTAATATGATTTATTTTGGCAAGAGTCTCACTAAGTAGGTATGCCTACATTATTAATCGTATTTGTTTAATACTTACCAGGTAAAGTATTTTTCTATTTGCTTTAAACAAAGTTATATATTATAATTATAAAAAATAAAATAAAAACATCAAATAAAAAAAAAACTGTAATAATTTAAAAGTGATTGTTTTGTCGATAAATAATAAAATAAAGGTTACTTAAACATTATTATGCTATGGTAATTATAAATACAGGATGAACTTGAATAGATGCGACAAATTTAAATATACAATAATACGTGTTGTCAAGAAAATTTAGATCATATCAAATGAAAAAATTGTAAACATTTATCAGTGTCACGAAAAACGTTAAAATAATTAAAGTATCAAAGAATTTCACGACACTACAGTTTTCGTGTAGTAGGCATGATCTGTAGGTACGTACTCGCTATGAATGAATCGCGCCGCTGCGCCTCCGACCGGCCGGCCGGCGGCCGCTTGCGCTTTTTTCCCGCGCGCACGATAGGTAAAAATTTTGTGAAACCAAATTTCCCTTCATATTTCTGTCGGCTTAGGACGATCAAAAATACAATAAAAATAATTAGTAAAACAATACTTATGAGGTCGAACCTGAATAATGTTACTTAGTTAAAACAACAATTGAGGAGTGACTTTTCAAAATGGCTTATTTCTGTATGGTCATTTTTTTCAGGACCAAGAAAAATACGAAAACTTTTCATATATGAATATTTTTAGTAACAAACTTCTATGTACATAATCTAGGTACGTTAATAGATCGTTTCACAGTGTATATATTTTTTTTAATACTCTAAATTATGAGTTATTATCATATGATTTAAGGAAATAAGCCATTTAGTCGCAAACTCCAAGAAATAAGATGTTTTGTTTCAGCACTCCTAAGAAATAAGCCATTTTGTTTTGGCACTCCTAGAAAATATTGAGAACAACACTCCTAGAAAGTATTGAGAAGTTGACAGCAAGGTGACACATGACGTTTAATATTTTTTTAATTGGCCGTAGTCAAATAAAAAGTGTTGCCAATGTATAAAAATATATTTGCGGAACCACTTCCAGATATTACAAGCTTTATTTACTTTCACCTGTCCCGTTGTCTGTCGTTCTGTAATCAAATCTTGCAACTTAAATTTGATCCACTTCCCGGTTTCCGATTGAGCTGAAATTTGGTATACACGTTTACGTTCGGATGACAATGCAATATTATGCAGACATGGAGCTGATCTGATGATGGAATCGCGAGGTAGCCATAGGAACTCTGTAATTAAACGGCACGATCACGTCGAGTTTGGGCTCGTGTGAATCGTCTTAACGAGTTTTATTTATATAAGTATAGACCACCGCTGTAAAAGCTTGTTATGAAAAAAAATATTTTCATTGAAAACTTGTTAAAGCTATCTTTCAACCCTCCAAAATAACCTGTGATACCAGATTAGAAATAAGCCATTTTGATACGTATTAACAAAATTTCCATACAAAATGTTCTAGAAATGAGCTATTTTGAAAAAAACTCCTATCACAATTAGTAGGGCCGAGAATTAACGTGAATTAAGCTATTTTGTTGCGGAAAGCATTTTCTATGGCCATTTTTCTTCGAGATTAAAGTACTTTAGAACCGGACACTTCACGTCATATAATGTGAGTGTACATAAAGTCCCGATTGGCATTAAAAAAATAAGTAAAATTGGGAACCCGAAATAAGCCGTTTTGAAAAGTCACTCCTCAATTATTATTGTATTTTTGGCGTATTTAAAAGGTTGGAATCACAGTATTTACAATAATTATTAAGTAATTACAATAAATCAACTCGGTACACTTACATGTATTTTAATAATTGTTTAAAATGTCCTCCTCCGTTTTAAATTGTAAACACAATTGAGCACGGCGCCACAAATTGTCCTTAAGTTTAACTAATACTAAAGTCTGTGATTTCACAGTTACAATTTAGTAATTCAGCACTCCTAATTTTGTTTTTTAGTTTGTCTACAGTTTCGGACTCGCGTTCGTAAACGAGTCTTTTTCCTTCTCCCCACAAATAAAAGTCTAACGGTGTTAGGTCAGGTGACCGGATAGGTGGTGGGTGGATAGGTCGCGGCGAACCCGTAGCATGGCCGGCAGCCATGCTACGGGTCCGCCGCGACCTATCCACCTATCACCGTACTCACTTCCTAAATAGGCTCGCACTTCACTGAAATAATGAGCCGGACCTCCGTCCTGTTGGAAATACATACCGGCAAGATACGACTCGGGCACTTCTAGCAAGAGTTCAGGCACTGCATTCCTTAAAACCTGTCATTAATGAATATCGGCCAAATCATCCCAGCCCATACAATCACACTAAATCGCACTTGGAAAGCGTCCCTCCGTGTAACGTGTGGGTTGCGACCGCGAGCACTTCACCAATGTTCATTATGAACGTTAAATAGTCCAATTCTCGTATAGGTGGCTTCGTCACTCCATAAAATGTTGTGATGGAGATTTTCCAACAGCCATTCACAAAATTTCTCCGCGGACGATAGTCGGCGAGCGCGATATCTTGCACGCGCTGAAAATGATAAGGGTACATCCCAGACGTGTTCAGTAACTTCCATATGAAGTACTGGCTCACATTGAACCGCGTGGCTGCCTGTCTGGTGCTGGCCTGAGGATTCTCTTGAAAAAATCGGTGTATCTTGCGGTACATGCGCCGTGGGTGTGCACGTGTACACTGGCGAAGTCCAGCATGTTCTGAGTGGTTCTTAGAGTCCGTCCCAATGATGGTGGAGTGACATTGGGATATTTTATTCGAAATCTTCGCTGCGTTTCACGTAATTTCTTACGGTGTTGTACCATACGATAATATCGAGATACTGTGCGTTTGTAAATGGTTCACAACTATTTCGTCTGGTCCTAGGCATTGTTATGATACACTGTACACGACAACGATACAAATTATTCGCAATACGTAAAGTAGGATTTGCGGAATGCGCGCGCGACCATGACCTACAAACGTTTTGGGGCGACTAGCGCGCGTGGGGCGGGGCGATCGCCGGGAAGGGATGATACTCTGCGCTGGCGTTCGCGCGAGGTTTGGCAACGTCGCACGGTTCACGCTAGAAAATAGGCAAAATTAGGTAAATGACCGCAACGAACGGCAACGTTTAATAACATGAGTACTCTACGACTAGGGCATTCAAACTCGGATAGTTATCAACTCCGGAGCTAGTTACGATGTTGAGCAATCAAATCCGGAACTCCGGAGTTGGCTCCGGAGTTGACAACTTTTTTTAGAAATTAATAAAAAAGGCCTTTTATTTTAATCAATAGAAGTTATATTTGTTAAAGAATCAATGTTTTTGTTTAAAAATGTACTGTCTGCCAAATAGAAGTTATAAAAGTCAACTAATAAGCATTACAAAATATTAAAAACTAGCTTTTGCCCGCAGCTTCGCCCGCGTACATAAAATATAGCCTATGTCACTCAGGAGTAAAGCAGCTTTCTATTGTTGCTTAAATTTTTCCAATCGGACCAGTAGTTCCAGAGATTACCCCCTACAAACAAAAAAACAAAAAAACAAACTTTACCTCTTTATTATATTAGTGTAGATTAATAGGTACCTAATAATCATGAACTTATTAGTAGGTACCTAAAAAATCTTTTTTTGAGATCGAAGTTCTTGGTAATAAGTTTTGAGAATCGATAAGGCATTTAAAGTTGAGTCAGAAAGAGAACTTCTAAGTTTCGTGCAGAAAAAGCCTGCTGCCGAGAATGCTCGTTCTGACTCCACGCTCGTCGGCAAGACACAAAGCAGATAGTGGTACGCTTTTGAAAGGTATTTTCCTCTGCATCCGTCATTGTCAAAGTAAAAAAAGCAATTTATGCTTTTTCTACTTTTACAAATCCATTTAGATTCAAATTAGCAGATGAGGTGCTTTGTTTTTTTAATTTTTATTTGCTTAACTCCTGCCTCAGTTGTTCTGCAACACTTAAGTGCATTTCTGGTTCATAAGTTTCCATTGGTGATTCTGTTGATATGATGTAGATGTCAAGTTTACGCGATATTTTAGTCTTTTCAAAACGTCAACAATTGTCTAAAAGTATCATCTGCTTCTGATGAAAAAAAATCTTCGCAGCCGTGAAGGTAGTGTAGAGTTCAGATTATTTTTGCAAGTCTTCTCTCTTTTATTCGTTTTCTTAGATTTTTCGACAGGCCGACGTAAGCCGAGCACTACCAAATAATACCGAAGTGTTGTGCTAAGGACTTAGGAAGGAATCAAACAGCGGGTTACGTTACGTTCAAGAATTAAGATGCGATTTTTCGTTTTGTAAATAATGTTTACATGGTTTTTAAAAACCGGTTTCAATTCCGGTGTTCTATTTCAACTCCGGATTTGAAAAATGCTTAAAATCGCTCCGAAACTCCGGAGTTACGAAACTCCGGAACTCCGGATTGAAAGCCCTATCTACGACGATTATTGAGCAGTGCGTCGAGTCGGACGAGATTTTTTGATACTTTAATTTATCTTATTTATTTCGCATATTAATTATTTTTTTGGAATATCGATAATTCATATTTAAATAAAGATAACAACACCAATAGACCATTTTATAACGATAATAACGTAATTATTTTTAATGATTTAAATTGTAGAAAAACCAGTTTATAATTACTATATAACTATAACTGAAGCTCCCATTTCATTTTGTCGCATTTATTCAATGTCACCCTGTATATTTGTCATGAATTAAAAAAGTCGTAATCTCTTCAGTCTTATGGGATTACCTCCCACAAACAAAAAAACAAATGTATTGATTTAGTTCGAAATATAAAGAGATTTTGTAGGGAACTCGTGATAACTTTGAATTATAGAGAGGTTATTAATAATATTATCAACTCCTACTATTTCTTCTTCGTCTTTATAATATTAATAAATTTAATATTTAACTTTGAAAAAATAAAAAAGTAATCAGCCTGTATAGTGGCGCTCGAATTTGAGGCTGGTCGACTTTACGATCTTTAATATTTCTAAAGCCGGCCCCTATTTCGTGTCCATTATTTCTCGAGATTTAACTAATATCACCCCGGCCGCCATTTGGCGATTAAACGTAAAATAGATTTATTGGTCTATATGCGTTGCAAATTCTCTTATAGAATCAATGGAATTACTACAATTGGAATTTTTAAAACAGACTGCATTTACATAAAGTCGGCCACGGCCGAGAATTCGGTTTTAACTCAAAATTGGTATTCTATTGGCGGCCTCCTATTTTTCCTTTAAAACAATACGTAAAACATTGGAAAAACTATCTCAAAATATAGTAAAAATCACTTATTACTAATAAGAAATCTTAAAACAAAAAAAAAGGAATGTCTTACAGTTCTAATATCAATCCCCGAAATGTGAGTATTCACAGCAAGTAAGGTACTTTTAATACGGACATGACGCTTCGACGGCGCAATCGCTGCTGACGCTCAGTACGCGAAGAGTGAGCGACGTAATGGGATAATAACGGTTTGTACATATATAGTATGAACTAAGGTTGCAATTAGGGTGGCATTCTCGCCACTTTATTACGTTTTAAAGGAACGCAAGCTGAAAATGTGCAGACGGTCGAAGTTTGGGGGGGGGGGGCGACATATGGCGTATTTACCCTACACCAAAAGAAATATCTTCGACTACTGACTGCTTGTAAATAGTACGCGTCAGTTTTCGGCGCCAGCACTGACGACAGCTACTGACTCAATGTAAATCTGCCTTTAACCGTAATATAACAAGGTTCAAAATGTATTGGAGAAATTTGACAGATTTGTATCGTCTGATGTGCTGCTGACTGTACTTACAGCTAGCTCTTGACTGATACTTTTTATATCTTTTGTTACAGAAAATAAATTAAGAAAAAAATGGAAGTATTTAGAGATCAATTTGCCGTGGAATTCGGGAAAATTCCGCCTTCTCAATCAGGAGACGAGGAAATTTCTGATTATCCCAAATGGCCTTATTTAAAACCTTTACTATTTTAAAAAGATGTAGTGAAACCACGACAGTCACCGAGAAATTTAACTCCTCAAAGACCTGTTTCACCGGCTATAACAGACCAAGATGACACATCAAACATTGAAGCCCATATTATGATGAAAATTCATTTAGGGATTTACCTTTCCCTTGGCCTTGGCTGAAGAAGGAAAAAGATGACATTTTCCAAACAACATCATCAGGTAAAAGGGTTAAAGTGGGAAATGAGATTGAAGAACAAATATTAAAGTTTTTGAAAGCTAAAGCTAGGTAAATCCTGCAGCAGGTCGAAGGAAGAAGGTGAACATGAATTGTTTTTCAGAAGCCTCTTGCCTCATGTGAAAAAGATTCCTCAGCACAGGCTCCTTTCATTTCGAAATTGTATACAAAGTGTTGTCGAAGAGTTTGCCTACCAATCACAATCGTCTTCTAATAATTCATCAAATTTGTACCTCCATGCATTGATATATTCATCGGTAAGACATTCTTTACCGTGACCAAAAGACTTGAACAGTATATTGTTTGTCGTACACAAACGCCATCAGTTTCCGCTCATTGATGGTAGACCGTCTGGACCATTTTTCAGGGAGAATCGGCAAAGATGACTGACTGACTGACTAACGTCACTTTCTACCTTTTCCGACGAACATACCGGACCTACCTACTAAAGAATTTAATATAGACCCAGAAATACTATTAAAAAATCGCTGAAACAGTTACAACAGGCCTATTTTCTAATGATTTTGGTTCCAGTAGAGAACGCAAGAAAATTTATCAAAATTTATGGCATAATTCGATAGTAAAACTGATTTTACCACAAACTGATCGGTCCGATATAATGATTATTTTTATTTATTACAATACCATTTATATCACAAAAATTGTATTAAATAGCTACTACTAAACTTCACAATTAATTTATTACTCATTATTTTGCACCATTTTGTACCTGTGCCCAGGCACAGAAAACAACTTACAATTTATTTTTTCTCCACACATAAGCGATCCACCCTACTGTGCAGGTAGCTAGCCGAGATGGCCCAGTAGGTACTTTAACCATTAATAAAATGCCTAAATTACAAAAAAAAAAAAAACAAAATTGCGCGCATCTTTTATATTTCGAAGCGCGGCAACGGGCGCGCGGGCGTAGCGGGACGGTGAGGGGGGGGACAGCCAACAGAGTCAATATGAAGTGCAGTGCTGCAGGTTTTAACTTAAAAAAAAAATCAACAAGTCAAAATCAAGTCTATAAAACTTAACTATAAGTCCTCTTATAAAACGGAATTAAAAGTCCCACAATTATGTTTATGGATTTTCGAATTTATTGTACTTAATGTTTTAGATAAAATTATGTAATATCGTTTAAAAAACTGTGTTGCACTGCACTTCTGATTGGCGTGCACCGGCCGGCCCGCTCCTCACCCAGGCACCGCGCCTGCGCGGAGACATTCATTGATTAATGGTCCTTCATAGCTTCTAGTCCTCAAGTCACGTGACTCGAAGGAAAATTTATCAAAACAACAGTTCTTAAATAAATCTGTGTTCTCTTTTAATCTCGTCAATTCATCAACGTTTTGTGTCCGTGTCAGTGTTTGTGATATCAAACAATGGCGATTGAAAAAGTAAAGTCGACGAATCCGTCGTCGCCTTATTACGAACAAAACAATTGGAAAACTCCTGCCTTCAGGCAGACCATGGTGGATAAACTGTAAGTAATATTTCATTTACTAGGCTTTTTATATAATAATTGAGTATTTATCTTCATCTTTATACGCTACTCAAGTTCTAATACAATATAAGGACGGCGAAAAGTTCTTTAGTGCGCCTAACACTAAATCGCGGGAAAAACAAGAATACGATAACCCGCTACAGTACGACTGTCGGATCTTGGCGAGACTGAAGTGAGCTCTGCGAATTTTAACAATTGCTAATTGCATTTATTTGTTTAAACCATTAATTTTTTTTCAATACACTTACTCGAAAACTGCCTCTTATCGCACTCCTATTAGGGTCAATATAGCATGTATATCACCCAAGTGCTTTTTTGAGTTTATCACAACAAGGGCTTTTTTATTCCTTCCTTATCGTCACGGTCACGGGTGATTATTTTGTTTTACTTAGTTTATAGAATCAAGCGCGAGGCGTCCCCCAGAGTCGCTGGACGACCCCACGAAATTAGAAACAGACCAAAGCAGATTTGAATGCTATATTTCTTATAGTCCAAGATCCCAGAGCGATCTGACGTAACTTATTTTCAAATGGATAAAACCTTACGTTCTCAGTAGCGTCTCATGTGTTTTGACTACCTGTGAGTTTATGAAGCTTGCCGTCGGGCACTTAGCCAGGTACCAGATGAGAAAGGTAACTAAAAATAAGAGTAACTTAACTTAAATTCTAATGGCTGATTTTTGTATATGTTTTGTACAATATTATTCTAAAGTAGTATCATAAGTGTCAGACACTTTCCATGGACCAAAACTTTGGTCAGACGCTTTAAAGCTCAAAAAAAAATTAAACAACTTTATTTATTTTTAAATGTCTGACTTTTGAATATGTTATTAAGGCATTTATTATTAAGTTATATTTCATTTGTCAGACAAATTCTAATGACCCAACAACCCTTAAAAACTAAAATTATCAGCGAGGAATATTAGCGCGAGAGCACTATGCGCATGCGCCTCAGAGTTGAATATTTCAATATTTTTTAAGTACTTACGGTTTTTAACTCAATATTTTCTCAGGTCTTTCTAAATTAACCAAACTTAAACATTAAAGTAATCATTAATTAATAAGTAACTCAATCAATTTATTGCATACTAGCTTTTGCCAGCGGCTTCGCCCGCGTACATAAAATATAGCCTATGTCACTCAGGAGTAAAGCAGCTTTCTATTGTTGCTAAAATTTTTCCAATCGGACCAGTAGTTCCAGAGATTACCCCCTACAAACAAAAAAACCAACTTTACCTCTTTATTATATTAGTGTAGATATATTCGGGTGACAAAATTTATTCGGAGTAATTCTGTTTTATGAAAAATTATTTTTATTTTATTCAATTATAAAAAGGTGACAGTTGAAAAAATTTAATGAAATAATTTCATAAAAAAATATTGAACTTTGAAAAGTTCAAGCAAGTACTTTTTCATCTTTTAATTGTCGTAATCATCGTCACAATCAATAGAATTTTCATCATTCGCCCAATCATGATTTTGTCCATTCGTGTCGTCATCTTCATCATCATCAGCTGTATTGTCGTTGCTGGCAGCTTCTTCTGAAAAAAATAGTTCAAAAAATTAAAAAAACATAAAAGTACGGGTAGAAAAAAAAAATTAATTTGTCAAAGTACACTACCTGATTTTTGGAGTGATTCACTAACAGCTCCTGGTAATTGGTCACCATCAAACCAATGAAAGTGATACTGGTTCTCTTCTAAAGTCCACCCGTTGTTTTCAGGAGTGACAATGGTAGGTTGTTTTTGATGAGCATAATTCCACATGCTTGCAATGTAATTTGCTCGGAGGAATTGTTGAAATAATTCAGATTTACATGGTGGTAAACTGCTGGCATCAAAATTTCTTAAATTTTTTGGTTGGAACTCTTGGTTAATGTTAGATACGCTGTAATTACTTAAAAACATCTCATACCGTGCAGAATTTACGTCATGTATATTTGGAACACTATAAATTTCACAGATAAATTTTTGTATTTCATTGAAAATATCTGTTTGTATATCTCTCTAAAACGCATTTATAGTGCTCTCGCGCTAATATTCCTGGCTGATAATTTTAGTTTTTAAGGGTTGTTGGGTCATTATAATTTGTCTGACAAATGAAATATAACTTAATAATAAATGCCTTAATAACATATTCAAAAGTCAGACATTTAAAAATAAATAAAGTTGTTTAATTTTTTTTGAGCTTTAAAGCGTCTGACCAAAGTTTTGGTCCATGGAAAGTGTCTGACACTTATGATACTACTTTAGAATAATATTGTACAAAACATATACAAAAATCAGCCATTAGAATTTAAGTTAAGTTACTCTTATTTTTAGTTACCTTTCTCACCTGGTACCTGGTTAAGTGCCCGACGGCAAGCTTCATAAACTCACAGGTAGTCAAAACACATGAGACGCTACTGAGAACTTAAGGTTTTATCCATTTGAAAATAAGTTACGTCAGATCGCTCTGGGATCTTACTCTATTATATTTCTACTGTATGTTTGAGATACGATTAAACATTTTTTCTTTCTTTCTTTATTTCACAAGGCGTAAGTGTATTGAAAAACGTCGTTTGACACACGTGCAGATTTGTCATTGCAGCCCTCGGCTCCGTAACACACTCGCCTACGGCTCGTGCGAATTTCGCCTCGGTCGCAATGACAAACTTCCTGCACTTGTATCAAAATGTACTATTACGAGTTTTCAAGCGCTAAAACATCAAACTCGCCAAGATCCGACGGCCGTACTGTAAAAATGGCTGCGAAAGCCGTTGTTGATGATTTGAGGTTGAGATGATGACGATCCTGGTATCTTTATACCAAGACAATAAGGTAAATTTTTTTTGGGCACCCACGAAATATTGTTAAATGAATAAAGTTTGTGCATTTGCTACAGTGCGGCCGACGAATCTTGGCGAGTTTGAAGTTAGGCTCTGCGAATTTTAGCATTTGAACTCATCCTAGAGGGTGGTGAAAACTGTTACCTCGACTCCAGGAATAAGGCAAGGAAGGTACGGGGTAGGTTTTTTGGTCAGTAAGAGTCTGACACCGGTCTCCCGCTCCGCCCAAGAGCGTGTTTCGTCATTGGATGATTTTCACCTACCATAAAAAAAAAGCATTTGAACTCATAAAAAAATAATAAGTTTAAAAAAATAAATGCTAATAACATTTTCTAAACTCTTGAGCCCCGTGCGAACGCCGAACGTTTGCACACTTATTGTGTTTCTATTATGTCTCTATTTACGGTAGGTATTCGAAAGATCTGCAATAACAACTGCAAATAGCATTTATTTGTTTAAACCATTTATTATTTTTTACTAGCTGGTACCCGCGACTTCGTCTCCGTCTTTTTTTCGCAATAAAAGGTAGCCTATGTTCTTTCTCAGGGTCTAAAGATTGTCTGTGCCAAATTTCAGCAAAATCATTTGAGAGGTTTAAGCGGGAAAGCGTAACAGACAGACAGACAGACAGAGTTACTTTCACATTTATAATATTAGTATGGATATGGATTACTGGTAGGTTTACGTTTGCTCACTATCTCACCTGCTGTTAAACGATGATGTGGCCGTCCGACATTTTTTAATACACTTACGAAAAAATAAACGGGGGCTGATAACAAAGTGACTCGTGGGGGGTAAAAGTGCTCCCAGCTTGTAAGAAAAAATTTTAGTACACAACTCGAAAACCCATTCTACTACTTTTAGGAGCACACTTGACTCCTTTCCGCACTAGTGCAGAAAAGTGCGCGTGTTCACTCCCGTCACAATTTTAATACATTAATTATATCAGTTTATTTATATCTTCATAAGTGTATTGAAGTACGTCACTTATGGGTGCAGGAACCTCCCGAACTGACCAGGAAATCTGGTGCGGCCCTACGTTATGCGGTGGCTACGTTAGGCGGAAGGTGAGAATTGAAAACGGCGTGATGACTTTTCAATCACTCCTCAAAGGGACAATTACGGCATTAAACTAACCCAACCACAACGAGATCCAGCTTAAACTCTGTCCGCTATGCAGCGACTTGTCGCGGCAGCGGAGTTGCCGCTGCGACAAGTCGCTCCTGGCAAAAATCCTTTCTCGCAAGCACAATTTCTATTTTTTATTTACGAATAATGATTATTATGAACGTGAACACCATCTCGGTCACAACGACAAACATTCTCCACTTGTATCAAAATTAACTGAAGACCTTTAGTTAATTTTGATACAACACGACAGCAAAGCAACGCAACAGCAACGACGCAAAGGAGACACCCCACCTAGACACTGCCTCACAACACCCCATTTTCCTCCCCAGCAACAACGTGATTGAGGAGACAGGCATTCAGCTGCAATGCACCGGCCTGGAGCTGGAGAACGGAGTCTTCAACAAGGTGAACAGCAAGCCGATGTACATGATCCTCATCATTTGCATCATCGAGAACATCAAGGAGATGGGTAAGATGCCTGATGATTTTTAGCGGTTTTGAGCACAATTTTCAACCTTATAATGGGAAGAAATAAGGTTGAAATTAGAAAAAAGTTAGCAATCCTGGCTTCCAGACTTTTGCCTGTACCATGACCGCGTAAGAGATCATTGCTGATTGATGATTGATCACCCTCCCGAGGAAACGGCGGTGCTATGCCCAAGCGGGGCATACCTCTACCGTGTCCTCCGGGTGGTCCACACAGTGGTGACACTCGGGCGTCACTTCCGCATGAACCCGGTACAGGAATCTTCCCAAACTGACCACGCTCGGTGAGAACCTGCGTCATGGAGGTGAGGACGCCGTGAGGTATCCAGGCACTAACTAAAGAGGGGCTTACCGCTATAATTGTAGCGTGCCCATAGGTGAGTTGGGCAACCATAATGATGGCTTACTAGGCTCCATACGAAAGAAGTTTCTTTAGACATTTAAATAAACCTTTATCACTGTCCGTTCAACCGATTTTGTTTTTCTTCCGTGTTTACTATACCAACTATTTACTGCAGCCGCCATTTATCATGCCACCAACAAAGTTGAAACTCAAAATGAAAATTCAAGTTCTTTTTTATTGTTACAGCCGAAGGTTCCAAGACTCCAGGCCTGGACTTGATCATTCCAAATCACCAGGAAAACTTGAGTGACTTCGAAAACCTGCTTCTGTACTAACAGAAAAAAGGAAAAAAAAATCATCACAACCATTTTGTCACTCATTCTTACTTACGAAACCTGCATTAATTTTTTCAATATTTTTTCTAAGAGCCAACGCTGCTAAGGCACGCGCGATCCCATACAGAAGTGCCCCAAGTTCTCCATCGAAACGACTACCTGCACACAGTTATAATTGTACCAACGACACTGTGGTTTCCGCTTCGGGGACTGTTGCACACGACACATGCGCATAATAACGCGATGGAAACCCGCACGGAGTTCCCACTTGACGCAGCGTTGGCCCTAAGAGATTCGTCCCCTACTACGTAGTATTTAACCTTCTAAACGCTGTGTCAGATATGTATATCCGACAAGTACGCTTTTGTTCCGCCAGGGTCACAGGACATGAGGATTGAAAAGCTAAACGAAATGGAGTAGCAAACACGAAACTGCCAAACAGGTCCCAAAAACTCTCGGCGGCCCAATCCAAAATATTTATATGTCAAAATCTCTAATACCCCTGGCCTACTATTGGGGAATAGTATGATGTATATTTTTTAAGAGTATGTTTTTGAAAAACTTAATGCAGTTTTCTGTATCATTTATCATCATAACGTAGAATAGACATTAAAAATGAAAATCGAAATTCAAAATTTCTTATATCATCCAATTTGTATAACCAATTATGTAATTACTTTACAACAATAAAAAACGACATAAAATGTACAAAATATTTATTTATTAAACCCCTTAGGTATTCTTAAATCATGACTAAACAGTATCATAATAGTCAGGTTTATATAACAATCCTTTTTGGCTATCCATTCTAGCGATTTTTATTTATGTTAAAGTTAACTAAGTATTAATGGTCTAATTTCGACCCCAATAAGGCTGCTATCCCACTGACGTTTTACAAGCGTTGGCGGTTCTCCAACTCCGTTAAAATCGCGTATTTTTAGTGGTTAGTTTCACTTACACTGAACGCAAAGTTAAGGACAACATAACGTTTAAACTTATGTTGGTAAAAAAATATGGTAAACAAAACAATTTCAACATAGCCATAAGAAATTATTTTTTCATAGAAACTGTTTTGATTTATTTACGTTATGTCTAATACAGGCAAAACGGCGAAGATCGGGCAAAAACCATTGGGTGTCTTTTTACGAACTTTAATTTAATAAACCAATCTTTTGATACACGGTTAAAAACGGTTAAAATTCACATTGTGTGTTTAATAAATGACGGACATGTTATTATTCCAATAATCTTGATTCGCGGGGAGTAACGCTAGCTCTTCTTACGTAGGTTGACATATACGCAAGAAACTTGCGAGACGGCGCAACGTTGGCGCTTTACTACTAGAAACTCGCGTCGTAAACGTCGTATCTGCGCAACGTTGACGCTGCGTTGACGTTGGAGAATCGCTAATGCTCAGAAAATGCAGGCGTGATAGCGATATTTACTTTATAGTAGACGTGATAAATCACTACTATGGATAGTTGGTATCTAAATAATTGGTTAAATTAAAGTTTTGTTTTTTTTGAAAATCCAACTGTACAATCTTATTTACACTTCATTCAGACGTTAGTGAAACACTTCACAGTATAAGATTTATAATGATTTCCTTATAAAATTTCAGCCCTATGATTGAATAAACCAACTCAATCTATACTATATTCATCAGATGATTCTTCTTCCCTATATTGTTCCTTAAACTGTTCCGTATCCTCATCTTCTCCATAATAAAATCCATCATCATCACTGTCATTTTTATACCCTGGATCATTGTCCATCTTCGCGCAGTGTACCAGACTCCTACTGTTAGATAAATCAGGGTTTTCTTGAAGGACCTTCGCTTTGTATTTGGCATATGCTTCACCATACCTCTGGACGTCTTCTTTGAATAAATCTGGTGGGTCATCGTATATTTTGTCTTCCCCTGTATCGCTGGATAGGTCGTCTTCTGAAAATTTCATGCACGCTTATTATTTAAGTGTGTACGGGTAGAGCAGTGGTGGCCGAGTGGTAACGGCCTCGACTTACGAGTTGTAGGTCGCGGGTTCAAACCCAGCCACGCACATTACTTTGTGTAATTTATTTCATCACCACTGCTCTCAATACGAGAAACGAAACCGGCATGTCCTAGAACCAAAAATTCGGAGAGGTTGGTGGATGTCACATACATCCACCAACCCGCACTTTGCCCGCGTGGTGGATTACGGTCCATTTTTCTTCTCCAAGAGAGGAGGCCTGTATCCCAGCAGTGGGAACGTTAAATAGGCTGATAATGGTGTAAAGGTAGCATTACACTACGCGGACCTCCGCCACGCACGCCGATCTGGGTGCATCTTTCTCCATACATATTATATGGAAACTACACTCTTAGAGCTATACTGATTCTCGCCCCAGGTATTATGGGGCGCCCTGTGGCGGACGTCCTCACAATATAGTTCTCGCTTAGCTCATTACTTTTGGTTTGCAAACAAAACTTATTAGTGTGTAATAAATACTAAAGAGATTTTTTGTCTTTGTATTACTAAGTCTTAGTTAATTCCAGGTGAAGTAAAAATGTTACTGTTTAATATACACTTCTCATCAAAAAAATCGAAACACCTTGCAAGTTTACGTTTTGTCAGGATTATCAGAAAAATGTGTACATTTAGGAATAAATGTTAAATGTCGTTTAATAGTGAGTAATATGAGCTTATCAAATCTTAATGTTAATGTTCTAAATTTAAATGAATTTTTCATAGGTTTCGTATTTTGTTAAATGAGTCATTTTTATTCCGTATGGAGTATAAAGGAAATGGATAAAACAACACACGTAAATGAAAAAAAAAGGTAAAAAACGTTTATTTAATAACTTGTATTCCCTCCCCGAGCTCTAATTACTGCTTCCATACGGTTCTTCATCGATCGGATGAGAGTCACGATCACATGCTGTGGTATATTGTCCCATTCCTCTTGGATTGCATCTTGCAGCTGGCTAAGTGTTTCTGGGGCAGGATCTCTTGCTCGAATTCGTCTCTTTAATTCATCCCATAGATGTTCAATGGGATTCATGTCCGGGCTTCTTGCTGGCCATTCCATAATAGAGATATCGACTTCGTTAAGATAATCTTGTACGACGCCCGCGGTGTGAGCCCTAGCATTGTCGTGCATGAATATGAAGCCGTTGCCAATAAAATGTGCATAGGGCATCACATGAGGCTCGAGACACTCTTCGACGTACCGATGACAGTTTAGTGCAGGCAGACGTGGCCCAGACACGAAAGCAAGCTCTGTCTTACCGTCGGCGCTGATTCCTCCCCAAACCGTCCACGAACCGCCACCATAGCTGACCTTTTCTTCAATGCAGCATTGTGCATAGCGTTCTCCGTCTCTTCTGTAGACCTTGTTCCTTCCGTCGTTACCATACAGCATAATTTTACACTCATCAGAAAAGAGAACTTTGCTCCACTGTAGGTATGACCAATTTAGGTGCTCACGTGCAAAGTTAAGGCGCGCTCTTCGATGGTCTGCAGTTAATTTCGGCCCATTTGCTGGCTTATGCGGTACCAGTCCACGATCCTTCAACCTTCTTCTAATTGTAGAGTCACTTACAGCCACCCTTCGTACAACACGAAGCCGCTGCTGCAGTTGAAAAGCGTTAAGGCGTCGATTTCTTAAAGAAGTTGTTACAATAAATCGATCATCTCGCTCAGAAGTGACCCGATTCCTGCCAGATCCTGAACGGCGCGTGAACAAACCAGTCTCCCGATAACGTTTATAGACTCTATGAACAGATGACAGGCTTAGATGCAGTCTTGTAGCCACAACACGCTGACTAAGGCCAGAATCCAGCAATGCCACAACTTGGGCGGCTTCTGTGGGCGAAGTATCCATACGTTTTAGAAAAAAAACCTTTTTTCAGACGTCCCAAAGTCACAGTATTGAAATAAAAAACAAAAAGTTTAAGGATAGGCGCCAATTTTTAGTTTTTAAACGCTAAATGTACTCCAACCCTAAACACACATTTGTCTCAAAACAGTGATTCATTTCGTTTATAAGATAAACAAATGAAATTCTAATTTTGAATTTAGAATTTTCGCTTATTACTGTAATGGCCAAACTGCCAGCTATAATATATGTATTTTTTTTCATCGTATGAATTCTTTTTTGTGTTAAATTCGGACAGAAACAATGAAAACGGAAGTGTTTCGATTTTTTTGATGAGAAGTGTAATTTAGCTAAATATTTTGTTCTCACTTTTCAGTCATAATTACTTTATTTTTTAGGAACAATTCGCCTTCTTCCAGTTGCCACTACTCAAACACTTCACACAGTGACGCAGAGATAAACAAAACTGAAGAACTGGTGCATTCTAATAAACTATTTTTTAATATACTATTCACGATTCATAAATAAATTAAATTTTAAAAGTGTCACTTTGTTAACCCTACGCAATTATTTCGATTTGACAGTGTGAAGTGACGTCACAACATGGCAATCGATCCTATTCTCATTTGGAACGCATTGTACGTCTGTGTACATAACGACGCGACTGTATGACGATGTGGCTTCATAGACCGAGTTTCATAGTTTTGTACGTAAGCTTCACGAAGGCGTAAACCAGGCGTAAAATGACGATTACGCGTCTAAGAAGCTACGCGTCCTTGTTCTAGGAACTGCGGCAATTTAACGTGACTGCGACTGGGAAGCGGAGCGGTGAGAACAGAACAAACAATTTATACTTTATTGTGGTAGCCTACGTGGCCAGCCACACGTGGGTGTGCGGTGGGGATGAGCAAAGCGCAAAAATTCCATTAGGGGATTGGAATTTTCGTGCGAATTCTGAACTTTTATGCGGTGACGTGTTTTATATAATTGTTGGCTAAAGTGGCGTTTTAAAGTGTGTGCGATTGCGAATCGTTGCGGTGCGATGAAAAAACAATTGATACTCTATTGCGGTGGCCTATGTGACCAATCACACGTGGGTGCGAAACAGCGATAAGCGAAACAAAACGGTCGCAATTAGATAGTTTGATATTTTCTTCTGGTGCAGTTAGTTTTGTATTGTATTGATGACTAAAATGGCGACTTCCCACGCACCTGGGCCATAGCGCATCAGATCGCTTCGCAACTGCAATCACGTTGAATGCACACATAGCACACATAGGACACTGTGTTAGGTATTCACTACCAGTCTATCAAGGGTAGTGGAGAAATGGCAAATGGCATGGGTAGTTACAGTACAGTCAATCTAAGTTGGGGAGCCTGAAGTTAGACTCTGCAAACTTTAGTACTTATAAAAAATAAATATATTAAACAAAAAAATATTTAAAAACACAAATTCGATTAGCAGTTGTTGTTAACTACCTGTTATTGGCATTTTTTTTTAACTATTTATTTATATTAACAAATTGATTTCTCTTACCAATATCAACCCTCTCCATGGCTCTAACCATATCCTCCAACTCAATGCTGCTAGGCTCCGAGTCTGGATACTCATTCCTCCAGTTATTCTCATCATTTGAATCATCATCATCATCAGCTTCAATGTCCGAATCTTGAGATGGGTCATAGGAATCTAGGACTAAACCGGTTTCTACACTGAAACAGCAATTAAACACATAAATAAATAAAAATAAGGTCTAAAATCCAATGGCTGAAATCTTTTAACTGAAGGTTGTGAGATTCCAAAGCATCTAGTTTATTTTAGATATTTTGACAAACAATACACTTTGATAGATATATCAAAATTAAAACTTGTTATTTATAAAAGTACACAGCTGTTTGTTAGTCTCGCTAAAACTTGAAAATGGCTGGGGTGATTTGGCTCATTTTAGTTTTGAAATATTCTTAGTAGTTCAGGAAAAATTTATATGGTGAGAAGGAAAAAAAATGGAACCATTCACTGAGGAAGCAAAACAGCAATGTGCCACTTGCATAGTGCAATGTTGGGACATTAATCAAGTGGACAAATGTTTTTATTTTTGTAAAAATAGCAGGAACATGCTGTACTGCTCAAGCGGCCTGGCATCTTTATATACTACAGGAAATAACCAACAACAGAATATGCTTACCCCACAAAGTTATCAATCATACTTATATCAAATTCTTGCTTCAAACTTGTATACAGATCATATGCATATTGTACGCTGCCATCTTTGTCATCAGTCTTCTGCAAATCTATTAAATTCAATACATCTTCGTTACCCTCATCATTTTCCTCATCTTTCAGGCCTCGGCTGCAGTTGACTATTTCATAACGACTTTTTGAAGCAACATCTTTCCGTTCTTTCCTTAATTTTTCTATAATTGTGTCGACATTTGGCAAAGATTGCTGTTTTAAGTCAGTCTTTGGTAGTAAGTTTTCCACATGTGTGGTTTCCTGAAAACATTCAAGGTTTGGAGTATGAATAGAATAAAACTTAAACAAACACACACTAAAACAGTAACAATTTCACTGAAACTTATATCAATGGGTACAAAGGAGGTCGTATCGCTAAATATATATATGTAAATAAGTAATATGTAAGTATATGATAGACAAAGGAAATGTTTTAAAGTGCCCAAAACAAGTAAAAAGATAATGTTAAAAAAGGATATGGTCAAAAACAATACAGATCTAAAAATATATTTACAATATTATCTTAAAACAAACATAATTTATTATGTTTATTTGTGAGAGATAACCTCAGTTTTGATACCATAAAGAAAATTATTTTGGTGATAGAAAGATTGACTATAGCAAAATGATGTAGAGCTGCTTTTAATTAGGAAAAATGCACGGTCCTGCGAAATAGGCCACAAGATTATAAAGTGGCGGGAAAAGTTAGTAAATTAAAAAGCTTGAGGTTACTAATTGCAGGATTTTTTTAAACGAGCATCTGTTATTGAGATGACCTCTCAATCTATAGTTCTATTAATTGGTAATTGTCTGATAATCCAAAACATGGATTTACCTGATCATCAACAGTTCCTCGAAAAACGAACAGTGATGGTGATATTTCTTCCTTATCGGTTTTGATTCGTTTACACATGAGTACCAGTGTATCTTGTGGGTTCTCCTCAAGTCTTCGTTTCACCCTTAGTACTGTTGCTGAAGCCATTCTGTGGTATTTATTATCTGTTTACTGTAGAAATGTGACCTTCCCTTCTACTCCAAATCACAAATAGTAAATAAAATAATTCATGGCATTTCATGGAATGTTATAAATGAATGACACTTGATGATACTAGTTATTTTCAGCATTAAAACTAGTGTTCATCTATTTTGTCTTGAAAACCAAATGGTCGTGTCATTTCACATGTATTTCATGCTTAAATTTAGTCAAATGGAGAAAGTAAAATAAACTGGAACGCTTTCAGTGAATGTTGCCACTTTGCCAGTCGACTATGCTCTAAGACTAGGAATGATAAAAACAGTGTGTTTATAATAGAGCATATAACCTTTATTATAAGCTTTTTAGTTAATTATTTTAATACAGAAGTTGGTTATTTTATTACAAAATTAGTATTTTAGCCCCTCTTGCAAGTTACAAAACATTTATCATTGATATCAGTCTTTGAAATTTTAAGAAATTGATATCTACACTAATATAATAAAGAAGTAATGTTTGTTTTTTTGTTTTTATGTTTTTTTGTTTGTAGGAGGTAATCCCTGGAACTACTGGTCCGATTGCAAAAATTTTAGCAACAATAGAAAGCTGCTTTACTCTTGAGTGACATAGGCTATATTTTATGTACGCGGGCGAAGCCGCTGACAAAAGCTAGTAGTATATAAATACTAGATTTTAAAAATAACACAATCAAAATATATTAAAACTCGACTATCTATAATTTTCCATAAATGAGTCTGTTGATCTCATGTTGATCTACTTTATGAATAGTTGAGCATAGTCTTTGTGTAGTGACACTGTGACATACTCTGTGGTCAATAGAAATAGAATAGATAAAATCTTGATGAAAAAACAAAGCGTTCGCTCCGTTATCGAGCGCATTTAATTCATTAATCATTTTTGTTTTCTATTATATTACAAATGTGTCAATAGAAACAACATAATTCACTTACAAGTGGTTTTAATAACGTATGGATAATCTGAAACAATTCAGCACAATGACTTCCGAAGATAATTGGAGAACTCAGACCTTCCGACAAAGTGTCGTGTCGAAAATGTAAGTTTTCTAATATTTTTATGCATCGTATGCATCTTTGTTTTGCCATCAGTAATTTATGTCTTGATTACTGACATAAATCAGCCCAAAAGAAGTTGGAATAATGGCTCAAGATGTTATTTCTTAGGATGCTCTTCATAATAAGACATAAAAGCATTGTATTCCTTCAAAAAATACTTAAGAGAATGGTTAAAAATACTTATCAACATCTACAATACCAATATGTATAAACTTCAAACAAGGAAAATGCTGCTAAATTCTAAGTATGAGTCACACTTTTGCATTTCAAATTCCCATGAAATGCCTTCCCAGTTGCTACCTGTTCCATGATACCTATCTAAAAGTGGTTTTAAGTTTTAGAAGGGAGCACTATATTGTTTAATTGAGTTTCATCTTAGATTAAAATGTGTTATGTTGTTGAATTCAATATTTATATGGCGAAAGTGCTAGAGTACCAGCAACCATTTTTTTTTAAATGTTTTTTTTTTGTAATAGGCATCTAATCAAGAAAACCATCTAAGTTTGTCTTAACCTATTGACTACCTTAATTACAGACACAATTAAAGTACAATAGGTGTTCGAGCGCCGGCGCTCGCTTGGGGCTTAATGAATTAATTTGCAATATATTTTATTTTTATGGTCTTATTTATTGTGCCTTGCTAGCTGCTCTTTATGGATCTTGGGCCTGAGTAATTTCATTAATTCATCAAGTATTCTTCACATATCATCACCTGGTTTTTCCCCAAAGTGAAAGATAGAGGTTCTGTACTATAAAGCTTTATCTCACCTATCTAGTGAGGAGGTGATCCAGCGCTCTGGCGTCCAAGTGGCACGGAACAGCAGTGAGATGGAAAACCATGTCTTCATGAAGGCTAAGACCCGTGAAGAATACATGAACATGGTTGCCAAGCTGATACTGCATGTCAGAGAAATGTGTAAGTGACATTACATTACCTTGTGATTTTTGAAAGTAGATTTAGGAACTTGACAATGATGATGAAACAATATGCAATTTACATTTCAGCACAATCTAAACAAAATCAAGGTCAACAACAAATGCAAGGCCCCAATCAAGGCCAGCCTGGCCCCAGTCCTCAGGTCCAGGCCCCACAAGGCCAACAGCAACAGGGACCCAATAACCAGGGAGGGCTAACACCAGACCCAATCAATGCCCTCCAGAACTTAGCATCACAAGGTTCAAGGAATCAAATGATGAACATGGGCCCCCAAGGCCAAATGCAGCAGCAAATGGGGCCAAATCCTGGTATGGGAGGAATGCAAGGGCAAATGGGTCAGCAAGGACCAATTGTCTCACAAGGACCGCAGGCTCAGACAGCCACAAATCTGCTTCAAACCCTAAATCAGAGACCACAAATGAATATGCAGTTGCAAAACAAACTTGGTGGACCTATGGGAATGGTGGGGAACCAAGGTCAAATGGGGAACAACATGGTTGGTGGAATGGGTGGGATGGGCAACCCTATGGGAAGTCAGCTGCAGAGTCAGCTGGCTGGTGGTATGCAAGGTCAGATGATGCCAAACATGTCCATGCCTAACTCTATGCAGGTCCCCATGAGTGGGTCTAACACTATGGGCCAGATGCCATGCAACCAAGTTGGTATGGGGGGTCAGATGGCGCCGAACAATATGCAAGGACAGATGCCTGGACAAATGGGTGAGTAAACCATTTGCTTATTTATTTATTGTATACTTTTTAGGGTTGCGTTTGGAGCTAGTTGAATCCATACTAATATTATAAATGCGAAAGTAACTGTCTGTCTGCCTGTTACGCTTTCCCGCTTAAACCTCTCAAACGATTTTGATGAAATTTGGCACAGACAATCTTTAGACCCTGAGAAAGGACATAGGCTACTTTTTATTGCAAAAAAAAGACACAGACGAAGTCGCGGGTGCCAGCTAGTAAGGAATAAAGATGTTTATGGAGAACCAAAATAGCCCAAAGAATCGTCAGAGTCAAGTAGCATTAGACCAGACACTGCTTGTAGCTGGGTTATGGAGCTCAAAAGATTTTGGAATAGTGTCCGTCTGAGAGAATGCAGTGTTTGTGCGACCATCCCACAAGGTGGTCCGATATCGTCGTGGTGGTGAAGATGCAAAATGCACAGGATGGGTGATTGTGGCAATACTTGGGAGGAGCCTATGTCCAACATTGGACGTCTTTCAGCAGAAATGATGATTGAATGATGTAAAGCCATACTTAATTAATAAGCACATGCAATAGGCAGCCTTATTGTGTTCCGAAGTTCGTGTGTGGAGGAGGATTCTTCCAGGCATCCTATAATGGACAGTAAAAATTGTCAAAACATGATACAGGGCATTATATATTTTTATGCCCATTTTCCTGTTGTTACAAGTTCAAATCAACCAACCACATGACTCATTGCCAAACAATGGCTTATCTTACTAATGTTATAAATGCGAAAGTTACGATGTTTGGATGTTTGTTACTCAATCACGCCAAAACGGCTGGACGGATCTGGATGAAATTTGGCACAGGCACAAAAAGTAACCTATGCCCATTCCGGAGTGTATCCTATATACACTCCGGAATGCGCATAGGCTACTTTTTATCCCGGAAACCCCAACCCCAATACCACTCGGGCAAAGCCGCGGGCAAAAGCTAGTTGATAATAACTTGTAAAGTTTAGTTTTATTAACCATTTGTATACATTTGTTGTGTTTTTTGTAACTGTTGTGCTGTGTCTGTTCTGAATAAATTCATTTCTATTCTATTCTATAATTAGAGACATAATTACGTAGCTTCACAACCAAGTAATACGTACAAACAACAGAACTTCTCGCAAAGAATGAACTGACCAATGTGTGGCGCGCGACCGACATATTGTCCAAGATATAGATTCCTCCTTCACACCCCTCACCTTTGACCTTACTTCAAAAACCGACTATACGGATCGGTGTTGGACATTCGATTGTGACGCAATTCACATTGGATCCAAGATTGATCACACATTGGTGTGTTGGACCCAATATGTGAAACTGGTGCAAATATACCTAACTAGCTTTTGCCCACGACTTCGCCCGCGTGGTATTGGGGTTGGGGTTTCCGGGATAAAAAATAGCCTATGTCCTATTCCGGAGTGTATCTTATGCCTGTGCCAAATTTCATCCAGATCCGTCCAGCCGTTTTGGCGTGATTGAGTAACAAACATCCAAACATCGTAACTTTCGCATTTATAATATATAAGATGAGTGGCTGCAGTATTAAAATAAGAAAACAAAGTAATTATCTATTTTTGTCCCTTTAAAGTTGACTCCACTTTTTTCAGTAGGAGGCATGGGTAACAGCCAGATCGTGGGCTTAAACATGTTGCACATGGGTCGTGTGGGCAACAAGCAGGAAGTCGGCGGCATGCTGGGGGGCGCCTACCCGTCGCCTAGGGCTCCGCCGCCCGCGCAGTTCCTCAGGCAAAGCCCCTCGCCGTCCGCGCCGTCGCCCAACATGGGCGGCCCCAGTCCTATGGGTGAGTTGTCTCAACAAGATGAAGATGAAGAAATGCCATCGTTGTCAAATCTGAGATTATCTTGAGGGAGTATTTAGCTTTCTATTATTGCACTTTTTTTTCATAGGTTACTTTTTCCCAGAAAAATGCATAGCAGGTAATAGGAAACAAGAGGAATACTACGGAAATTAACTAGTTTTTCATATCTCGCTCTTTTTAGGAAGAACATTGTAAGCGACCATATTTTTGCTGTGATATTTCCGGTATTAATAAGATTTTTTTTTGACAGAGAGATAGTTTTGATATGACATTGGAGAATTGCTGCAAAAAAAAAAACGGAAAAGGGAATATCCACACAATTTGTTAATTTGCTATTTTTTTTTTATAATTGAAAGGATCGCCTTTTAACACTATCTTACCTGGTAAGCAATGATATGACCGACGATGGAGCACGCTTGCATAGAAGTAACCTATTCACTCTTAACTAAAAATTAGTAGATAAACATATAGGAAAAAAATCAAAAAAATAAGTCGTAGTTTCTTTTTAAGTAATAAAGTAAGAAAGAAAACTTCGATATGGAATTTGACGTCAAAGTACATCACGACTATCACTTCACGTCACGGCACGTGTTTAAACAGGTAACAATATTACATTTTGATACAAGTGCAGAAAGTTCGTCATTGTGACCGAGGCGGAATTCGCACAAGCCTTAGGCGAGTATGTTATGGAGCTGTTTATTGTCGGCTATTACAATGTTCTTCCTGAAAAGGCTTGACAATATAATTATGTATTTTATTAATGAAATATTTCCTATTGCTACTTAACAGGTTGACCCTCAAAAAGGTAAAGACTAATTGATATATTGCCATAATAAATGCCATGATTTGGAGATATGATAAAATAATGTAATAAGACGTTATAGTGAGAGTGAGTTGTGTAATTTTTTAATTGTAATGGTAGTGGGTAGTTTTAATTTTTTATCGCATTTTTAATTCGTTGCATTACGGTGTGATCCATTTAGAAGATACCTACATCATGCCGACTAAGAATAAGGAAATAAATCGGTAAAATTAATTTAATATTGAGTATTGAAGTTTAAATGAATAAATCCCGCATACCAGTTACTGAAGATATCTATATCACATGCCATGGGACTCGCATGCGTGGAAACATTTTCATTAGTCGATAAGCTCATTTAAGCTGTTGTAGAATTATTTTCTACAATAAGATAGGGTTAGGTGATTACGCAGTATAGGGAATCCCCGTAAACAATCTGCCGTCCGCGTGATCGACTTAAATATATTTTATAAATCGTTAACCTACTTACGGGGATTTTCCTAATTCCATAACATATCGTCTAATTGACGTAAAATTAAATACTGTTATAATTTTATAGGACACTTTAAATAAATCATAACTATATCATCAGGAGATACAAAAGAAGTGATTCATTCATTCGTTCATTCATTCTAAATCGATTCAACCATTCGTTCAAAGCTACGATATCATTGATGTCCTATTAAATGTTTCAGACCTATCGGATCGCCACCGCAATGCAATGACGCATAAATTTAGGAAGCTAATCACTGGTGTGCCCGAGGAAAAGCTCGCGGCTATGTGGAAGCAGGTTGAGTTCATGGTCAAACTGTACACCCCTGTCAAACTAGACCCATAGTCTATCAAACTACTCCCTTCAAAATAACATTAGACATTTAAGAAAACCATTTTTTACCGTTCGTTCAACCGATTTTTAGTTTAATTACGTTGGTGGAATGACTAATGGCGGCTGCAGTAAATATAATTCGTTTTTTAATCCTAGACTACGATTTGACAACTCAGAATGACACACTCTAGAAATATGTTCCCAATTTTCTGGAGTTTGACATTTTAAGTTGTCAAATCGTAGTCAAGGATAAAAAAACGAACTTTGGTATTTGTAACAACTTTTTTTGCGTTTAGTAGGTACCATCCTTAGGCCTATGGAATAGAAGTTAAAATCGTTTGAATAGACTGTAAAAAAGGGTTGTTTAAATGTCTAATCTTAACGCGAATAGAGTCAACATCACGTGATTGGATCTGAAAGAGTTGGATAGACTGAAAACTACAGCAGGTTTATACTCTAGTCTGTTTAGGTACACAACTATTTATATGTGTACCAATCTTCACGTGTCTTCTATGTATAAAATGTTATACACTAATATCATCAATGTAAAGGTGTACAGCTTGCAGAACACCTAAGTCAAGTAAAGTGACTGTACGGTACGCCGAATCTAGTCCGTAGGACATGTTATATCAATGACTAAAAGTAATAATATTGTATTGATAAAATCGTATTTATAAATTTTATTAGAACATCATTGGCTGAAAGCTGATCTTTTATGAACAAATGTGATTAAAAAAAATGCTTAAGAAGCAAAAAAAAAACGGTCATACATACAGTACGGCCGTCAGATCTTGGCGAGTCTGAAGTTAAACTCGGTGATTTTTAGCACTTAAAAACTCATACAAAACAAAGGTTTAAAAAAAATGTCAATAACAGTTTTTTACAGCAATAACAACTGCAAATTTAAAGTCAAAATCTAGTAGGTACTGGCCAGAAAAACAAGTAGCTATAGGCTTTTGTATTGATTTAAAATTGTTATATCCCTATTTAGTTCTGTAAGTTTTGTTGTATACTTATTGATAAACTGTACCAAGTTTAATCTGTAATGGTAGGTTTACAGGCTTGCCAAGCGTTGGCCAATCGCCAGTGTGTTTACGGGATTTCCCCATTTATACAATGACTACACAATGGCGATTGGCCGAGGCTTGCCAACGCTTGGCAAGCGTGTAAACCTACCATTACAAGTATTTTTTTTTATATTTTCTGCTTTTTGTATAATTAATATCTTATTTAAAATAAGTTTAATTTTTTTGGTATTAGTTACCAAAGCGACAATGCAAGGTTTTTACGTAACTATTTGATGGTTTTTGACATTTTGGCCCAGCGCTCACCTCTGGAAGCGCGGCGGAGTGCAATTGAAGACAACAGTTTAATATAAACCGTAACTAGCTTGACATACGGTCTACAAACACTCGCGCGCATGCTCTTGTAGTAGCTTAAGGGAGCTAGATTCTATTGTAGACCGTATGTTGAGGTAATTAAGGTTTATATTTAATTGTTGTATATTAAATTAGCCTTTAACAGCTTATGTTGAATCTTTCCGACAAACAGTCGAGTTTACTTCACCAGGATCGCCGCAACCAAATACTCCACGTCGTCAACTCTTCTGTCACCTATGGGAATCTTTATTTATCATTATCCATACTAATATTATAAATGCGAAAGTAACTCTGTCTGTCTGTCTGTTACGCCTTTCCGCTTAAACCTCTCAATCGATTTTGATGAAATTTGGCACAATCTTTAGAACCCGAGAAAGAACATAGGTCACCTTTTATTGCGAAAAAAAAAACGCAGACGAAGTCGCGGGTACCAACTAGTATAGTATAAAACAAAGTCGCTTCCTGTCCTTATGTATGCTTAAATCTTTAAAATTACGTAACGAATTTTTATGCGGCTTTTTATAATAGATAGAGTGATTCAAGAGGATAGTTTGTATGTTTAAAACATGCATAATATACTTAATATCCGCTTAGCGCCTATGCGAAGCTGGGGCGGGTCGCTAGTTTACTATAAAGTAATGCTTGACTGCGATCCCACTTGATGGTAAGCAGTGATGCAATCGTCGATGGTGAGGCGCATTAGTTTATTACAACCCTATTCACTCTAGCCTTAAAGACACCCAAATTATAATCGGATGGGAAGACCGCAGCAGGCAATTTGTTCCAGTCCCTCGATGTGCGTGGAATGAAAGATGAAGCGAAACGCTTAGTCCGATTCGGATTAAGCGTTTCGCTTCATCTTCGTATTGAAGAGTTAAACGAGATGGAGTGTGGTGAAAATGGTGGTCGGAAAAATTCAACAAAAGTAGTTCAGGAGTATATTTTTAAAATTTATCTTAAAAAGATCTCAGTGAGCATTTGTGATACTTAAAGTAATCTCAAGAATTATAGTCGCATTTCGTGCCAAGTAGTAAGGTTTTTGTTTTATTTGTATACTTAATGATTTATTTATTTTTACTTTCGTATAATTATTAGATATTATCTCTTATAATAACTACAATCAGTGCATTTTATTTAGCTAGGTGCTATATTATTTTTATTGTCATGATTTTACCTTATTTTTTGTAAATAATTTATATTAAAGTTTATTATTATTTTGGTATTAATTTTTATTTTACCTTTTTTATTTTTTACAGCTAAAATAGGTAGCTTTGGTGGGCACATATTTAGCTGACAACATTTTTACTATTTTTTTTTTATTTATAGTTTCAAAATTGTTTTTTTTTTGTGATTTATCTACGGATTAATTTATTTTACTAGTTTTAATTAGCACAAACTCACTCTCAAATCGTAGCGCACTTTATTATTAAGTATTGGTTATGCTGTCAGCATAAGGGCCGAGTCACACCGGAATAGCAGCGGCCGGCAGTGTTACATCGAGCACTTTCAGTATGAAATAATTTTAAACTGTATCTTTATACTTGAAGGACCAGTATCGAGTAAATAGCTTGGAAAGTTCGCGAAGGGGCCGCGACCTCGCATTCTCGTGGGCAGAACCACCGACATGATATTCACGGGATATTGGTCTTTCAGGTCCAGAGATAAAGTTTAAAATTATTTCACACTGAAAGTGCTCGTCACATCTCAGCCGGCGGCCGCCATTCAGGTGTGGCTCGGCTCTAAGGCCACTTCGCATAGATCATGTATTTAGTTGACTAGTATACTTGACACTATTTTACAAATAATCACGTCTAAGTCAAAGCATATACTAAGTAAAGTTATATTCATGCATTTATTCTTGATATCTTACGTTGAAATAAAAACTCCATCATGGATATCATCAGGAGATAGATATCTCGCTATTTTTAGGAATGATCCTTTGTCCAGCCCTAACATCAGCATCTAAATAAAAGAGATTTATTTGAAAAGAATTATAACTGTTTAAAATACCTGCAAAAATCTTTTTAAGTACAAAATCTTTGAGCATTCAGCTCATAATCATACCTTCTCAAGTATATCTATACTCTTATGTCAATAACTCGAAAAGCACCTTTCCACCTTGATATCTACAACTATTGCTCATACCAGGTGTAATGGGCGCTACTATGACGTCACCGATGTCGTCCTTGGGAGGCCTGGGCGCCTGCGGCAGCGTCGGCAGTCCCTCGCCCTCCAACCCGCAGCATTTGCAGCACCATGTCCAACAACCACAGAGGTATGTATGTTATAAAGTGAGAACTGACTGAAAATAATTACTAAGACCATACTATATACAAAGACCAGAAAGTTGTGATTCGAAATTCGAATCAGGCTCAAAGAACCAGAAAAATGGTTCGTTATTCAGCTGTAGCCTTTGTACTCACAAAGGCGGTCTTATCGCTGACAGCGATATCTACCAGACAGACAACCTTAGAATGGAGTATAAAAGCTTGAACTAAAAAAGGAGTATCGATACTGATATTAGACAAGTAATTAACAGATTTAAAAAAAGGAGGTTCTATCTAAATTCCTTATAACAATTCCGCCTTATTGTCTGAATACTGGTCGCCTAGGGGCGTCGGTATGGGCATGGTGGCGTCGCCGTCGTCGTCGCTGAACACGCCGGTGGGGGCCAGCGTGGCGTCCCCGGGGGGCGAGGAGGCGGCCTACAGGGAGAAGGTCAGGCAGCTCTCCAAATACATCGAGCCGCTGAGGAGAATGGTGCATCGGATGGTCAGCGAAGGGGAGAGTGAGTATATACTTGTTTATATTGATACTAACTTTTGCCCGCGGCTTCGCCCGCGTGGAATTGGGGCTAGGGTTGCGGTTTCCGGGGAAGATTTATTTATTTCTTTCTTCATGCAACATAAGGTACTAAGGCGGACTTAATATTGATTGATATAATATTATTGATTGATTTGAGGGTGATTATTTGAAACCAAGAGAATAAATGATATTTATTTTGTAAATAGGTTTTAAAAAAAACACACGCCATTTTTTTTTTCATTTCGTCAGTTTAAACTAGACGAGTCCGGTGTTTCCTAGCTGACTACCCTGAGAAAAACACCGAAACAAACTCAGGGGTCAAAGTCTCTTTTAAAATCCATACTGTAAACACGTAATGGTCAAATAAAACGTCAGATTCATCTGGCCTAGCTTCCATTTCTATCTGCTTTATATTGTAACCCACTGGGCTCAAATGAGTGCCTTTGACAAATTTAGCTATTGGGGAAAACGAAAATTTTATATTTTTATTTGCGTACTATTGTATGCCAATAAATATATAAAATTGTAAAGAAAAAGCTATGCCAGACTCCTCGTCTCTCTTTTGATCCTTCAGGGTCGAAGCCTCCTGGAGCCGAGGGTTGGTGCGAAAGCGTTATACTGGGGCTCAGGGAATAAGGCAAGGGAGGAACGGGGTAGGTTCTTTAGTCAATAAGAGTCTGACACTGTTTCCCGCTCCGCCCACCAGCGGAATTCGTCATTGGATGATTTTTACCTGCCATAAAAAAACTCTTTTGATCAATTCTTGATACATCTTAATTATTTGCCTACAAGAAGATAAATAATGAGTCTCTAATTAAGACAACTTAATTTCTTAAATAAAAACACTCCGTAAAAGAAATTAAGTTATAATTGAACAGAGGTGTGTACCTATATGAGTGTGCACAAAGCTCGTCTAGTGTTATATTCTCAAATTAAAGTTTTAATTGATAGTATCAGAATTCTATTTGACCCTGATGCCAATGTCTTTGTCTTGTCAGAGGTCATATAAATAAAAAACATGCTCACGAATTACATGACTTTAACACGTTTTTATTTACAATGAACGTTCTACGTTCGTTCGTTCGTTTTTGATCTTCGGTCAAATCTTTAATACCTGTTTCCTATAAATGTGAAATGAACGTTCTAAAATGTTCACAACTGCTTGGAATGTTTATTCTTTGACTGGCCTGTTGGTCTAGTGGTTAGTGGCCCTGACTGCTATTCCGGAGGTCGTGGGTTCGATTCCCACCCAGGACAAATGTTTGTGTGATGAGCACGATCATTTGTTCTGTGTCTGGGTGTTATTTATCTATAACTAGCGACCCGCCCCAGCTTCGCACGGGTGCAAAGGTGATATATTACATCTATAAACCTTCCTCTTGAATCACTCTTTCTATTAAAAAAAGCCGCGTCAAAATCCGTTGCGTACTTTTAAAGATCTAAGCATACATAGGATCTAAGAAACGTTGTTTTATACTATGTAATGATGATATGTATGTATTTAGAGATATATAAATAAGTTTATAAGTTGTCTTGTTCCCATAACACAGGCACTGCTTAGCTTGGGACTAGATGGCGTTGTGTGAAAGTTGTGGTATATATATTATATTATATATATTCAAAATTATAAATAACGCAATGTTTGGTATTCGGTTAGGGCCCGCTATGATGCCATGGACACACTGGCGGTGGTTAAAGGGACTATCGAAATAAAACATTGAAAAATAGATAAAAAGCGTGAATTTATGTTGATGTATGTACTTGGCGCTTTCTCAAGTCGCCTAGCGTGTATTAATGCGGACATTACAAAATTTCCATCTGTATTTCGCTTACTTATATGCACACGATTCCAAATATTAAGGGTGCCTTGTTCATTATTAAAATAATATAAATACATTATTGCTAAACAAGATCCAATTCTTGAATCTTCTTAATTTTAATACCACTTCTTCCTTAAATCTCTCCGCAGATGTTGAAAAGCTAACAAAGATGAAGAACTTACTGGACATACTATCAAACCCGAACAAACGCATGCCATTGGAGACGCTCATCAAATGCGAGGTGGTGTTAGAAAAGTTGGACTTCAAGAGAAGTGAGGGCGTCGTCGTGCCGAGCACTGGGAAGGTAAGACGGAATAACGCTAGAAATATATTCATTATCACTCCACTGTCTGTCTATCAGATAGCAGGCTGTATCTCATATTTTCACAAGTGATATTGCCCCGCGACATGCATTTCGTTCTATGTCATTTCACAATTTAACGGTTCCACATCGATAGATTATAATCTGGCGGAAAGTAATGCGTTAAATTATAAACAGTATATACGGTTCGCAATCTTTCGACAATTTAAAATTTCGTGAGATAGATTATAAATCTAACGATATTTACAATTTTAGGTTATAGCATGATAGTTTCAGTATTCACCCGACAGTATTATTTTCAGATAACGTGTTTTTTTATTTAATTTTGTCCAAAAACCTAAACCATATGCGCGTACTCACAGGAACAAATCTTCAATCCTCTCCTGGAGGTGGTGAACAACTGCTTACAGTCCCCGCTGGCTAACCATACACTCAAGCGCACATTCGGCTCTGCACTCGACCAACTCAATGGACCAGAAATGAGGTGAGAGACTTTTTGACTTTTGGACACTCGTAATAGTAGAAAAGTTATCCCAAGGGAGCATATACTCGGAATAAAAAGTATCTTATGTCTGATATCCTAGGACATGGTCTCTCGTGTGCCAAGATTCATCGAATTCCATTCGATTACCGACTTCTTGTCCGGGCAAAAATTTGTTTTCCGATTACCGACTCTATTGAGTCGGTAATCGGAAAACAAATTTTTGCGATTTCCGACTTATTGCTCGTAGGCGACGATATTGTCACCTTTATAATATTAGCGCGATCAATTTAAATCTTAGAATCTTATTTAACCGATGTTTTATATTTTTCTAGAAATCTACCGACACCACAAAAGGTGCCAAAATTGGAAGAGCCTCCACTTGAAATACCAGATGTTCTGCAGGGTGAAATAGCCAGATTGGATTCAAGGTTTAAGGTAAGTTACTTTTTGGTACGAGATACATAGAACAAGGATGACCCCTCATATGTTATTCGATTATGGTAAATATTACATGCTAGATAACGCATTTATTAATACATTGCGCTGAGGTTGCCTCGCTAAATTTAATGCAAATGATGTTAAATATTAAAGTTTGTTACTACATTTTTGACCAAAGTTACCCTCATCTGTTATTTGAAAAAATCAAGCATCAGCTGAAAGAATGTGCCCCAAGGAACTAAAAAAATACTGGTTGCCTTCGCAAAAATGATGCGCAATAGTTAGTTGCCTTGATTTAAGATATAAATTTTCTTATGCCCTCACTGTCGTTAAGTAAAAATAAAGGCAATTAGTGGTTTTTATTACTTTAAACTATTAGCAACAATACAATTGGATTTGGAAATGTTGAAAAATCAGAAATATTCGCGATTTACGCTAGTTTACGTAATAGGATTTTGATAATGAGACATTTTATTTATTGAGATTATATCGCAAATACGACCAAATTTAATAGTAACAAAGTTTAATCGGCCATTGAGCAAAAATTATGACGTTGCGCTTTGGTTGGTTAATTCGCTAGTGTCCTACAACTTACCCTAACATTTTACTAGGCATTCATGTGACAATTTGACAACGTTGCGTGTTATGTTAAGGGTTATATTGTCCCCTAATGTACAGAGGTTTTAAACTAATCACTGTTTTTCACACTGTTACTCAGGTGTCCCTCGAGCCCATGTCGTGGTGCGGAGGCGGCGGCGGCGCCATCACCCTCGTGGCCGCACTCGACGAGCCGCGCCTGCCGTGCGTGGCCGGCGTGCACGTGGCCGTGCCCCGGGACTACCCCAACAGGCCGCCCGTCAGGCTCAAGCCTCGCTCAGCTAAACAACACGCGCCAGACTCCTTCCTGGCGCGGCTGGAGAGAGCTATGGATGCGAGGTGTGCCAGGTGAGACTACCCCAACAGGCCGCCCGTCAGGCTCAAGCCTCGCTCAGCTAAACAACACGCGCCAGACTCCTTCCTGGCGCGGCTGGAGAGAGCTATGGATGCGAGGTGTGCCAGGTGAGACTACCCCAACAGGCCGCCCGTCAGGCTCAAGCCTCGCTCAGCTAAACAACACGCGCCAGACTCCTTCCTGGCGCGGCTGGAGAGAGCTATGGATGCGAGGTGTGCCAGGTGAGACTACCCCAACAGGCCGCCCGTCAGGCTCAAGCCTCGCTCAGCTAAACAACACGCGCCAGACTCCTTCCTGGCGCGGCTGGAGAGAGCTATGGATGCGAGGTGTGCCAGGTGAGACTACCCCAACAGGCCGCCCGTCAGGCTCAAGCCTCGCTCAGCTAAACAACACGCGCCAGACTCCTTCCTGGCGCGGCTGGAGAGAGCTATGGATGCGAGGTGTGCCAGGTGAGACTACCCCAACAGGCCGCCCGTCAGGCTCAAGCCTCGCTCAGCTAAACAACACGCGCCAGACTCCTTCCTGGCGCGGCTGGAGAGAGCTATGGATGCGAGGTGTGCCAGGTGAGACTACCCCAACAGGCCGCCCGTCAGGCTCAAGCCTCGCTCAGCTAAACAACACGCGCCAGACTCCTTCCTGGCGCGGCTGGAGAGAGCTATGGATGCGAGGTGTGCCAGGTGAGACTACCCCAACAGGCCGCCCGTCAGGCTCAAGCCTCGCTCAGCTAAACAACACGCGCCAGACTCCTTCCTGGCGCGGCTGGAGAGAGCTATGGATGCGAGGTGTGCCAGGTGAGACCAATATTGACGTGCTGTTTTAGAGACTATCCCAACAGACCGCCAGTTGTAGCTGCGCTCTGCTAAGTAACATCCTCTGGACCCCTACCTAGCAAGGCCGGAAAGGGCTACAAATACAAGCTTCACTATGGACCTCGTCAAAAGGCTCCCAGGAGTTTCCATGCGTGATCGCATCAGGAATAAAGATTTGCATAGAGAGCCAAAGTTGCTGAAAAAACTCGAATTTCTTCGGGCTTTGGAGCCCGAATTTTTTTTTTTTTTTTTTTTGATCTTTTGTCGGGGTTTGGGTTTAAAAAGACAACACTGCTGAATAGCAGTGTTGTCGTGACTGGTAGAGAATGCCTTGTTGCATTAAGTCCGCCTATGTACCAGTAACGCATATGAAATTTAAATGAATCGCCAAGCTAAAGTGGCAGTGGTTGAAATGATGATGATAATACCGTATTTTACATTTTTTTTATTATTCCAGGTTACCAAAAAGCTGTTCAGTGGGGCAACTTCTAGACGCGTGGGAGATGAGCGTGCGGCAGGCGTGCGCGCCCACGCCCGTGGCCTACACGCCGGTGCCCGCGCTCGGATTGTGAACTACGCCACTTACAAGTAACACATATCTATTTAATGTTATTACAAACTAATGGTTGATTTTACCAACACACGATACTTTTTATCTGTTGAATAACATTGTTCTTTTGACAGTTAATAATATATAATAAAAAATAAGATAATCTGTCAGAAAAGCAAAATTATTCTACGGATATATCTGTCGTTAGTCATTTCAATCCTAAAAGTATTTAGGAAAAGGTAGATTTATTATCTGGCAAGTTCCTACCTGAATTAAAGTGTATTTTTTTTATTTGTTCAAAAAACGAACAATTTGTCTTCGTCCAGAAATACTCTAGATTCCTAATTGGGTTTTCAAAGGCGATAGAACAAGTTTGTGAATTTTATTTTAAACTATATTTTCGTTGTACTCATGAATACTATACTTCACAAATAAGAAATCGATTGACAAGATGTGACGCCACACCGCACTGTCAAATCGAAAATATTTTTGCAAAATTGAAGAACGAAAGAAAAACTTTATCTGCAGGACGCACACTAATTTACAATAGTAATTTACATAAAACTATATACAAAACAGCATAGTGCGTACGGCACGGCGCCACTCAGCATAAAGCCGAGGACACACACATATTGCGAACAACTCAGGGATGAGTAAAATTGAAAAACTGGATTATGATCAACTGTTTTTCGTTCACCGCTCGTAAAAAAATTAAATTTTTCGTAAATAAACTGCCTCGTAAATAACTTTCTTGCCTCGATTTGACAGTAATTCATGACGTCACAACATTGCACATCGACCCTATTTTTTATTTGGACCGAGATGTACTTCAGCTTTGTAAACGATCACGGTCAAAACTCTAAAACTACTTTTAACTAAAAAAAAACAGGCAATGGTACTTTTGGAAGGGCTGAAATTAAATAAAGACGGAAATTTTCAGTCGTGCCGGCGCTAGCTTGGGTTTTGAGTGATTAAATACGACATAAGCGGATGAGTATGACGAAAATCTCCTATAAGTAAGTAAGTAAGGCCTACTGTTCACGAACTCATGGCTTCATAGTCGCATATTTGTCATCATACGCTTGGTGTATGCTTGTGGACGGCGAGCAAGGGGTAGCTCGCTGTCCGCCCATCCGGTAACTGTTCAGTCCAAGTCCAAGTCGTCAACGGCGCGCACTGTTCCCGCGCGCCTCAAGGAGTTCTTAGCAACTGTAGGGGTCCAGCAAGCTTGAAGCCTTCTGTGGCCAAGGGTTAATGCGAAAGCGGAACACCGGGGCCCTGGAACTAAAGCAGGAAGAAATGATGGGTCGTTTAATCAGTAGAAGTCTGACACTTGGATTCGTCATTCAATGATTTTTCCCACCATAAACAAAAAAATGTACATGATATACGAATACGCGTCGACGAAACTGCGCTTTTGTGAACGTTAGACCTAACTGACCAATAGGAGGCAGCTGTGAGGTTATGTTTAAATATATTTTTAAGTTATCAAATGATTACTGTCTTTTAACAAATGAAAACCAAATATGACTTTGGCTGTTCATACAAAATTGTACCTTATGTCTTTAGCATATAGTTCTTAATCACATGATGTCGACGAAGCGTTATTTCAAAATTATTTTATTATAAACCATAATATGCAATTGAAATAAGGTTAAATATTGTATGAACGTATTTTTACTGTTATTCTGTTTCTATTCAATTTATTCTTTGTGAAATAGTATTAAGAATAATTTAACTTAAATGTAATCAAGGGATCTTCTAATTAAAAAAAAAAAAACAAATATTATTATATTTTGCAGATGTGATATTTATCTGTGATAATTTGAAACAATACAGTTACATGTATGTAATTACACTAAGTAAATAACGGTGGTAAATACTACAAATTTACTTAGTTTTTCAAAGTATTGTTGGCAAAACTTATTTTTATTTACCGTCCTAAAACCCAATATTTTTAAAGTAGCAAAATTAATTAATTTACTTGAACTTCATTCGCAATATGATTAGACAATTAAACAAACCCTTTTTACTTCCGTTCAATCGATTTTGACCTTTATTGTGTTGGTGGCATAATAAATAGCAGCTGTAGTGAATACCTGGTATTATAACCCTTTTTTTATTGTTATCCTTATGCCTATGCAATTAGAAGTCGAAATCGGTTGTATGGACAGTAAGAAAAAAAAATGTTTAAATGTGTAATCTTTTGCAAATTGACTATAGTTACACAAATATTTCCCTTAATATGTTGTTGGTAAAGTTGATTTTCAGTCGAATAAGCAAAACAATACTTTTTAGACCTTAATTTTACGTAAACACAAAATTCTTCTATTCTTTCTTTACTGTATTGAAATAAATGAATTTATAAGACAATACAAAATGTTCCCTTCTAAGACCTAAACTACATTCTACCAAGGGTCTCAAATATTATGGGATCAACATTTTATTATAATTAAATCAAATAATGATTCAACTCATAGACGTTAAGGGTCCGTTTTGCGAGCCCCGGATAGACCCTATCTACCAGATACATGAAAAACAATGTTCTACATCGATTTTTGATGAATTTTATTAAATATAAAGTTGGGTACAGATTGCTGTAACGTAACATGCAACGTAACGCGTAGTGAAATAATTAACCTAGCACATTGTTGCAATGTATCATGCAATGTAACAGAATTCCTATAGTCTTGACGCCTTGCGCGCTCGAACTGTGCACAATACACGCGCAAAGTGAGCATTTCCATTATGTGAATAGGTAAGGTTGCGGTCATATTTGCCTGACCACTTTTAAAAAAATCGGCGGTACCAAACTGCACGCCTTTGAAGTTTTCATTTCGAGTGCAAGCAAAAATGGACTTAGCGATGGTCAGGTGGAAATGTGTTTGATGGTACATGCTTGGCACGCCCGCGAACCGAGCACACTACGAACAAAGCTTTGTCAATTGACTGGCCTGTCAGTCTAGTAGTTAGTGAACCTGACTGCTATGCCGTAAGTCGTGGGTTCGATTCCCACCCAGGACAAATGTTTGTGTGATGAGCATGATCATTTTTCCTGTGTCTGGGTGTAATTTATCTATAATATGTATGTATTTAGAAATATATAAGTATGTTTATCAGTTGTATAATACCCACAACACAAGCTCTGCTTAGCTTGGGACTAGATGGCGTTGTGTGATAGTTGACACATATATATAAAGCATTTGAACTATGTAAGTACGTGAACGGTTCGTGCGCGCGCTGGTCCACACTTATGAAATGCTCCTTTCATGTTACCAAGCATATTACGATAAAGCAGTCTGTACCCAACTTATGTTAACAGGACACTGCCCTTTATTATTTGTCACACTGGATTGGCTGCCGTCAACGTAATTTTGCTCCCGCTTGATATTCGCCATATTGGCGCTGTCGGTCACGGTGACTGTAGCGAGTGTCTACGGTACTAAAACTGGAAACGTCAAAATATTAGCCAAATTAGTTCTCTGGACACTCACGAGTGGCGCTTCATATAGGAACAAAAAATAAGCTGTCAAATATACGAAGCGGCCTGTTCTATGGTATAAATGGTAGAGGTCTGTGTAATATGAACATATCCGGAAGGTGCGAAACAGACCAGAAATGTTAATATTTTTATATTTTTGTCATGGAGGTCCCTTTTTGATGGAGTTTTATCGATATAGTTGTTGTAAAAGTGTAATGAGATAAGCAATAATTTTCTTGTTTGTAATTTTAAATAAAATGTAATTTAATTGGATTTTTTTCGTTTGATTTCTATAACATTACTAGGTACTACCTTTTTAAGGGTGACAAAATATCAAATAACTTTTTTATAATTATTTATATAGTTTTTGACTGCGATTACCGCTGATGGTAAGCACTGATGGCGAATCGAAGTTGTTTAAAAGAGCCTATTTGCTCTAGCTTTGAAGACAGGAATAACTTCTGATAAGGTAAACCGCGCTAATAAAACGCAAAGAGGAAATAAATGTCAGACTATAGTCAATAACAGTTTGGCACTCCATTCCATTCCACCCTAGTGCGAGAGAAGTCATTAGATGATTTTCCATTGACATAAAATGTATTCAGTTTGAGCTAATATAATCTTATCGACCGTATTTCGATCACGGTGACTATGATTATACTTTTTTTGGCCCTATGATGAGTTCCCTGACAGTTCATTTTTTTCCGTGGCACGCATACTAGTTTACACAAAAAAAAATAAACTGGCAAAATAATTACAAATTGAATGATAAAAAAAATACTGCCTTTTGTAAATTACAAAGTAAATTATCGTGATTATACCTAATTTAAGTACATAAAATAAAAAAAAAGTATAAATTTAGAAAATGAGTAATGCGTTGAACGGAACTTCTGACTATAGAGATTGACACTACCTAATCGACAAAAAATCGATGAATCGGAATGGCCATCTTGCAATGGCGACCGCGTTGCGTCAGTACGAATGCATCTGCCTTGTATCCTTCCGATATGGATATATTACTCTGCTAAAATATTGTGATATATAAGCTACATGTATTACTGTACAATTTTATCAAAATCCGTACAGTAATTTTTGCGTGGAAGTGTAACAAACACATCCATCACATGCACATCCATCCACAAACTTTCACATTTATAACATTAGGATATTAGTAGGAAAACAAATCGAAAATTAGCAATCCGATTCCACTTTATTTGCCAACTGAATCGATATAATAAAAAAATCGATTTCGTTAGGTCACATCACTGTAATTGTCAGACAAGAACTGTCAGGGAACTCACCATAGGACGAAAACACTATAGTTACTTACATCTCAGATATATAGACAAGCACGTTCATAGAAACTGTGAAAATACTACTACTAGCCAAGTACGCGAGAGATTATCCCATCGAACAATGGGGCATGTTGACCCCGTTTTTAAAATAATATGAAAAAAATAACTAAAAAATACTTGCTGAATTTTTCTAGTGCTCAATTGCGTGCGCAAACAAAGGTGCACTCTCCTTTATTCTCATAGTCTGATGGATTACCTAATATAATAGAAAAGATTCGATTGGTTTCACTCTTTACAATTACACAGGTTAAAAAAATAAATTGATGAGCAGTGCCACTGCTCCACTCACTCACTGCAGTGGTGGTCGAGTGGTAACGGCCCCGACTTACGAGTTGTAGGTCACGGGCTCAAACCCAGCCAGGCGCATTACTTTGTGTAATTTATTTCATCACCACTGCTCTCCAAACGGTGAAGGAAAATATCGTGAGGAAACCGGCATGTTCTAGAACCAAAAATTCGAAGACATGTGACATTCACCAATCCGCACTGGGCCCGTGTGGTGGATTATGGCCCATTCCCTCTCCTAGACAGGAGGCCTGTGTCCCAGCAGTGGGAACATTGAAAGGCTGATGATGAAAAAAATAAAACTACAGCATACACATGAACATACAGTATAATGTGAAGATTACAAAGAGAACTGGTAGAGTTGTGTGTGCGGCCTGCGCGGCTTGGTGCAGGCGGAGTCGCGGCGCGCCGCCCCGCAGCACGACCAGTGGCGCGTGCCCGGCCAGCCCGCGTGCCCGTGCCCGCAACCTGCGCCCGAAACACCAGTTTATAGTACATTTTGATACAAGTGCAGGAAGTTTGTCATTTCGACCGAGGCGAAATTCGCACGAGCCGCAGGCGAGTGTGTTATGGAGCCGAGGGCTGCAATGACAAATCTGCACGTGTGTCAAACGACGTTTTTCAATACACTTACGACTTGTGAAATAAAGAAAGAAAGAAAAAAGTTTTAATCGTATCTCAAACATACAGTAGAAATTTAAGAAATATATAAGTATAGCATTCAAATCTGCTCTGGTCAGTTTCTAATTTCGTGGGGTCGTCCAGCGACTCTGGGGGACGCCTCGCGCCTGATTCGATAAACTAAGTAAAACAAAATAATCACCCGTGACCGTGACGATAAGGAAGGAATAAAAAAGCCCTTGTTGTGATAAACTCAAAAAAGCACTTGGGTGATATACATGCTATATTGAACCTACAACCCCATTACTTGTCTAGGCAATTACTATCCATTCCAGGTTGCCTGGAAGATCGCGAATTGCGATAAGGCCGTCTATTGTATACCTACATGTGTTTTAGTTTTTTTTTTTTTGTTTTATGTAATGGTGTACAATTATAATAAAGCATATCATCATTACATAGTATAAAACAAAGTTGTTTCGTCCCTATGTATGCTTAGATCTTTAAAAGTACGCGACGGATTTTGATGCGGGTTTTTTTAATAGATAGAGTGATTCAAGAGGAAGGTTTATGTGTATAATACATACATAATTATATTCAATATCAGTACCCGTGCGAAGCTGGGGCGGGTCGCTATTAATAAATAAATAAGGGCGCTATGTTTTGTTATACCCATTGACCTCGGAAGCCAACTGTGGCCCGTAAATACGATTCTGTCGTTAGGTTGTCGAGGCAGGCGTGGTGGACGTGTGATGCGCCCATGCCACGAAGTATGAAGAGGAGGTGGCCTAAACAACTGTGTACTGTGATTCTCAACTAACTAAGGATCTAGATCCTTAATTAACGTAATTCGACTTTAGGGGGCCTACCACAAGCCCTTATAGCAGTATTACTTCAATATTACTTTCAGTGGGAAAGAGACGGCGTTAGACAACATGTCTAACGCTGTCACTTGCACACTCTGGAACAGCAGACGGACTGCAATTCAACTGCAAATTTCAGTTCGGATGCAGTTTAAATGCAGCTGACACGACTGCAATAGAACTGCAATTTGCGGTTGGATTGCACTTGAAATGCGGTCCGTCTGTCTAGAGCCTAACTTTATAGTTACTCTGTGTGTTTAGCTGCTTGTGTGTATTGCTGTACAACAGCGCTGATTCTTTAACACCTTGGCCGTCAGTCCCCGCCATATAAGACCATTAGTTACCAGGGAGAGGGAAGCGAATAGACTGCTTAGAGACAACATACCTTTATACCCTCCAGGCATGCGAGCACCGCAGCCGCAGGTAGCGTCCCTCCTTCCTCCTGAAGAGCAGAACGCACAGCAATGGAACGTGCCCCAGTGAGCAGCTCCCGCGCGGGCGCAGCAGGCAAATGGACTACCCTGGAAATGAAACAGAGATTTGTTTGAACTAGTGGCAAATATCGACTCTTACGTTGTTGAGACACCTGCGGCCCGGATTAAGCGTTTTGCCTCGTCATTTATACCGCGTACATCGAGGGACTGGAACAGTTTGCCGGCTGCAGTCTTTCCGTCCGATTATAATTTAGGTGTCTTCAAGGCTAGAGTGAATAGGCTCTTAATAAACTAGTGTGCCTTACCATCAACGATTGCATCACTGCTTACCATCAGGTGGGATCGCATTCAAGCACTAGTTTATTGCAATTAAAAAAAAAAATATTGAATGAAGATGTTGATGAAAAATTTAATTTATTGGTCCGCAACACTCTTGCATCAATGGGGCCCTTCTCACCGCTAGCGACTGGAGTAGATGGAAAAACAACATTAGAGCGAAAATGATGAAGCAGGGTACGATACGATGCAAAGAAAAAACCTCTCGGGTTTGAAGAAATCGTCTTTTAGTGATAAACCCGCTGTTGTATCCAAAATTGGTTGTCATCAAGATGTCAACTAACGGCGAGCAATGGTAGCTCGCCGTCCATCCGTCTGGCGAACGTCCAGACCAGTCCAGATTGAGCCCGTCGTCGATGGCGCGTAGTGTTTCACGCGCGTCTCAAGATGTCAACAAAACCGTGGGAGCCAGCAGGGCCGAAGTATACTGGGGCTAGGGTTGTGCGAAAGAGAACCCCAGGGGCTTGGAACAAAGACAAAGAGGTAACATGGGAGTGGTTTGGGTCAGTAAAATTCTGATAAGCCCTCGTTTTCCGGGAGAAGTGAAAAAAAAAACGACTTCATTAGAAATACACAATTTTATTGTAAAAAGAGGCTTAGGAAGAAATAAAGTTCATAATTATGACATTGAGACTGCGTTCCGCTTCGATGCCCTTCGCCGCTCTTTCGGTGTGAGTTGAACCTAAAAACTTAAAACGTACCTTGATCGGCTTGTTGTTGATAGTGACAGCCAGTAGATACGCTCCGGGAGAGCGAGGCGTCACATAGAGCGTATAACTGCCATCAGTACTGTCCTCCACTCGGGCCAAACTAGGCCGGGCGCTGGAGTCCCGACGTCTGAAGTAACCAGCCACCTAGGGGTTCAAAAGTATCTCAAATAATGATAAATTATATTTATTTTGAAAACTTGCTTACCAGGTGTAAGCAAGTTTTCATTTTAAACTTGATGAGGCCGCTGTTTACTACTTTGAGAAGAAACAACGAGACAAAGTCACGAGATCAAAGTCTCTTTTTAAATTCATACTGCAAACATGGAATGATCAAATCTTCTGAGAATCATGCAAATTAGTGACCTGCGTGGACCTGTTCAGTCAGTGCAAGCAAAATCAGTAAATATTTTCAAAGTTTAGATAATATCCCGAAACTCCAAAATATGACTTTCCAATTTTTATCTCCTTTGGAACTGTTAAAAAATATGGATAATGATTTGGACATTAGATCTATGGTGAACGGGCTTTTTTTTAATGGTGGCGAAGATGAATGGGCTTAGGGTTGCTCAAGAGTTACCGCGACAGTAAATATTCCTCACTCTTGCTCTACTCTGATCGGGAGAAACTTTTTGATGATTTTCCACTGATTTTATGAAACTATTCAGATGTATTGTCTTCCAAAAAATAAAAATTCACCTGTTCTCCTCCGCACCAGATTCGTTCACCGTTGCTGTCTCGCAGCTCCAGTGTTACTTCATGCTCGCAATCCACTCGGAGATCTTGAAGACCTTCAAATATAAAACGTACCTAATCATTAATCCCGTGGTTTCCAACGGCAATCCCTAACTGGACGCACAAACAACGAGTTCCCAAAAAGTTTTGAGCGTAGGTGTTGTTTGAATGTTCACCACGAATCGGTGGTGTATCGCCATTCGCCGTACGCCAGGTGATCTGATGATGGAACGGGCTTGCCACAATTAAGTTATTGCAATTCCGACGCATACTCCCCGAAGTGCAACCGGTAGAAAACCCCTATGTCGGATGTCCCTAAGAACCAAAGGTGTACAAAATAAAAACTTGGACTCCTCACCTTCAGTATTAACCACACACATATCCGGATCGGGCGCATGGGCCAGCAACCTCCCGAAGATGGTGGGGTCATGCGTGGCGGGCGCGCGCGGGGCGAAGCGCAGCTCCAGGCGCGGCGCGTCCGCCAGCGGCGTCAGCTCCGTCAGACGCTCCAGGCGACGGAGGACTGGCCCCGACAGGGACAGCAGCTCGTCTTCTTTGCCTTCGATTAAGAGCTGAGGATGAGAGACTCCAGTTCATTTAATTATTACCATAGTTTATAACCATTTGCTGTAGTGACGCCTTGGAGATTAAGGCCGATATCCTGTAATGGGTGTCTTTAATCGATTAAGATATTATCCTTCTGTTTGTTCTTTAGTGGTCGAATATAAGAAAGGGCAGTAAGCGAAGAATGTATTGTGCTAACCACAATGAAGCCGTAAAAATTACGCAATAGCCCAGTTAGCAGTAGCAATTACGCAACATTTATATGGTGTTAGACCTTCAAAGCAAAAATAAAAAACTTATATGTAGTCGAAAAGGGATCTTTGCAAAAAGTGGACATTGAACCAGATGGTTCTGATCTCGAATTATTGAAGAGGATATTTATAGGTATTTTGTCTTTCACAAACACGTGGTGATACATTACGAGAATTACGACCTGGGTCTGCTGGCACATACCTCGGCAGCAATCATAACATCATTTCCAGCCAGGCTGTAATATAGTTTTTCTGATCCAGCTCTGATACTCTGATGGTGACTACCACGCAGTAAAACCTAACAGCATCAACAGCATGTCTGGCCCTCGCATCTAGCGCCCTGCTTTTCTGATTCAGCCGGTATTGACGTCTACCGCCCTATACAATCACTTCATGGATCTTACAGAATGTTAGCATTTACATCTTCAGCAATCCTGTCAGCATTAACAGCATGTCTGGCCCTGTCATCTAGCGCCCTACTCTTCTGATCCAGCCGATATTGGCATCTACCGTGGTGTACGTCCTTGGATTTAACAGATTTTTGACACTTACCTCTTCAGCAAACCTAACAGCATCAACAGCATGTCTGGTCCTCTCATCTAGCGCCCTGTTCTTTTGATCCAGCAGCTACTGGCATCTACCGTGGTGTACGGCCATGGATTTAACAGATTTTTAACACTTACCACTTCAGCAAACCTAACAGCATCAACAGTATGTCTGGTCCTCTCATCTAGCGCCCTGCTCTTCTGATCCAGCCGATATTGGCATCTACCGTTGTGTGCGACCATGGATTTTAGATTTTTAACACTTACCTCTTCAGCAAATCTAACAGCATCTACAGCATGTCTGGCCCTCTCATCCAGAGCCCTGCTCTTCTGATCCAGCCGCTGCTGATGCCTCTCTCTTGCACGCGCTGCACTTGCGCAGAGAGTGCGGGTGTGTGTGTCGACTGCGCGCCGGTACTGGGCTGCCCATTCTTGGACTTCGCTTTCTACGCGTGCGGCTTGGCACTGTAAGAGGCGAGAACATATGAGAGGTCGATAAAAAGGGTGTTGGTAAAGATCAGGAACTTTGAGAACCTAGTAGATATAAATAAGTCTCGGTAGGTTTTTGACAACTTCGTCATCGTCATTTCAGTCGAAATACTTCTTCGATATAGGCCTCTCCCAGCTGTTGCCACAACATTTGATCTTGTGTGACGTGCATCGACAGAATTCCCTCGCCAGGACCAAAGGGTCCACCTTATCTTAAAAACGTTATTTATGATTAATGACTCATAGATAAATCCGCTATACTTACCCGAGCACCCTTTTCCTTCTGATCATTTATAATTTTAAATGTTGCAGAGTTATAGGGTTATTTGGAAAAAAAGCCAGAAAAAGCGGCTACAAAAACAAGTAGCCTGAATACAAAAAGTCAAGAGACCAATAGACTGAAGATGCCACATATTGCTGTATTTTATGTTGTAGTTACCTACTTGGGTAATTGACTTCCAGCTCCTGACCTCCCAAGCCTGCCAAGTCCTGGTCTACTTACATCAATCTCATAGGCATGCGCGCTTAGGTTCCTGGTCGCACGCTCAACGTTCTCCGGCACGAGCTTGGCGCGCTCGGCCGCGTCGCGCAGCAGCCGCGCGCGCTCAGCGGCCGCACGCGACGCGTTGGCGAGCGCGTGCCCGCTGTGCGAGACGAGGCAGCAGTCACGGCATATCACCTGAAATTATAAAAAGGATGAACTTGTTAAAGCAGGTACTTAAGTTTACTAATGGCAACGGCCCTCACACCCCAGCCGCCACAGGGATCTACGATCTCCGGCCACAGAAGGCACGGGCTTGCGGACGGCGAGCAATGGACGGCCAAACAGTGGAGCAACCTCAGCTGTCCGATCGTCCAGTAACTGTCCAGACAGCGCCCAAGTCTTCAACGGCGCGTATGGTTCCATGCGCGCTTCATAGAGTTGTCAGCAAACTTAAGGGACCCATGCAGCTAGGCCGAAGCCCACTAGGTCCATGGGGTGAAAACGTCACTTAGAGCCCTTGAACGAAGGCAAATAATGAACAGGAGTGTGTTCTTTAGTCAGTAAAATTCTGACACTAGGTACCCCACACCCTACCCACGGGCTCGGAGATGTCATTGGATGATTTTAACCCATCCAAAAAAAAAAACACTAGCATAAAATCTGGGCACCCAGATTTAAAAAGGTAAAAATCATCCAATGACGAATCCTGCCCTTGGGCGGAGCGGGAAACAGTGTCAGACTCTTACTGACTAAACAACCTACCCTGTTCCTACATCGCCATCTATACTAAAGCTAGAGCCTTCCTTTCAGACACGAACCCTTGGCCCTAGTTGGCTTCGTCCCTTCTGCAGGGTCCCAACTAGTCAGTACCCTACTTCTCATTTTGACTGGCCTGTCAGCATAGTAGTTAGTGACCCTGACTACTATGCCGGAGGTCGTGGGTTCGATTCCCATCCAGGACAAATGTTTGTGTGATGAGCACGATCATTTGTTCTGTGTCTGGGTGTAATTTATCTGTAATATGTATGTATTTAGAAATATATGAGTATGTTTATCAGTTGTCTAGTACTCATAACACAAGCTCTGCTTAGCTTGAGACTAGACGGCGTTGTGTGATGGTCGTTGAATATGGTATGTATGGCGATGTAGAAACGGGGTAGGTTGTTTAGTCAGTAAGAGTCTGACACTTGTTTTCCGCTCCGCCCAAAAGCGGGACTCGTCATTGGATGATTTTACCTACCATAAAAAAAAAATGATCGTTGAATATTATACAGGGTGTTTGGTGCATCGTTTGCCAAATTGATTTGGCCGATAGAATAGACCATTGGCTATATCTTCAGCCCCAATAAATCATTCCTTGCCACACCGTTTTTTTTTAAACATGTTTTTAACTTTTATTCTAAAAAACACCGGATTTCAGCATTTAAGCTTACATAAATAAAAAAGTTATTAGTCTATCCAACAAAATTTATTTTTATATTTAAGTGTACTGTTGTATGGTTCTAAGAAATCCAAAATTACTTGCTAGTAACGTGTAGTTTTTCTATAAAAAACCTACAAAGTGTATGGGATATGACAAAATAATTTTAAAACTCAACTTTAAATATCTATAAAAAAAAAAACTAAAAGCGTTGGATATCTTCGAATTTTTTAAAAAGTTCTCTAGTTAATGCCCTTTCCAACGGTGTGCAATATGCTAAAAAAAATCTTTTATTAACTTCACTAACTGGCTAAATATGCACTCAAATCACAAAAGGCTGATATTTGATATTACGGTAAATGCACTAAGAAGTTAAAGTAAAAAAATAAATAACTTGCTCTAAGTAGGTAGATATTGATATCTCATTTTTACGCACATTATTTATTTTTTTACAAAGGGTATTAACTTTCCTCAAACTTGAAATAAAAAATTTAACATTTATTTCACAAGCAGGTACTAAAATCACAAATCTTGCTCAAATTGGGTGCCATTGATTCGTATACACGCGCGACATCTTTCTCTTATGTCGAGTTGTAGTTCGAAGACGAATTTCTGCTTTAATGGTCACATCACCATCAGCCTTTTAATGTTCCCACTACTGGGACACAGGCGTCCTCTCTAGGAGAGGGAATGGGCCAAGATCCACCCGCGGGCCCAGTGCGGTTTGGTGGATGTCACATGTCTTTGAATTTTTAGTTTTAGAACATGCCGGTTTCCTCACGATGTTTTCCTTCACCATTTTGAGAGCTGTGGTGATAAAATAAATTACACAAAGTAATGCGCCTGGCTGAGTTTGAACCCGCGACCTACAAACTCGTAAGTCAGGGCCGTTACCACTCGGCCACCACTACTCCGTTTAACGGTCACAAATGCCGCCTCAATACGTTACACTTAATCATCTCTCGTCTCAACTTCCGTCGCATAAACCAGTTCTTTGGCCCAACTCCCGACGTGAAAATCTAGCGGAGTTAGGTCTGGTGAACGTGGAGGTTACGGATTAGGGCCTGCCTTACAGTTCATCGCCAGTGAGCGGGACAACCGTCATGTTGAAAGACAAAAGACCGGTCTTCATTGAAAATTGGCAGCTCAGATAACTATAAGGGCAGCTCTGTTTGAAGAAATTCAAGATAATTATCCCCGTTGAGGTTATCAGGTAAATAGTGCGGCCCAACTACATGATTTGCAATTACTCCTGCCCAAACGTTCACACTGAATCGTCTCTGAAATGACTTCTGTCTTTTTACATTTAGCCAATTAGTTAAGTCAATAAAAGGTTTTTTTTAGCATATTGCACACCGTTGGAAAGGGCATTAACTAGAGAACTTGTTATAAAATTCGAAGATCTCCAACGCTTTTAGTTTTTTTTTTAAAGATATTTAAAGTTAAGTTTTAAAATTATTTTGTCATATCCCATACACTTTGTAGGTTTTTTATAGAAAAACTACACGTTACTAGCAAGTAATTTTGGATTTCATAGAACCATACAACAGTACACTTAATTTATATAAAAATAAATTTTGTTGGATAGACTAATAACTTTTTTATTTATGTAAGCTTAAATGCTGAAATCCGGTGTTTTTCAGAATAAAACTTAAAAACGTGTTTAAAAAAAACCGGTGTGGCAAGGAATGATTTATTGGGGCTGAAGATATAGCCAAAGGTCTATTCTGTCGGCCAAATCAATTTGGCAAACGATGCACCAAACACCCTGTATTATAATTATTATAGGTATTATTTACCTGCTGACAAGTAGCGCAGTACACACTAAGGTCAGCCTTAGGATGTTGGCTGCAGTACTTCACAGGCGCAGGGTCCAGTGGGTGCAGCGAGTGGCGAGCAGTTGCCTTCTGTCGCCCGTGTGCTTCTCCGCACGACGTGCAGATGCTGACGAGGCACTGACTGCAACGGGTTTCTGCCTGCAAAAAATTGTTTTATTAACAACTAGCCTTTAGAAAACACTAGCTTTTACCCGCGGCTTCGCCCGCGTGGTATTGGGGTTGGGGTTTTCGGCATAAAAAGCCTATGTCCTATTCTGGAGTGTATCCTATGCTTGTGCCAAATTTCATCCAGATCCATCTAGCCGTTTTGGCGTGATTGAGTAACAAACATCCAAACATCGTAACTTTCGCATTTATAATATTAGTAAGATAGGTTCGCGCTTGACCGCTATCTCACTTGATGGAAAGTGACGATGCGGTCGATGATGAAGCGTGCTTACCTAGAAGTAACCTATTCACTTTTGAGTGTCTCTCAGATATAAAGTAAGATTCTAGCGGTCAAAGATTTTTTATAGTTATAGTCAAGTTACGGCGGCTGTTTCGTTTCGTTTCTCTTTCGTCGATCGCCTCGAGTCAGCAACGCCCCCGATTCCTTTGTTCTGCTCACTCCGTGAGCAGGGATACATTTTTTGCGACCAAAGTTGGTTTGGCAATAACCTTAAATACCTAAAATAGTAAAAATTTTACGTTTCGGAGAATTATGTGATGTTTCTTACAAAACTATGAAAATTAAACCAACAAATAGTTTTACAGTATAGAATGATACTTAGGGGTTTATGCTCTAACGATAGTTAGTTCTTACGATCCATCCTAAGGTTGTGTTGTGATAAGACCGCCTTTGTACCCATAGATTTAAGTTCTGTATAAGTTCTGTAACTTTTTTGGTGTACAATAAAGTTTAATCTATCTATCTATCTATCTCTAAGCTAGGTACTTAAGTTCTGTATAAGTTCTGTAACTTTTTTGGTGTACAATAAAGTTTAATCTATCTATCTATCTATCTCTAAGCTAGGTACTTAAGTTCTGTATAAGTTCTGTAACTTTTTTGGTGTACAATAAAGTTTAATCTATCTATCTATCTATCTCTAAGCTAGGTACTTAAGTTCTGTATAAGTTCTGTAACTTTTTTGGTGTACAATAAAGTTTAATCTATCTATCTATCTATCTCTAAGCTAGGTACTTAAGTTCTGTATAAGTTCTGTAACTTTTTTGGTGTACAATAAAGTTTAATCTATCTATCTATCTATCTCTAAGCTAGGTACTTAAGTTCTGTATAAGTTCTGTAACTTTTTTGGTGTACAATAAAGTTTAATCTATCTATCTATCTATCTCTAAGCTAGGTACTTAAGTTCTGTATAAGTTCTGTAACTTTTTTGGTGTACAATAAAGTTTAATCTATCTATCTATCTATCTCTAAGCTAGGTACTTAAGTTCTGTATAAGTTCTGTAACTTTTTTGGTGTACAATAAAGTTTAATCTATCTATCTATCTATCTCTAAGCTAGGTACTTAAGTTCTGTATAAGTTCTGTAACTTTTTTGGTGTACAATAAAGTTTAATCTATCTATCTATCTATCTCTAAGCTAGGTACTTAAGTTCTGTATAAGTTCTGTAACTTTTTTGGTGTACAATAAAGTTTAATCTATCTATCTATCTATCTCTAAGCTAGGTACTTAAGTTCTGTATAAGTTCTGTAACTTTTTTGGTGTACAATAAAGTTTAATCTATCTATCTATCTATCTCTAAGCTAGGTACTTAAGTTCTGTATAAGTTCTGTAACTTTTTTGGTGTACAATAAAGTTTAATCTATCTATCTATCTATCTCTAAGCTAGGTACTTAAGGTGAGCCTTCCCGACTCGCCTATCGTCTACATCGAACATGGTTTAAAAGCTTGTTGCTTCATCTAAAGCAATCCAATGTGATGTTTCATGGAGAGACAACGCGAAAAAAGGGATATGAGGCCTGAATACTCTTTCGACATCCGGTAACTCCGTAATTTACTTACACGAATATTTCACAAAACTTGTTCCAGGAAAAAAGTGTATTTTTTTAAAACACGTTTCTGAGAAATATTGTCATCATTAAAGAATCTGATGAATCTGATTAAATGTGCAAGGCTTAATAGAAATACTTTTTTATATTTTTAATATATGAGTGTATTATGAAGTGCCCTAAGTTCACGTAAAATAGCTAATTTTCTTAGGTCTCTACTGATTTAGTTTTACAAAACTTTTGGCTTTGATTTCTATAGAAGCCTAAATAATATATGGATATCTATGACCGTATTACTACTGAAATAGCCAACTACCTATCCTTTTTCTATTATCCCATGGAATTCCATCAGGTTAATGACATGAAAAACCATTTAAACACCCCAGCGTACCTAATTTCAACTTTTAAATACAAGCATTCTGTAAGTCAAATGTAGCTGAACAGAACGAATGGTAATTTGTTGAAATCCCACATTTGAAGCGTTCGGCCACGGTTGAGATCTTTCACATGTTTCAATATCTTAAAATACTTTTAAAGAAGAGAGTTATTTGTTATTTAGTTTTGAAGACAAAGGAATGGAGTAAACTCTGAGCAATTACAGTTGAGGAGTGGTTAGTAAGCCGTAGGGATCCTGCAGAAGAATCGATGCCTACGGGGGCCGAAAGTTCGCTTCTGAAAGGAAGCCTCGGCCCTGGTATAAAAGAAAATAAAGAACAAGGTGGGTTGTTTAGTCAGTAAAAATTTGATAGTGTTTCCCGATCCGCCCAAGGGCGCGATTTGTCATTAGGTGATTTTTTTACCGACCACAAAAAAAAAACCGGTAATGTTTTTCCAACATCTTTTTCCAACTTTCATTCCGACTCTGCAAAACGTTTGTCGGAGTGTTTTGCAGAGTGATGTCGGACAATCGAATACCTACTGCAACCGGTACCCTATAGTTAGGGTTGCCATCTCTAAAATTTGGAAAACAGGACAAGACGCGTGAAAACCCCGGATTTTAGAGTCCGAAAGCCGGACATATCAACGAGATCTTTTAAATCTTTTTAATCGTGGTGTGCGAGCATAGTGCGTGTCTAGCGGGCGGCCCAAATTTTTAATTTTTTTAAACTCGGTCTATAAATGAAACCTTCCCCGGACGCTCCCCGGATGTCCTCTAAACTAGGACAAATCCGGGGAAACCCGGACGGATGGCAACCCTACCTATAGTTGCGTATTTTATTTTGTAATCTGACAAATGAACAAATCAAACAAATAAAAGCAATTTGCAGTTGTTATTGTTATTGCTGTTAAAAACTGTTAGGTACATATTGGCATTTATTTTTTTAAACCTTTATTTTTTATAAGTTTTCAAGTGCTAAAATTCGCAAAGCCTAATTTCAAACTCGCTAAGATCCGACGACCGCACTGTACCGAAGTTTAGTATCTACATAAATCATTACATAGTATAAAACTAAGTTGCTTAGATCCTATGTATGCTTAGATCTTTAAAAGTACGCAACGGATTTTGATGCGGTTTTTTTAATACATAGAGTGATGCAAGCGGAATGTTTATAGCTATAATATATCACCTTTGCACCCGTGCGAAGCTGGGGCGGGTCGCTAGTATAACATATAGCAGATTTATACCTGTTCAGTTATTAAAATATATAGGTATCCGGACAGACGACCTTTAGCAATATATGCGTTGCTACGCAAATATTGCTAAAGGTCGTATGTCCGGATTGTCGGTTTCCAGAAACCTTATAAAGATCGAATTAAGAAACCATACTTAACATATTTAGTACTTTTGATGATAATAACCTTGTACCTTTTTTTTATTTGGGTCGGGAAGCCATCAAATAATTTCTAATGCTTTGGGTAGAGCGCGTAAAACTATCAACTTTTACTACCACTGCATTGCTCTCAAAATGGTGAACGAAAATATTGTGAGGAAACCAGTATGTCCTCGAACTATAATTCGAAGAAATGTAAAATCTGCATTCCATACTGGGCTCACCTGGTGAATTACGGTCCATTCCCTTTAGAAGAGGAGGCCTGAGTCCTTGCAGTGGGAACATTAAAAATACTGATGATGATGATGATGCGTTAGTTCTGTGCTGGCTAGTTGTTGCCATACTAATTCCTACCTTATTATCACTTCGATGAGCGTTTGGACCCCATAGCCCTAGTGTTTTAATCCCAAACGGCTCAAACATATATGTATCGACTAGCTTTTGCCCGCGGCTTCGCCCGCGTGGTCTTGGGGTTTCCGGGATAAAACGTAGCCTATGTCCTATTCCAGAGTGTATCCTATGCCTGTACCAAATTTCATCCAGATCCGTCCAGCCGTTTTGGCGTGATTGAGTAACAAACATCGTAACTTTCGCATTTATAATATTAGTAAAATAACGATATTGTATAGTTCTGAGATGACTACTTGTTGCCATACCAATTCCTACCTTATTATCACTGCTGCAAAGATCACAGAGCACGTTGACTCCCTCGCTGTCCTGCGTGGCGGCCATCTTCCGCAGCAGCACATAGTTGAGAGGCAGCGCGGAGATGCCTCCGAGAGGCAGCTGGGTCTCATGCCCGCAGGTGGGGCAGAGGAGGAACTGCACGCTTTTGCCTGATACCTGGAAATATGGAGGAGCTTTTTAATAAGATACTTTTTGAACAATCATCTCTCTGTCTCTTCTTTTCTCCCTCTTTTCTTCTTTCTCTTCTCTCTTCCTTTCCTTTCTTTTTCCCATCTTCGTAGTGTAGTGGTCTCTATGATAAATTTGGCTTTAATAGACACACAGGCGACCTTTCATCACCTAGAATTTTTCTACAAGAGACTTTTAGTAATTGCCACTCTCGATAAAATGGTTTCAGGTACACAGTAATCTCTCTTTCTGACACTTAAAGGTTTGCTGGGAGAATACTCATTGTTGAGTTAAGCTCGCCTATGTATATGAATTGTCAAATCATTGTATACCTATATGTTAAGTTTTTGTGTACAATAAAGAATTAAAGAAGTCTTGTCATGACATATCTGTGCTGGATTGGCTATTCTAACATGGCCAAATAGTATTCCATTAGGATGCACAATCTCTTTTTCAAAGTACCTTCTGTTTGTAACGGTTCGGACTAAGCGTTTTGCTTCATCTTTAATTACGCGCACATCGAAGGACTGCAACAAACTGCTGGGGTCTTCCCATCCGATTATAATTTGGATGTCTTCGAGGCTACAGTGAATAGGCTCGTAATAAATTAATGGGTCTCACCACCAACGATTGCATCACTGCTTACCATCAGATTTTTTTTAGCTTACCATCATGTGGGACCGCAGTCAAGCATTAGTTTATAGCTAATAAAAAATACCGCGAAAATTGTATTGTAAAATTCTAATAAATCATAATTTTGCCAATGTGCACCGTCGTACACTTTTCTCGAAGCCACATGGTTTAAAGTCTTATCATAACCAGGTGTAATCTCCAATACAGCAGGACCTACCTTTCTGGTCAATATTCCATATTTATGCTGTTGTTGCTTCTGCTCCCAGCTGCCTTCAGACCCTGAGTGTCGGATGTCGCTCTCATAGCCTGAGCCTGCCGACCCAGCACCAGAGCCTGACCGTGATCCACCTGGGTCTAACTGGATTGAACCTGGAACAATCAAATGATGGTGTATAGTTTCACATCCTTCATACGTAACAAGAATGTTCAAAGAAAGAGAGAGAGAGATCCTGACCCTAGGCGGGAGATATGTCAGACTTTTACTGACTAAAAAATCCACTCCTGCTCCAGCTGGGCCCCTACTATTTGCTGACTGTTTGAAGCGCGTGTGGAATGATACGCGCCGTACCTATACGACTTCGGCAAAGTCCGGACGATTATTTTATGGTCGGACGGCGAGTCACCCATTGCTGCTCTTCTTAAGCTGGACACATCTCTACCGTATGCTCCACCGTGTTCTCTGGGCGTGAGCCTAGCAGATCTGACGCTCGCTAGAATTACGGAGAATCTGAAAAGGAAACCTGTGGTCCTAGAGGCCTGTCAGTCTAGTAGTTAGTGACCCTGACTGGTATGCGGAAGGTCGTGGGTTCAATTTCCACCCAGGACAAATGTTTGTGTGATGAGCACGATCATTTGTCCTGTGTCTGGGTTTTTTTTTTTTTTTTTTTTTTTTTTTTTTTTATGGTAGGTGAAAATCATCCAATGACGAAACCCGCTCTTGGGCGGAGCGGGAGACCAGTGTCAGACTCTTACTGACTAAAAAACCTACCCCGTACCTTCCTTGCCTTATTTCTGGAGTCGAGGTTACAATTTTCATTTACCCTCTAGGCTCCAGGAGGCTTCGACCCTGAAGGGCCCCTGCAGTTTGCTGACAACTCCTTGAGGCGCGCGGGAACGGTGCGCGCCGTTGACGACCTGGACTCGGTCTTACCAGACGATCGGACGGCGAGCTACCCATTGCTCACCGTCCGCGAGCCAGTGTCTACGGTGGCCGGATATCGGCAGGATCGCGGCGGCGACGGCTACGGCGTGTACGCCGTTGCCTTTGCCTTATGCGGTCGGCCTCCTCCTTTACGAGCATTACTGCTTCGCAGAAGGAGGCGACCGCCTGCCATTCCTCTTCGCTGCGGACCATGGCCTGAACCAGGGCCCGGCGCGAGAGGTCGCCGCCGCCGATCACCCCCACGAGGACACGGCGATGCTCTTCCCAAGCAGGGCACACCTCCACCGTGTGCTCCACCGTGTCCTCCGGGCTCGCCTCACAGTGGCGACACCCGGACGTCTCTTCCGCACGAATCCGGTGCAGGAATCTCCCGAACTTCCCATGTCCGGTGAGAACCTGCGTCATGCGGAAAGTGAGGACGCCGTGAGGTCTATCCAGCCACGCCTCAAAGAGGGGCACTACCGCTGAGATTACGGTGTGCCCAGCGCTGGGTTGCGACAGTCGCTGTTTCCACTTCACCATGAGATCTCGCCGGAGCTCCTTCCGCCACGCCTCGACATGTTCGGGCAGCGGATCTTCGCCCCGGCGTTGCATCTCCACGCGCTGGTCGTGCATGTGTGCAAGGACTGTTGCCTCCAAATCCCATGGTGGTAGGCCAGCAAGGAGGCTCGCCGCCTCGCGGGACACCGTGCGGTATCCCCGCACCATCCGGATGGCCATGACCCTCTGGCAGGCGTTCAGCTGGGCCGCCGGGCGTTTACGCAGCGTCGGCGCCCACACTGGTGCCCCATAAAGGGCCATGGACCGGACGATGCCGGCGTAGAGCCTCCGGCAGAAGGCGTCTGGACCCCCAAGGTTCGGCAGGAGCCGCTTGAGAGCAGCCCCCGTCCGATTGAGTTTGGGGGCCAGACGTCGGAAGTGCTCCTCGAAATTCCATCGGCTGTCGAGGACAAGTCCTAGGTACTTCATCGTCGACCCGACGCCGATGTGAACTCCTTCTACCGTTAGTTGGGAACCCGTTGGTGGCGCGTTCCGAGGACCGTGAAAGCACATGGCCTCGGACTTGTGCAGTGCCACCTTGAGTCCCAACTGCTGGATCCTCTCAACGACTGTCGCAACCCCGCGTGTCGCTAGTTCGACCGCCGCCTGGTACGACCTTCCCTGCGCTAGGACCAGCGTGTCGTCTGCGTAGCAGACCACGCTGACCCCTACGGGGAGGTCGGCGCGCAGCACGTAGTCGTACCCGATGTTCCACAAGGGCGGTCCTAGTACCGATCCCTGTGGGACACCGCACGACATCTCTCGCCGTTTCCAATCTCCTTGGTGACCGGGGTAGATTATATACCTGTCCGACAGGTAGGCCTCGATTGTACGACAGAGGTAGTCGGGCACCCGGTGATACCGGAGTGCCGTCCTAATGCAACTCCAGGGCAGGGAATTAAAGGCGTTGGCGATGTCCAATGACACCGCCAAGACACACCTGCCCCGGGACACCGCATCCCCCGTCGTGAGGGCTCGCACGCGCATGATGGCGTCCACCGTGGAGCGCCTCCTGCGAAACCCGAACTGGTCGTCCGCGAGATCGGGCCCCTTCAGTGTTAGGTGCTTGACGAGGCGGTCTGCAATGACTCTTTCAAAGAGCTTGCCCACCTCGTCAAGCAGCACAATGGGCCGATACGCGGACGGAGAGTCCGCAGGGCGCCCCGGTTTCGCGACGAGGACCAGTTTTCCCGTCTTCCAGGGAAGTGGGAACTGGCCCCTCTCCAAACATGCGCTAAAGAGCCCCCCCAATCGAGACCCGAGAGCCTCCATGGCCAGGACCCAAGCCTTTCCAGGCAAGCCGTCGGGTCCTGGGGCGGTATTCTTCGCACCCATCCTGCGTACCGCCACTCTCATCTCCCCCTCGGTCACTTCCGGAGTATTGGTACCGTCGTCGCTGACGTGGTCCGCGTCAGACACCGCTGGTGGCGGAGCCATGGGCGGGGGGGAGTGGTCCCCCCGCGCAGGGAACAGAGCGCTCACCACACCCTCCAAGATCTGTGGCCGGAGACTCTGCGTCAACGGGGGAGCCCATGGGCGGAGTTTCTCTCGCACCAACTTGTATGGGCGTCCCCACGGATCAGCGTTGAGCGTCCCCAGCCACGCTTTGCAGGCCTCATCTTTGGCCCGCTTTATCTCCGATCGGAGGGTGCGCCTTGCCACCCTGTATCCCTCATACAGCTCCGCCTCTACGGCCTCCGCACCCGGCGGGCGGAAGCGGCGCCTGCGGTGTCTGGTATACCGGTGCCGCGCAGCATTGCATGCGGCGCGCAGCGTCGCAAGCTCTGGCGACCACCAGTACACCTGGCGTCGGGCGCGTCCTGGGCGGAGACGGGGCATTGCCGCGTCGCAAATTTGCGACAAGGCCTCCCGGAACCACTCCGCCTCGACGTCGATGTCGGCAGGCCTGACCGGTGCTTGCACCCAGGCCTGCACCGCCGCGGCTTCCAGGAAGAGCTCCTTCTCCAGCTGCCTCAGCGCCCAACGCGGACCACATGGGGTCTGTCGGACCGGCGCGGTCGAGGTCTGGGCGGAGACGTCAAACCGGATATACCGGTGGTCCGAGTATGTCTCCACCCCCTCCATGACGCGCCAGTCAACTACACGCGGTGTCAGAGCGGGGCTGGCGAACGAAATGTCCACCACGGACTCACCCTGCACCCGCACACACGTGGGGACAGAACCCCGGTTTAGGACGACCAGGCCTGTTTCCAGAGCCCAGTCCTCCACCAACCGACCCCGCTGGTTCGTGAGCCGGGAACCCCAAGCCATGTTCCAGGCGTTGAAGTCCCCGCAAACGACCACGGGGAGGGTACCATACCCAGCGACGACGGTCTTCAGCTCCCTGAGGGAGTCGTGAAGATCGGCGAGAGTTCTGTTCGGGGACAGGTAGACGCCTACCACTGCAATGTCCCCGAACCGTGCTGCCACGCAACCCCGACCCTTCGTGACGGCCTCGAGGGTCGGGGTACCAGCGGCGGCCGACGAGATAAGGGTCACCGAGCCGCTCAGGTCCTGAACCCAGTCAGCTCTGGGCAAGACAAAGTGCGGCTCGGAGACCACGGCGACGTTTATCGACCACTGCGCCATGCTCTGGAGCAACAGATCCTGAGCTGGGGCGCAGTGGTTGATATTCGCCTGGAGGAGACGTAATGGGGCCGTTATTGGCAGTCCATAGTCTCCTCCCTAGCCCTCTGAGAGGGCGCCGCCACAGCGGTAGCGGCGGCTACAGAAACCGCGCCGGCGGCCGAAGAAGCGGCTGCGGCGGCGGCGGTGGTGTTGGGGGGGCGACTCAATTTGGCCTTCACTTTGGCCGGGGGGTCGCAGGACCTGCTCCCAGCCCGGTGGTCGGCCTGCTTGCCTGCCGCCGCACATGCGTAACAGTGCGGCGCATTCCGGCACTCGGCAGACCTATGACCGGGCTTACCGCATTGGTAGCAGTGGTCACTGCGATCCACCTCCGCGGCACAGAAGGCCCCCACGTGGTGCCCCACGTGGCAGCGGAAGCACCGCAGAGGTCTGGGCTCCAGCAGTTTTACCTGGGCGGAGACCCAGCCCACAAGAAGCCGTCGGCCCCCACTGGTGATGGCCTTGGCCGCCGGCACGGGGCAGCTTACCGTGACGGCTCGCATGCCCGTGCTGTCAGCGCGGATGGTGCCCGCCCGAACCTGTTCGGGCGTGCAACCGCCCACCCTGACGATGGCGGCCACCACCTCGTCCACCTTGACAGAGTCGTCCAGGCCCATGATGCGCATGTCGATGCACTTGGTGGGCCTGGACACTCGGGCCTCCTCCGCACTGAGGGCCACCCTAATCTTCTCGGCCAGGGTGTCAGCGACACTGGCCGAGCCGGGGACCTCCAGAATTCGGGCCCCCGTTAGGGTCTGCCTAATGCAGAAGCCCCCAGGCACTCCGAGCTCTTCAAGGTGGGGCAACACCGCCCGCCTTGCCTTCTCCATGACGGCGTCATAGTTCGCGCCCTTCTTTCCCGCTTCAGGCTGTAGTGTGATCACTACAGCCTCGGATTTCGGGGCGCGAAGTCTCGCCGCCATGGCCCGCTTTCGGCGCTCTTGGCGCTTTGCGCGTTTTTTGGCCGCCCTGCGCGCCTTGCCCGCGCTTTTCTTGGCGCCGACGACCGTCCAGTCGGCGCCAGACGATGGCTCTTGAGGCGGGGGAGGCGGCAGGCGCGGCTGAGTCGCCGCCCCCGCAATAGGAGCTCCCGCTGGTCTGGCAGCAGGCGCCACGGCACCCCTCGCGGGAGGAGCGGCCCGCGCCCGACGCTGCCCAGCCACCGGGGCCGGCCTCGCAGGCTCCGGCGCTGAGGCCCTGCGCCCGGCTTGCCCCAACGGGCCCGCCCTGGGCGCAGCAGCCGTGGCCGCAGCGGCAGCGGCATAAGTTGCCGCTTGGCGCTGGCCGGAGGTCGCCAGTGGAGGGCGTAAGACTATGCCCTCCAGCAGGGACAGCTGCCGCTGGATCTGCAGCTGGAACTGTTGCTGCTGCTGCTGCAGCTGCTGCCGGAAGGCAGCCAGCTCCGACTGCACCAGCGTCAGCAGCTGGCTCCCTGCCTCAGGCTGGGGCTGGGGCTGACTTTGCCCCTGCCCCTGCCCGGGACCCCCTCCGACGGCCTCCCGCCGAACGGCTCTAGAGCCCGCGGGCCCGGCCCGAAGCTCGGCCCGGAGCTCGGCCCGCAGCTTCGCCACACTCTTGTCCAAGGCCTTATCGAAGGCCTCGGACAAAGAGGTGGCGTGCTTCAAAACCGTCTTCGCCTTGGAAGACGGCTTTGCGAGCCTCTTGCGGCCCATGTCGCGCAGCGCCGCGACCATCAGCTCGCCGAAGGACCTGCGGGCCTCTTCGGCGGAGTCCGCCCCAGCGTCTGGCGCGCCACCGGCCTGACGGCGCGCCACCGGCCTGACTCCTGTGTCTGGGTGTAATTTATGTATAATATGTGTGTATTTAGATATATATAAGTATGTTTATCAGTTGTCTAGTACTCATAACACAAGCTCTGCTTAGCTTGAGACTAGACAGCGTTGTGTGATAGTTGTCGAATATTATATTATATTATATAGAGCGCAAAGGACCACTGAAGGACACAGATGTGGTTTTAGTCAGTCTGACACGCCCTCACGCTCCACTTTAGAGTGAAAGAAGTCATAATGTGACTAATTGATAAATGATGAATTCCAAATTCAAACCGAATCTCGGCTCGACTAGCAAACCGATAAAAAAAAATACAGCGTAAAATTTCGTCACGAAAACATCATGTTCCCAGATATCATACCTACGCGAACATAGCTAAAAGCCAAAAATACATGACAATGAAATTAAAAAGAAAAATAAAACAATCTGTCACAGGTGAAATAACATTTTTACGGCCGAGTAAACACAAAATTGTAGACAAACAGTCGACTACTAGAGTTGGATTACGTTAAGTCTGCGCGTAGCTGGGGGCGTGCTTAATGTTGCCAGTGTAATTAATCTACTTTCCCTCATATAATAAAAAAATTACAAAGTAAACAAAGCACAAGAAATACGTTTTGAAATCAATAATGGGAAATACGATTCATTTCATTACATATTATTACATTTTAGTTGGTTCTTCAGGTTTTCTAAAATTATAGATGACGATTAGTTAACGATGTAGCGATAGCGATTTTACAACAAATTTTATCAAAAAATTAAAACAAATTTTAGCCGCACGCAGACTTTTTTCTGTAGTAGGTAGGTATACCAGCTTCTGCCAGCGGCTTCGCCTGAGTGAAAGTCTGTTAACCACCATAGGGGTGGAGTTTCGTAAAATCTGTCCATAGCGGACGTCTACACCCTGTAAGAAACCTACCTGCCGAATTTTAAGTTTGTAGGTGTTATAGTTTCTGATATATAGTGATTAATCAGTGAGTGGTATTTCGCTTTTATATATTAGTAGCTTTTGCCCGCGGCTTCGCTTCCGGAATCAGAAAAATGTGATAAATGAAGAACCCCTTGACCGATTTTGAAAAACTTCACATAAACCATCTACTAAATAGTCCGAACAAAGCCTAAACATTTGGTTTGGATAGGTGGGCACGTTCTTGAGTTATAAAGTTGTATTGATCTATATATAATATACTAAATTCTGCCCGCGACTTCGTCCGCGGAAAATTTCTTGTTTTAACATATTTAACTCTGTTGCTATACAATTTCTCGAGATAAAAAAACAAACTGTACTTCTTTATTATATTATTCATAATCATAAAATATAGCCTATGACACTCAGAAATGAAGCAGCTTTCTATCAGTGAAAAAAAATTTTGCAATCGAACCAGTAGGTACTTCTAGAGATTACCTCCTACAAACAAAAAAATAAAAAAACAAACTTTACTTCTTTATTATATTAGTGTAGAAGTGTAGATGTAGATATTGATATAGATCCAAATCTATATAATTACTACTTTAATGAAAGTAAACAAATAGATTGAATTATAGGTTGTTAAATTACTATAAAAAAGTCATGGAACTTCGAAAATATGTACTTTATTTAATATATAATAGCTTCTCATAATAGTCACTTGATTAAGATTAAAATACACAGTAGCAGTCCATTTTCAACAAACTCTTTAATAGCTTGTTATAATAATCACTTGTTAAGATTCAAATACATAGTAGCAGTCCATTTTTAACCAACTCTGTTTTCTGCCAGGCACCACTCGGGTACGAATATTCAGGGAGATTTGTTGTTCTGGTCACCCGAAAAAATTATTTGACAAATGGTCCACTTTTGGAAAATCGTATCGTAAGCCCGATATTTTTTTATTCCCCTTAACAAGCACGTTTGAATTTCAAGATAATATCTTTACCAGCACTTTTAACCACTTTCGGTATAATCATCATCATCAGCCTTTTAATGTTCCCACTGCAGGGACACAGGCCTCCTCTCTCTAGGAGAGGGAATGGGCTAATTCGGTATAATGGTGACGATTATTTACTATGGAAACGATTAAAAACACGGAACACAAAACATTCTCTTGACACTTGACATAATGTCAAGATGACGGCAAATAATTAGTTTCCTTTTTTCTTGACTTAAAAAAATTCTACTCTAGTCGAAATATTACAAATTCAAAGCTTGATGACTCAAAGTTTTTTGGCAGAGAAAATGATTCTATTTGCCGGAAGATGGTGTAAAGCGTTTGACATTGAGTAGCATGATTCATTTACTATTATTAATTTAGAGCTGGTCATTAATGTAAGATGAAATGTGTCGATGAACTAGTTTTGCAGGGAGGGATTAGGTCGGTGAAAAGGTGCATGGAAATGCGGGGCCCGGAATTCTGTTCTTTTTTATTTATATGGGTATTTTGTGAACTATGAAGTACCTATCTTACCTCCTCAGTATTAAATCTTAGTTTAAAAACCTACTTTAAGTCTTGAGCCCCAAGCAAACGCGTTCGCACACCTGTTGTCTTTCTCCCATTCGTCGACGGCGCGCACTATTCCCGCGCGCCTCAAGAAGTTGTCAGCTAACGTAGGGACCCTGCAGAAAGGTCGAAGCCAACTTGGGCCAAGGGTTCGTGTCTGAAAAGAACGCCCTAGTATGTATGGAAACGTAGGATCGGGGTAGGTTGTTTAGTCAGTAAGAGTCTGACACTGTATCCCGCTGCGCCCAAGGACTGAATTCGTCATTGGATGATTTTTACCTACCATAAAAAAATCTACTGTCTTTCTATTATGTCTCTAATTACGGTATTCGAAAGGTTAAACTAATGCATACAATAATTTTTATTAACCACCTTTTAGTTTATTACATAACCGTCTCTCAAATTTGAGTTTAAAAAGGCATCGAAGAAAAACACTAAGCATCAACCTTTCGAAACTTAAAACAGCTTATCTGGGCCGTCATAAACATAAGCCACAACTTTGATTTTATACACTGCTTTAATAAAAGATGTTCCGGTGAATGATAATACTAATAAACTCTGTTTATTAATTTTGGGGCGTCTGTTTAATTTCTCATTGTTATGGTTTAAACTTCACCGTGATTCATGGTGGTTCAAACGTTTGATAAGTCAAGAGGATTTGTGGCAGTTGTATAATATTATATAAGTTATTCGACGAACTCTTGAGTTGTGTGGTTATTACGATTCGTCATCTTTTGAAATAGATCTTGAATCTGTAATGTGTGATGGTAATGGATGTTCAGGTGATTGTTAAGAGATTTTGTGATTGATGGGTTTATGAGGAGTACGAAGGATATCACGATCTTTTAAATAAATAGAAGTTATTCTTACGTAAAGGAAATTATACACTGCTAAATTTGGTCGTTTTAATCCCGTGGAAGGTCGAATGTTGTCGGTCGTCGCGTAGTACCTATAGGTCATGGACTCGATAAGCTGATGTTTACTTAAAGAAATGAATTTCATGCATTTATTTATTATTATTATTATTTATCACTATTCCAGCTCATCATATAAGCTATGCCCCTAAACAAAACCGTTGCAATGGTTTGATTGTGTTGTAACTTACATGCTTATATTTATTCGAATGTTAGAAAAAAAGTTCTTTATTTTTTTATATTATCTTTACAAATCGATAGCGTTTCATGTACCTACCGGATAGACTCTTTACGGGATTAAAACGATCAAAATTTAGTCTTGTATATTGCTAGAACGTCATTCTAATCACTATTTCTATTATAGTCGATGCTGTAATCGAAGCTACTCTGGGTTAGCTAATCAACCGGCCAATTTCGTCTAATGGACCGATTATTCGCTAAGTACTATTTATTTTTGTCCATCGAATTTTTTGGATTTATTAAATTTCAATTATTTGTTATCTTAACAGAATGTTAAGATAAAAACAGAATTCCCGAATCGAGACTCGAAAGATTTTCCGAATCAAAAATGCTTTTATTTTTTGTCGACGTAATGTCACATTTTTAATTTTTCAGATTTATTACCATACGAGTCCTACGTGAAGAGGAACTACCCGTGAATTTTAATTTGTTTGAGAGAGTCGAACACATATTTTTTTCGACATAATCGGCGGATGATTTTTTTTTACAGCTTTAAGGGAACCCAGACCTGAGTAAGTTTATGGTTTACATTTAAAATCCTATATGGATTCAGTTTTTTTTTAAGTTACGGAACCCTAACATATAAAAAATAGACGAAGAACAACTAAAAGTAGAGATAGTGTAACTATTGTAGGAGTTTCTGTATGTTTGTTTGTGAGTCCTGTCATAGCGCGCCGTGCCGGGTGGCAGCACTATATTTAGAAACACATTAGCTTAGTTCCTGTTTGAATCAATGAGACATAGTCAAGATACATTATGGTTACTTGTTCCCGCGTTGTTTTATTGTTTATGTCTATGTATGTTGTTTAAACCAATTTTCTTCTGCTTTTTATGATGTTTTTGAACTTTGTTACGTGGATTTCTTTCTGAAATGTGAAGCTTTATCGTTTTACTTATTGGCTTTTGTTACTATAAAACAATACATATGTATCTTTACATAATACATACTATATGGCTGTTGGATCTTGGTGAATCTGAAGTTAGGCTCTGCGAATTTTAGCGCTGGGAAATATATGCAAAAATAAAGGTTTAAAAAAAAATTGCCAATAACTGTTTTTAACACTAATAACTTGCATTTATTTGTCTTACTTATTATGTCTTAATTATTCGTATTTCAAGCCCACCTTTCAGAAACCACCTTTCACCTGGGCTGGGGCCATGTAGGAACGGGGTAGGTTGTTTAGTCAGTAAGAGTCTGACACTTGTTTTCCGCTCCGCCCAAGAGCGGGACTCGTTATTGAATGATTTTTACCTACCATAAAAAAAAAAACCTGGTCTGGGGCCCAGGGTCTTTTTCTGAAAGGAATGCTTAGCACCAGTGCGAAAGGCAAAGAAGGAACGAGGTGGGGTGTTTAGTCAGTAAGAGTCTGACACTGTTTCCCGCTTCGCCCAAGAGCGCCATTCATCATTGAATGATTTTTGCCCACCATAAAAAAAGTAGATTTACAGAGTTAATTTGAGGAGATATTGATTGCTTGACACTGTCCATTTTACTGGTTGCCTAAAAGAATAAACAGCTATATTCTACTTGACACATAGCCTTCCGTTCGATCACAATGATGGGATTACGTAGCTAGGTCAGGAGTCTGACCATTGTACGGCTTCCCATCGTCCAAACGTACTTCAGGCATGAGTGGTCTTTAATACATTGTATTTGTATAAATAGGCAGGTATATTGTCACTTTTATATATATGTAGTGTGTAAAATGAGGCAACAATATGGAATTTTGGCGTAGTAGATTTTGAATGGAGGTTTTTTATGGTGGTTTTGCATTGTATAAATACACCTTTTTGTCATATGCGCATAATTTGTAAATTAGAGTATCTATAATAGCTGCTATTTATTTACTTGAACTAGTGCTGCCTTTATTAAAAATTATATATATATATATATTATTATATAGATATAGATGGGTAATCCTATCACTACGCAAAAAATAAGTAAATATCTCTATTCCTTCCAACGATCCTAACTGCTCGCATACATAATTATATTAGATACGCTAATACGCTTCACATTAAATTTTCACACTGTACAACATACCTATTTATCTGTAGGATTTTGTTTGTATGTCTATTATAGTACTAAAATACAAAATGTACCTTCATTCACTTTGTGAGCAAAACATTAAGCTTGATAAACCTATTTAACCAGCTAATAATTCGCCAAATAAATTACAAACAAGCGCTTAATAGCAAATAGTTCGACCTATTCGTCTTGATCCATTAATGGGCTATAACAGTATTGATAGCTTCTTCAGATGCACCACTCGCACTTAACTGAGGGCAAAACCGTTAAAAGATCGTTTTATTAACGTAAATACTGCGACCAATATAATATGGCCTCCGAAAAATAACAATAGGGAAGAATTTTAAGAGAAACCTTATGGTGCAAGGGTTTTTTACAAAGTGGTCAGCTAAACAGACGTCCTCAGAATAATGGTTATTTAATGATTAACAGTTATATCAGTTATAAATGATGTGGTTGCTTAAGAAAAGATCGTCGAAATATTTTAGTAATAGCTTGATGAAAATAAAATTATGGGCGCCATTGTTTATGTAAAGGTAAAACTATAAAAAACAATCACAAGTTTCTAAAATTAGGTATCGCAGTTTCGAAATAAAAATATGAAAAATAGTTAATCATGCATTTTCATGTTAGTCTTATGAATTTTTATGACCTGTAAAACAATTTTAAACATTGTGATGGCAGAAGTAGATAGATATATGCCCCCAAGTCATCATAATGTGTTACAGCAAATACAGTACCTATCTAGTGGAACTATTTAATATCTTAACTAAAGAAAATATGGCTGAAATTATAGGTATTATAAGTATAATTTTTGTCACCCAGCCTAAATCCCTTGATACGGCCCTGGCAATTCATTTCTAAGGCCTACCTATATGTACTTATCCTGGAGCCGAGGGTTGGTGCGAAAACGTTATACCGGGGCTCTGGGAATAAGACAAGGGAGAAGCGGGTAGGTAGTTTAGTCAGTAAGAGTCTGACACTGTTTCCCACCCCGCCCAAGAGCGGGATTCGTCATTGGATGATTTTTACCTACCATAAAAAAAACCTATATGTACCTAACCTACCGACTTTATTATGGCTTAATATTCTTAAATAGAGCACGGGCCATAGCAGTTAGTAAATTATTTGGACTCTAGTAATTGGATCAAACTCGTATAATTCTATTTCTGCATGACATTTATGGGTGTTGTTGTGTAGCTAATTAGGTGAAAGGTAAAGCACCTATGTTTAAACAGTAGAGGCATTTCACGCATACTATGATAACTAACTACAAATATTAGTTGAAGATCAAAGAAGATTGCCCACAGTTTTGGCATGAGCTAACCTAGTATTGTCAGTAAACTGTAGGGGCCCAGCAGGGTCGAAGCCTCCTGGGGGCATGGGTAAATGTGAAAGTGAAGACCGGGGCTCTGGAACTAAAGCAACGAAGGAACGAGGTGTAGTTTTAGTCAGTAAAAGTCTGACACTATCTCATGCTTCGCCCAAGGGTAGGAGATGTCATTGGATGGTTTTTGCCCACCGCAAAAAAAAACTTGTGAATGGTGATATTTTTTTTAATTTTGTCAAAAGTGAATTATCCTTTCGACTACCGTAATTACAGACATAATTAAAGAAAAATAGGTGTGCGGACATCGGTGTCCTCTTGGGGCTTAATGAACTAAAGCAAAGACATTGTAGTTCAAGTAGTTAAAGCAGTGGTGGCCGAGTGGTAACTGGTAACGTACCCGACTTACGAGTTGTAGGTCGTGGTTTCCAACTCAAACAGGCATATTACTTTGGGTAATTTATTTCATCGCCACTGCTTTCAAAACGGTGAAGGAAAACATCGTGAGGACCGAATATGTTTTAGAACCAAAAATTCAAAAACTTGTGATATCCACCGTGATCGGTGGCTGATGCACTGGGCCTGCGTGCTGGATTTCAGCTCATTCCGTCTCTAAGAGGAGGACTGAGTGGGGACATTATAAAGTTGACTATCCTATGCTCTACTTGTAGTCAAATAATATAACTAAGATAAAAGATATAGTAGGTATGGATAAAATGGTAAAGATAAAAGCTACCTCCAGTAGGAGTGTATGTCCTAAAGCTATATTAGTTTATTTATTTATTTTATAATTTTTGTACACACATATAAAATGAAAAGAGAAACAAAATTACAGAAAAATGGATATATGATTAGTTTTGCAAATAGGTTTTAAAAAACACTTTTACATGTAAATTTTTTCGTCACTTTAAACTAGATGAGTCCGGTGTTTCCAAGCTGACTACCCTGAGAAGAAACACCGTAACAAACTCAGGGATCAAAATCTCTTTTAAAGTCCATACAGCAAACATGTGAATGTCAAATCATATGAGAACCTTGCAGATTAGTGGGTCTATCTTCTGCTTGTTTATACAATCGCTTGGCACAAGATATATAGGTGACAGGCGAAGAAGGAACGCAAGAATACGCATGCAATACAATGATGTACGGTTGACGCAGTAGTTGAACGATTGACTACTGCACTGCGTGTCGTGATGGGTTCGATTCTCGCACGGAATAAATATTTGTATGGCCTACAGATAGGTGTTACATGTTTGTTAACGCACCCAAGATACAAGAGTAATGGGGTAATGTTTAACAAAAAATACAACGTTAAAAAGAAGACTCGAATATCTCCCTGTTTACTTAAATGAAATGAATGACAAGAAACTTACCACCATCAACTTCGCTCCACACCTCCGCTTCACCTTCCTGATGCAACCCCTGAAGACATCTGGTGCAGAAGTTATGTAGACAGCCTAAAAGCCTCGGTTCCACGAGCTCCTTCTTGCATATCCCGCAGTCCCACTCCTTCACCTTACTCCTTCTTCCATCGTTGTAGGCTGAAGTTCTTGGGGCTACATTCAGGTTCTGGCTGACGGGACGACGAATACCCTTGACATGCAGAGGACTGTTACCAGCACTCAGGGAAAGCTGCTCCAAAGACTTTCTTTTATCTTGCTTCTTTCGTGTAAAGCTGCCAAAAATGTACAGAATTCGGTCCACTTCCATTTTCAAAAACAAAAAAAAAAAAAAATTGAACGCGACTTTGTTTACAAATAACGTTCTTTATTTGAAAAATGAAGCCACCATCTTTTTTTGTGACTTTTTTTTTTAATCATGTATTGAAATAACGGTGATTGTAAACTTGATCTATATTTCGAAAGCGTCCCGAACGTGAAGGGCGTCGTTATAAATAAACGTGCGCCCGGCAAGACGTACGATATCCGACTGGCACATGTACGGGGCAAACGTAACATATGTATGGAGTAATGACTCCAATCCTTGATCTAATTTAATATCCTATATCCTGACTTCTGAACTCCTGAGTTTTTAGAGATTAGCTAGCAAATTCATTAAGGTATTGGCAGTAAATATTCTCCATAAGTTAAAACAAAGAGCTTTTGGGAATCAGTGGCAGTCACAAATACAAAATATTGCAGAATTGCCGTTTCAGCTTACAGCGAACGTTATGAATAGGTATACATATCTGGATGGGCTACACACGAACAGACACAAATGCATGCACATTTAATCGATTAACCGCTGTCAAGCGACTTTTTTAAATTGCTGACCACCACCTGAAGAGTCCTTCTTGTCAAAGTATGTACAGAGCAGCCGTCCGATCTTAACGAGTTTTAGCGCTTGAAAACTCGTAAAAAAATAAATGTATTAAACAAATAAATGCAATTTGCAGTTGTTATTGCTGTTAAAATGTTATTGACAAGCGCTAAATTTCGCAGAGCCTAACTTCAGACTAGCCAAGATCGGACGGCCGTATTGTACTCCGTGTACTCTAAATACATTAACACAAAGTTCTCACATAGGTACTAGAAATTACTCCGGCAACACAAATCACCCACAACCGGAACAACTTAATTCCTACTAGAAAGAGAAAGAAACTCGTGTGTGCCTTTTTTCGGACTTATAAGACTTATAAGTCCGAAAAACACACACACACAGGCACACACGAGTTACACTTAGTGTATTCGAGCAAAACCGCAGCATTCAAGCAGGGTCGAAGCCTACTAGGACCACGAAGCTCTGGAACGAAAGCAAAGATGGATATAATATTCCTTAATACCTCTTATGTAGAGTGAGTTTTAGTACTCGTAAATATAAAAGTCCGATTCACCCTCTCGTTCTACCCGAGACCGGGGGAAGGCTTTGGATATTTTCCTACAAAAAAATCTTGTAAGTATAAAATATATATATTTTTTTAATTGATATAAACTAGGGTTTTGATAGCGATCCCAACTGTTCATATTTTGTCTGAGAAAGCTCTCTTATCTTCTACATAACCCTAAATTACCTTCAAATATCATTGTGGAATTACTTGAATCTATAATTATCTACTTCAAATGACACCCTTGACTTCATAACTGGCAGTAGCAATCACGCGTGATGCATGTCCCGTCTAATTTCCTCGCTGAGGGATGATGCTCTAACCAAAAGTTATTTTTATGCAACCACCCCTGCCATTTCTCATTTCCTGCGCTGCTTGATTGATTTTTACGAGTATTTGGTTTTAAAGATTAGATAACTTATTAAGTTTGTAATAGTTATGGTTAAGCATGTGCATGGAGGTGGGTATATCGGTACTTTTTTTTTAGGTGGCAATTCTAAATTAGTTTTCCTGTTCTTTTAGAGAAGCGGATAGTATGTAGATAGATAGATAGATAGATATATTTTTTATTGCACACCAAAAATAAAATTAACAATAGGAACTTAAAATTAAAAGGGTGTCACAATGGGCGGTCTTATCGCTAAAAGCGATTTTTTAAAGACAACCTTTGGATGGATTTTACAAAGAAGGAAAGAAAGATACGTAGGTTCATGGTGTACTATTTACATATATACAATACATATAATATAATACATACATAACTAATAAAATACATATAATACAAACAATATATACACTTCTCATCAAAAAAATCGAAACACCTTGCAAGTTTACGTTTTGTCAGGATTATCAGAAAAATGTGTACATTTAGGAATAAATGTTAAATGTCGTTTAATAGTGAGTAATATGAGCTTATCAAATCTTAATGTTAATGTTCTAAATTTAAATGAATTTTTCATAGGTTTCGTATTTTGTTAAATGAGTCATTTTTATTCCGTATGGAGTATAAAGGAAATGGATAAAACAACACACGTAAATGAAAAAAAAAGCTAAAAAACGTTTATTTAATAACTTGTATTCCCTCCCCGAGCTCTAATTACTGCTTCCATACGGTTCTTCATCGATCGGATGAGAGTCACGATCACATGCTGTGGTATATTGTCCCATTCCTCTTGGATTGCATCTTGCAGCTGGCTAAGTGTTTCTGGGGCAGGATCTCTTGCTCGAATTCGTCTCTTTAATTCATCCCATAGATGTTCAATGGGATTCATGTCCGGGCTTCTTGCTGGCCATTCCATAATAGAGATATCGACTTCGTTAAGATAATCTCGTACGACGCCCGCGGTGTGAGCCCTAGCATTGTCGTGCATGAATATGAAGCCGTTGCCAATAAAATGTGCATAGGGCATCACATGAGGCTCGAGACACTCTTCGACGTACCGATGACAGTTTAGTGCAGGCAGACGTGGCCCAGACACGAAAGCAAGCTCTGTCTTACCGTCGGCGCTGATTCCTCCCCAAACCGTCCACGAACCGCCACCATAGCTGACCTTTTCTTCAATGCAGCATTGTGCATAGCGTTCTCCGTCTCTTCTGTAGACCTTGTTCCTTCCGTCGTTACCATACAGCATAATTTTACACTCATCAGAAAAGAGAACTTTGCTCCACTGTAGGTATGACCAATTTAGGTGCTCACGTGCAAAGTTAAGGCGCGCTCTTCGATGGTCTGCAGTTAATTTCGGCCCATTTGCTGGCTTATGCGGTACCAGTCCACGATCCTTCAACCTTCTTCTAATTGTAGAGTCACTTACAGCCACCCTTCGTACAACACGGAGCCGCTGCTGCAGTTGAAAAGCGTTAAGGCGTCGATTTCTTAAAGAAGTTGTTACAATAAATCGATCATCTCGCTCAGAAGTGACCCGATTCCTGCCAGATCCTGAACGGCGCGTGAACAAACCAGTCTCCCGATAACGTTTCTAGACTCTATGAACAGATGACAGGCTTAGATGCAGTCTTGCAGCCACAACACGCTGACTAAGGCCAGAATCCAGCAATGCCACAACTTGGGCGGCTTCTGTGGGCGAAGTATCCATACGTTTTAGAAAAAAAACCTTTTTTCAGACGTCCCAAAGTCACAGTATTGAAATAAAAAACAAAAAGTTTAAGGATAGGCGCCAATTTTTAGTTTTTAAACGCTAAATGTACTCCAACCCTAAACACACATTTGTCTCAAAACAGTGATTCATTTCGTTTATAAGATAAACAAATGAAATTCTAATTTTGAATTTAGAATTTTCGCTTATTACTGTAATGGCCAAACTGCCAGCTATAATATATGTATTTTTTTTCATCGTATGAATTCTTTTTTGTGTTAAATTCGGACAGAAACAATGAAAACGGAAGTGTTTCGATTTTTTTGATGAGAAGTGTATATACCTATATATATATAGAATATGTGAAGTCAAAAAACAGTGCACCTAACGTTTAGGACGACAGATAGTGATCAATAACCATATTTTTTAAAATTGGTAATGTTTGTGCTTGCCTTACCGACACGGGCAAAGCATTCCACAGCCGCACCGCTTGAATTGTAAACGACTTGTCGTAATAATTAGTGGAGTGGCTTGGCATCTCTAGCCTTAAGTTTTCTGATGACCTGAGATGTCTTGAATGTGTGTCATGAAGGAACTTGAAACGTTCTTTAAGATAAGCGGGAGTTTTAGGATTGAACAGAACACTGTAGAGTAGAGACAAGATGTGTACGTTCCGGCGAAGACGTATTGGAAGCCACTTGAGTTTCATACGAAAATCGGATATGTGATCATACTTGCGCAAGCCAAATATGAATCGTATGCAAACATTTTGAAGACGCTCAAGTTTATCAAATTGTGCCTCAGTGAGATCGAGATAACTGACATCAGCGTAATCAAGGATGGGGAGTAATAGGGACTGAGCAAGTGCAATTTTAGTGTGTACCTATCTAGGTAGTGCGTACAGTAGGTACGGCCATCGGATCTTGGCGAGTCTGAAGTTAAGCTCTGCGCTTGAAAACTCGTACCAACCTACAAAAATAAAGGTTTAAAAAAATTACAATAACAACTTCAAATTGAATTAATTTATTTAACATCAGACTCGCTAAGATCCGCCGGCCGTACTGTTACTAAGTACTTAACTTGTTTCTAGAATTGTTTGGTAGTCGCAATTTTTAACCGATTTCAAAAAAGGAGGTTTCTTAATTCTACTGTACATATTTATCGTAGTTGACATCGCCTTTTTTTCTAGTGATATTGTCGATTGTACACATGCATATATGTTTAAGAAAGTAATTAGATAAATGTTGCAAGTGTGAGCAAAGTGAGTATTAATTTTTTTGGTACGCTTAAAAATATTTATTAATTATAAATAGAATTCTTGTTAAAAAAAAACTTCTAATAATTAGGGGCCCCCACGCATGACCTGGGGCCCAGGGCGGGCTATCCAAAAGCCAACAAAACTGCAACTACCAAATAATATTGACTCGAATAAATCGATATGAATTCGCAACCCCTTTTCAACCTTCCGTAAAGCTCCACCTCACGTTTGTTGTAGAAATGTAACACCAAAATCATTAATAGCACCAATCGATATAGCACGTGCAAACTCAATCGAGAACCTATTATGACCGGAAAAGGAACCAATAAACTGTTCATTTGTATGATCAAATACACTACTATTTATGGAACTTAGAACTTTATTGCAATAAACTTTGGACTTTATTACAATGGAGCAAGGTGCAGTTTTCATTGAAGATACTTTTCTTATTGGTTGGCCCCTTTCCGGCCTAATTAAATTAAACTTATAAACGAATTGAGTTCCAGATTTGTTTGATTACAAGGGAACTGACCCAATTTAGATTTTTTAATATTCGTTTTGGTAAAGTTTGTGGAAAGTTAATTTATTTTCTCAAGAACATAATATTACCATGTCTTTATTTTGTTAATCCCGTGAACGGCCTTGATTTTATATTTTTAAATAAATAAAATGAACAAATCGTAAATTACCAAAGATGTGACATCACAGCATACATTAAAATAAGAAAAACAAACAGTTTAATAAAATTCTGAACATCATTATTTTGCGCAATAATTGGAACGCGACCGTTCGGCGACCCACTTTTGGCGGGAAAACTAATGTCAGCGCTATTTTGCGCGCGCACCCGGCTGCGTGGGGCGAAGCGCCATTGGACACTGGCTGAGGTGAGGTGTTTAGAATGAAGGATTTACCTTGGACCACTGTCCGTATTTCCCGTGCCATAAAATTGACAATTGATGCCACATTTCTAAAGCAATTCATGCTACGGTAATTCTTTAATTATATGGACTAAAGTATCCATTCAACTTTCAAAATGTGTTACAATTTCCGTCTACTGATACTCTGTATTAGAAAGGTTCTTTTAAATCCTTTTACTACGATGGTACAGCTACAGATCCGGGTTTGCGGACGGCGAGCAATGTCTCGCCGTCGAAACGTCTGGTAACTGTCCGAACGAGTCCAACTCGTCGACGGTGCGTAGGTAATGTTCCCACGCGCCTTAAGGAGTTGTCAGCAAATCGTAGGAACCCAACAGGGTCGAAGTCTTCTGAGTCCAAGGGTTCGCTTCTAGAAGGAAGGGTAGGCCCTGGTATGAAAGGCAACCAAGGAACGGGATAGGTTTTTTATTCAGTAAAAGCCTGACATTATCTCCTGCTCCGCCCAAGAAGTGAACGATTTTTGCCCACCGAAAAAAGAACCCTATATATAGAAAAGGAAATAGCGCTCGTCTATTTAAGAAGAAGGAACTCATGAACCAATCATAGAAAAAAGTTTCCATCCATCCATTCATCGGTTGGGCTTGGGTGGCCCATCACCATTATTTGCATCGATTTGTGGTACAAAGAAAAATAAAGAGCCAACTTTATCACGGCCAATCATCCACCAGATGGGCTTTGTTTAGTTCATTAAGCCCCAAGAAAATAGGTGTGAGGACACCGGTGTCCTCACACCTATTGTCTTTTAATTGTGTCTGTAATTACGGTAGTCGAAAGGTTAAATCACCTTTTTAGGGTTCCGTAGTCAACAAGGAACCCTTATAGTTTTGCCAAGTCTGTCTGTGCGACCGTTAGCAATAGAAAGTTGAAATTTGGCATCAATATGTATATCGACCACGCCGTCAAAGTGCACAAACAAAAATATATAGGTAGGTATGAGTTCTTGGAAGGAATGGGGTGGGTTGTTTAGTCAGTAAGAATCTGATACTGTATCCCGCCCCGCCTAAGGGCGGGCTTCGTTATTAGATAATTTTTCCGACCATAAAAAGAAGAAGAAGAAGTGAAGCGTGAAGCTCCGTAAACAGGCGTGAACGTGAATGTGGACGAGTTTTGTGGGGTTTTCGCGGGGTAGGTACGAATTTTGTAGATTTTTTTTTTATTGTCGATAGGTTAGCGCGATATTCATGGCGTGAATTCACGGCACTAATATTGTGGAGTCGCCATAAGTCATCTTCGAACTCTCTTCGTAGGGACTCTGCAAAAGGGTCGAAGTCTACTGGGGCCCAGGGTCTCTTTCTGAAAGGAAGGCTTAGCCTCAGTTTTTAAATTCAAATTCATTTATTCATTTTGTGAACATAGGTGATCCAACCAGTGCGAAAGGAAAAGAAAGAACGGGGTGGGGGTGTTTGGTCAGCAAGAGTCTGAAACTGTTTCCCGTTCCGCCCAAGAGCGAGATTCGTTACTGGATGGTTTTTGCCCTCCATAAAAAAATCTTCGAACTATTCGTCGTACAGCTAGCTACCTAATCTACCTACCTACCCACATAAAAACATCAACTATAGTAAGCACAATATTGGCTCAATTTTAATTATCCTCGCCTGCCATGTCGCATTGATTGTCGTGCGGTAAGCCAACAACTGCATTATTAGTTCGGTTCTGCAAACTCGCACGGAACTGCGGTTTATGTGCCAATACTAGTAGATTGACACGATACGCTTTGATTTGCTTAGTCACCTCTGCTTTCATGTTCAGTTTGAAATTATCAGCTAGTTGGTAGGTACTAACCGGTAGCACTCGGTAGCTAGAAGCTTGGAAAATGCTTCGCTCAGAAAAATAAAAAATATCTACCTATCTCTCCCTCCTCCTTAGTCGTCTTAACTAGTGAAGCTCTCAAGGTTTTTTTTATGGTAGGTAGATGAAAATCATCCAATGACGAAACCCGCTCTTGGGCGGAGCGGGAGACAGTGTCAGACTCTTACTGACTAAAAAACCTACCCCATTCCTTCCTTGCCTTATTCCTAGAGCCGCGGTAACACTTTCACACCAACCGGCGGCTCCAGAAGGCTTCGACCTTGAAGAGCCCCTACAGGGGGCTCCCAAGGTGCGTCTCCACTTGCCACGATTTACGGCGTTTCAGGAACTCTGGAACATGGAGGTTTGTGTTGCAGCTCTAATGAGGTTTACCCAACGCGTAGGTGAGCGCCCACGAGACCGCTTCCCCTCTACTTGTCCCTGGACAATGAGTACTTCCATGGAGAACAACGTGACCGAAATATTTAGGTACCTATCTGAACCTACCCAAAATAACAAAAATTAGGTAGAGTACCTATCCAATAAAAAATCTAACTAAATAAAAGAAAATTTCAACAAGGTGATGCGATCTCTTGGGCCTCTCAGCGATGCCGTAGCACGTTCGCATCGATGCAGTCAGTCAGTCATAGAGCGTTGCAACAAAAAGTCGCCGTGTGCGATGGGCCTATGTTCACGCAGCTTTTTTTTTAAACCTTTTAAGCCTACCCTATCCATAGAGTAGGTATCACGGATATTTCTATACCACAATTTATCAAATCGACAAACAGCTATTCATTTTTAGGGTCCCGTAGTCAACAAGGAACCCTAAAAACCGAAGTCAAAAAGTCGAAGAGTCGCGAAGCCTATCTGTCTGTTTGTCCGTCCGCGGATAATCTAAGCGACCGGTAGCACTAGAAAGCTGAAATATGGTATAATTATGCTTATCAACTACTGCGACAAAGTGCAAAAACAAAAAGTGGTAAAAAATGTTTTATTAGGATACGTCCCCTACACGTAAAGTGGGAAGTGATTTTTTTTTTAATTTCTACCATAACTTGTAATATATTGTTGGAATTTATTTAAAAAAAATCCTATCCCAATTTAATGTAAATATTTTCGGATATAATCGCTCCAAAAGTAAAAAACAAGGCATCACTCCCCTCTAACTTTTGATCCATAAGTTTAGAAAATATGAAACAAATCTCGAAAATAGACTTTCTAGGAAAATTTTTAACTTGAAAGGATGAACAGGTTTTGGACAATTAAAAAAAACGTTCAGAATTAATTTTGTAAGTTAACCGTAGGTACATGCAAGCATTTTTTTTTACTTTTTTACATATTTCATTATCCTGAGCGTATCTTCTATCAAATAAAAATACAAAAAGATTAAAATCGGTTCACACAATCCAAAATTACCACCGGGTACAGCACCATCTCTTGGGAAATTGGGTTACTAATTTTTACATGGGCTACTGGGTTCTATTACATTGTGAGTTTGTAACGGACGGAAAATTACGGAACCCTGCACTGAATGTGAACCGACACGCTCTTGGCCGATTTTTTTTAATAAACTAGCTTTTGCCCTCGGCATCGCTCCCGGTAACAGTTTATTCTACTCTACTCAACTCTATCCTACAATACACTATTTTTATTTTCATAAGAACATTCTCCTGACAATAACAAACACCACAAAAAAAGAATTGGTAAAATTGGTCCAGGCATTGTTGAGTTATGCGCTTACCAACACATTTTGCGATTCATTTTTATATATAAGATAAGAAAGTTATCTAGAACCACTTGAAACGCGATTTATAAATGCGTGTTTACGTTCACGATATAATAATACCTATTGATTTTTTGTATTTTACCAAATTATAGATCAACGTTGGTGAGATACTTGAGGTGATCATAATTCACACATTTTACGACATGAAATAAAACGTTTCTCCTGTCAATGTTAAACGGCTTTACGATTTTACCAACTTTATTTTGCGTTTAAAAATGAAAAACGTGGAGCATTTTAACCACATTATATTTTTAACAAACTGCAAAATAAAATTTGTAGAAGTGACATTCCAATGTTGACATAATAAGTCTAAGTGGAGTTTACTCGTGCACGTAATCAATAGCATGAAATATAGTTCTGTCTCTGTTTATCTTATCCAAAAACGAAAGAGAGCAGTGTAAAAAGCGTTCAATATGTAAAAATATCTAATGAAGTTATGGAATGTTATTACATGGCGTTTGTCGTCAGAGGAATTATTTTCATTTCTATGTGTCCCAAATAATGTTTATTTATAATGTACGCGAGTTAATTATGTCAGTGCTGATTTCGGCGTGAAGTTATACGGTCCGGGCGCATACCGATATGTTCAACATAAACAAACTATGTCTGTTTTCTTGCCTCTGCACTATTGTTGTTATTGTCCTGTATTTTCAATCAGAAATCGCCCGTTTAGAGGATAATTATCGAAAACTAGGTGAGCTAGGATATCTGTGGTGTGTTTATTGAAAATTTGTTCGAATTTAGTGTTTAAATTTGTGTTAAACTTTCAGAATTGAGGTTGGTTCAAAGTCATTCGGAATCTCGCCAGTTTTTCCCGAAGAGTTTAGAAAAAAGTGACGATGATACTGTGGTGATATACAATAGGGTCCCGAAGACGGGATCGACGAGTTTCGTGGGCGTAGCGTATGATTTGTGTAAGAAGAATAATTTCAAGGTGTTACATATCAACATAACTGCCAACAGACATATCATGTCACTGAACAACCAGTATAAGTTTGCTCAGAACGTCACCAAGTGGGATGAAATGAAGCCCGCACTCTACCATGGTCACATGGCATTCCTTAACTTTGATCGGTGAGTAACAACTCCTTTTAACAGAGATAATTCCAGTAAATCGCAAATCTATAATATGTACCTTAGGTGCTATTAAAACTCAAACTTATTTATTTAATATAGGCCTAGCCTACATGGACACATTATAAAACCTAAGAAGGTAGCTCATATTTCCAAATGGTTGATATGAGAACTAGAAAAAACTCCATGGCTATGATCCTACACTTTTTAAAAAACTGGTTAATTCTACATTCAAATGCTATCATTGTTTTGAATTTGTCTACTTAGTTTGTTACTTTCTTTTTTATTCTAAAATTTTATTTTGACACTTATTTCTGGCATTCGTTATTTCTGTTTTTTTTTTAAGTGTCTTAAGATTCCTTCAATTTAGCCACAAGCAGCAGTGTAGTTGCAGCACGTTACCATGCTGCTGCTGTGCCCTGCTTTATTTTTTCATATAAAAAATGATGTTGCAGCATGACAGTTGCTTGTTTTTGTTCATATGGAATTACAAAGCAGTATGGCATGTTTCAGCTGATTTGAAGGCACCCTTAACCTTTGGGCTACTGTAATAACAGACACAATTAAACTATTGCCACATTCAATGTTTTGATTGACAAAAAACTATTAGGTTTTTTTATAATCAAAACATTGACTGTGGCAAAACTGACAGCAAAGCCTACCATGTAATGGGAACCTATATATGTTTATAAATATCAGTAATGAATAGGTCTTATAGACAAAGGATTATTTATTAAACAAGTGAGGTAATTATTGCTATAAACATTTTCTGCCAGTCAATTTTATTGTTGGTTGGTGAATTTGTATTCAAGAACACCTACTATTTCCATATTAGTATTACAAGTTACATATCTCAATCTGTACACATGTTTGTAATTCTATGTTAGTTCTAAGACCATACCATAATGTACTTAAGTCCATATCAGTCCTACACTGGACTCATTGTTTAGATTACTTGAATTAACTAGTTGTTTGGTTTACTGCAAATTGATTGTTTAAGTCTAATATAAAGTTACCAATTGTGTTGTTAAAAAATAAATTACTTCTAACAACTTCACTTTCATGAATGTAGACAACAATCTACTAAAAAAGAATTGTATGTACCTAATGACAGGCCTGTCAGCCTAGTAGTTACTGAACCTGGTTGCTATGCCAGAGGTTGTGGGTTCGATCCCCACCCAGGACAAATGTTTGTGTGATGAGCATTTGTTCTGTGTCTGGGTGTAATTTATCTAGGAATAATATGTATGTATTTAGAAATATTTAAGTATGTTTATCAGTTGTCTAGTACTCATAATACAAGCTCTGCTTAGCTTGAGATTAGACGGCATTGTGTAATATTTGTTGAATACTATTACTACTACTATATCTACATTGTCTGTGTGCCAAGGTTTATCAAAATCCATTCAAGCATCAAGGAGAAACAAAAAAAAAACAGATTCACACTTACAAAATAGCTGCAAGATCATACCTCTCAGACCAGTAGCTTAGTAGACCCACAGGTCCTCCAAATAAAAAAAAGAGACGGTTGTGACATGTTCCGAATTTTTGCCTACGTCGGGGCCTCTAGCGCGAGGACCCTATATCATTGATATAAGGCCCCCGCGACTCTAGGTGCATTCAGACTTGAAGCTGACTCGAACACAAAAAATCTCAGTCTATATTAATCTCAAAACTTTCTTTATTTCCAGGTTGGGAGCCACATCAAAGCCTATATTTATTAACTTAGTAAGAAAACCCCTCGATAGACTAGTGTCATACTATTATTTCTTAAGAAACGGTGACAACTATAGACCACACTTGGTGCGGAAAAAACATGGTGATAAAATGGTAAGTAATTTTGAAATAACTAGTGGCTCTTGGTTACATGCCATACCTATGAGTCGAATCATTATTTATTTATACTTTGTATACAGTAGTGGTACTTATGCAGACATTTGTAGCATTAAACATAGCATTCTCAACCAGTCTACCTTTTTTTTTTATGGTAGGTAAAAATCATCCAATGACGAGTCCCGCTCTTGGGCGGAGCGGAAAACAAGTGTCAGACTCTTACTGACTAAACAACCTACCCCGTTACTACATCGCCATACATACCAGGGCCAGAGCCTTCCTTTTCAGACACAAACCCGTGGCCCTGATTGGCTTCGACCCTTCTGCAGGGTCCCTACGAACCAGTCTACCTTTATGTTAAGAAGGCAATGTGGTAGGTAGTAACTTTGTAGGTTCACAAACCAGGCAAGTGCTTTAGCAGCGCATCAGCCTTATAAACAGGGTCTCAGGCCTCTAATAGACGCAATGAGCCGTAATCCACAAAGCGGGACAGATGCGAATGCGAATCGATGGATGTCTTCGAATTTTTAGCTCTAGGACATGTAGGACATGTTGATTCCTTCGCGACGTTTTACTCTACCGTTTCGAGAGCAGTAGTGTGTTTTGTGGCAAGAACTTTACATCGTATTTATTTAATTTCCATTATACTCAAATTGCTGAAGGAAAACATATGGAGAGAACCACTAAAATACACATAGTTGGTACAGTGGTTGAGCGATTGGCTGCTGTACTGCCTTACGTTTCTTTTTTCTCTCTTTTATTGCACCTGCTATAATTTTTCTCTGCATCGCACGTAAGATGACTGGTAGAAAATGCTTAAGGCATTAAGTCCGCCTTTGTACCTTTATGTGCACGGAACAAATAGAGTTAGCAACAGGAATTTAAAACCTCACTAAAATGGTACATTCTCTAATCCATTCATAGTATGTTTACAATGATTTTGGCCTTGGGAATAATGAGATGACTGATTAAAGCCTAATCTAAATTGCTACACATTTTAACAACGAGTAAATTAGAGGCCTACATAGTAGTTTCACAATCGCACTATTGTTTTAATTATTAATCAGTTTAATTTAACTGAAAAATATTAACTTTCTGTTATCATAAAGTTATTGAATACATAAATATATATATATCTATATATATATTCCAAACTTTTGGATTATCGATCTGCATATCGACTGTGTGCTGGCAATCGGTCCTATCTCATTTTTTCCTTGTTTTTTTTTTTTATTTATAATATTGTCCTATCTGAAAAGAAAGAAAGAAAAAAGTTTATTTGCGCATACGTACCATAAAAAACAAAAACAACTATAGTTATTAGCCCAAAAATATTCGACACACCCGCACAGCGAGAACAGAGCGCGCCGTTGACGACTTTGCTTGGTCCGGACTGTTACCAGACGACCGGACGGCGAGCTATCCATTGCTCGCCGTCCGCAAGCCCCCGCCTACGGTGGTTTTTTCTATCCATACCAGATTGCCTGGAAGAAATCGTCGAGTGCTATAATGCGGTTAGTCGTATGTTTTCTTTACCATAAGGTTTTCTTTTATGCATATTCTAGTCTTGGTATGTGTGAACCTTACGACCCCAGATCCAGATAAATCGGCCTGTATCACTGACCTCTACTTACTACTAGACAGACAGTTCCATATATATATTTCTTCTAGGTACCTGTTATACCATTTTTTTTCGAAATTTGGATAACTTCTTGAAAGGAAAAAAATCAACTCCAATGGGGCAGTCCAAAGTGCTTACAAAGATTTTATTGATTGCCATGCGAATGTCTTTTTTAGTAAACGGAACAATTAACCTAGTAATAGGCCTATTAGGTTGGACGGCGAGCAATGGGTAGCTCGCCATCTGGTCGTCTAGTAACGGCCGAAGCCTACTGGGGCCTCGGTCCGGTTTCTGAAAGGAAGGCCCACCTTGGTATGAGGACTAAGGAGGAAAGGGGTGGGTCGTTTAGTCAGTAAGAGTCTGACACTGTTTCCCGCCCCGCCCAAGGGCGGCTTTCGTCATTAGATGATTTTTCCTACCGTAAAAAAGGTAATAGACCTTTTTTAGGTAGATAGTAGAGAGGTAGAAATATCTTTGACCTCTAGTCTTCCCGATGACCAAAGCGCGTCAACGCAGGCCTAGATACGCAGAGTGGATAAATGTTGTGTTGCCAATCCGCAGACATTCGACGAGTGCGTAGAGAGGGGCCAGGCGGACTGCGACCCCAACAACATGTGGCTGCAAGTGCCCTTCTTCTGTGGTCATGCTGCCGAGTGCTGGTATGTATTGAAATTGCCAAATCGACGCTTCCGGGCCATAAACCGGTAGTCGCAAAAAATAGTTTTTCTATTATCGACTTTATTACCTTGACTTTAAGTTGGTAATGGAATAACAAATTTTTGCGATTACCAACTTATTGCACAGAGGCTTGAAATAAATTATTCCCAGACTGTATTCAAAGTTTTTTACCGTCCGTTCAACCGATTGTAAACCACATTCGAGCGTGTGTGTTAATACTTTAACAAATTAACTTTTGAGCCCCAAGCAAACGCCGGCCTTCTCACACCTATTGTCTTTCTGGCTGGCCTGTTGGTCTATTGGTTAGTGGCCCTGAATGCTATGCCGGAGATCGTGGGTTCGAATCCCACCCAGGACAAATGTTTGTGTGATGTGCTCAATCATCTGATCTGTCTGGGTGTAATTGATCTATTATATGTAGAAATATATAACTATGTTTATCAGTTGTCTAGTACTCTTAACACAAGCTCTCTTGGCTTGGGACTGGACGACGTTGTGTGACAGTTATGGAATATATTATATTCCTATATATTATATTATGTCTCTAATTACGGTATTCGAAAGGTTAACAGATATCTTACTATTACTGCTGTATGACAAAATTACCCACACGAAAAAATCATAAACGCATTATTTTCTAGGAAACCCGGCAACCAATGGGCGTTAGACCAAGCGAAACACAATCTAGTCAACCACTACCTTCTAGTGGGCGTAACGGAACAAATGCTCGATTTCATAACTGTACTAGAGGCTACACTACCTCGCTTCTTCAAAGGAGCCACCGAGTACTTCATAAACAGCAACAAGTCACATCTAAGACAAACTAGCTCTAAGATAGAACCAAACCTACTTACTATAGACAAAATCCAACAATCCAACATTTGGAAAATGGAAAATGAACTCTACGAATTCGCTCTAGAACATTTTAACTTTGTTAAAAGAAAATTGTTAGCAAAAGAAGCTAATAATGTCGCACAAATATATTTCTATGAGAAAATACGGCCTAAATGAGCTTTAGTATAGTCTTTTTTAATGCTGTTATTAGGGTATAGACACACTAAAAACCTTTTTGAGGTTGACTTAATTTTTATGTTCCCCAATCTGCCGGCAAGATTATATTTACTTAAATATTTTATTTTGTCTACTAATATTGTTTTTTTTTTTTTGTTAATTAGTAATTAAGGTATCTGACGATATTGTGTCTGTACTCTTCTTACAAGATTATGTTATAATGATCATTCCAGAGTTAGAGTATATTTGTAAAGACATTGGTTCTAATAATGTGTGAACAGGGAATATAGGACAATTAGTAATTTTGTGGCTGTTTTGAGCGTGGTATTACGAATTATAAAGTTAATTGACAAACAGAATAATGTTGAACAAAATTGTGCTAAGTAGTCACTGACCTCTATTATTTATAACACTGGACTGGCTGCCCGTAAAGTGCTTCTGTCCCCATTTGATATTCGCCATATTGGCGCTGTCGGTCACGGTGACTGTAGCGAGTGTCTACGGTACTAAAAATGGTTATGTTGTGCCGCATACGATATTTGCTAAATTAGTTCTCTGGACGCTCGCGAGTGGCGCTTCAAATAGGCACGAAAAATGAGCTGTCAAACTGCGAAACAGTGTGATAAATAATAGAGAGAAGTATTTATTTACAGTTCAGTTAAATTATTCGAAAGTATGATTTTTTTTATAAACTAAAATAATAATTGGAATCAGATGGATGATTATGATTTTAAAACATACCTGTAAATCTACAATGGAAGTTTACAAATGTCATACTTGCCTACAAGCTTGCCATGAGTGATTTAAATATATGGTTAAAAAAATGCCCCATTATGACCACGCTCAAAAGTTGCAATAAATATTGTGTTCTAGATAGATTATATTATTAGATTACTTACACTTAGGCCTTCTAATAAATTGGATAACGAAATTAATATTTAGTAAATAGAAAAAGTAGGCCTTAATACTTAATAGATAATCATAGGATTTAGTTCCTTAACTAATCGAATTTAGATTTATTTTACAATGACATTGTTTATTACATTGCTCACATTAAAATTATGTTACTAAAAGACATTTTTTCATTAAGATTTTTTGCATTGTTTTGCAATGATATTTAAATCTTAATGTTTTTGAAAAAGAAAAACGAACCCGATTCGAGCGAAATTAAACACAGTGGGTGAAAACCCTTTAGATATAACATTTAATGTAAATAAATTGACGATTGTAAATTTTGACGTTAAATGAATTTTTGTTTTAATTAATTATAATAATTACAATTGTTTGTATACAGATGAAATGGAATAATGGAATATTGTTTATTTTTGTTTAACTTTTACCTAAGTTACCTATAAAACTAAACTGCATTCAACTGTATAGACAAACATAGAAATAAAAACACAATAAAAAATATACACACACTGTCAAAGTTATTAATTTGATTTTAAAATTTATTGTGATTTTCAAAATTAAAAAAAAATACATTTTTTCCGCACAAATCACAACCAGTATATATATGTATTTTTTTTAATTTTACATTTGGGTTTGTGTTTTTACTTCTGTGTTCAATTAAACTTTAGGTAATTTTGTCACTCTTAAGAATTTTTTTATTGGTCATTTTTTTTAAATGAAATTAGTGACGCTTTGCCCATAAAATATTTTATTATTTTAATACTTAAAAAACATTGTGATATTTTTAAGTCCATCCAACGACTTGTTATATCAATTTAATGCTATAATTTTTAATGTTATTCAATTTGCGCAATTGTTTTATTTGTTATTTTATTTTGTGAACAAAATGTTGCAGATATTGTCCGCTAGGTGACGCTACTGATCCTTGGACCAATTTGTGTAAGTACTTGTGTACAAGAATTATGATAAAATATGCTAGAAATGCTTCTTACCAGAACACAGACGCGTTTTTGAATTTCTAGAACAAATAACACAAGTCTAGGTTTTCATACTATTTAAGGGTGAGGCCAAACGAGCGTAGTTTTGTGAGTAGTGAGTTGTAGAATTTCGGTCGCAAAAATTCTGCCCAGCAGAAATTCTATTGAGTAGGCCAGACGAGCGCATTTCATTTTTCAGTGACCTCTTGCCATGCTCTCTGTTTTAAAAAATAATCACTATACGCCTTCTCCGATAACTTCAACATACATAGCCGTTGTTCAATTTCAATTATCATTTTTGCTGTGTCAAATCAAACTGTTGTCTTTCAAGTCAATCTGTACCTGACTGACTTAGCTCTTAGCTCGGTTCTTGCTCCTCGTAAATTAAATTCGGTCCGAATAATGCGTGTGAGTCGGCAGACAACTTATTTTGCGTCGCCGTGTGAATCAAATAGGACTTTTGTATGAAACCGACTGTAGCAGAATTTCTGCGACAGAAATTCTGCCGTTCGCACTCGCTATGTTACGCTCGTTTTGTCCTTTTCTAAATCTGTCTTTCTCTTCCTTTTTTATGGTATAAAAACCTAGCAATAGCTTCTGACATATATTTTTATTATTTTTTATTACTGTTTATTTTGTTTTATATACTAACAAAATGGTCAATTCAACTACTATTTTTATTATACTTATTATCAAACCATATCAACTAATTTTTGCGTTAGTCGTGATAAAATAGTTATCGTAGGCTTGTTAATTAATGCTGCAATAATTTATTGAAATGACGTTAGAAATATCAGCTTGAACTAAAAGACAGCTTTTGCGTTAAAACTAATAATTTTTGAACTAAAAAAAAATAATTAAAAACTAACCTTATTAATTATTAATGACTGTTTTAAAAACTGTTTTTTAAACAAATACCAACTACTAATGAAATGGATTTCATTAAATAAAAATATAAAAAAATGTTTCTGGCTTAAAATCACATAGTCTGACATTTTATTAAAGCAAGATTAATAATACAAAATCTTAAGTTCGGCCGGTTCAAGCCGACTTTACCCGAACGAACGCGACAGATGAGCGTGACGGCTCAATCTTATTCAAACTACCCATGAAATAAAGTAAAATAGTACATTATGATACAACTAGAGGAAGTTTGTTATTGCTACCGAGGTGAGATTCACCCGAGCCGCAAGCGAGGGTGATATAGTGACATTTGTCACTTCAACGTGACATCGTTCATTAAGCCCTAAGAGGACACCGGTGTCCGCACACCTATTGTATTTTAATTGTGTCTGTAATTGCAGTAGTCGAAAGGTTAAATGACGTATTTCAATGCACTTGCTCCGAAATAAATTAACGGAGTTGATGCACGGCCCGTCAGAGTCATTTTAGCACGCAGCCTTATACGATAAATACAATTGAGGCAGAGACGAGCTCGCGTACTTTTCCGCTCTAGGGTAATATAATAACAAGAGCGGGTTTTCGTCTATTGAAAAAGTTTTCGTTGCCACTAATATGGCCGCGACCTAACAATGTTTGCTAGTGCTGCACTTTCAAACAAAATTCAATAACGAGTTATACCGGAACGATTATTAATCGATTACTCGTGCCATGGTTAAGTCGTTAATCGCGAGGTCTCGGTCGGGGGTGACATGTTACCTCGTTGGGCTAATGTTGTGACACTGAGTTATTGGAGTAAATAGACGTAACTAGTGTTGTTATTATATCTCACCAAGGCCCAGGTGGGTTGGTGGGATACCATTGAATTCCTTGGGTGAGCGAGAGGACAGCAACCTTTGTTCCTTTAGTTTGCTTTTTTGCGTTCCAAGTCACACTGATACTTCTTTGAGGCTTTTCCTACATTTAAATTCATCAGTTTTCTCAGTTTAAACGGTATACTTGTTCCATTTTTAATTAACACATTTGACAACTAAACACAGAATAAATCTATCTATATTCGAATAATTGTTTTGCTGTCCCAGTTTAAACGATCGCGTTGTTCCATTTTTTAAAATTTACTTTATCGTCTCGAGTTAAAGTTGTCTTATACTCTCGAGTTTTATATTTTAAACGGTCAATCTGTTCAATTTTCAAAATAGAACTACTGGCACATAAAAATGGCCTTGAATAAACTTTTTAAATAAAAAATGTGTAACTTGAATTTATATGAGCAATAGCGATCTTATCGTTCATAGCGATATCTACCAGACAACCTTTGGGTGGTCTAAAATAAACTAAATAGTGGGTACAGTACGTGGTAAATAAGTTGAACCCGTTGCTATAGTTACGCATTGCTCCCACCTCGATTGAGACCCGAAAATCGGTTTCTATTCAAGTTCGACCGCCATGAAGGTTCAACTCGTGCGTCGAGGAGTATTGTCTGCGGTACAGTACGGCCAACGAATCTTGGCGAGTCTAAAGTTAGGTTTTGCGAAATTTAGCGCTTGTGGACTCGTACAAAAATAAAGGGTTTAAAAAAATGGTTGCCTGTAAAGTCGGTTTTACGGGCGAAGATTTTACGTGACAACGTCCTAATTCTCTAGTGCTGCGCGCGCGGCAGACCGATCATAGTTGAGTGGGAGAGAGACGCAAGGCATTCGGCGGGCCTCTCTCTCGTTCGGTGACTCATCGTAACGTTACCGAGCGTTACACTTTTTCATAAGTGACTCCCAGCCGCAACCTAATTTTAGACGTTGTCACGTCAAAATAAATGCCAATAACAGTTTTTAACAGCAATAACAACTGCTAATTTTATTTATTTGTTCAAATCATTTATCTTTCTACGAGTGTACAAGTGCTAATATCCGCAGTAACTTCAGAATCACCAAGATCTGACGGCCGTACTGTATACTGCTTACTAGCAGTTAAAGTCAACCAATCAATTTTTCATTTAAAATACACTTTAAAAATGTAACTATATAAAAGACAACACTTAAGCTTACTTATATATACATGTATAGGTTTTTTTTTTATGGTAGGTGAAAATCATCCAATGACGAAACCCGCTCTTGAGCGGAGCGGGAGACCAGTGTCAGACTCTTACTGACTAAAAAACCTACCCCGTACCTTCCTTGCCTTATTCCTGGAGTCGAGGTAACAGTTTTCCACCACCCTCTAGGCTCATGTATAGGTAAGTTTATGTATTTACATATAAGAAGTCTGAAAAAAAAATAAAGGTGGGTGAGTGAAAAATATTTTATCTTCTTCGAAACTAATTTTCGTTTAATCCATTTAAATGAAATCCAAATCATCAAAGATTTTATAACAATTATTTTTTATCAATTTATAATTTTTTATATGCTAATTTTTTTTTTACTAATAATAACATCGCTTATTTTAACATATATTTTTTATTAAAGACGTAGTCATATTAGACAATATTAAAAGATATACTCATATAGTAGTATATTATCTACAATGATTGTATATAGAAATGCGCATTTATTTAGTGTAAGTGAACTTGTTCTTCCATTCGAGTTATGTTAGTTAGCTAATCTTGCGATGTATATAATTCTCATATCATTTATGTAAAGGGATGTTCTTCATTTTATCGATAATCGCTTGTCTATAAAAAAAATTTAAACCGAACATAGTTACATTGCAAGCCAATAAAAAGCTTGTAAAAAACCTAAATATCGTATTTTTTGGTTGTATTAAGGTAACTAAAAAACATACTATTATTCAATTTAAATTGGATAATAATATTTAATATCCTTTTTTTTTAATTTGCCTAAATGTGTTCAACGTACGCCTTTGATCAAACATTTATTTTTTAATTGGTAAAAACTAGTGCTTGACTGCGATCCCACCAGATGGTAGTAGTGATGCAATCGTTGATGGCGAACCGCACTAATTTATTAAAAGCCTATTCACTCTAGCCTTGAAGAAACCTAAATTATAATCGGATGGGAAGACTGCATAAGGTAAATTGTTCCAGCCCTTATGTGTGAGGTATACTTATACCGTGAACGGCGAGGTGAAACGCTCAGTCAGAACCGTAGAGGTGTGAGAAATTGGACATTTTCGGTTATCTGATGGTAGTCCACTTTATGGTACCGATCGGTTATCGATAAAAGCGAAGAACGTCCCTAATATGTTTTAATGTATAATTAGGAACTCTATAGATACAAAAATATTAACTGTCCTTAGTTTCATCCTTCTCAAATTTTTATCTTGAATACAACAGTTGTGCTTGTAGCAAATAATAATTACATTTTGACATCGACAATGCTCATTTAGTAATAGCACATGTTTTCTAAAACAATTGCGATTATTTAAGCATAATTTTTATATCAGAAATATTGTTAAATTCGGAATCCAATTTAATTAATTTGTGAAAGGTATTTTTATAATGTTTTTTTTATTTACGCAACTTCGAAAGTTTGTTAAAGGATTTCAATTACATATGTTTTTTTGCGTAATGTTTGTGTAAATATTTATTTACGGGTTTAACAATATTTCGAACTTCTAATTTTCTGTTTATGCTTCTGTCCATAATTTACATGAGTAAAACCATTGTTAGAACAAAATAACAAACTTTTAAATATGTACAGATAAATACTAAACAGTGGAAAATAACTAATATGAGCTAACATTTAAAATCACGATAAAACAGAATTATTAACCCCTTAACGTCGAATTAGTCCGACGACTATTATCGTGTCCTATTCGCCAGGGTCGTGTATTTGTGACTGTTTACTCGCTCAATCTCGTTTGACTTCAATTTCCTTTAGCTGACAGAAAAGCTGATGAGATGGAGTATCTGGTCATGGATATTCGACGCTGACAGAATAAATATGACAGCATTTGTCGGTTATTTCTGACCGAATTAATTGACCTTTAACTTAAGGGTCAATTAACTACCTACTTATGTATAATTACATAGTATAAAACAGAGTCGCTTCCTGTCCCTATGTATTCTTAAATCTTTAAAACTACGCAACGGATTTTGATGCGCTTTTTTGTTTCAATAGAGTGATTCAAGAGGAAGGTTTATGTGTATAATACATGCAAAATATATTCAATATCAGTACCCTTGCGAAGCTGGGGCGGGTCGCTAGTATAAAATCAACCTCTTTTTTATGTTTTCTACACTGACTCATACCAGAGCCTATAGTCAAGCACTATGTAACGACAAAAACTGTAAATAAATAATATGTCTATAATTATAATAAACAAAATGCTCCATAAAATATTAAAGGTCTCTGCACGGCGCGGGCGCGGCGTGGCGGGACGTGACGGCGATGCGACGCTGAGCAGTTGTAATGTACTAGATATTACGGACGACGCCACACAGAGCCGTCCCGCTCGACGCGACGGTAACCTCGGATCTGTATGGCGTCTTTGCGTCGCCGTCCGGTCCCGCCGCGCCGCGCCCGTGCCGTGCAGAGACCTTAATTCTTCATCGTACAAACATGTACTTAATTTGTAAAACCAATCACTCAACTTTAGACCCTAATTGCCTAGTTTTAAGGTTGATATTTATATAATTTATAAAGAAATGTGATTATAGAATCTGTTATAATTAATTTCATACTGTTCCGAATCTCTGCACTCACTAGTTTACCGTGCAAAGGTGTTTCAAACGAAATATAAACTTAATGTTTCATAAAATATGTTTTTTTTTTAAGTTAAGATATACATACTATGCCTTCCAAATGAGAAGAGGATCGATTGCCAGGATGTGACGTCACGTCCTACTGTCAAATCGAAGAAATGTCAAAATTGAAGAATTGTGAAATATAATAATATAAGAAAAAATCTGAACTTGTTTCGCTCACAGTTTGTAAATAAATTAAATTTTTCGTAAATAAATTAAATTAAAACAAAATTCTTGCCTCGATTTGACATTAAATCGTGAGGTCACAACATGACAATCAATCCTATTCTCATTCGGGAGGCATTGTAGGGTAAAAATTTCTGAAAAACAATTTTATTTTTCAGAAATTCTTACAATTGGTTTCGCCTAAAAAAATATCCTAAGGGAACATATTCCCGGAATAAAGAAATGCTATGGGCTATTCCAGAACATGGCCTATCTTACCCGTGTCCCAAATTTCACCCAGATCTGTCGAGCTATCTGAGAATAAAAGAGTAACAAACATTCACACATAAACATACATACATACAAACTCTCGTCTTTATAATATTTGTGTGAAGATGTATTTTTTTAAGGGTCAAAGTACATAAATTGCATCTCATTATGTAGATACATAATAGTGCAATTTACAAAAAAAAATATATAATTACTTATTTATTGTGAATTTTTTAATTGTGTTGTAACTACAGATACTTGTCGGTTGGTGCAGCGGTTAACTCATTGGCTGTTGTGCTGCGTTCGCGGGTTCGATTCCCGTAGGTAGGTACGCAACAAATATTTGGTATGACCTACAGATATTTGTATGTGAGTTAAGATGTTCGCGAATGTACCTACGATATAAGAGTAGGGAGAGGTTTGAAAAAACAAACCACTTGTAATGTAAAAATGTATGGAATGGAAAAATATGAAGGGCAGAGCGCCTGACTCATTGTATATACAAGAACAAAATCTCCTAGAAAACCGTTCCTACAAACAAGAAACCGTAAACCAGTCGATGTATCATATCAAATAAAAAATTAATAGGGTAATTATAGGCCAGTACAAAGTTCTACTGTATTGAATATTTACCAATCGTACATTCGTACCCAGTAATTGGAAACATACTTTTCATAGAATTCAAAAGTTTTGAACGTGACAATTATCGTAAATGTAACGGTCATGAATAAAATAGCATCGCCTTGGGGCTGTCGCTCTGAAAAATTATTATGACCCTAATCGAACATGTTTCTTAGCAAACATCGTCATCAGTCACCTGCAAGAGCAGTCTTGCAGTTTATACTGTAATTACTTTGTTTCGTTAAGGGGGACGCAGTTTTAATAATTCACACGATAACCTATCCCCCTCCCACGCGGGAATTATGACGTGACAGAGCGAGACAGACAGTGTTTTCAACGTCGCGTCCGCGAGGGAAGGAGTTTCTTTCAGTCGTGTGTGAGAGCTGCGACGGAGCGGTTGGCCCGCGATGCCATTAAGATTCAAACCGCTCGCAGAAATGCTATCACGAAGGCACAACTTCCGAATAACTCAAAGCAAGTCGTTCAGTTAAAAGTTTTGTAAGATGAGATAATTTTCAAGTTAAAGAGTTTTATATTTAGTTTCGTTTTGAGGTTCGTCCACGAAGGTCGCGTCCTTCAATCGATAAACTATTAATTGCCGCGTGTGATTGCCCGTGGCCGGTAGACAACGGAACTACACGCGTGTTTTGGATGTATATTTTATTTGTAAAGTGCCAATTAAAAACATTAGTTAAGTATATTTTTTTATTGCGGACCTTGTGTCGTAAAGTTTGTTGATGGAAAGACTTTGAATTTAATTCGCATCTTCATGGAACATGGGCATCTGTTTAGACACTGGTGAGTAAGTTTATTTTTAATACTAATTAGTGATGGCCGACGAAGTGGTTTGGTCTACCCTCAATACTTGTACCATGTTGGGTGCCAATAGCAACTTCCTATTAGATACGGTGATAAGATCAAAATGCATGACTAATAAAGAAGAGAGACCATTTCAATTATCACTATGTACGCACATATATTATGGCGCGTCATTATTTCAAATATTTGTTGATCAACACGAGGTCCCAGTTGGGCGCCATCGTAAACATTGGTCATGCGTCTAAGTGTGTTTTGTGTTACGCGTTTCATATTAATTGTACCTTCGTATAAAGTGTACATAAACTAGATTTAATATTCATGGCTAGAAGCTAGACATCTGACATTTAAACGATAAAGTGATTTAAACTAAGTAAAGTTTGTTGTTGTCAACTACTACGTAGATATCTTTAATATTATCATGATACTAGTCGCCTTTAATTGATGAATGATTGGACAGTCAGTGGTTACTGGATTCAGTTCCAAGCGTTTCGGAAACTCAGGTACTGTCCGTGCAATGGTCAGTAACACCAAGGCACTACTGGCCCTTGAGGAGCTGGGGTGAATCGAATGATTTTGTCCCATACGAATGCAAAATACGCGTTGTAGTCGTGGAGTTACGGACCCCGACATACAATACAATGTATGGTTGGTCAGTATGTATTATTTTTTCTCTTTTCTTAGTATGATTGGTCAGTATGTATTATTTTTTCTCTTTTCTAGTAAAGTGCGTAGTACACTACGCACCTACACCTACAGGTCTTAAGACCAAATTATTGTTTCTTTTACACAATGTTAACGTAAATATAGAAAATTTTATGTTATCACAAAAAAACCTATTGATAAATTATAAACTATTAACCGATTTACGAATGTCTGTTTTCACAAAAAGTACATTAGTACAAAACAACTGAACATCTGCAGTCTTGTTAAATATTAATTGAAAACAAACTGCACTACCGTATATGTTTTTTTCTTCGGACCTGTAACAACATTGGCTATAAGTAGATGGATACTCTCCAACCCGTATTGAGTCCATGTTATGGCTCTCCCTCTCTGGAGAGGAGGTCCCTTCTTAGTCCCAACAGTGTTAATATTATAAAGCTAATTATGCTATTGATTTATTTTCCTCCAGGTCCTCCAATGTGGGTGTATCTTCTCAACAGTAATTATTTTAATTGCCAGAATATATTTTTATACCCTTTACCCATTTTTATAGCTTTGGGTTGTCAGTTTAGAAGAAAAATAAGTACTTAGGTAAATATTACTATTTGGTATTTTGAAATCCTCATTAAAATCAAAACAAGAAAAATAAAAACAGTCATCAAATCAAAACTACGCTAAGACAATTTTTTGTAGTTGAATATACAAGTAGCGTCACAAAACTCGTCCACATTTTGAACTGAAATTTTTACCGAACCGGTAGTATAAAGTAGCATAATGTTGAAAGTAATGCTCTAGTAGCTAATTTACAGAAGTCGACATCAAGCACTCAATAAAATTGAGGAAATTATTATGTTGACCAAGAGTTAATGAAAAGTGAATATCACAATCTGATGATCTGATGCATGCGATGACAAAAAACGATAAAAGTAAGTCACTTAAAATTATTTGTCTCAATGTGCGATACTTTTTCGCGTTTTCGTAATTTGTCGTGTCTATACGAACATATTTTGCCAAACTAAATCCAAAAACATAGTAAAAAAGTAGGTACCTATGCTAATAAATCGGCGTGGCTGTTTAATTTAGTTGAATCTATCACTTTTACGCGGAACTGCGTAATATTTGAATCGCCTAAACTCTCACACGTCTCAAAATCTGTGTATTTACGCATAACAAAATTCTCAAAATATTTGAAATTACTATTGGCGCCCAGCATGGGACTTCATGAGAATTGAATAACTCCTCAATAAATGAACATCAGTTGAAAAAAGTACGTCGAGATAAATTACAGTATTTACTTGATAGAAAAATCTTGTTTGGTAGTGGCGAACCTACTTATTACATAAAGTCAAGCAAATTACATACAACCAATAACGATTATCAAACAGTTGCAGTTTCTTATAAGAATTTTTAAACACCCAGATAAATACTATATAGATAAGGATTATATAGATAATTTTTTGGTCTCACTGTATTTTTTATAGTCAATCCTCGAAGCTCAGGCGCTCCTAGGTTTGACTAGTCAATCCTCAGGTCTGACTTGAAGACCTAACCTAACCTAGGATGAACCAGTCATTCCGCGCAGAAACTGCATATCGACGTTAGACTATAACATATTGGAATTGATTACTAAGTTATTACAATTCCAGTGATACTACTACTTATTTCCACAAATTTATGGAACACGAGTATTTTCCTAAATTCATTAGCTGTAGCTAAAACAAGTCAGAAGTTAGTTTTTATATCACTTGAAAAGAACCACCCTTCCGGCAGCAAAATTTACCGAATGTATGTGAGTGTGCAATATAACAGGAACTATAACACAACAATACCAAAATTGCAAATAGAAATTTTTTTTCAAATTCGTTCAAAATTAAGCAAGTTAGAAATCTTTCAAATCTGGCGAAAGGGGTAACTGTCAAGTAACGACTTCAACGCCATTATTTTATGAGTCAACACTGGTCTCGGTTGTCATAGACATCATTGAAGTTGTCATAGGCCAGAGTGCCTAATAGAAGCTGGTTTTCGGCACTCCAATTGGAGAGCGAGAGGGCCAAATGCGTTAAACGATTCGATTGCGTTTACGTAAGAAAAAAAATGGCTTGTGTATGGAAAACATTGACAATGTCATCTACAGTTGCTCGTCTATGCATAGTGCGCGTCAAATTAGTTGAAACGTCCTTTGGCTACGCACAGCTTCCCACCTCGATTAAGACCCGTAAATTGGTTATAATCTTCGCCACGCAAATCGTACTATCATGGCGGTCGATCTTGAATACGCAGTAACCGATTTTCAGTTTCTAATCGATGTGGGGAGCCGCGTGTAACAAAAGCAACGGGTTCAACTTATTTGCCACGTGTTATATGCTTGAGTCGTTTCGCCAAAAGTTATTGTGCTTCATTGACACAGCACTTTTCTGGTGGTTGCCTGATGATCCAAAGGGGTTTTGGAGGTTTGGTGGTATAAGTTAGGTAAAGCGCTGCGTGTGCCAGGTTCAATTCCCACATAGAACAAATATTTTTATGACCTGCTATTAGTTATTCTGAGTCTTGGTGTTTTAGGTATGGAGTTCAAATTTGTGATCACACACACGAAGCAAGACTCAAGAGTAACTCCTAGTACTAATTAGACAATTTTTTTAAGAGTTTGGATGATGTGAAACAAAGAGTAAAGTCCTGCTAACCTCCATTGAAAAGAAAGGATCTTTCGATGAGATGGGTGTTATTGTCTGGTGGGCTACTGCCCAATAGATGACGTCGGGCTGTTCTATTTGTTCAAATCGCGCGGAAAACTTTGATTGCGCAGTGCAGCATTAGTCTTTATGTGGTGTCGCTACAAGAGGAAGAAAAAATAACAGAGCTTAGGAATAGGTACTGTTTCGGGCTTGTCTCACGCATACTAACATAGAAAGGTGATCTCTAGCAGTGACCACCAAGGCGTTAAAGTGCTGTGGTATTAAAGTTGTCATCCAAGTAATACTTGGTTATTTTCGATCACACAGAGCAAAAGAATGAAGAGTTGGAGACGACGGGTGGGGAACAAAGCCGCGGCGAGAGCGCATGGGCCGGCCGCGCGACGCCTCCTGCCGCCGCCTTCCCGATGCAAAACTCCAGCCACGTCAAGTTCGAGCCGCCGAATGTGCCTGTTATATTCGTATTGGGTAAGTTGAAGATATTTTCCATCTAATAAATAAACATGTGAGTCTGAAAACAACGTAAGGAAATCGGAATATCCGTAAATTCTAAGACATGATATCCATTAATCCGCTCTGAGCCCGCGCGGGGGATAAAGATCCATTCTCTTTCCTAGGCGAGGCGTGGGTTTGATACCCAGTGGGAACATTACGAGTATAAAGCTGATTATGTTTATTATTTATGCTATATGAGACTGTCTTCAAAGATATGCTGGCAAAAAATCATAGTTCAGGTGTTCTGATAGAGCCTCTGGCGGTACGGTTAGGCTTACCTACGGAACACAGTAGTGGATAATAAAAAGTTAAGAAAATAAAAATCGCATTTAAGTAATAAATAATTAAATAAAAATGTAGATAATTTACGATCGAAATCATTTCGGATTTCAATTAAGACAGTATATTTCTCTGTGTTTCGTAGACCAAGGCGTCAGATCTCCTATTGCCATATTACAATGATCTAAGTATAATTTTTCATGACTGTTGATTTTGACAAGTTTGGTAATCTACTAAATAATAGCGTCATTATGATTTTCTAATGATCAACCACTGAAACTCCATTGAAAGAAATGGCACAGTGCAGCAGTGTAGTATTTTCGTACTAATAATGACAAATTAATGTCTGACGTATGCGGTAATCTACTAAAATTTTGACAGTTCCTTTGATTTGTGACCTAAGTTTAAAACATCATTTTTTATTTATTTATATACGGGGGCGTTCAAGTATTACGTAACGCGATTTGGGGGGGAGGGGGTGTCTCGTAAAACGTTACGATGCGTTACAGGGACGGGGGGGTCTTTCTTACTACACGTTACGTAACATTGTTTTTTTTTTTAATAAAAAATTAGGAAATCAAAACTCCCAAAATGGCAACCTTTTTTATATAAGTGGTACTTTTCATTTAGGAATCCCTCGTTTGTATTAGTCTGGTCTTAGACAACGGCTAAAAAAAGCTGAAAAATAAAGAAAAGTTTAGGTGAAAATGCTCACTTTGAATGTTACGTAACGTTTAGAGAGGGGGAGGGGGGTACAGAAAAAAGTTACGGTGCGTTACAAGGGGGGGAGGGGGTGTCAAAAATCTTCAAAAATTGCTTTACGTAATACTTGAACGCTCCCTACTTTATTGTATACCAATATGATAAATTACAATTAGAACTTTAAACTTGAAGCGGCCTTTTTGCGTTCTGCGATTTGATTGCCTGGACATAAAATGAGGTTGTACTTAGTGCATGTCAAAACAAGTTATACAGTATACCTACATCTGTGTGATAGTTGTCGAATATATTATATTATATTATTATTTTTATTATTATCTAAAGACTAAAACAGATACATTACACAAGGGAACAAATTATAAACTTTTTAACTAAAAAAAAAAAAACAGTTTTGAATTACAATTGCCTGATATTACTAGAAACTGAAAACAAATTTACTATAACAGGTCTAAATTTAAAAATACAGCGACACTTAAAAAAACAACGATAAAATAACTAGAAAAATCGTTTTAAAAAATTATGTAAATTAAAAGCAATGCAATTTTTTTTTTTAACCTCATGACATTAGTATTAATTTGTCCACAGAGTTTTTTTTAAGTCCAAACTGTCCCACTGCTGGGCAAAGGCCTCCCCTAAGTCTTTCCAAACCTTCTTCTTCGGCGCCGTCTCGAACCTGGTTCGAGTTACAGAGTATTTTGCCGAGCTCAGTTAGGCTAGCTGAGTCACTGGATTCCTTTAAAATTCTAGTAAAAAAACATTATCTTTGCCTCTAAGACTATTTAGGTTCTATCAGATTTCAATTCTTCCCACCACTTTTATTCTCTTCTTTCTTCCTTTTTATTGTGTAACACATGATTATATTAATATATGTATATAATATATATATGTGTATATTTATTTGTTATATTTCTTTGTTAAGCTTATGTATTATGTCTTTTTTTTTTTTTTTTTGTTTTTTTTTTTTTTTTTTTTTTATTTCGCTTAATTAATTTATTTAGTAAACTGTACAAATAATTAGATATCTAACCTTAAAACTACATAACCCTAATTAACTTAACTAAAAATACCTAATCTAATAAAGCGTCAAAAAACTCTTCCGCATCGCTGTCGACCGGTAAAGTGCCCAAAAGGCTGGCCGCATTGCCACGCTGTATGGCAATGCTTATTCTTTGCCCAAGGTAAAAGCCAGCCCTTGGGTCACGCGAAGTGTCAACAAGTCGTTTAGAAAGTTCATTAAACAACTTGTGGGCACTCGGACCCCACGATCCGAGAGTTTCAACCCCAAACGGCTCGAAAATATAACTACCAACAAGATTAGTATATTTCCGCCGCTTGAGGTTCTCCGCAGCCGCAGCGGCAGCACCGGCACAGCATGATGAGCTAGGAAGATGAGATGGCGCGAGAGTATCGACACAAGTTGCGTCCCACACTAAAGGCCTACCCATCTTCCAAGGAAATAAAGACATACCGTCCGGTCTCTTGCCATCGTCGCGTACCAGGCCATGAGGTTCCAATACAGCTGGAACGCCGACGGAAACAAGAGCACGTCGGATGATGTCGTTGATATTCGCATGCCGAGCTATGCGACCCGCACTTCGGCTGCATGACAGACCGTGGTGCCCGAGGCTGTTGACAACTTCGCCACAGTGGCAGCGATGAGGAGAACAACAAGGAGCGCCTAGACGTAGAGAAGCAGCGAGGCGGAAAGTAGTATCGTCGAACAAGGTGCCTATGCTCGACGACGGTAGTGCGTGAAGCCAGAGACCAGACTCCCACTTCTCCACAGCCAGCAGGCGTGCACGCTCTGCAGTAGAGGAAGATGTAGAAAACAGGTTTTGCTGAACTACTTTGCAGAGCGGCTCATCCCACTGCCTTTGGGAAGAGGGGTTGCCGGGTATTTTTGAATTCGGGAACCACGTATTATTGTATTATGTCTTGTATATCTTTTTTTATCTATGTAATGTGTTTATTTTATTTTTTAAATGTTGTTTTATTAAAGCAGTAAGTACACCATAGACTATCCCCTTTTTTAGTTCAAGCTCTTATACTCCATCCTAAGGTTGTCTGATAGATATCGCTGTCAGCGATAAGCCCGCCTTTGTACCCATGCATATAAGTTTCTGTGAAATTGTTACTTTTTTGGTGTACAATAAAGTATTATTCTATTCTATTCTATTCTATTTTGTGTTAAAACTAGCTCTAGGACTAATTTAGTTACGGACTTTTTCTTATTTTTTTTATCACGTTGAATCTATATTTTCTAGGACACAACAAAAATCTGCCATAACAGCCGGATCCCACCGTTGGTTGATTGATAGTATTCTGTATAAAATAAAATATTTTTAGCAAAAAGACAATTAGATCGCGTTGGAATGACGATATTTTGAAAATAGCAGACTTGGGCCCCAGCGGTGCTATTCTCTAAGAAAACAACCTTAAGAGCGGCCAACTTGAGGACCCCGAGGTACACTTTCATAGAACCGCTTTTACGTGAATATTATGTTATTGCACTTCTTTCCTCAGATATTTTGGATACTCAGATATCTTGTGTATATCATTTAGGCTTCTATAAAAATCAAAACATAATGTGTAAGAGTAATCCAGTAAAAACCTCTGAAAATCAGCTATTTTACGTGAACTTTGACTCTTTATAATGTACTCTTTTTATGTTAAAAACTAGCGACCCGCCCCAGCTTCGCACGGGTACTTATATTGAATATATTATACACATAAACCTTCCTCTCTAATCACTTTATCTAATAATAAAAATCGCATCAAAATCCGTTGCGTACTTTTAAAGATCTAAGCATACATAGAGACTGGAAGCGACTTTGTTTTATACTATATTGTAATGATATAGAAAAATACTTCTATAAAAGCCTTGCGCATTTAATGAATATTCTAAATGATGTTATATTTTTCCGAAAAATCTTGAGGGGTTTAATAGAAACACGTATTTCTTGGAGCAAGTTTTGTTAAACATTTGAGTAAGTCATAGAATTACCCAATGCCAACAGAGTTTTCAAGTGTTATCTCCCTTTTTTCGCATTACTTTTGCATCAAACATCACTTTGGATTGCATTAAATGAAGCAACAAGCTTTTAAACAATGCGCGACTTTGACGATAGGCGCGAGTGAGGAATGCCTACCTTATAGTATTTAGAGTACACGGAGTACATACTTTGAAGGAGGTCTACAGCTATCAGTAGTGGTCAGCAATTTAAGAAAATAGCTTGACAGCGGTTATTCGATCAGACGTTAAATGCGTATGTATTTGTCTCTGTTTGTATGTAGCCTCTTCTATAATTCTGCAATAGGTATTTTGTATTTGTAACTGCCACTTATTCCCAAAAGCACCTTCTCTCTGTGGAACGTAACTTGTGGCGAATATTTACTGCCAGTACTTTAATGACTGCTAGCTAATCTGTCAGAAATTCAGGAGTTCAGACCCATGCGTGACGTTGAGGATAGGTGAATGGGGAAAGCCCACCTTAAGCGCAGCACTGACCGCAGCGACGAAATCCAAATAGGTACATTGGATTAACGACCCAACGTGTAGATATATTAGATTAACAATCCAATATACCAAATTAGAGTTCGTCACAGCGGGCAGCGCTGCGCTCAAGGCTGTGTTTTTAGAAACCCAGGTCTTCTCCTAGACGTCCAAAAGTTTCTATGTATACATATGGTGCGTTTTTAAATAAAAATCATAGTGCAGGTATTCTGATGAGACTTATGACGATACGGATAAACTCACGGAATATGGATTAATGATAGTGGACAATAAAAAGTAAACCAAAATAAAAAAAATAATAATAAACTGAAAAAAATGTATGAATAAAAAAATTCAATTAAAACGGACAGACAGTAGAGACTTTTTTTATGGTAGGTGAAAATCATCGAATGACGAAACCCGCTCTTGGGCGGAGCGGGAGACCAGTGTCAGACTCTTACTGACTAAAAAACCTACCCCATTCCTTCCTTGCCTTATTCCTAGAGCCGCGGTAACAGTTTCACACAAAGCGGCGGCTCCAGAGACAGTAGAGACTTCATAATAGATTCCCGTTAGAACCCTTCAGAGCCGGAGCCCTAAAAAGAGGTATAACAGGGTTCTCATGAATCTTCTTTCTTACCAGGTGGTCCAGGAAGCGGCAAGGTGACGCATTGCGACAACCTGATGCAGGAGCGTCGCGGCGTAGTGCACATCAACATGACGGACTTGCTGCAGCAGTACGCCATCGGCAACGGTACTACTGATCCCGGTTTGCACTTTACGTAGTATAGAATTAGTTTACACTGTAGTTAGATTGTTAAGGCCAACGCTGCGTAAGGCGGCAGCCCGCGCGGTTCCATACAAAAGTACTCCATCCGGGCTCGCCGCAGGGATCCGTCGCAGGCGGCCGCGCCCCGCGCCATTTTGCTACGTAAGGCTTTCGTAAGGCTTACGGATGACTTTGTAGTGAACTAAAAAAGCAGCAATGCTGCCGCGCGCTTACAAAACGCGCGACAAAATCGCTGCTAACGCGTTAGTTAGTTTTTAAATGTGTAATCATGTAATTTCTTGCCGGTTCTTCTCCATAGGAAACGACTAATTTGGAACCGAGCACTACCTTCTGACGTTTTACAAGTGCCTATTGAAGTTTTACAAATGCTACAGAATCGCGACTGTATCGATGCGAACGTGCTATAGCTTCGCTACAAAAAGTCGCCATGAGCGAGGGGCCCAGTAATACATTAAAATTATTCATCGATATGAATACAAGCTCACTGTTAATGTTGAACTAACGACACTGTGCAGGAAATAACTCGGTTTCCGCTACGGGGACCACCGCTAACTCTACACGCGTAACGACACGCGACAATCGTCCGCGATTTCCACTTAACGCAGCGTTGGCCCTTATCGGTATTATTAGTTCGATTAGGACTATAGAACACGGAACCGTAGCTTCATAGACGCGTATTCGTCATTATACGCTTGGTATACGCTTGCGTGAAGCTTACGACGCTGCCGCTTCGTCGACTTACTACTTACGACGTACTTAAACTTCATTCTAAGCGTATAATGACGGATATAGGACATGGCAAGTGAGTGAGTGGTCTGTGTCCCAGCAGTGGGAACATTAAAAAGGCTGATGATGATGTTGATGAAGTGAGTTGACCTAAAATGGCGTTTGTTTCCTACAACGCTGCCGCTTAGTCGACAGTGTCATTATAGTTTTGTATGTAAGCTTCACTCCAAGCGTATCATCATCACCTTCCTGCTCTTGTCCCGTTTTATTTGGGGTCGGCGTCGGGTCACCCGTCACGCTATAATCACGGATATTGGACGTGGCAAGAGAGTTAAACTAAAATTAGTGTTGGTTATTATGCAGCGCTGTTCCACGATTCGACCCGAAGTTTTGTTACTGTGCTTTGAACGTAAATCGTTATTTTGGTTCAACTTATACGCCACGTATTGTACGCGTCTATGAAGCTACACGTCCTTGGATAATTTTAGATGTAGTACTAGTCGATTTTAGTGTATAGCATGCAGAAAAGAAACTGATTTCTAGTCTAAGTGCCTAGTACAAATTTGTTATCGACACGTATAAGAGTTTATGACTTTGAGCGGTCCGATTGGCCCGCTCAAAATCAGATTTTCTATAAGCATTTAGTCAAATAAATAAACGTAAATTAAAATAGAGTTTTTTATAAGTAACTTTCGAGGGTTTTCAGCAAAACAATTCATAATGACCTCTTCCGTGTAAGAACCGCCATACAAAGCCCTATTTTGTCTATTTTCCGTCATAATCGGTTTTAGCCACGATTTATGTGTGCGTTGAATAATCTTACAACAAAAGGAATATTGTGCATGGAATACAACGCGCCGTCGACTTAGGGCTTTTCCTTTTCGGATGGTGAGCTAGAAATAGTCACTTTTTAACAAACGTAGCAGTAGACTATGCTAGACAATATATTTTTTTTTCTGCTATATAAACAAAACGAGAAACTGACTGACTGACATATAAACGCACAGCCGAAACTACTGGGACTAGGAGCGTGAAATTTTATACAAGATTTCTTCTTATAACATAGATGAGCCCTAAGAGAGGCTGGTCGGTCGATAGTCGAAAATTCACCCCCTGAATCGATGAAATGGGGCTCCAAAAGAGTGTATGGGGAAAAAATGGAAAATGGAGAAAGCTATTTTTACTCGTATGAAGCCGTTGGCAGAAGTTAGAGAGGACACAAGTAACTAATGATTTCTTAGATTGATGGTTATTAGTATGTTGGTCCGTCCATTTCTTTAAAACAGTTAACGACGTGGCTTATTGACGTGGTCACGGAACTTGATGCGCTTCCTAGGAACAGATAATCAGTGATGTTTAAAGAAATGTTTACATGTCTGTTCTGTGTCATCTTTTTCGCAGTATTATGTTAATTGCAGTTTACGTAGTCTTTGAATGGAAAAGCAAAAGTTATTTATTAACAATTTTTTTGAGGTTGAAAAGTCATAAATTTTTTTTTCCAACTGTATGCTGGAACGGCGCCCACTGTTCCTACGCGCCTCAAGGAGCTGTCAGCAACTGTAGGGGCCCAGCAAGGTTGAAGCCTTCTGGGACCAAGGGTTGTTGCGAAAGCTGAACACCGAGGCCCTGGAACTAAGACAAGAAGGAACGGTGGCTCATTTAGTAAGTAGAAGTCTGTCACACTATCTCCCGCTCCGTCTAAGGGCGGGATTTGATTATTCCCACCATAAAAAAACTGTTTGGTGGAGCGGGAGAAAGTGGCACACTTTTACAGATTAAATAACATTACCTATTACAGTCCCGAAAACTACGCTTAGATCGCGCTTAGTTTGTTAACGAAAACTCTCCCAGAAATGCATGGCTACGCATCGTGAGAGAGGCGGTGGCGCAGAATTCGACCGACCCATGATCACGACCACTCTGTCAAGAGTGCACGACTAAGAAGAATTCATTAAGTCCCAAAAGGATACCGATGTTTGTCTGTTTTGTCTTTTAATTGTGTCTGTAATTACAGTACTCTAAAGTTTAAATGTTACTAAACCTAGTAATAGTTCCGGAACTATTTTAGATCGTCTTTTGGAGTAAGGTGGACGATTCGCTAGACTAGATGATAATGAGCGACAAGAATCGTCGTCACGTCAAAATATAAATGTTATGCTAAGATAAGGCCAAGTGAAATTCGAAGAGCAAACCGCGTTAAGCAACATTTCGCTGTCTCAAAAGTTCTAACTTATAAGGCTGGCTTGCTATCCATCGAATAATATCCTAGTTATAGACAAGTACGTTCACAGAAATTATTTGTCAAAATACTAAGTTTATACGATAGTCTACAGCGCTTAATTGGCATTGGCTTAAATGTTGTCTAACAATCCAGAGGGGTCAGGGGGGTCTAGTATCATGTACTGGATCCATGGTATTCGTTTGCGCTTCGATGTCAAAACCACCCTGTATATCAGGGGTGGCCAACCGGTCGGTCGCGATCGACTAGTCGATCTCAGCAGTTAATCCAGTCGATCTTAATAACCAATAATGTATTCACTTTTGGGCTAACAGGACTATACCATGGGTCATTACATACCTTATCAACTCGTCATTTTTCTTTATGGAAAAAAAGTCTGTTGATATTTTTGGGTTAGCTTCGTTCTATAAATTAAAATTACAAAATTAATAATTAATTAATTTTGTAATTAGTAGATCTTGCAGAGTCCAGTTAGTAAACTGTAGACCGTGTGTCCAATTAAATTGGCCACCCCTGCTGTATATCGATGCTGACTCTGCTATGTATTCCAACAACATAATATGACGCCTTTTCCGGCACTAATTAACTACATGAAATATAATTCACACGTGCAGTTATCGAGCAAGTTCATGGGTATCGTGACTGTGAACGTTTATAATAAAAGCATATTGCAGTTTAACATTAGACCTATTATGAAGTGACGCAACTGATATGACGTTGTTTGATTGTGTGTTAACTGTTGATGATACTGTTCGCGGCTGCAATGGAATCCGCCATTGTGGCTGAGAATAATGTAGTAGACCAAGGAGTATAACTGTAATAACAAAGTGTTAAAAGTCGCCTCCCGCTGTCTTTTCTTATGTTTGCTTAGATCTTTAAAACTGTACAACGGATTTTGATGCGGTTTATTTTAATAAATAGAGTGATTCGAGAGAGGAAGATTTATATATGTAGGTACTAGCTTCCACCAGCAGCTTCGCCCGCGTGAAAATAAATTTCAATTTTGAACCCCGTTTTCTCCATTTAGGGGATCAATTTTGAAAAATCCTCTTTTGGTGTTCACCTATATCATAAAAGAAAATCTTGTGCAAAATTTCACGCTCCTAGTCCCAGTAGTTTTGGTTGTGCGTAGATATGTTAGTCAGTCATTTTCTTCTTTTATGTATATACTAGCGACCCGCCTCAGCTTCGCAGGGGTGCAATGTTGATATTATGCATGTATTATACCGACATATAAACCTTTTTTTTTAATCATTCTATGTAATAAAAAAAAATCGCATCGCATCGAAATCCGTTGCTTAGTTTTATAGATCTAAGCTTACATAGGGGAAGCGACTTTGTTTTATACTATGTAATATATTTAATATATTATATGTATATATTAGCATTGCACCCGAGCGAAGCTGGGGCTGGTCGCTAGTATTATATGTAATGCGCCTCTTCTCTTATCGTCTTTATTTATTATGGACTAGCTATTGCCCGTGGCACCGTCCGCATACATAAAATATAGTCTTTATAACTCAGGAATAAAGCGGCTTTCTAATGTTGAAAATAATTTTACCAATCGAACTCGAATCTGGACACGATTGGTCAACGTTCGGGAAACTGCGGGGTATATTATCTCGACTAACATACGTCAGTATCTCAAGATGAAAGTCTATGACCAGTGTGTGTTGCCAGTTATGACATATGGCTCTGAAGCGTGATCTTCCAGAATGGCTCTGTCGGAAGGCTTAAAGTCACCTACCGCTTGGGTTTATTTTCTACTTTTACGCAGGTGAAGCTGCTGATGGAAGATAGTAAAATATAAAACTACCTTGCAACATATAATACACATCATCATTATCATTACATAGTATAAAACAAAGTTGCTTCGTCCCTATGTATGCTTAGATCTAAAAGTACGCCACGGATTTTGATGCGGTTTTTTTTAATAGATAGAGTGATTTAAGAGGAAATTTGTGTGTATAATACATGCATAATATATTTAATATTAGTACCCGTGCGAAGTTGGGGCGGGTCGCTAGTATATTATATTTTACTTCCAACACTGAATAATAAAGTAAAATACCTTTGACATTCACTTTATGCAAATCAACTGCATGTTCCGTAGTATGTTCACACTAATTAAATTCGTATGAAAAAAAAAGAATTTAATATTTAATTGTTTTAAACAGGAAACTTAAATTATAATTAGACACGGTCTGCGGGGTTGTATTTAGAAGTGGCGGTTTGCCTCGTTTAGTTAGAAAGTGTAACTTTGTTTCTTTTTTTTCAATTAAATAGTTAAATAAAATATTTAAAAAAAAACAATCTAAATAAAATGTATCCCGCTAAGTAAAACTGTTCGCCAAAAGTGTGTTTCGTGCTACGACGCGTAGCAAGGTTCTACGACGCGTAGCAATGGTCTACGGCGCGTAGCTAGGGTTCTACGCTGTAGGAGATATTATTACCCCTAATTCATTAACCTTTCGATCTTGTAATTACATTACACAATTAAAGAACGCCGGCGTTCGCACATATATTGTTCTTTAATTATGTCTGTAATTACCTAAGTCAAAAGGCTAAAGGCTAGTTCACATTTTGCTAGTATTTTAGTTCAGTAACGAGTAATTTAGTCACTAAAATACTCACTTTTTCTTCTTCTCGACTAAATTTTTGGTGTTCAGACATATTTAGCTACTAAAATACTAGGATAATGCGAACTAGGTTTTAGTGCTTGTTTACGGAGACACGCGTCGTGTTGCGCAGCGTGCTAGGGAGTCGTCGTACCAATCGTTGCAATCGTTACAATCGTTGTAATTGATAGAATATAATAGAATAAACTTTACTGTACACCAAATTAGTAAAAATTTTACAGGACGAATACGAATTGGTCCAAAGACGGTCTTATCGCTGACAGCGATATCTACCAGACAACCTTAGGATGGTGTATAAGAGCTGGAACTAAAAAAGGGGGGTATTCTGCAGTGATATTATAAACTAGCGCTTGACTGCGATCCCACCTGATGACAAGCAGAGATGATTTTTGATAAATGATAAATGATTTGTATTTTGTAAATAGGTTTTCACAAACTCTTTTACACGTCAATTTTTTTTTTCGTTTTTTGATACTAGATGAGGCCGGTGTTTCCTAGCTGACTACCCTGAGAAGAAACACCGAAACAAACTCAGGGGTCAAAGTCTGTTTTAAAGTCCATACACAAACATGTAATGGTCAAATCATATGAGAACCATGCAGATTGGAGTCTGAGATGGTCTTTTGAAGAAAGAACCACACAGTACTGAGTGGACCTGTCCAGTCAGTGCAAGCATTTGTCAGTTCTCGTGTAACTCAACTCAGGACTACTAAGGAGCTCAACGATTTGACGAACAATACCAAAGAAAGGACATTTGGGTAGGCCGCAAATGTAATGTGGATGTAATCGTTGACTCGCACTAATTTATTAAGATCCTCTTTACTCCAACCTTGATTACTTCATATCGTATAGGTACAAATGGTAAATAATAAAATGTACTCATTTGTTTGTTTTCTGAAAAATGTTTAACAGTTCAATAGTACGAGTATTTGTTTTGTAAAATGAGTCAGAGTGTAATCAAGTACAAACTTGCCTGTGGCACGTGTTTGGACGAAAATGAAGACTTCGTGATCATTTATTCATACCCTACCGGCTATTAACTTGGACTGCATTGTGTTTTTGATAAACTGTAGATATTCATTTTATAATTGGGTAGTTTTTAAGTTTCGTATTCATAGGGTTCTTTTTTTATGGTATGAGAATTCATCTAATGACGAATCCCGCCCTCGGGCGTGGTGGGAAACAGTGTCAGACTCTTACTGACTAAACAACCCACCCCATTCCTTCTTAGCCCTCATACCGGGGTGAGATTTTTCTTTCAGTAGCGGACCGGGCCCCAGTAGGAATCGGCCCTGCAGTGGGGCCTCTAAATTTGCTGACAACTTTTTAAGGCGCGCGGGAACAGAGCGCGCCGTCGACAACCTGGCTTAGTCTGGACCGTTACCTGACGACCGGACCGCGAGCTATCCATTGCTCGCTGACCGCAAACCAACGCCTACGGTGGCCGAAAATCGGGATCGGAATCCCGGTGGCGTCTGGGACGTTGGCCTCCTCCTTTGCTAGCATAACTGCTTCGCAGAAGGAGGCGACCGCCTGCCACTCTTCCTCGCTCCGGACCATTCGTACTCATAGGGTTGCTTGCTTTATGTTGACATTATATCACTTTACTGTTATCAAATACTGACATCTTAATCATTATTGTCAACTATAAAACTGTATTTAAATTTGTAGTACAATTTTTGCATGTCTAAATAGTTAGAACACAATGAACTGCGCATTCACATAATATCCACAAATACATTAATTTATTGTATTGTGTTCAGCAATAAACACTTGACTTTGACTTTAGAGTAAAAACGGTACCTTATTGCTGTCAATCCATTGTACGTATGTCGGTCACCAGGCTGTATCTCATGAACCGTGATACATACACAGTTGAAATTTCCAAAGATGACGTCTTTTTGTTGCACGTTATAACAACAAATAGTAAAAATGGGATAAAATATTTTTTCGCCTGGCTGTGTTTGAACCTACAACTCATAAGTCGGGGCCGTTACGACTTGGCCACCATTCCTCGTCGTCTCATTCTCTGTGTCACTGTACAAAGTGTACAATACGAGTACCTTAATATCGAAACAATCCTAATTTTGGAATACATTTAGACAAAATCTGCTATAGTCTTTTGTATCTTGGAAAATTGAGTCGTAACGTCTATAAAAAGCAAGCAATCGAAATTCATGGTCATAATGTCAGCCTATATTTTGACAAATCAACAATGTTCATTGCACCATTTGTGCGGAATGTTATGGAAGCCTGACTTGTTGACAACTCAATGGCTATTGTTGGTCGAATTGGAAAGCATGTTTGTGTATTAGTATGTTGTGTCTTGTCTGAGCTCTTTTGGCTTGACCCAGGTTTTTTGGCTGTTTTTAAATATCGTTTTTTATGGGAGTTAATGTGACTAGTTTACATTTTTATTTATTTATTGTATTCTGATTTGTTTTATTAATTTGTTTTGTATTCGGAAAATATTGTGAGGAAATCGGCGTGTATAGTATAAAAAAATTCGAAGACATGTGACATCCACCAACCCGTTTTGGGTCCGTGCATTAAATACTTGTGTAGTACGCGACAGATAAGTTGAGCGCAGGCTCACTTCGATTGAGACCCAGAAAATTGGTTATAATTCTCATCACACATCATGATTTTCGGGTTTCAATTGAAGTGAATTGTGGGTAACCACAGCAAATCGTTTAATTTATTTGCTGCATACTACTAAGGTTTTCCTTCTTTTGTGTAGTTGGCAACGCTCCACTCATCTCGTCCACTCACTAATGCAGTCAGGGGTACCTCAGGGGTTTATCTTGAGGCCACAGCTATCTCCTTCTTTTTCAGAACTTTTGACAGGCCTGTCAGCCTAATAGTTATTGACCCTGACTGCCGTGAGTTCGATTACCACCCAGGATAAATGTTTGTGTGATGAGCACGATTATTTGTTCTGGGTCTGGGTGTAATTTATCTATAATGTGTATGTATTTATAGATATATACTAGCGCCCCCCCCCCACTTCGCACAGGTACTGATATTGAATATATTATACATGTATTATACACACAAACCGCATCAAAATCCGTTGCGTAGTTTTAAAGATTTAAGCATACATAGGGACAGGACGAGTTTGTTTTATACTATGTAATGATAAGTATGTTGTCTAGTACTCATAACACAAGCTCTGCTTAGCTTGGGACTAGACGACGTTGTGTGATAGTTGTGGAATATATATAGATTGTAGTCACGATAGATTGTAGATTGTAGTCTTCATATCTCTTTCCCACAAGAGCAGTCTTCTTATTCTTCTCTTCTTCAACAGACATGCAAGACTTTGGCACCCTGTCCAGTACGACGGTGACGGAGGTGCTGATGCTGGAGATGAAGATGGCACCGACGGCTAAGACTTACCTGGTCTCCGGCTACCCTCGCTCCATGAGGGATGTCGCCGAGTATTCGGATAAGGTAAGAAAAAGTGAAAAGTTTCATCTGCTGTTCAGACATTTATGTTCTTTTAACTGGTCAAAATGTACTGAACTTACTGGCTTTTCTCGCGATTTCAGGTTTGATCTCATAGTAAAAGTTGTTCAATCAATCAATAATTTATCATAATAACATACAAAACACAGGACACATAGTGTTTACAAAATAAATTCAGAACTATGTTTTGCCATAAAGAATGACGTACAAAATTAAGGCAAAAAGCCAAGCAGATGAAATAAATCACAAACATCTAGTCCATTCAAGAAAAAAAACAATTAGAAATATGATGTTGTGTTGTGTGTTTGTATGTTTGTTATCATAACTAAAACCAAGTGTTATCCGTCACTAATTATACCAGACTGAGATGAGACTAAAAAAAAGACTGAGTGACATATCAGCTGAAATATGAGCTGAAACTACTGGGACTAGGAGGGTGAAACTTTCACACAAGATTTTGTTTTATGACGTGAGCATTTAAAGAGGTTTTTCTAAAATTTACCCTCTAAGGGTAATATCGTGCGGATTTCATCAATGTGGTGCGGCTTTACCTCGCATGCTTAACGCAATTTTTACCCGATTACGGCTAAAGCCAAAGGAGTTTAAAACCGTAGTCACACGTTACAACCGCAATACTTTAATAACATGTGACTACGGATTTTCTTTCTTACGGTTTTTCTTTTTTCATACTTTTTCAGCGTCGGGTGTTACTTTTTTTTACGAGTATTTATTTTAATGCGCATAGTACTCATGCGGGACTAGGTTTTTGTCATGATAAGACCCGCATGTTATTAAAGGGAGGAGATGGGGTTTCAAAGTTTGTTTCGCAGAAACCTATTGTCACGTGGGTGAAGCCGCTTGCAGAAGGTTGTTTACATCACATCCGATACCAATTCCAAATAATAAAAAAAAAACATTGAAATCACTTAAAATTGTTCAGATCTCACAATTTAGTTCACCATCTTGATAAAATACTTAGGTTTATTTAAACTGTTTTGTCTTATGCTGGGAAAAATTATCTAATGACGAATCCTGCCCTTGGGTGGAGCGGGAAACAGTGTCAGACTCTTACTGACTAAATGACCCACCCCTTTCCTTTTTGACTTTCATACCAGGGTCGGACCTTTCGTTCAGAAGCCGGACCGGAGCCCGGAGGCTTCGGCCCTGCAGTGGGGTCTCTATATTTGCGGACAACTCTTTGAGGCGCGCTATCATCATCATCATCAGCTATGTCCTATATAAATTGCAGTCTATTGCCCAGTGATTGGTATTCAGATGGTAAGGTAATCTTATCATCATCATCAGCCTTTTAATGTTCCCACTGCTGGGACACAGGCCTCCTCTCTAGGAGAGGACATGGGTCATAATCCACCACGCGGGCCCAGTGTGGATTGGTGCGCTATCATACCCGATACCAATTCCAAATAGCAAATAATTTAAAAAAAATCGAAATCACTTGAAATTTATCAGATCTCACAATTTACTTCACCATCTTGATAAAATAGGCTTATTTAAACTATTGAGTCGATCGATGGAGCGAAGACAGCTAGGATAAAAATCAGTATATTTATGTCAAGGGCGAGCGGACGGCCAAAGTAACAATTTATAAAATCGACAGCCGCCGTACGTATGTTTTGTGTCGATAATTATTTCGTCGATCGTTATGATGGCTTTTGATTTTCGGGTTTATTAGAAATCATAGAAATTATTTTTCATGGAAAATTACTAGAAATATGATGAATATCGTCTCTCTGTTTGATTCCTGTGGGAACATGTCTTTCTCATCTGTGGGCTGAGCAAATGCATGTCGCTCTGTTGCTGTTTAGTACCTACTTAAAAAGCTACTGTAATGTGAACTCGTGTCCTTCTAGTTAATAATAATATATTCCACAACTATCACACACACACTAGTGCCAAGCTAAGCAGAGCTTGTGTTAGGGGTAGGTACTAGACCACTGATAAATATACTTATGTATTTTTAAATACTTACATATGACAGATAAATTACACCCAGACGCAGAACAAATTATCGCGCTCATCACACAAATATTTGTCCTGGGAGGGAATCGAACCCACGACCTCCCGCATAGCAGTCAGGGCCACTAACCACTAGACCGACAGGCCATTCAGTTATTAATAAATATAGAGTTAACTGGTTGAACTGGATTTGAAATTATTTTTATTTTCCTTACACAAGCCACGCAGAACTTACCTACACACAAATAAGGACTCAAACTAGAAAAATCACTGAGTTCCTTCTTTAGGGTTTTAAACCGGTTTTATACCTGAGAGCGTTTTTAATATCGTGCGGATTTCATCATGCATGCGAATTTTATCCGCACGCAGTAGTAGCCCTAGCAAATGTCTTTTTCATACAAGTACCTAAGGTACTCGTATTTATTGCGTACTAGCTTCTGTCAGCGGCTTCGCCCGCGTACATAAAATATAGCCTATGTCACTCGGGAGTAAAGCAGCTTTCTATTGTTGCTAATTTTTTTCTAATCGGACCAGTAGTTCCAGAGATTACCTCCTACAAACAAAAAAACAAACTTAACTTCTTTATTATATTAGTGTAGATTGCGCGAAATATGCACGCGAGATGAGGCCTCATCTACGGTTTACCGTAGACTCCTAGTCTAAGAAAGAAAACCTTATGTGAAACTTTCACACAAGGTTTTCTTTTACGACGTATGCGAGCATTAAAAGATTTACACTTTAAGTGTAATATCGTGCGAATTTCATCACGTGTGCTGCGGAGTTACGTCGCATGTGTAACGGAAATGTCCTTTTTGTACAAGTATTTATTGTAATGCGCGCAATACGCATGCGGGACCCGCATTTTTACCTTTTGAAATTTTCTGTATGAGGAGCAAATCTACATGATATAAAAACCCTGTAAGTTGACAAAAACGGAATTATTAAGGATTACTTTATTATTAACTAGCGACCCGCCCCAGCTTCGCACGGGTACTGATATTGAATATAATATGCATGTATTATATCTACACATAAACCTTTCTATTAAATCACTCTATTTAAAAAAAAACCCGCATCGAAATTTGTTGCGTACTTTTAAAGATCTAAGCATACATAAGGATAAGCAACTTTGTTTTATACTATCTAATGACTAGCGACTCACCCCAGCTTCGCACGGGTACTGATATTGAATATAATATGCATGTATTATACATATAAACCTTCCTATTGAATTACTCTATCTAAAAAAAACCGCATCGAAATCCGTTGCGTACTTTTAAAGATCTAAGCATACATAGGAACAGCGCAACTTCGTTTTATACTACGTAATGATTTATAATAATTAAGGATTACTTTATTATTATGTAATTGATTAGTCTTGACAGATGAATATACGAACAAATGTACAAACTCCAGGCAGCACGTTTGCCTAGATTTTTTTTGTGTTATTCACTCTTCACTTAAAGTCTAGGTTGTAACCATTAGGAAACATCGACTTCGGCAGGAAATTCCACTCCTTAGCTCTACCATCAGCCTTATAAAGTTCGCGCTGTTAGAACTCAGGCCTCCTCTCAAAGAGAGGGAATGGGCCGTAATCCACCACGCGGGCCCAGTGCGGGTTGGTGGATGTCACATGTCTTCGAAGTTTTGGTTTTAGGACATGCCGGTTTCCTCACTATGTTTCTCTTGACCGCTTTGAGAGCAGTGGTGACGAAATAAATCGCACAAAGTGATGTGCCTGGCTAGGTTTGAAACCGCGACCTGCAACTCGGTAAGTTGTGGCCACCTATGCTTTCTTTAACTTTACGCAAAATAAATGTGTTTCCAAAACGCTTTGTATGTATCCACCATGTATCGGTGAAGCAACGCCTTGCGTCTTGTAATCTGAACATGGAGCGGAGTTGGCGGGATTAAATTGTGCAATTCTAATGCATGCTCCCCGAAATGTAAAGGAATAAAACTGACAGTCTAGCGCAAACTAAGTCTAAGAACTCACTAAAGGGTTTTCTCTCGTGGCCGACGCAGTTGCGGGCCCGCAGCTTGTATAGACTGCAGATATTGTAAAAATTTCACGACGCGTTTTACGCGCGCGGTGTGTGCGGTTGTTTACGGCTCCTGTTGCACCCGGGGAGGGCCGTCTTGCGTCTTGTCTTGCGATAATCGCCCGCCAGGTTTATCGGTGAAAATCGCAAACACGACGGCTGTGTAACCGCAGAAAACTATGGTCTCGTGAGTTTAGAGATAAAGCCGCAGTTTTTTTATGGTGGGAAAAATCATCTAATGACGAATCCCGCACTTGGGCGGAGCGGGATACAGTGTCAGACTCTTACTGACTAAATGACCCACACCATTCCTTCTTAGTCCTCATACCTTGGTCGGTCCTTCCTTCCAGAAACCGGACCGGGGCCTCAGTAGACAGCAGCGGTTTCGTCTATCGAGGGCGCAGTTAAAAACTGTTTCGTGAGCTCTTAGCCTAACTCTCCCATACAATATCGAGTCTCATTATCACTTACGTATTGACCATGTCGCCACATTAGATCCTATCTCCTAATGAAGCCGCTCCCCTAAAGGCTTAATAACATACTTCAGCTCCATTCAGAGTTACGGTGACAATTGTACTACAATATGGGTGGCCACTGAAAGGTCAAAATCCTATGCTAGAAGCCGGTGCAAGGCTTTTGTTGCAAGTTAATTAAGTGAAATGAAATTGTAGATGAAGAAACAACAAGAACAAAGAAAATATGGATGGATGGAAATAAGTGATATGAATGAAAGAGGAGTAGGTGATAGCGTAACGGGTGACAGGACAGAATGGAAGAAAAAACATATTGCGCCGACCCCAAATAAAACGAAACAAGGGCAGGAAAATGATGATGAGATGATGATGAAATTGTGAGTCATCGGTTCTGTTGCTGATGAGTTATGCAAGTCATTGGAAATGGATTTTTTTGGGTGGGACGTTATTAAATAACTTCTCTTGTTCTGGATGTAACGGCGAGTGAGACCGTTGTATTATTTCCGACTGAAACCCACTGATATTGTTTCAGTGGCCCTTTGAGTTTCAGAGTCTCAGTGACTCTGTCAAACTATCTCACAGTCCAAGATCGAAAATGGATTAAGCTTGGTATGACTAGAGATAAGGGTTTAATCCAGATTATTGAGACTAAGCGTTCCACTTAAAAGTATTCCACGCGCAGCTTAAAGATAAGTCAGCTATATTGTTGGGGCCAGTTAGTGCCGACGGGACTGCGACAATTGTATTCATCATCAGCCTTTCAATGTTCCCACTGCAGGGATACAGGCCACTTGTATTAGTACTATGTATATTAAGCCTATGTCCTCCTTGGCGTTTTTTTATGGTGGGCAAAAATCATCCAATGACGAGCTCTTCTACTTACTCGGATTTACCGCCATAATTGTGGCGTGCCCAGCACTGGGTTGCGACAGTCGCTGACGCCATTCTACCATCATGAGATCCCGCCGGAGCTCTGTCCGCCATGCCACGAGTTGTCGCGGCAGCGGAATTTCGCCCCCGCGTTGCACCTCCATGCGCAAATAGTGCATGCGTGCAAGGACTGTTGCCTCCAGATGTCCTCCTTGGGGTTTGGAGTGAAGACCAACTGGACTCTGAGGGTCGAAAGGCTGGATTCCCGATTGATGATTCCTTCAAGTCATTCGTGATACGAGTTGCAACCCACCAACTGCAGACCTTTTTGAGAGAAGACTTTTGGCCGAAAGGTGTGCTGTATCGACGTTTCCGGGGACGGTTACGCGACACCACACAGAGGAACACGACGCCGATGTTACGTGTATAATTATAATGGTTTTATGTTATTTTTAATATATATCAGTTTATTAAGTATTTTGTAAAATGGTATTGTATTTTATTTTGGCCCTTAGTTGCCTGACAATAAATAAATAATAATAATTAAGCTTATTCCATAACAAATTACAAACAACAAATTTCATCAAATTCCGTTCAACAGTTTATCAGTAAAAGCGTAACAGACAGACAGAGTTACTATACCATTTATAATATTAGAATGGATTGTGATGTCACCTATTTTATAACTATCGTCAATATCGCTGCTTGCCCGATAGCTAGCGCTTTTAATGTCAAGGACTGCCATGGGTTCCTATAATGAGAAATAATATTGCGAATTTGACACAGTAACTTCTAAATACTTACATGTTATCATATTGTTAGCCTTATGACTAGGTTTCGTGATTTCTGGAGCTTGTAAATAGAAACCGTGGAGTTTTTACTGGTTCTTCTACATAGGAAACGACCAATTTGGAACCGTGCACTAGCTTCTGACGTTTTACAAGTGCCCATGTAAGCCTGTGTGAAATAAAAATAGTTTTTGTTTTTTTGTTTTTGTATAAATTTCTTAGGCCTCGAGAAATCTCGAGAGTATTTTAATTACGCATGTCTTCTTGAGTTGTCAAAAAATCTACATTTACAGCGGAAGTTGTAATATAAATTGAAAATAATTAAGCATAAAATTATCTTCTTATAAATCGTGATTTTCTCTCTCAAATTTTAAAATGAACCCTACTTTTAAGTGTTGTAAACTTTTTTAGAGTTGGGAGATATCAAATGATTTCTTCTTGGGTGAAGTGAGGCGTTTCGAACTTATGGGCCAAAACTCATAGTGTTCGTTCAATCATTACTTTTTTTTTTAGTAAGAAATCATTTCTCACGCTCTAGGGCGGTGTAAAACTTTTACTGACTAAACTGTTCTAGGGTCATGGTAACTCTTAAACGTTCCCATAGACTGACAGCGAAGCCAAAACGTACGTTTAGATGTAGTCAATATTCAAAATATTATTACCGTTGTGTGCCTCTTTTACATAAACTTCATGAATGTGGTTTGGTCTATTTTTCTTTCCATCAAAAGTGTGCTGAATGAATCTATCTAGGAGTGTCATTAGTGAATGAATATCGTCTGGGGAATTACATAAAAAACAATTTCATTTTGGTAACATGGGTGTGCGATGGTAATTTAATTATAAGGAGAGTGGATCAAGCACACGAAAACCTTTAGTTTCTGTTTTAAAAGAACTACTTGAAAAAATACTTAAGGCGGTACTTTTTAGTTACTTTAGACTATACTTTTTTTATAAAAAGTATTAACCAAGGTATACAGACATAATCGTTATATATTTGTCGTGGCTAGATTTTAGAATTCATCACTTCATGATATGGCCAACTAATACTGGCCAGATGGACTGGCGTGTGAGTTTTAGCCAGTAAAAGTCTGACATTCCCTCTCGCTCCACCCAGAGCTAAAAAAATTAGATGAATTTCAGAAAAAAGGGGGGAGGTTATGCATGTGTAACCCATAGCTTCCCTATTACAGGACCCCGTCAAATATAACCTACTACCTACTACATTACATAGTATAAAACAAAGTCGCTTCCTCCCTATGTATGCTTAAATCTTTAAAACTACGCAACGGATTTTGTTGCGGCTTTTTTTAATAGATAGAGTGCTTCAAGAGAAAGGTTTATGTGTATATTACATGCATAATAATTCAATATCAGTACCCGTGCGAAGCTGGGACGGGTCGCTAGTTATTTTATAAAATTGCTGTGCTCGACAGGGTCCATGTGCACTATAAAACTATTTTTAAGATCCTATGTAACACATGTGTTTAAAAAAAAAAAGAATTGAATTGAATTGAATAAAGTTCTGCCCACCTAAACCTAAAAAATATTAGATTAAGTCCCTCCTCATTCTCCTCCTCATCATCATCATCAGCCTTTTAATGTTCCCACTGCTGGGACACAGGCCTCCTCTCTTGGAGAGGGAATGGGCTAAAATCCACCACGCGGGCCCAGTGCGGATTGGTGGATGTCACAAGTCTTCGAATTTTTGGTTCTAGGACATGCCGGTTTCCTCACGATGTTTTCCTTCACCGTTTTGAGAGCAGTGGTGATGAAATAAAATACACAAAGTAATGCGCTGGGCTGGGTTTGAACCCGCGACCTACAACTCGTAAGTCGGGGCCATTACCACTCGGCCACTACTGCTCCGTCCACCGTCACATATAAAGTTCTGCCAATTCTTATCGGCTATTAAATTGGAACCGTTCAGCACGTAAATGGCCGGTGAAACCAACCCCTAATTATATATTAATTTGTCAGGCCCATTCGCATCGTCGCGTGATACCGTCGTGGTTCACAGGTAATAGTTATCGACTGATAAATACATGACCGTAATGACGTGTCCCTACGTATTTATTTACTTACGTTCACGTACATGCCTCGTGTTGAAAAATTTGTCCCATTGGTAAATTGTCTAAATGGAACTTACTTACCTAATACGGACATACCAACTACTAAATCTTACTAATATTATACTTAAAGCGAAAGTTACGATGTTTGGATTTTTGTTACTCAATCACGCCAAAACGGCTGGACGGATCTGGATGAAATTTGGCACAGGCATAGGATACACTCCGGAATAGCACATAGGCTACTTTTTATCCCGGAAACCCCAACCCCAACCCCAATACCACGCGGGCGAAGCCGCGGGCAAAAGCTAGTATACCATATACAGATGTCTGCAGGAGAAAACAAATTTCTTAAACTTAGTAACTTAAATTTTTTTCTTTCATATCAATTTTTTTTTAATGAAAAAGTGGTAAATTTAAGTGGCAAAGATAATTTCCTCTACCGCAACGTATTTATGGACGCGATGAACTTAAAAACTACTGACCGGATAACGTATAATAATATTTTGGAATTACAGATATTTCATGGATATTAGATAACTCCTAGGCTTCTGTATTCCGCGCGAACCATTTGAAGATGTAGATTTCTACATCTTCAAATAGTTCCTGTGTTTTGATGTACGTATCTGAGCCTTGAGGTGTCGTCAGAACAAAGGAATATGAAGCGTAGCCAACTCCAAGCGTTCACGCTAAACGAAACGATTGTAACTTGAATATGGCTTCTATTTAATTTATTTCTCCATACGGGAAAAGCATCTGGCGTTAGCTAGTGGTAAGCTATAATGTTAAGGGGGGTAGTACTAATTTCTAGCGAGCAAATCCGTCGGTACAAGTTAATATTACCTATAATAGTAGCTCTGCAGGGGCGCTTCAGGGTCGAAGCCTCCTGGAGCCGAGAGGGTGGTGGAAAACTGTTACCTCGACTCCAGGAATAAGGCAAGGAAGGTACGGGGTAGGTTTTTTAGTCAGTAAGAGTCTGACACTGGTCTCCCGCTCCGCCCAAGAGCGGGTTTCGTCATTCGATGATTTTCACCTACCATAAAAAAAAACCTATAATAGTAGCTATTGTGAATCACGAAGTTCTGAAGCCTATACTTTATAATTATACCGCGAAACATGACAGCGTGAAAACGTGAAAAAAGCTGACTTTGGCTTTGATATCACAGATAATACTTGTATCTATAAATAAATTTGTTGCCTTTTGTAAGGAACAACTAATTTGTCTTCTGATGTCATGGCTATAGAAGAACTACTCGGTATTGGGAATCAAGAAAGAAAAATAATCATTTCACTTCACGTGAAAACATCGAAGGCATTGAACTTGAGACCTCTAGAAGTTTTATTTTTTAAATAGCTAAATAGAATAGAGTGTTACATAATGTTTTCTTTGAAAGTTATATCCGAGTAAAAAAATTCTAATTAATATTGCACTGATATCTTGTAAGTATACTTGTGTGTGCTTGTTTGTTACTCCTTAACTCCTAGATTCTCGAGAGGATACCGGTGTCCTCTTTTGATTTCGCGCCATTCTGTTAAACAGCAAGCAAACGCCGGCGTTCGCATAGCATTTTTTTAAAATAAGATATTTATCCAAGAACGTAAATAAGAAGTTTCTCGTAGACAAAATGTAAATATCAATAAAAGCAAACCTTTTCGTTAAACCCCGCGAGGACACCGGTGTCCTCGCCCAGATTGACAGGTTAAATCCGGGTTCTACTGATTTTCAGCTTTTTTGAACCTCTGGACATCCCCACAATTTAAAAGAGAACACCATGAAAAATAATATGTATTAATTTGAAAGTAAGTTATTTAGTCCCTCGAACTATTAGCGACCTCGCTACGCTCGGACACCAAATAACGTCTCGGGTCTAACTTACTTTCACCCCTAAGATAACAATGTACTAATCCCTATCTTCTTTCCCTCCCTAGATCCAGACTATAAACGGCGTGGTCCTGGTGAGCTGGAGGCAACGGGTGCTGGAGCGTCAGATCGAGTACGGAGCCAGGCTCGGCCACGTGGTGCTGAGTCTCGCCAGGATGGAGCTCAACAACTTCTACAAGAACGTCATGCCCGTGGCTGACTACTTCGACCAGACTAATATGCTGATTGCGGTAAGTGGACATTACTTGGTCTATTGTCGACGAACGCGTAGCTTCTTAAACGCGTATTTGTCATTAGATAGTAAAGCTTACATAATCACTACATAGTATAAAACAAAGTCTCTTCCCGCTGCGTGCCCCTGTCTATGCTTAGATCTTTAAAACTACGGCACGGATTTTGATGCGGTTTTTTCAATAGTTGGCTATTTAGTATTTACCAACTAGAACCTAACTTAATTTTATAAACCTCTTGATAAATTTACAGCTTTTGTAAAGGTTGACTCCAACTGTCGGTTTTTGAAACGCCATAATGAACGCTTACAATGAAAGTGAATTAACTCCGAATTCCTGTAAATTCTGATTTTGCTATAAATTGAGGAGGCATCAAAAGGTCAAAGTCCTCATTGAGTAGGTGTTGCAAGCTTCTTATTGGGTGTTGTAGGTTATCAGGTGAGCTGATAGTGACTCATCACTTATTTGTTACTTGGGTTACGCAAGTCATCGGAAATGGCTTTTTTAGGCGAGAAAACTTCTAACAATTCTTTCGGCTCTGTTTGTCCATCTTGTTATTCTTGTTGTAACGGTTAAATAAAACTTAGCACACATGTAAAAGTACGCGGTAAGTAAGTTGAACCATTTGTTATGGTTACGAGCATTTGTTATAGCAACAAAGAGGCCCTGAGCCCTAGTAGGTTTCGACGCTTTTGCAGAGTCCCTACGATTACTTTAACAGTTCCGTATTTTGCGCTTCAAGGAAAATTTATTTTCAGCTGTTTTGATGTCAAGAGAATTTTGATGTTCTTTTCGGAAAAAAGATTTCTTTGAGGTGTTGAAGTAATTTTGTGTTATAGTGTGCGCACTACATATTGGGTCCATAAGGACGGTGAGCACTAGAACTTACTTATTATCTATCTTCTATATATAGAAAAAAGAGAAACTGACTGACTGACATATCAACGCACAGCCGCCGGAGGACACGGTGGAGCACACGGTGGAGGTGTGCCCTGCTTGGGAAGAGCATCGCCGTGTCCTCGTGGGGGTGATCGGCGGCGGCGACCTCTCGCGTCGGGCCCTGGTTCAGGCCATGGTCCGCAGCGAAGAGGAATGGCAGGCGGTCGCCTCCTTTTGCGAAGCAGTAATGCTCGTAAAGGAGGAGGCCGACCGCATAAGGCAAAGGCAACGGCGTACTCGCCGTAGCCGTCGCCGCCGCGATCCTGCCGATATCCGGCCACCGTAGACACTGGCTCGCGGACGGTGAGCAATGGGTAGCTCGCCGTCCGATCGTCTGGTAAGACCGAGTCCAAGTCGTCAACGGCGCGCACCGTTCCCGCGCGCCTCAAGGAGTTGTCAGCAAACTGCAGGGGCCCTTCAGGGTCGAAGCCTCCTGGAGCCTAGAGGGTATGTGAAAATTGTAACCTCGACTCCAGAAATAAGGCAAGGAAGGTACGGGGTAGGTTTTTTAGTCAGTAAGAGTCTGACACTGGTCTCCCGCTCCGCCCAAGAGCGGGTTTCGTCATTGGATGATTTTCACCTACCATAAAAAAAAAAAAAAAAAAAAAAAAAAATCAACGCACAGCCGAAACTACTGAGAGTAGGAGAGAGAAATTTTGCACAGGGCTTCGTTTTATGACGTAGGCGAACATTAAGAAAGGATTTTCTAAAATTCACCCTCTAAAGCCGCTGGCAGAAAGCTAGTTTCATATAAAACATAATAGGTATAAATAGTACATTGTTATACGAGGGATGAAAGTTAGTTATTTAGTCCCGAGAAATTTCTTGGCGACCGAGCGACAGCGAGGTCGCTAATAGTTCGAGGGACTAAATAACTCTTTAACCCGAGGTAAACACTGTGCTTTTCATTACGAATACGAGGAAAATAAAAATAAAAATCAAAACCTGAATCGTCGTCAAATGTCTCCGTATGTTTTTAGGTACGTATATTTCTTTTGATTTAGGTGGTAAGCGGTTTTCTCCTCAAAGAATCTTGCGTTTAATTTATAACTGAAGCTGATGAACTTATCGTGTTAATACAAATTTCTTATAACAGAGATTTAGCAAAATGTAAACAAAACTCTACACCTCGCAAAAAAATTTAGAAAGACCAAATCGGCCACAGATTATAGAGAGACTTTACCCGCCATTTTTTTTTTTAGTCGTCGTCTGGCTATTCAGTCAATATTTTTCATTTTATCATTGTAAAAATTGGTCAGGTCAACAGTTTTCTCATACTAATATTAGTTTTAATGAAATAGTTGAAAGTAAATTAAAATAAAGTCATTAAAAAAAAGTATTCATAATTATTTCTATTTCTATGTCATTTTAATTGTACTGGCAGTATAAAAATTCAGGTCACGGTTCAATAGAAATGTGAAAATTGAACTAGTTTTTTTTTTAATATTTGCTGTCTAAATATTAAAAAAACAAATGTCAGTTGTAAAGTAAAACTCCCTAGGGAGTAAAAGTACTTCTTCCAACCCTGTCCGCAGGCAACTTTATACCTACTTTCAGAGTATGAGTAATGAAATAGTACATTGTTATACGAGGGATGAAAGTAAGTTATTTAGGTTCGAGAAATTTCTTGGCGACCGAGCGAGAGCGAGGTCGCTAATAGTTCGAGGGACTAAATAACTTTTGAACCCGAGGTAAACACTGTGCTTTTCATTACGAATACGAGGAAAATAAAAACTAATAAAAACCTGAGTCGTCGTCAAAGGCCTGAGTCGTCGTCAAAGGTATGTTTTTAGGTAGGTATATTTCTTTTGATTTAGGCGGTAAGCGGTTTTCTCCTCTTAAGAATCTTGCGTTAAATTTATAACTGAAGCTGAAGAACTTATCGTGTTAATAAAAATTTCTTGTAACAGAGATTTAGCAAAATGTAAACAAAACTATACACCTCGAAAAAAAAAGGAAGATCAAATCGGCCTCAGATTATAGAGAGTCTACCATTTACCCGCCAATTCTTATTTTCAGTGTTCGACTCCCTGGCTTTTCAGTCAATATTTTTCATTTTGTCATTGTAAAAATGGGTCTGTCAACATTTTTCTCAAATATATATTAGTTTTAATGAAATAATTGAAAGTAAATTAAAATAAAGTCATTAAAAAAATGTATTCTTAAATTATTTCTATCTCTATGTCATTTTAATTCGGTATAAAGTTTCGGGTCACGGTTCAATAGAAATGTCAAAATAGAACTAGTTTTTTTTTTAAATATTTGCTGTCTAAATATTAAAAAAACAACTGTCAGTTGTAAAGTAAAACTCCCTAGGGAGTAAAAGTACTTCTTCCAACCCTGTCCGCAGGCAACTTTACACCTACTTTCAGAGTATGAGTAATAAAATAGTACATTTTGATACAAGTCATCATCAGCCTAGCGTAAGTCCCGGTTGCTACCTTGGCTTTCACCTCGGTGCCCGGGGTCCGCTTTCCTGCCTAGTCGTCTCCACTTCGCTCGGTCTTTTGCGTCCTCTGCCTTAAGCCCATTAGCACGCATATCGTCCCTTACGACGTCGATCCATCGCCTCTTAGGCCTACCTCGTTTTCCGGGTCCCGGCGGAGGCGGCATGGCGAGGCATCTGTTACCCACGTAGTCTGCCGGTTTTCGTAAAACGTGGCCATACCAGCGTAAACGACCCTCCTGCAGTTTATCCGCTATGTCACGGACCTGAAGGCTGCCCCGGATGCGGGAGTTCTTAATGCGGTCTTTCCGCGAAACTCCAGACATCCAGCGCAGCATATTCATTTCCGTGACACGCAGGCTTTGCTTATGTCGTTCAAGTACAGGCCACGCTTCACTGCCATACAAAAGGACAGGCCTAATGATGGTCTTATAGACCTGTCCTTTGAGCCTAACCGGCATTTTCGGGTCACAGATAACACCCGCCACCTCACGCCATTTCGCCCAGGCCGCCGAGATACGCGACTCGACGTCGCAATCGACGTCCCCGGACTCGTGGAGCACCGATCCCAAGTACCTGACCTGTTCCGTGCGCTCAACTGTGTCTTCGCCAATGCGAACAGGAGCAGCGTTAGTTGTGTTACAGGCCAAGTACTCGGTCTTCGCCGCATTAATCTTCAGACCGCCGTTTTCCAGCGATTCCTTCCACGCTGCCACACGTCGAACCAAGCGCCCACTGTCCGAATCCGCCAGCGCGATGTCGTCTGCATACATGAGCAGCCATGGCGGCTGCTCATGTAAGTCCCTGATGGTGGAGGACAGCACGTCCAGCACCACGCTGAACAGAAACGGACTAAGGACAGAGCCCTGGTGAACTAGAGCCCTGGTGAACTCCGACGGTGATGGGGAAGGGTTTCGTATCGCCAACAGCGGTCCGAACCACAGAACCGGAGTCTCGGTACATATCTCGGATGATGTCAACATAGGTCTCGGGCACTCCTTTAGATCTCAGCGCCCACCAGATCACATCACGGGGGACACAGTCGAAGGCCTTCTGCATGTCTAGGAACAAGAGGTGCAGAGGCGTATTCTTCGATCTGTATCCCTCCATGGTAACCCTTAGGGCAAAGATGGGATCCATGGCGCCATGGCCTGGTCGAAACCCATATTGACATCCCGAGACGGTGCACTCCTGTCGGATCCGAGAGTCAATCACCCGCTCGAAGAGCTTCATGGTGTGGGACATAACCTTAATCCCACGGTAGTCGCCACACTCCTGCACCGATCCCTTGCCTTTGAAGACTGGAGTGATAATACTCAGTCTCCATTGACTCGGGATCCTTCCGGTGAGGAGCATGCGGTTAAATAGGTGGGTTAAGATGCCCACACCACGAGGACCCATCGCCTTCCAGGCTTCAATGGGGACTCCATCGGCACCGACAGCTTTCCGGTTCTTCATGCGGCGAAGGGCCACATGCACTTCTTCAGGCGTAACCGGGGGCACAAGTCCCTGATTTGGAGGGAGAACCGGAGACAACACCTCTTTGTGCTGCTTGTTCAGCAGCTCGTGGAAATACGAGCGCCATCTCTCCTTCACCGCGAGGTCCTCGCATAACAGATTGCCGTCAGGGTCTCTTACACAGCGGCACTTAGAGATATCCAGTGCCGCTTTGACCCTGGAACGTGCCAACTTATAAATGAGCTTTTGCCCCTCAGACGATTCCAACTTATCATAAAGTGGCTGTAAGTGGTCTCGTCTGGCTCTGGCTACGGCCCTCTTGGCGGCACGTTTTGCGGTTCTGTATGCGTCGCGGTCTTCGGGAGATTTGGAAGCTTGCCACGTTTTGAAGAGGGCTTTCTTCTCTCTGATCTCCCTCTGGACTGTGTCATCCCACCACCAAGTCTCCTTGTCACACTTGCGGCCGCCCCTGGACAAGCCGAGCACCGACTTTGCCGCCTCAGTGATGGCAACCTGAATCCTGTCCCAGTGGCTTTGCACAGGTTCGCCATCGGTACCATCGCACTTATCGCCGATGGCCGACGCGAACGACTGGGACGTGGCTTCATTCAGTCGCCACCACCGTATACGGCGTTGTTGGCGCCCAACAACCTTGACCCTAGGCTTGACGCGCAAGTCCATGACAAGGAGACGGTGTTGTGCAGTGAGACTCTCACCGGGTATGACCTTGCAGTTGGCCACCCTACTGATATGGTGCCTCCGTGTGAGTAAGAAATCGATTTGGGTAGCGTACCTCCCGCTCTTGTAGGTAATCAGGTGTTCGGATTTCTTTTTGAAATACGTGTTCACGATGGCAAGGCCGGCAGCCGCACACATTTGGAGGATAGTCTCCCCTTCAGCGTTACGGCTACCGTATCCAAAGCCACCGTGAACATGCTCAAAGTCCTTGCACCTGTCACCCACATGACCGTTCAGATCACCACCCAAAACGATTCCCTGCGACAACGGGATGCCACGAAGCACCCCACCGAGTTGATCCCAGAACGCAGCCTTTTCAGCGTCGCTGCAACCGACCTGAGGCGCGTAGGCACTTATCAAGTGGGTTATAACCCCATCAATAAGCACACCTACGACCATAAGCCGATCACTGTAGCGTTTCACCTCCAGGACTGCGTCGTGAAACTCCTCGGAGAGTACAACGGCCACCCCGTTCTCCCCACCGGCTGCACCCGTATAGATCAGTTTGTAGCCATTCCCGATGAGTCGGGACCTGCGGCCTTTCCACCGAGTCTCCTGCAGGAATGCCACGGCCACCCTTCGCCTAAGCAGTACATCGGCCAACTCTCTCGCGCGTCCGGTCAGCGTGCCAATGTTCAGGCTGGCGAAGCGGAGTTTACGGGCTGGGGCTCGCGTCTTTAACCGTGCTCGCCCCATACACGGTAGCCCTCGCCCACTTGCCACAGGAGTCGGGCGAAATATACATTTTGATACAAGTGCAGGAAGTTTGTCATTGCGACCGAGGCGAAATTCGCACGAGCCGTAGGCGAGTGTGTTATGGAGCCGAGGGCTGCAATGACAAATCTGCACGTGTGTCAAACGACGTTTTTCAATACACTTACGACTTGTGAAATAAAGAAAGAAAGAAAAAAAAATTTAATCGTATCTCAAACATACAGTAGAAATTTAAGAAATATATAAGTATAGCATTCAAATCTGCTCTGGTCAATTTCTAATTTCGTGGGGTCGTCCAGCGACTCTGGGGGACGCCTCACGCCTGATTCGATAAACTAAGAAAAACAAAATAATCACCCGTGACCGTGACGATAAGGAAGGAATAAAAAAGCCCTTGTTGTGATAAACTCAAAAAAGCACTTGGGTGATATACATGCTATATTGAACCTAATAGGAGTGCGATAAGAGGCAGTTTTCGAGTAAGTGTATTGAAAAATAAATAAACACATCCCCAATTTAAAACAAAAGAAGCATGTCTGTTCAAGTTAAGCCCTAACCTTCGAAAGCTTTCAAGCCTTGACCGACAAATGGTCTGATAGTAAGTAAATAAGACAATCGTTTTCGTCAAGGATAAGGAATCTACGAAGGTTATGGCGCTAAGAGGCCACTGATTACATCGAACACAATCTGAGCGGTTATTTTTTAAAATATTTTACTGTATTGGCTTTTGCCAATGGTTTCTGCTACGTAAAAATCGAAAAAAAAAACATACTTCTGGGACTCTTCTCCGCGGCAAATAAGCTGAAACATTTTCTTTGGTTATACGCAGGCCCTAACTTTGGTTATAATCCTCATCATAAAAAAAGGATTACTGGTCATAAAAGTTATACTATAGCATAGTATATTATAGTATTAGTATATTACAGCGTTCGAAATTGAATGCGCAGTGACCAATTTTCGGGTCGCAATTAAAATGGGGAGTTGCTCGTAACCATCGCTCCGCCCAAGAGCAGGATCCGTCATTGGATGATTTTTGCCTACCATAAAAAAGTCACATTTCATTAAAATGTTAGGAGGCAAGGAGGGCTCTGGGCAACGTTGCAACTCGATGCAGATTTTGCGTTACTCGTCATTTTGTCCACTAATGTCTCTGAGGCATTGACCGTAACCCTGAAACAAACAACACAGGATTTTAGTTATATTTATTAAAAAAAAATATTAAAGCAATCCCAAATCGACTCAAAACTAGTAAAGTCTTGAGTCGAGTTGCATCAAGCAAGAGGGAAAAACCAGGCTCCTGGAACTAAGGCAAGGAAGGAACGGGGTATGTTGTTTAGTCAGTAAGAGTCTGACACTGTTTCCCACTTCGGCCAAAGGCGAGATACGTGTTTGGATCATTTTTATCTACCACAAAAAAAAACTTTGTAGTATTAAGCCCCCGCCTCCGTGTGACGTTACGCAGCGTTGGCCCTAAGTCCTATATGTTAGGTTCTTGACACTGAAAATATTAATCTGTTTACTATACGTGTTGTTTATTGTTTGTTTACTTTATGGACCTTTACGTTGATTACAACGAACTCTTTAACATTCATAACATTTTGGTTGAGTCATGCATACGTTCGACTTAGATTATTGAAATTGGATCCGCAGCCATTCATTTGGAGTTTGATCGATTTTTTGTTTTAGTCATTTTGTTTTCACCACCAGAAATTAAGAGGAGTATAACTTGACGGGTTATTTAACCTATCCAATATCGCAATTAGAGACATAATAGAAAGACCATACGTGTGCGAACGCCGGCATTCGCTTGGGGCTCAAGGGTTTTAGTTTCAATCGCGGTAAAAATTACCGCGTTTTCAGTGTTTTTTAGGTAAGAAATCATCCAATGATTTCTAAAACTTCTTGGCGGAATGGATGACGAGTCAAAGTTTTACTGACTAAAATCCACTTCTGTTCCTTCTTTGCCTTTGCTCTACAGTTCCTGGGCTCTCTATCGGTCCGCTTTTTGAGTTAGAAAAATTAATCTAATCTTTAGAGTTGAGCGAGTGAAAGATTTTTAACATACCATCTTTCATATGGTCCTTCTTTTGCCCTTTACGCTTTTGGCCTAGCTCTTTCAAGCATTCCTGCAGTATAACTAATAAATGTCTTTTTCAGATTATACTTTATCAAAATAATCTTTGTAATCCGTAATGGCCGCTAATAATACTTAGCTATCACAAAACTTAGCGCGATAAACGATAGGCTATGCAATCGGATACGCGATACACATGATAATCTTAAAATATCTTCTTTATCAATATATGTAAACACATTACAATAAAATAAAAGACGAAAAAAACAGGTAACTCGGTTTTTTATGGTAGGTAAAAATCATCAAATGACGAATCCCGCCCTTAGGCGGAGTGGGAAACAGTGTCACGCTTACCGACTAAACAAATAAAAGTTTTAATATGGCGAGCGAAATAGCGCGTATATTGTACCCTCAAAAATAAAAAGTAATATTACACCCACCCTAAAAATATCAAATATAAACAAGTATCTGTTACCTATTTAAGAATGTTTTCTCAAAAATTAAGTTTACATAAATTAATATCGACAATAACGTAGGTACACATATAAAATTGTAAACTTAATTTGTTTCGATATGTTTGTTTTGTTTATTTGTTTGATAGTGCAAGTTTAAACCTTAGTGGCTTTTTGGTTGCTCATCATCATCATCATCCTAGCGTCCGTCCCGGTAGCAACCTTGGCTTTCACCTCGGTGCCCGGGATCCGCTTTCCCACATAGACGCCTCCACTTCGCTCGGTCTTTCGCGGTGCTATTATAAATGAAAAAAAAAATCACTAAACAACTATAACAACGATTACTATGAATGTTGGACTTCTTCCAACAATGTATATTTCCTGTACATATCGAATCTTCTCCAATAATAAACAAGTGACGTAATCACATAGATTATGCATGCTGCACGTATAATAATGTGGGATTTGGCAAGTAGACAGATATTTTGGCGGTATTCATAACGGCCCATTAGCTCAGTTGGTTAGAGCGTCGTGCTAATAACGCGAAGGTCGCGGGTTCGATCCCCTCATGGGCCACGCTTACTTTTTTTTTTATTACTAGCTTTTAGTTTAAATTGCTATAATAATCTTGCACATAAAATTTAATACCGTTACCCGTAACGATTGCATTGGAATTTTGCAAACTTGTTCAGATTGGATCACAATAAATTATTCACAATGCATTGTTTGCTAAGTGACGTCATTCTAAATTCAATATGGCGGACTTCGAAGATGCAGACTAGTTTTTTGACTAACACTTCTATGACTTAGGTAAGAAAGTTTAAGTGGAATACGAACTGTAGGAAAGGTACCTTTATGTAAGTACCTAAGTAGGTGTGAGTAGCAAGTAGCAAAATAAACAGAGATTATGATTGTACGTTTAGTTTATATTAATTGTCACAATATAAATAAAAAGAGGTGTAAATAGAAACGAGAACAGAAATCGCGAAAATCTTGAACTGACACAAACTGACAGACTAATGTCAACCGCAGGTGCGGAGGCGACAAATGATGCTCGCATAGTAGTTCAACCTCCTTACAGTGAAGTCCATAGCAGCTACAGAACAAAAAATAAACTCATCATAAATTCAATACGGCGGATAATTTTTTTAAGACCAGATTTTTTTAATACTTTTATTACCTAATGTTAATTTTTTCTTCTTTATTTTATGACGTTTAATACGTTAGGAATGCACAACGAATTTTCAGCATAATCCACAAGTCGACTGTCAAATTCGGGCGACAAGACATAAATAAAACAACTTAGACCATTTATTTTAAGGTCATAGATTCAAGTTAATGAAGTAAACCAGAGCTGGGTTTCTGACGCCCAGCAAATGCTGAGGTTGGACCCTTTCGGTTCGGGCACGCTCAGCGTACATTTTATTTTTGTTTGTTCGTGTGTTGTGTGTTTTGTAACTGTTGTGCTGTGTCTGTATCGAATAAATTTATTTCTATTCTATTCTATTCATCATCATCTTCCTGCCCTTGTCCCGTTTTATTTGGGGTCGACGCAATATATTCTTGTATTCTTTATTGTACATAAACACAACAAAAACAATTAACAAAAAAGGTGATGTACACAGGCGAGCTTAACCCATAGTTGGGTTTCCAATATGTTTTTTTCTTCCATTCTGTCCTGTCACCCGCCACACTATCACTAACTCCTCTGTCTTTCATATCACTTCTCACACAATCCATCCATATTTTCTATTCTATTCTATTCTAGATATTAAATTCAATACCTAAAAACAAACAATCAATATTTCCAACGATACATTTTATTAAATAGATAATTACCTGTTCACTCCGCATAACATCGTATTAGGGTGAGTTCAGGAGGACGCTGGGCTTATAAAGCGGGTATTATCAAAATTACAGGTTATTATACAACGACCATTTGCATTTGTAATGAGAAAATCGCCGGTTACCTGCCCCTTGTGGTTGCAGGAAAACCATTTGTGTTTCAGTTATCTTTTGAATATGCTTGACGAGTTATTGATTTAGAAACTGTGGCTAGTTCGTGTATTAAGGGGTAGATACGTAAATGTTTTTTTGATGATTTTAAAATCACGAATAAACAGTTAGTCCTTCTCACGATATCATCACTTTCCGCATGACGCAGGTCCTCACCGAACATGGCAAGTTTGTCACAGCAGCCTTCGGCGCCATAATCACTCGCCTACGGCTCGTTCAAATTTCACCTCGGTCGCAATGATAAACTTTTTGCTTTTCATTACATAATATAAAACAAAGTCGCTTCATGTACTAAAAACAAAACTTTAAAACTACGCAACGAATTTAGGTGCGGCTTTTTTAACAGATAGAGTGATTCAAGAGGAAGGTTTATGTGCATAATAAATGTATATTATATTCAATATCATTACCCGTGCGATGCTGGGGCGGGTCGCTAGTGTATCATAATGTATTCTATTCTTAGGAAGCATACCCTTTCAAACAAAAATAGTTCATTTTAATGAACCGTAACATTTTTATCGAAGTATCAACTCTGCCAAAGAGTGGGATTCGTCATTCGATGAAGTTATTATAATATAATTTATAATTCGATTTTAAACTAGGTACCATAAAAAAAAATGTCATTCCCATAGGTCATTTTCATAAATTTAATCAGTTTTTTAATAGCTTTAACGTATGTAGATTAACCTTTCGAATACCTTCATTAGAGATATAATAGAAAGACAATAAATGTGCGCTGGCGTTCCCTTGGGGCTCAAGAGTTTAATATATCAACTTAAGCTTAAAATATCAGGTTAAGCCTGCTGGTGAAAATTTTCATTCACCGAGGATTCCGGCGACTGGGACCGCGATTAACTCGGACCACGGTCCCGGTTGCTGGATTCATTTAATTTTTTTTTTCGAGTTGTCGGAAAAAAATGTTAAAATTGAATGAATTAGTTTAAAAAAATGAAGCGACTGGGACCGCGGTCCGAGTTAATTGTGGTCCCAGTCACCGGAATTCTCCATTAATCAATAGGAGATGTTATGGTGGACAAAAGCCTGTCTTATACACCGTTAAATTTTAGTCGTTTTAATCCCTTGGAGGATCGATTCAGTACATGAAACACTATCGATTGGTAAAGTTATAATGAAAAAACAAAGTACTTTTTTTAAAACTCGAATTAATTTAGTTACGCATGTTCTAAATTGATTTCTTTAAGTAAACGTCAGCTGGACGAGTTCAATGACCTGTAGGTAGTTAATACGCAACGATCGACAACTACCTACAAGGTCAATTACTCGTTTACTTAAAGAAATTAATTTCGTAAATGCGTATATCTATAAGAGATTTAGAAAAACAGTACTTTATTTTTTTATTTTATCTACACAAATCGATAGTGTTTCATGTACTGGATCGACCCTCTTCGGGATTAAAACGACTAAAATTTAACGGTGTATAAAATGCAGTCTATTGTCCAGTGATTGGTATTCAGATGGTAAGATAATAAATGATATATTACATTTATTTTGGAAATAGGTTTTAAAATAACATTCTTTTCGTTAGTTTAAACTAGATGAGTCTGGTGTTTTCTAGCTACTTCGGGAAAGAAACACCAAAACAAAACTCAGGGGTAAAGCCAGTGAAACAAACAAACTGCGATATTAGTTTCATAGTAAAAGCCTTAAAACGGCTGATGAATAAGTTAGGCATCGAACGTCACGAGTCTATGAGCAATCGTTAGTTTCTGCCATGTCATTCCGTTCCTATAAAATATTTTCACAAGCGTGTACTACTGAGTTCACCTCTATCATAAAAATGTTGCAGTCGATCGTTTCGAAGTAAAGGTATAAAGAAAGAAAGAAAAAGAGTCTGTTTGCGAAAAAGTATGGCTTATACCATATATATAATAAAAAAACAGAAAAAATTATATAGTCTACAATACAACACAACAACAATTATATTATTATTATTAGTATGCCATGCAAATATGCAACACACCCGCGCAAAACGGCCAGTGATCAGCAAAAAGCTGGGGCTCTTGTGTTAAACAGAGCTACAGCGCTGATTTTCAGCACCAGCCGACTAGGTAGAGCTACATTCCAACCCGCACTGGGCCCGCGTGAATTTAACCTGTGTAAAGATTTTTTTCATTGTTGATAGGGTCGTGCTTGATCGCTATCTTAACTGATGGGTAGTTACGATGGAACCCGCATGCCTAGAAGTACCCTTCACTCCTGACTGAAAGACCCCTAAGTTGTAGCTAAAGCAAACATAGTCCCCCATAGGGAATTCCACTCCTTAGCTGTCCAAGAATGAATGAATTGTTCTATAAATTTTAATGAATTCTGCATAATAATGCTACAGTACGTTACAGTGTATTTTGAAAAGTTAGAACTGTCTACAAAAAATTCATCTTCATCTTTCCGAATCGATGATGAGATCTTTAAACTGTTGGGGCCCAGTAGATGGCTAGGTTAACTGCAGCATCGGTGGTACTAATTAAATCCTCCATAGTGCAGGTGTATGGGCACTTAGGGCACTACAGCAAGTGACTCATGTTTTGAACAAGGGCACCGCACTCACATTGAGTATCCGACAGGTCTATACAACCCCATTTCGCCAAGTTGTATTTTAGCAAACAACTTACACTATGGTCACAATGTCAGGCTGTATTTTGACAAATCAACAATGTTCACTGCACCATTTGTGCCGAATGTTATGTAAGTCTGGCTGGTTGACAACTGCTATTGTTGCTCCTTCACAGTGCCTATTTGGCAGGGAATTCTACTCCTTAGTTCTGCGCGTATTTAATATGTTTACAAGATCATTTAGAACGTAAAAAGAGCGAGTGCGAGACGGACTCTCGCAAAGAAACCCTCTTTGTGCGAATCCGTCTGTACATAATTTACCAATGAAAACAGATCAATTCTCAAATTGAGTTACAAAGATTTTTAACAGAGCAAGCGACCTTAGATTTCCTTAGATTATATGATGTTTTTTTAATCTATTTTTTCATTAATTTGGAAGTTTGAGTTTTTTCACGGCTTTAAGAGACCGCAGATTTGACTAGGATATACCTAGTTAAATCTGCGGTCTCTTAAAGCTCTTAGGTTTTAATTTCAACTCGATACCTCTACGTATTCTCGAGATATAGGGCCATGACAAACAGACAGACAGACGGACTAACACCAAAGTGAATCTAGAAGGGTTCTGTTTTTTCAAAAAAGCCTTTATTGAAACCTTTCTTCTTTCTTTCATAAAACAAAGTTGATTCCCGCTGTCTGTCCCTATGTATGCTTCGATCTTTAAATCACGCAACGGATTTTGATGGGTTTTTTTTCAATAGATAGAGTGATTCAAGAGGATGGTTTATGTGTATATTACATGCATAATATATTTATTATCAGCATTGCACTCGTGCGAAGCTAGGGCGGGCAGCAACTAATATAACTTTCTATAACACGTTTTTGATAATATTAAAGCCATGCCTAAGATGAGAGTTCTTTTGTATTTGAGCAATTAGAAAAATAACACAAAATATAAACTCGATAACAATTTAGAAAATAAATATAGTAATTGCATAAATCATTTATTAAAACAATGCAATAAAATGAAACACTATATCTACAAAGGCGGACTGAATGTACATCAAAAGTGACATAATAATATGTTATATCAATTTAATTGTCAACGATTGAAAAGTTTCATCAATCGAAGTAGTGTATTTCTAGTGTTGCATTATTAAGTATCAATCTTGGTATAAATGGTTGTTATTTTCATTGAAGTTAGTATATTAACGTTACTACGAACTTTGTTTTACAAATAGCTGAGTCATAATGTACGTGTTTTTTGTTCGTGTGTGTCAATATTTATGGTAAACATAAAAAACAATATTACACATTGATTGCATATTTTTGTGTAATCGATTTGATCGGCCAAGTGCGAGTCGGACTCATGCATGAAGGGTTCCGTACTGTCTGCACCAGAAAACGACAAAAAATCGCCTTTGTTGTATAGAAGCTATTTTATTTTTAGTATTTGTAACAATTTAAATTTAGCGGCAATATAAATACATAATTTGTGAAATTTTCAACTGTCTAGATATCGCAGTTCTTGAGATACATTCTGGTGACAGATGGACGGACAAACAGCGAAGTCTTAGTGAAGGGTCCTATTGTTATCCTTCGGGTATGGAACCCTAAAAAGACGTCTATGAATCCTGGGGCACAGTCGCAGGGCAACCAACCTTTCGGTATTTTACTGGATGCATTTTGCGGACACACTACGAATGAATGCGTAGTGTGTACTAAGCATTTCGCATTAAATACCGTATTGAAAGACTGAAATAATTTGCTGTGGTCTTCTCGATTATTTAAGCATCTTCAAGGCAAGAGAGACTTACTCCAATCCCGAATTCGGTTTCAATCACTTCCTTTGCATCCCTGGTATGTAAGTATTCATGCGTTTTTTTTATGGTGGGAAAAATCATCTAATGACGAATCCCGCCCTTGGGTGGACTACACGTCCCACATTCTCATTCCTTCTAAGCCCTAATACCGGGGTCGCACATTCCTTTCAGAAACCGGACCCCAGTAGAATTCATGCGGATTAGACATTCTCCTATTTTAGGAATATTTGCACAGTCACAAACTTTCTTTGATACCTTCTTCTTCGAAATAGTTCCATAGTCTAAAGCCTACAGATAAAGTGCCATCATTTAGACTCATTACCGAGACATTGACAATCGATGGTATTGAATAAAACACACGCGGGTTGTGTCGCTTGCCTATCGATCGTGCCGTGACGGTCAATGTACAATGTCAGTCGCTGGACATGATTTCATGTTCACGACTGTTATGGAATTGGTGGCAGCAGAAGTTCCAGTATTTCGGTCTTTTTTGTATAAGGAATAGACTCGCGTTTGGCCACGATCTCACCGAAAGGTAAGCGATGATGTGGGCAAAGATAGAGCATAGTTGCCTCGACTTAAGCTTTCGACTAGCGTAATTACAGACACAATTAAAGAACAATATGTATGCGAACGCCGGCTCAAAAGTATCCTTAGGTTGTAAAGCAGAAACTTGCACCATTATCTCATCTGATAGGCAGAATTTTCACCATGTACCTATCGGTGGCACAACGCCGTACATTTAGTAGTCATATATATGATGGAACGGACTTAGCGGAATTAAATCGTGTAATTCCAACGCAACTCCCTGAAATGTAAAGGAGAGAAAATCGACAGACGATGTTAAAGACTAAGAAAGACGAAGAAAGTTTTGTTTGATTCATCATCGCCAATTCATGGTTAGCATCTCAATCGATTCCTGGGTATCCAGCTGATATTTGGCAGATCTATCCCAAAAATAAAGATGAAGTCGGTACTATGATCGGTATACATGATCGAGATTGGTTTCTTAACAATGGTTAAGCAATTGTTCCGGCTTAAAGTACCGTCTCGCCTCAGCTAAGATCCTCAATTTGTTGGCAGCCTATTGAGCTTTTGCGCCGACGTGGAACCGAAATGAAGTATTTTGATTTTTTACACTTGATTAATTACTAACAGTTCATTTTGAACCGAAAAGTGAAAATTTCACACAATCCAAAACTATCACCGGGTACAGCGCTATCTCTCGGGAAATTGAGTTACTAATTTATACATGGGCTACTTCGTGCTGAAGTCGTAGTTTAAGAGTTCGGTTACATTGTGAGAAATTTGTGACGGGCAGGAAATTATCGAACCCTACAGTGAGCGTGTGGGTCACGCTCTTGGCCGGTTTTTATTTTATGATAAGAAGGCGGCCATATCTGTTATCTGAATAGAGATTGCCTGGACATAAAATGGGGTTGCGCTTGATTTGATCAATCTGGATCAATCCATCAGCATCAGATCAGATCAGCCGGACTGAAAATTACACCAGTTTGCAATTTTCAGAAAGAACAAGATCATAGATATAGAAAATAAAATCTTAGATCTTTATAGTCCTTTCTGGAAGTCTTCCAGGGCCAGAGCAGGGTCTTTCAGGTATCCTTTCTTCATCCTTTAACCTTCCTTCTAATTTCCCTCCAAACTTTTGCTCACCTCAGTCACTTTTTTCAGCCCTGTGCAAGTTTCTTCACCTTCCGAAAGCCCTGCCAGTGACATTCCACCGTCACCTATTCTGTTTATTTATTCATGGTGTGATCTTTCACCTCCGCACGATAGCTACCTGTAGCTTCAGTCATTGTTGATAGTGCAGCCACAATAGAGCGGTACTCTTTTGTATGGAGTCGGGTTTTGTATGATACGGAAATGTTAGGAGACAGTTGTAGACTTTTTTCACATGCTTTTAAATAAGTATAATAGTTTCACCTGTTCCAATGTTAATGATCAAATCTTGTAAACTAAAGATCCACTTCCCCGTTACCGATTGAGCTGAAATTTTGTATGCATGTGCCAATCAGCTGACAATAAATAAAAATATTAAATGCATAATTACTGTCTTAGAGTTGGCTTGATGATGGTACCGGAAGGTGGCCATAAGAAGCTCTTTTTTTATTGATTATAGGTTCGCGCTTGACCGCTATATATCTCTCTCTTAATTAAACGACTTACTACTCTGTAATTACGAACTTATGCGACGAGAATTACAACTTACAACCGATTTTCGTGACTCAATTGAAATGGGAGGCTGCGCGTATAAAACAAATGGTTCAACTTGTTTGCCTAATTAATGTAAGATTTTCTACAACAAAACGGTTTTCAATGACAAAAGACAAAAAAAAGTATGTATCAAATTTTACCTTCCCATACCGATACAAAAACTACCAAATGAATTTACCTATTAGACCATCTGTTTACAAAACGACGTATCACCATGCCGTTAAACGTTCAATATTGACTCTTAAAACTCAGAGTTTAAGGTCGAATGTCAGGTAAGTCAACTCTTTTGTCCAATTACAGACTACCTTCATGCATATTTAAATGATTCTAGGACTAAGTATGACGACATTATCGATAGGACTGAAATGTTTGTTTTTTTGTTTTATGTGGGTAGTTGGTATATCTGTGTGGGCTTATTGAGTGGCCATCGGCAGCGTAGCTATTTCATCTTAGTTCAGTTTCATTCAGTTTAGGTAGTTAACTAAGTGTAAACAATATTCACAGTCAATCTATATATATAAAAATCAATTGCTGTTCGTTAGTCTCGCTAAAACTCGAGAACGGCTGAACGGATTTATCTTATCTTGGTCTTGAATTATTCGTGGAGGTCTAGGGAAGGTTTAAAAGGTGAGAAAAATTCGAATAGGGTAGAGTAGGGTAGAGTAGAATAATCTGTTGCCGGGAGCGAAGCCGCGGGCAAAAGCTAGTTTTTATATAAAAGTATAGCTTTTGTCAGAGGCTTCGCCCGCGTACATTATATAGCCTATGTCACTCAAGAGTAAAGCAGCTTTCTATTGTTGCTAATTTTTTTCCAATGGGATCAGTAGTTCCAGAGATTACCTCCTACAAACAAAAAACAAACTTTACCTCTTTATTATATTAGTGTAGATAAAAATTTACTCAAAATAAAACCGGCAAAGAGCTTGTCGGGCCACGCTCACTGCAGTGTTCCATAGTTTCCTGTCCATCACAAATTTCTCACAACGTAACAGAACCCTTAAGCTATGATTTTAGCGCGAAGTAGCCCATGTATAAATTAGTAACCCAATTTCCCGAGAGATGGTGCTGTACCCGGTGATAATTTTGGATTGTGTGAACCGATTTTTTGTTTTTTTTTTTTATTTGAAAAAAGACACGTTCAGGTTAATAAAAAATGTAAAAAAATAAAAAAAATGTTTATAATATATGCGGTTAAATTACAATTTTAGTTCAGAATTTTTTTTTAATTTTTCGAAAACTATTCATCCTATCAAGTTCGAAATTATTTTCCTAGAAAGGCTTTATAAAGTTCTACTTTTGAGATTTTTTACATATTTACTAAACTTATGGTTGACAAGTAGAAGGAGACGCATTGTTTTTTTATACTTTTTGAGCGATTATTTCTAAAAAAGCCTAAAAAAGACTAAAGCTACAAATGCAAACTGCGTTGATCGAAAAATCTATAAAAAATATTGATAGTTCATTCCGGTTATTAAAGTAATTAAAAGCGACCACTGACTATACTGCTAATTAAAAAAAAATGTGTTTGATCAGTCTGTCATCATTTAAGTGAAAAAATATATGATGGGATCTTTCATGACATCATGGTGTTACTTCAAATAATGTTTTATTTATATGTATAATGTACTGATTTCTATAACCACATCAAAAAATATAAAAATGTTAATAAATTGGTTAATAGCAAAGTAGTTACGTCATCAAAAACAAACACACTTTTTGCGATTCGGAAAAATCTTCGACCCTCACAGGCAGATATGTACGGAACCAACTTGCCTAGTTCTTTTTTTGTGGAAAAATCATCCAATGCAGCATGGCGCTCAAGCCCTGATTCGAGCTCGTGTCGTTTCACGCGACGAGTCGCGCTCAAGTTCTTTTGCATTTGGAGTTCCTTTATAAATAAACAGGAAATGAAATATAAGTCGGAATAAAAATAAATATAATATAGGAAGAATGTAATATAGAGTAATAATAAAATAGAAGAATATAATATCATGGCGTTACTTCGTGATGACGAACGACGAGTAACGCCGTGATGTCATGAATTATTCAAAGACCAAGGTTCTATAATGGGGCGAGGGTTGGATGATGATCCGACCCTCGCCCCATGATAAGACCTTGGCACTGGCGCAACACGGCTTATTTTTAACCGACTACAAAAAAGGAGGTTTCCGTACGGCCGTCAGATCTTGGCTAGTCTGCAAGTTAGGCTCTGCGAATTTTAGCGCTTGAAAACTCCTCTGCCTGCCTGAGTCACAGCAGAGGGAACATCAAAAGGCTGCTGCTTTGCAATGCGTTTGATAACCTCAAACAAAAAGGGAATCAAATAGGCCAAGCAAACAGCTATATCTACAAAATTATTTTAATAATAATAATAATATTATTTTAATAATAACTGGCAACACTCGCTGTCAAGTTAACGTATTTTACATCTCAACTATTTCTAAATTGAATTCTCAACAGTTTTTAGTCCGAAATTTAAGTCAACACGCATTTCTCAACATTAAATCGCTATAAAATAAATACTTAATAGAACAGTCAATAGATAACGCAGAAAAATGAAGAAAAGAAAAAATTTAATGTGTTCAGACCGGACAGGTGACATGTGTCATCTACATAAAATCAATGAATAGTTGAAGATGAAAAAATAAATACAATGATAACTAGAGCAGCTGCCCGTCGCGCACGCCTTCCACCCCCGGGCTCGTCGCTCAGCTCCGCCCCGCCGCCGCCGGACCTCGGATCACCAGTGTCACCGGTGGCTGCAGTTGCGTCGAGCTCGAGCGACGAGTATTTTTCCCCGCCGACGTCGCCAACACCTGTGCGTCGGCCGGGGAGAGGCCGGCCACCGATCGGCTTGGGACCCAGGGGCCAACCGGCCCCGAGCAGGGTCCCCGTTGCCGGTGGTTGTGTGCAGCGCATGAGATGGACTCAGTCTATAAATGAGAACGTCATGCGCGCATATTACGGGGCTACAGAGGGGGGAACTAACCTCACTGCGTACCGTGTTAGAATGCTGTCTCTATTCCAGGACCTTGAACCAACCGTAGACGTCTCGGCGCAACGATTGTCGGATCAGGTGCGGGTAATCCAACACAACCATAGGTTGGACGACGCCACACTTGATAGGCTGCGCTCAGAGGTACTGAACAACCGTATCGTCTCGACTCCGACTCAGACCGTGGTGCTGCCGGCCACTGACGCAATCCCGCCGCGGTCCGATAATGCTGAGAATGAGGTAGATGATAGGGTTGACACAGTAAGTAGCCAGTGCAACGAAAGACTGAGGAGCGCACTGGAGGATGCGCTTCGCGAGTATAGGTCCACTCCAACCGAACTTAGGCCCCGGTTACCGCGATTACCTGTGCACAAACGAAATATGGCGCTAGTGTGCGCTCTGAACTCGCTACTTAAGAATGTTTTTGAGAGTAGCGAGGACCTTGTTGATACGCACTCAATCCTGTATTGCGGGGCTGTTGCGGCATGTCGTGTAGCTAATATTAAGTTTCCAAGCTGTGAAGTAGCTACGCGACCAAAGCCTGCCGCTCCAGCCTGGCAGCGAAGGATTGAGGGACGTATCGATAGGGCCAGAGCGCTCATTGGTAAGCTATACTGCTTCAGGGAGGGCAATACACGTCCACGTGTGATGCGATTCGTGAGACGGGCATTCTCGGGAACTGGAATTGCGCCCCGAGAATACATGTCCCGTGTCACGGAGCGCATCGACTTCCTGAAGCAGAAAGTTTGTGCATGGGCCAGTCGTATCCGGCGGTATAAGCGGCGGGTTGATCGATACTCGCAGAATCGCATGTTTCGGAGCGATGAGAGGTGGGTGTACAGAGCTTGGGAGCGACCTGAACAAAATGTGAGCGACGCGCCCCGCCCAGATGATGCCGCCACAAATGCATTCTGGCGCAACATTTGGTCGGTGCCCGTCTGTCACACTGAGGGGGACTGGATGCATGATGTCGAGCGCGTGTGTGCAGCTATACCAGAAATGGAAAAAGTCTTGATCAGCCCATTAGACGTAGCCAGAGCAGTTCGTCCGTTGCCGAATTGGAAGTCTCCAGGGCCGGACGGACTGCACAACTTCTGGTTGAAATGGTATAGTAGCTCACACGCGCTCTTGGCATCTCAATTCCAGTCATCCTTAGAGTCTGGGTCGCTACCTCAGTTTCTAACAACTGGCGTCACCCATCTGCTCCATAAAACAGGTAGTACTGCGGAACCCAAAAATTATAGACCGATAACATGCTTATCGACGGTCTATAAACTTCTTACATCCATTCTGAGAACGAAAATTAACCAGCATGTAGACAACAACTCGATTATGTCTGCCTCTCAGAATGGATGTAGGAATGGGTCTCGCGGTACTAAGGAGCTACTCCTCATAGACATGACCTTAAGCCAACAGGTTCGTCGATCCCGCAAGGATTTGTCGACATGCTGGATTGATTATAAGAAGGCCTATGATTCTGTCCCGCATACATGGCTCATGAGGGTGTTGGAGTTGTATAAAATAGATGCAACTCTACGCACCTTCCTTGAGTCATGTATGGGGCAATGGAACACAGTCCTTCGCTATCCAGGATGTCGATCAATCCGGAGGAACGATGAGCCTATATGGATTAAGCGGGGAATTTTCCAGGGCGACAGCCTGAGTCCACTTTGGTTTTGCTTAGCCCTGAATCCTTTAAGCACGTTGCTGGAGGAATCAGGACTGGGCTACCGGTTGAGAAGGGGTGGTCAAGTTCTATCCCACCTCCTTTACATGGATGATCTGAAACTCATTGCCCCCAACAAGTTACGACTGATGGAACTACTCAAGGTAACTGAAACCTTCAGTAGTGCCATCAGGATGGAATTTGGTGTGGATAAATGTGCAGTCATGCATGTAAAGCGAGGGGAGATTATGGAATCTGAGGGGATTCAACTCTCGGATTCCATACACCTCAGATCTCTCTCCTCAACCGAAACCTACAAGTATTTGGGTATGTCGGAAGCTTTAGGCATTAACGTTACTGACATGAAGCAATCGTTGAGGGAGCGCTTCTTTGGCCGCCTGAAGAAGGTATTAAACAGCCTTCTGTCAGGTGGAAATAAGGTGCGCGCCTTCAACGGTTGGGTCATGCCGGTTTTAATGTACTCTTTCGGCATACTCAAATGGACTCAGACCGAGTTAGACGCTCTGGATAGGCGGGTCCGTACACTGCTGACCGCAAACCGAATGCATCACCCACGGTCGTCGGTGATGAGACTGTACATCCCGCGGAAGTGTGGAGGTCGGGGCTTTCTGAACGCAAAGACCCTACACAACCGCGAGGTGTGCAGCCTCAGAGAATACTTTCTCAAAGCCGACGTGGGTATGCACCGCGATGTGGTCGCAGTGGACAAGGGACTCACCCCGTTATCCATGGCTAAAGAGAACTGGCGCAAACCTGTGGTACTGACTACTGATGACCGCAAGGAAGTATGGAAAAGCAAGGAGCTCCACGGGCGCTTTTATCGGGCTCTTCACGAGCCTGATGTAGATTTCCCAGCATCCGTGGCCTGGCTACGTTTCAGCGACCTCTTCGGAGAAACTGAGGGTTTTATCTGTGCAATTATGGACGAAGTTATCCTAACGAACAACTACCGGAGACATATTATGAAGGACGGGACGGTTGACATGTGTCGGGCATGCCATCGTCCGGGTGAGTCCATCAGACATATTATCTCTGGTTGTTCTCGTCTGGCCAACGGCGAGTATTTGCACAGACATAACCAAGTAGCCAGGATTATTCACCAGCAACTTGCTTTAAAATACAACCTGGTGGATTCTGAGGTACCGTACTACAAGTATGTGCCCGACCCAGTTCTCGAGAAGGATCATGTAACGTTGTACTGGGATCGGTCTATCATCACTGACCGGACTATTGTAGCCAATAAGCCGGACATAGTGGTGATAGACCGATTAGCGCGCCGCGCAATGATTGTCGACATCACCATCCCGCATGACGAGAATCTCGTGAAAGCTGAGAAAGAGAAACAAATCAAGTATCTCGACTTAGCACACGAGGTTGTCGACATGTGGAATGTGGACTCGGCTGTCATTGTGCCGATTGTCGTGACTGCCAATGGCCTTTTAGCCAAAAGCTTCGACGACCATCTGTCGAAGCTGTCGTTGCGCGGTTGGATCAAGGGCCTGATACAGAAGGCAGTACTCCTCGACACGGCTCGTATTGTGAGGAGGTTCCTGTCTCTGGAGCCCTAACCACCGGTAGCTTGGACCCTGCTCCCGACACCGGCGGACTTCTATTTTTTTTATATTTTTAAATGTTTTTTTTTATGTGTTTTTTTCTAAGAAAATATTTAAAAATGTAAAATTATATATGTATAGAAAATAAATAAAGAGGAAATAATAATATATATGTTTACCGACGGTCTATAAAGTTCTTACATCTATTCTGAGAGCTAAAATCAATAGTCATATTGAGACAAATTCCATCATGTCGGCCTCTCAGAATGGATGTAGGAACGGGTCCCGCGGTACTAAGGAGCTGCTCCTCATCGATATGGCCATTAGCCAACAGGTTCGGCGTTCTCGTAAGAGTCTGTCGGCATGTTGGATAGATTATAAGAAGGCCTACGACTCTGTTCCTCATACATGGCTCATGAGGGTGCTAGAACTGTATAAAATTGATGCAACTCTGCGCGCCTTCTTGATGTCATGTATGGGGCAATGGAGGACAGTGCTTCACTATCCAGGATGTCGACAGATTTTGGAGAACAGCGAACCAATAAGGATTGAGCGTGGCATATTCCAGGGCGACAGTCTGAGTCCACTATGGTTTTGCCTAGCCTTGAATCCTCTAAGCACATTGCTGGAGCATTCAGGTCTAGGCTACCGGTTGAAGAGAGGTGGTCAGGTTATATCTCACCTCCTTTACATGGATGACTTGAAGCTATTTGCCCCCAACAATCTGCAACTGATGGGGCTACTGAAGGTAACTGAAACTTTCAGTAGTGCCATTAGGATGGAGTTTGGTGTGGACAAATGTGCAGTCATGCATGTAAAGAGAGGGGAGGTTGTGGAATCCGTAGGCACTCACCTCACGGATTCCATAAACCTGAGATCCCTCTCTCCAACCGAAACCTATAAGTATTTGGGTATGTCGGAAGCGTTAGGCATCAATGCTGATGACATGAAACAGTCGTTGAAGGAGCGCTTCTTCGGCCGCCTGAGTAAAGTACTGAATAGTCTTTTATCAGGCGGGAACAAGGTGCGCGCTTTCAACGGCTGGGTCATGCCAGTGTTGATGTACTCTTTTGGCATACTCAAATGGACTCAGACGGAACTTGACGCCTTGGATAGGAGGGTCCGCACACTGCTTACCGCAAATCGGATGCATCACCCACGGTCATCGGTTATGAGGCTGTATATCCCGCGGAAGTGCGGGGGTCGTGGCTTCTTAAATGCAAAGACCCTACACAACCGCGAGGTATGCAGTCTCAGGGAATACTTCCTAGAAACCGACGTGGGTATGCACCGAGATGTGGTAGCGGTGGACAAGGGCCTCACTCCGCTCTCCTTGGCTAACGAGAACTGGCGCAAACCAATGATACTGGATACTAATGACCGTAAGGAAATATGGCAGGGCAAGGAGCTTCATGGGCGCTATTATCGGGCCTTACATGGACCTGATGTAGACTTATTGGCGTCCGTATCCTGGCTGCGCTTTGGTGACCTTTTCGGGGAAACCGAAGGTTTTGTCTTTGCGATAATGGACGAAGTTATGATGACGAACAACTACCGGAAATACATTGTGAAGGACGGTACGGTTGACATCTGTCGGGCATGCCACCGGCCCGGGGAATCAATCAGACACATTATTTCTGGGTGTTCTCGTTTGGCTAACGGAGACTATTTGCACAGACACAACCTTGTAGCCAGGATTATCCACCAGCAACTTGCTCTTAAATACAACCTTGTGGAATCAGAAGTACCGTACTATAGGTATGTGCCCGACCCAGTTCTCGACAATGGCAATATCACATTGTATTGGGACCGATCTATCATCACTGACAGGACTATTGTGGCCAATAAGCCTGACATAGTGGTGATAGATCGTCTGGAGCGTCGCACAATGATTGTTGATATAGCGGTCCCTCATGATGAGAACCTCGTGAAAGCTGAGAAAGATAAACAAACTAAGTATCTTGACTTGGCTCGCGAGGTTGTTGACATGTGGGAAGTGGACACAGCAGTCATTGTGCCGATAGTCGTGACGGCCAATGGCTTAATAGCCAAGAGCCTCGACCAACATCTGAGGAGGCTCTCGTTAGGTAGCTGGATCAAGGGCCTGATTCAGAAGGCAGTACTCTTGGAAACGGCGCGTATTGTCCGGAGGTTCCTCACTCTGGAGCCCTGACCGCCGGTAGCTTGGACCCTGTCTCAATGCCGGTGGGCGACTATTTTTTATATTTTTAAATGTTTTTTTTTTTTATTATTTTGTTAAGAAAATATTTAAAAATGTATAAAATATGATAAAATGTATAATAATATATCCACAACTATCACACAACGCCATCTAGTCCCAAGCTGAGCAGAGCCTGTGTTATGGGTACTAGACAACTGATAAACATACTTATATATTTCTAAATACATACATATTATAGATAAATTACACCCAGACACAGAACAAATGATCGTACTCATCACACAAACATTTGTCCTGGGTGGGAATCGAACCCACGACCTCCCGCATAGCAGTCAGGGTCACTAACTACTAGACTGACAGGCCAGTAAAAAAAATAATAATAATAATAGTAATATATTTCTTGTCAAAAGTGTAGATATAAAGTTATTTTAATATTATTATCGACGTTTTTCAATCATAGGAAACGCTTGATCACGCTAACACCCGTTAAGCGAGATTATTGATAAAATTCAATGATTGATGGCGGCTCTCTAATGTTTTTCTATTAAAGATTGGATAGGTAATGTTATTTCGGTGTTATTGTTTATTATCAGGAGCACCAATTTTTTTTAAGGACCAAATACTCATCTATATATATAAAAGGAGAAACTGACTGACTGACTGACACGCCCAAATAGTCATCTATATCTACACTAATATAATAAAGAAGTAAATTTTGTTTTTTTGTTTGTAGGAGGTAATCTCTGGAAGTACTGGTTCGATTAGAAAAATTTTTTCACTGATAGAAAGCTGCTTCATTTCTGAGTGTCATGGGCTATATTTTATGATTATGAATAATATAATAAAGAAGTAAAGTTTGTTTTTTTATCTCGAGAATTTGTATAGGAACAGAGTTAAATATGTTAAAACAAGAAATTTTCCGCGGACGAAGTCGCGGGCAGAAGCTAGTAACGTATAAAAGGAGAAATTGACTGACTGACATATCAACGCACAGCCAAAACTACTGGGCCTAGGAGCGTGAAATTTTGCACAAGGCTTCCTTTTTTGACGCTGGCGAACACTATGAAAGGGTTTTTCAAAATTCAGCTTCTAAAGGGATGTAATGGGGGTTAAAAATTTGTATGGAGAACCCTACTTTCACGCAGGCGAATCCGCTGGCAGAAGCTAGCTTTATTTATATTAGAGATGTTACGGAGTTCCGGCTTCGGTTCCGATATGCCGAAAATTTCGGTTTTCACACCTTCGGTTTCAGCTTTGGTTCCGATTGATTTAAAGAGGTTGTTATTGCGGAGGCTATACCGGCTCAACGGTTTTTTATTTGTGTGTCACAGTCACAAATCAGTGTATTTTAGCAGAACTACCTTCTCTTTTCTTGTCTTATCTTAGCATAACCTATGTTAATAGGTTCTCATTTGTCCCCAATACTCCATGGTAAACCTCCGGTTCAGATTACGGTTTCGGTTCCGGTTCCAATAAAACAAATTTCAAATCTCCCGTTTCGGCTTCCGATAAAAAAAATCCCTCCATCTCCATGTAAATTAGAGATGTTACATCTCTAATTTACCTAAATTTATTAACCTAAAACTAGACTTTTAGCAGTAGAGTTTTAAAAGAGTTATAGAAAATATAATAATGTTTAGTATTACCCTTCAAGATAATACTTAAGGGCGTTAGGTCATTATTGGGTAGTTGGGTTACGCATTACCACATTACACATCACGATTGTTTCAGAGATAATGTTGGGCGTGTTCTTGTGTTATATTGCACTACGTTAATCACCCTGATACAAATAATTAATATAATATAATATGTCCACAACTATCACACAACGCCATCTAGTCCCAAGCTAAGCAGAGCTTGTGTTATGGGTACTACACAACTGATAAACATACTTATATAATTCTAAATACATACATATTATAGATAAATTACACCCAGACACAGAACAAATGATCGTGCACACACAAACATTTGTCCTGGGTGGGAATCGAACCCACGACCGCCCGCATAGCAGTCAGGGTCACTAACTACTAGACTGCCAGTCAAAAAAATTAAGGTAGGCCTTCCCCACACGCCTATCGTCAACGTCGCACATGGTTCAAAGCTTGTTGCTTCATTTAACGCAACCTAAAGTGATGTTTGATACAAAATTAATGCGAAAAAAGAGAGATAACACCTGAAAACTCTGTTGGCATTTGGTAATTCTACGATTTATTCGAATGTTTCACAAAACTTGTGGCAAGAAATACGTGTTTTTATTAAACCCTTAAGAATTTTTGAAAAAAAATTACATCACTTAAAATCTCGATTAAATGTGCAAGGCTTCTATAGAAGTACTTTTTTATATTTTTAATATAAGATTACATTATGGAGAGTCAAATTGCACGTATAATAGCTGATTTTCAGACCTCTTTATTGAATTACTCTTACACAAATTTACGTTTTGATTTCCATAGAAGCCCAGATAATATCCACAAGCTATCTGTGTATCCAAAATACTTGAAAAAGATGTGTAACAAAATCAGAATCACGTAAGAGCGGTTGTATGAATATGTACCTTGGGTTGGGCGCCCTTAATATTTAAGGGCGTTAAGTAATTATTGGGTAGTTGGGTACCCATTACCCATCGCGATTGTTTCAAAAGTAATGCGAAAAAAGAGAGATAAATACCTGAAAACTCTGTTGGCATTTGGTAATTCTATGATTTATGCGAGTGTTTCACAAAACTTGTTCCAGGAAATACGTGTTTTTATTAAACCTTAAAGGTTTAAAAAAAAAATTACATCATTTAAAATCTCGATTAAATACTATGTGTGTGTGTGTGTGTGTGTGTAGTACTTTTTGATATTTTTAATATAAGATTATATTATGGAGAGTGAAAATTCACGTAAAATAGCTGGCTTTAAGACCTCTTTATTGCATTACTCTTACACATATTAAGGTTTTAATTTCCACAGAAGCCTAGATAATATCCACAAGATATCTGTATATCTAAAATATTTGAAGAAAGATGTGTAACCAAATCATTCATAATCATGTAAAGGGCGGTTGTATAGAAACGTATGCTCGCCAAGTTAGAACGGCTGTACTGTACCTACCTCAAATCCGCTACCAATATCTATAAAAAAATACATAAAAACAATGCCACAACAAATCGAAACCTTACCTAGCGTAACTAACATTTTTGTCGCAGCCGATATCACTTATTTATTAAAAGACACGTTTCATAAAATATGTACGAAACAACCTACATATAAAAAGAAGTATTGGTCACGGACCACCTCTAGAAACTTCAAACCGCGATGATAGCTACCCTGGGAACGTTCAGGTGTGTCCGTCACTATACTTTGAACAATTAAACTGTGAATCACCAACTTTTAACTGTTTCCATTGATTTTGTGGGTACAATGTTTGGGCACATTACTGGTATTTTATCGTGTATAACAGATAGATATACAGTATCCAGTCCTGGTGAGCGTTTGCAGGATACCTCCGTGCTTGGTTACGGAGAGGGCGGATTGGCATCGTTCGGCGTTCGTTTTACATTGCAGAAGCGGGCCGCGTCATTGCAGACATCACACGCTCTAACACAAACGTAATTTAATGTACGACAAACGCCCAATGTGTTTACGAACACGCGGCACTATCGGCGTCGCCCACCGAGATTTCGATCCTGATTTCCGAGCACCGTAAGCGCGGGCTTGGCGAGCAATGGGTCTGTCAGCTATCCGTCGGACTGAGCCCAAGTCGTCGACAACTCGTATCGTTCCACGCGCGCCTCAAGGAGTTGTCTGAAAACCGTATGGGCCTAGCAGGTATGAAAGGCAACGAAGGAACGGGAGTTTGTTTTTAGTCAGTAAAAGTCTGACACTATCTCTTGCCCCCACAAAAGGGTGCGGTGATGTCATTGGATAATTTTCCCACCGTAAAAAAGGCTCTATTATTTGAACTTTGTAACACTACGAGTACCATTGTCATTATATACCTACATACTATATATACCTACATAAGAATCTGATGGTTTCATGGGTGGAATCACTTTCAATTTTGCTGTTGATTTTCGCCAAACGTTGCAAGTTAGATGAACTAGAGCTAACATTGTGATGTTTTGCGTAAACTTCGCCTTCGCGAAACGCCAAACCTAAATAGGCAGGCCATTGCCACTTAAGGTGGGCCTTCCCGAGTCGCCTATCGTCTACGTCGAGTATGGTTTAAAAGCTTGTTACTTTATCTAAAGCAATCCAATGTGCTGCTTGATGCAAAAGTAATTCCAAAAAAGAGATATCAAGTTTTTATTAAACCCTTAAGGAGTTTTGAAAAAAAAATTACTACATTTAGAATCTCGACTAAATGCGCTAGGCTTCTATATAAGTACTTTTTAATATAGGAGTACATTGTGGAGAGTCAAAGTTCACGTAAAATAGCAGATTTTCAGAGGTCTTTATCGGATTACTCTTACACAAATTTACGTTTTGGTTTCCATAGAAGCATATCCACAAGATATCTATGTATCCAAAATATATGAAGAAAGATGTGTAACAACATCATAATCACGTAAGAGACATTGTATGAAAATATACGCCGGGTTGGCCGCTCTTAAGTTTGGTGATTCTACAATTTAAAAAATACAGGAAGACATTGCGCAGTATATTATGTCACTAATGTTACTACTATACGACCATATGCGACCATACGACTTCATTTCGTGAATTTTAACAAAGTATGACGTACATAATTGTACGACATTACATCAACTCGTATCGACACATGCCGCGTGTGTGTGTTTTAACCCTTAGAGAGACGAATATTGACTTCAAATCTAAGTACTGCGTAGAAGGCGCGTGGGCGTTCAATGTTTCGTGTGCTTGGTCAATGACGTGTAGAAGTTAGACCGAAGGATGATTCAGGCAGTTAATTAGCTGATAATTCGTTAGAAAAGAAGATAAAGGAAAGAAAAAAACTCACTATCAAATCAAATTAGACCATTTCAAAGTATGATGTTACTGCCCGCGGCTTCACACGCGTGAAGGCAGAAATTTGTCCCAAGGGAACATACATAATTATGCTCGGGAGGAAAAAGCATCGTGAGGAAACGGGCCTGTTCTAGAACCAAAAACTTCGAAGATATGAGACATCCACCAACCTTCTCTGGGCCAGCGGATAGATCCCAGCAGTAAGAACATTATAAGATCAATAAGAAATCCTATACTATACTATTCCAGGTCATGGTGCCAAATTTTCTCCAAACCTTTTAAGCCGTCATATACACACAACTTTAAGATGTCTATAGTGAAACCTGATTTAACAAAGATCACCTGCCATTATAACCGAAGATCAAGGATCCGTTAGAATCAGAATTAAGACTATCTGCAAAATGGTATCTACTCATTTCCATTTTAATAAATCTAGATCGTTTAATGAAAACGGCCAACATCAGTTATCTTATTGCCCTAGTCCTGTTTGTTATTTGGGATCGGCGCAACCTGTTTTTTCTTCAAGTAAGTAATCCTTTTCCTTTTATATCACTTCTCGCAATCCATCCATCTCTTCCTTGGCCTCCATCTCCTTCTCCATCCATCCAGAGGTATATTATTATTTACAACTCTTTTAGTAACATGCGTTTTATATCTCCTCTTCATATGACCATACCAAGATAAAAGATTCCCTTTCAACTATGCAGTCTCCGGCTTTCAAATTTCCTAATATATCCATCTCTACATTCTCATCGTTGTTCGCAACGAACACTTCATGGAGCGACTTGTCCAGGGACAAGTAAAGGGGAAGCAGTCTCATGGGCGCTCACCTACGCGTGGGACAAACCTCATTAGAGCTGCAACATGGCTGCAACAGAAACCTCCATGGTCTAGAGTTCCCGAGACACCGTAAACAGTGTCCAGTGGAAACGCATCGCGGGAGCCTCACTAGGCAACGAAAATGCAACATGATCAACCTCAACCAATCTGTCAAGAGTGAATGACTAAAGAGGACATTCTCATCTCCGCTATAGTTCGTTTTTTAATCCTAGACTACGATTTGACAACTTAAAATGTCAAACTCCAGAAAATTGGGAACATATTTCTAGAGTGTAATTAAAAAACGAACTTACATGCACTTTTTTTCCATCAGTCTTTTTCATACTCGTAGGTCAACATTCTGATCCATACAGTATTACCGGTCATTCATATTACAGACATCCAATATTAATAAACTGCTGTAATTAAAATACTTATTGAACCTATTCCAGAATATCGTTATTAATATTTGATTGCGCACTTTATTTCAATCTACGCTATATTTTACATCGTCTACAAAATACAAGTTGATGTGTATTCTTATGCATAAGTAATTTAGTATTAGAGGCTTTACGGTCTACCGTGGGAGGGACCGTGTGTGAGTGACAGGACTCCATGAGTTTTATACTTTTCTATATAGACAGTGGGACTTTGATGCAGGGGTGAAATGAAGGTAGAATGCATGAGCTAATATTGGAAAACGTCCGTTTGTTTGCAAAGCATTAGGCATGCGGTTTTCAATTGACTTGCTTGGAAATGGAAATGCGGATTTTTATTTGTATTCTATTTGGGTTTTTGATCAAGGTTTTCTTTTTACAGAATTATTTTTTTATATGTTTTAATTATGTATTATTATATATTTATATGCTTTATTTTGCAGTTATAACTTTCTTTAAATCTTCTATAATATATAAATGAGTAATTTTGGCTATGCGTTGATATGTCAGTCAGTCTGTTTCTTCTCTTATATATATAGATGTCTTGTTAGGGTTCCGTAGTCAACAAGGAACCCTTATAGTTTCGCCAAGTCGGTCTGTCCGACAGCGGATAATCTCAGCACTAGAAAGCTGAAATTTGGTATCAACCATGTTTAGTTTGGTTTGGTTTTCAGGGTGGACGAACGACATAAGGCGACAATTTGACAGCGCCATTAACATTGCCGTTTGGCGTTAGGCGATAACTCAAGCTCATTTCAAGTGTGGCCACCCACTTTTACACAAATCATCATCAATTCAGCCGAAAGACATCCACTGCTGGACACAGGCCTCCCCCAAATGTCGCCACAACGACCGGTCCCGTGCGTCTCGCATCCATCGAATTCCAGCAACCTTGACCAGGTCGTCGGTCCACCTTGTGGGAGGCCTACCAACACACAATTACACAATACTTTTACACAATTATTGCAATTGACGTTAGATGTTAGTATTGCCCCATTATTCAATCTAAATATCCCATGGCCACTAAATATCACATGGCATGAACCACACGTAAAAACCGGCGAACGCTTTACCAAGAAAATACATTTCCACTGATCAAACAATATATTCTATCGCCATATTCCCGATACTTATAAAATAGTGGGTTGTGCTGCATTTGACAGCAGCCTTGTAAACTGTGGAGTGTGTTTCTTCATATCGGCTGAAGGCAATAATCAAGTTTTTAATAAATAAATAGGTGTCGGTTAACAACGTTGTTTCCTTGAGGGTCTCATTAATTTTTTGTGATATATGGTAGTTGTGGAAATGTATCGTGTGTTTTCCATATGTGCATTTATTTTTCATTACGGCCAACTCGATGTTCTTTTTTATACAACCGTCTCTTACGTGGTTAATAGTACATTGTTATACGAGGGATGAAAGTTAGTTATTTAGTCCCGAGAAATTTCTTGGCGACCGAGCGACAGCGAGGTCGCTAATAGTTCGAGGGACTAAATAACTCTTTAACCCGAGGTAAACACTGTGCTTTTCAATACGAATACGAGGAAAATAAAAATAATAATAAAAACCTGAGTAGTCGTCAAATGCCTTCGTATGTTTTTAAGTAGGTATATTTCTTTTGATTTAGGCGGTAAGCGGTTTTCTCCTCAAAAAATTTTGCGTTAAATTTATAACTGAAGCTGATGAACTTATCGTGTTAATACAAATTTCTTATAACAGATATTTAGCTAAATGTAAACAAAAATCTACACCTCGAAAAAAAAATCAAGAAAGACCAAATCGGCCACAGATTATAGAGAGACTTTACTCGCCATTTTTTTTTTTTTGTCAACGTCTGGCTATTCAGTCAATATTTTTCATTTTATCATTGTAAAAATGGGTCAGGTCAACATTTTCCTCAAATATAATATTAGTTTTAATGAAATAGTTGAAAGTAAATTAAAATAAAGTCATTTCAAAAAAAGTATTCTTAAATTATTCCTATCTCTATGTTATTCCAATTGTACTGGCAGTATAAAAATTCGGGTCATGGTGCAATAGAAATGTCAAAATAGAACTAGTTTTTTTTTTTTATATTTGCTGTCTAAATATTAAAAAAACAACTGTCAGTTGTAAAGTAAAACTCCCTAGGGAGTAAAAGTACTTCTTCCAACCCTGTCCGCAGGCAACTTTACACCAATTTTCAGAGTATGAGTAATGAAAACGTTATTACATACCTTTCTTCAGATATTTTTGATACACAGATATTTTTTTTCTCTTCTGGGCTTATCTGCAATCAGTTATTACTATAAGCAGATGTCTTGAAGGATTGATGCAGGTGGAGTGTGTCCCCCAGCGAGGACAACCATTCATAAGCCGACGTTTGACAAGTACTACGTTTGTCATGACGATATTTACGAGAAGTCCTTTCTTCTAAGGCATTTAAAGTAGTATCAGGTTGTCAGCTTGACAGCCAATTCATTAGGGTGGTTCTCTAGCCTTCTCGGGTATGCTTCAGAGGCGTTAAGGAATTCTTCTTTGACGCATATGCAATTGTTTATGTACTTCGGTGATTTTAACGAACCTTGCATATAGATCTCAATACCACATTTTGGATGCGCTGCATGATGGTCATATTGGAGTTGCTACAGCGTCCCCAAAGTTGTATGCCGTACGTCCACACAGGCTTTAAAATTACGTTATAAATGAGTAGTTTATCATCTGTCGACAGCTTACTATTTCTCCCTATCAGCTAGGCAAGGTTTTTGAACCAAAAGTTGAGTTCTCTTTTTGTCTTGATGTGTTGGTTCCATGTGAGTCGACGATCTAGGTGTAGGCCCAGATATTTTACAGTGTATCTATGTGGAAGAACAGCGTTATTAAGCTTCACTGGCGGGCAGTCACCTCTTCATAGGGTGAAGGTAACTAAAACTGACATCTTGTCAATATTATATAGACTTTTATAGAAATCAAAACATATATTTATGTAAAACTAACCACCTCTGAAAATCTGCAATTTTACGTGAATTTTATACCACTATAATGTACCTATAATCTAAAAATATAAAAATAATATTTCTATAGCAGTCTTGCTTGTTTAATCGAGATATTTACTAAATAATGACAATCAAAAACTTTTTTTTTGTTAGCCAGTTTTGTGAAATATTCGAGTAAATTGCAGAATTACCGAATGCCAACTAAGTTTTCAGACATTATCTTTCTTTTTTCGCGATGCCGCTCCGTCACAACATTGCGTTGGATTGTTTTAGATGAAGCAACAAACTTTTACCCATGTTCGACGGTAACGATATGGAAATGAGGAAGGATCAACTTAACTTTACTTAACTTAATGTATATATTTAGAAATATATAAGTATGTTTATCAGTTGTCTAACACCCATTACACAAGCTCTGCTTAGCTTGGGACTAGACGACGTTGTGTGACAGTTGCGATTTATATCTATATGGTTTTAAATACAAAAAAAAAACAAGAAATAAAGCATAGGGGTTCTAATTTACCACTGCCTCACCTGTCGAGGAATACAGGGATGATATTAGATTATTAGTTATGGTATTTCAAAGACTGGGTCACATTTATGATGCATGACTCCTCGCCCCGAATATCTGTGTCACTGGGCGTGCAACACAAATGTGTCTTTAATTACTGCTAACTAATACTACGGGCTCTTGAGTAATCAAGTATTTATTGGTTAATAATAGTAGCTTTGTACTGTAGTTGTACTTTGTACTCTAATATGAATATAGGTTTCTCTTACGGCTATTTTAGGGTTTGGCGCAGAAGAAAAACATATAAAACAAAGTTGCTTAGATCCTATGTATGCTTAGTTAGATCTTTAAAAGTACGCAACGGATTTTGATGCGACTTTTTTTAATAGTTAGAGTGATTCAAGAGGAAGGTTTATGGGCATAATAGATGCATAATATACCTATTCAGTACAAGTGCGAAGCTGGGGCGGGCCGCTAGTAGTAGGCTCTGGCCCTGGTATATATGGCAACATAGGAATGTGGTAGGTTGTTTAGTCAGTAAGAGTCTGAGACTGTTTTCCCTCCACCCAAGGGCGAGATTCGTCATTGGATAATTTTACCTACCATAAAAAAACCTTTAAAATGGCATACCTCTCTCTCATATTCCACCATATTCCATACTCCACCACGCGGGTCCAATGGTGCAGATTGGTGGAAGTCACATGTTTGAAAATTTTTGGTCTTAAGACATCTGATTTCCTCACAATTGTGTCCTTTATCGTTTTGAGAGTAGTGGTGATGAATTAAATTATATTAAGTGAAACGCTTGGCTGGGTTTGGACCAGCAAGTTACTCGTAAGACGGGGCCATAAGTTAGATTCTGCAAATTTCGGTTCCAATAATTTATTATCGGAATTTGCCTAAGTATATCGTACAAATAAGATTTTCAGACGTCATTAAAATGTCCCTTTGGTGTCTAACGTTGAAACATTTCTATTACCAGTCTCATTTCCAAAGCCGACATCAACTTGAACCTAATAAAAATATTTCTTCCACAGGTTAATGGCGAACGCAATCCCGATGAGGTCTACAAAGACTTCAGGGCTGCAGTCCTCCAGATCCTCGGCGCCACGGAAGACCAATCCACTATGAACGGCGTCAGTGGTGTTGGGGTAGGCGCTGGTGGCATACCAGGAGAGATCGTAGGAGTCGAACCGGCGCCGGTCCAGGATATAAGGGAGAGAAGAGAAGATAGAGTGATACCTTCTATCTTGCCGGCAATGCCAATGCCAGCGTCTTTGCCGTTGCCGGCGGCAATGCCGTTGCCGGCGACAGTGCCGTTGCCTACGGCAGTGCCGTTGCCTGTGGCTGCGCCATTGCCACAGGCAATTAAGGAGACGGGGACGGAGAGAGTTGCTTCACCGCAGGTTAGTTTTATTATTAATTATAGCCTGGTTTCGTAGTAAAAACTCAACATTTTATAGATAGGAACGAGCACCCGTATGTAATGTAGTGTATTAAGATACATTTATAAATCAGCCAAAAATGTTTTATCGGGCAGTTGCCCGGACTAGACGAAACATACGTCTGGTCCTAGGATCGTCCCTTTTTAACAGAGATTTGCGGAACTTCTAACATGTTCCCTTGTGTTACTCAATATTGTTCTATTTTGGGGTTCCGTAGTCAAAAAAGAACAATATTGAGTAATACCAGAGACAACATTGTTTTTGGTCTTTTGCGAAAGTTTTGTGTTAACGATTCAATGTCTACAAAAATTAAAATGGCGCCATAGACACTCGCTGAAGGGTAGTGACTAGACGAAAAATATTGTTTTGTGTCTACTATCAACAATTTTATTGTAAAGAGGTCAAACGAACGGCACTACCTTGACCTAATGACGAATTTTGTACATTTTTCTTTAGTCACTTTCTTTTTTAGAACGCCAGGTGACAATTCCCACCTAAGGCCTCCTGAATTCGGAACGGAATTTTTAAACTAGATCAATACAATTATTCCATAAATAAATACATATTATTAATTTAAAGAGACACGAGAAACTTGACAATGTGGTTCATCGTATCGTTTAGGGTGTTACCAAACCAATCGATCGACCGTCTATCGATGTCATCGATCGACATCGGTCGACGTTGATCGACGGATACCGGTCGACTAACCAATTAATCGATTGCCGGTCGACGGCATCGGTCGACGTAGATCGATTGACCCCGGCTATATTTCAGTTTCCACCATCGGTCGATCGTCGATCGACGTCGACCAATCTATTCTACCATCGATCGACGGCATCTTTCGACTATCGATCGATTGGTGTGGTAGAAATTATCGATCGACGTCGACTTATCCATTCTACCATCGATCGATTGGTGTGGTAGAAATTATCGATCGACGTTGACTTATCCATTCTACCATCGATCGATTGTATCGACGGTCGACCGATCGATTGGTGTGGTAACACCCTTAAACTTACTATGTATCATTTTACTTTTTGTTTTTCAGGCTGAACTGATCAGGGTCCGCGGTGAGACGACGACTCCGGCGCTGCTGTGGGTGGTGGGTGGTCCCGGCAGCAACAAAGCTACTCTCTGTCAACGAGCTGTGGCGCAAAAACAAGGCTGGACGCATTACAGGTACGAGAAATATACCGGCTTCGGTTTTCTTTTGTTGTCCTTAAAAACAATGCCTTAACAATGCCTTATCTTATTGTTTTCACGTTGCCTTTTAATGATTGACTTGTGAGAAAGGGTCCTCTTAACTAAAACTGTTTAAATCACAATTCTCTTTAGGTAAGACCTTCCACTTTCGTGTAGCTAAAGTTTACAAGAATTCACAGCAAATCCCTTTCTCCTATTTTCTAGCCTGGGCCAGCGTCTCCGCAGCCTAGCAGACGCGGGAGGCCGTCCAGCATCAGACGGTGCCCTCGCCCGCACTGCGATCAGTGGGGGAGAACTGGCTCCCAAGGAACTCGTCACTAAGCTGGTTCGGGGAGCCGTGCTGGAGGCAGCCAGGACGGGAGGGGGACTCGTGCTGGATGGGTATCCCAGGGATATGGAACAGATGGAGCAGTTCCAGAATGAGGTAGGGAGTTTAGAAGAAGTCGCACAATATAATTTTATTTTCAATAATTCCGCAAGTTGGGTCGGCGTTACTGTTAAGACTCAAGTTTATCTTTTTATCTTCGTCTTTTCGTCAAGCATTTTATGAGACCCTCACTATCACCCTTGTAGCCTCTTTACCAACTTGGAGCTTGGAGTTACGACTCCAAGCTCCAAGTTGGTACGCCAATTAGCTTGGAATCAGCTTCTATTTCAATCGGGTGACGGCTGAATACCTATGTTTTCCATAGAGCGCCTATCACAATTCCACAATCTAATTACTGGGGCATAAGAGGCTGATGCTATGCTATGCTAACCTAGTAACTAGGCAATACGATACTCCTTGGATAAACATATCTAATCTTTTGTCAAACCAATAAGTGAAAAAACCATACGTACCTACTATCACCATAAAAACCATATTCAGTATTTTCATTTGTCTTTCCAGTTCGGCGTATCCCCTCGTATGCTGCTCCTGGACTGCTCGAAGCTGCAGCTAGGGCGTGGCCGGCGTGACGACTCCGTGGCGGCCTTCCGTCGAAGACTTGAGGTCTTCCGTGAACTCAGCCTGCCTATGCTCAAGGTTTTGGACCAGGATCATCGGCTGGTTATTGTAAGTTGATTCATGAAGCCTAGAGTTTAAGGAATGTTGAAAAGAATCACAATCTTTAGGTAGTAACTCATATTTTATGGCAATACTTTGGTGAGACAGACACAGAGTTTCAAGACGAAGGTCTATGACCAGTGTGTCTTGCAGTTCTGGCCCTATCAGAAAGCTTAAAGTGGCCCGAAGGGTACTTACATGCAACAGTAGACGTCTTCGAGCCGAAATGACGATGATGATACTGTTGATGTCTTTGGTACTGCTGGTCAAAGGATCGTATACTTCTTTATGGAAGAACAATAACAACAATAATTTCATTTATTTTCTTCCATAAACGTACAGAGAAACTAAACAGATAGTCTACATAAAATTGATTTGTGGAAGACTGGTGCCTGAACTAAGTTTTTATACAAACCCTGTGTCAGGTCACCAGGCCCCCTAAATCATAGTCAAGAAGGCCGATGATCGGACGTAGAAGAGAACCATGACAAATTGTCATTTTAGTTACCTTAATATAATTTTACTGCATGATGAACTTATACAAAAGTCTAAAGACCTTTTTTGAATAAGTAAAAATGACTGCCAAACATGATTGAAAAGAACGACCATGGAGTTTCTTGCAAATTCTTCTCCATAGATATCTACGCTTTACAATGTGCAATTAATGATCATTTTTCTGACTTACTGGCTTCTTAATGTTTCATTAGTGAGTGAATTATCTATTTATATATAGGACAAACTGACTGACTGACATATCAACGCACAGCCGAAACTACTGGGACTAGGAGAATGAAATTTTGCAAGCGGCTCGCTTTAAGTACGACGAAGGCGAACACTAAGAAAGGGTTTTTCAAAACTTCAGTTTCTAAATGGGGGTCTAAAGTTTGTATTGAGCACCCTATGTCTACGCGGGTGAAGCCGCAGGCTAGTTTCAAATAAGATGCTTTGAATTTATTTTTTGTATGTCTTAATTTTTTTAATTCTAACACAACTTTTACAATATTCTCTTACGAGACATCAAAATATTCATTATCAATACATTATTTCCTCTTAATCATCAGGTGGATGGTGACACAGACACTACTGAAGTGCAGACAGAGTTCACTCGTGTCCTGCTTGAAGAGTTGGAGAAGGCTGAAGCGCTGGCCACTATCCCCCAACAACCAGTGCGCAAAGGTAAAGACTAGATCGCATGAATACATCCGTGCTGATGGGCACAGAAGCTTGTGCCATCCGTTTAGAAAAAGAACAAAATGCTCCATAACACAAAAAAAAATAATAACTATCAATACTAGGTAAAGGCTATGGAAGTGGTGAAAAAAAAATTAAGTCATAGTACGCCAGCTCTTTTTCCATAAATATTTTACATCATACTAAGCTAAAAAAAAAATCGTCAGCTGTGTAGAAACACCGTCAGCTGATGCAGTAAAGATACTGGTTACTCACATGTGTAAAACAAAATCATACTTGTAGCGACATCTATGACGTCACAACGAAACTAAAAACTACGACTTGTGACGTCATAGATGTTGTTTCTACTTCTACATATTTTTTACAAGTTCATGCGAGTGACTGACGCATAATCCTCCTCCACCAACAATATAATTATAATTATGACAGTATTGTTAAAATAGTAACAACAGTAATTGAATTATACGAAGTTTAGTAAGAAGACGATATAATAGGTAAATAATTGCTTCTAGATAGAGTAATATGTATGGATGCTAAGCTGCTTGTAAATAAATCATTAAATTTTATTGCGCGAATCAATTAGCAGCTCTTCTTTTAAAATAAGCGTTCTGATATTTATTAAGGTCTCCTAAAAATACCGTAGGACCTGACTCCACATATCTGTACTAGTTCATATTTGTAAATTCCAAGCCTTGTGATGTCAAAATGGATTGATATGAACGCTGTTATGCATGTGCTACTTGTAAATATTCCAGCTTTGGTTGGTGATAGGTGGTAAATGTCGGAGCTTTACAATCAGTAAACTACCCAGTATGTAATAAAATTGTACCTAGCACTAAAGGTTTCTATCTGAAGATGCGCATGCACCTTGAACGTGAATGTAAAACAGATCATACTTGTAGCTTAATTAACTATTATACACTTCTCATCAAAAAAATCGAAACACCTTGCAAGTTTACGTTTTGTCAGGATTATCAGAAAAATGTGTACATTTAGGAATAAATGTTAAATGTCGTTTAATAGTGAGTAATATGAGCTTATCAAATCTTAATGTTAATGTTCTAAATTTAAATGAATTTTTCATAGGTTTCGTATTTTGTTAAATGAGTCATTTTTATTCCGTATGGAGTATAAAGGAAATGGATAAAACAACACACGTAAATGAAAAAAAAAGCTAAAAAACGTTTATTTAATAACTTGTATTCCCTCCCCGAGCTCTAATTACTGCTTCCATACGGTTCTTCATCGATCGGATGAGAGTCACGATCACATGCTGTGGTATATTGTCCCATTCCTCTTGGATTGCATCTTGCAGCTGGCTAAGTGTTTCTGGGGCAGGATCTCTTGCTCGAATTCGTCTCTTTAATTCATCCCATAGATGTTCAATGGGATTCATGTCCGGGCTTCTTGCTGGCCATTCCATAATAGAGATATCGACTTCGTTAAGATAATCTCGTACGACGCCCGCGGTGTGAGCCCTAGCATTGTCGTGCATGAATATGAAGCCGTTGCCAATAAAATGTGCATAGGGCATCACATGAGGCTCGAGACACTCTTCGACGTACCGATGACAGTTTAGTGCAGGCAGACGTGGCCCAGACACGAAAGCAAGCTCTGTCTTACCGTCGGCGCTGATTCCTCCCCAAACCGTCCACGAACCGCCACCATAGCTGACCTTTTCTTCAATGCAGCATTGTGCATAGCGTTCTCCGTCTCTTCTGTAGACCTTGTTCCTTCCGTCGTTACCATACAGCATAATTTTACACTCATCAGAAAAGAGAACTTTGCTCCACTGTAGGTATGACCAATTTAGGTGCTCACGTGCAAAGTTAAGGCGCGCTCTTCGATGGTCTGCAGTTAATTTCGGCCCATTTGCTGGCTTATGCGGTACCAGTCCACGATCCTTCAACCTTCTTCTAATTGTAGAGTCACTTACAGCCACCCTTCGTACAACACGAAGCCGCTGCTGCAGTTGAAAAGCGTTAAGGCGTCGATTTCTTAAAGAAGTTGTTACAATAAATCGATCATCTCGCTCAGAAGTGACCCGATTCCTGCCAGATCCTGAACGGCGCGTGAACAAACCAGTCTCCCGATAACGTTTATAGACTCTATGAACAGATGACAGGCTTAGATGCAGTCTTGCAGCCACAACACGCTGACTAAGGCCAGAATCCAGCAATGCCACAACTTGGGCGGCTTCTGTGGGCGAAGTATCCATACGTTTTAGAAAAAAAACCCTTTTTTCAGACGTCCCAAAGTCACAGTATTGAAATAAAAAACAAAAAGTTTAAGGATAGGCGCCAATTTTTAGTTTTTAAACGCTAAATGTACTCCAACCCTAAACACACATTTGTCTCAAAACAGTGATTCATTTCGTTTATAAGATAAACAAATGAAATTCTAATTTTGAATTTAGAATTTTCGCTTATTACTGTAATGGCCAAACTGCCAGCTATAATATATGTATTTTTTTTCATCGTATGAATTCTTTTTTGTGTTAAATTCGGACAGAAACAATGAAAACGGAAGTGTTTCGATTTTTTTGATGAGAAGTGTATATCGATAGACAAGCACGTTCATAGAAACTATTTGTCAACATACTGAAGTTAATACAAAAGTCAATGGCAATCAAAACAAAGCTTCTAAAATTTGACAATATCGTCTAGCAATGCTTTTAAAACTTACAGCATTTTCACACTGCGTGAACATCAAAATTGCAATAATGTCATCAATGTAAAGATGTATGGCTTACATACCACCTAAGTCTAGTAAAGTGACTGTACGATACGCCTAATCTAGTGCGTAGTACACATCATCATCATCAGCCTTATTAATGTTCCCACTGCTGGGACACAGGCCTCCTATCTAGGAGAGGGAATGGGCCATAATCCACCACGCGGGCCCAGAGAGAATTGGGGATATCACATATCTTCAAATTTTTGGTTCTAGGACATGCTGGTTTCCTCACAATGTTTTCCTTCACCGTTTTGAGAGCAGTGGTGATTAAATAAATTACACAAAGTAAAAGCCTGACTGGGTTTCAAACCCAGTCAGGCTTTTACTGCAACTCGTAAGTCGGGGCCTTTACTACTCGGCCACCACTGCTCTCGTAGTACACATATATCGATGCTATTAATTAAGAGTCTAGATAATTTTCCAGACAACCCTAGCATGCAGCAGTTCGCGACAGCTGTGACGCGAATGGGAGGCGGGCTCGCCAATGGACACGCCAACGGCTCCGTGCCTAACGGCAACGTGCATAATGGCGGTGTCGGCAACGGGTTCATTGGCATGGCTAACAACAAGGTAAAGATATGGCAGTTTACATAGTTACAATACCCTTTACGCCGTCAGAGATAGAAACCGATGGACCAATATTGTACGAGTGAAAGTAATGGAGCAGGGTGGACATTGAAGAATAGACGATGCAAAGAGAGAAGAGCAAGTTATCAACACGAAAGATAAAGGTCTTGAAGATTATGGAACTTACCCGAGTTGATACAACTTTTTCTCTTAATAATCCAGTATGCTTCAACCTGGTTGTTTTGCCCCGATATCTGCGATTTGAGTTATGAAGAACAAAGATCAACCGCGGTGTAGTTGGTGTGACGGTTTTCGGGGCAAATTTGGCCAGAGACTTTTGCTCAGCAGTACCTACTGCATACAAAAGGTTATAAAAAACTAGTTTACATTTGAGGCGCAGAAGTGTTATTTGAAGCCGAGATCCAGAAAAAGACGTGAGAAACAGCTCGTTATTTATGAATTTTTTTACATCTTTTTCTGGATCTATAGAATATTTAACCACATACCTACTTGTGGCAACAATTAATTTTATTTCATAAAAGACAATTTTCGTAAAAAACCAAGAGTAATAAAAATATTCTATGATTTTTTAATCCTAGTTCTCGAGTTAAAATAACTTTAGTGTCCAACTTTCATTACTAAGAATAAAAAACTCCTCCAGATTATAATCCAAATATTCCTCATTCTTTTTTGTGTTTCTTTTGTGTATATATTATGGTGTACAATAAAGTTTATACAAATAAATTATTTTCCCAGGTGAAGCCAATGCTGAACAACGTAACAAAGATCCCGACTGTGTCTCAGATGACACACGATGACGTGCGAGCACTGTACGAGCAGAGTTCAGGAGAGATCACTATGAACACACACATTTAGGCTCGGGTCAACGTTTATGTTAGACCAAGCCGGGAGACTTACTATGTCGCTTATAGCAAACATGAGATGCGACGGGTTAGTGTTGCCCGGTCGCACAATGATGTATCAAGTGAAACATTTCTAGTTTAAGCTGCCCTGAACATCTTTTATTTTAATCTTTGAGGTATTTAACAAAAACAAGTATAGCACACTACAGCTGCATTATAAAATCAGACCTATCATCACATAAACCCTTCAAAAAATCAGCTGAAATTGCGAAAAAAAAACTGCTTGGCAGTACATTTATGTTCGCCTAACTGTTCTAAATGCAACTTGCTTGCGAACTTGTTTATTTTTTTTCACGATTTCTGGTTTGGTTCCATAGTAGAAATTTGTTTTTTTATCGTGACTATAACACGTGCTTCACTAATTACCAGTCACCCTGTATTTGATTTTTTAGAAAATGAGGTATATTATCAAAACAAGTACGGGCCCAATAATTAGCCCTGCGGAATCCTTACAATTAGTTTTTTAATACAATTAATTTACACCCTTTATTTGAACGTTTTGTAATCTTTCATTAAAATCTAATTTTAGTAACTAGCGCTAGCTACCCCAGTTTCTAAAGCGTAAGTTTCAATACCAGTGTTTCGTGTCACGCAATCAAATGCCTTTGATAGGTTACAAATTTTATTTTATTTAATGATAGGCTTGCGTTTGTTTATTATTTCAGCTGATGGTAAACGATGCTGTGGTTATGACATGTTTCTCTGTTTTAAAGATATGATGGGAAGGTTATACCATGCAAGTTTTAACTGGAAATGCTTAGCACGAGGTGACGTAGTAAGTTCTTCATATCTGGCTTAGACTATCATAAACGATACTACTTAATAAAACAAATTAATTATGAATTATGGAACCTGTCATTAGACAAGAATTGTAAGGATATCTGATTTTTCAAACAAGAAATGTGTTTTTTTTTCATCTAATGATTTCGTATTAGAGATAATGAAATTTCTAATGAGAGCCGTTTTTGAAAAAGATTGGTTACTTTAACATATTTTCATTTATACGCAGTACATACATGCATACAGGTAATACAAAAATAGAAAATGTGATTACTTTTTATTCAATTCAGAAATCGAATGTATTGTTCTATGTGTAACCTATTCTGAACAGGTATCAGATTTTTTTCAAATCTTTTTCAAGAACGACTCTATGGATATTTATAACCCATTAAAATATATATGTACAGTCGCAACACAATAACATGTAAAATGGTTAAGTACAAACTTTAAATAAGTTAAGTAATTAATTATTTATACCAAAACAAAAAAAAAAAAGTTTAAGCGTAACATTGTTATCTTAAAGTTAGATTTATTTTAAATTATGTGAAAAATACGATCAGTAACACCGACCAAGTAGTGAAATCAAACCTAGTTACTGCAAACAGTGCTAACTATTGGTATATAATATCAATATATATGATGGACTCTCTAAGAGCAGTGAAAGTGCCGAATAAGATAGATTTAGATATAAAATTAAATATCATACAAAAAACTGGGATATAATTATATATTACCTTTTAGAATTAAGAAATGTTATGTTGTAAGCAAAATTAAAATCGAATTAAATAAAGTGACTCGACTATTTTTGATTTAGTCGACAGACTAAATTTTGTAAAATAAGACATTAATCAAAATGTTTATTTAAATTTAAGAAAGGGTAAACTGAAAAATTACATAAATGAATTAATATTGTCTACAATTAAAAATTCATAAACAACTAATTGGCTAAACACAACAGTGCTAGATAGTTAACATTCCATGTTAATATTACTATCAGTATTTTTAGTTAATTAAGTTTGGTAACAATGGTGTCGATAAATCAAATTTAGTCGTAGTCGGCACAAATATAAGGTTAACACGTTTACTATAATATATTTTATATTAAATATTTTGTAAAAACGACGCACACACAAATATTGTAAGAAGTGCCTTAGTTTAAGACGTGTAGCTATTTTTAGAGCTATTTAAAAAACATACGTAACGATACCTAATTGGAATAATTAGTTTTTAAGTAACTTTTTTAGTTTTACTAATTGTCAAAGTCAAATTAAACATGACATAGAAATAATTTGATATAATTATGTCACTTTTAGTTTATTTTAAATGTTAGTTTAATCTTCTATATTTTTAAGACTTTTTGATCTTAAAATCAGGAAGCTTATTTCCGTATTTCTCAAGTTATTAATCGAACCGGATTTGAAGTACATAAATGAAGATCAAAGCGCCTAATATACCACTCGATATTCCGCACACGATACACAGACTGTCTTAGACTTCTGAGTTAGGGCCGTTACATATAAACACGATACGACGTCGTATCACGATGCGACCTCGTTTCACGATGCGACCTCGTTTCACGATGCGACCTCGTTTCATGATGCGACATCGTAAGGTGCCACGATACATGGCTCCCGTTATTCATGATTAAAAGAAATGGGTGGATCCAGTATCTTCTGAGTTTCTGTCTTTTCTTTATCCGTCTTCTTCACAACAGCAGGACCAGGACGCGACTAGTGCAGTCCATTCCTCGAAATTAACTGTATCGTGGCACGTTATGATGTCGCGACGTAGTTTTTTACGATGCTCGTCGTAGATTCCCACGACGCGACGTCACATCGTGAAACGACGCCGTATCGTGGTACGACACGACGTCGTATCGTGTTTATGTGCCCCGGCCCTTAGACCTGTCTGAATATTGTAATGGTGTAATAGGTCCTTAATTCAAATCAAATTCGATTCGATTTAGTTTTGATAAGATCGGAACTGAGTTTGCTTATTTTTACTTTAGCGTGCATCACACACACACACGTACAAAATTAGTTTTAGTTAGTCTTAAATTTAGTTAGACTAAGTCACGTAGTTATATCACTAAAGGGGCCAATTTAGAATAGTCAACTAGAGAAATATTTAGTATAGAAATATTTATTGTAGATAGTTAATATTTCCACTCATAAATCTTATCTTGCACTTTTATATGACGTAAATTGAATACTTTTAAACGTAAATTTTGTTCTTAAAATTAATTTTAAAATATACCTAATATTTAAGCTGAGTATGGCTGTGTCAAAATTATACTTCATGTGGACGTATTATTATATAAAAAAAAAACTTGATTATTCGCCCCTTGTAACTTGCATATATTTTTTTCCGAAATATTTAAAAGAGTACAGTCAGCTGCAAAAAATATATCATGTGGTCATTTTTAAAAGTCGTTCAGTGGTGTAATTTCGAAAATTAATTCAATAACAACTGCAAATTGCATTTATTTGTTTAAACCAGTGATTCCCAAGGTGGACCCCCAGGGGTCCACGGGAGACATGCTAGGGGTCTACGTAGGCGTGAATAAAAAATGGGGGTCCATAAGATGGTAATGGGGGTCCACGAAAATTTATCTGCTTTTGATAGTAAAGAGCAAAAATGTAAGCAAAGTTTTTATAAGGGCCTACCTACATTGTTATAAGTACCTAACTAAGCAGATAATATTTTAAGAAGGCAAGTGACTGTTACTTGTCCAAATTTGCGTATTCGATATTAAGTACAATTTCATTTACAGATCTTCAGATTTTTTTTCGACTCCCCAAACAAAATGACCAAGTTACGTGACCGACTTTGCATGAAAGTTGAAATTTTTTTATGCGAATTTCGAAAAGCCACAGAACAAATGTTGTTCAAAATGGTTGGTAGAACACGAGGTTGAAGGGATGTAAATGTTCACAGATACACCCTGTATAGGGACAGAACTCTGAAGCGACACAATTTTTATTTTTGGCGACTTTAAGAATGTGGTAGAAATGTAGCAGCAGGGGGTCCACCGAAACCAGTAAAAATTTAAAAGTGGTCCACAAGAAAAATAAGTTTGGGAACTACTGGTTTAAACCATTTATTTTTTTACGAGTTTTCAAGCGCTAAAATTCGCAGAGCCTAACTTCAGACTCGCCAAGATCCGATGGCCGTACTGTACGAGAATTCTCGTAGCACATTTGTTTTGGTGGGATTAAATAACCCTCTGGATGAAGTGAGTAACACCCGTATTCACAAACGTTACTATGCGGTCTCACAGTGCTCGCGAGCGCACAGGGCAGGATTTGTGAACTACGCAACACAAACGAACCAATCACAGAGCTCTATTTCAACACTGTGCGTTTGCTTAGTCAAGGGTCGTTTGAGTATTGTTTGTGAATACAGGTGAAAGTGTGTTAGAGTTTTACTAAATAAAAGTCACTTTTGTTTTTTCCTTTTCTCTCTCTTTCGAAAGCACGGTCCAAAATATATTTTTGCAACTGACTTTGTTCTTTACTCAGAAAGTTCCGACGGTCTGTACACCGTTAAATTTGATCGTTTTAATCCCGTGGAGGGTTGATTCGGTACATGAAACACTATCGATTTGTAAAGATAAAATTATAAAATGTGGTATTTATTTAAACTTTAGTTAATTTACGCATGTACGAAATTAATTTCTTTAAGTAAACGAGTCAATGACCTTATAGGTAGTTGTCGGTCGTTATGTACCTACAGATCATTGAGCTCGCTGACGTTCACTTAATAAATTAATTGAAGTTTAGAAAAAAAGTGCTTACTTTATTTATTTATTTTATATTTACAAATCGATAGTTTTTCATGTCCGGTACATGAAGAACTATCGATTTGTAAATAATATCGACACTCCACGGGATTAAAACGACTGAACATTTAACGGTGTAGGTATATACTAAAGTAAAATGTTTATTTACGTATTGGTAATATTTTTGAGTGTTGGTACAATATGGGGGCTATTACATTATCATTATTTTAAATTCTCTGATATTTTTAGTCACAGATTTTGATAGATGATGAAAAGAGATTTAACTGATATATACATATAAAAATAAAATTGTAGTGTCCTTAATATCATTTTTTTTTACTAAGTGCATAATGTCTGTCTTCTTGTTCCAAGTATATCTTTGAAACGGCTGGACCGATTTTGACTTGACATAAGGACAGCTTTTATAAGGGGTAGTTTGGGCTACTTTTATTTTAGAAAAATAACTAGGGTATTGAACAAAAACAAAACTCTTGAAATTGTGACGAAGTCGCGGATAACAGTTAGTGTGAAATATATTTTTTGCAGTTCTATATTAAATATTGTAATAAGCCCCTTTGTTTCATATAATTTATAATACCAAGTTCGAAATATATACTAGATGGCGCTGATAGTACTATAGAGTGTGATAGTTTTATTTACTACCGATAAACTGTATTTACTTTATATATGTTAGTCTACACTGAAAATCAATAATTTATTATTATTATATTAAATTAGTCAAAAAAACTAAGTATTCAATACTTTGAACGATAGATATCAAATGAGTCAACAAACAAACTAATTAGTCACTTTAATTTTCTTTTATAATATTAAATTAATCAAAAAGCAAACTAATTACTAACTACGAATTTCTTAATTACTCTTATCAAAATTAAACGTACTAATATATCAAATAAAACAGATTAATATGTGACCTTTTCAATAATAAATTATCTTTATTTAAACACGTGTAATATGATTATATTGACTAGCAGTTGCCTGCGACTTCGTGTACTAAAAAGTAGAGATAAAAAGTACCGGTAACTATCCGATATCACTCCTATCCGGTCTTGTTTTGACTATCTGACCGGATACCGGATAGTCATAGAGTGTCCGGATAGTAAAATTTAAGAATCTATCTTTTTTAACCAAGGCAAATACCGATATAGGTCATGGACATCGTTTATTTTTATACTCACGTGTTAAAAATGTTTTATTTTATTTTTATTAATTAGATTAGTACTCAAAATTAACAATTGACAAATTATAGTAAATTAATACCGAATTACTTATTTTTTTGGTAAGAAGCGACTCTGATGGGCTTCGTATGCCAGAAATATTATATGCTTCTGAAAATAGCCTTTCAACGAATATACGGTTTAATATACCATAATAATATATAATTATATATCTTAAAAATTAAAAAAAAATATTTATAAAAATCCAATTTCCCCAATTTTACCCCTTTAAAAGTTTTATTTTTAAAAACTCTTTCTTATAAGTGCTCGCCTAAATTATAAAAGTAGGCATTGTGCAAAATATCACGACCCTAAACCCAGTCGTTTCACATGGGCGTTGATTATGTCAGCCGGATTTTTTTTTTCTTCAATATATACAAATAAAAATGTAAACAAAATAATTCTGAAAAATATTAATTTTATTATCACATAGTAAGTGGTTTTATTGGACCAAATTATCAGCGCTATTTACTATAAATGTAATTACCCATATATTACCTATATTAATTAAAATTATAATTTTAATTTATTATTGTATCATAAAGTTAATTTATTTGTTATAATTAACCGAACACATATGTGTTAGTAGAGGTATTATTTACCATCAACAAATAAATGAGCACACTTTTCTAAAATACTGTTTTATTTTTACAATCTTAAGAAAAAAAATTATATAAAGGTGCATGCTAAGTTCTGCTAGTCATTTTTGTTCATTATTTTATAAGAAATATGTCGAGTATCATTTCTAAGGTTATCTACTATATTAACCTAATCGTTACTAGTTACATTCTTACCTAATCCTTTTTCCACAAATTGTACGCAACTGTACCCAACTGATGGAATAGGAGACAAATATCGGGTCGGTACTCACTATAAATAAAAAAATAATACTGTTTTTCAACTTGATGAAACAAGTTAAAGTTTTGAAGATTTTTTCTTTACGAAAACAGTTGGAAGGTATTGATTTGTGAAGTAAGTACAACACAGTACCGACACAACTTGGTACCACCGATCAATAATAACGAAAAAGTGCCTTAATAATTAATATCGAAGTTCAGAAGGCCGCCATTCCTAGGTTAGGGCGGCCGCCGCCGCCGGCTCCTCACACTGAAAGCATTTCCCGCCATGGCTGAAGTTTCCCGCGCTGTCAGAGGTCGATTATTAGCATTTGGCACAGTTTCCGTGCCCTTGACCGACCACGAGCCCGCCCGCAGTTGGTCCGCATTGCTCGCGGCGTACGGACGTGCCAGCGCTCCAATTTACATACCCTGAGGATTACGCGCCGCTTTTAAATTAAAATGGTGAGTTTTATCACATGTCGTAATTAAAATAATTGATGCGGCATTTACGGGTGTTTGTGTTTGTCTCTGAGTTGGTACTTTGTGATAATGATTACTGTTGTGTAATACGAGGTCGGTTTTCAAAGATTTCAGCTGGTTTTCAGTGAGTGTTACGTCACTATCGGCATAAGAATAGAAAGCGGTTATCATGAGATGTTTGTTTGCAGAAATAGTTCGTAATCATGAGTAGCTAGATATTTAAAACCAGAATATGTGGTCGATCTAGACTGATTATATTTGGTATAAGTTGCAGTAACTTTCTCAAATTTAATCAAACTTTTTTAAGAACAATTTTTTTTTTGTTTCTAATCATCACTCCACCATAAATAACTTGCGGAAATAAACATTAAATAACTAAATATAATGTTGGAGACTCGGTTTGACTCACTATTGCAGGAAAAAGTCAATAATAAATTAAGATATGAATTATATTTTATATTTATTTAGTTTTTAAAATTAAAAAAATAACATTTAACTAACTATCTTTATAAACATAAATAGTAAGAACAAACTAAAACGAATCTAAGAAAAGGTTAAGGTCATAAATTACTAGCCTTAGTCAGCGGCATCTCCAGCGAAAATATAGTAAATTATCCCAAGAATAAATACCCCTGGGATAAAAAGTATTCTGTACTATTCCAGGAAATGGCCTCTTGTGCCAAACATCATTTTTCAAGTAACAAACATACACACTCACAAACTTTTGTCTATATAATATTAGTGTTTTATTATATCAATAAATTACTCAACGTTATCTGTCTTTATAGATACAATAATTTATTTTGTTTACCAACAATTGTAGATTAGCTATTGCATAATTTTCAAGCTAATCGATTTGATATAGATCTAGGCCGCCTTATTCTAAAACGCAATCTAAATTTACTTTCGGGACTAGGATTATTTAAAACACGATCTAAATATGGTTTCGGAAATAATACTAGATTTAATACCAATTAAACATTATCTAAATATACTATTACTAGGTTTAATTGGTAATAAACCTAGAAATATTGATTTTTACCTTTACAATTTAATTTTTTACTTTTTTTATCATATATGTCTGCATTGTGGGTGTCTGTGTGTCAAATATAATATTTTTCTTTCTTTCTTTTCTTTCTAATAGTCCCGGAAATACATTTGAACCGCGTTTTAGAATAAGGCAAATGTTTTCCCACGTCAATATACTCGTCGGTCAATAAACTCTCTACTGCAGCAAAAAAAATGGGCACAGACCTTTACAATGACGTGTTAAAATGTCAAACTTACTAGTGAGAAAGAGGGGTTTTTTAATATTTTTTTTTATGGTAGGTAAAAATCATCCAATGACGAATCTCGCTCTTGGGCGGTGCGAGAAACAGTGTCAGACTCTTACTGACTAAACAACCTACCATGTTCCTCCCTTGCCTTGGAACTATACTATGTAGGTCCATCCCTTTAATAGTTCATTTGAGGTCGTAAAATGTATCGCCTTAAGTGCTCGTGGTAGGGCGTTCTGTAACCTAATATTGAGAGTACATAACCACTAAATGTCCCTGGTTTAATAAAATACAGCATTGTGCTACTGTAGTGAAGTGTTATATAAATAAAGTAAACGAAGTCATGCGACATTTAGAACTGAATAAAATTAAAAAAGAAGTTAATAATAAGTTAGTAATAGTTCCAGAACTACATTTAGATCGCTTTTTCGCTTCAGTATACTCGTAGGTCAATAAACTCTCTAATAATAGCAAAAAAGAAAATGGGCACAGACCTTTACAATGACGTTAATGACGTGTTAAAATGTCAAACTTACGAGCAAGGAAAAGGGTGGAACTATACACCTTATGTAGCTCCATCCCTTTAATAATTCAGTTTAGGTCGTAAAATGGATCGCTTTAAATACTCGTGGTAGGTTCTGTAACCTGATATTGAGAGTAGGTACCATCGGACATCCTGGCGTACGGCTAATATCCACCCTTACGTTGTTGAGACATCTACGGTCCGGACTAAGCGTTTTCCTCGTTTATACTGCGTACATCGAGGGACTGGATCAGTTTGCCGGCTGTAGTTTTTCCGTCCGATTATAATTTAGGTGTCTTCAAGGCTAGGGTGAATAGGCTCTTAATAAATTAGTGCGCCTCACCATCAACGATTGCATCACTGCTTACCATCAGGTGGGATCGCAGTCAAGCACTAGTTAAAAAAAAACTACTAAATGTCCCTGGTTTAATAAAATACAGCATTGTGCTACTGCAGTGAAGTGTTACATAAATAAAATAAACGAAGTCATGCGACATTTAGAACTGAATCAAATTATGCGAAAGAAGTTGTTTCGTGTAGTTCTTTTTTATTTGTGTTGGCAGTTTTGTGTGTTGGTAATATTTCTCACTGGAATTTATGAGAGCTATAATTTAGGTTAAAATTTAGGTTAGTTTCTAAAAACTATAATTACAATGATTAGCCTTTCGACTTTAGTAATTACAGACACAATTAAAGGAAAATAATGTGGGGGGGTTTAATGAATTAAAAAAATGTTCTATATAGTCTGATAAAGACTTAAGATTACCTACAAAGCATTTTTGTTTCGTTAACGATAATCTTCTAAAAATATTTCATGTTTATTTTCTTATGATAATAACCTGTTACAGAATTAGTTATTGAACTCCACCGGGACGGCTTGTTGGCTTTTTATTTTTCTTTTATGAGTTTGTACAGGTAGGCCTGTGATAGGCCATAGACTATTATTTATTCGCAGACGTAGAAGACACTGAACATTAACTTGATCATGATCATGACCAGCCTTATTAATGTTCCCAAAGCTGGGACACAGGCCTCCTCTCTAGGAGAGGGGATGGGCCGTAATGCACCATGCGGGCCCAGGGCGGGTTGGTGGATGTCACGTCTTCGAATTATTGGTTCTAGGACATGCCGGTTTCCTCACGATGTTTTCTTTCACCGTTTTGAGAGCAGTGGTGCTGAAATAAATTACATAAAGTAACGCCTGGCTGGGTTTGAACTCGCAACCTACAACTCGTAAGTCGGGGCCGTTACCGCTCGGCCACCACTGCTCTTATTAGGATATTGACTTACTTGACTTAAATTCCTGTGTCTCTTAAATAGGACAGAAGGTGTCTATAATGCGCCACCATCCCGTTCGGTCTTGAGCTTCACGTCCCATATCGCTCCAGATCTTTCCTGTGTTCTTCGCCTCTCCAATGACCGTCCGTCGCCAGGTCTGCTTATCGCAACCACGTTTTCACTTTCCTTGACGATTTCAATCTAGGGCTACCTTGGTAATACGAGTATGTTCGAGGAGCTATGGTGGATATAATGACGCATTTGTTCCACCCGTTCGCAAAATACGCACTTTAGACGTGGAGTTGCGAATACCAGTCCGATATACAATACATCCAATACGAGTATGTTCAGGATCCTTTCAGAGCGTGTAGCCTATCCAGTTCCATTTGTAGCGTTTAATCTGTAGGTGGATCGAGGTTTCTCCGCAGCGGCAGCGTCTTTTTTTTTAATTGCAATAAACTAGTGCTTGACTGCGATCCCACCTGATGGTAAGCAGTGATGCAATCGTCTCTACAGATTTACGCTGGAGATTTTCTCGGGCCAAGAAATACCGAGAATACGGCAATGCCAGCGGTTAATAAGTGAGTTTATGCGAGATGTCTTTTGTCGCCTTCCACGTCTAACCCATATATTAGACAAGCATATTAAAATTTCATGACACAGTATTCAAATATGCACCCTGTAAGACCACAATATCGATTCTAGCTACTTGTTATTATTACAATATGCTAAACTAGTCTTTGATACTATAAATATCGACTGTTGAAAAGCTAACTGATCTATGCGACATTTTTATTTCATTTTCATTTTCACATTTATCTACAAAAAAAAAGTATAAAAGGAGCTTAGAAATGAGGCCTATTTAGCAGTGGTGCTAAGCGCCAAAAACAGTAATTAAAAAATTTTAAACGTGACTCAAACAATGTAGAAAAATTTGCTGATTTCGAGTATGTATATAACTCAATATTGAAAAAAAATGTCGCTTAGATCAATTAGCCTTTCAACCGTCGATATTAATTTGAATGAAAAGCATTGGCGGTCATCTATTTCAACATCTATTTTCTTTGAAGGCATTTTTCTTCGCGACATCCAATCTTAGCGTCGTTTTATTAGCGGATATTCATGAGAAGGAACCCTAAATAGGTATTTATGATCCGGTGTGATTTATCACATACCAGCTTCCCCCTTCATTCACAATTTAATTAAGTTGAATGGACTCTATACAGATCATCTTTCACAGATGTTAATGATTTAGGGTTCCATACTTTCTGCAGGGTCGAAGCCTATTAGGGCGAAGGACCAGCTTCTTAAAGGAAAGTCTCAGTATAAAAGGCAAAGAAGGAACCGGGATTGGGTTTTTAGTCAGTAAAAGTCTGACACTGCTTTTTAGTAGTTTTTTATTTTAGGTGGTTAAAGTCATTTAATGACATCTACGCCTAAAACTTTTACAATTCCTTTAATCATTGACTTACTATTGGAATGTAATTATGCAATCATTGTTTTTAATTCGTTGTAAGTCAAATTGTACCACAACTCTATTACAAGACCACTGACTGACCAATGATCGGCCATTATGAATTAACAGATTGCGAACTTTTAACAAAGTAACAATGGGATCGGGCTGGAATTACTATAATATGAAAATAACAGGCTTGGGCCCCTGGCGATCAAAGTGAAATGTATGTATGTGTATGTTTATTTGAACTTTAAGGATGTATACTTTAGTACTCTTGTTTTCTAAATAACATTCTTTTTTATGCACCTTCCATATTGTCTCTTCACCACCCTAGGTTGACTGGTAGAGAATGCCTAAGGCATTAAGTCCACCTTTGTACTTTCTATTGCATCATCATTACATAGCATAAAACAAAGTAGCTTACCGCTGTAGGGACAGCGGTACTCAATCCGTTGCGTAATCTAAAAGATACATCCCTATGTATCTTTTAGATTACGCAACGGATTTTGACGCGGCTTTATTTAATTGATAGAGTGATTCAAGAGGAAGGTTTAAGTGTATAATAAATGCATAATATATTCAATATCGGTACCCGTGCGAAGCTGGGGCAGGTAGCAAGTTAGACATACAACATACTGAATCATGGCAGTGTTACAAAAAACAAAATTTAATCATACACGCATGCATACATATGTATGTCGATAAAGGCGATGCATCAACTAGAGCAGAACTAGATAGAGTCGCCAACAAGAAATGTTGAATAATGTAGTGTGGTGCGTACCATGGTGTAATACCCCTGGACACCCAAGCGAGCGCCGGCGCTCGCGCTCATGATTTCGCGAAACGCGCCGTTGTCAAATTTTCAAAAATATAATGTTTTTTTTTCATTTTTTTCTTTTGTAGGGTATTTTGATATTTATCCAAGAACGTAAAAAAAAGTTTTTATAGATATAACTTTCCGTTAATACCCGCGAACGCCGGCGTTCGCTTGAGGGCTGAGAGGCTTGCTTATTGCATTTATAACTCAAGACGAGTAGCGACATCTATATCGCCAAATACGAACTATCCTAGCATACATAGCATCAGCCTTATAGTGTTCATACCGCTGGGTCTCAGAACTCCTCTCTAGGAGAGGGAACGAGCCGTAATCCACCACGCGGGCCCAGTGTGGGTTTATGGATGTCACATGTTGTCGAATTGTTGGTTCTAAGGCATGCCGATTTCCTCACGATGTTTTCCTTCACCGTTTTGAGAGCAGTGGTGATGAAATAAATTACACAAAGTAATACGCCTGTCTGGGTTTGAATTTTATCACTCCGCCACCGCTACTCCACGAACTATCCTACACTACAGTATTAGTACGTAGCCTGGGACCGTGGACCAGCTTCTGGAAGGAAGGTCCGGTCCCGATATGACGGGTTAAGAAGGATGTTAGACTTTTTTGTCAGTAAAAATCTGATTCTATCTCGCGATCCACCCAAAGGCGAGAGATGTCAATGTATAATTTTTAACCTCTTAAAAAAAGCACGCGGAAAATATGTTGAACCAACATGGCCGTCCTTGCTATGGTTACGAGCAGCCTTCCACTTTTATTGAGACTCAAAAATTTGTTAATGCGCCTTCAATGTTGATTGGCACTTTGCTTCAACTTATATACCGGGGTATGTGTCAGAACTCTCCACGCTATTAAAATTCATCATCATATACAACAATTCGACGCACGCTTGGCACTGTAGTTGAATAATGTCTGCTGCGTTGCGAGTTGCGGGTTCGATCCCCGCACAAATATTTGTAAGACCTACAGGTGTTCTGAGTTTAAAAGTCTTGCGTAAGTGAATTAACATGTTTGTTGACCCATGCACGATACAGGAGACATTCCTAGTGTGAAGCAAATTTTTCAAACCAAATATTCTATCTGTTTATTACATTATCCTATGTGCATTACACATTTTAACTTCCATCCAGCCTTAGCTGGATGGCAGTTGGTGCCATGCGATTGTAGTGACAATGTTATATTGTGTCATTTTAGCCTCTATATTCCAAGCAAAAACAGTTATTTTTATTTTTATGTTTGTTATCTAAAGTGGAAATGAATTGGTTTATGTATTGATAATAAATACTCAGGAAGTATTTATTATCAATACATAAACCAAAGCCAAAGCATTGTTACTTGACCGATATTTATATAGTTGCAAATTTCCAAATCCAATCGATTTACGATCCTTAAACTGATCGTTATCTTGATTTGATAAAACGTAGTCAATCATTTTTTTACATGTATCATGGTAACTTATGTATCGTAACTTATCTAGTATCACTTAACAATTTAATTACCAATTTACTCGCCGTTGTTTATTTCTGATGAACAATTTTAGCCGAAGGAACAGATGAGAGTCACATGGACTGCCAAACTTCCCTTTCTTAGTAGTCGAAAAAATAGTTGGGGCCCCGATAATATATTCCTAACACAGCTGAAATAATCCACATGCAAAGACTAACCTAATTAAAAAATTAAGCTAGTCATAATTCAAGCACTGAAATTTTACTTAAGCCCACTAAAATGGGTTTCGACATCATATAATTGTTGGGATCTAACACGCACACACAAACACGCAGTTAAGATAAATAATGTTTTATCATAAAATAATAAAAAAATACTTTGGGATAGATAAAATACATACCGAGTAAATTGGGGTAACTTTGACCCTGGGGTATAACTTTAGCACAAGCTAATTAACCAATAGTAACACAGTAAACTCAGTTTCTCATGTTCTTATTGGTTGATACGCTTGTGTCAAAGTTAAACCCCAGGGCCAAAGTAACCCTACTTTACGGTATTTTAAAAATCGGTAACCGATTCAGAACATACTACTTTAATAATGTGCGTTCAATATATTACAAGCATACACACACATATGGACAGCAAATTCCTCCCAACATAGTTGTATAAATAATCACGTACTTAATAAAATATTCTGTATAAGGCAGCTATTATTTTGTGCTCATAGCTGTAGACATAACAATACCTATACCCACAGCCAGCAACCATGATGAAATAACACCACAACAATAACAATTTAATCATAGTCGTCACAGGTCATTACGATCCTCACTCTTAATAGTCTTAATGAGTGACGAGTGTTGATCAACTCGACAGAGCAACATCTCCACAAATATATACGAAGCTTGGCAAACACTCATATCAGACGCTGTCGAGGTCAATGTTTCAATGGCTTTGATCAATGGAAGAGGATATTCTGTTAGTTCTGGGGGTAATTCATCTATAATATATACTTATATATAAACATACTTAAATATATCTAAATACATACGTATTTAGATATATTTAAGTATGTTTATCAGTTGTCTAATACCCATATCACAAGCTTTTTCTTAGTCTGAGACTAGACGACATTGTGTCAGTTATACAATTTATGGGATCGAATAAGTATTTTTAGAAATTTTGTTACTTTAAAAAAAATAAAAGAATCATTTTTATCACTTTACTTGCTGACGCGGTAAACACTCGGTAAACCATAATATTTAAAATTATTAAAGAAATTCATAAAAAGTGGATGTAAGAAGGTAAAAAATTGTCAAGTCATTTCGGAGGAGTTCGATAACAAATACTGTGGATATTTTTTTATATATATTTTTAAAGTAGCAATTATATTGTATATTGCCCCACTCTTGGGTAAAGACCAGGGAGGATCCTTTCTTTTAGAATTAAAAGAAGAGTAAAATGATAAAAATGGTGTAAATATAGCTCATGCAGCAGATGAAGATAAGATTTTTTTTAAGAAATCGATCGAACAAAGTCTCCCTTGGAAATTATCTTGCAATTTGAACTACCAAAAATTCTGCCACCCATGTCATCTTAGATCAATAGCGTTATATTAAACCTGCGAGATTGTTCAAAAGAGTTACTGAAACCCTGGAATACAAAGGTCAACTAAAAGAACCGAGGTATGTTTCATTCAGTAATCTTACACTACATCTCGCTTCAAACAGTCGAAGAAGTTATTTGAGCAGATATTTTTAGAACAAGAAATATTAGATACGGAGTTATTTAGAACCAAGGTTACAAATCTCACCTGCGCGTGAGGGAATATAAATAAATAACTTATATAAATAGTTAGTCAGTCAAAACGTTGAAATAAGTAAATATCGTAGAGATTTTACAGATCATTCGTTGTAAATAAACAAAGAAGATGAATGGAGTGTAATAATATTTATTTTAAACCATTCCTTAGCTTGTTTATGGAATATCTTAAAAGAAAATTATTCATTGTCTTCAATCGGATAATTTTTTATAGGTTTCTATAACCTTTGTCTGACCTCTCCAACGGAATTCTTTTATATTTAGATCTCATCATTGAAAGTCAAACCATTTAGAAAGAAATTCAATTATTTGACACCTAATTTTTACTAAGGTTTAATTTATTTCATATTACCATATTTTTATATTGTATCTATACAATAAGAAACTGATAACGTTGACAATTGAAAAACGCCAAGAGGATCGTCGTCTGCGATGTACTTGACGAGTCGAAGCTTCAAAGTCTTGAGCTTCGACGCCGATCTGCTGGTCTGTCAGTCTTCTATCGGACTACTTGAAATCTGATGATAACCATACACCGGTAGATATCTTATCCATGTATTTTGAGCACATTTTAATTCTGCTGCTTGAGTCTGTTTCCTGATAGCTACCACTACACTCTTCAAATCAAAAGTGACTAGGCTACTTTTTATCATATTTCATCGTCAATCGCGTACACAACGCATATGCATCAGGTGAGATAGTAGTGGGTGAACGAAAGGATTTTGGTTGTAAGCTACAAAGTGGTTAGAGCATTAGAGAAATTCGATCCATAGCTTTTAATATCACCATTACATACAAACTAGCATCAATATGCACACAGCACGTGTCTGTATCAGTTCAGTAGCCAAACGTGGGTGTGGAAACACATCTTACTCATTATACTATCGCTATAAGACTTTAAGACGCATTTCTCCAAAATAATTCAGCCCAGTGAGAGAGCACCCGCAGTCGCCGACGGTTTGCGGGAATTTGGCAGAATATCCACGAACTTTGTTTATTTTAAGGAAAACGAAAAGTGTCTTACGGAAAATTTGAAGGCCGAGAGATTTTAATACGGTAGACGATAGTAGAATAGCATCATTCTTTTAGAGATTTGATAAACAAAATAGTTGAAGTGGCAACGTAAATTTGTAGTGGAATAGTTGAAATAGAAATCGTGGACGTTGAAATAGCGACAGAAAAAGTTGAAACGATAGTGAAGCTTTGGAATGAAAGCCTATTCGAACGAGAATTTCGATTCGAAGTTACGATTCGTATTTTTAGTGGTGTTCGCACTTTGGATGGACGTGAAGAGATTCGATTTTAGAGCGAAAGACTTGAATATCGGAATTCAGGTATTGGATTTATTTTAGTTTTCACCTCTAATTTTTTATTTAACCCTGCTTGTTCGTAAAGCATACATCTATCATACATTTCTTACGAAATTTAAACTTCATCGAGTTATGGTACTCGATGAAGTTCGAGTTTCGTGACAAAACAAAAGTTGTACGTAGTGTATCCTATATTCCAACTGAAAATAAAATATGTATGAATTCGTAGAATGGAAAGGTCTTCTCGTATTTTAGGCTATATAAGTTCCTCAAGGCAAATTTTACTGCCATATTAATGGTAAAGATTATCTCTACTTCTAAGTTTTATTTTAGTACGATTTTTATACTACCTACGAAAGAAAATTGTTATTTCATTACACAGTCGGCTGGTAATTACTCCCTATATCGTAGGTGCAAAATCACAAAGGTGTAAACTCAAGGCACCTAGACTCGGAACAAGAAGTATCTGTAGGCCATTCAAATATTTGTTCCGTGCAGGAATCAAATACGTGTCACGCATTGCAACAACCAATAATTTTACTACTTCAGCAACCGTGCTGTCTGTAATTGTAACACAGCTCTTCTACAACATAGCATAGCCTTATAATATTCTCACAGCTAGGAAACAGGCCTACAACATAGTTCCTACTATTTCTATTGACATGACATGATTGATATAGCTGTTCCTAATATATCTCCGTCTGACGTTTTTTAGCTACATTAGTATGATTGTCATCATCTTCGTCTTCCTGCCATTGTTTGTCACAAGTTTGTTGTTTGGAATCGACGCAAAATTAGATAACTATATCTGCCACTCTACCCCATTGCAGTATATTTTTCTTGCGTCTCTCTTTTCATTTGCATTTGAAATACATATATTCATCATATCATACTGTTCTACTAAGCTTATACATTTCCAGTATCTCGGTTATATATCTCTAGTTTGTTCTTCTTGTTGTTTTCAATTCTATCTTCAGATTCATAAATTTTACAATCGTTTTTTTTTACGTTTGTTATGAACGTCGATTGACGTACTAAGATCAAATGACGTTGAAAGCGTTGAAGCCAATGACAGAGCACAGTACACAGTACGGTACACAGACGCGTAAATTCATACACGCTATTCGTCATTTTACGTTTGGTGTACGCCTGCGTGAAGCTTTATTATTTTACAAAACTATGAAACTGTATCAACGGAGCGGCAGCATCGAATCGTCGTGTCATTGTCACTTTTTCTACACAGCTAACTGCATACAGCTAAGTACAGCGGCGTAAGCTTCACGCGTACACCAAGCGTATAATGACAGAAAAAAAAACGCCTCTTTAAAACTACACGTGACAGCAGGACAGCAGGCGGTATGCAAGCTTCACGCAGGCGTACATCTAGCGTATAGTGACGAATACGTGTCTATGACGCTACACGGCCGTGGACAAGTAGGCCATAGTTTTGTATGTAAGCTTCACGCAAGCGTACATCAAGCGTATAATGAAGGTCTTGCGGACGGCGAGCATTAGGTAGCTTGCCGTCCGGTCGGCTGGTAATTCGTTCGGCGAAAGTCGGCGGCGCACACTTCCCACGCGCCTCATGGAGTTGCCAGCAGCCGTAGGAACCCTCCAGAAGGGTCGAAGCCAATTGGGGCCAAGGGTTCGTGTCTGAAAGTAACACTCTGGCCCTAGTATGTATGGCAATGAAGGAACGGGGTCAGTTGTTTAGTCAGTAAGAGTCTGACACTGTTTTCCGCTCTACCCACCATCAAAAAAGCGTATAATGACGAATACGCGTCTATGAAACTACATATCCGTGGACAATACTGAAGCGGAAAACAAACGAATTTAAATAATAATATAGACATAAATATTTTTAGCGTAACAAAGTTGTCATCACCAATGACACTGGCGTCAGTTCCGCTTGTCAGTCGTGACATTGTCTGCATGCCTGTGCCGGCGCAACTACCGAACGGTCACTGTCAATGCTGAAGTTGAAAATAGATCTGTCGACGAACTGTGACGCTGCTTGTTGATAAGGAAGCTGGTGTATTTCTGTTAGTGTGGTCTTGGTTATTGGGTTCTGTGATTAGGAAACAATATTTAGAAAAGTTATTTTTATTACAGTCGAAAATGACTGAGTATGAATCGCTTGCTCCATAATTATCTACACTAATATAATAAAGAGGTAAAGTTTGTTTTTTTGTTTCTTTGTTTTTTTGTTTGTAGGAGGAAATCTTTGGAACTACTGGTCCGATTACAAAAAATTTAGCAACAATAGAAAGCTGCTTTAGCCCTGAGTGACATAGGCTATATTATATGTCCGCTGACAAAAGCTAGTTATATATATATAAATATAAATATATATAACTAGCTTTTGTCAGCGGCTTCGCCCGCGTACATATAATATAGCCTATGTCACTCAAAATTTTTCAATCGGATCAGTAGTTCCAAAGATATCCTCCTACAAACAAAGAAAGAAAAAAACAAACTTTACCTCTTTATTACAAAATCAACAATGCCACTTTCCGTTGTTATTTTATAACTCAAGAACGGGCTCACCCATCTTTAGGCTTCGTTCGGACTATTAGTAGATAGATGGTTTATGTGAAGTTTGCACAAAATCGCTCAAGCGGTTCTTCATTTATTACAATGTAAAGATAACAGTTTTTTTAAAAGGGTAACCAAGGAGTTTCTTGCCGGTTCTTCTCCATAGGAAACGACCAATTTGGAACCGTGCACTAGCTTCTGACGTTTTAAAAGTGCCCACGTAGGCCATGTGAAATAATAAATAAAAATTTTGACTTTGACTTTACATTTTTCTGTTTCCGGGAGCGAAACCGCGGGCAAAAGCTAGTTTGTTTATAAATATCGACTGTGAAGTGTCACTGGTCAACTGGTCAACTGACAATTATCGATATTTTAAATTTGACTTAATATAAATATCCGAAGTGTAATAGCTAGAACTACATTTTCTGCTTACACTACTTTCTGCTACATTCTCTGTCCTAGATGACCATATTTCTAAAAAGATGTTGTTAATTAATTAATTAAATCTTAGTTTATTTTGTTTTATTTAAGCGCCGGCGTTCGTCTTTCTATTATGTATATAATTACAGTAGGTGTTCGAAAGGTTAAAGTTTACTTAATATCCATCTGTTCCAAGAAAACTTAATTATATCTGACATGCCTACTTGCCTACCACTGCCTATCTACTGTATCGACTTTACTTATAAGTATTAGGGATAGGTAACACTGGGGAGAAAATTTAAATCTTTTAAAGTATTCATCATTATCAGCCTTTTTAATGTTCCCATTGCTGGGACCCAGGCCTTCTCTCTCTAGGATAGGAAAGGAAGTAATCCACCACGCGGGCCCAGTAGCCTAATCCTCGTAATCAAAACCGTAGCGATATCGTAGCGACTTTGACATTTCGTATTCACATCCATTAATCGAGTTTGAACGGACACCGATTTTAAACTCGTTCAAGAGTCGTTGAAGCATATTCAGCTATTTCAATCGTCTTTCAATCGTTGTCGGATAGGACGTCAACAACTAAACGTCCAATATTGTGGTTCAAATATCGTGAATACCGATTTTGGATAGGACTACGATCGAACGACAATGGAATTGGGATTGTTTAATTTTACGTGAATTAGGGCACTGTACGGATTTAGTAGACGACTTCGAATTTTTGGTTCTAAGAGCAGTGATGATGAAATAAATTGCACAAAGTATTGTGCCTGGCTTGGTTTGAGCTCGTAAATCGGGGCCATTACACCTCGGCCACCACTACTCCTTAAAGTTTTACCATGTGCTAAAATTATCTATCACTTGCTTCCCCTCGTATGAGATCCGTTCGTGAACAATTTTAGAGTGACAACATCGAGAGTGCCCCACAGCCATCACTCACTTAGGAAGATGACCTATAAACGACAGGGACCAGAATATTGAAAAATATATATATTTTTTTGTAGCACCTACGAAAGCAAAATATGTAGAACAAATTCGCATGTTTCATGCTCTTTTCGATTCTGTACCTACTTCAAAATGAAAAAGCGACCCCTTACAGGATTACTTTGTTGTCCTTCTGTCTGTCAAGACTTTTATCTCGGGAACACGCGGGAAAGGTATCGAGTTGTTATTATAACCATATACTAAGGAAATCAGACAATCATCAGAGAGTAAACATAAAAAAAATCCGGGCGTTTAAGTCGCAAATAACGTATATTTCGACATTCTTAAGAAACATCTTTGTAATTCTATTAAAAAATTGAACTGTTTACACGAGTAAGTTTTTAGGGAACCCTCGGAGCACAAGTCTGACTCGCACTAGCCCGTTTTTATCTACACTAATATAATAAAGAAGTAAAGTTTGTTTTTATGTTTTTTTGTCTGTAGGAGGTAATCTCTGGAACTACTGGTCCGATTGTAAAAATTTTAGCAACAATAGAAAGCTGCTTTACTCCTGAGTGACATAGGCTATATTTTATGTACGCGGGCGAAGCCGCTGACAAAAGCTAGTTTTTATATATACACAGTTACTTTTCATCTGTGTCTATAGTATTACGCAGTTATTTTGTTAAGTAAAAGGCGACCTAAAAAGAAATTGGAAATCAGAAGTCATCAAGCATTGATGAGCAAGCGTGTCAACTTTCCAGATCGTGATGCGCAAGACAGAATCTATACTTTTACTCTTTATGCCTTGAACAATAGTAAGCAAGCAAACGGGCGAGCTCTCGCCCGAATAAACGATACGTATAAACATAGCGCCGAATGCTCGGCCGAGTACTAAAAGTGATAAATGATGATTTATTTTTGCAAATAGGATTTTCACAACACTTTTACACGTAATTTTTTTTTGTCAGTTTATATTAGATGAGTCCGGTGTTTCCTAACTGACTACTGTGAGAAGAAACACCGAAACAAACTCAGGAGTCAAATGTCTCTTTTAAAGTCCATACAGCAAAAATATGGGATGGTCTTTTGAGGAAAGAACCACTCCAACTACAACTCGCTTACAACACTGTCTCAGCAGCAACATTTTAATGTCCCAACCTTTTAAACTATAATTGTCATAATTATGCCTTCATAATTATAACAATTATAGTTAGATAGAATATGATCTGCTAGTTGTATTCCGTGGTTTCTCACGTGACGTGACCTGTCTTCTCAACAGGAACATTATATTATTATAGATTCTTCTTCATTACTAGCTACAGCTACCAAATGACTTCTCCCGCGTGAAAGTAAAAATTGGATAAAATTATATTTAGAGATATTGTATAAATTCTTCCTAAGAAAGTAGCACGGATATCAACACGTATAATATTTATAAAATGTACGGAAATTGACTTAATACCTTAGGCATTTTGTACCATTCAAGTGATAAGGAGAAAAATAATGACAGGTGCAAAAAAAAAATGAGAAAAAGTATAAATAGAAAAAAAAATACCTACTCAACAAAAATATTTATTTCATCTATAATGTTGAGAGCATAAATAAATTGATCCAGTTTCAGTTAGTTACACTAGTATTACTTATGTGGGGGCTGTCACACACTTTTCTTATCACCTAGTTAATAATGTTTATATTAAAATTCAATTAATTTTAATGTATATTTTATGAAACAAAACGCACTTAAGAGAAAAAAAGAAATAAAGGAAAAGTTTAATATATTAATAATCATTTTATTTCAGATTACATAAACTATATTACAAATACCTTATCCATACTTAATATTATAAATGCGAAAGTAACTCTGTCTGTCTGTCTGTTACGCTTTCCCGCTTAAAACTCTCAAACGATTTTGATGAAATTCGGCACAGACAATCTTTAGACCCTGAGAAAGGACATAGGCTACCTTTTATTGCGAAAAAAAGACGCAGACGAAGTCGCGGGTACCAGCTAGTAGATATATAAAACATACATAATACATATTCTATATTAAAATATTACTTTAGTTCGTACTCGTTATTTAAAACTATTTTAGTAACACTTAACTTCAAACTAATGAACCGTACATACAATACAGTAATATCTTCTTGGTCATTATCTGTATACGACTTTTGATGATTTTAAATCCAACATCACGTCTAAACGGCTAGTACTATACACTATGAAAAAAATATATGTTAAACTAGACTAATTTCCTAATAATTTTATACACGAATATTTACATTTTTTTTTTATAGAACTTGGTGTAATTTATTTTCAAAGTTAGGTCTAATATAGACAAAAAAGCGATGGCGAAGGGGTGTATTTTATGGAACTTTCACAATATAAAAGTTAATTTAATTAACAATCTTTTGATATAATATGCATTCCAAATAAGAATAAGATCGATTAACAGGATGTGACATCATGGCGTACTGTCAAATCGAAGATATTTTTGCAAAATTAAAGAACTCCGAGATGAGTAAAATTGAAGAACTGGATTCTGATTAAACTTTTTTCGTTCACATTTCTCAAATAAATTAAATTTTTCGTAAATAAACTGAGTTTTAAAAATATATTTCCTCGATTTGACAGTAAATCGTGACGTCACAAATCGATCCTATTCTCATTTGGAACGCATTGTACGGTTTTTGTTTATATTGTGTTTAGTTTTTTCATTCTTCATTTTAATAACTGATAGATTAATTATTCGTTATAAAGATTATTTGTAAACTGGCATTTTTGCTGAACAGGGGACCTATTTGGTGCAGCCACACGATTTAATTTTTTTTTACCTTTTTATCATATATGTGGTTTCTGTATTGTGTGTGGTGTGTGTCTATGTATCAAATAAAATATTTTTCTTTCTTTCTTTTCTTTCAAATTAGTATTCGAATAATCTTGATACGCCCAGTAACGCTACCTCCTCCTTTGTTCGCTCAAAGTCACTGACGTATATCTGCCCCAAGTTCGCACCAACCTAGAGTAGGAAAAAGCAGCGTATGTTATATTTGAGTAGCGTCCTCACTTGAGATAATGGGTTCCGCTTCAGTGCCAAGGATTAGGCAGTGGAAGGGACGGATTAGAATATGTTGACGTCAGAGGCGACCTCACAAGAGAATCTACATGGTGTTTTGTCACCTTTCTTCAAAGTCAAAGTCAAAGTCAAAGATCTTTATTGTGAGACAGCGGTTTAAAAAGTTGTTCTTAAAAAAAATGTGTACTTGCACTGCTCCACCATATTAAGCATACAATAATTGTTACAAGATTATCAAATAAAATAAATTATAAATTACATTAAATTAAAAAAAATGTCAATTACATTAAATTAAAAATTATCAATTACATTCAATTATAAATTACATTAAATTTATATGAAATTAAATTTATTACATTTATTAAGTAAATTATTATTACATTTTGCATCAAAACATAAAATGGCAGTTTGGCCCTAACTGTCCACGAATCTGTCGGATAAAAATTCATGCAGTGTATAATATGGTCTATTCACCAGGAAGTCAAATAATTCTTTCTTAAAACAAATTATTCTTTCAATTTCCCTTATTTGTTTGGGAAGCTTAAGTATTATAAATTCAGTTTATTTTTTGATGGTGGTGCACTTTAAAAAAAAAAACTTTTTATGCTTGATACTTTTGAATTAAGGTTTTGTTTTTTTATTTTTATTTTTTTTTCTTATCTTTGGGGAGAAAGGAGGGTTATGCACATCCTTTCACAAAGATTGACGAATCCAGCCCAAGCGAGAAACACATTACTTCTTTACACGTTACTTCTTTGCCTTTCGCACTAGGGCCAAGTCTTCCTCTCAGAAAAAGACCATAAGTCCCAGTATACTTCGATCAAATTGATAAACTTAGTTTGCGGAACCAGGTACAAAGTTCCCCATACCAGTTCTACGAATTCAGACTTCAGGGCAGTTGCTGTCACCTTACCGCGCATTGTCACGGCAGTGGAACTTAGGCATTGCATCTTCATGTAGGAACCTCTGCCAGTTGGTTTCGGCCCCTATGCTTAGATCTGAGCATGGTTTACGAGTACTTGTATTTTCGGCCCTGAGTACAGACACCTTCCAGAGGCCCAGAACCCTAGAGTCACATTCCAAGAAGCCTTAAAACCTTTTCTATTAACAATAGTCGACTATCATCCTTCATGTACTTATTGATTAAATAATTTTGCATATGTACCGTAAGCCAACGTGATTGGCTTAAAAGAATCAATACTGCATACGCTTTGAATCAAACCACTATAAAGGCTTTCTGCGTTAAGTAAATTATGATCAGTGGCCTTACCATAATCTCTTAATGCGATTAATTTGACAACCTAAACTGAATTGTTAAGAGCGACCAACCCGATACATTTTCGTACAACCGCTCTTAAATGATTATGATGTTATTACACATCCTTCTTCAGATATTTTGGATACACAGATATCTTGTAAAAAATCCTTACGGGATTAATAAAAAGACGTATTTCCTGGAACAAGTTTTGTGAAACACAGTAAATCGTAGAATTTCCAAATGCCAACAGAGTTGTCAGGTGTTATCTCTCTTCGTATAACTTTTGCATCAAACATCACTTTGGATTGCGTTAAATGAAGCGACCAGCTTTTAAACCGTGCGTTACGTTGACGATAGGGGTGTGGGGAAGGTCCATTTTAAAGAATGGAGGTTCATAAGGTACATAACTGCATCTTTTTCTCTCGCTTTCAGGCCTGCCATTTGAACTAATCATGGTAAGACCCCTGTAGGTGTTAGATAAATTATACTCCGCGACAATACATGTGACCTAAGCTTTAAATCTGAACTTGTGAACAAAAGGAATCTGATCTGTGACTTTTTCTAGTCACTTCCTTAGCTAGTTAAAAACAATCATTTAAATTACACTGATTTTTTTAATATTCCACATGTCTGTCACACAACGTTGTCTAGTCCTAAGCTAAGCAGAGCTTGTTTTATGAATACTAGAGTACTAATAAACATATCTACTTATATATTTCTAAATAAGCTGCTTAAATATAAGAAAATCAGTGAATGAGACACAAACTCTTTGGGGCAATATGAAAACTTAACAAAGGGCCCTGGAACGAAGGCAGAGAAGGAACAGGAGCGGGATATTTAGTCAATAAAAGTCTAACAGTATTTCTCACCCCACCCAAGGGCACGGACATGTCATCGGATGCTTTTATCCACATAAAAAAAGACAAAACTAGTTGGTCACATAATTAAGTTCTAAAATGGCCGCTTGATTTTTTTAATAAGCTTTGTATAAGTGCAAACACAAGTTGGAATTGTAAGAGAGTGGTAAAATTAATCCCGCCAAAGAGCATTCCAAAAGTTCTCCAAAGTTCTTAGGGCACTTCATGTCATTACGAGTATGTCTATGTGTGGATGTGTAAGTAACTTGAGGCTATAAAAATTGTAGGTACTATCTACATACTTTTTGACTGGCCTGTTAGTCTAATGGTAAGTGACCCTGACTGCTATGCCGGAGGTCGTGGATTCCATTTCGACCCAAGACAAATGTTTGTATGATGAGCACGATCATATTTTGTTCTGTGTCTGGGTTTATCTATAATATGTATGTGTTTAGAAATATATTTAGTATGTTTATCAGTAGTCTAGTACTCATAACACAAGCTCTGCTTAGCTTGAGACTAGACGGCGTTGCGTGATAGTTCTGGAATATTATTACGGTGCTTGCCCTTTGGGTGACTTTCATCTTTCTAATGAGCCCTTTTGTCTCAGAACAAACTACATATGTACATATAGTCTGCTACGTATCTTTAATGGCAACACGCACTAATGGTATCGTAAGTCAGACATGATGAGTAAGATTCACAGCTACATCTGAGCAATGGCTTTGAGGAGGTACTGGATAATATGGTAAACACTCTGACGTTTCTGAAGGACAATATCATTAATAGCTAATATCAGCGTATGGCAAACGTCCTTCACTGAGTAATTGTTAGTTATTATCTTATTATCGATTGCTAGGAAAGAGAACTGTTTTGTACTTTGTAGCTTTTATTCGAATAGGTAGGTTTATAAGATGGTCGATAACCGATGCTAACATAAAGGCTACCAACACAAAACTGCGATGGGATACCAAGCCCTGTCACACAGACCTGCGATGAGAATTACTGAAATGCGCTTTCATACTAGAAAGCATCGGGGCAGGTGATCACATAACATATGCGCTGCGAACCAATTTACATGTTGTTGCGATCTCTGGAGCTAAGGCAAGGAAGTCCTGGAACTAAGGCAAAGAAGGAACAGGGTAGGTAAAAATTATCGAATGACGAATCCCACTCTTAAGCGGAGCGGGAAACAGTATCAGACTCTTAGTGACTAAACATCCTACCCCGTTCCTCCCTCGCCTTAGTCCCAGAGCCCCGGTGTAATGCTTTCGCACCAACCCTCGACTCCAGGAGGGTACGACCCTGTAGGGTACAGTTTGCTGACAACTCCTTGAGGCGCACGAAAAAAGGAACAGGGTGGGTTTTTAATCAGTAAAAGTCTAACACTATCTAGCTCCGCTCAAGGGCAGGAGATGTCATTGGGTGATTTTTGCCCACCATAGAACACACACACTCACATCACTCTTGATATACTGTAGGCCCCTACAGGGTCGAAGCCTCCTGGAGCCAAGGGTTGATACGAAAGCGTAACATCAGGGCTGGATGATTTTTACCTAGCATAAAAGAACACTCTTGATATAAATTTAGCGCCATGCACTTAATTCTCAACCTAACGCAATCCGTATTTTTACAGGCCCCTGTCGACACTTCAAATAAACCCATTGTATGGGTGCTGGGTGGTCCAGGGTCTGGCAAGGGTACCCAGTGTGAGAAGATCATCGCCAAGTATGGGTTCACGCATCTGTCTACTGGAGACCTGCTCAGGGCTGAGGTGAAGGGAGGGTCTGAGAGGGCGAAATCTCTTACTACTATTATGGAGCAAGGTGAGCTATATTAATTATTTTGTTTTAAGCGGTTTAGTATTTAACTGGAGGTAGTGTGATACAGACTCACACACACACTCACACATACATTAGTTGCCAAATTGATAGGCTTCTATTCTATCACCATCTCACCAACAATTACAGCAATACGTCACTGGTACCATCTAAGGCACTTTAGCCTAACCACCGTTAAGTACATTTTTGCTTGCATTCGAAACGAAAATTTCAAAGGTTTTGTTTAAAGCCGCGCTGCAGGATTCAAGCAACTTTTTTTTAAAACGATCCGGCAGAAATACCAATACATACAAAATGCTTTGGGAATACATTAATAATGCGTGCAGCTTAAGACTGAAATTCCCTGCCTTTCTGCTTGAAAAAACAAATATTTAATTTTTTATATTAATTTCCAGGTGGTCTGGTCCCCAACGAAGTGGTTCTGGACCTGCTGAAAGAAGCCATTCAGGCCAAAGCAGCTGAATCCAAAGGATTCCTCGTAGACGGCTACCCTCGTGAGAAGTCCCAGGGTATCGCCTTCGAAGAGGCTATCGCACCTCCTGCTGTGAGTATCATTGATGATAACTTATGATACTGCTTAGACGATGAAGCGACATCTGTGGTGCTTAGTGAGAACTAAAAAGAATTTTAAAACAAAAATAATTCTGCTCGTAATTTGAACATATACAACAGCCCAAATTCATCAGGAGCAACTGCATGATAGACGGTTTTGGGTTCAGACACACTTTAGACATACAGTTGAGCTGAGAGAAGTGTTATGGACTTGTTCTAAGTTAACGAAATTAAGATTAAAGCGTGTCTGATCGGAGGATCCTCCTCAGTGGAGGTTTGTGGCACTTTACATTCTGTCCCGCATAACTAAAACTGCAACTAGTTTTTTAGTTAGTAATAGTTTGACACTATCTCCTGCCTCACCGTCGGGCGTGGAGATGTCACTGGATGATTTTTACCGGTCTAAAAAAACCCTGACATTTCTTTGAACTCAAAATTTTCTACATTCTCATTTCTAATTCTTGATGGAAAAGCACCAATAATCTAACTCTTAAACCCGATATCCGTGCTCGAACCTCTCTTAACTTTTTGATCTGATATCCAACTTTTCTCATATTCCAGGCAATTCTTTACTTCGAGGCATCAGACGCGACGCTCACCCAAAGGTTGCTTGGTCGCGCGGCGAGCTCGGGTCGTGCTGATGACAACGAAACCACCATCAAGCTACGTCTGAAGACCTTCTTTGAGAACAACCAGCACGTGCTGGACCAGTACCCCAGCAAGATAAGCAGGGTACGTAGAATTTTTGGCAATCCATTACACGGTTACACTTTGAAATGTCGACATAATGAATGGTCCTTACACACAGGATCGTTCATTGTGCGTCCCGCATCCATCGGATTCCCGGTAGTGGTATTAAGAGGTCATCATAATTTCAAACGAAAGACATCCACTGTTGGACATAGGCCTATCCCAACTATCATCATAATGACCGGCCTGGATCACCGCGGCCCTCACCAGGTCATCAGTCCACTTTGTAGGATTCCTTCCAAGGTCGTGGGTTCGATTCCCACCCAGAACAAATGTTTGTGTGATGAGCACGATCATTTGTTCTGTGTCTGAGTATTTTTGATCTATAATGTATAACAGTTGTCTAGTACCCATAACACAAGCTCGGCTTAGCTTGGGACTTGACGACGTTGTGTGATAGTTGTAGAATAAAAAAAATCTCAGGAGTACCACCACACCTTTGATTCCATGCCCGTGGAGATTTTCCTCCGAGTGTGACAGAATTAATCAGTTTCAGAAGGACTTTAAGGATCGGTTCCCCACTCGGCTGTGATATTTATAATGTACATAATATTTGTAATGTATTTGTTATTTTGAATTACAGATAGACGCGGAGTCTTCAGTGGACGCCATCTTTGCTGAAGTAGAGAAGGTGTTGGACCCCATAGTCGCAGCCTAAATGCACAACTCAACATTTTATACACTCTGTAAATATTATGCCTATTTTACATTAATTTAAAAGATCGTTGATTAAAAATGTTTTTATTTTACTACGAGTTTTATTTTAACATGTAACACAAATGTAGTTTTACCTATACTTAGAGTTGGGTTGATGCGAAAGCGTAACACCGGGACCCTGGAACTAAGGTAAGAAGGAAGGGTGGATCGTTTAGTCAGTAGAAGTCTGATACTGTCTTCCGCTCCGCCCAAGGGTAGAAGTTGTCATTGGATGATTTTGGCCCACCAAAAAAAGTCTACACAGTAAAAACTCAGAGAAGCCAACTACTTAGATTAGATTGTGTGATCAAGAAAAATGATTTTTATTATTATCCAGGCCAACCCCGTTCCTTATTTGCCTTTTTCCAGGGCCCCGGTGTTCATTTTTACATTAGCCATGGCCCCTGAAGGCTTCGACCCTGCTGGGCTGGACAGTTTGCTGACAACTCCTCGAGATGCGCGGGAACTATACCTACATGTCGTCGACGACTTGCAGGTATAGTTCCCGTCATCACTTGGTCCGGATGGTTACTGGGCGTTTAGACAGAGTGATACCTATCGCTCACCGTCATCAAGCCCGCGCCTTCAGTGGCCGGAAATCCGGATCGGAATCGCGGCAGCGGCGGGGGCGTGAGCGCCATTACTTTTGCTGATTCGATCGGTCTTGTTCTTTGCTAGTAATGCTAGCAACGGACAAGGCCGATCTTCAAGGCTTCGTAGAAGGAGGCCTGCCACTACTCCTCCCTGCGAACCATGGCCTGAACCAAGGCCCGGCACGAGAGATCACCGCCCCCGACCCCTCCACAAGGATACTATTGACGGACTTCACTTAAAGGACTTGGTATCTAGGAAAAAAACATTGATAAATATTCTTAGAAGACATAAATTGACAGAACAGCTGTTAATGTCAGTGTCAGTCAGTGTAGACAAAATAATCAGTAAAACAAGACGCTAATCCACCGAATTATGTAATAAACGTTTGGTTTATTTGTAATAAAACAAAAAAAAAAATGCAAACCTAAAAAGTCCTCCAAAAATCCTCCCGAAGGGCTCCCTAAAGTTCCCCAAAAATCGCCCAAAAGAGCGCCCCAATTCCTCCTAAAGCATTTCAAAATGGCCCCAAGTGAGCCTCCCGTGAACACCTGTCCCTGCCCGAAGTTCAGTCCGCTGCCGACGTGCACATATCACGAAGATCTAGAGAAGGTGAATCAGATCTTCCACATAATGAGCTATAGTCCAGTGCAAATAGCATTGAAAATGATAAAAAGTGGAACAAAATAGTAATAGTATGAAACCCATTGGTAATGAAAGCGAATTACAGTAAGTTTGGGACATGAAAAGGTAACTTTTCATCAAATTTTACGGGAAAAAATTTTTTTTAAGAAAATAAAAATTATAACAAATAAACTCGGTTTTTTAGGACTTTTCACATAGATTTTTAGGTTATGTGTAAAAAATGTTAATACAAAAGTGGTAAATCTTTTAATGACCTACAAGATTGCTATTAGACTTTTTTCCATAGAACCAGTAATTTTTCCGGAAATCGAGATAAACCATTTTTACACTTAAAACCGCACACCCATCCACTTTCCGACCTCAGTTCGACCGTAATTTATTTTTCCTTAATTTTTGTTATATTTTTCTTCCTTTTCCCACTACTACTTTTCATCCTACTACTATTTTGTTCCCTTTCAAAAGCTATCTGCACTGGTCTATTATACATTCCTGTGTTCACTAACCTTATGTTTTACATACCGCCTCTTCTTTTTGTCTGTTTCAGCCGAACACAGTAGACATCACCAGTCTCTATCTCATCTCTAACTCAGTAAGTGTTATTGCTGTTCTTTCTTCTAGTCTTTCTAACTGCAAGCGAGTAAAATCGCGGTCTTTTGGATCGTCGGGGAAACTCGCGAGCCTGGCTTAATGTTCGTCGAGTTTGGTTAATTTTTTTCTTAGCTCGTCGTTCAAACCTGTTTTACTCGCTAGTCGATCAGCACCAAAGTCGAAAAGAAGCGCGACGCAACGCTCTTGCACGCCGCAGGGACCAGTGATGCACCGCTTCGTCGCACTACGCCGCCGCCTCGAGGCGTAACGAGGCGCAGCGCTGCATGGAGCAACGTATTCTAAATTCTCACAATGAAATGTGTCTTTTCGCGTAGTAAATAAAGTTCTATTTTGAGTTACTCTATTAAAATGTGCGTGCAGCCTCGCGTCGCGTCTCGATGTGAACTGACCCTAAGCCTTCGAAAAAATATGTGTGCAACAATTTACTGTTGCAACCTTACACTAGGCATGTTAACTCGTTTAAGTCAGTAAAAGTCTGACATTGGGAGGGAACCTGCTCAATATTGATTTAGCAGGAGTTATTTAACAATTTCTCACGTAAAAAAGGGGCGCCACTTTTTTTGCGCCAGATAAAACTACACCAAACTAAGCCTCTGAACGTCATCTATTTGAGTTCCCCAACCTAACTAATCCCTACTTCCACAGGCCCCTGTTAACACCTGTCAACCCATTGTTTGGGTGCTGGGTGGTCCAGGGGCTGGCAAAAGTACCCAGTGTGAGATGATCGTCGCTAAGTATGGGTTCACACATCTGTCGACTGGAGAACTGCTCCGTGCTGAGGTGGAGTGTGGATCCGAGAGGTCGAAGTATCTTACGGCCATTATGGATCAAGGTGAGCTACATGTTCCCTCTGATATTTTCTTTCTAACGGATTTGATTGGAAACAGGAGAATGTTCGTTTCAAGAATGTTTCATGAGCATACCTAAAGCGACCTAATCTGCACCCTTGTTAGTGTAGGAAACAGCTGCTTTATTTCTAAACTCATGAAGCCGGGTGTTGTTTTTTTTTTAACCGCCGCTGTTGTTATTATTTTATCGCCCACAGGTGTGGTAAGCAATTATCGCAAGACCAGTTGAGCTCCAGATTACCAGAACTATTAGCTGTCTACTTATTTCACAGAAAAATTAAAAAGGAAGGTCTAAAAAAAGTTCTGAATGCATTCACTGATTTTCAAATTTCGCATCGGAATTTTGGACCCTTCCCGGCCACTGCGAGCACCAACCCAGCGCAGCATTTAGGCGCAACCCGCGAGCAAGACTGCGGCGCACCTGATTCTACTAGTCAGCTCGTCAGTGCAGCGGGAGCTGCTTACACCCGCACAACCGCCGTCGTTAAAACAAGTCGTGGAATGTGATTTGATTTTATACATTCTTAATATTTTATTCATATCTACATTCTACAGAAGATACGGGCCTGCAACCGCGGCGCGACTTACGCTGCTACCGAGTACCGACGGACGTGGAATTAGCGCTATTTTTGGCCAAATAAATCTTATGAGTACTGTGTTGAGATCAACACGAATCATTAGTGTTTCAAAGGAAGTTATATTCATTTCCAGGTGGTCTAGTCCCCAACGAAGTAGTTCTGTGCCTCCTAAAAGAAGCCATTGAGATTATGGAAGCTGACAGCAATGGATTCCTCTTAGACGGCTATCCTCGCGAAAGGTGTCAGGCTATCACCTTCGAAGAGACCATCGCATCTCCAACTGTGAGTATTATTCCATTTATTTTAAACTTACTACATATCTCATACATTTTTAAATATTTCTTAAAAAAAACATAATAAAAAAAAAACAAAATATTTAAAAAGTATTATTATTATACTGAGATGATGAAGCGACATCTTTGGCGTCACATAAGAACTAAAAAGTAAGAATTCGTGCATTGCAGAACTATAATTCTTCGAGTGATTTAAACATCGGTAACTACTTCCACACTTTGCAATTTTTTTTATCATACACGTCAGGGTGCCTTACAGCCATTATCGGCTATATTACATACTAGCTTTTGCCCGCGGCTTCGCCCGCGTGGGTTTGGGGTTTCCGGGATAAAAAGTAGCCTATGTGCTATTCCGGAGTGTATCCTATGCCTGTGCCAAATTTCATTCAAATCCATTCAGTAGTTTTTACGTGAAAGAGTAACAAACATCCATACATCCATACTTACAAACTTTCGCCTTTATAATAGTAGTAGGATTAGATTGTTTAATATATTATTATACTACTCGTATTCATTAATCATTGGTTCATATAGCTTAGCACTTTTGGCAGCTTGTTCCAAGTTACCTTTTTTTTATACGGATATTATTAATATACATGTGCTCTGAATGCCGGCTATGGATGTGTGGAGACATGTGTAACAGGCTTAAGAACAGAGTGTAAATTCCACTCATATCTCCGTAAATATGTGGGATTTACATACAGTCCCTCTGAGGATTCCTCCGACCAGTCGGATGTTATGTCTGATCTGAGCAACTGTATGTGCTTGTACGTGCAGTAGACACGCCTGCCCTACTCTCGATTCATCACTAGGTCTGGCACCAATTCATGGATCGTCAATGGAAAGCATTACATAAATAGCTTTCACATTCTCGCTGCGTATCATATCCCGGGGTAACTATTTAGTAGTCTGTGTCCCGGGTGGAAAAGTACCCTGACCCTAAATAGCCTTTCTTTAACTTTTGAGCCCTAACACCTATTGTCTTTCTATTGTGTGTATTCAAAAGGTTAAAAGATATCTAATCTCATAAGGAACTTTTCTCATATTCCAGGCGATTCTTTACTTCGAGGTGTCAGACGCTACGTTGACCCAAAGGCTGCTAGATCGAGCACCCACCTCGGACAGAACTGACGACAACGAAGCAACGATCAAGCAACGTCTGAAGGTCTTCTTAGATAACAACCAGGACTTGCTAGACCAGTACCCTAACCTGATAAGCAGGGTAGGTGTAATTTTTGCCAATATTTATATTCAAGGGGCAAGAAATACACGTTCTCAACCAAAGATACTGTGGATTACATAATAACCTTCTTGGTGACACCCTTTTTTAATGGAAAATCATTAAATATATTCTCCTGTTCTAGAGAATAGGAAGAAACTATATCAGACTTTTACTGACTAACCCACTCTTTGACGCCGTAACCCCAGCTAGGCATCGGCCCTACAAGGTCCCTTAAGTTTTGCTGACATTTCATTGAGGCATTGCCGACATGATCCTCATCGGAAGTCGCAGGGGAGTTGCTGGTCACTACAGGTGAAGTAGCACTTATCTTCAGTGGTGGCTGGAGCGTCAGAATCTCTGTTCGCTCACTGGTCAAACAATCTTGTGTGAGAGACCTTTAGTCTTCATTACAGTTAAAAACCGTCTACTGCTAATCACAGGTATCCCCCGCCACAACGACCGGTCCAGTGCGTCTCGCATTCATCATATTTCCTCGACCTTCAATAAGCCGTCAATCTACCTCGTGATTGGCAATACCATGCCATATAACAAGAACAACAATAATATTTTTATCTTGTTTGTTATTTTGAATTGCAGATAAACGCGGAGTCTTCTCGAGAAGCCATCTTTGCCGAGGTGGAGAAGGTGTTGGACCCAATAGTAGCCGCCTATTTAGACAGCACACCTAAACATTTTGTAAACGCTGTAAATATGCCTATGGTCTCAGAACAACAAAAGGCTATTCTACATTAATTTTAAATCGATCATTAAAGGTTTTTATTATTTTCATATGACTTTCCTTTTAACATGTATCTTATAATCTACTAGCGACCCGCCCCAGCTTCGCACGGGTACTGATATTGAATATATTATGCATGTATTATACACATAAACCTTCCTCTTGAGTCACTCTATCTATTAAAAAAAATCGCATCAAAATCTGTTGCGTAGTTTTAAAGATTTAAGCATACATAATTATGAACAGGCGACTTTGTTTTATACTATGTAATGATAATCTATACATAAAAGGAGAAACTGACTGACTCACATATCAACGAACAGCCGAAACTATTGAATCTAGGAACGTGAAATTTTGCACTGGGCTTCCTTTTATGGCGTAGGCGAAAACTAAGTTTGGTGGAAACCTATTTTCATGCGGGCGAAGCCGCTGGCAGAAAGCTAGTTTACTTGTACTTGGGGTTATGAGGTAATAGTTTTTCAAATAGATGATTTGTTATTAGTTAAGTGTAGAAGTGGTGGCTCAGAGATAATGGCCCCCATACTTTCATGTCCCACCCAGGCGAATTACTCTTGCGGAACATCTGGTCTCACCTCTCTTCTTTCTTTTTATTCTGGATGGCATCATAAAGAATGTGAATACAACAAGAGCTGCGGCATAGAGCGAGGACTGTCCCACGTCTTCATCATCATCATCAACCTTTTTAATGTTCCCACTGCTGGGATGGCCTCCTCTCTAAGAGAGGGACCATAATCCTGAACGCGGACCCAGTGCGAATCAGTGGATATCACATGTGTTCGAATTTCTGGTTCTAGGACATGCCGGTTTCTTCACAACGTTTTCCTTCACCATTTGAGAGCAGTGGTGATGAAATAAATGACACAAAGTAATACTTCTAGCTGTGTTTGAACCCGCGACCTACAACTCGTAAGCCGGGGCCGTTACCACACGGCCACCACATCTCTTTAATCGTGTTGGAAGATCTGAATTATGCCTATGACCCTATGACCCATTTTTCTGCTCCCGTGCGCCTCAAGGAGTTGTCAGCAAATATAGAGGCCCAACTGCAGCGAGGAAGCCTACTGGGGTCCCGGTCCGGTTTCTGAAAGGAAGTTCCGACCCCGGTTTGAAGGAAAAGGGGGCGTCGTTTAGTCAGTAAGAATCTGATACTGAGTCCCGCTCCGCCCAAGGGTGGGATTCGTCATTAGATGATTTTTCCCACCATAAAAAAACGTCACACCAGAGAGACGATAAAGTATGTAAATAGATAAAGTATGAAATTAGAAATTTGAAATTGGTGCCAATAGGTAATTGAAAAGTTGAAGGGGAATCTTTTGTCTTGGTATGGTCATGTAAAGAGGAGGGACAAAACGCGTGTTACTAAAAAAGTTATCTGTATACATACTATACATGTGGATGGATAGAGAGGGAGAGGAAGGCACAAATAACACGGAATAAGGACAGGAATATGAAGAAGATAATGATGATATAATTTCACATCTTCCTGAGTAAATACTTATTTTCAAAACCACAAATTTAACGAATCGTTTTTCTACTTGCCTGACAGCTGCACGTAATCGCGTCAATGTCAACACCAAAACCAGCGAAGAAACCCAACACACAGTTTGTCCGCCCAAAGATTTTATAGATCCTATAAAATCTTTGGGACCATCAGATTATGCAATAAAAAGTCAATACAAAAGAATGCAAACGTAAGAACCCCAGAAAATTCCTCCAAAAAATCTTCCCTTCCAAAATGGCCGCAAGTGCACTTCCCCCCTCAGCAAGACTTGACACCTGTATGTGCCCGAGATTGTACCTGTTTCCATATCATGACGATATAGGCAAGGTTAGCCAGAACTTCAACACAGTGAGTTATTTGTTCGTCCGTCCATTAACCTATATTTGACATAACTCTTTTTCGTTTTTAGCCGAGCGCAATAGAAGTCAACCTCTGCCAACGGGTAAGTTCATATTAATGCTCTTCTTTCTTCTAGTCTTTTTAACTGTTCGGCCAGACTGCAAACTAGGGTGCGGGATAGGGGGGAGGACCCTAGCCGAAAACTGATACTTGAACTTCTTTGGAGAGTCCATAGTTTACGTGAGCGCGGGAATTGTTGCGGGCTATTCGATGCGGGACACGCGCGGGCAACGCATGCCATAGCTTGTTGATACAAGTGGCTGGAATTAACGTCACACTTCATTAGAACCTAAAGTCCTAAGACCACAAGTATCCCTTTCACACTATTCCCCATAGCACTATTAGGAAACGGCCCTACTGGATCCTTACAGTTTGCTGATATCTCCTTAAGACGCGCGGGAAATACCACGCGTTGTCGTCGATCCGGGCTCGATCCTCATAGGACAAGCTGTTAGCAAGTTACACATTGTGTAATGTGCCCACTTAACCCGAGGTCGCCCTTGCGATTCCCAACGGCCGTGGCGTCTTCTGTCGTACAGATGAGAGAGAGATTGATATAGTCACAAAATATTGATTATTAGGTATTGCAAATCAAGTTGAACAGGACTTGGCTTCTATGCGATCTCAAAACTTTTTACGAAGGAAGAATTGCGTAGGGAGACTTGGCTTTTTTACATTTCATGTTTTTGGTGGGAAAACACAGATCCCACAGCCTCAAACGAAAGTATACGAGAAAACACCGGGTCGTTGGAATTGGAAATTGTATTTTTTTTTCTGACAAATCGACTTCTTGACATTTCAAAAGTGCCTGTAAAGTTTGAATGAGAAGGTTGAATTTGATTTTTGAAATATGAAATCTCGTTTTAGTCAGTTTTATACACTCCCCGCTTCTGCTAAACCCAAAGCAAGAGAAGTTATTTTATGAATTGCCACATGACCCCAGATTTTTTTACCCCAAAACCATTGGTCTACAATCTCCACTTTTACAGGCCCCTAATAGCAATTTAAAGAAGCCCATTGTATGGGTGCTGGGTGGTCCAGGGTCTGGCAAGGGCGTCCAGTGTGAGAAGATCATCGACAAGTATTCGTTCTCGCATCTGTCCACCGGAAGGCTGCTACGGGCCGAGATGGAAGGGAAGACCGCGAGGGCGCCGTTCATTACTGCCATTATGGAGCAAGGTGAGCGATAGATAGATAGATATATTCTTTATTGCACCCCAAAAATAAAATTCCAACAGGAACTTAAAATTCATAGGGTGACATAAAGGGCGGTCTTATCGCTAAAAGTGAAAGAAATTTTTAAAGACAACCTTGTATATGTCATCATCATTCTCTGTAATATTCCGTCTACTGGGATACAGGCCTCCTCTCTAGGAGAAGAAATGGGCCGTAATCCACCCATCCATCCACCACGCGGGCCCCGTGCGGATTGGTGGATGTTACATGCTTTCGAATTTTTGGTTCTAGGACATACCAGTTTCCTCACGATGTTTTCCTTCACCGTTTTGAGAGCACTGGTGATGAAATAAATTATTCTCATAAAGGGTCAATTGTCGTTGTTTTTGGCCAAAAAGTCTGATACTGTGTTGCCAGCGCAGCGAGACAAAGAAGAAAAATAAAGTTTTAATGATGTTATGGTAATTTTCAGGCGATATGGTCTCCAATGAAGTCTGTTTGGAGCTGCTGAAAGAAGCCATTCATAAGCCAACTGACACCAAAGGATTCCTCGTGGACGGTTACCCTCGCGAGAAGGCTCAGGCTGTCGCCTTCGAAAAGGTTGTCGCATCTCCATCGGTGAGTATTGTTCACCTTCTTCTGCGAAGCAGTAACGCTGACAAAAGAGGAAGCCGACCGCATCAGACAAAGGCAACGGCGCTCTCGCCGCAGCCGCCACCGCCTGATAACCGGCCATCGTAGGCGTGGGCGTACGGACGGTATGCAATGGGTAGCTCGCTGTCCACCCATCCGGTAACACTACACTGTTCTCGCGAGCCTCAAAGAGTTGTCAGCAAACTGTAGGTGTTCAGCAGAGTCGAAGCCTCCTGGGGCCAAGGGCTGATGCGAAAGTGGAACACCACGGCGCTATATCCAGATAAAGGTGAGACAGAATAGAGGTGTCTTATATTCATTTTTGTTAATATTAAACTGATGAAGCAAAGCAAGTTTTAAAGCGTTTTCAAAGTGGCGTTTGACAGGTGGAAATCAGCGAAATTGATAAAGACTCCGGTCTCCGGTACAGCAATTGGCAACGGCCGGTAGCAATTTAACGTGTTCATTTAATTTTAGGTTGAAATATAACCTACAGCAAATCTAATGTTACATTCAAACCAAAAAATACCCTCTCTAAAAAAATATATGATCTATTGCTTTTCTCACTTTCTAGGCGATTCTGTTCTTCGAAGCATCGGACGAGACGCTAACTCAAAGGTTGCTACGTCGTGGGGCTACCTCGGGCCGACCTGATGACAACGAAGTTGCGATCAAGCAACGTCTGAAGCACTACCATGAGACCAGACAGGCTTTGCTAGACCAGTACCCCTGCAAGGTAGCCAGGGTACGTAGAATTTTTAGCAGTACGATGATGCAGGTGGTAAGAAATTTACTTTCTTTTTTTCTTACTCGACCACAAAACAACTCTCTTGATGCTATCTTTTGAGAGAGAAATCGTCAAACGATTTTCTGCTCTAGGATGAAATGAGAGGGTGTGCCAGATTTTTAATTACTAAACCCATCTGTGTTATTTAGTTGCCTTTTGTGTTCAAGAGACACGGTCATTCTTTCTAGCTAGGTATCAGCTCTATGGGCGAAGCCGTTGCCAGAAGCTAGTAATCTTTTAATTTAATAGCGTCTGCCAGCGGCTTCGCCCGCGTGAAATTTTACCCGTTAGAGATAGAGTTTCGAAAAATCCGTTCTTAGCGGATAACTATCTAAACCCTAGGCACCTGTGTAAGTTTCTGAGATTTCGTGATTCATAGGTTTGTTATTTTGAATTGCAGATAAGTGCGGAATATGGTGTAGACGACATCTTTGCTGAGGTGGAGAAGGTGTTGGACCCAATAGTACACGCCTAAATGCACAACTCAACATTTTTTACGCTCTGTAAGGCTAATAACTCATGAAGCAGTTTTCGTTCGCGCCCGCCATTGTGGAAGAAACATTGTTTTATTTCTTAACTTATGAGACCAGAGTTTTGTGCAGTCAATTTGAGTGATAATCGCAAGATGGATGATCACTTGAGCTCTAGATCACCAGAAATGTGCTGTTGCGTTATACTTGCTTTACTGATTTTCCGAATTTGCGTTGGATTTATGTACTTACTCCATGTAGTCTTCACCAGCCTCTGCGGGTGACTGCGGCTTGGTTGTTTCTTTTAATTGTCAGTCAGCGCCGGTGCGACGGAACCCGTTGACAACCGCGCAACTCCTAGTGAAATGTGTTCTAGTTTTTACATATACGAGTGTATCTGCATTCTTTAGAAACTGCGGGCCCGCAACCGCGGCGGACGCGGGTAGAAACCGCTTCGTGAGTTCTTAGGCTGATCAATATGATGCCATCTACATCCATTTTAAAGATCGTTGATTAAAAAATGTTTAAATTATTTTGGTACGATTTTTATTTCGACATGTAGGTAACTTAAAATTTGAACTTACATATATTGTGGAATTGATATTTCAATTTCTGATAAGCTACTTCGAGAGGGGTAGTCTGGTGAGTGGTAGTGGTCACCGCTCCCCGACTTTCGAGTTGTAGGTGTTAAAACTTCTTTCAGAAACCGTCCGACCCTGCCCTCAGTAGGCTTTGACTCTGCTGGACCTCTTTAGTTTACTGACAACTACTTGAGACGAGCGTGAAAATATTTTCGCCGTCGATGACTTGGACTCTGTCCGAATACATACTGGACGATCAGACGGCGAGCTACCCATTACTTATCCTTCACAAAGGAGGCGACCGCCTGCCACTCCTCGCTTCGCACCATGGCTTATTACATATTATTTATGCCCAAGTAAAGTGTGGTAGACCGAGACGTTAAATTCCGGTCCATTTACGCTCTGCGCGAGTGGGCCACCGACCAGAGCCACCGGTGGTCACCGACAGCGACATAACCCACTTTTCGAAAATTGGTAGGGTTGTTCAAATGAACAACCCTACCAATTTCCAGCAGAGTGTGAATTATTGTAAGTTTACCCCTATTTTGTGGTCTTATTTTTTTGGACTATTACATATCAAATCAATTTGTGGCATACACATAATCATCGGCTGCAACTTCGTACTACACGTCCGCTCCGGAGCCCACAGGTCACTGTACTGCGGTCCGCGCGGGATGCGGAAGCCTTTATAGTGTGCGAGCAGGCCGCGCTGGTATGGACGCGCGCATGCGAGCGAAAGAGACAGAAGGAGCGCCCGCGCACATTCATTGTCGCCGACCCCAAGTTTTTGGAAATATTTTGGATTTGCATTTTGGGTAATTTCCATTGGTCAATACAATATTTGTATGTAGGTGGCCCTTCCACTAATTGTACAATTAGCTACGCTAGGTAAGCAGGCTGATTTTGAAAATAAATGTTGAAAAACTATCATCAGTTGTTTTTATTCACTCCTAGACCTAACATTGGTGACCCCGAAAAAAATGTCGCAAGAGAACACAGGAGAAGGAAGCAAAATAGCGAAGTCGGAACCCGACCTATCTGCAATTTCCGTTCAATCCAGACTATTGCCGTTCTGGAGAGAGATTCCACGAGCCTGGTTCATTCAGTTCGAAGCCGTCGTGGATCCTCTGAAGACGTCGGATGATCAAAAATACCGTTACGTACTGCAACAACTGCAAACAACCGATCTACAGCACATAACGGATATCTTGTATAACCCGCCGGCAACAGACAAGTATATCGCTGTGAAGAACCGCCTACTCACCGTGTACGATAAGTCCGACGTGAAAAACTTCCAGAAGCTCATCAGTGGTCTAGAATTGGGTGACCAAAAACCCACACAGCTGCTGCGAAAAATGAGAGAATTGGGAAGCGGCATGATTACAGACGAAGGACTGAAGATAGAATGGCTCAACCACTTACCCACACAGGTGCGCGTCGTGTTATCAGTGAATACCGAATCATCACTAGATACTCTCGCCGCGATGGCCGATAAAATGGTGGAGTATTCCGAACCGACAACAGTTGCTGCAGTATCCACATCGTCGCAGGACCCCGTCATGACTGCACATTTGGAAGTGCTTTCAAAGCAGATGGAAAAATTAAGCTTAGAAGTGGCTGAACTACGTGGCAGATCAATGCAGCGAAGCAGACCCACATTTCGGTCACACTCGCGCTCACAATCTCGGCGTCGGCATAATAGCAAGCCTTCAGTCAAACCAGGTGATCCTACATGGGAGTGTAGATATCATTTCCGTTTCGGTGACAAAGCAAAACGTTGCGAATCACCTTGCTGTAGGAGAAAAAACCAACCGTCGTTAAACTAGCTACAACATCGACGGCGGCGGACGTCGATGTTCCCATCACCACCAACCGCCTTTGTGTCTTCGATCGCGACACCAGGGAGCGTTTCCTCGTGGACACAGGCGCAGACATATCTGTGTTGGCCGCCACAAGCAAAAGAAAAGGAACGACCGCAAGCGCCTACCGTTTATATGCCGCAAACAATACACCGATCAACACTTACGGTGAAAAAACGATAAGGCTCAATCTCGGTTTACGTCGCAGTTTTCTATGGACATTCGTCGTGGCAGACGTGAAGACCTCAATTCTGGGAGCAGACTTCATACGGCATTTCAAACTACTCGTAGACCTTCACAAAAGGAAGCTCATCGATAACGTTACCGACTTATCAATTGACGCCTTCCAAGTTGCTACAAGCGAAGGAACAGTACATGTCATCAGTACGAACCAAGTGTATTATGACATCCTAAAACGATACCCAGAAGTGCTCCGCCCCATGACCCTCAAGGAACCACCAAAACACGACGTCGTGCATCGAATAGATACCAGAAACACCCGTCCACTTTATGCCCGAGCACGTCCCTTACCACCGGATAAATATAAGGCTGCAAGGGAAGAATTCGAGCACATGATGGAACTGGGCATATGCAGACCGTCACAGAGTCCATGGGCGAGTCCGCTACACATAGTCAAAAAGAAAGATGGAGGACTACGAGTTTGCGGCGACTATCGAAGATTGAACGCAGTTACTCAGCCAGATCGTTACCCCATACCCCGCATACAAGATTTCGCATACCAGCTGCACAATATGAAGATCTACTCGAAGCTAGACCTCAAAATGGCATATTACTGGATCCCAATAGCTGATGAAGACGCTCAAAAAACAGCCATCATCACACCTTTCGGGCTGTTCGAATTCAAATGCATGACGTTCGGCTTGCGTAATGCCAGCCAAACGTTTCAACGATTTATGCATCGAGTGTTACGCGGGATAGATAACTGTTTTTGTTACGTCGACGACATCTTGCTATTTACAGTAAATGAGGAGGCACACAAACAACTCCTATGTCAAGTTTTGGAGCGCCTAAAACAATACGGTGTCATGTTGAACATAGAAAAATGCGAGTTCGGGAAGAGCAAGATCAATTTCCTCGGTTATGAAGTGTCGGAAAATGGCATCAAACCTACAGACGAGCGAACCAAGGCCATATGTAACTATCCGAAGCCCAAAACTATCGCTGAGCTGCGCCGTTTCCTTGGCATGCTCAACTTTTATCGCAGCTGCTTACCTCGCCAAGCCCACTTACAAAACGAGTTGAACAAATATCTCCATAACCAGAAGCGTAACGACAAAACCCCCATCGAATGGACACCGGAGGCCGAATTAGCTTTTGAGAACTGCCGACAAAGCATTCTACAAGCGACCGACCTGGCGCATCCTATACCTGGAAGCCCCCTCGCCTTGATGACAGACGCATCAGATATCAGCATTGGAGCAGTATTACAACAGAGAATACAGAACGAGTGGAGACCTCTGGCGTATTTCTCGAAAAACATGAGCGAAACACAACGCCGCTACAGTGTATATGACCGCGAACTACTAGCGATATACACAGCGGTCAAACACTTTCGAAGACTCATAGAAGGAAGCGACGTTACTGTATTTACGGATCACAAGCCACTGACTGCTGCCCTGTCTCGTCCCCCGAGTACTACCGACACACCTCGACGAGAACGCCAGTTGCACTTCATCAGTCAATTTTGTACGCGCATTCAATATATTCAAGGAGAGGCAAACCCGGTGGCTGACGCACTGTCGCGCATTGAAATTGAAGACATACAATGCCCATCCAGCATCGATTACGCCGAGCTAGCTAGCGACCAAGAAAAGGACACAGTATTGAAAGAGCTAAGGAAGCAAACTAACTTGACGTTCACTGACGTCACGATGCCTGGCATTGGCCGACCAATCACGTGTGAGACATCCACTGGCACGCCACGACCATACTTACCCAGTACATACCGTTTTGCTGCATTCAAAGCACAACACGATCTATGTCACCCCGGTATTAAATGCACAAAGAAGCAGATGTGTTCGAAATTCTTCTGGCCAAATATGAACAAAGAAGTCATCAACTGGACTCGAGCATGCATCGACTGTCAGCGGTCTAAGGTCCATCGCCACGTCGTGACTCCGCTCAGTGACTTCCCACCATCGGCACGATTCGACCATGTTCATATTGACATAATCGGGCCTTTGAGACTATCTAACGGTTACCGATACTGTGTGACCATGATCGACCGTTGTACCAAATGGCTAGAAGTAGTCCCTGTATACGAGATTACCGCCGAAATCGTTGCCAAGGCATTTTATGAAAACTGGATCGCCCGCTTTGGATGCCCCCTAAGGATAACAACTGACCAAGGACGCCAGTTTGAGTCATCGTTATTCCAGTCATTAATGATGAAGTTCGGTATTACAAGAATACGGACCACGGCATACCACGCACAGTCAAATGGGCATATTGAAAGGCAACATCGCACGTTAAAAGCAGCACTGATGGCCCGTGGGGCTACTACACAATGGGCGGAAGAGTTGCCTACTGTTTTATTGGGTTTGCGAACAGCCTTACGCACCAATAAATTGAGCCCAGCAATGATGACGTATGGAGCTACTCTTCGCTTACCGTCGGATTTCATCGTACCCGGTAAGGCGAATATAAATGATAACGACTACGTGCGCCGTCTCACAGAAACAATGGCATCAATGAAGAGCACGCAAAAAACGCACCACAGTCGCACTAAGCCATTCATTCACAAGGACCTCGCAACGTGCACACATGTTTTCGTGAGAAACGACGCGGTACGCGCCCCGCTTACGCCACCGTATGATGGACCATATGAAGTACTACAGCGCTACGATAAATATTATAAGCTACAACTACCGCTACGAACGTCAATAGTATCACTGGACAGACTCAAACCAGCATACCTTCTTAACGAATCAGAAGAAACTGAGGATCACACTATTCCTGACACATCAAAACGTCCATACACACATCCAAGTCAGCCATACACCACAAGATCTGGAAGAATCGTGAAGCCCGTTGTTCGCTTTGCTTAGGAGGGAGTGATGTGGCATACACATAATCATCGGCTGCAACTTCGTACTACACGTCCGCTCCGGAGCCCACAGGTCACTGTACTGCGGTCCGCGCGGGATGCGGAAGCCTTTATAGTGTGCGAGCAGGCCGCGCTGGTATGGACGCGCGCATGCGAGCGAAAGAGACAGAAGGAGCGCCCGCGCACATTCATTGTCGCCGACCCCAAGTTTTTGGAAATATTTTGGATTTGCATTTTGGGTAATTTCCATTGGTCAATACAATATTTGTATGTAGGTGGCCCTTCCACTAATTGTACAATTAGCTACGCTAGGTAAGCAGGCTGATTTTGAAAATAAATGTTGAAAAACTATCATCAGTTGTTTTTATTCACTCCTAGACCTAACAAATTCATGGTAAAAGGTCACTGGGACAACTTGTAACCAAGGATCTTGTATCCTACTTGTGACCCTTGTGACCTACCAATGTCCCGAAAGTTGAAAGAGAAAATCTACGAGTCCGTGATAAGACCTGTCTAACTGTATGGATCAGAATATTGCAAGGAAATTATACCTAGTGGAATTAAGTCTGCGCGCGGCGAAAAAAAACTAATCATTTGCCGTCATCTTGACATTTATGTCAGGTGTCAAGAGAATGTTTTGTGCTTTTAATCGTTTCGAAATTTAAATAATCGTCATCATTATGCAGAAAGTGATTAAACAGTGTTGGCAAGGTGAGAGTCAAAATGGCGGGTGTACCATAGCGGAATAAATTATACCAATTACCAAAAAAATGTACCTAAAATGTACTATTCAGTACCTAGGTCTAAAAAATCTGTACCTCTTTCACAACGAAATTATTTAGAAAGTAAGGTACACCCGCCATATTGACATCAAGATGGCGGGTGTACTATAATATTTTATTATTTAACCATTACTCATAAAATATAATTACACCATAAAATTTTACCTAAAAAGTACCTCCATCAAAAGAAAACGTACACTTGAACAGTTGGATAGTTCCTGAGAAATAAAACAACCGTACCTCGTTTACTATGTTCAAGGGCGGATCCAGCTTTGGAGCCAGGAGGGGGTCACATAGTCGTGGTCACTTATAATTTAATTTTGATAACAATGGATAGAGATGGATGGATTGTGTGAGGAGTGATATGAAAGAAAAGGGAGTTAGTGATAGTGTGACGGGTGACAGGACAGAGTGGAAGAAAAAAACATGTTGCACCGACCCCAAGTAATATGGGATAAGGGTAGGATGATGATGATGATGATGAACAATAGATGCAAGTAACAAGTAGGTATTTTATTAATGTACATACATACGTAATAGTCCAGTGAAAATAGCATTTAAAATGATAAAATGTGGAACAAAGTAGGTAGTAGTAGAATGACACCCATTCGAAAAGGAAGCGAATATAACAATGTTTACTATGTTATTATTATAATTAATTATTAATCTACGTGCATATTTTTTATATATTCTAGGGATAATTGAAGTATACATCATGAATGAAAATTACGCGTCAAAATGATTAGATACCTCTTTATTTTTGTCCATACATAATGCAATTAGCGATAAGTGAAATCGGAGTTTTGGTTATAAAATTATTAAGATCATTGTTCATCGTTGAAGTTCATTAGACATTTTTGAAAATATTTCACTACACGGTGAAGGTAAATCATGAATCGATGGGAAATGTCGTTTATATATACAAAACACTTTTTTTCTGTTCGTTTAAGTCAACAACATTTTTTTTCCGCGTTTCATATTAAATTATTCTATATGATCGCAGTGAAAATTATAACAATGATAATTAAGTTATCTCCGTTTTGCAAGCTATGAAGGTCGTATGATTAATCAAAAAACACAGTGTAAATCGCATTTTTTTTTTTATCAACTACCCGCATCATACTTGATCATATATGCATCTACGAAGCTAGTTGTTAGTTGCGGAAAATTGCTAATTTACGATTTACCTAAATCGATGTTAGCTAATAAACTACATTTAAATAATCTTTTTGTATATTATATACGATGCTGTCGAAGGCCTTCGACAGCATCACACACTCTGCAATTTTCAATGCCCTCACTAAACAACAAATAGAATCCACTTAGATACAGCTACTACAAAATATATACACTCATAGCACAGCTGCGATTAAGTTAGAGAGATTAGGTCCTATGTTTGAAATTCTTAAGGGAGTCAAACAGGGCGACCCGTTGTCTCCAAAGTTGTTCACCAGTACCCTGGAAGAAGTCTTTCAGACATTGGCAGTCAAATGGGAGGACAAGGGTATTGTCATTGGCGAGGCGAGATTAACTAATCTGCGTTTCGCTGATGATATTATCCTTTTCTCTCCCACAGCCACAGGACTAGAGCACATGCTACAAGACCTTAGCGATGCTAGCCTTGAGGTTGGACTGAAGATGAACATGTCGAAGACCAAAGTCATGACCAACAGCTCCAAAAGGAGCATTCATGTTGGCGGGGAGAATATACAATACGTCCAAGAGTACATCTACTTGGGCCAAGTAGTCTCTTTCCAGGCAAGGCAAGAAAAAGAAATAATGCGCCGAACAGAAAATGCCTGGAAGAGCTTTTGGTCCATGAAGGATGTATTCAAGGGCACTTTGCCCATGTCACTGAAGCGTAAGCTGATGGACATGTGTATTCTCCCTATTCTGACATATGGTGCACAGACTTGGTCTTTGACTAACATCCAAAAGTCCAGGCTCAAGGTTTGCCAGCGTGCTATGGAGCGCAGCATACTATGTGTTAAATTAACAAACACTACACACACGTTCCAAACACTACACTGCGCTCCAAAACACAAATAATGGATGTGGCTCAAAAGGCTGCCCAACTTAAATGGGACTGGGCAGGACATGTCTGCCGCATGTCTAGCGAGCTGTGGGCCCGTAAAACACATGATTGGTGCCCGGACACAGCGACGCGGGGCCGCGGCAGGCCACGAAGGAGATGGCGGGATGACCTGGATGTCTTCCTTGAGAATTGGAGCGGCAAAGCATGTGACCGAGATGATTGGAAAGAATGGAGGGAGGCCTTTGCCCAGCAGTGGGACAGCACAGGCTAGGTATAATAATAATAATAATATTATATACGACCTCTTTTATTTAACAAGACATACCAAGATAGTTTACCTTTAGTTAATCACCTAAACCGATAGACCATAAAACAAAAAACTCGGTTGTTTGGACTTTTCACATCAATTTTGAGGTAAAAGTGTAAATACAAAAGTAGGAGGTAGATCTTTTTATGACCTACAAGTTTGCCATCAGACTTTTTTCATAGAACCAGTAGTTTTGCCAGAAATCGAGCTAAACCATTTTTACAAGCTTTTATTTACTTTCACCTGTCCCGTTGTCTGTCGTTCTGTAATCAAATCTTGCAACTTAAATTTGATCCACTTCCCGGTTTCCGATTGAGCTGAAATTTGGTATACACGTTTAGTTCGGATGACAATGCAATATTATGATAACATGGAGCTGATCTGATGATGGAATCGCGAGGTAGCTATAGGAACTCTGTAATTAAACGGCACAACCACGTCGAGTTTGGGCTCGTGTGAATCGTCTTGACGAGTTTTATTTATATAAGTATAGACCACCGCTATAAAAGCTTGTTATGAAAAAAATTTTTTTCATTTAAAACTTGTTTACCCTTAAAATCGCACACTCATCCACTTCCCGACTTCAGATCGATCGTAATTTATTTTTCCTTAAATTTTTGTTATATTGGCTTCCTTTTCCAATGGGTTTCATTCTACTACTACTTTGTTCCACATTTTATCATTTTAAATACTATTTTCACTGGACTATTACGTATGTATGTACATTAATAAAATACCTACTTGTTGCTTGCATCTATTGTTCATCATCATCATCCTACCCTTATCCCATATTACTTGGGGTCGGTGCAACATGTTTTTTTCTTCCACTCTGTCCTGTCACCCGTCACACTATCACTAACTCCCTTTTCTTTCATATCACTCCTCACACAATCCATCCATCTCTATCTATTGTTATCAAAATTAAATTATAAGTGACCACGACTATGTGACCCCCTCCTGGCTCCAAAGCTGGATCCGCCCTTGAACATAGTAAACGAGGTACGGTTGTTTTATTTCTCAGGAACTATCCAACTGTTCAAGTGTACGTTTTCTTTTGATGGAGGTACTTTTTAGGTACAATTTTATGGTGTAATTATATTTTATGAGTAATGGTTAAATAATAAAATATTATAGTACACCCGCCATCTTGATGTCAATATGGCGGGTGTACCTTACTTTCTAAATAATTTCGTTGTGAAAGAGGTACAGATTTTTTAGACCTAGGTACTGAATAGTACATTTTAGGTACATTTTTTGGTAATTGGTATAATTTATTCCGCTATGGTACACCCGCCATTTTGACTCTCACTTGGCAAGGATATCTGAAACATTGAAAAGCAAACGTGCTTGTTAAGGAAAATTAGAAAATATCATGCCTACGATCCCATTTTCCAAAACTGGACCATTTGTCAAATATTTTTTTCGGGTTACCAGGACAATAAAATTTCCCTGAGTATTCGTTCCCGAGCGGTGCCTGGCAGATAAACAGAGTTTGTTGAAATGGACTGCTACCATGTATTTGAATATTAATCAAGTGACTACCATGACGACATGAATTCCAACTCTTCGATAAAGTCTCAAGCATAGATTCTGATGAAGATATTCAAATGAAAGGAATTGACCCACTCCAGGACCTTTGCTATTCCAAATTTAAAAGTGCTGTGAGATACTCATTAAATGATTTAAGTACAAAGTTCATGACTTTTTATAATAATGACCTATGTAAATAAAAATATTTATAGTCGATTTGTGTAAATACTAGCTGAACACGATGTAAATAATAACGTTTCTTTATCTAAAATTCTGTTTAATTTTCATTAAGTACTATACATATTCGCATTACTCTAATTTGCACGACCGTACATTATGGCGACAATTAGGGTCCACACATAGGCCTCCCCTAATTGTCGTATACACCGTTAAATTTTGGTCGTATTAATCCCAAATAGGATCGATCCCGTACATGAAACACTATCGTACTCGTATTGATATAGTACGCATTTACAAAATCTATAATAATAATAATATGTCATGAAATGAAATGCATTTCCCATTTTTTATTTCAAAATATATTTCTTGAGCAAAATTGTTTACTTTCTGTTAAGCTAGTAATATTTTTGATTATATGAGGAAAAGTAGATTAGCACGCCCCCAGCCCAGCCAGCAGAGTTAACGTAATCCGACTCTATATCTCCTAAACGAGTAGGATAGAGATATAACCTTGGAATATTAAATATTGAATATTCGTAGGATAGAGATATAACATCCTTGCTCTTGACCTAGACTTTTTTTTAACTTTCTCTTTTTAAACGCAAGTCATCAAAAATGTAGAATTTTACCAAAAAGTACAATACAAAATGCTATGTCATGTCTTTCTACTAGGGTGTCCATATATTGGTTCGATTTACAGAATGATCCTGTAGTAACAAGAAAATTCTATTTTAAAGAAGTTTAAGATGTTATTAATACATGATTTAAAATTGACTTGCATATTCAAAAACTATTAAATTAGTAATTATGTATCGACGATTCAAAAAAAAAAAAATCTTTAATTCGGATACTAGCGACCTGCCCCAGCTTCGCACGGGTACTGATATTGAATATATAATAATATAATATGTCCACAACTATGACACAACGCCATCTAGTCCCAAGCTAAGCAGAGCTTGTGTTATGGGTACTAGACAACTGATAAACATACTTATATATTTTCTAAATATATACATATTATTATATTGAATATATTATTCATGTAGGTATTACGCACATAAACCTTCCTCTTGAATCACTCTATCTACTAAAAAAAAAAACAAGGTGGCTGCTAACGATGCATCTGTGAACTCGATGTCAGCGATAAGACCGCCATTGTGCCCATAGATATAACTTTTGTATAAGTTCTGTTACTTTTTGGTGTACGATAAAGTTTAATATATCTATCTGTCTAACAACATCACTCATCAGAGGAGAATCGTACCTCCCCGCTATGGACTTCAGGATAGAATTGAGACCAGCCCGCATTCTGCACAGCAAAGAGGTAGGTTTCTGACTGACAATGACGTGGAGGTCATCACATACCTGATGCACTGCAGAAATGGGGCAGTCTCATTAACATCTTGACCCATAACTATATCGAAAGGACTTTGCAAAAGGGTCGAAGACTACTGGGGCCCAGGGTCTCTTTCTGAAAGGAAGGCTTGGCCCCAGTGCTAAAGGCAAAGAAGAAACGGGTAGGGTTGTTTAGTCAGTAAGAGTCTGACACTGTTTCCTGCTTCGCCCAAAAGTGGGATTTGTAATTGGATGATTTTTGTCCACCATAAAAAACCCAGAATTATATTAGACCCGCAAGGCGCTGATTGCCCACTGGGTATAGTTGGTTCACAAACTGTACGTGTAAAACACATCACAGTAGGCTTTAAAAAGTGTTATTTTAACTGGTGTACTACACCGTGTAAATCTGCTAGCCATCATGTTACATAGGACTACCAGCGCCCTACATTCCCTTTCAATATCTTCTTGGTCATTAGGTTCTCGGTGACGTAATGTCTTTTAAACTTAAAGACTTGCACTGTATCGTTCCCATTAAATTTTATGGGAGGACACAATATCAATATTAACCACCATACACCTGCCACTTTCATCTGCTGCAATGATAAAAATAATTACAATTTACTTATAATATTATATGTAAATGTTTGGTTACCCTAACCAAAATAAGAAGAAGAAGAAAGGGACACACTACTTCTTTCTTTTTCTCATTTGGTTCATTTTACCGTTTTGTATATCAATGGACTATAATATAAACTTAATGGTAATGGAAATAAAGCACATCAAGCAATCCAGTTTGTCCGTAGGATATATAAGATCCTTCACCTATGTAGACAGCTCTCAACGTCAATATCAGTCAGTATCAACGGAAAAATCAGCGAGGACAACCAAACCTAGATGGTCCACTGGATTGTGCGCTACAAAGGCGGCCTATTTTGAATAATACAAAAAAAATGTGAACTAGCGTTTGCCTTTTTTTTGTGCGCTCGAAAAGTCCTCCAAAAAATCCTCCCAAAGAGCGGCCTAAAATTTAGGCCACTCTTTTCACGAGCGTTTCAAAATGGCCGCAAGTGCGCTTCCCTTCACACCAACACCGAACACCTGTACCTGCCCGAAATTGTACTTGTTGCCCACGTACCCATATCATGAAGATATTGGCATGGTTAGTCAGAAATTCCACTCAATGAGTTATTTGTTCGTATGTCCTTTAACCTATATTTGACATAACACTTTTTCGTTTTTAGGTGGAAGCAATAAATGTCAACCTCTGTAACTCAGTAAGTATATATTATTACTGTTCTTTTTTCTAGTCTTTTTAACTGTTAGTATTCGGCCAGACTGCAAACAAGGACGCGGGGGACGCACCGCAACAAAGGGTCCCAGATCTTTTTGCCCCAAGGCAGTTGGTCACCTAAATATAATCCCTACTTTTACAGACCCCTGTTGACACTTCAAAGAAGCCCATTTTATGGATGCTGGGTGGTCTAGGGTCTGTGAAGGGAGTCCAGTGTGACAAAATCATCCCCAAGACACAGACAGGTCCGTCCACCGGAAGCCCGAACCGGGCTGAGGTGAAGGGGAGGTCCAAGGAGGCGACGTCTTATACGGAGCAAGGTGAGCTCTTCGTACTATTTTGTTGTTAACCGTTTGCTACGTACTAAACTGTAGGAGGTATGATGAGATCAATGAGCTTCAGGAATGTTTAATAACATTGCCTACCAGTTTGGTGAGGCCTCCCTTTGACCGCTTTCTCGCCAGACATACAGCGATGCGGCATGAGAAATATTTCTCCCACACGCACAAAATATTTTGAGAATACGTTCATAGTGCGTCCAGCTAAGGATTAAAATTCCCTGCCGCAGTCTGTGTTTCTTTATAGCATATGGCATCTTAAAGTCAAGAATGAATAGATTTTTGTTTATGGTGGGTCAAAAGGCGGAGGTTCGCCTCTAGACCTCATGGTGACATGCCAACAAGGAGGCTTGCCGGTTCGAGGAAAGCCGTGCGCTATTCCCGTACCACCTGTATTGCCATGCTTCCACAACAAGAGCGCCCACACCGGCGGCGCTCCATATATTCCACCGGCTGTCGAGAACGAGTTCCAGTAACTTCATCATGGACACGACGCCGATGTTAACTTCTCCTAACGTTAGTTGAGAACCTGGTGGTGGCACGTTCTGAGGGCTGTGAAAACTCATGGCCTTGGACTTGTGCAACGCCACCTCAAGTCCCAATTACTGAATTCTGTCAACGACTATTAAATATCAAAGAAATAAATTTCGTCCATCCTTAAATTAATTGGATTTTTAGAAAAAAGTACTTTATTTAATTTTATCTTTACAAATTGATAATGTTTCAAGTACTGAAATGTCATCATAATATTGCATTGTCATGCGACTTACACCTGCATGCAAAATTGCAAGCTCAATCGGGTAAATAAATCTGCTTCAAAATTGAGTTGCAAAATTTTAGCTGAACATACATAGTTACATTGCAAGCTAATAAAAAACTTGTAAAATCTGATACTGAAAATATTTCAACGGCTTTAATGATGTTAATTTCCAGGTGGTATGGTCTCCAATGACGTCTGTCTAAACCTGTTGAGAAAACAGGCTAAAGCAGCTAACACCAAAGGATCCCCTGGGGACGGCCATCTACGCGACAAGGACCAGGCTGCCACTTTCGGAAAGGTTACCGAAATTTTATTAAATTTTTAATTGATACCGAAAATTAATAAATTAATTGATTGATAAAAATAAGCCTGTAGCCTAAAACTATGTCTATGAAATTATACAAAAATAAACACTAACCAGTCCCCTGGTTAGTATTTATTTTATATACCGTATTATATACCGTCGGTACCCTATGGTACCTAACCCATCCCCTTCGAAAAACTATTAAAGCCCACCCCTTTAGGTAACTTAAGGGCCAAACCCTACCATAAAAAAACCATAAGCTTATTTTACCATAATTCGATTTTCAATTGCTACTGTCACAGATCGCTAAAGTACCGATAAACACTGATAAAACACCTATCGTGTGGATCCTGGGTGGCCCAGGGTCTGGCAAGGGTACTCAGTCTGCGAAGGTCGTCGACAAGTATGGGTACACCCATCTGTCCACCGGAGACTTGCTCCGAGCCGAGATGGACAAAGGGGGTGAGATGGCGAAAACTCTATCTACTATAATTAACAGAGGTAAGCTGATACTGTCCTTTTTATAGACCAGTGCCGATAATTTTTGAAAGGGAACGAAATAGTAGTAGGATGAAACCCATTGGTGGAGAATATAGCAAAAATTTAAGGAAAAATAAGATTAGAAAAATAAGGAAGAATAAAATTTTACCAGAAATCGAGATAAACCGTTTCTTACCCTTAAAATCGCACACTAATCCATTTTCCGACCTCAGATCGATCGTAATTCATTTTTCCTTAAATTTTTGTTATTTTCTTTTTCTTTTCCAATGGGTTTCATCCTACTACTGTTTTGTTATGTGTATTCGCACTGGTGTATTAGGGTTAGACCCTATTGTTATGACTCAACCGTCTGCCTGTCTGTTACCAGGCAATCTCATGAACCGTGGCAACTAGACAATTGAAATTTACACAGATGTATTTGTGTTGCTGCTTTTTTTGCGAATCCATTTTTTAGGATTCCGCACCTTCGAAAGGAAAAAATCGGAGTCCTTTTATGATTACTTTGCTGTCAGTCTGTCTGACTTTAAAAGAAACTTTGACCCTTGAGTTTGTTTTGGTGTTCATTATCAGGGTCATCAGCCAAATGTCAAAGAACCACCGGTCTCATCTAGTTTAAATTAACGTCTAAAAGGTTTTTTTTAAACCTATAAAAAAAATATTTCACAGACAAAGTCCATTGTAGTATACATTTCAAAAAGTTAGTATTAGTACTTACATTAGATACCACAGGGGCTTGCAAGCATACCCAATGTGGGGCAGTATAATGTTTACTAGGTCTATTTTTGTAAAATAAATATCATTTAATATCCAATCCTGACGAAATCTATCCTGTACGTCTCGCCATCTCTTTCTAACTGTCCTAGTTCTGTGCTGCAATAATCATTTCTAATTTCCAGGTGAATTGGTTCCTACTGAACACGTACTGTCGCTGCTAAAAAGTGAAATGCATGCCAAGGTAACCGCTGGCACCAAAGGGTTCCTCGTTGACGGGTATCCTCGTGAGAAGGCCCAGGGTATAGCCTTTGAAAAAGACGTTGCACCCGCAACTGTGAGTATAATTATTGTTATGCCTCCTTCGCTAGCATTACTGCTTCGCAGAAGAAGTCAACCGCCTACCATTCATACTCACTCTGGACCATGACCTGCATCAGGACCCGGCGCGAGAGATCGTTGCCGTCGCTGGGCCCCATGAAGACAAGGTGATACTCTGCCCAAGCTGGATAAATATACACTTGCACACAGGCTAGCCGCTTCGCGGGAGATCGAGCATTAGCCTCACATCATCCAAGGGCATGACCTTCTGGAATGTGTTGACCATAGGTCGCTATCACAGCGACGGCGCCCACACTGAAGATCCGAACTATCGTTGCGTAGAGGTTCCGGCAAGAGGCCTAGACCCCTGTGTTGAGCACAATTAGTTTTTCGTTTAGTACAGCAATTGACAACTACCGGTATCAATTTAACGTGGTAATTTAATCTCTGGTAGAAAACACTCTACAGTAAATACAATATAAGTAACTTCCAAACCTAAAAACAGCCACTCTAAAAAGAAATCTGACCTCTAACTTTTCTTACTTTCAGGCAATTCTTTACTTCGAAGCAACAGATGACACGCTAGTCAAAAGGATGCGCTATCGCGGCGCGACCACGGGCCGATCTGACGATAACGAATTTGCGATCCAACAACGTCTGAAGTCCCACCATGAAACCAAACAGGCTCTGCTGGACGAGTACCCCAGCAAGATAACCAAGGTATAATTTATGCTTAAGTTTCCTAACCCCCTATGAAAAGCTATTAAAGCTGTGGGTTAAGTATCCCTGGGCAAAAATATTTCGTTAGAATTTTTGGCAGTACGAGAAGAGTAAAAGAGAAAAAAGTAAGAAATTCAGTTGCGGAACAGAGAGTAATTGTCATAATTACGTAGTATAAAGTCGCTTCGCGATGTCTGTCCCTATATATGCTTAGATCTTTAATACTAAGCAACGGATTTTGATGCGGTTTTTTTTAATAGATAGAATGATTCAAGAGGAAGGTTTATATGTAAAATACAGACAATATATTTAATATCAGCATTGCACCCGTGCGAAGCTGGGGCGGATCTCTAGTGAAATATAAAGAGAAGTTAGTGATAGCGTGACGGGTGATAGGACAGATTGGAAGAAAAAAAACGTATTGTGCCGACACTATATAAATCTGCACAAGTCAAGTAGATAATGATGATGATTAATAGTTTTGTTATTTTAAATTGCAGATAGATGCGGAATTTTCTGTGGACGCCGTCTTTGCCGACGTGGAGAAGGCTTTGCTGCCAATAATAGCACGCACAACTTAACATTTTGTACGCTCTGTAAGGCTAAGGACTCATGAAGCGGTTTTGACCCGCGCCCGCCGCTGTGGAGGAAACAATTGTTTTATTTTTAAACCCACGAGACCAGAGTTTTGTGCGGATGATAATCGCAAGATATAGACGTGTAACTATCAGTTGAGCTCAAGACCCAACAAAAACGAGCTGTTGTTTTATACTTGCTTGACAGAAGAATTAAAAAAAGAAGACCTAAAAAGTTCTGAGACCATCCAGATCAGAATTCGTGTTAGGCCTCTGCGGGCGCCCGCGGCTCGGTTGTTTCTTCTAGTTGTCAGTCAGTGCTGGTGCAACGGAACCCGTTGACAACCGCGCAACTCATAGTGAAATGTGCTTCAATTTTTTGCATATTCGAGTATATCTGCATTCTACAGAAGCCGCGGGCCCGCAACCGCGGCGGTTGCGGGTAAAAACCGCTCCGTGAGTTCTTAGCTTAATACTAAATATGGCTATTCTACATTAATTTTTAAAGATCGTTGATTAAAAAGTGTTTTCGCTATGGTTTATTTTTTATTTCAACTTGTAACTTTAAAATTTTAACTTTATATTGTTGAATTATGGTAGGCTACTGCGAGAGTAGTGAAACAGTAGTTGTTTTTTTTATGGCAGGCAAAAACCTCCAATGACGAATCTCTTACTGACTAAACACCCCACTCCTTCCTTCTTTGCCTTTCGCACAGGGGTCAGGCCTTCCTTTCAGAAAGAAACCCTGGGCCTCAGTAAGCTTCAACCCTTTTGCTAAGTCCCTACGAGTGAAACAGTGGTGACTGCACCGGTCCCCGAGTTGTAGGTCGCGGGTTCAAACCCAGCCAGGCTAAATTTACTTTGTGTAATTTATTTAATCACCTGTGAACGTCGTGAGAAAACAAATCGCATCCTAGAACCAAAATTTTGGAGATCGGTGACATCCACCAACTCGTACTGTGTCCGCATGGTGGACTACGGCCCCATCCCTTTCCTAGAGAAGAGGCCAGTCGCCAGCGATGAGAACATTTTTAGGCCCGGTAACCAAAACGGAGAGGAGAGATGTGTTGCGAAACTGGCAGGTTATTTCCACTTCCACAAAGCGGAGAGATTCGAACTGTGGGAGAGAAAAGGTGCGGGGAGAAGGCAGTGGGGTATCAAAGTGTACGAGTGCGTACACTGCTCGGCTGGCCAAGTACTCAACTATTAAATATTCTGAAGTAATACCAGAAAATTGCTCTTTATTATTTGATGAAATTAGATCTCAATTTTACACACTTTTAGCCAAAAGCAAGCCGTTTTTCTGCCAAAGCCACTTCAACGTGACTGCAACCCATGGGCCACCGGGCTTCTCATCACTAATTGTACAATTTACATATGTGTGTTTATTACTGTGCCCCTAGTTACAAGAGGATGCTCCACTGTTAACGATCCACGATCGTCATGTGTCGTGGACGTCGTGGGCACACGCTGGATGCAACTGCAACTCGTAGTGTGAAAAAATGTTACTTTTTTTGGTGTAAAAATTTTGGTGGTTTTTTTTCTAAAAAGGCTATGCACATCATATGAAAGTCTAGTAAAGTACAATAATATTATACCTATATGCGATAAACTTATTTTACTGTAAGGCCCTTCGCCCACGGCGAGTTTTAGTAACTATCGCACGTTAGTCGCATTTCCTAGTGCTATAGAAAAGATATCAAAGCACTACAGCTTCGCGACTGTATCGATGCGAATACGCTACAGCATCGCTACAAAAAGTCGCCGAGGGCAAGGGATCAGGCTTCCTATATGAAAACAAAACCTTTTTCCCAAACCTGAGATTCTAACAACCGTTTTTATAAAGAAGTAATTATCTACTGGTTACCAAATAAATTCTTATCATTTACTTCGATGTTAAAATCTTAAATTATAGAATATAAATTGTTAGGTACTGGAGTAAATAGTTTTACTGTTTATAAATACGGATGCTCTCTCACACACACTCTTTGTGCTTACTACGCTTGGCTTAAAGGACTTGGTATACAGTCCAAAAACGTAAAGAAGTCTTGGACTAGACAGCTTTAACGTCATCAGTTCCCACGACATTATTTACTTTGATCCACAGAAAAATCAGTGAACAAAATAAAAAACAGGTGGTCCACCAAATTACTTAATAAAACGCCGGCCTGTTAAATTAAATAAAGCAAAAAAAAAATGCAAACGTAAAAGGGCCTGAAAAGTCCTCCAAAAATCCTCCTAAAGAGCGCCCCAATTCCTCCAAAAGCCTTTCAAAATGGCCCCAAGTGAACCTCCCGTAGACACCTGTCCCTGCCCGAAATTCTGCCCGCTGCCAACGTGCCCATATCATGAAGATCTTAGTAAGGTGAACCAGAACTTCCATACAATGAGTTAGTTCTTGTGTATACTATATATACCTATATTTAATATACCTTCTTGTCTTTTTTATCTGTTTTAGATGAATACAATAGAAGTCACCATCGATAAATCAGTAAGTGTTATTGTTGTTCTTTTATACTTCTCCCCAAAGTCCTCGCAGGCATCAGCCCCACTGGACGGAGCTGACATCCCTTTGAAGCGTGGAAAATACTACGAGCCGTTGACGACTCGGTTTCGACCTTTATTAGATAATAATCAGACGGCGAGATACCCATTGCTCATCGTCCGAAAGCCCGCAACTATAGCAGCTGGAGATTGCTTTGTGATTCCTGACGCCTGGGAAATCTTCTGTCACGGCGGCTAAGCCATGAGGATGTACGTTCTTTTATTCTTTCTGTCGACTACTTAGCTAACATTACTGCAGAAAAATGTACCGGCGTTCCATTCTTTCTCCCTCCGAACCAAGAACCAGGACCCGGCATGGGAGGTCGCCGCCACCGATCGCTTCCACTAGGACGCGGCAGTGCTCTGCCAAAGCGGGGCATTCCTCTACCGTATGCTATAATGTGTCCTCTTTCTTCCGACTGTATCGGAAAAAGGAACTTCATGTACTTACCTTGTCCGGTGAGGATTTAGGTCATCCAAAAGGTAAGGACGCTGTGGGCCCTGTCCAGCCACTCCTCAGACATTCATATGGGGACGGTGCAATTTTTATTGATGTAGAAAAATAGTAGCTTTAGGAAGAGAAGGGTTACACGAACCTTTCGACTACCGTAATTAGAGACACAATAAACAATAGTTGTGCGGACACTGGTGTCCTCTTGGGGCTTAATGAACAAAATGGCATAACTTTATAGTTATTTCACTGTCTCGTGCGGTGCTCGTCGCACGCTAAGCCCTTGCACCCGTGTGCACCACACACCCTGCACTATAGGTAAACCTAGGAGTGTGCGTTGGTGTTGCATAATTTGATTCTGCCTAGTCTCTTCCATCATCGGACGACCAGACGTACAGCGTTACGCCACCGTTACATGGTGGAGATCCCACCCATACGTACAAAGCGTTTTGGGAATATATTCATTATGCGTTCAACGAAGGAGTGGAATTCCCTGCCAGCGTCTGTGTTTCCTGATAGCTATAACCTGTCAAGAGTGAATAGGTTACTTCTAGGCAAGCGTGCTCCAACGTCGACCACATCATCGCTTACCATCAGGTGAGATTGTGGTCAAACGCCAGCCTATCTAGAACAAAAACTAAAAAACTGGCCCTCATAGTGGACATAGGCGAAGGTAGGCAACGTATTACTTAATAGCTATCCCTGACGGATACTGCCCCGATTGACCGCAGCATGATGTTATATCGATATTTAATTGTTTTTCACAAGCGCCTAGTATCTGCCTTGTTCACAGCTTGTATTTTACAAGATGCATTTTGAAGAGTAAAATCGAAGAGTAAAATAGAACAAAATTTATTGTACACCAAAAAGTAACAGCACGAATAAATAAACTTGCACGGGAATTGCATGATGGATTCTGCCATCTCCTTTCTACCAACGAACAACGCGGCTTACGGCGAATATCCACCCTTAAGTTTTTGAAACTATCTACGGCCCGGTCTATACCAGCCCAAACTCGATGAAGGGCCACTTTCCAGCTCTATCATCAGATCAGCCCCATGTCATCATAATATTGCTTTATCACGAAATTTATATATTTATGCCACAGTTCGATCGCTAACCGAGAAGTTGATCAAATTTAATTTACAAGATTTCATCACAAACATTGGGAATTCGGGATAGGAGAAACTAATATAAAGCTTGTAAAAAGGATAGATCTCTATGAATGTGGAAATAAGGGGTCAATCTTAACAGCACTTTTGGTTGACTTTTTTGGACAGTAACATTTTCGTTTTTCTTGACCGTCCTAATCAGCCAAATCCTGATTCGATAAAGAGACTGCCTCGCGCATACTTCACCACAGTTTTATCTGCGCAGACATACAAAACAGCTGACAGCTATATTCTTTACAGCATTGCTAAGAACATGTTGATTTAAATAGAACCTGATCTCTAACCTCGAATTTGGAAGGAGTTTTGGCCTTATAGGCAGATCCATTACGTCGATCCTGACTCTTTTCCTAACAAAGGTAAAAGAGTTAACAAAACTTTTCAATTATGGTGTAATTTGAGGATCGAAATTTTACTTTATACCCGTACAAAGACACATTTTCTCGGATCGCGCGCAACTTTTATTTATTTATTTATTGGGAAAAAAGTATTATAACACCTTTACACACGCGTCCAAGGCGATGCTATAACAAACACTAAAAGTAAGTACACTATTACTAGTAACTTGAATAGGTTATTTCTAGGTAAGCGCACTCCATCGTCGACCGCATCATCGCGTTCCATCAGGTGAGATATAATAGCGGTCAAGCGCGAACCTATAATCAATAAAAAAAAAACTTGAACAAGCGTAACCTTTCAAACACAATGTGCAATGATTTTTAAAACCATAGAGTACGAATACTAGTTCATCCTCTTTCAGAAACATAGACAAGACTCTTCTCGCTAGCTACTCTGTGTGCTTGACTAGACAGCACGCAACGTCAGTTTTACAAGAAAATCTGTGAAAATAATAAAAAAAAACGTATTTTTCGTCGTATGTACTTAAAAAACGGCCTAATCTTTTAACAAAACAAAAAGTAAAAATCCAAATGTGAGAGAGCGTCCAAACAGTTCTCGAAAATGAGTCCCGATATAATGCCAAATGTCGCTTCTGAAGACAGCCCTTGTGACTGTCCCAAGACTCGCCCGCTGCCCACATGCCATTACCATGTTACGGTTAGTCTCAACTTTGCACAGCAAGTAATTTGTTCGTTTTGCTCGTATCCTGTCTGTGACTTGCTTTAGCTGAGCACGATAGCAATCCCCTATTTCTAACACAGTATACTGTACTTTTTTAACTGTTCCTTAGTCATATCTGATTGTAATGAAGAGATCGATATGTAGAATCTTTTTTTACTTGGGAATCAAATTACCCAGGTCCCCTCCTGTGAGGGCCTTATCTTGTCTCTGCCTTACGATTTGCGCCATCTCCTTCGCTTGCCTGCTTCCCATTCTTTCTCAATCAGTAGAGCTTGGACAAGAACCGGAAGCGACAAGTTTGGCCGTACCAATTGCCTTCACAAGGATACGGCGGTTTTTTTTCCAAGTGGGACAGACCTCCACTGTACACTCCACCAGCACGGCGGAGTATACGGACGCACAATGGTGACATCCAATCGTTTCTTCACTCATGCGTGTTTGCAAGAACTATTGCCACCAGATTCCATGGCGATATCATGGACGGAAACTGGCCGCCTCCCAGGGAACCTTGCGCCATCCCCGCATCATACGATTAACTGTGATCCTTTATGATGTTCAGCCAGCGCTCAGTCACTTGAGCAACCACTTACTGGATTCCGAACAGCAGGCTGGACACGGTATGCCCAGAAGGAGATGCCGTGACGATCTGGACTACCTTAAGGATTTTAATGACTTTACCGCATTTACTATTTTTATGTCTTGTCTCTGTTAGTGATATGTTGTTTGTCATCATCATCATCCTACCCTTATCCCTTGGGGTCGGTGCAACATGTTTTTTTCTTCCACTCTGTCCTGTCACCCGTCACACTATCACTAACTCCCTTTTCTTTCATATCACTCCTCACACAATCCATCCATCTCTTCTTCGGCCTTCCTCTTCCTCTCCATCCATCTACGTGTAAACTCAGAACTCTTTTTGTAACATGCGTTTCATCTCTCCTCTTCATTTCTGATAGTGATATGTTGTTTGTATTGTATTTAATTCGATTTAGCATAATTATCCAACCTACATAATTTTGTAGAATTCCTGTGCTCGACAGGGTCCATGTGCACTTACCTTAAAAAAAGTTTATTTTTAAGATCCTAAGACACATATGTTAAAGCAATAAAGAATTGATTTGAAATGGTCGTTTCGGGAATGAACACTATAGGTAGGAGACATTTTTTTAAAAGGGACAGTCTAAGTCCCATTTGCTATCTATCATAATTGTCTACTCACTCGAATCCCTACTATCACAGGTCTCTAAAATAAATATAAATGCTGATATAACCCCCATCGTGTGGGTGCTGGGTGGTCCAGGGTGTGGCAAGGGAACTCAGTGTGCTAAAATCGCCGCCAAGTATGGATACACCCATCTGTCCACCGGAGACATTCTCCGAGCCGAGGTGGCTAGAGGAGGGGATATGGCGAAAACTGTAGCAGCTATAATGGAAAGAGGTAAGCTAGATTCTTATTTCAGATTTATTAGCATCTCGCAGTGTAACTGTTGTAGTGATAGATGTATTTTTTTTCTCATACTTTTTAATTTTTTTATTTAATATAATATTTCTTTACAATTCACGTTGTAAAGTGAGAACACTATAGACTTCGCAAATCCTATTACGACTCACCTTTTATTTTTTATTATTATGATTATTTTTATTGTGCTTTTGAGTACAATATTGACTGGTCTACACTGCTCTTACATAATAATATAAATACTGCAATAACGAAATATTGTAAGAAACCATTTTTTTTAAAAGAGTAACCATGGAGTTTCTTGCCGATTCTTCTCCATAGGAAACGACCAGTTTGGAACCGTGCACTAGCTTCTGACGTTTTATAAGTGCCCATGTAGGCCTATATGAAATAAAAACCATTTTGATTTTTTTTTGAGATTTTTTTTTAACTTTATGTTAAGTACCGCTACATCGTGCTTGCATAATAGAAGCAACATGAAATTTGCAACCAAGTTATATGTAAATCTAAATTTGATTCAAAAGAGTGTCCATGGAGTTTCTTACACGTTCTTCTCCATAGAGATGACATCCATGATCTCCATGATGATGATTGAAAGTTGATAAGTGACTGTAAATGGTCTTTTTATTTTTGAGTTTCTGACACTACCCTTTTTAAGGTTCTGTACTCATCATCATCATTTCAGCCGAATGTCGTCCACTGTAGGACATAGGCCTCCCCCAAGTTTCGCCACAATAAACGGTCCTGTGCATTTCGCATCTATTGAATTCCCGCTACCCTTGCCAGGTCATCGATCCACCTTGTAGGAGACATTTTGGGTTCCGTACTCAATATTTAAAATCGAGAAGCTATGTTATGACTCCGCTGTCCGCTTGTCTATCACCAGGTTGTATCTCATGGACCGTGACAGCTAGACAATTAAAAATTTCACAGATTTTGTATTTCTGTTGCTGTTATAAGAATAAATAAAAACAAAATAAAATAATTATGTAAGGGGTGGGACTCCCATACAACAAACATGATTTTTTGTGGTACAGAACCCTACGAGCGTACATCCTTTATTTTTTTAAATGATTTTTGTAATAATAATAACCCTCACACCTTAAGAGTTTTTAAAAAAACACAAATCTGCGATGTTTCTATTTGGAGAAGAACGTGCAAGAAACTCCATAGAAAATCTTTTAAAATATTATTATTATTTATTCACCATCTATCTTATTTGTATGTAACAAATAATATTATTATTTCTTATAAAATTAACAATATTGTAGTAATATTTTTTTTAATGCTTTATACAAGCTGTTGGTCTTACCTAAATAAATAACTTAAATCTTGGTATTAAAAAAATAAATAAATAAAAAATAAAAACTTGGTATTGGTTTACATTTTTTCTTATTTGATTGACATTAGATCTTGATTTGGATGCAGCTATAAAGGTTTTGTAGTTCTATCTTACTTTCTCACTCGCCTGTTTGACATTTTAACACGTAATGGTAAGGCCCGAAAATATCGAAATAAAAAATAAATTATTGGAAGAAAAAGGATATTAGTTATACTGCCCCGTATCTCCTTTTTACGTTCCTTTAGCCTTCCAATCCTGACGAAATCTACCCCTAACCAAGTCACAATCGTTTCGTTAGCATCAAACGCTTTGAGTTGGCCACGCCCCAATTCTTTTGTTCTGACGTCATCTAAACATTCAGTCACATGGTGAGAGCAATGGAATAATAATTAGGAGCTTGGCCTATTCCAAGCGTTCGACCTTGATAAAACAATAGTAACTTGGCTAGGGTGGCTGTTCGTTCTTCTATCTCCTCTATGTTCTGCCGCAGTCTTGTCTGACTATCTCAGTTTAACGGCCTACTCAAATGTCCTGTCCTTGGTATTGCTCGTCGGGTCGTGTTGAGCTCCTTAGTAGCCCTGAGTTGAGTTTTGCGAATACTGACAAATGCTTGCACTGACTGGACAGGTCTACTCAAATTTGTATGGATCTTTCTTCAAAAGACCATCTCAGACAAATCTGCATGGCTCTTATGTGATTTGACCAATACATATTTTCTGTATGGACTTTAAAAAGAGACTTTGACCCCTGAGTTTGTTTCGGTGTTTCTTCTCAGGGTAGTCAGATAGGAAACACCGGACTCATCTAACATAAAAAAATGACGTGTAAAAATGTTTTTTAAACCTACTTGCAAAATAAAGATCATTTATCAGCTCCATGCTGCAATAATTATTTCTAATTTCCAGGCGAGCTGGTCCCTACTGAACACGTTCTGTCGCTGCTATTAGATGAGATGAAAGTCAAGGCAGCTGGCACCAAAGGGTTCCTCGTGGACGGTTACCCTCGCGAGAAGTCCCAGGGTATGGCCTTCGAAACTGCCATTGCTCCTGCAACTGTGAGTATAATTACGATTTTTTTTTTACTTGTTTAACTAAAACAAGTTTTTAAGGAAAATATTTTTTTCATAGCAAGCTTTTATAACGTGTTTATACCTATACTAGCGACCCGTCCCGGCTTCGCACGGGCACAATGTGATATTAAATATGTGTATTATTAAACCTTCCTTTTGAACCACTCTATCAGTTAAAAAAAAAAACAAATCAAAATCTGTTGCTTAGTTTTAAAGATTTAAGCATACATAGGCAGCATCCACCTATATATTTAAAAATCTTTAAGAAGAATCACACGAGCCCAAACTAGATGGGGTGGTATCGTTTAATTACAGAGTCCCTATGGCCACCTGTTGGTGTTGACACGGAACATCACCATGGTTTCATCATAAAATCAACTCCACGACATAATAATTTTGAATTGTCCTCTGGTGCAAAATTTCAGCCCAATCGGTAACCGGGAAGTGGATCAAATTTAATTTACAAGATTTGATCACAAACATCGGGACAGATGAAACTAAATACAGGCTTATAGAGAGGTGTTATAAGATTGACGCGTCTGTCTGTCTGTCTGTCCGTGGCATCGTAACTCCAACACGCATGGACCAATTTCGATGCGATTTTTTTTTGTTTGAAACCTGAAGTCATCATCATCAGGTTCTTTTAGCTACTATTTATGAAGATCTGTGCAGGTGTTCAAGGCCATCAGGTCTTTGTTAAATGCGATAGTGTTTTTTAAAACTTAACGAGTACTTTAATTTTGACGTACGACTGACACTGATGTCACCAGCGTGGAACTGTAAGAAGAAGCCCAAGATGCGATAGGAATTTTCTGTGACCTCTAATAGGCTTTTGATTGGGTTCATCACGAAACCTTGGTTTTAAAGTTAGATATCATTATCATTACATAGTATAAAATAAAGTTACTTACCGCTGTACCTATGTATGCGTAGATCTTTAAAATTACGCAACGGATTTTGATGCGTTTTTTTTTAATAGGTGGAGTGATTCAAGAGGAAGGTTTATATGTATACTACATGCATAATATATTCAATATCAGTACCCCTGCGAAGCTGGTTCGGATCACTAGTTTTATCATTACATAGTATAAAACAAAGTTGCTTACCGCTGTCCCTTTGTATGCTTAGATGTTTAAAAGTACGCAACGGATTTTGATGCGATTTTTTTAATAGATAGAGTGATTGAAGAGGAAGGTTTGTGTGTATACTACATGCATAATTCATTTAATATCAGTACCCGTGCGAAGCTGGGGCGGGTCGCTAGTTTTATATATAATAAAAAAATAATATTGAACATAGTCATAAATTGTCAATAAATAATTTACCTTACAAGAAAATGAAACTAAAGTCCATTTTTTCTGACATTCTAGGCAATTCTCTATTTTGAAGTATCAGACAAGACATTGCTGGACAGGATGAGGATGCGCGCCAAGTCCTCGGACCGTTTTGATGACAAGGAGACTACCATCCAGCTGCGCTTGAAAACCTTCCATCAACACAACCAGTATGTAATGGAACAGTACGCCCATAAGATTACCAAGGTAGGTGATTTTTTTTGGTAATATGTTGATTTATTTAGGAAAGGAAAAAGAAGTGATAGACGACGAAATGACGGATGACAGAGTGAAATGAAAGAAAAAAACGTGTTGCGCCGACCACAAATAACATGGGAAAAGGGGAAGGAGATGATACTGGTTATTTATTTAATACTCAATCCTCAAATGTTTATTGCATTCCACAATTTACTACATGCATAGATGGTAGAAAAAATTTATCTGACTTCTATAGAAGCTGCGGGCTGGAAACCGTGGCGGCCGCGGGCGAAAGCCGCTGTGTGAGTTCTTAGCCTTAGACTGCAGCTCTCACGGTACAAAGATGGTCGATCGATGCTCTGAGCATGGTGATCTACCATGTGGTCTGGAGACTTCAACTTTGCGCCCTGTGCTACGAGACGCTCGATGAAGTTATTATTATTATTACGAGATACGACGCCGAAGAGGGTCAAAATGCGTGAATGCACTGTATATGATAGATGCTGTCTGAGTTCTTTTAAACACTGCCCTGTCACACAACTCGTTTTGATAATGCCCTACGTCCACAGGTTTTTCTAGCTTTTTGAGTCACTGTGACTCTTAAAAATATTAGGGTTTTTGCTATACATCCACGTATAAGTTAAAAATATCATGTCACGTTCGCGGCAACCGATCTCGATGCGGTTTATTTTATTGGATAGAGTGATTCAAGAGGAAGGTTTATAAGTATAATACATGTATAACATCAACATTGCACCCGTGCGAAACTGGGGCGGGGCGCTAGTAGATTATAATTTATATGTCGGAATGGCTTCGATTTGTTGACAACAAGACAAGGCACGCCATCTAGTGGCAACTAGAATAACTAAATAAAGATGGCGCGCTTGACAGAGTTAGTGACGTTTCCGCTTTGCTGCGAGCTTGCGGAGGGGGGAACCCGCTCTGGGGGCGGACACTCTCAGCCAGCCCGTCGCAGAGTCAAGACGTTCTGAAACTGTCCGTTTTGTTGTATTTTGTAAAGTGATAACAGTGCACTGTACCGAAATGTATTGAGAAGTAAACCGATTCAACTCCTACCCGTTGTTATTCATTGCACGATACCCACATACGCCCACATGATAGATCTGATAGATCAGAGCTCGAACACCATCCTGGACACGAGCCGACATGTATAATTTACAATATTTATGTTAGTTTTTTTTTGTAATTGCAGATAAACGCTGAGGGTGATGAAAACAGTGTGTTTGCCTCGGTTGTGCAGGTGATGGACCCGATCGCAGCGTCCTTCGGTGCCGCGCAAGCAAGAAAATAGAGATGCACAATACAATACCCAGGCTATAAAATACCCCTATACTATACGTTCATTTTGGAGATCACTGAATATATTGTTTTTATTTATGCAGTTTTTTTTTCTTATTTATAATTTACTAGCTGGTACCCGCGACTTCGTCTGCGTCTTTTATTCGCAATATAAGGTAGGCTATTTTCTTTTTCAGGGTCTGAAGGTTGTCTGTGCCAAATTTCATCAAATCGTTTGAGAAAGCTTAACAGACAGACAGAGTTACTTTCGCATATATAATATTAGTATGGATAAAAACTGTGGAGGACTAACTACGTGATTATTTTTAAGGTGATCTTTCAAAGGCAAATCCCGCTCTTGGACGGAGTGGGAAATAGTGTAAGACTTTTACTGACTAAACGACCCACCCTGTTCCTTGCCAGGGGCCTGGTGTTTCCCTTTCGCATCAACCCATGGCCCCAGTAACTAAAGATGTGGATATTGTTCTAGTTTGTTAAATTGAAGTCACACTTATTTTCATTATCTCTATCTACACCAAACGCGCACAACAGATATCACTACTTAATGTCTTTTTTCACCCAGCGTGCTAGGTGGGTAGAGGGTGACTCAGACTTACTAAAATCCCAGGACTAATTCTCCATCTGCCCTTAGTTGAGTTTTAGGCCGCAGTTACTCTTTCGAATAATCCCATAACCCTGGCTGGTATCTACCCTAGTTGGCCCTCCGACAATTTTGCTGATAACTCTTCACACGACGCAACACAACGCGCCTTCCTCCTGGCATGGTCCATAGTCCACAAGCCTGCGCCTACATTACCTGGGAATCGCCTCAGGGCTCCCGTGGCAGAAGGTGACTACAGTGGAGAAAGGATATCCTCTGACGTTTTGTCCTACGTGAGCGCAAAGCCATCGCGCCGCAAGAGTTTGCACGAAAATATTAGACCAACTATAAGCATCTAGAGCAGTGGTGGCCGAGTGGTAAAGGCCCCGACTTACGAGTTGTAGGTCGCGGCTTCAAACCCAACCAGGCGCATTACTTTGTGTAATTTATTTCATCACCCCAGTCCTTTAAAAACGGTGAAGGAAAACATCGTGAGGAAACCGGCATGTTCTAAAACCAAAAATTCGAAGACATTATTGTGACATCCACTAATCCGCACTGGGCCCGCGTAGTGGACTATGGTCCATTCCCTCTCCTAGAAAGGAGGCCTATGTCCCAGCAGTGGGAACATTAAAAAGGCTGATGATGATGATAAGCATCTACTTCGTCGTGCGGTGGCTACATTATCGCGGGAATATTATAAAAATATTCTTCAGGAATACGCAATGTTGCTGTCTACATCTGTCAATAATTTATGCTCGCGACAAATACCTACTCGTGTTCAACCGGTTACTTCGCTATTCGACGAACTTCTCTGTTACAATTTTCTAACGCAAATATTTACCGAATTCTGGTTGTGTAGCCACTGTATTGTCTATTGGTTTTCAGTTTTCACATCACCTTGTCGACCAGATGTAAGCTTGATGCCGAATAACTAACAAAAAGAAAGATTTACATTTGACAAGAAATTATCAACTGTCAGGTCAAATTTTTATATAGTTTTAGTTCAGTTCGTGTTATTGGCAAAATTGTGAGGTCTCTTCCACAAAGGCCATTCACTAAGAGTTGAAGTTGAAGCATAACAAGATTTACTGCAAAAGTTTTAATATGAAGACTTGAAGGTGAAGCCGTGAACAATATTGCAAAAATGCAACCCACAATACAAATACAGTGTAATAACTAACTAAAAACCCTAGACTAGAAACATTTTAGTCTGATGTCTTCACCTGGATCCTCTAATTTCCTACGAACCATCTTCAAGAAGATAAAACTAACTAAAACCAGAGTAAATAAAGACAATAGCCCTCCAGAAATCAAACCCGATCCACCGAACGATCATAGAGAATATAGGAATGGAACAGAAACTCTGTCCGGGGTGCGAAGAGCCCGTCATAGATAAGCTGCCACCATGCCCCTTACAATGCAGAACTGAGCAATGCCAGTCTTTCAAAAAAAAGGTTTGTGAACTTTCTTTTATTACCTGAGTAAACACACAAACATAAATAGCATGAGTACTTCTGAATGTTAATCTTACTAATATTATAAATGCGAAAGTTACGATGTTTGGATGTTTGTTACTCAATCACGCCAAAACGGCTGGACGGATCTGGATGAAATTTGGCACAGGCATAGGATACACTCCGGAATAGGACATAGGCTACTTTTTATCCCGGAAACCCCAACCCCAACCCCTTTACCACGCGGGCGCAAGCAAAAGCTAGTCATAGTATATTTTATGTGGCTTCTGATAACCTGGTGGGCTTTATCATTAAAGATTGCATCTGTATCACTGTTTACAATCTCAGCCTGCTAAGCACTATAGTTTATATTATTTAGGAAACAACAAACTGCCCGACTGTAAACGAAATCCTTTAAATGAAAGGAAAACACCCATTTTGGTCCAAATTCAAAGCCAAGAAAAAATAATTTGATAATCTGTTAAAGCTTAACCTTAACCAACCAAAACTGTAGGATTATTGCCCTTGGTTTTATCTAAGTTAACTAACATTTTGGGAACACATTCATTATGCGTACAGCCAAGGAGTGGAATTCCTTGCCGGAGTCGGTGTTTCCTGATAGCTACAATCCGGGTATCTTTAAGTCAAGAGTGAATAGGTTACTTCTAGGTAAACGCGCTCCATCGTCGACCGCATCGTCGCTTTCCATCAGGTGAGATAGCGGTCAAGCGCAAACCTATAACCAATAAAAAAAGTTAAAAAAAAAACATTTTGCGTATATTTTTGTAATACATTTTTCTTTTTTTGGTGAGATAGCTATCCAATGACTTGTCCGCGCCTTTGGCCGGGGCAGGAAATAGTGTCAGAGTTTTACCTTGGCAGTAGGCCTCAACCCTGTTGGCACCTTACAGTTTAGATACGTGCCGTCGACGATCAAGTAACTGTTCGGCACACTGACAGTATCTGTAGCAGTTACTGGACGGTCGGAGGGCGAGCTAACCATTGCTCATCGCCCGTAAGCCCGCACCTACCTATAGTGATACCTAACTTGTTTGGAGTGCCAAAGAAGTTCTTAAGTTAGTTTGCCGCGCCGCACACCTTTCCAGTTCGGCGTTCGCGTTTGCCTTCTGGCCGAACCGAACACTATTTTTATATTTAGCCTATTGGCTATGTGCAAAGTGGGTGGTGGGGAACGGTAAATTGATCGTAGCGCACGACGTGGCAGAAATGTGAATTAATTCTGGGCTGTCATGTATCAAATTGCTTTATTTTCATAACTTCCTTTATAATTGTAAGTAAAAACGTCAAAATTTGCGATATGGGTCATAGTACATGCTGTGTCGTAAATTGTAAAAACAATGGGAAAAAGAGTTCGTGCAAGTTTTATTCGTTACCAACATCAAAGTAGACATTACAGCAAAGACAAAAATGGATAGCTTGTATGTAATGTGAAATCCATGTAATGTGCACGCACATGTAATGTGAAAATCGCTAGATATAATATACACACCACTTTTTACACTATTTTTTTCAATTTCGTTAAAAAACTAGTCGAAAATCAATATCACAAAAATATCCTATCATCTAGTTGACATGATTTGACAGATGACAAGTCCTGAATAGTTGCGGCCACTAGGGGCGCTGTCATCGCGCACACAACGAATACTGCCATACTGGGCAAAGACCTACCTCTTTTCCTTCAATTGTTTTTGGGGTGTGTCATACTCCGCAGCAGAACCACTTTGACTAGGTACATTATATACAAATTACAGGATAAAATGTAGATAATGTGTATATTTTTGTAGCTTAATATCAAAATTTGTATATTGTTAGTTTCTTGGAAAATATCAATTCAAAGTGGTCATGCCACAGAGCATACTCTCCAGCAGGACCACTTTAAAAAAACGCTTATTTCACGCTAATGATTCACAGGCCATAATATAAACAAATGTATATTTATTGTATATCAAGATAACATCTAAAATTTTAGATAAATACTTGCCGATTTTTAGTAATTTGTAAATGTTTTATCGGAAAGCGCCTGCTATGAATTTCTTAGCAAATAACAGCCAATGACAGAAGGTAGTCGTAAATAAATATATTAATCTTGTTATTTGCTAAGAAATTGATAGCAGGCGCTTTCCGGTAAAATATTTACATATTACTAAAAATCGGCAAGTATTTATCTGAAATTGTAGATGTTATCTTAATATACAATAAATATACATTTTTTTAAATTATGGCCTGTGCATAATCAGCGTGAAATAAGCGTTATTTTAAAGTGGTCCTGCTGGAGAGTATGCTCTGTGGCATGACCACTTTGAATTGATATTTTCCAAGAAACTAACAATATACAAATTTTGATATTAAGCTACAAAAATATACACATTATCTACATTTTATCCTGTAATTTGTATATAATGTAGTCAAAGTGGTTCTGCTGCAGAGTATGACACCTTGGGGTGCCGCGACCAAACACTAAAAATTTAAAAAAATAAGTAAGTGTATTTTTAGCCCCCAACGAAAAAGAGTCATAAGTTTGACGTGTCTTGTAATCATACTTTTTAATTCCTCAGCCTGTATACGACTTCGAAATCATGCCCATAGTGTGGGTGATTGGTGGACCAGGCAGCGGCAAGTCGGAGCAGGCCAGGCGGATCTCCAACATGTATGGCCTCAACCACCTCTCCGTTGGAGAGATGTTACGAGCCGAGGTGGCTAAGGGCTCCGACAGGGTCCGGTGCTTCAAATCTGTCATGGGACGAGGTACATTTACTATCTTACTAATATTATAAATGCGAAAGTTACGATGTTTGGATGTTTGTTACTCATCATCATCATCATCAATTCAGCCGAAAGGCGTCCACTGCTGGACATAGGCCTCCCCCAAACGTCGCCACAACGACCGGTCCCGTGCGTCTCGCATCCATCGAATTCCAGCAACCTTGACCAGGTCATCGGTCCACCTTGTGGGAGGCCTACCAACATTGCGTCTTCCGGTACGCGGTCGCCACTCCAGAACCTTGTTTGTTACTCAATCACGCCAAAACGGCTGGACGGATCTGGATGAAATTTGGCACAGGCATAGGATACACTTCCGAATAGGACATAGGCTACTTTTTATCCCGGAAATCCCAACCCCAACCGCGAAGCCGCGGGCAAAAGCTAGTACTCATATATAACATATCCCGCTCTATTTTTTTTTTTAAAGACGCCCCACTCTAGGAATTCTCCTCCTCCAGTGTCGTGGGTGCGTTCACAAACATGTAAAGTCACATACAATAGATACCCAGACCCGTAACACCTATCTGCAGGCCATACAAATATTTGTTCCGTGCGGGAATCGAACCCGCGACCCTTAGCGCAGCAGACAATCGTTCAAACACTGCGCCAGCTGAGCCGTCTAATTTGTAAGTAGAGAGGAATTTTCAGCCTATGGCTTCAGTCGCCCCTTGAGTACCAAAGGCCTTTGTGACTTTCAAAGAATCCTATCTACTATTTTTTTTTTTATGGTAGATGAAAATCATCGAACGACGAAACCCGCTCTTGGGTGGAGCGGGAGACCAATGTCAGACTCTTACTGACTAAAAAACCTACCCCGTACCTTCCTTGCCTTATTCCTAGAGCCGCGGTAACAGTTTCACACCATCCTCGGCTCCAGGAGGCTTCGACCCTGAAGGGCCCCTACAGATCCTATCTACTATACTTTAACTGCAATGAGCTGTTTTTCACTTTTTACGGTTTCTTAGAAATAGATTCAACAACAGACTATAAAAAAATACACATGCAAACAAAAATACAAAACAACAGTGGGTGGGAACTATCAGAAATAAATACGCCGATAAATCCGAAAGTAAAGTTTCAATATTCCTGGAACTTTCAATAAAAGAATCTGAAAAAGAATTCAGTCAGAGTGGAAACGTTCACAAGGAAGCTGGGCATGGTTTTTGCCCACCATAAAAAAATAACTACTGCTAGGCGAAGGCCGTCTCTCCCTTTTCCACACACGTCTGTCCTCGGTTATTGCAGGCCAATCCCTCCAATTAAAAACTTACTTGGTACAAAATCAATGTATCTTTCAGGTGGACTAGTCCCTAACGACGTGGTATTGGGATTGCTGAAGGAAGCGGTTCTACAAGGAGCTGCGAATGGGTCCAAGGGCTTCGTCATCGACGGGTTCCCTCGCGAGAAGTCGCAGGGTCTATCCTTCGAGCGATTTGTGGCACCTGCTAGTGTAAGTGCCGTGACGTTTGAAGTTGTTGTCAGACTTATTGATCCTGTTGTGCGCGGTAAATAAGTTGGACCAAAATGGTCGTCGATGCGCTGCTTCCCACTTCGATTGAGACCCGAGAATATATTACTAGTTACTACGCATTGAAAGTCAGTCGCCAGATATATTACTACGCATTGAAAGTCGTTTACGCATTTTTTCTACCCATTGTGGTCCAACTTATATGCCGTGTATTTTTGTTTTCGAAGAGAAACAAAAGTTAACGCCCGAGTCCATAGCTTTTACCTTAGAAGGCTACTCCGAAATTCCTGTGTTAGCATATTCCTGAGGAGATTGCAAAGGGATAACTTCTATAGGTATAATTCAAGAGCATTGAATTGCTTCGGAGCGTTGTCACTTGTGAAAGTGATTCTATTCTAGTTTACTTGAATTCGCGGGAATCCAATGGATGCAAGATTCACAGGACCAATCGCTGTGGCGACACTTGGGGGAAGCCTGTGTCCATCAATGTATGTCTTTTGATAATGGTGTTGGTAACGGCTAGAACTGAATTAGAACAACGCACACGTGGACCACGCCTGATTTGTACGTCAAACGACATCACGTGGCGTGGCTCAAATGTAGCTCTACAAGTCTGGTTGCCATATAAAATGTATGGAGATCGACTGTCCCAGATTGACAAAAGATTGCATCACTGCTTACCATCAGGTGGGACTGCAGTCAAGCCTTTTTCTAAGTTATTTCACCATTTCAACAGCTCATATTATACCTGGAGGCGTCAGCAGAGACGATGTTCAATAAAATCAAAGATCGGAAGAAGGCACCAGATCGTGTCGACGAGACCCCTGATGCCATGAAACTTCGACTGGAGACCTTCATGCAGCACAACGACAGTGTTTACGAAATCTACAAATTCAGACTTGTAAAGGTATACCACACATACTTACGTATAAAAGTTATTTTTATCTTTACAGAACACATTTGAAACCTAGCTTATTTGAAGTAGTATTTGTTGTACCAAGAAGCACATATTTCTATTATACTAAATTTATCCATGTTATTCCAGATCAACGCGAACGGAACAGCTGAACAAGTCTCCGGACAGGTAAGGGGAGTGGTGGAGGACTTCTTAAAACGGGTCGAAGCTCTTAAAGTCAAAAAAGCATTAGAAGCACAAAAAGCTGAAAAAGCTAAAAAACTTGAACAAGCTAAAAGAGATGCATATGTTAAACCAGCCAGAGCAGAACCTTCAAAAGACCGCAAAACTTCAAAGCCAGTAAGTGCCAAAAAGTCTAGAAGTGCCACAAAAACAGTAACTTCTTCAAAACCCGCAACTCCCGCCCAACCAGGAACACCTTCAAAACCAGGAACTCCTACTAAACCAGGATCCCAACCAGGAACACCTTCAAAACCAGGAACTCCTACTAAAGGATCCCAACCAGGAAGTCCGCAAAAGCCAGGAAGTCCTAAATCCAAATAAAGTTTTCACTCCAAGTATATTGTTTTTTATATATTACAAGCGGTCGCTTGTAACTATCCCCAGCTTCGCACGGGTGCAATGTTGATATTATGCATGTATCATTACATAGTATAACAAAGTCGCTTCTTTCCTATGTATGCTTAAATCTTTAAAACTACGCAACGAATTTTGATGCGGCTTTTTTTAATAGGTAGAATGATTCAAGAGGAAGGTTTATGTGTATAATACATGCATAATATATTCAATATCAGTACCTGGGACCAGTAACCTAAGCTGGGGCGGGTCGCTAGTTATACATAAATATAATCCTTCATCTTAACTCACACTTATGTAATGAAAAAAAACTGCATCGAAATCCGTTGCTTAGTTTTAAAGATCTAAGCATACATAGGGGGAAGCGACTTCGTTTTATACTATGTAATGATGATTGCAGACGTAATTCGATGACACTGATAAGAGTCCTTCAAGAACCTTTTTTTTTTTCATTAAGAAAATTAAAAAACAGGTTTTAAGTGCTGTTTTAATTTTTGTACTTAATAAGAACTATCACTAACCCACGTTTGAGAAAGTTAAAATTGAACGACAACCGTTATATTTCTATCATTATTCATTATAAAGCGTTATAATGTCGAGGCCATAGTTTTCGTGGGATTCTGTTTATACCGTGTGAGGTACAATAGCTTCAGGACGGGTACAAAATAGTACAAAAGCGTAATAAATGTACGTGTTAGAATAATTCCAATACAAGCGTTGGTGTTGGGGTCCCGATGTGGTGAATTATGATGTTCATTCGACTCTGCTCGGGATTAAAACTGTCATTTCGCCATGTACCTATATTGTTCGCCATGCACATTTCACTACAGATTCATCATTAGCCTTCAAAAGGTGTACGTTACCCCAGCAGGAAAGTTGCACGTAGAGCGACGTGGTGGGACGTATAATTAGAGCGCAATCTGCTGTAAATGTGCGCCGATTATAAAATTAGTGCGTCTTGTAGTTTTGGAAAAAAATGGAAAAAACAATTCCTGCTGCGGTAACGTTACCCCAGCAAGAAAATTTTTAAATACTTGTCGGAGACACGAATATTGTATATAGGCAGATAGCTTATGCTTATGCAAGAATGTGCCCCAAAAATAGAGTCGGTGCGTCTTCAGGTTTTCGAGATATTGCGTTTCCTGCTGCAGTAACGTTTTGCAAAATCGCGGATCTCTAAAACCATTGTATGTGCGGCTATACGATAAGTACACACCGATAGCTCTTGCAATGTGCGTATTTGAGACAGAATTAGATTTCGAGAAATACTTATAATTTTCGAGTAATCGCACTTCTTTGAAAATTCAAAAAAATGCCACAGCGCTATAATGAGAAAACGAACAAGCTCCCTGAAAACGGTATTCAGTCCTGCTAAACGTTTACTATACGCACAAATCAGTTCCAAAAGCGCACATATATACGTTATTGAATAATATTGCTAAAAGTCGAGTCGACGGTGCCCTAAGTTTGACGTCAACATACAAGAAACCGGCTCAACCTGAGATGTGTAGGCGTACAACAATAATTAGAGCGCTTAATCAAGTGATTTGTAGCGAAAATTCAGCTTCGAATATTTCGTAAATAAGTAAATATAATCGAAATACCAAAAGTGTAGATAATGGCCGTCCACCCGACCAAATTTGAATGATCACTAAAAAGCGACGCTTTAGTACATACACATGACCTTCTTAATTTTACTGATGAATCAATTGACACTTGCTGTACCTGGGTACACTGAAGTAGAAAAGAAGTAACAAAATAAACTTAGTTTATATAATAATAGAATTAATAATCTGGTGGACTCCTATTTCTTTTTATTTTAAATGTTTTTTTTTTATGTATTCAATCTAAAAGTAACCAAAGAACTAAGAAATCACCATTTTCTAAAATAACAATAATACATTTTTTTTTTTAAGAACTGTTTAAAATGTATTGTAATTATAAATATTTATTTAAAAAAATATTGAAAAATTAAAAAAAAAATTAAAAAAAATTTCAGGGAGCTTTTTCGGTTTCTCATTATAGCGCTGTGGCATTTTTTTGAATTTTCAAAGAAGTGCGATTACTCGAAAATTATAAATATTTCTTGAAATCTAATTCTATCACAAATACGCACATTGCAAGAGCTATCGGTGTTTACTTATCGTATAGCCGCACATACAATGGTTTTAGAGATCCGCGATTTTGCAAAACGTTACTGCAGCAGGAAACGCAATATCTCGAAAACCTGAAGACGCACCGACTCTATTTTTGGGCACATTCTTGCATAAGCATAAGCTATCTGCCTATATACAATATTCATCACTCCGACAAGTATTTAAAAATTTTCTTGCTGGGGTAACGTTACCGCAGCAGGAATTGTTTTTTCCATTTTTTTCCAAAACTACAAGACGCACTAATTTTATAATCGGCGCACATTTACAGCAGATTGCGCTCTAATTATACGTCCCACTCACATCGCTCTACGTGCAACTTTCCTGCTGGGGTAACGTACACTTCAAAAGAGTAAATATACGGGAATATTAATCATTAAATTTATTAACTTTTAACAAAACATGCAATCTTACTCTAGTGAGAATAGTATAGCCCCTCATACACGCGTCACAAACCACAACCTGTACAGTATAGCCACCGGATCTTTGCGAGTCTGAAGTAAGGCTTTGCGAACTTAAGCGCGTGTGCACTCGTACAAAAATATAGGTTTTAAAAAAATAAATGCCAATAACAGTTTTTAACAGCAATAACAACTGCTAATTGCATTTATTTGTTTAAACCATTTATTATTTTACAAGTGCACAAGGGCTAAAATTCGCAGAGCCTAAAATCAGACAAGCCAAGATCCGACGACCGTACTGCGCTAATCACCGATTTTGTCAGAAATGTCATAAGGATAAACCCGGCCGCACACCAGGCATACAATTGTTTCTCCACATTTGAAATGCGACACATTTATCGCCCCCATATATTCCTACGTGAGCCCGCACACCGAGGAAACATTTGTAGCGGGCGCACTTTGTGGCGAGACGTCATCCGCGCTACAATAATTCAAGATCGAACCGGTTCGTTTTTTGTGTCGCGTTTCAAATGTGGCGCTACAATTGTGGAGAAACAATTATATGCCTGGTGTGCGGCCGGGTTAATACAGCATATTGTTCTATTTAGTGCCTTTAATAAAAAAAAATCGACCACTTGGGGTTCGCAACAAATTGACAAAAACCGGCAGTCTGTAGACTGTATAATTTCAGGGCCCATATTCCGGGCTGCCGTGTATTGGAAAGCCTCCCACAAGTTGGACCGACGACCTGTTCAGGATTGCTGGAATCTGATGGACCAGTTTGTGTAGTAGCGCTTGGGGGAGGCCTCTGTCCAACAATGGACGTCTTCCTGCTGATAGAAGTATTGCCTTGAAATTAGAGTGTTCACGTAAGTATCTAATGACAGCGTTACCGCACGGCATTTCTGTGGTCGAATACTGGGCCAGGCAAGGAATTGTAACTAGTAAAAAAAACTAATATCAATTGCAAAAAATTACAACAAAATCGATAACTATAGACTGTGGCATGTGACATTCACGCGCTAGGTGACCACAATGACCAATGATTTATTGATATAAACGTAAGAGATTGGTCAAGTCTTAAATGGATGACTAAGGGATGATTCTCATTAGAGCGGGCCGTGCCAGGGCCGGGGCGTGGACGAGCCGGGGCCCGTCCGTGCTACGCAATTTATTTTCGGATGCAGCACGAAAAATTACGATGGGACGTAGAGGGAACGGCGCGGGACCGTGCAACAAACGTGGTATTGAAGAGCGTCGAGCGGGCCCTGACGGGACACGGATAATGCACTGTGTAATATAAATTGATTCATACAAAATATATGAAACAGATTAAAACCGTGCCCCGTCCGGGCCCCGCCCCAGGCACGGCCCGCTCTAATGAGAATCATCCCTAAGACTACGTTAGTCTTAGTCGTCCAGTACTCGATAGGGCTTATTAATATCCCATCAAGAAATACTAGTAATATGCTTAACTTCTACGTAGGCTTAAACAAAAACATCTCTTATGACGAAGAAAACTGGAAATTATACAGGTTTTATGATCTAACAGTAGACTAACCCAAGCTTTCCGATATGGAGGATATCCTTTCGATATGATATTGTACTATGTCACTGGCCAAATCTGATTTTGAGATGAACTAGTTTTGCCTAGGCCAAACCCGTGATTTGGTCTAGGCGAAACCTAGGCGAAAATTCCGAGCTTGTTTCACTCATTCTCTGACTAGAAATATGATTTAAACAAGTTTGGAATTTTAGGACACCCCGACACGGGCAAGTTAGATTATAATGTTAAGGTGGGACCGCAGCGGAGCTGCTGCTTTAACCTTCGTGATTATTTTCTTTTATAACCATATCAGAAGTGAGAGCCCAGCGGAATGGAACTCTGCACGTGTAGGGAGAACTGATTCGGCCTAGGCAAAGCCAGTTGTATCTTAAAATCAAGTTTGGCCGATAACATCTAAATACAAAAAATATGTCAAATTATTTTCTGAACAAAATAATCAAAATTTATAACTAGTTAGCACTATGCAGCCTACTACCAGTTTCTGATCTATAAATGAAAGATTTACTTTATCTTAGAATTAGATAAGAAAAAAAGTTCATTAGCATAAACCACTTAGACTAAACGGGTAGCATGGCTTCTTCCTGCTCCTTCTCCCTCTGGCGAACCGCTACAGCAGTCTCGACTAGGAGGTACAGGCACTTGAACTTGTCCTGCTCAACCTCCGACCTGCGGGACCGTGGCACCACCTGCAGTTACCACCCCAAATAAATTTTGGAAAAAAATAATTCTGGATAAAGAGAATTTTAATCTTACTTCCAATTTCGGTCAAAATTATAAAATTAAACTAGTATTAGTTAGTCTAAATTTCAAAAATAAAATACTTAAGAAAAACACACAAAAAGGGACTTTTTGAAAGCAGAAACTGTCAGGTGATGCCGGTATTAAAACACCCCCCCTCATAACGAAGTAATAAAAACTACGGGCAATGAAAACCAAAAAGTTTAGTATAAAAGTTTATTTACACAACAAACATAAATTCGTCTCTAGGCTAAAAACAAAACAAAAACACTAACATCACTTAAGTAGTTCTCTTATAAAATGAAAACTTGATTGTAAAGCAAACTAACTAGGTATAGTGTTTTAACACCGACGTCGCCTACAGTTGGATATGTACAAAAATATGGTAAACTGGGGCTACAACATCCTTGTAGCCGAAATTATATGTTAAAAAAACTCCAAACATATTTTATTTTTAAACAAAGAAGCAAATGAATTCGAAATGAAATTTTTGATAAATGAAACTTCTTTTTCTTCGGCTAAAATTACCAGAGTACGTAAAGGGAATTGTAAATATCAATGATGAGTCAATATGTCGTCGCGTATGTCTCGCGTGGGGTCTAGGTGTGGCACCACATGTCGGTGGTGGCGACTTCGAGCTCGACGGCGACGGGCGGCGGCGGCGGCGGCTGCGGGGGCGGGCTCACCTGCATGCGGCGCGCGCGCAGCGGGTGCGGCAGCTGCGGCAGGTGCGCCAGCTGCGGGTGCGCCAGCGCCTGCCAGCCGTCCTCGCTGCTCGACACCGGCTCTTGCCCCGCCATGCCCTCCGTCGTCGTCACGGTCACCACCGAGCCCGTGCTGGTGAACCGACCAAACAAATGATTGAGGAAGCCTGGGTGCTCGACTTTGTTCAATCAGACTCAATGCCCCAATTCCTAAATATTTACTCCAGAAAGGAAGCAGATAAGGAAGGAATGGCGTTGGATAATGTTTACAAAATTGATATATGGTGTTGTACCAGCGTTCGACTATTGCCCGCGCGGCTCTGGAGCAGAACTGCTCTGAACTAGTGTCCTGCGGCTCGTTGACTTGTTCGACCATGTCTTTGGCCGCTGATGCTCTGCTGTGGGAGGGAAAAGGAATCGTCGCAGTGACTTTCGACGTTAGAGGGTCGATAAGGGCAAAAATAATTAGCTTAATGTTAGATCCTATATTAATGGACCCGGGATGTATAGCTGAATTGTTAATTTAGATACAGGCCTAAAGAAAACATGAGGAAGACAAAAAACTGAACTTGATTCAGACAAATTCGTCACTGACAAAATCAAGTAGTAGGTAGGTTATTTGAACTTTTTGCAGATTATTTGAACAAATTTTTTCAATACGTATCTGAAGAACTTACTCCCTAGCAGCCGGATGCAGATCGTGGTCCTCCGGTCCGTACCGGATGACAGACTGCCACACGGAGGGATCGTACTTGACCTCCTCCTCGCTGATGGTACTGGAGTAACCCTCTTCGCCGTCTCCGAGCTCGTCACCATCGCTGCGGTAGACCAAGAGCCCGTCGCCGTAGTCGTGAGCTCGCCCGTCCGGGCCATTCTGTGGGTACTACTTTAATTACTGCTATTATTCCAAAAAAGTTGATATGGAGTGTTGAATGCTGTAGTACTATCGAAGAGACTTCTGCCTGACCACGGCTAAGTTTATTTTTGCTTGCACTTGAAACGAAAACTGCAAAGGGTTTGGATAGACGCCGCGCCGCAGGTTTCAAGTAAAATGTTTTTGTAGTGATCTGGCAGAAATTACTGCAATAGTACAGTTGACTAAAATATAGTAGGGTACAATGAAATGTATAACAAGTGTTGAAAATGAAATGAAAAAAGTCGTTTCTTTTACAAACCTCTACGACGATACCATCCCAGGCAGCTACATTGACGCCGTCTCCGGCAGCCACGCCCAGACCTGAAGTGGAGGCCCCACCTAGACCGACCATGGGCCCCACTCCTGACAGGGCCCCTGGCTGCTTGCGGCCCCGTCGCGAGATGGTGTAGTGCAACGGGTCGTGGCCCTCACGCCTGATCATCTCGGGCAGGATGCGGCGACGGGCGTTTATGAACCAGTTGCAGACCTGACAATGTATATACTTTTCTAAATTTCTATTAGTTCGAAAGTATGAACTAGGTTCCATACGAAAATCGTAAAAAGTATACGGTGAAAGAATTCCCCCCAAACGCACAAAATGTTTTGGGATCTCTTTCATCATGATAATTACTATAACTGGGAAATATTTACGTCAAAAGTGAATAGGTTACTTTTAGACATGCGTTCTTCATGGTTACTCACAAGCTATTTACAATCAGGTAGTTATAAGGAGAATCGTAATACAAGACTCTTTCATTAAATATTTATATTTTTTAAATATAACTGAGTAAAAATATCTTCAGAATCCAAGATACAACGAGAATCAACTTACAATTTTTTTCTTCCTCAAAGTTAATGACAAAATACTATATTGATTCTTTTAAATTAACAAAAATGAAGACCATATTCCACTGCCCCTCACCTGTAACACAGTGAGGTTGGCCTCTTGGCTCAGCGCCAATTTCTCGGCATCGCTGGGGTAGGCGTTGTACCGATGGTCGTACAGCCACCTCTTCAAGATCTTCACCGAATGCTTGGGCAAGTTCCCGCGACGCTTGCGCACCGAACCAACTATCACCGCCTGGGTGACGAGTGAAAAACGAAGAATGGAATATTTGGGTGGCTAGATTGATGTTGAAATCTGGTAATCAAGTCAGCTACTTTGTAGGTACATGATATTTTTTTATGGTAGGTAAAAATCATCGAATGACGAATCCCGCCCTTAGGCGGAGCGGGAAACAGAGTCGGACTCTTACTGACTCAACAACCTAGCCCGTTCCTTCCTTGCCTTAGTCCCTGAGCCCAGTGCTCTGTTTCGGACCAAACATATACGTACATATACGTACAAAACGTTTTGGGAACACATTCATTATGCGTACAGCCAAGGAGTGGAATTCCTTGCCGGAGTCGGTGTTCCCTGATAGCTACAATCCGGGTATCTTTAAGTCAAGAGTGAATAGGTTACTTCTAGGTAAGCGCGCTCCATCGTCGACCACATCGTCGCTTTCCATCAGGTGAGATAGTGGTCAAGCGCGAACCTATAATCAATAAAAAAAAAATCCAATTCGTCGACGGTGCGTCTGTTCCCGCGCGTCTCAAGAAATTGTCATTAAGCCGTAGGGACTCTGCAAAAGGGTAGAAACCTACTGGGGCCCAGGGTCTCTTTCTGAAAGGAAGGCTTGGCCCCAGTACTCAGGGCAAACACGGAACAGGGTGGGGTGTTTAGTCAGTAAAAGTCTGACACTGTTTCATTGTCATTTGATGATTTTTGCCTACCATAAAAAAAAAGTTTCGATTTTCTGTTTCGGCGTTTCTGACCAATTTATGAGTCCACCATTGTATTTGCGAGGAACACAGGATTGATCGTTATGCCGATACCTGGGGGAGACATATGCCCAAGAGTTTTCGTTATTTGTCTAAACAGATGTAGGCAGGAGTATTACCTGTGGGGGCGGTGGGGGGTGTCGCTGGTGCGTCATGGCGAGATGGCGAGTGTCCGTATTCCAGTCCGTACTGTCCATTCTCTGTTGAATAACATTATTTACTTTCTGATGAATAGGTAAAAGTTGCTTGTTTTTGTTCCGGACAAAACTCTAAGATTTGCGTCTTTACTTATGACTATTAAGCAAACACTTAGCTTTAAGATGGAAAAATAGAAAACATAAAACTACTTTTTATGATTCTACACACTAGATAATGCTTTAGAAAGGATTCATTGTTACACCGCGCATCCAGCTTCGCGATGTTATCGGCCCCCTTAGCAAAGTTACAATCATATCGTTTAAAGTTAGCGCTTGTAGATAGCCACGCCCCCAATACCTTTGTTGAAATGACATCTGAAGGGAATTGGAGGCGTGGCCAACTACAAGCGGGTCTTACGATACGATTGTAACTTGGCTAGGGGGGATGGTTGTCCATTGACTAGTCTACTCGATCAGTCGATAGGGTGTGATAGGTGTACAAGATCTTGGTGTAGGTAGGTACCTAAGTAGTAGGAACAGTCGATCAAGACGACTGACCTAATCGACGGCGTTCATCGATGATCATTTAAAAGGTGTGAAAAAAATTGTAAAGATATGATAAAAATTATGACTTCGCTGAGGATGGCGACAGGCATGTTGATGGGACTGAGCTAGGAGGACAATGATGACGAGATTTACCTGAGGTGGGAGGGTGTGTCGGGGATGCGTCATGGCGGGATGGCGACCCTCAGCATCCCAGTCCGTGCCGCTCTCGTTATCCTCCGTCGATGAAGTCGACGGGAAACGGTCTCGCGCTGAACATCACACAATGATTATCGTAATTAGAGACGTAATAGGGAAAAAAACAAAAGGTATGCGAACGCCAGCGTTTGCTTGGGGCTCAAAAGTTTAATTAAAAACCAATTTGAAACAGACGGGTCAATTGTGTGTAGATACCTATTTAAAATTGGTTGAATGAACATAATAGTGCAAAAAAAAAATTATTGTGTTTTATAACTTATACACCCATCAGTTATTAAACAAAAAAAAAATCGTCTAAATAAGTACTAAATTGTTGTTACAATAACATACAAATGATGGGATAATTACAAAACTGTTGATAACAAATAGGTTTCTATAGTTAGTCGAGAGTGTAAAAAAATAGCTTTCTAGCTGCTTTTTAACCACAATAGAAAACTATTTTTTATCAGAACAAAAAAAAAACATTTTATGTAAAAATATTAGATTTATTGTAGGTGATGTAAACTCCAAATAATCCATTTTTTTTTGTTGAGACAGACCAGAATTTGCTAACCAAATGCGCTTCAAGCAGATAAGATAGTAAAATAAATAGGTAGACTAAGCAAATATAAGGCAAATATCTTTCTTTCATGAAAATGAGTAGGTAAGCTATTGAACTACCCAACTTATTCAAACTTTTTGTAAACTCTACAATTTTGTCATAGACAGGGCTTAAAGATAGTACGTAAAAGAGTGAATTTTCAGTACTTACGCAGTTTGATCTTCATAACTTTGATCACGGACCTAGGCAGCGTGGCGACTTTACCAAATAATCAACAAAGTTTAATTCCCGCCACCAAACTTCACGCTTTTGACATGAGCTGCCAATGAATTATGATATTTACAATTGACATCACAAAAGTAACTTGTGAAAAATTGATGCTGTAATAAACAAATTGGTAAAAAGATGATTAGCCAAAGACCGCTCTGTAGGGAATGAATTCGTTTTATTCATGTTTTGTTTTAAAAATCGATGCGCTTTTGTGACAATTGACAACGACGTGCACTGTCGCTTGTCATTTGAAAATTTTGCAAAAAAGAATTTATTAGCGGCCAGTCCTCGCGATGTACTCATATTGAAATCATAGAGGTTGCATATACTATAAACTCTTTCGACGACAAAATGTTTAAAACAGTCTATACTTACACTTTAAAAAATTAAAATTGTCGGTTTGTATGATCATAATAAATGTTATTTTAATTTAATTTTTAAATTTAAATATTGTTTTGATTTCTACTAAATGCATCGATATCTATCTATAACAAAAATGTGTTTACTTTTGACAGGATGTCGTCGGCTTGGCAGTCTGTTTGTTCAAGCTAATCTTTGAAACGTCTGCTATTGATACATACCGGCTGGCTACCACAACTTTTTTTAAGGTAACAAAAGAGCAAAAGAACATTAATGGGTGTCATAATTTCTTGTCCTATAGGTACTTAATCGTATCCTGCAAATTAAAAAAAATAACATGATGATGGCAATTGGGATCTAAAGTTTCTGGAGTGGCGGTTTGGGATTTTTGAGACTCAGTCTTAAAAGGATTCTCGATGGATGCGAGATGCAGAGGACCGTTCATTGTGGCGACACTTAAGGGAGGCCTGTGTCCAACAACGGACTTTATTCGGCTGAAATGATGATGATGATATAAGATCCTCCAAGTTTTACTATCAAGAATCAAAGACCTAAACCTAAACCTAAAATCCTAATGGTGGTGACATTTATTTCCATAGCTCACAAAATGCGTCACAAAATTGTTTTGATTTCATATACCAATTTAGCCTTTTAGCATTTTTGGGAGGTAGTAAATCTTCTAATTACATCTCTTGCTCTAGGGTGGAGTGAGAGAGCGTGTCTTTTTTTTATATTGGGCAAAAATCATCCAGTGACGAAGCGGGAAAAAGTGTCAGACTCTTACTGACTCAACACCCCACCCCGTTCCTTCTTTGCCCCAGGCCAAGCCTTCCTTTCAGAAAGAGACTTGCAGAGTCCCTACGGTGAGAGAGCGTGTCAGAGTTTAGCTGACATCTCTTTGAGGGGCACGTGGAACACTGAGGTTCAATCTTTACCGGACGCCTGGACGGCGAGCTACCCATTACTCGTCGTCTACATGCCCACGCCGTTACGACGCGATAGCCGAAGCATCTTCTGTCGCGGCGGAATATGAGGAGCAGCCTTCTTCGCTAGCTTTTGTACTTCGCAGTCAACAGTCAGCATCCTCCACGAATATACAGCGGAGCTCGCAATGTGTGTGAAGCCACAGCCTTATGCGGAGCGTTTGGCCGTTTTGCGCGGATGTGGCGCATATCTTCCTTTTGTAATTTATTTCTTTATTAGAACTTTATGCACATAGGTAACACTGTACAAAGCCGTACTTAATGCCTTAGGCATTTTCTACCAGTCGATCTTAGGGAATTTATTATGTTTGTTAACTTTTCGAGTGCCGTAATTACAGACACAAATAAAGAACAATAGGTATGCGAACGCCGTTTAAGTTTGCGTCATTACGCGTAAATAAACTGTTTCTCTTTCTTTTCTTTCTCCACCCATGCGGGTCGCACCTCCACCGTATGCTCCCCTGTTTCTTAAAGTCGGTCCGCACAATGGTAACACCTAGGTCTAAATATGGAATAGGAATCTCCAGAACTTATCATGTCCGGTGAAAACCTGTGTCATGTCATGCGACAGGTGAGGACGCCGTTTCAGTGATCAGGCAGAAATGACCGCGACGGTATACGACGATATATCTCATTTCATTACATATAAAAAGGAGAAACTGACTGTCTGACATATCAATGCACAGACGAAACCAAGTGGACTATAAAAAAATATGCAGGATGTTTCTTTTTATGATGTCAACGAGCACTCAGGCTAAGAACTTACGAAGCGGTTTTCATCCACGCCCGCCGCGATAGAAGAAACAGTGTACAGTACAGCCGTTGGATATTGGCAAGTCTGAAGTTAGGCCCTACGAATTTTTTGCCTTGTTCCCTGGGCTCTGGTAACAGGGGTAATACTCTTTCGCATCAACCCTAGGTCCCAGAAAGCTTCGACCCTGCTGGGCTCCTACGGTTTGCTGACAACTCCTTGAGGCGCGCGGAAACAGTGCGCGCCGTCGACGACTTAGGCTCGGTCCGGATTGTTACCAGACGACCAGACGGCGGGTTACCCATTGCTCGCCGTCCGCGTGGATGTAGATAACGACTGGCTACCCGACTAAATTCGACCGATCACAAAAACCGGTTTAGTACATATACTTTCATGACCTTCTTTATTTAAAGTGTCTGTATGTCTATTATATTATTGTCCGTACAATTGCATTTGCTAGAAATAATACGACCTAAATTACTACTTACTAATTAGTAAATAAATAAATGTCAGTTTGTAAAATTAAAATATTTTATTTTAATAATAAATCGTTAAAAGTTTTCGACGTCAGGATTTATGTAGATCACAATTTGGTGCTTAAGAATCCAAAAAGCTTTATCACATTTGGGCTGCCGATCATTCAGATCCGCACTCCTGAAATCATGGAGCGCCAAAGTGAATATGTCTCTTAAAACTGTTTTGACTTCTTCATAGGAATCTTCTGTTCTGTGGGAATGGAGCTGCTGAATATGTTTTGCAGCTGATGTTATAGAACTTTACCTTTTCAGACATATTGTCAAAACAAGTTTGCTTGTAAAGCTTTTTAATAAAACTTATCCATGCGAACATAACAGAGAGAGAGGTATTGCGGCGATATTTCCTTCGAGCAGATCAAAACACTGTATTAAATAATCATTCAATCCAATTTTTAAAAACCGTTTTTGCTTCTTGGAGTAATTGTCGTCACGAATTATTTCCTTTGGAAAAACTTTTCCGCTATGCCACGTAGGTAACCATGTGGCTATAGTCTCCATTGTATGGGATTCTGACACCATGTAATCCATTAGTACACTGGAATCAAAAGGAATTAGGCCACCACTGCATATAAAAATAAACGTTTTGGGGTGCGATATTTCAATGTATCATCACAACGTCGGTGGCTCAATTGGCTGAAATAAGGAAAAACCATTTGTGTTGCTCCTTTGCTCCCATATAATGATACTCAGGGCACATTTACCCATAAATCCATTTCTAGAAGATCAAATTGTCATTCAACTGACACAACTATATTTAATTTGGGTTGCTGAAACTGTGCTTAATTTTTTTTTTAAGCTTTTATGGCAATTGAGAAAAACAAAACTTGTCTATGATGACGCACTTGACATGTCATTCTTATATAAGAAGGTTTGACTACGCTGCGCTGTCAACTAAAGAAAATAATATAAAAATTGCATTTTATTGTCGACTAGCGACCCGCCCCAGCTTCGCACTTTTACTGATATTGAATATATTATGAATGTATTATACATAAACCTTCCTCTTGAATCACTCTATCTATTAAAAAAAGCCGCATCAAAATCCGTTGCGTACTTTTAAAGATCTAAGCATACATAGGATCTTAGCAACTTTGTTCTATACTACGTACCTAATGATAATGATTTTTATTGTGCAATATTGATCAATTATTTTTAATTGATGCCGAAAAACGTAACTTCGAATAACACTTTCCCGAAAGTTTACTAATCTGAAACACGTAACAACGAATATTTACAACAAAAATTTAGACAACGAAACCACGCCATCTCGAATTACATGATTCGTTACATAATAAGTCATGTAATAATTCGAGAATTAACTACAGCAATTAAACCCTACTTACGCAATTTATTTCTGTATATTGTCCAGCAAGATGCTGCAATTGAATTGCTGACGAATTTTGTTCCTTTGTTTATCTTAGCTATATCGCTGGGCTACACTGAAAAATTGATGCATTGTGTTGAGGAAATAATCAGCAACTTGCCGGCTATAGAATCACAGCAAGAAATTGCCACAACACACAACAAGTGGCAAGAGATTTTACATCCTGAAAGTTAATTTTTACGTTGATCGGGCTCTCTGAAACCGGGTGTAAGCGTATTTATATTAACTTACGCTTTGAATACTAGATAACTAAATAACTAATTTCATTCTTCTACCAGTGGTTTCAACCTTTTGAACTATATAAACCCGTCATAAAAGTACTATTTCAGGACATGGTCTACATCTGTGTCAAAAATTTAAAGCATTAAGTAATATACATTAATAACTGATATTGCGACATAAAATTTGAACTAAAATGGGGATCGTTACAATGGTTACACGCAGGCCCCGCGGAACCACACTTCGATTCAACGGCGGATCCAGGGGGGGGGTCATGGGGGTCATGACCCCCCCCTGAGCCGGTTCCAGCACCAGGACTTAGATGGACCACTAATTGAACATAATGATTTTATTTATAAACTATTTTCTGCCAGCGGCTTCGCCCACGTGAAAGTCGTAATAGCATGATTCACTATTCACGTGTGATGGCTTATTAAACCAGTGCAAATAGCTTTTGAAAGGGAACAAAATAATAGTAGGATGAAACCTATTGGAAAAGGAAGACAAAATAACAAAAATTTAAGAAAAAATAATTTACTGTCTAAAATAATTTAAGTTTCGGACATAAAAGGAACACTTTTCACCAAATTTTGTGAAAAAAAAATTAAATCAAATACTTGGTTTTTTGGACTTTTTACATAGATTTTGAGGTTATGTGAAAAAGTGTAAATACAAAAGTGGTAGATCTTTTTATGACCTACAAGTTTGCCATTAGATATTTTTCCATAGAACCAGTAGTTTTGCCAGAAATCGAGATAAACCGTTTTCCGCACACCCATCTACTTACCGACCTCAGGTCGACTGTAATTTATTTTTCCCTAATTTTTTGTTATATTATCGTCCTTTTCCAATGGGTTTCATTCTACTACTATTTTGTTCCACTTTTTATCACTTTCAATGCTATTTTCACTGAACTATAATTATCAGCGTATTTCATGTATAACTTTGATTTTTCTAAACCGATTTATACGATTCTTTATTTATTGAATAGGTAATAATGTTAACTTTTTTTTTAATCAGGGATGAGTGAGAGTGTTACAAACGTAAGAGTACACAAATATAATCAGAAAGCTCCAAACTGCTAAGCTATCCGGAATTACACGTGTTATTGTGAGTCAAACATAAAAGATAGACATATGCTGTTATGGGGAATTTTTATTTAATTTTATGGAGAACATTTCTGTCATACATGATTTCTGTGTAGCTTTAACCATTAAGGCTGCACACGCGACGGAAGCTTAAAAAATGGAGTAACTTCTCCCGTTTTCCCAACATTTCCCTTCACTGCTCTGCTCCTATTGATCGTAGCGTGATGAAAAGTATACAATCTGCTCAGGAGTATGAAGAATAATTGTACCAAGGCTCGTTAAAATCCGTCCTGCAGTTTTTGTTTCTATAACGAACTACAGACAGACAAAAATTTTACTGATTGCATTTTTGGCATCGGTATTGATCACTAATCACCCCCTAATAGTTATTTTGGAAATATATTTCATGTATACAATTTACCTCCCTACAGATCTATTATAAGTATAGATAGAAGAAGAAGATAGATAGATTTGGCTCCATACCGATGTTATGTAAATACATCCTACCTTAAGCTAAGCAGACTTCTGAGCCACGTCAATAATTTGCGTTTTAGCTTAAGTAAGACCATCGCTTGGGAGGGCCGAAGGCTTCTTTGAGCTGGGTCTCCACGCAAGGAAACTGCTGGAGCCCAGACCTCTGCGGTGCTACCGCTGCTACGTGGGGGCCTATTGCACTGCAGTGTGCAAAGTGGATCGCAGTGACCACTGCTATCACTCTATCAGTGTTGTAAACCTGGGCACAAGGCTGCAGAATGCTGTGCTACGATGCACTGCTACGCATGTACGCCAGCTGGCAAACAGGCTGACCAAAACACTGGGAGCAGGTCCTAAGATCCGTCCGCTAAGGCCAAGGGTAAAGTCCGAAGACCCACCCCCTCCAAATCAACGGCTCAGGATCTTGATAGCTGACTGGGTGCAGGTCTTGAGTGGCTCGGTGACAGTAATTTCGTCGGTCGCCACCGGTACCTCGTCTCTCGAGGCCGTCACGAGGGATCGGGGTTACGTGGCAGCATTGTTCGGAGACTTTGCAGTGGTAGGCGTCTATCTGTCCCCGAACAGATCTCTTGCTGATCTCCACGATTCTCTTAGAGAGGAATGCCTTCGTCGTGGGATTTGATTCATTCACCGTACTCGTTTGCGGGGAACTCAATGTCAAGGACTTGGGCTGGGGTTTTCGGTTCAGGAACCAGCAAGGTCGATGTTGGAGGACTGGGTTCTGGAGACAGGCCTGGTCGTCCGAAACTGGGGTTATATCTCCACGTGTGTGTGGATGCAGGGCGAGTCTGTGGTGAAATAACGTTTTTCCAGCCCCACTTTGTCACCGCGTGCTGTCGACTGACGCGTTATGGACGGGTGGTGACGTTCTCGAACCACCGGTACATCTGTTTTGACGTCCCACGACCCACACCTCGACCGCGCCGCCCCAACAGACCTCATGTGGAACAGGTGGTAAAGGGCGGAGAAAATTATCTTTGTCTGGAGCGGCTAAATAGCTAGATCGGGCCCTGGAGATAGCTCTAGCTGTTATGACAAATCATTCACCACGGTCATGGAATATAAATAGGCTGCCTCATTCTGTGCGTGATAGTGCTTCTCTGGATGTCTTCAAGAGAAGATGGCAATATGTACGTGTATAGGTATGTACAAGTTATTATGTGTTAAGTTTTTCAAGTGTACAATAAAGAATAAATATTTTTAAGTACAGTACATGTATGTACATTAATAAAATACCTACCTACTTTTAACTTGCTTTTTATCAAAATTGTTATCAAAATTAAATTACAAGTTTTTGACTAGACCACGACTATGTGACCCCCTCCTGGCGCCAAAGCTGGATCCGCCCTTGCTTCGATTAAGCCCCAAAAATCTGTCACTACGCATTGAAGGCATTGAAGGTCGTAGTTTAACTGACGTGGTACGAATATTCACAGCGATGAAGTCGCGGGTAAAACCCAGTATCCTAATCATCATCGTCATCATCTTTTTGTTTAATGTTCCCACTGCTGAGACACAGGCCTCCTCTCTAGGAGGGAGGGATTTATTAGTAAAACACTCAAATAAAAAAGTTACATGTAATATAGCAAAATTTAAAACAAGTCACAATACAATTAAACGAGTAACCCTATCAGTTCGCGCCGTCTGCAGCCTCTATGGGGGCAATTTCTGGAGTTATTGCCGGCGCCACTGAAATTTGTGCGACTGCGGGGGCTGACACTGCGGTCGGGGGCCGGGGCTCCGGGGACTCTGCCCTCATCTGACACTTCTCGATTGTGTCTGATAGAATCTCCTTGAGCGTGGTCGCTAAGGCTTTTGGATTGCCGCTGCTGTCCAGCTGTGGAGATTATAGAAACCAGTGTGAAATTTTCGCCATTAGATCCTGGAATATTGCTAAAGATTGGTTGAAAAGGGTCTTAGGCCCAGTATCCACCAAAGCGGAGAGGAAAGGAGATGTGTTCCAAAGCTGGCAGGTTATCTCCACCAAAGCCTAGATGAGCAAGGTAGTGGCGAGGAGATATGAGCTCTGTTTAGCTGAGATGTGAGCTGTTAGAGAAGAGGCGTTGGCAGAAGACAGCTGTGTGCTTGACTTCTCCGTTCAGCCGCACCTCTTGCTCGCTCACCGCACAAAATTCTTTTGAAAAATGAGACATCTTTCCTTTTAACCCATTTCCACCAAAACTAAACAGAAAATACATATGGAAATAACGAAATCGGACAGGTTTATTCAAACGCATCTCCTTTCGTCTCCTCCCTGCTTTGTTGGATTTACTGGGCCTATGCCACATACATACAATAATCAAGTATCAAGGCACAGTAATTTTGAAGACATTGGACGCCGTAGTTGTTATCCACAATTTTAAAAAACATTCAGGATATCTAACTCGGCTTATGCTGGTTAACCCTCATATCTATACAAGCATAGATCCTCAAACTACAAGACTTACTGTAACAACATGTCCTCCGAATCGTTTGTGAACATTTTTGACTTTGTGTGCAGCTTCTTTAACGATCCGTCTCGCCGCGTTAATCTCCGACTCTGGTCTGCCTAGCTCTGATAGTTTTGTCTGAAGCCTCGTTGCTGCAACCTGACAATTAAAAAATCAGATCATGAATATATTAGTTTTCCTAGATCTACCAGAGAGTTAAGACCTTGTTGCAAACTTGAGAGTCACGCAGTCATGAATTCACGATATGCTTTGCAGAATTGGGACACCTTGAAAGAGGAGGACCGAGTGGATCAAGGCTCTCAAGCAATCATCATAATTTAATGGACTTCACAAGTTAATCTTTCTCTTGAACAGAAATATAAAAAAAAATAGTCAATCATCTCAATTTGCCGATTAGGCTGTCCTCAAGCAATCATGACAATAAGCTTTACAAGATAAACCTACTTTGTCAATCTTCTAACATTAAGTTGCTGCCTTACCTCATTGTCAACTTCGAGTGCCACGATCTTTTCAGGCCACTTCACTTGCCTGTTGAAGATGCTAGACATGCGTGGGTTCTTCGGGAAGCCTACAAGAATGAAGCCTTTGGCCTCATGCTGCATCAGCATTGCTTCCTTTATCAAGTCTACTGTCAGTTGCTGAAAGTAAGAGAAGGAATCTAAAGTCTTATCCCAGATTTCTTTGTTACGATTTTTAAGTTGATTAAGTTTTCCTACTTGTCCAAAACTTTACAAAACAACGTATCAAACTATGAAAACTTCGATTTTTGGTCAATAAAAGTCTGACACGCCGTCTCGCACCACCCAATATGGTAGAAATTGTTTGACGCAATCCCAATTAAAAAAAAAAAACCGCTTATTGCCTGTCCACCACCACCTAGTCTAGAATGTCAATGGATTCTATTCATGATTTCGATGTTCTCTCTTTTAACCATGTACTGCGAAAAGATTAGAATAAACTTTGCAATTAAGACTGGTTGCTGGTTTGATGCAAACTATAACTTTAGGGAGAAACCTCTCCAAGTTACGCTAACGTAAAACCGTAAATAAAAAGTGGAACTCTAAACGTTTCCACGGAGCTTTGAGATAGGATTGTTTTAATTGCCGAAACCATAGTTTCTTCTAAATAGGATTCGGGTTCTAAGAGAATTTGACCTACCTCTGGTACATCCTCCTGTGCCTGAATCTTATCCGCAATCAAACGTCCTCTCGCCGTGTCTTTCCCCGCTTCAGCTCTCACCAGATCTCCGGGCCTGATCATCGTATAGCCTGTTATAGTTGAAATGGTCTGCGCCACAGTTTGGTTACCGGCCCCCGGGACTCCGTTCACGAAGATCACGGGCAAATGCCGGATAGGAGTCATGTCGTAGACGATGTCCTGGTTATTGGAATGAGAAAGTTATCAACTTAAGCCGAAGTATTGATTCTTAGTGGTTATGTATTATTTACTGCCTTGACTTCAGGAATTATAACTAAATTGCGTTTGATTGTAAATGTTTTGTTACACCGAATGGTCCTTGTAGATTTGCCACTACCTCTTTGAACCCCTTGCATCAAGTTTGACTCATTTTATTTAGATGCACTTTCTTAAATGTTTTTTTGGTGTTCAATCTGATCTTACTTATAAAATATACCTTCAAGATACCTCAGATCGCCCTCCTCGTTAATATTGTAAGCTGAGGGCGTCCACAGCAGTCAAACTGTTTACATACGTCACTCTACCAAGGTAGACCACCCCTGAAGTCGGTACCACTCACCTCTTCCGCATTTTTAGAATAAAAGCACCCCATTTTGTATTCACGTGCACTATCTGCGAGCTTATTTCTTTGTAAAATTATTTAATTAAATTATAATAATTCTCGATAAAATTGAAGTAAAATGACATTTCCAAATCAATGACAGTCGTTTAAATGGGACATCTAGATTTTTGACGGTTTTCGAAATAGCTTTAGTTTTCAGACAGTATTTTTGAATAAAACCTGTTGGCTTAGACTACATTGGCTTAGCCCTACCAAAGAGATGTAATACTTTCTAACTGAATTCCGGTCTACAAGAATATGATAGTGTTGTAAGGTTTGTACCTAAGTAGGGGGTTTGCCTCGCTTGGGAAGAGGGGCGATCGTGACGGCGATCGGATCGTCCGAAGCGAGATTACTAAAAGACTGACACTATTTCCCGCTCAGCCCAAGGGCGGGATTAGTCATTATTCACAAAACATCATCATCATCATCAGCCTTTTAATGTTCCCACTGCAGGGACACAGGCCTCCTCTCTCTAGGAGAGGGAATGGGCCATAATCCACCACGCGGGCCCAGTGCGGATTGGTGGATGTCACATGTCTTCGTATTTTTGGTTCTAGGACATGCCGGTTTCCGCACGATGTTTTCCTTCACCGTTTTGAGAGCAGTGGTGATGAAATAAATTACACAAAGTAATGCGCCTGGCTGGGTTTGAACCCGCTACCTACGACTCGTAAGTCGGGGCCGTTACCACTCGGCCACCACTGCTCTCGCACTCGGCTACCACTGCTCTCGCACTCGGCCACCACTGCTCACAAAACATTTCAGTATTATTTTAGGCATTATAAATGGCACGATTAGGCCAAACCCGTAGTCCAAACGCGGAACAGCACACACATACAAGGACAATATGCATAACAATAATTTAATTTCAATACCATTCTATCTTATTACCTTATCATCCTGTCAGCCTTTGTGAAGGCCTAGCTTTGACGTTAATTAGGTCAATTATGTGCCTTCCTGGGCTATTTTTACTTGATTATTGTAGTATCTAGGTACTAGGAACTCAGTTTAACTCAGTTCATTCTCGTTAACAGGTTCTGCAGAATGGGGTGATCTGCAATAACGTATTGTCATATCTAAGAATTTAGATAACAATAGCACAGTCCCTACGAAAAAAAACAGTAAAATTTCTTCAGTGCGCGTAGTGCTATGACAATATTAACAGGCGTTTGTCAAATTGACCCAGTATTTAACAGTGTGTGTCTTATTTGAAGGTGTCGAAGTATCAAAAGATCGAATAATGTGGATTTTTCTACTAGCAGTATTTTCGACTACACTCAAAATAGTTATTGCAGACTCAAAATGCTCAGTCGATGCACCAGCACGTTCTCCGAAATACCATCTAATAGAGAAATGCTACCGTTCGAAACTTGGCATGGTTTCCAAAGCCAACTACAAATCTTTAACCAGTTGTCAACGGCTTGGCATCGAGAAGAAAGGTCTGGCTATAAACTACAGTCCTCCAGAAGCCTGGAGTGAAGGCAATGAGACTGTTGGCTATACATGTGAGGTCTTGAAGTGTGCTGAGTCTGATGGGGGACTATCCATGGTTGATGACTCCAGATATGATTATTACAGTATTTATGCGAAGCCGATACGTGAGTTTCACTTTACTACTGTTTTTTATTTGTTTAATTTACTCTCTTACTGACAACATGTCCATCAAGTTTAAATAGGTAGGTACCTACCTAGGCTATTATTATAAATTTTTCTTTAAAAATGGCCTTGGTACATAGTAAACCACGAGTCACGTGAAACAGAGTGGCTCAAGAAACAAAGGAATGGAAAAGGTTGGAAGAGGCCTTTACAGACTGGGAAACAGATCTAAGAAAGATAACCAAGCAACAAATATTAGTTTAAATTGTTTATGAAGTTTAAGATTTTAATAGTTCTTTACATAAGTTTAAAAATCCATTGTACTAAATGATCTGAATAAAGGGTTGTATTATTATTTATTTATTTACATATTAAATCAGAGGAGTTACCACGATGTGTTTAAATATCAGGTCTTTGAGCGATAATGAGGGATGGAACTATTCGCCTTATATAGCTCCATCTCTTTAACAGTTCAGTTAAGGCCGTAAAATGGATCGTCTTTATGGTCTCGTGGTAAAGTCTCTGTACTCACAAGTAACCTGAATCATAGATCATAAATGTCGAAACTACCTCGTTTTTCCAGCTCACGTAAACTCCTCCTGCGTCCCAGCCCTTGGCATGTTTTTCATAATCACAAAAAAGCAGAACTACACACTGGGGCTCCGTGAGTGCAAAAACTTGAGCAGTTTGCCTGCTGATGTGACGAGCGAGCAGCGAACCGATGCGCTAGCGCAGTTGCTTCTCGGGAATAGTATTGAGATGGCGTTTGTGGGGATGAGGAGCAAGAATGGAAGTGCTTTTATAAGTATTACTGGTGAGTATCTACATTATGAAAGGTCATTCAATCAATCAATCAACTCTTGAACCACACGCGAACGCGATCGTATACCTATTGTCTTTCTATTATAAGTACGTGTCTAAATACGGTAGGTACTCGAAAGATTAAAGATCAGAGCCACCTCGATTATCTACTTCTTCATTGAAAACTGAGTCTATGCTAGAACAAAAAAAAAGTAAACCCACCAATTGGTGATCCCGAACTTAAATTATGATGTAAGAAAGCAGGAAAAAAAATATACCTACCTCTCTCTCTCAGCCGTGGTTTCCAGGCGTAGGATCAGAGAAAATAGACATTCTATTCTGAAGACAATCAGTTCTAATCAGCTTTATGGAATCTATGATTACTATAGATAGGCATATCACAGGTGTAACATTTGCTGCCTTCTTTCATCGTTACCCACATAGATAATTGTATTCGTAATGATACAGGTGATAGCCTAGACTGCAACACTTATCGTGCTTGGGCACCAGGCAGTCCAAGAAGGGCCCGCAAAAAATTCGATTGCGTTCTTCTCACCAGAGCTAGAACATGGATATCGATGCCATGTAAGAAGAAGTACCCTATGCTCTGTGAGCTCGTCCCTGGAGGTCCTTACAAAAAGGGTTCTTTATTTGCCTCTAGAAAAAAAGCTAACGGTTAGTACTAATTATTATACTAAAGAGATTTATGTGCTAAAATTAAGAAAAACAAACGAGAAAGTAACATAAATATGTGTAAAAATAATTCTGTTTTTGTAAATTGCAAAAGTCATTTATTTATTGTTTTTTTCTTTCTTCTTAACTTCCTAACTTCCAATTTAATATATCTCTTTTCAGAAACTGTGACTGAAAACAAAAACGATGATGAAAAATAACGCAAAAAAACCGTCTGTGAATACTTTTATTTATTATGAAAATAAAAAAAAAAGCGTGATTATTATTGGTTTTTTTTTCTCAATAATTTCTATGGGAACTAACTAAACGTATTATATCAAATTGACATTGACGCTGTGTTGTCATTGTCAGTGTCAGATTCTTCTCCCCCTCCCTCAGTTCCTCAGGTTCCTCACATATTCCTCGCCCAGAGTCGAGATCTTTGTGTTTTTGTTTACAAAAATCTCATAAATTATAATAAAATCCAATTTTATACTAAATATACAAGTTTTTCTTCACATAATGGGTCAAGGAAAAAGTCAGTTTACAGAGGAGGAACTCCAAGACTATGAGGTAACTAAATTAGTTTCATTCTTAAGTTTTTGCTTAAGAAAAGGTTTCAGACAGATGACTAATAAACTTGTCGTAATTTACAGGATCTCACATATTTTACCAAGAAGGAAGTGCTATAGTAAGTAGAAATTACTTATAACTATTTGATTTATTCAGGCATATCTACTTCAGTGATGCCTGTTTATTAAACAGTTCAAGAACCTATTGTTATTTACCAAACTAATGTTGAAAATCAACAATATGTAATTTTTATAATATATAAAACGGAAATACCGACACAAGAAATCTCAGAAACTATAACACCTCTTAAAATTTGGGCGTTGGGTTTCTTATCCTATGCCCACACTGGCGAAGCCTCTGGTCGTAGCTAATCTTATAGGTATAGTCATTAAGTTTCTGATGATTAAACTCATAAATTATTTAGCAGTATCTGAGCAGGTGTTTGGCCTGTAACAATAGGTAACAAAGCATTTTATGTATTACTGTACCTACCTATCTATTGTTTAATTTTCCTGTGTTACTAAATTTGTTAATATTTATGAAACATTCTGTGCAGTGATTTCATTTCTAGAATACATTCATAACTGACTAATCCTACTATAACTGTAACTGATATTATGACAAATTATTAATAAATTAAATACCCGTAAAATAAAACTCATATACCTGCATTTAGCATGCAACAAACATCAATTGTGATTACTCTATTTAAATGTGAATACAATGATTTTGAGTTTCAATAATTGGTGTGGATTTCATTCACTTTTATTAAAACAAAGCTGTGCCCGCGACTTCGTCCGCGTGGAATAGTTATCTTGGGCATCATATTTATTTTTGCGAACAACCTCAGCTTTATAAATTATAGCCGTTACCCACGACTTTGCCTGTGTCAATTTCTGTTATTAATTTAGACAATTTAGTTTTTAAAAGAACATAATAATCTAAAAGTACTTCATAGAGCTACACCCTCCACTTGGGCACGCCATAATCTCGGCTGTAAGTGCCCTCTTTGAGGCGTGGTTGGATAGACATCACGCAGGACATGACGCAGGTTCTCACCGGACATGGGAAGTTCAGGTGATTCCTGCGCCGGATTCGTGCGGAAGAGACGCCCGGGTGTCGCCACTGTGTGGCCAGCACGGAGGACACGATGGAGGTGTGCCCCGCTTGAGAAGAGAATCACCGTGTCCTCGTGGGGGTGATCGGCGGCGGTGGCCTCGGATGGTGAGCAATTGGTAGCTCGCCGTTCGGTTGTCTGGTAACAGTCCAGACCGAGACCAAGTCGAAAGCGTTATACCGGGGCTCTGGGAATAAGGCAAGGGAGGAACGGGGTAGGTTGTTTAGTCAGTAAGAGTCTGACACTGTTTCCCGCTCCGCCCAAGAGCGGGAAACAGTGACAGTGCCTACCATAAAAAAACCCCTCCGCGCCGCCTTCAAGCAACCCCTCTCCTCGCCCGCCGGCCAGGCGCAGCGTCATATTTTGCACATCATGCGGCGCGTGTGAATTTTATATCGGAGTATTTTAAAATTGTAATATCTTCTAAGATGTTCATTGAAAATAAGTGATTACAAAGACAATTTTGTTCACAATTACATACTCTTAATTAACAACACATTTAATTGGATAAAGTTTAATATTACTATGTTGATACAACTCTAACAAATAATTGGTAATAATCCATTAATTTCGTCCAAATTTGATTCCCCTACAAACGGTTCTAGTGAGTTAATCTTAAAAGATAGACATATACTGTCGCGGACATTTTTTTAGATCATTTTAAGAGGAATAATTCTTTCGTACATATTTTTTTGGTATCTTCTACCGTTTTCGCAGCGCACGCAACGGAAGCCTTAAAAGATGAATATTTTTCCCCGTTTTTTCCACATTTTCCATTGTTTCTTCGCTCCTATAAGTCACAGCGTGATGTTATATAGCCTAAAGCCTTCCTCGATAAATGATCTATTCAACACAAAAATAATTTTTCAATTCGAACCAGTAGTTCCTGAGATTAGCGCGTTCAAACAAACAAACAAACTCTTCAGCTTTATAATATTAGTATAGATAAATGATGAAAGTAATTTAACATAACCATATTGCATTTCCAGTGCCCATCAAAAGTTCAAAGCCCTAGCCCCAGAAAAAGTAGGTCACAACAAGAATGCAAAGCTTCCGATGCTGAAGATACTACAATATCCAGAGTTACGTGTTAACCCATTCCGAGATCGGATTTGCAAGGTGTTTAGCTCAAGTAACGATGGGGACTGTACGTTTGAAGACTTCCTCGACATGATGTCTGTGTTTAGTGAGATGGCACCAAAGGCAGTGAAGGCTGAACATGCTTTTAGGATATTTGGTAAGAAATTGTAGCACCATATAGACAGTACGTAGGGACTCTGCAAAAGGGTTGAAACCTACTGGAGTCTGGGGTCCCTTTCTGAAAGGAAGGCTTGGCCCCAGTGTGAAGGGCAAAGAAAGATTGGGGTGGATTGTTTAATCAGTATGAGTCTGACACTGGTTCCCGTTATTTATCATTGGTTGATTTTTGCCCACCATAAAAAAAGACCATATAGACAGTAGGATGGTTGTGTTAAAATATATAAATCTTATAATAACCTCTTAATTTTCTTCTTTATAACTCTTACAAAGATTCCAAAAATACTGAATTGAGAAAATTCTTTTAACCTTTTTATTAGGTGATCTTCTATCCCAGGTTTTTTTACACTTTCCAACTGTGCTGGGATTGTGTTTTAGTGTAACTGCATGCAGGTCATTACTAGAATTTTACTTGCAGGGTCGGCCTATCTAACAGAACTTTATTACTGCAAGCAAGCTAACAGCAAAGAATAAAACCAGTAACCTTCTATTCTTTCAGATTTTGATGGTGACGACATGATTGGTGTCTCAGACTTACGAGAAGTCATTGAGAGGCTGTGTGGGCCCGAGCTCAAATTAGGCGACTCGGAGATCCAGCAACTAGTCCAGAATGTTTTAGAAGAAGCCGACTTAGATGATGACGGAGCACTATCCTTTGCAGAGTTTGAACATATCATTGATAAGAGTTCGGATTTCTGCCAGTAAGTAAATTGTTTTGATTCTTTGAATAAAACAGCATCTCTAAAAGACAAACCAAAGTCAGATTAACTCAATAAATAACTGCATCTGTGTAAGTAAAGCTGCATTTAAATACAGAAATGTACAATGGGTAGCAGTCCATCTGGTAATGGTATAAAAACAATCTAAATACAATTAATCTGCTCTAATTTTAATGTTTAGCCTTTTGACTACCTTAAGTACAGACACAATTAAAGAACAATAGATTTTCGAGCACTGGCGGTCGATTAGGGCTTAATGAATTAAAAGATGACTATAGCCACTATCTTTTCCAATGCATGTCTATAAAAATATATTACTCTTATTGACTGGAGCACTCTTTTATTCCCTTTTAAATTATTTTTACTTTATTAATTTTTTAACTCAAATACTCTGTATAATAAGTATAAAATGCAATTCAATAATTTTTATAATCTGGGTCCCCTGATTTTTTATTATGCATGAATCTTGAACTAATCCCAGTTTACTTCTCACTATGTTCTGTGTCAAATTAGGTACAAAAATATTAATAACTTTTTATTTCCATTTTACTAATTTATTGTATTTTTTTTCCAGCGCATTTAGAATAAGACTGTGAAGCAAAGACCTGTAAAATACTCAACATTCTGCCAAACTACATACTCGAACATTCTCAAACTAGTAATATTTGTGTTTGTCTCAATATAATCTTAATATTCTGCTTCTGAATCTATATGTAGACTTAAGCGTGATACAGGCTGCTATAATGTAACATACAAGGTAACATGAAGGAAACATTTCATAAATACGGACCCAGTGTTAAAATGCTCTGTTCGTTCGCGTATTTTGCACGCGCAAGGAGTCCACACTTTGAGAATTCTGTTACATTACATGATACATCACGTGTAACATTTCATGTTACGTTACAGCATTCTGTACCAGGCTTCAAAGTAACTCTACTGATTACTTTTCTCTCAAAGGTTGTCCGCAACTTGTAGCGTCCATTAATGGCCAGTGTGCAGACGCTCTTATGAATGAAGTAGTTGTAGGAACCACTTACCTAAGTATTTAAGTAATATAAAATATAAATCCTTTTTCTATGTAGTTAATTAATATTGTAATGTTATGATATACAATATATTCCAAATAAGAATAGCATCGATGGCCATGTTGTGACGTTACTTCGTCACGTCACTTCGAATTGAGATTTAAAAAAATTTTAGTCAATCCTATTCTCATTTGGAACGCATTAAAAGCATTTATTATGTCTTCCCTATTAGGGTCGGTTCATATCTGACGGATGATGCGTCGAGCGTATCATCGGTCGCGTCTATTCGGTCGAATGGGTCGGTTCATATCAAACGGAAAATGCGTCGAGCGTATCATCCGTCCTGCCACTAGTCAGTTTCTACGTTTAGCATCTACAGAGCGGTTGTGTTGTGTGATATTGAATTTTAAAATAAAGCCTATCGAAATTATTGCTATTTGGGAGGCTTATAATTATAAACTAATTGATTGGAAGTATCTTTGTTTTACTGTGACCATCCTGACGTAACACTTGGTTCACACAAACGATCTCTGCTAATGTTACGCCTAGTCTGTATGCATCAATCAAAATACACGTAGAGCGTGACGCGCGCGACGTTACCGCTGTTACGTCGACCGATAATGCGTTGACGGAAACGGAATAGACGCTGTACGCTCGACGCACTAACGTATCATCGGTTGAGTGTGAACGGTCAAGTATTTTTCTATACATTTGTCTGTTCTGGCGTTACGCGACCGATAATACGCGACGCATGTTCCGTCAGATATGAACCGACCCTTAATGGAATTTATATTAATTGTATTATGAATCTCTCATTTGCAATCAAAGTGTTTTCTTATACTAAGAAATTATTTTGATGTTTTGTGCTGCTCTTAATTTTTATTAGAACAATTTTGTAATGAAATGCCAAATATTTTAAGTATTAAAATTTTATTTCTTTGGGAATTTGTTTCTTTACTTTGTGTTATTTTGGTTAGACAACACGGTTGGCGCAGCGGTTGAGCGACTGCTACGCTGCGTGTCGCAGGTTCGATCTCCGCACAGAACAAATGTTTGTATGGCATGTGAGACTTGTGTATGAGAGTTTACATGTTTGTGAGCTTACCTACGATACAGTAGTCATTAATTACATTTTTATCGAAACATTAAAGTGCAACAGCAGAGTGTAAAGTCCTGGCATCAGTTGTGGCATGTAATAGAAGCATTGGATGGCACATCTCTGCTGAGGTTGTGGCTACCGTTACCGAAATATGAATGAGCGAATTATTAATATGCAAGCCCATTTGCCCTGTTGTAAATTATAGTATAATGTTTGCATGTACGGCCGACGATCTGGTGAAGATCGCGGGTCGCTCGGCTGACTTGATGATGATGATGTATGACTGACTCTGATTTGGCCACCATTAGGCCCGGTATCCACCAAAGCGGAGACGAGAGGAGATGTGCTGCGAAGCTGGCAGGTTATTTCCACCAAAGCGGAGAAGAGATGCGTTGCGGAGAGATGTGAGCTGTGTAGCAGAGATGTGAGCTGTGAGAGATCGAAAACAGTCAAGTTCTGTCTACGAAAGGAAGACGTCATGCGAGGCGCGCGGAGAAGGCAGCGGGGTGCACAGCACGCAGCCCGGCCGCCCGACTAGACACTTCTCCGCTCTGCCGCGCCGCTTGCTCGCTCGCTGCACAAAATTCTATAGAAAAATGAGACATCTCCTCTCCGCTTGAGCCATTTCCACCAGAGCTAAGCGGAGAAGAGATGTGGAAATAACGAAATCAGATTGGTTTATTCAAACACATCTCCTCTCGTCTCCTCTCCTCTCCGCTTTGGTGGATACCGGGCCTTACAGATGTGAATTACTCTCTCTCAAAGATAGAAAATCCCTTTTTTTATGGCGGACTTTAATCAATCTAATGAGTACAGTGACCCCCATAGATATGGTTTTTATAGAACATACAAATTATGCATTTATAATAAACATTAGCTTTTAACGGACTGAGAACCCAGGCTGTCCACTGGACAGTGGCCAAATGGAGGCTTACTAGGACCACTTCCGTCATCTCTGGAGCCATCCTGCACAACCACTTTCTCAGGAATTATATGAGGCCAATAAGAGAGCTGTACATGTGATTGGTCACATGTACGGCTCTGTTATTGGCCTCTATACTGGCTAAGAAAAAAATAAGTTTGAGTACATGAGCACAAAAGAAGGAAATTTTACTTAAGTTTGATTAACTACATAATTACAATTTACATGATAAGACTATATACCTAACTATACATAGAATGTAACACAATCATAGCACAACTGATAAGAACAGAATGGAGTGTAATGTTGTTAAAACTTAATGAATATTGGCAGCTTGACTGAGGAAATTATGGCTTACATCTTTTAAACAAGTTGTGAATATTGATGATGTTTATAATTCTTTTACAAAAATTGTATTAAATATACTATTTAGATGTAACTTTAGCTGTGTAGTTTATGTTGATATTGAAATGATAGGCTATAATCATTATAAAAAATCAACAAGTTATAAATTTAATGATGGCAAGTGTTTTGGAAATTAAAGAACTTAAATGGATTATAAAAAATATTTATTAAACTTATTAAAAAACATTTAATGACTTCGCTTACTCTAATTTAGTAAACAATCAGTTCTGTAGGTAGCCTGGTAACTTCATCCTCATGAATATCCAAGTTGTGAAGAAAGATACAAGAATACAAAGAAAAGCTACTGAGATTAGCAAGATTCTGTTCAATTTAGGGGTTGAAGGGTTGTGTGTGCGGTCCAGGATGATGAAACCAAGTCCACCGAGAGAGAACAGGAAGCTGGACGCCAATCCTTCCATAATGTACTGCCCATTTACTCGATTTGGCATGAATGCGACCGGCCGACTGTGTCCATGTTCATCGGTCGTTGAACCCACGCTCGGCGGCTCCACAATCACATCGTATATAATACCTACAATCAAGATCACGTATTAGACCAAATTGAAGAAGATTCCAATTAGAAATTAACTCATAATCTTACAAAACAATCTTCTAACCTCCAGTTACTAAAAAGTATGAAAGTAGCACCAAAGAGAATGTTGTCATAGCAGACGGAGCCTGGAGCCATGTCGGCTTTTTAATCTTAATGTTAGGAATTTCAAGAACCGTGAATGGTAATGCGAATAAAGCTTCCATTTTTCGAATTTAATAAAACAAGAACCGACAAATAAATTGCTCAACGCCTGTTGACGTCGATGACAGCAGTCTATTCTGTACGGTAGTGATGTATGTAACTAATCGCCAAAAGAATACAACTCTAGTTGATAATAGTTTACAATGTTGATGTAAAAAAATATTGTTAACTTTTTAAAAATATGTAATAGTTACTATACTTGACTGCATATGCTTTACCAGATCTAGCCTATTTACAATGGAAGTATATACAATTTTTCAACCGTACTATAATTTTATTTTACTATTTAGTCGATAATCATTCATTTATCATAGTTCAGTTTTCGTACAACACCAGCCCAGATGTACCAAATATTCCGTTTTGCTGGATTTCAACAACACATAAAAAGTTATTTTTAAAGTTCAAGTAAATGGGTGATAACAATCAATATATATATTTTTTTGATATTGTAGAGCAATAGAAAAGTTGTATTAAATTTGAAACAATATTTTCTTTGAAAAAATACCCAAACAGAAAAGTAAATAGAAACAAAATATCAATTGGAACTGCTTGCAACGAGACGTGTCTAGCAAATATTTTAGAAACGCCAATAAAAACGAAGCTGAAGCATTAAATGTTTAACTCCTATTGGCGTGTACTGTGAAATCGATTTTAGTTCAAAGATTCAGCCAATAGGACTATTCGAACAAACGAACGACTGCAGTGACAACGAGAACAAAAATTTTGGCAATTGTCAAATTACACGATTCGATTTTAGTAAAATTGAGCAAAAGTTCGTCCCCTCATTTTTATCCGTTTAGCGACGGCAGCTAATTTTTTAGTATTATTTGACCGCTCAAAATGTGTTAATTGTGCTTGTGTTATGTGTGTTCAGTAATAATATTCGATTTTCATTGTTGAGTTTGAAGGCGTCGCGAATATGTGTTAATTTTACGCACAAAATGATATGGACTGTGGATATTTCACTGATATTACGATGAAGGGTGGTTTATGTGTAATCTACACGTCTTTGCTGACAATTTCAGTGTTATCCAGGTACAGGAAATCTTTTTTATAGTAACAGTAAAATGATACTAAACGTCCAGCTGATTCTGATGAATATGGTATTCCACAGTTGTGCTCTCTTCATTTTGGTGGTTTCGGAAGCTCTCCAAGGCGAGGGCGGCGTGGATACGAATGTCGACTTGTCGGGACTGCATAATGTCAGTCAGAAAGTGGAGGTTGGTGAGCAGAATGCGCCAGGGCCCCCTGAGGCGCAGCTGGCTGAAGACCAGAAGACGGACGTGGAGCAAGAGGTGATATATGCGGAGACATTGTCTCTGAACTCTGTGACAACGGAGGGGTGAGTGAAACTTTACAATTCAATAGCATTCTAGTGAAAGTGAGTGGTTCTGTTCAATGCTTCCACTGGCCTTCAATTTTTTTTACTCATTACAGTTGTTATTGTTGATTTATTCTGAAACAAGTTTTTCATGGAGTGTTTATTTAATAGCCATTGTTCACAGAGATGATCAAGGTGTTTTGTTTTTAATTATTTTTTTATTGAACAGTATAGGTCCAAAATAAAGTTTACTTTAAATTGAGAAAGTGTCACAGTTAATTAAAAACTCAGCAAAATGTTAGGAACTTAAAATAAGGCAATCTGCAAGCCACTTAAATATTTCGTCACCTTTACAATCTTTAATCTCAAACATATCCTTGTGATAAAACTTATTAGAATCAATTATCAATACATGTCTTGATTAAAACTAAGCATATTTTTCTTAATCTACAAAGTTTTCATTCATAAAATTTTATTTAAATTAAAAAATAAACACACCTGATTTGAATCATCATTGAATGACTTATAAGAGACTTTGACCCCTAAGTTTGTTTTGGTGTTTCTTCTCCGGGTAGTCAGCTAAGAAACACCAACCTCATCTAGTATAAACTGATGATAAAAAATTATGTATAAAAGTTTTTTGGAAACCTACTTACAAAATAAACATCTTTTATCATTTTATCAATTAAATACTATTTAATTTAACATAGGTTGAATTATAATTCAGTAGAAATGCTTCATCGATTCTTGTTATGCACTTACAACTATTATTCAATCAAAAAGTAAAAGGAAATAGAGCATTACATTTTTGTGCATAAGAGCAATATTTATGTAATGTCTAACCAACCATTTAATTTTTAACTGGTCTATATTTCGAAATTGGATTCCATTTATTGCCAGCAGATTCACCCATGAAATATCACAAAGTAATGTATCATCATCATCATCAACTTTCTATTTAAATGTTCCCACTGTTGGGAATGTAGAGATCAAGATCTACATTCCTGTATACTTAACTCAAAATCGACCAAAATATGGCTTACTGCCATAATCAGAAGGGCGGCTGTATAGGCCTCCTCTCTAGGTAACGTACACTTAGGATAAAAAAAAAACGTATAATATAACTTCTTTCTTGACTATCCCTGTTACAGAATTTCTCCAAAATTTTTCAGCTGTTTTGAGTGTGTAGGACTAACAAACATATTTACATGCAAATTGTGATTCAAATGTGATGTGTTACCATCAATACAAATCAATACTTAATAAGTCCTGAGTTGCTATTGGATAGTTAAATGGCCATGGTAGCAGTGATGTAGGTAATAAATAGCTTACTTAGATGTGGGTGTGTCCCCATTTTCTTAACAGTGTTTTTTTTTTTAATTTTAATTGAGTTACATACCTCTACTTCATTTCATATTCAGACTATTCAGTTACCTATTTTATCAAGATGTCTGTAAGTTTTTTTTTTTTTTAGATATGTCATTTATTTCTTAACAATGAAACATTGTGTGTAGGAAATAATATAAAATAGAAAAAAAAATATTAAAAAGAACAATTGCCAGAAATATTCTAAGAGAGAAAAAAAACAACAAAATTATAATAATTCTAAAAAATTTAATAATATTTAAAATATAATTATAGTCTTATAATACACAATTATAAAATATGTAATAATATAGACAGATTTAATTCATTCTTCTTCATTCAATACTGTTTGTCAGATTTATATGATGAAAGGTGGATAAAGGTTTGTGTGATGGAATCATCCCTACTATGATAGCATTATTTTTAGAACTCTAAATGTGAAAATAATTGTTAATTTCTTTTTTTTGGAAACTCCCATAATCCCCTGTAATATCTTGTGTGGGTGATCACTTCCTGATAACATCAAAACAATATCAACTGTTATCATTTCGGCTTATTCGAAAACTAATCTTTGTTGTCAATCTATTTCTTATCAGTGATTGCAACCACGTGTTGTTTTGTAGTTCATACACGCTTACTTCACACGCGATCTCTGGTTTTACGACCTTGGTTTTAAACACTATCATAATAGAAAAAAAAAAACCGCGCGATGGGTTCGGTACCATTTATCTATACAGTACGTCCGTCGGATCTTAGCGAGTTTGAAGTTAGGCTCTGCGAATTTTAGCGCTTGAAAAATCTTATAAAAATAAAGGATAAAAAAATGCCAATAACAGTTATTAATAGCATTACAACTGCTAAGGGAGCGTTCAAGTATTACGTAACGCAATTTTTGAAGATTTTTGACCCCCCCCTCCCCCCTTGTAACGCACCGTAACTTTTTTCTGTACCTCCCCTCCCTCTCTCTAAACGTTACGTAACATTCAAAGTGAGCATTTTTACCTAAACTTTTCTTTATTTTTCAGCTTTTTTTAGCCGTTGTCTAAGACCAGACTAATACAATCGAGGGATTCCTAAATGAAAAGTACAACTTATATAAAAAAGGTTGCCATTTTGGGCGTTTTGATTACCTAATTTTTTATTAAAAAAAAAAAACAATGTTACGTAACGTGTAGTAAGAAAGACCCCCCCCCCGTCCCTGTAACGCATCGTAACGTTTTACGAGACACCCCCTCCCCCCCAAATCGCGTTACGTAATACTTGAACGCCCCCTAATTGCGTTTATTTGTGTAAACCATTTATTTTTTTACGAGTTTCAGACTCGCCAAGATCCGACGGCCGTACTTTAACTTTACACTATATTGCAACTATTAATAATATCGAGTGAGAAACGCCAAAAAAAGTCCCATTGGTTGTATGGGAGCCCCACTTAAATGTTATTTTTGTTTTGTTATAGCCACAGTAGAAATCGTCTGTGAGACTTTCGACTGTCTAACTATCACGCTTCATCAGATTTAGCCTGGTGAAAGACTGAGGGTGGAGTCTTAGTAGTTAGCGGGGCTTTATTAGCCCCGTTTTTAACCTTTGGTTACTGAATCCTAAAAAATATCGAAAATTCAAGTTGTTCACCTTTAAATTGAACTCTGTTCGCCACGCCATGTCTTCAGGGGTCAAAGTCGCAGTAAAATGTCAAAAAGTGAGACAAACACAGAAGCTAGAGACGTTCTCAAAGACGCGTAAATCAAAAAAGAGAAAGGCTCACGACTTGTTACGTTAAGTAGACCATAAAAAATGTGTGACAGTTATTGTCACCAACCAAAACCCGCTTACGAAGCGGTTTTTTGCACGACCCGCTGACTTCATGACATAAAATTTATAAATTGGCAACTCAAGAATCGGGCTGTAGACCTGTAGTACGCTGAACCGTACTATGGTTACTCGCAGTCTCCCACTTAAATTGAGACCCAAAAATCCCTTGTCGACCTTGTAAGCGAAGTAACTGATTTTCGAAGCTAAACCGAAAAGCGCGTCTGCGCATGACCATAGCAAATAGGTCAACTTACTTAATTGCCGCGTGTTTCTTTTTACACACATTCACAGACAGTCATGAGAAAATACCGTAAACCCATTGTCAATGGCGTTACTATATTATCTGGCACGTCGCAAATTCATTGCACAGGCCCCAAAAAAACCGTCACTTAGCGATTTAATCATTACATAGTATAAAACAAAGTTGCTTATCCCTACGTATGCTTATATCTTTAAAAGTACGCAACGGATTTTGATGCGGCTTTTTTAACAGATAGAGTGATTCAAGAGGAAGGTTTATAGCTATAATATATCACCTTTGCGCCCGTGCAAAGCTGGGGCGGATCGCTAGATTAAAAAAAAAAAATAAAATACATTTGGTTCCTTTTCTAAGCTAGCGATTTCTTAGACTGAGGGCCCCTTCGGACCGGGGCCCGTACCATTTTGCCATCTTTGTCACCCTATAGCTCCGCCACTGCCCATTGTCTGCTCAAGTCGAGACATCTGCCCTTCCATTTCGTAGACAGAAACCCGCGCAACCCTATTACTAACATGCATTGTTATGTCTTGTTACCGAATTGCGAATACAAGACACAATGCGTTTTTTCACCCTTCTTAACATCTGCAATTTTGTATTCTGAAGGGCAAAATCCTTCAGAATACAAAATTCATTCTATGACCCCATAGCATTTTTCCTTGGTTCCACAATCTATCCCACGAGAATCTTTTTAAATATATATAAATATTTTGGGATATCAAAAAACAGACTATAGTACTTCGGCGAACTGTCGGGTTTCACGTGGTAGTTCGCAACAGCATCCTAAGAACTATAGCGGAGAGCTATTAGTTTTCTTGTGTAAGGGGATATTAAATTATAAGTCATTTATAGTAGGATCTTTTTGTGTTAAAAATATGTTTTCTTGTTCTCGTCATTATCCCATAATACTTCGGGTCGGCGCATCACGTTTTTTTCTTCTTCCACTCTGTCCTATCACTCGTCACACTAACTCGTTCATCCCTCGTTTCTATCATTCGTCACAGAGTCCATTCATTACTTCTTTGGCCTTCCTCTTCCTCTCCATTCATCTACTACTATAAACTCAGAACTTTTTTAGTAACATGCGTTTCATCCCGCCTTTTCACGTGACCATATCCAAGACAAACGATTTTCTTTCGATATTCCTCTCGAAATATATTCTATTCTATAAAATATCCTGTAGCACTGTGATGGTGTAGCTTCTGCAATTGAAGGTGTTTTCGTAATCGGGTCAGTGATCATAGAAATTAGTAAATTAGATGACGCAAACTGTTGGCATTTTAACGCCAGTGACGTTGCCATCGGAAGGCGTGGACCGGAACCCGCATAGCTTTAGACGAAATTGTAATGATTGGGCGTTGACCTTGCTCAGACAGTTTGTCGCAAAACGCTTATCGGGGTCGAGATGTCGCGTGTGCCTTTAAACCGTTTTACTGATTTATTTTTTGTTGAAATTTGAGTAGACTGATCTAGGTATGATCCATTGTAGTAAACTGAATCAGAAAAATATATGTTATTCTCAGAATAAATTCTGAGAGATAGAGTGGTTTTAAACTCTTGAAACCCTAGCGAACTCCGGCGTTCGCACATCTATTGTGTTTCTAATTGCGGTCATTCAAACGGTTAAAACGTAATACAGCTATTTTAATACGATCGAAAAATATCACTTAGATGCCTCTAAAAATTACGGTTACTGATCAAAAACCTTTTAATAGTAATAGTATTTTAATTTTATAATCAAACCTGTACATCTGTCTTGTATTTCGGGCTGGTATCAACTCCATGTCTAAAGCGCATAACCTGTGCATTTTCAGTAAATCGCTAAAATTTTACATTATTTTGCAAACATTGAGCATTGTCACATTGTCTTTGAGCATAACCTTCTTTTGGATGCAGTCCGAGAATGACAGTTTTAGGTTCTGTAGTCTTCTCAAAGAGAAAACTTGAAAAAATATAGGTTCAAATTGAACACAGGATTTTTTTCTGTTGTTTCTTGGGAAAATAGCGAAGCTACGAAGGTGAGGTGCCAACTTCCCATACTGTCGGACAGCTGCCAATCAAAACAAATCCTTGAGTCAGAATTCCGATCGTGTTTATCTTTTCCACGTAGTAAAATAGTACAATTGTGTATCATCTGTCGAAGTTATGATGGTAACAGTCAATAATCTATTTCTGTGGTAAAGGTAGATGGCATTTTATGTCTCAGTCATAAAGTGGATCGAATCGTTTATATGACCGCAAAAATTGTTGTGGTCACGTCCGTGCTATCTGTAAATGGTATATAAGTTGGTATAACAGAGTTTTTGGTCACAGGGAAACCTTCGACACAGGAAATAGGGCTGAAACGAAACACATAACCGCATTGCGATCATCAGGCACAGAACCAATGGCTTATCGTCTATTTCGAAGTAACAGGAGGCGTGATACGTAAAGTCATCGTAACTCAAAACAAGTTAGAAGCAATACTGATTAAAATTAAGAAGCAATATTTCAGTTGAAGCGTAAAATACCCATCAACTACCTAATAAGTATACAAGTCACTTCTTTCGCTTCGTTTTATGATATTCGTTTTTTCAGTGTTGGACTGGGCACTGAAAAAGTGTATCCGGTCTTTGAAGATTATGCCGTAAAAGAACACTTTTTGTTAGACGTTAAAAATTTCGATGTTAACAGATAACTTCCCCTTTCATTCGACTTCCTTGACGACCGAATTCCTAATGTAGAAGAGCTTACTGATGTGTCTCTATTTTGAAATGTCTTTTTTTAGAAGTCGACGCATAATGAAAGAATCATTCTTTTAGTTAGAATTTGTTCGTCAATTCAGTCGTCAGCGCCGTTTTTTCTTGCAATATTGTGTGTGGATATTTCACACATGAATGAAAATGTTTAGATAAGAGTGCTACAAAGGTGCTCACGGATGCTGAAAAGTAATAAATTAATGAATTTCAATGTTTAAAGATCGATTGCCGTCAACTTTATGGCATAAGGCCGCTTGTACATGTTCAGAAAGAATTTTTGTCGTTTTTACACATGCGCTGTGTGTACTGCTTTGGCGCTAACCAAGAAAAAATCTTGTCTGTGCTAGACATGTAGCGTGAATTTGCTTTGATGCGATAGGGAGGTGGGGTAGGTAAGAGGGTGCCACGATAAATTTTATCGTACCTAGATCCGACAATTTTTTTACAGTCTTTATGATAAATTGGCCCTATCTGCCGCAGACACGGTGAAATATCTTAGCGTTTACTTGAAACACAAAAAAGCTAATGGCTCCCACCTCATACCGGCTTGGTATGGTCGTAAAAACTATCTGAAATCCAATTTCATGGCTATGTCCATGTTGTCATTAAAATCGGTTCAGTGGCTTCGGTGTGAAGACGTATCAAACACAGTATCGCATTTATAAATGCCTAAATACTAGTGTTTATTTTTTAAATCAAATTCCAATATTATTTGTACATAGTTAGGTTTGGTGTAAATATTTATTTTAGTATAGTTTATATTTAAGATTGCGAAATAAATATCAAGACATCATTTTAAATAAAAAAAAAAGTTCCAATATAATTACGCATTTATCTCCTAACCCTTTTTTAGAATTCTTTTAGCTGCCTAGACTACCTTTATTAGAACATGCATTTACAAAATTACTGTTGTGGTATTCCATTTACGACCACAACACTAATTTTGTAAATTCATATCCAAATAAAATGTATAATTTAGCTTCAATTTTCAGTCCATCACGTGTGACATGTTTGTCTAACATATTATTAAGTTCATAGCGTGACTGCGACGTGACAGCTTCTGATGGCGTGATAAGTGATAGACTGATAGGCATATTCCACTCTGCTTATTGCTATTGTAGATAGAAGTAAAAATTTATTGACGGGTTTCTTGAAATAAATTAAGAGAACGAACCCAATTGAAGTTATAAACAACGACATATGTACACACGTATCGTATGATGTAATTTGGTTTTATTGATTGAATCAGAACACCAATATATAAGGCTATGATTTCTTATGTTGTGACTATATTATCGTGCTAATATTCGTGTCGAGTTGTCTCGATAAAAACATTTAATAAGTATTCGGGTACGCGATATTGTGGTCTGCATTGGCAGTCCAAGCGCTGTGTAAGTCTCGACAAGCATTTCTGGCATTCGAAGAACTATTTGGGCAAATAATCACCCAATTCATTCCGACAATGAAACCCCAGCATTGGAGTTTAGCGACCTTTTTTAGCAATTTACTTAGTCCTATAACACGAGATTTCAGAGGTTACATACAACACAAACATATATTCCAAATAGATACTGACATAATCTCTACTCGTACAGTATCAGTTCATTCTATGATCTGGATTAGACTTCGGGAATCCTTAGGATGCAAAACGCTTGAGGGAGATCTATGATGAACGTCTTAGAAATAACAAAGAATTTTCATAAACTATTCTGATTTATCGTTCTTGCTAATATTGAAAACTAGCTTTTGTCCGCGGCTTCGCCCGCGTACATAAAATATAGCCTATGTCACTCAGGAGTAAAGCAGCTTTCTATTGTTGCTAAAATTTTTCCAATCGGACCAGTAGTTCCAGAGATTACCCCCTACAAACAAAAAAACATAAAAACAAAAAAACATAAAAACAAAAAAACATAAAAACAAAAAAACAAACTTTACCTCTTTATTATATTAGTGTAGATCACATCAAAATCGGCTGCGTGGGCCAGGTGGAGTTAACGGTTGCGGTACTGAGACGCGGACTCAGAAAACTACCTTTTTTATAAATGTCTAGTGCGAGTTTGATGACACGTTTGTGACGTTTCGCACTCTGATTGGCCCGCTTTAAACCAATCAGAAAGTAAAACGGAGAACAAGTTCAATCGCGTTAACATAAAAACAACTCGTACTGAACACACAGAACGCGATCGATTCGTTTATGACGTTCGGCGCTGTGATTGGACCGGTCTAAGTTTTTAATCAATCAGATCGTCAAACGCAGTTCACGTGTTGATCGCATTAACGTAAAAACAACTCGGACTCAGAGTACAGATATTTTAGACAGTATTTCAGGAAAAACCTTGGTAACTAGTAAGACTTTATATTAGTCTCCTGACTGTATCTTTCAGAGCATATCGTCTGCTGATCTCGCAAGGCCGCTCCTCTCCTGATGTAAGATAACTGTGATAGCGATCAATTACTCCATTCATGCTGTTTCCGATAATAATACGAAACACTATGTAGTAACCTTGTTCTTTGATAACGATGTGTTCTACTGTTGTTAAAACTATTGTAGATTTCTAGTTATCATGTCTTGTTAAAATATATTATATTGGTATGTAGGTATATGTTCACACTTCTGGGGTCAGGCATCCTCTCTAGAAGAGGAATCATCATCTCTCTAGTCTTGTTCTAACTAGCTTGAGGTCGGATTCTAATTTAACCGGATGTGGTGTTTTTTTTTTCACCAAATGCGATGTTGAATAACCGTGTTTTGGCAGGATCATGGAACGACTGCCTATCAGACATTTACAACCTGGTTACTGAGCAACACTATACTCCTAGAATAGACTGATGGTTAGACTTCTTTGCGTTTTTTTTTCTACTTCTACCGTCTACGGAGTATGAATCTATAACTAATACCTCCTTCGCATCACATTCCTGTATGATGACAAGTATTTTGTTTTGAACTAGCAGCTTCTTGCCTACTTCGTTTGGAGTCAAACATTTTTGGCGTAAAAATATTATTAATCATAAGGAAATAGCTTAAATACCCGTTAGTAAAATCACTAGGAATACTGTAGCTTTCTGCTGGGGAAAAAATGACAAAATTGGTTCAGTAGTTCTAGAGATTACTTTCTACAAATAAACTGTTGTTTTAACAACAGAATTGTTTCGTCCTCGTCTTTGAAATTTAATGAAGAATTGATTTCAGGAGATAACATAGCGGTTTATTGTGAAAGAGAAAATAGGTAACTAGTTTTATACTCGTACAATTCAGTTTTTGTTTATGAGTTTTCTTAGTCATAAATAATTCTTGAGGTATTTTACAGCGTCACAACATAATATTAAAGTCAGTTTTATGCTGTATGTCACGGTTCTTAACCTTTCTTTGAAATACATTCCCATCTTTCAAGTTAAGAGCCTCTTTTCTCTTGAAAATATTGTACAAGACATAAAATATACGTTATAAATTAAGCTGCTTGTAGTTCATTGCCATTTCTGAAATATTAGTCTGCTGGAAAAACCAATATGAACAATCCAAAGACAAAATATCTATAAGAAAAACTTAATTTTATATACCTACATACCTACGTAACGTCTTGCGAACTCTGAAAATTTCCACCAGTCAGACTATTATTTCTTATTATAACGTTTTTATTCAGAGACTTCAAGAAATTATGTGTTTTGTTTCTTACACACGTTTTTCTTAAAAATATCATCTGCTCTTCAGAATATATTATGTAAAAAAATACTACGAACACCTACGAACTTTTTAATTTACTTTATACTCCGTCCAAAATAACATTAGACATTTTAGAAAACTTTTTTTACTGTTTCAGTTCAGAATTGTTGTGCTTTTTTGCTTTTGATATAATAAGGTTGGCACCTTATTATACCGAATTTATACATTTTCAACGTCTCTCTTCTAGTTCATTTGGCTTAATAGTATCCATGCATTTTTTACATTATTTATTATACACAACTTTAACAAATAATTAAGAAATAGGACAACTTCTGTACTCCGGGACTTTTCTTACAGCAAGAAAATTTTATACCTACTTGAGAATAACTCTAAACTCTCTCTTTCTTTTCTCTCTAATTGCTATCATCCGTCACTTGATCTTTATTTCCGTTTAATTCAGATCATTTGTCATTGTCCATCCATCGTGCTCTCTCTTTCGATGCATCCACTATTTCATTCATCATTCTCTTAGTCCATCGCAATCCGTTCATCTCTCTCGACAAGCCCAACGCACTAATCACTTACACGCTTCGACTAATCGTTCAACCGTCAGGGTAACTGTTCTTCAACTGTCTGAAATCGAGAGTTGTAACTAAAAATAGCCGTTCAGAGTTCTAACTAAAAATAGCCGTTCAAGTTCACTATCGAGAAACAGATAGTTCAATTACAGCGGCACTGACCTTTCGAATGTAACAAGTGTTTTGACTCATGCTTCCATTATTTATGGCATGAATTTAAGCGATTAACCTTCCGGATTTCCTTCTTTTTTGAGAGACATTGTTTATGTCTATATAGACATTTAAGGTCATTGTCACACGTGCTTCACATGCAAGGCACGTGTCGCAATGAACTTCGCTATCATAATAATAATGATAGTTTCCCACCATCGAGGTTGTCTTTGGGTCAACTTTCAAAGCGCGTACTGTGATAATCGTCAGTTGGTACCACGTTGAAGTAAGGAGGAGGAATAGGAGTCTCTGCGAGTTAGTATCCGGCTCCTTGAATCTTCGTACTCTTTCCAATGGTCCACAGGGTTTTAAAATGTGGTAATACTTCAAAAGAATTGTACTTACATAAAAAACCTATGTGCGAAATTTCAGCGTTGTAGGTCCAAATTTTTTTGGTCTGAGCATTGATGAGCCAGTGAGTCAGAACTTTGCCTTTTTTATGGACAGATGCAATCATAAATTAGCTTTCTCTTCATATAATACTAGCTTCTGCCTTAGGGGTTTTTTTTTTTTTTTTTTTTTTTATGGTAGGTGAAAATCATCCAATGACGAAACCCGCTCTTGGGCGGAGCGGGAGACCAGTGTCAGACTCTTACTGACTAAAAAACCTACCCCGTACCTTCCTTGCCTTATTTCTGGAGTCGAGGTTACAATTTCCACATACCCTCTAGGCTCCAGGAGGCTTCGACCCTGAAGGGCCCCTGCAGTTTGCTGACAACTCCTTGAGGCGCGCGGGAACGGTGCGCGCCGTTGACGACTAGGACTCGGTCTTACAGACGACCGGACGGCGAGCTACCCATTGCTCACCGTCCGCGAGCCAGTGTCTACGGTGAGTAGTAGTTCGCTTATAAACGTGTTTGTTTATAGGTGTATGTGCTTATAGATATGATCGTTGTATCGGACCATTGGGCCTTGAGCCCTTGAAAATTGAATAACCTGATAGAAAATATTATTAACTTACTGATTGGATACGAGAATTAGCGGAAATTAAGATATTCTCGATTTGATAGTGAACCGCGATTAGAAATCCGCTTCTTCTGATAGTTATGCTATCAACTATAGTTTATGTTTCTGGTTCATTTATTACTGCGTTTTAATTACTATGACCTAATTTAGATAACTAATTTATACCTAACGTTTAGAATCGATAGTGTATTTAAATAAGGGTGCTATTTAAACAGGCTTCTTTTTAATATCATAATTTGCCCCCAAAAATTTAGGTTGCCTTCTAAATTACTAAGTCAGCCACAATTAACGAGCATCTAAATAATACTATCATAACCACTACTTATCTTCTATGTGAACCACTCTAAATACAACTCAGCACGATAGTTATTTTTTAGCATCTAAATTTGTAACAAGCATTGTAACAGTAAACTTCTAAAATACTGTTAAATGACATCAAAAAATATACTTATTTAGCTTCTATTTTTTTAACTCAGTACGTTTAAAATGTAATTCATCCCATATTAATTGATCGTCAAAAGTTTGCTAAAAATGACATCAAATATATACTATTGGCCACTAATATTACCAGAAGCTATTAAGGAGACACAAAATAATTTACTTTATTTTTGAAAAATCAATTTTTTTTATTGAATTATCGTCATTTTACGTATAGTAAATAATAGAAACGTAAAGAGAATGTAGGCCCCTTCCTAGACGTAAAAGAAAATAAAACCATTATTGGTTAATTAATGCAGCTCGCGCTTTAGTTGGCTATCCACGCTTTCTTTTTAATCCCAGTGGTTGTGACTTTGCCTCTAATGGTTTTTTTTTATGGTAGGTAAAAATCATCCAATGACGAATCCCGCTCTTGGGCGGAGCGGGAAACAGTGTCAGACTCTTACTGACTAAACAACCTACCCCTGTCCTTCCTTGCCTTATTCCATTCCACCAAACCTCGGCTCCAGGAGGCTTCGACCCTGAAGGGCCCCTACAGTTTGCTGACAACTCCTTGAAGCACGCAGGAACAGTGCGCGCCGTTGACGACTTGGACTAGGCCTGGACAGTTACCAGATGACCGGACGGCGAGCTACCCATTGCTCATCGTCCGCGAGCCAGTATCTACGGTGGCCGGATATCGGCGGGATCGCGGCGGCGTCGGCTACGGCGAGGGTGCTGTTGCCTTATGCGTACGGCCTCCTCCTTTACGAGCATTACTGCTTCGCAGAAGGAGGCGTCCGCCTGCCATTCCTCTTCGCTGCGGACCATGGCCTGAACTAAGGCCCGGCGCGAGAGGTCGTCGCCACCGATTACCTCTGTAGCTGTACTTGCGACAAAAGTCTGGACAATCACAGCAACCAGTAAACCACTCGGTCTAATTGTTCGGTGGTATTACGCTCCAAGCTGAAAAATACACTTTTTTGTATTCTTCAAAACTCCTGAATTTCTTGTCAGCTTGATTAAAATTGAATGAGTTGTTGCCTGGAATTAAATACGTGGTGCTGGCTGATGTTGAATGTAAGACTCTAATTTTGGTATCAGTTTTAGCGATAAAAGAATATGATGTATTATATTACATGCCAAGTTATAATAAATGATGCTTTCTGTCGAAGCTTGAATTATATTTTTTTGAGGACAGTGTTTTGAAGCTATAAAACGTAAAATAGTGACGAGATGTAAAATCCGTGGCCGAGTTAGTAAATTAGGTGGCAATGTATTGTTACGCCGTGAAAATGGAACACGCCGTTTCTTCGACAAAGTTAAGAGTATCACCGAATAATTAAAACGCATTGCTAATCGAAACCTCCAGAATAGAAGTACGTACCAGGGCCTAGCAAATTCTAGAAAAATCTGCCTCGCAATAAGTACCTACTCAATAATTCTGAGAACTTTTGTAGGTACTTAAGTAATCTGTTAAAGGAATTTGTACCTTCCGTCTTGTACCATAGAGTCGAAATTCGTATGAGTCGTGGGGTCGAGTAGTTACCTACCGGTAGGTAATAAGAATAATTTATTGCTTCGCGGAAACGGTTTCTTTTGTTCTGGTGTGGCCTCGAACCTTCGGTATCTAGAATTTTCTTGGCTTTGAGTATAAATACGTGCCCGCTGGCCGGACGTGAGTCAGTTTTGATTTCGACTGCGATCGAGTGCGAATATCCAATACGAGTGAAGAACGTTTTCATCCATACGACGACCTAAGCGATATTTCTACGGATCTCTAGAGTGCATTACGAAGTGGTTTATTGACGATTGGACTAAATTGGTGTTTTGTTTGTGGAAAATAAATCTCTCTATTAGTAAACCGGCATTTGATTACTCACGTTCGTAACAACTGGTGTCAGAAGTGAGATGCCATTACTACAGAGGGACGACGAACAGCGACCACGAACAAGGAGACAAACGGAGATGGATGCTGCGCGTCACCGACTGGAGGAAGAAGATCCGGCTGGTGTCGGAGCAACGGCAGCTGCTGAGATGCCAACAGAACCAACTTCAGAAATGAGCCTCGCTGCGGTGTTGGCTGCCATGCAAGCTAGTATGGAAGCCGTTCGCCGCGAACAGGAAGCCGCTCGCCGCGAACAGGAAGCCGCTCGCCGCGAACAGGAAGCCGCTCGCCGCGATCAAGAGGCTAAGCAGAACCTTATCCTCGAGAAAATCGATCACGGCCTCGTCACGCTGGGCGAGAAAGTAAAGAATCTCACCTTAGAGGTCAAGGAGGTTTCCGCCCGAACTGATACTTTGGAAACCCGAATAGATGGCCATGAAGATCGCCTGCTGGACATCAATAGAAAAATTGTCAAGCTGGAAGCACGCGAACCCATTGCCATTGGCTCATCAGCGCACACCCACTGTACGTCGGCCGCAAAGTTTGATGTGCCACGTTTTGACGGCACGTCGTCATGGACTGCCTTCAAATACCAATTCGAAACGTTGGTGAAGACAAACCGCTGGGATGATGAGCAGTCTTTCGCGGCGTTAACCTTAGCTCTACGTGGGGACGCCCTACTGGTCCTAGAGAACCTTCCTTCGGACGGTAGGACCTTGGACCGTCTAATGGAAGGGTTAGACACCCGCTACGGTGACAAGCACCTCGAGCACGTATTCCGCGCGCAGCTTCGCGAGAGAACACAAAAGCCCAACGAGAGCCTCCAACAGTGGGGAGTCGAGGTTGAACGGCTGGTGCGGCGCGCATACGTGTCGATGACACCGGAGACCGTGGAAGTATATCTGGTGCAGGCATTCATCGACGGTCTACGGGATACTGAAGTAAGAGCTACGGTGCGACTTGGACACCACCAAACTCTGAAGAGTGCGATGGCTCACGCTTTGGAAGTGGAAGCCGTACGACAGGATTCACGCACGCACAGAGTTCGAGAAGTGGTGGTCTCGCCTTCAGTGCAGCCGCGCCAACGAGAAGGGGTAGTTTCTTCTTCGGCAAAGTCCCGATATATTCCGACGTGCTACGGGTGCGGAGAAAAAGGGCACATTCGTACCGATTGCCCCAAAAGAAAGAGGGGAAGTGTGGACTCCGGAACCCAAGTTAACGAAGAGTCGTTAAACTAAATGTCGCCAGGGCCGCGGGGCGGGTGCTGGCTGGTCAACTTAAGGCCCCAACCATAACCATCAATCAAGTCCACAACGGAAATAGTTTGACCATAGAAGGAATACTGAATGAAAGAGCTTGCAATTTCACCGTTGACACCGGGGCGTCACGGACTATTATAAGACCTGAGTTGCTGAAACGTACGATCTTGTGGCAAAGAAAGTCTCCATCCTGCCGACTTCAGACAGCAACCGGCCAGCCAGTCTCCGTCCTCGGTGATACAGATGTAGAGTTAAAAATTGGTGATCAAATCTACACCCATTCTGTATTAATTGCCAATATTACTGATGATTGCATTCTGGGTTTGGATTTCTTGCGGAAGTACCGATGTGTTTTGGATATTGATAGGGGAGTATTGAAGTTTCCAGACCAAGAAGTGTTCCTGCGGGGAATCAACATGTGTAACCTCTATTGTTTAAAAGATACGACTTTGGCTCCGAGAACAGAAACTTTAGTTGAAGTAAAATTCCCTAAGAAAATCAGGCAACAAAGATGCGTAATAGTTGAGGATACTGACCGGCACCCGGAACTCATCACTGCGAGGACTTTAGTAATGACGAAAGGGAAATCTAAAGTGAGAATAATAAATCTTGGGAAAAAGGAGGTCCATTTGAAGAAAAACAGTGTTGTTGGAAGATGTGAAGAAGTGAAGTATCTCCGCCAAATCAACACATCTCCAGTGAAGCAGGACTCGACAAAAGGTGAACCTGACCACATCCAGCAACTTCTGGAAAGTTCTAAGAACAATTTGTCGACCTCAGAACTACAGCAAGCCAGGGAATTTCTGCTACGGTTTCGGGATATTTTTGCGACGGGAAAGGACTGCGGAAGAACAGGCCTCGTCAAGCATGAGATAGACACAGGTGATGCTAGACCGATTAAACAAAGGCCGCGCCGCATACCCTGGGCTAAAGAAACTGAAGTGGCAGAAATGGTAAAGGATATGGCTGATAGTGGAATAATTGAACCTTCTACGAGCCCATGGTCTTCTCCTGTCGTTCTTGTGAAGAAAAAGGACGGCAGTACAAGATTCTGTGTCGACTACAGAATGCTGAATAACGTCACGAAGAAGGACAGTTATCCCTTGCCGAGGATCGACGATACGCTGGATATGCTCAGTGGTATGAGGTGGTTTTCAACCATTGATTTGAAAAGTGGCTACTGGCAAGTGGAAATCAGCGAGAAGGATAAAGAAAAGACAGCGTTCAGTACGGGCATTGGCAATGGCCTGTGGCAATTTAACGTCATGCCTTTTGGGTTGTGCAATGCTCCAGCAACCTTTGAACGCCTCATGGAACGAGTCATGGTTGGTCTTCTTGGTGACGTCTGTCTAGTATATTTGGATGACGTCATTATAATGGGCCGCACTTTCAAGGAAAACCTAAGGAACATGGAAAAAGTGTTCACCAGAATACGAGGGGCTAACCTAAAACTAAGCCCAAAGAAGTGTGCCCTGTTCAAGAAGGAGGTCAGCTACCTAGGACATGTGATTTCCGCCGATGGAGTGAGAACCGACCCCGAGAAGATAAAGGCTGTGCAACAGTGGCCAGTTCCGAAGAATAAAACAGAAGTACGTGCATTTCTAGGGCTATGCACATACTACAGAAGGTTTGTTATGAGTTTTTCGGACATTGCAAAACCTTTGCATCAACTGACTGAGGAAAAACGAGACTTTATCTGGGACAAGAATTGTGAGTCAGCATTCAACGAGCTGAAGCAGCGGCTATGTGAAGCACCTATACTGGGGTATCCGAGCAGAGATGGAAGATTTGTCGTTGACACTGATGCCAGCAATACGGGAATAGGTGGCGTATTGTCACAGGTGCAAGGTGACAGACAGATCGTGATCGCTTACTTCAGTAAGGCACTTTCAAAGCCCGAGAGGAACTACTGCGTTACTCGACGAGAACTGCTGGCTGTGGTAAAAACCTTGCAGCACTTCCATAAGTACCTCATAGGAAGGCAGTTTACGTTGAGGACCGACCACGCTGCATTGAAATGGCTGCTACAATTTAAAAACCCGGAGGGTCAAGTTGCAAGATGGCTCGAGCAGCTACAGGAGTTCAACTTCGTGACGGAACATCGGAGTGGAAAAGGGCATAACAATGCTGATGCCCTGTCGCGACGTCCGTGTGATGAGGACTGCAAACACTGCCAGCAAAACGAAGCCCGAGAACACGTGAACGTAATTAGAACTGAAGGCAACTTCAAGAAATCCCAGGAAGAAGATGACGATATTCGACCAATACTGGACTGGATGCGTAGTGGAACTAGGCCCCAATGGAGTGAAGTATCGTCACTTAGTCCCGTCACAAAGAGCTATTGGGCGCAGTGGGACAGTTTAGTCTTAGAAGATGATGTGCTCTGTAGGAAATGGGAATCGAACGATGGCAAGGGGGTAACCACACAAGTGATAGTACCACGAAGTGAAGTGGTCCCCCTGCTACAGGAAATACACGATGGTGCTTCTGGTGGACACCTGGGGATTAAGAAAACTCTACTGAAAGTGAGACAGCGGTATTACTGGCTCAATTGTAGAGATGACATAGAGCAATGGTGCCGGAAATGTACAGCGTGTGCATCTGTGAAAGGACCACAGACTAGAAGCAGGGGCAAGCTTCAGCTGTACAACGTGGGAGCCCCTTGGGAACGAATTGCCATCGACGTCGCTGGACCATTTCCAATTACAAATGACGGAAACAAATACATATTGGTGATCCAGGACTATTTCACAAAGTGGCCCGAAGTTTTCGCCATACCCAACCAGGAAGCAACGACAGTGGCAAGGAAGGTGGTGGAAGAAGTAGTGTGTCGGTATGGCGTACCTTTGGAGATCCATTCCGATCAAGGCCGAAACTTCGAATCTGCGCTGTTCCAGGAAATGTGTACCCTTCTGGGTATTTACAAAACACGCACAACACCTGCGCATCCACAGTCGGACGGAATGGTGGAAAGATTTAACCAGACCCTGGAGAATCACCTGGCTAAGGTGGTCGATGACCACCAGAAGGACTGGGGCCGGTATATTCCACTATTTCTGATGTCTTATCGATCGGCAGTGCACGATAGCACGGGATATACTCCAGCAAGAGTGAATTTCGGCAGAGAGATGAGACTTCCAGTCGATGCTATAACTGGCGTGCCACCTGACAAGACCAAGCCAGTTACGGACTATGTCAGTGACCTTCAAGATCAATTGGACGAAGTGCATAAACGAGTACGTGAGAATAGCATGAACACCAGCTCCAAAATGAAAACTAGGTACGACCGTAATGCCAACACCAAGGGATTTGAAGAAGGTGCACTAGTCTGGCTCCACAACCCGCTCCGACGAAAAGGGAAGTCGCCGAAACTTCAAGCTCGATGGGAGGAACCTTACACCGTGATGAAAAGGATTAACGACGTAACCTACCGCATCAAGAAAGGGCTGAGAGGGAAGCCTAAGGTGGTCCACGTGGATAGACTGGCGCCGTATCAAGGATCTAATAATGCTCGGGACGAGCATGACTAAGAGGGGGGCACTGTTACGCCGTGAAAATGGAACACGCCGTTTCTTCGACAAAGTTAAGAGTATCACCGAATAATTAAAACGCATTGCTAATCGAAACCTCCAGAATAGAAGTACGTACCAGGGCCTAGCAAATTCTAGAAAAATCTGCCTCGCAATAAGTACCTACTCAATAATTCTGAGAACTTTTGTAGGTACTTAAGTAATCTGTTAAAGGAATTTGTACCTTCCGTCTTGTACCATAGAGTCGAAATTCGTATGAGTCGTGGGGTCGAGTAGTTACCTACCGGTAGGTAATAAGAATAATTTATTGCTTCGCGGAAACGGTTTCTTTTGTTCTGGTGTGGCCTCGAACCTTCGGTATCTAGAATTTTCTTGGCTCTGAGTATAAATACGTGCCCGCTGGCCGGACGTGAGTCAGTTTTGATTTCGACTGCGATCGAGTGCGAATATCCAATACGAGTGAAGAACGTTTTCATCCATACGACGACCTAAGCGATATTTCTACGGATCTCTAGAGTGCATTACGAAGTGGTTTATTGACGATTGGACTAAATTGGTGTTTTGTTTGTGGAAAATAAATCTCTCTATTAGTAAACCGGCATTTGATTACTCACGTTCGTAACAGTATAAATGAGAAGGACAAGTCACAATAATTGATGATCTTTACTTGACGCTTTCTATAGCATATTTAGTTGGCGGTGTAAAAAAGTCGAATTAGTTTATTAGAGGCTATGTTATATTCCCGTTGCTTAGTTATAAAATTAGAAGTTTAATCTAGTGTCCAATAAATAATTTTGTGGCTAAACTTATAATTTCCCTTTAAATAAAACAGAATTACAATGCAAAAAAAACTTTGAGGATTATGGGTTCGGTAGTGTTGGGATTGGGATAGATATTCAAAAGTTAGTGGGATTTAGTTCAATCATATACTTATTTGATGTTATCAACTGCATCAGACTATTTAAAGTAATTTATTTCCTACGTTCTAGTTTAGTCCACCTAAAATAAGTCATTTAGGGTCTAATGCTGAAGAAATATGCATACCTACTTATTACGTCCCCTCCATAAACATAACCCGTGTTTTGACGCATCGATAAAAAAATAGTTAAGACTCCACATAACACTAGACAAGGGCTGGAAACTTATTCCTAACCAACTTTCCAAGATCAAGAATGAAATAAATCAAAGTGAAACACAAACCTAATGAATAAACAATCTAACTGATATACTTCAATCGCTGTTTACAAATCTCCATGATACGCCACTAAACAAGGAAGACAGGAAACAATGAATGAAGAAAAATATGTTACATCGACTCCACGTAACATTAGACAAGGGCTGGAAGATGATTCTTAACCAACTTTCCAAGATCAAGAATGAAATAAATCAAAGTGAAACAAACCTAATGAATAAACAATCAAATCTTCACTGATATACTTCAATCGCTGTTTACAAATCTCTACGATACGCCACTAAACAATGACTTGATAAACGTAGCTTATATATTTATCATCACAATCTCAGCATGAATTTGTTTATAACATACGTGAATAGATAAAATTTAAGTATGCACGTATTACATGATTAGGCATTTTGCTTATATTTACTCTTTTCATTCACAAAATATGACTTTATTGCGTTTCAATCTTGCACTATCTGTAACTTAACACTGCTTATTTGTAAAATAAACGTTACCTCCACGGCTTCTGAATTATTTAAAAGATTATTATTTGGGTGTCTGCAAAGCTAGAAAGCAAAACTAGCGCGCTTTACCATCAACGATTGCATCAATGCTTATCATCAGGTGGGATCGTAGACAAGCACTAGCTTATATTATTATTTCAATAAAAAAAGAGTTACCAGGAATGCAAAGGTTGTTAAGGTAGTCAGTATAACCCTATAACCCTCCTTTGACTTGGCCGTAGTTGGGTAAAAAGTACAAGACTCCCTGATAATTTTTCCACATAAAAAATAGCTCCATGTGTTCTGCTCAAAATTTACTTAACCTTTAAATGAGGAAAATCATACAATTATTTTTGTCTTTGCAATATTTAGCACTACCAAATACATTGGCGCAGTTTTGTACCTAAAGGTAATTTGTGCTGCTGGAAATTTTGGCAAGAGCGAGTACAAACCATGGCCAGGTATTTAGTCCCCTTTAATTTAGACAAGATTATTTGCTTTGACAGATATGAAATATCGAGAAGTACGTTTAGACAGACACCAAAGTTGTTGATTTGTATTCATTTGAAATGATCTCCTTGAAATTATTCATATTATTCGGAAAAAAAGTCTTGTCTAGACTGCGGTGCTTATACTTTATACTTAGATATAATGTGAAGCGTTTGTATTTCGAAATCACGTTGGCAAATATTGATCCACGTGCGTGCGTGTCTTGTTCATGTAGCACTTTATGTTCAAACAAATTCCTGGCTTTATTTCATTGCTCAACAATTGACATTGTAAACGATATCTAATCATTCTCTGCTGTCCTGGTGTCTCGCTTGGCCTCAACATTGTTCTTTTTGCGTTTAGTAAAAGAAATATTATCAGCTCTTACTATCTTCTTCATAGTAGCAATGACTCAATCAGTTTCGTCGTCAATGATTCGATAAGTTTCTAATTTTTAACATAAGTAACTATTGTAATCTCTATCTGCAACAAAGTGAGAGATGACACGCAATATATCAAAATTATCATTAGGGCGGTATGCCAAAAGTAACGCATGATATGATATGCAAACCAGTATTTCCAGCCAATGATAATATTTGCAATGAGTTATAATAATTGAGAGAGCCAACGGGTCCGCATATTTTTGTATCGGAAGGGAATAGTATTGATTTGTTTCGTATGTCCTCTCATTTGACTTGTTTTGGCTCATCGTCATGTTTAAATTTATTTAACATAGTAGGAAATTGTATCAGACACAACTGATGGTTTTCTGGTATCCTAAATTCTTAGTGTAGCTGTTCTTTAGTTATTTTAATCAGAAAAGGACCCGTTTCTACTCCTTGTTTTATCTTCTCCAATCTATCCAAGCTTATAGAAATCGAAAGCCAATATCAATATCAATGAGACGATGCTCTTTCAATTTGTGTCGTTAATGCGTCATTTGATATTTTTCTGTCACATTGATGTACTTCAATTGAGTTCAATTGATAGAAATTATTCTCGAATGTTACGTTAAACACTACATCAACCTCTTTATTGAAAATAGTGACTCTGGTTTTCAGATAGGCCAGGGCAAATTTTGCAATCACCGAACTAAGTTGGAAATAGCTATGTCGAAAGTTTGAAATCAATTTACAATTAGGCCCAAATAAGCGCTTTCTCAATTACCAATCTACTAAATAATCAGTTAGAAATAATTTAGTTTAGAACCATTTAAGGGTAACGAAACCAGGTGAAATATTGGAGTGTCGATTCAAAATTATTAGTGCCAAAACTGGCAGTTAAAGTAAATTAGCTAGGTGTTAATGTGAGGTGATAAATGATCGTTTTGCTGTTAATTGCTATTAAAATGAAGCTTGTTAGTAACCGTTAATTGGTAGTTTAGTGTCGGTAAACAAATTACGCTGGATTGCTTGGCAGAGATTAGACCGCCGACTTTCGTCTGGTTGGGGTTGTCTGTGGATTGTAATCCAAGTTTCAGAGAGCTACTCCGATCTAATACAAAGGGTTTTGTTATTTCTGAATTTCATTATCGTCATCATTATCCTCATCATTTCGATCCAAGCCTTCCACTGTTGGAGATATCTGATTAATCAGTGAGTGGTATTTCGCATGACTAGTGTTTGCCAGCGGCTTCGCCTACGTGAAAGTCGGTTTACTCCCTTTGGGGTGGAGTTTCATAAATATAATTTTAGTGTAGACATCCGCTAAGAACGGATTTTCTTAACGGACGTCTACCCCTGCCAAATTTTAAGTCAGTAGGTTTTGCCCAGCAGTGGGACAGTAGGGTTAAAAAAAGGTGTTATAGTTTCTCGAGATTTCGTGAGTAATCAGTGAACCGTGTTAAGCTTTTATTTAAATAGTTTAGATATTAAATGTTAAATAAAACTCATGTTGGCGAATCATTAGACATAGAAGGAATGAATAAATTCTATGCAATGAGATGCCGCTGACGCATGACTTTACATACATGCACGTGATCTACCATTAAATTGTGATTGAGTAAAATAGTATAAATGACTACATAATCATGATAATTATGATGAAAAGTCCATTATCGTCATACCCATATTTATTTAAAGCCTTCATGCTAGAATGATCGTGAAAATTTCCACAATTACTTCAGGCGTAACATTTAGTTTAATTATTTCGAAATGAAAGCGAATGAAATGCGTTGTGTTGCAAACTTGCAATAGAAGAGAATATATATAAATAAATAAAGGTCGAAATGTTCTGGAGTGGCACGCAGCCGTGGAAGGCCACCTACAAGGTTGACCGATGATCTGGTGAAGGTTGCGGGAATCCGATCAATGTGAGACGCAAGACCGATCGTTGTGGCGACATGGGTGACGCCTATGTTCAACAGTGAACGTCTTTGGGCTGAAATGATGAAGATGATAAAAAAAATATCGGATACGGCTGTTATTATATTCAAACAAATTGTCTCCTTATATAAGTTCAATGGCTGAACAGATTAGATAACAATACCAGGCCTCCCTAATCATACCCTAGACTCCATAGCTTCAGGCACTCAATCGATGAATTACCGAACAGTAAAATAATTATTATTGTAGTCAGTAAACTTATATAATAGTTATGTCATAGTTCCAGCTGACATAATGGCGAGTTCAGCTAAAATAATATCGTGTCAGAAAACTTATTTTGATTTGCCATGTAGTTCTTTAATTGGTTTTTGTACTTTTTAATTGGCTTTTATTATTAGATTTGCCCAAGTTTATTGCCGGTCGTCTGTTAAATTTGCACTGTTTGGTTAGGGTTCCGTATTTTAAAAGGAAAAAATGGAACACTTATAGAATAACTTTGTTGTACGTCTATCTGTCTGGATCCTTTGTGTTGTGAACGCGTGGAGCTGTTAAGTTAAATTAAAACAATGTACTTAAATCTGCTATCTCTTGAAGCTGTAAAAAGTCAAACTTTTACGTAATGGAAAAAAGAGGACACTCAGTAGTATTCAAATTGACAAAGTAGTCTCGTACTCTACCCTGAAATTTAGCATGAATAATATCATTAATATAATTTTCTTGTTAATAATATCTATGATCTTGGCGAGTCTGAAGTTAACTAAGTGACTAATGACACAGATTACTAAATAGTTACTACGCTAATGATATAAACAAATAAATGCAATTTGCAGTTTTTATTGCTGTTAAAGACTGTTATTGGCATATATTTTTTAAAACCTTTACTTTTGTACGAGTTTTCAAGCGATAAAATTCGCAGAGTGTAACTTCAGACTCGCCAAGATCCGATGGCCGTACTGTACGTCACAAAAAAAAAATAGACTCGATTAGGGAATTGAACTAAATTACGTAAGTTAGTTTTTACAGAACCCTCGATGTGCGAGTCCGACTCGCACTTGCCCAGTTTTTTATTAATGGCGTGAACCCGGTTTATATTAGTGAAAGTAGTAATCAAAGTGTCCGTCGTTGTAAATGATTTTATTTCTCAGATTGATTAAGATAAGTGTTGTACTATTTATAATTTATCTTTATTAAGTATTGGTTGATGATAAATAAGTGGTGGATAAACCGTTTATAAGACACTAAATTCTGCCAGCGGCTTTTCCAGTGTGAATGTAGGTATCTCCATACAAAATAGAAATTTCGTAATCGTCCCTCTTTCACTCCCTTAAAAAATATCATAAAAGGAAGGTCTGTGAAAAACCTGCTGGGTTAACTCTCTATTTATAGCCTATTCCCACCGACTAACAAAACATAATAAGTCAAGCAACAAAAATCCAATATTTCCGTTACCACATTAAAAATATTGAATCGTAAATTTCACTTTAAAACAAACACCTCTAGCAAAAATATATGTATGAATCATATTTCAGAGGCAACAAGAAGATAAGTATGATCTATTATGTCGTAGGAATAACTGAGGGCCAAACTAAAATACTTTTTCAATGTCGCGAGGTAAACAGGTGTAAGTTAGCGTAACCGAAATATGCGCACTGTCATAAATATATGACAGCCTAGTCGATAGAGGGGCTTGGCAATGCACTCCACGAGGCCGCTCGGATAATATTAGAAATGTATCGGATGAAATTTGAAGACAACTATAGTGACCTAGTGCTATAATTCGTTTTTTAATCCTAGACTACGATTTGACAACTCAGAATGTCACACTCTAGAAATATATTCCCAATTTTCTGGAGTTTAACATTTTAAGTTGTCAAATCGTAGTCTAGGATTAAAAAACGAACTATAACTGCCCTGACTTACGAGTCATAGGTTCGAACCTAGCCAGACGTATTACTGTCGAAATGATGGCGATAAAGGAAAACATCGTAAGGAAACTGGAATGTCCGAGAAACAGAAATTCGAAGACATGTGACATCCACCAATCTGCACTGGCTCGTAGAGTACGTCCCATTCCTCTTTCCTAGAGAAGAGGCTTCAGGCCTAGCAATGGGAACATTACAAGGTTGCTTGAGACCAAGAACGACATTTACCAAGTAATAAAAGATAGTCTTAAGTTTCATTTAAAATCGCTGGCCATAATTAAGCTCAATCTAAATATACTCTAATTGGTAACTACTTGTATTTGCAATGCAAATGGCCGTGGTTCACTGATTGTGGATGTAGGGCAATAGTGTAATGGTCGCATTTTCTAAGCATACGCATTTGTTTTACAAACTACAAGCAAAGACTTCCACGGTACAGACGAATAGCAAGAAGCTGAATAGTACTGTGTTACCCAGTTACTGGGCTGTGAAGGTCAGATAGGCAGTCACTCCAAGTAAATACTGGTATACCGCTGCATCCGAAAAAACTGGAGGTAGACCCTAAGGAAATTTCTGATAAGGAAAACTTGTGGTCTTGGAACGAAAAGGTGTGGTTTTAGACAGTAAAAGTCTAACTCTATCTGCTGTTCCCGTCTAGAGCGAGATAAGTTTTATTGTTGGATGATTTACCACATGAAAGAAAGAAAAAAAATACTCAGGCAAAGACTAGACTTCGATGTTAGTGTTTTATTTACGAGATTTTCATTTATCCGTATAAAATTGACCATAATTTAAAATAGCAAACTAGGTATACAAATATTCTTCGCTTCAGTGAATATTATGGCCCATGAAATGCCATAAAAATAACAATATGTTAAGATGATAAATATGAAAGCTTATGCTTAAACATATACTCGTAAAATCACTTCTGCGATATTTATTGGTGAAAATATCGTCGTAAATATTGGTTAGGCAAGCTGAGACAATGCGAAGAGTCCAGAGGGGCTTATACCTCTTTACAGGGCCTTGGCTTTTGCTTCCATAAACAATTGACCACAGATTTCAAAATACTACATCATCATCATCATCAGCCTTTTTAATGTTCCCACTGCTGGGACACAGGCCTCCCCTCTAGGAGAGGGAATCCACCACGCGGGCCCAGTGCAGATTGGTGGATGTCACAAGTCTTCGAATTTTTGATTCTAGGACATGCCAGTTTCCTCACGATATTTTCCTTCACCGTTTTGAGAGCAGTGGTGATGAAATAAATTACACAAAGTAATGCGCCTGGCTGGGCTTGAACCCGCGACCTACAACTCGTAAGTCGGGGCCGTTACCACTAAATACTACAAAATCTGTTAATATCGACGAAAGGTTCGGTTTCGGTTAGTTTTCGTCCGACGAAAAAAACGGGTTTTGGCAATCATCACCATCCTGCCCCTTTTCCGTATGATTTGGGAATGGCGCAACATGTTTGTTAACTTCCAATCCGTTCTGTCGCCTGCCATGATATCACTAACTCCTTTTTTATCAAAGCACTCCTCACACAATCCATCCATCTTTTATTTGGTTTTCCTCCTACCTACCTCTACATTTATTCACATGTATACAGATTCGTTCAAAATATTCTTTACCAAAACTAAACTATAAAAAAAAACTGACTAAATGGTTAGATGCCTTAAAACTAATTAACTGGTTCGTGTATGCTATAATTTTCTTATTATCGTCGATTTACTCATATATTATTTAGTATTTATTGTAAGTTAACTATGTAATTAAGCGTAACTGAATGGAAATGTAGTTGTGAATAACACAGCATCTAAATATTTTTTTTTTTTGCTTTTTTTATCAGTTTTTCTGTCACTGCGTCAGTTTCAATTTCGCTTACGGTTTCCGCTTCGAATCGTTTTTCGGTCGGTTACTAAAAATGAGGTACTATTTCAAATGAGATATTATATTTATAGTGTTTCCTTTTAGTTTTATAGTATTCTGAAAGATATTAGCAAAGCAGCTCTATAAATTTTAGGTGGATTTTGAAAGATATTAGCAAAGCAAGGTTTCAAATTCTCAATCAATGAACTACTAATAAAGATCCAGCCGATAAAATCTTTCAAAAACAGTCTCTCAGCCTTCGCACAATATTTAATACCGCAGCTAGGTGTTGCACCTCTGCCATATAGTTCAAGATAACGATCAGCATTTCGTCCATATATCTCCAGTTTGAACAGCCATATTTTTCAAAGTTTCTATCTAGTTTTCTCTCGATATCAATATGTATCTCGCGATCTTATCCTGGCGATCGTCTCTTTAAACCATGTTTCAGTTATGCCAAGTTCTCGCGTATCTCGTACAAAGAGGTTTTGAAAGTACGCCGCGTTTCGTTGTTGCTTTCCGTAGTTTGTAAATGGTATTGCCTCGGACGTTGCAATCGGTCGTTCAACTGTCTGGGAGGTGAGACAAGCTACTATTGGTGTGTATGCGCAGCTTTCGAGTTTACGTCGAGTCCGGGTATTGAAGTGTCGCCCAAAAATGGTTTTGTTCTACGCCCATTGATATTCGTTTTGTCGCTGGAGAATGGTCACTTTGCTTAGTTATAATTTGAATTGACAGTGATACTATTTAATTTATCAGTACGGTGAACGGAGAAATTGATTGGAATTGCAAATTCTTTTCAAACTTGTAACACAAGTACGTTATAGCACAATATGACGTTGTATTGTATTGCATGACCTTAGTTGCTTGTCGTTACCACTATACATTGTAATTTTCTTCACATTCTAAGCAAGTTTTTTTTTTGGATAAATTAATTTATGTGCGAAAACTATACATAATAAAGTTTGGTTTCTCATTAATTTCAAAACTCCAACAAAACAGCGCTGAAACCTGCTAATAACGCACTATAAATCGAAATTACGGTTTAGCAAGTATGGATACCATGGTAATTTGCCAGCGCGATTACTAAGAGTAATGGCGTTTCTAGAGTGATAAAAAGCCAACGTATTAACGTCTGGTACTAATAATTTAATGGCTGTTATTATGGGGCGGTTATCTGTTAAGATTATTACTGTTGAAGGCTACTTAGCGGCTGAAGAAACTGTAGGTGTTACCATTGGAAATGACCATAACAGCAAAGTAAAATATATACCAAGATAAAAAGCCGATTGGTCAGGAAAAATAGTACAAATAGAAGTAAGCATCAGTAGCTATGGTAGACATTTTACTTTCTAAGTTGTTATAGACTTCAAAAAAAAAGAGTGCCAATTCGACCGAATGTTTTTTCTCTTTATTTTTTGTTACTTGTTCTGAAATTGTTAACCGATGTTGATATTTTTTTCGCATTGATTGTCGCATGGCAAAGGAGTGAAATTCCCTACCCGAGTCTGTTTCCTATTAGCTACAATTTAGAAGTCTTTTAAGTCAAAATGAAAAAAAAAATGAATAATTTTATATTTATTTCTAGTCTATTTAATATATCAATTCTAAGTAAGCGTGTTCCATCGCCGGCTACATTATCGCTTACCATCAGGTGAGATAGTGGTCAAACGAGCCTATCCATAATAATATCTCTTTCAAATGAGTAATTTTCCGAAGTCGCCTACTTAGTCTAAAAGACTGAATAATCCAATCTTCGTGGTACGTGTCAAGATCATCTCGCAACATCCTTTTAGGCCGATGATGACGGCACTTACCATATCTGCAGGAACCCCCTGCGTTGCTCCACTTCCTTCAGTGGTCATTGTGCATAAGGTTGACGTGATTTTGATGATCTTCTTCTTCTTCTTTTCGAGTCGATGATAAACTCTTTAGATTGTTTGGGCCCAGTAGGTGGCTACGTTAACAGCTTGATGATTTAGTTCGTATAAAAAAGAAAACTCCAAACTCTGGCACACTAATCTCTCAAATTCAACAACTTCCCAACTAGTAACTAATACCGTTATTTAAAACTAATCCTCCATAAATTTGCTGGGACAGAATACCTGTTGCCTTATTTGTACGTACAATTTGCATAACCGTAATGTTGGTCGGTTGGCTCTTGAATGTCACTCGGTTTCATTGACATCATACGCCTGTTTCATAGTAGGCACATAATTGGAAATTATGCGAAATCGCTTCGCTTGTACCATTCGAGTTATTTGACCTATTAAAGCTGAGTGGGTGATAATTTTTGTGATTGAGGTTTGTCAATAGCTTTTGGTCTGTAGAAATATTGAGGAAGTTAGATACCTATATATTTCTTATAAAATAGTATACATGTGTGCTCGTAGGATCACCGGATTCCCTCATCGATACCATAAATAAGCTGGGAAGTTATAACTCTTCCTGGAGAGGAGAACTGGATGGTATAAAGACCGTTTGGACCCACGTGTCTTAGTTCATAATGGCCTGAGTGCGAAAGCCATCTCCAAAGGTAAGAAAAAAGCCTCTAAGAAAGGTTTAGAAGGCTAAGTCGCACACTCATAACAGAGTAGTCGTCGTGTTGTCTCGGAGTTTTCCTCCACCGCTCGTGATTTGACGCAATGTAGCTCCGTGATTGGCAGATGGGAAGTTAGTGTGTCATAAATTTGATTAGGTTTGTCCACCGTTTAAGAGAGCACCCACGTGATCTTTTGCCCTCAACTTTCCCTTGCACCACCAATGGTTCCATCAATCTTCTTTATTGGTGATGATATGATGTTTCCATCGGTTTTCATTAAGGGTGATGATATATGTTCGAAGAACTTGAGGATTCGCATTGCGGAAGACGATCTGTCTTTCATATTGAGTTTTTTTTTTAAGATCAAAACAAGATATAGAATAGATTAAAAAATATGACGCTTTTATGACGTCATCTACAGAAATTCTGTAACATGAAACAAATTCGCATAATCGAATATTTTTCATTATCCATTATTATAGTGTTCAATCAGAGAAATAAATATAGTAGAATTAATCGAAATCATTCTAACTGTCGAGTTCCATTCTAGTTGTCATAGTAATGTTATGTCAGACTTACGATTAACAGCCGTTAGTCCTGCTCAGCTGGTGTCCGATACAGGGAAAGTGATAAATTCAATGTTATACAAACACCGACTTTTTGCCATCATTAGTATCCGAACCTCCGCATACGACACACACTCTAAAGTCACTCTTATTCACTTTAGATGAAGTTTAATTTCTTTTGGGACCTGGATAAGTGTTCCGCGGTTTTTGCTCCTTTTAATACCTATAATTTTGTAGCTTGGTAATACCATCAAGCAGCAGTTTCGTGGCTATACGTTTTTCATTGATAGTTTTTTTATCAATGCTTGCCGCTACTGCACATAGTCGTGTAATTGTCAGTTTTAGAAATCCGATTAAACCCTCGTTCTATAACTAAGTCCTAATATGGTAGCAATTTATCATCTATATAGATGGAGAAACTGACTGACATATCAAGGCAAAACGAGGAAAAAAATGTGGAATTTTGCACAAGGCGGTTTTTGACGTTGGCAAACAGTAAGGGCTTTTTGGAATTTCAACCTTTAAAAGGGGTGAAAAGGGAAAACTTCTTTTGTATGCATTTATTCCGTCTGCCAATAAACTGGAAATTAAGCACGAATAAGCAAATGACGTATAGACATGCATAATCAGCTTTGTAATGTTTAAATTGCTGGGACTCAGGCCGTCTGTCTAAGATTAGGAATGGGCTGTAATCCACCACGCGGGCTCAATGCGGATTGGTGATTTTTCGGCTTTAAGACATACCTGTTTCCTCGCGATGTTTTTCTTTAACTGTTTTAGAGTAGTGGTGATGATAAAATACTATCTGTTGTCGCTATTTGTTTTCTAAATTGAAAAAAGGACTTGTTCTTATGCCCAGAAGGGGCGGGCAGCCAGTGTCTTATAAATTGAGATTTCTAATCCAGCCGTTTGACCAAAACGATTATTTGTCCAACAATTCAAAGTGACACGTTCCATTACATGCAATATCATAAAGAGCGACGTCTATAGGTAGATCCCTAACTAGAACAATCTGGGCTTTACGGCGCATTTCAGCTTTATAGTGGCAATGAAAATCTAATCTCCCGTACACTACAATAAAACAACTAAACGGTTATGTTATTCGTAATGAATTCGTTATTTACGATTGTTGTAGGGAAAGCCGATCGGTTTAATGTTGAATCGCTAACAGACAGGGCCGTCTACCACTTGTTCGCGTTTTCTCGTACACGATTCCGAAAGTGAAATGAGCGTGTTTAATGTAATAAATCTCTAAGTTCTTACTAGGTAATTGCGAGTTTAGTTTGATTCTCACGTTCGTTCGGTGCCAACTGGAAGATATGCTGAAATAGCCCAGGCTTGCCGATACAACTGTCACGTGGTAAGGATTGTGTTTCAACTGGTGCGCTCTTGAGATCTTTATAAACAATTCCGTCTAATAAAACGCTTGTATCGGTCAACTCTTTAATATATTCTCTTTAGCCAGCGGCTTCGTCTGCGTGAATATAGAAAACGATCCTAAGAGAACATATCCTTGCGATAAAATGTATCATGTGCTGTACTAGGACATGGTCTACCCTTGCACCAAATCTGATAGGCTGTATAATTGTGTCAAAATAAATTTAACCATCAACAACGGCAACCTTGAATGAACAGTAACCGATTTTAGAGTCTCCAGATCCATAGACTGGTTCAATTTATTTGCCACGCATTATACGAGTGTGAAAATGTAACAAATAAACATAAACAATATAAACATGCACTCGATCCCAAACTTTCGCTTTTATAATATAAGTGTGATACCAAATTTGTCGTAAAGATCATGAGATCTTGAGAACAGTTTGATCTGCTATTGGCTAGGTGTTTAAAATAAAAAGTGAAAATTCAATTTCCATTAAATGTTGGTTCAAATTACTCAAACAAAAGTTTTTATTATATTGTTATCTTATTCACTTTCATGAAATGACGAATGTGACCTCGCCCAGGGCACTTCAGGGGCTAGTTTAATTAAACAAAATGACGATAGCAGTCCTTGGGTGTGTAGCAGCGCTCAGGCAGAAGGCCGTGCCTTCAATTCGACCCTGCTGAATTATTGATGAAAGCCATTCGAAGATAGACACGTTTCATTAGTTGAAAAGGTTCGCTGAAGTATTACATCACTTGATCAATGACAGCCTGATAGATTTCAGGAAAAACATTTAGGCACTAAAAGAACTACAAAGTGGAGTGTCGATGAAATTGGGGCAAACCTAACTCCAGCACTGGATGGATGTCTTTAATAATGACGATGACAACTAATGTCGTAAAACTTGCACTAAACATTTGCCTCATCGTTCATACCGTGTATGTTGAAGAACTGGAACAGGACCCCAAATAATGGGAACAGGAGAGAACAAAGAAAAAGAGAAAGATGATGATGATAATACCTAAAAGAATCGCTTTTCAAAAATCAAACCTTGTTTCTAAAGCTAGGTTACTAGGCAAAGGTAAGACTCAATAAAACAATCACATCAAAATCTCTGATCTGCAGTAAGTGGTGCCATATAACAACAGTGACAGATCGCATTGTGCACACAAGTCGAGCGAAAATCTATTACGCATTGGGTGAATTATAAGCATTATTACTGGGACCAGTACCATAAACCGTCGGATAAATGTTGCTTTCTCCCCGCCTACACATCCAATGACAAATGCATATAAATATAAATAATCTATGTAATTACAGACAGTTTGAACGCTGCGTATCTGTGAGGCTTAAGATCGGTTGGTAATGATCTTGGACCCATTTTTGGTTAGACTCAGTTTTCACGCGATGTGGCGTGTTTTGGTCTTGATAAGATTTGTTTATTTTCTATTAGTACTGTGCAAAGATTGTGGGTAACATGTGCGGACAGGAGGGTCCATTGATTCAACCGAAGCTTTCCAAATGGTTTCTCAAAAAACTACTTTTTTGAGAAACCATTTGGTTTACGTTGGTTTTGAAATCGAATTTTAGCTTGATAAACTGTAAGCAATAGAACATTGCCAGTAAAAGAACAGTTATAAATACTCAAATAGCCTTAATAAAACTCCACTTAATAATGTTCCAGGGCTTTGCAATTCGCACCACTTGAATTAAATGGCCTCCCCATAAATAATTATTGTGACCTATACAGCATAGTTACAATTGACAAGAGACAGTTATTTATACAAAGCTAAAATAATTTATTCGCGACGTTAAATTGCATTACAGACGTACGTGTAAAGTTTAGTACAAATCAAGCTTTAGAAATCTGACACCTTGGTAACACCGCTAAAAGTAACGTGTATAAATTTTAACGCGTTTCATATGGCAGTCGTAAAATGAAATGAAATGTCAGGAACAAAATATGGGAACTTAAAGCCATCACTCATTTACTTATACCAAAGGAATGATAATGCAAAGTGTGGGGTCAAGAAGAAACATGGAGTAGAAACAAACAAACTGACATGGGAATGGAAAACAACACGACAAACTGATGATGGGGACTTTACAGAAACAGCTCAAGTAGAAAAGATGAGTATTAATTCGAAGAGATATAACTACAGAAACTGCAATGGATCAAGTTGACTGATTGATTGAATAGCACGAGTGATTTCTCCACAAACACTGCTTTTATCATCCTAAAGTAAAACTCAATCGATCAATGCCTCGTAACAATAGCCATAATTGACCAAACAATTCTTTGCTTTCACGCAGTTGATAATTTCGGTAATGTACATTTACTAAGGAAAAAAAATGCTTGCCCGTATTCCATTTGCTAAATGCTTCATGTTCACAAACAGCGACGTCGCGGATTTGATCCCGGACGTATAATGAATGATGAATTTTTGAATCAAGTGTAAAATTTATTGCTCGGAACAAAATTAATCGTGAATGGAGAATGATTTATAGAGGAAACATAGCGTACATAGTAGGAACGAATTGTTTTAATATTTGCACGTCGCGACGATGACACTCCTCTCTCTCGTTGCAAATTAGGCGTATATTTTGAAGTTGTAGGTGAACGCAAAATATGAGAAATGCTTGCTGAGACATTTAACTATGAAAATGCTATTGAATCCCAACTTTCCAATACGTCTTTCTAGCCGTCAGATACTAAGTCATGATTTGTATGGCTGATCTGATTACTTTGTTGGTTATTGAACGGAAAATATGTAGGTTGCCGTCGCTTCTTCTATATAAAATTAAAGTATTCAATTGCCATTTCATTTATTACAATCGACTGCTGATCAAAGATTCACTTTTACTTATCCTAAATTTAATAGTAATTCTCTAGTGAAATTGCGTTTAATTTTCGAAACTGTATTACGATTACGACATGAGGCTTCACCGGTAGACCTTGGTCGATCGATTTAGCGTCAAACATGATTAAGTAATTAATGAATATCCTCTTTTAGAAATCGATAATGTCCAATTACTTATAGAACTCGTTTATTCCGGAGTCTTTTTTTACTTACGTAATTGTACAAATCGACTGCTACAAGCAATCAAATTTTCTAAAATTGAAATATCCTTAAAAATTAATCGATGCACTTTTTTATGGTAGGTGAAAATCATCAATGACGAAACCTGCTCTTGGGCGAAGCGGGAGACAGTGTCAGACTCTTACTGACTAAAAAACCTTCTCTTGGGCGGAGCGGGAGACAGTGTCAGACTCTTACTGACTAAAAAACCTACTCCATTCCTTCGTTGCCTTATTCCTAGAACCGCGGTAACAGGATATACTCTCATCTTCATTTCCTCACTAAACATAAATGTGTCTTTTTTTTCAACCGCCAAGGCGAAGGGCGTTCAACGACATCTGCAAAACTTCACAAAATATTGTAAACTGTTGATGATAATGATATTGGTCAACATAACATGTGAGATATTATTACGCCATGCCACGATGAAGGCTTGACCGGTTGTTATGGCGCAGTTGTAAGAGGCTTGAAGAATAGATAGTCAATGAAGTGGCCTTGAAAGGCATAGTCCTGTAGAAAAAAAAAACAGAATTCAATGAATTAGCAGCTAAAACCGGTACCAGTGAAGAGGTTTTTAATGTTTCGAAGACTAAAGACCTTTTCTTTGCCATTCGAGTACCATAATTTGAAAAGCAATAGGTGTTCGAACGCCGGCGTTTGTGCTTGATAATTCGCAAAGCTTTGTAGAATAACCGGACACACCAGAATTAAATCAAAGAGACAGTGAACTCGGTAACCGAATTTTAAATTATGCTCAAAATGACATACACGTGCTAATACCAGTTTTAAGATTTGCATATGTACTGTGTACACCCCAAGGAATGTGTCTTCTGTATGCCTAAAAGAGACAAAATGTACACAGAAACTGTACACTAATTGGTTATTTACGAGTTTTTGATTACGATTGGCGTTATTGCAACCTATAGGATGTGCTACATCATCTTTATCATCTGCCTTTTCTCCAGTGTATAAGGGTCGGCTTCCTGCTCTGTTATCATAGGTCGATAAGTTTTAGTTTACTAGACCAGTAGCATATATTTTTGCTCTATCTTAACGAGAACCTTGTCTTTATACCTCGTATCAGCTATTGTGCTTGACTGTATCGACAATGTTGGTATATTGTTATTATTTGGTCTTAACAAGAAGTAATAATGTTCTGATTTATATTACCTTTCATTACGCAGTGCAGGACAGTAAGCCGCATCGTTAAGCCCTGGAGATATCTCCGCAGCTATTCTACATTTAGTGAGGCACTTCCACACCTTGATCTCAGCTTTTATCACCAATGCACCTATTAAATTCTGCTTAATTGCTCCGTAGTAAAGCATTAATGTTTTGCCTTTTAATTGCTCGTTGAAAATATTCTTCATTAGTTTCTATATTATAATGCCGCTTTCTAATTACCGTAAATCTTTTGTTTGCAACTGGTACTAATTTTAGGTTATGATTGAATAAATCTATCACAACAATTTCACTTTGACTTTAATTTTGAAATATTTTGATAAATCATGATTGTTTTGCATATTTTTAATAACCCTTTAAGATGAGAAGAGAATATTTAATTAAAAACTTCTAGATGTTTATTTTTGTTTTTTCTTTCGTTCGTTTTGATCGATATGTTGTCCTGGTGTGGTCTATAAAGATTATTTAGAATGTATATATCCTTTAGCGCTCGGCGTTCAGGTGCAATTTGCACTACATCAAACATTTGCTTGCGCACGGGGCTGATTGTCTCGCAAGATTCATTTATGTGTGGCACGCACAATTCAGTTTGCTCTTGTTTTGCTGTCTACTGTAACTATTTATTTAATTTATGAAATGTTTTGCTTTTTCTTTTTACTTTACTGTTTACTTACAACTTTCATCAGCTCGAGCTATTTAATTTTTAATTATGTTAAAAATCATTTATTTATGAGAGTATCCGTCGATATTCTTGCCGATTCTCCATAGATATTGGTCGTTAATAAAAACCACTTAGTCTTTGACCTTCTTTAATTACCCATTTAGGCGTATGTGAAATAGGCATAATGAAATAATTTTTAATTACTTCATTATACCAACTGGCTTTATGAATATTGTTCCATTAAATTTATTGTAATGGATATCTAAAGCTACTCCTGCGTTGGCTATTTAATAGCAACTATACTTTGCCTTTGGAGTAGGTATACTATCAGTAAAGTTGGAGTCGTCTATGTAAACATATAAAGTCGTTTTTTAGATAGTAATCGGATAGTTACTTGAAAAACGCAATACAAAACAACGTAGATGATTCGACTGATTGTCGAATAGATTCATCGCAGGTAAGATAAACGCAAGCCTATCTAAATTTATAAAAAAGACAAGTTTTGTGAAAGACTAAGCAAGCCGACACAAATACATATTGAGATAATGCTAGACTAGTAACAGTATAGAAAAAAATAGATCTATCATTCTTAGAACGCCTGCCTGTCAAAATAAGATAAATTATTCCGATGCTTAATCACAGATGGTGTTTTTACAGTTACAACTAAATTAAAAATGACTTTTTCAAATACCGCGGTTTAAGAACTACTTACCAAAAAAATCCACTCTTGTCTGCTACGATGTGCATGTTTTATAAGTACACCTAAACCATCCTTATTATATCCTGTTGTCTACTGATGAAAGCCACAAGAAAATCTGCTTTCAAGTTTTTCGCGACAAAATCAATTTGTACGAAAGTTTGATAGATGTTGAACTTTAATATAATTATATGGAAGGATGAATAATGCTACAGCAAAAAAGATCACTAAAATGTTTGTATTTTAGTAAGTAATTTCATCTAATTAAACAGTGACTGTTCATCAAATGATGATGATGAAAAGCACTCTCCAAAATCTTGTATCAAAAAATCGTTCCATATTGTTCCCGCGTTGTTGTATTATGGGCAGGTATTATTCATACTCTCAGTCTCAATGGTCAATGGGGCCGAAAGGTTTTCGAGTCGTGACCGCGTACTGGAACCGGACCAGGCCAAGTCGTCGACAGTGCGCTCTGTTCCCAAACGCCTTAAGGAGTTGTCAGAAAATATGGAGGCCCAACTGCAGGGCTGTAGCCTACTAGGACCCCGGTCCGGTTTCCCACCTTTTTTTTGTTCCGGCCAAGGGCCGAATTCGTCATTAGATGATTTTAACCACCCTAAAAAAAACCGCTGGAAGGCCACAAGGTGGGCCGCTGAATCCGATGGATGCTACATGCACTGTGGTTATGGCAACGCTTGAGGAGACTTATGTCTATCTGTGGATATGTATCGGCTGAAACGATACTGATGATTGGTTCCACTAACTTCTCAAGAACCAGTAAAAGTTTCAACACCTCATTATAAGAAAAAACAAGTACGTAATAGAAAATCAATTTATTTCCGATGCTATCAGTCCGGACCTTTCTAATGTTAATCTCAGTGGGCAGTTGATAGGAAGCGGGCTTATTATCAGCAATACCATATATAGGGAGGAAGTGGCGACATGGCCGCTATCCTGCGCGTGCGCGAGCTTGATGCGTTTTAATGATTCTACAACCATTATTTACTGCACTTTATTTAGTTTTGTTGGTATATTTCTATTCTCTGTCCATGTCTTTTGTGTGCCTGTATTGATTTATTAAAGCTATGTACTAGTAAGTAACAATATGCAAAGTTAAAAATTCCTAAGCATGAGGCCCTAAAGCATTAAGTCCTTAATGCTTTAGGGCATAATGTTTAGAAATTTTCTATCAGTCGAACTTAGGATAATGCAAAAACATAACATGGCAGGTGGCATGGCTTTTATTGTGTTTCTAATTACGGTACTCGAAAATATAGACAATCAGAAAAGAAATAAGTACAATAATCCGTACATGCTTAGATACATAAGAATAAGCAATTACAACTTCTTGAGAATTTGTTTATGTGCCCTACCTTCACCATCCTGATTATCAGAGGGAGCGCTTTCTAGAGATATAGCCTGGTCAAAAAATTCAGAAGAAGAAGACAATCATTTTAGGATCGAATAATTTTATTTGCTCAGAGCAAAGAAATTTAATTTCTAAAATCAGATGGAGAAGAAGGCTATATATCCTTTAATAGCTGCTTTATGTCGAACTTAATGCCTAATTATAATTTCTCTGGACATTGTCTAAAAGCTAGTGCTCAATATTATCTACTAAATATGCTTGACTATGCTTTCAACAAGATTTTGTAATAGTCAACAGGAAGAACAAATACTTCATTAAACTTTATTGCAAAGAGGGATGCTAAAACTGTGTACAGTTAAACTCATTTACCATGCTTCCAGACAGTCGTATAACACTGAACAATATCCTAAGCTCTGGCCATTTACCATAATAGTATGTTACTTTGATGATACAACCAGATATATGGTGATTTAAGAAGAAAGTGCACACTTTCACACAGGAAGCCATGTTCCCAACAATTTGCACTTGGAAGCGAAGCCGTGGAAGTGTAGTCTTCTGATTATTATTAATAAATAGAAAGTATAGAAAGGCGTGCTGTATTGTTTTGTGTATTACCATTATAATGAGCCGTTTTATTTTACTCCTCAATAGGTTGATCGGTTCCCCGGTTAATGGTGCCATAAACATTGTATCGCATTTAGTAGGGAAAGGGTCTAATTCTGGCGCTTTAGAATCTTAATAGGAGAATTTTACAGCTTCAGAGTATGGAGGGAGTACTTGATAATTCGCCTTCGATTTGATATTTTCTGTGAAACGATCTCGCAATTAAGTACTCGTGAATGACCTAATTTCGCAGCGATTTTATAGCGCTATTGAGTAGGTAAGTAACAGGTTAACAACAGCCACCTGACAGACGATTCAATTTGCACAACAGCTTTACTTAAGTACCCGCCAATCTAATAAATTTGTTATTGAATTGGATATAGACTTTCCTTTATGAGCTCGCTTATTGTGAGAAAACTACAGACCTATTTCTAAACTGCGGTACACTGTGTTAGGTGCAGGTGAAATTAAAATAAAATCAATCGAGTGTACAGTTTAGTGCTGTCAAGTGTTTATTGATACAGCAATGAGAGTTCTCAAATGAAGTTCATCAGGTGGCAGCACTGAGGCGTCAAGTTCAGGCACCTGTCAAAACCCTCATGTTTGTGGCAATCGACAACGTCATGATTGTATACGTTTTCAAAGGAAAATACCAAATGGCTAAGTGGCGCTGATTGATGGATTTATATATAGCAGGATTTAGACTACCGTATTTTTTAATATGGTATTTCAAATTCGACATCCATCAAGCTTAAAAAAAAAAACGGAAAATATTTAAATAATAACATACACTATTGTAAATGCAGCTCTCATAGCTAAAAAACTTTTAGAAATCAAGGAGATTGTAGCAAGACTGCACGAAATTTCAGATGTCACGAGATTTATACGTGTCGAATTGAAAAGCAAAGAAATGTACAATTCATTGCACAAGCGTGAGATTGACACTGTTAGATATATTAAAAACTTTTACGATGCGGTAAATATAGAAACGTAACGATACATTTTCTGTGCGTTTTAATGGATGAATAATTAAATATGAGATACCGCCTAACAGTCAATGAATATATGACTGATTACCTTTTAGCTAAACTTATTTAGCCGAATTATTAAATGATTGAGGCCAATTTGATAGTAAAATATTTTTTTTCTGATAATCATTCATAGTTAAAATCAATCCCGTCCTGTCGAACCGTTCTCATGTTATAATTAATGTAACTAACATGACTTTGTGTGTATATATTACGGCGGATCTGAAGATTTTATTCTCTCAAATACGGCCATTTAAAGTTTTACAAACAGCCACCCAGATTTCGACGATAATAACACTGATGCCGTCGTGTAACCCAAGCTTACCATTAATAAATATTACCATATTGATAACTCTAAGAAAGAAAATGATAACGTGTCAACATCCTATCATCTTGAAGATGTAAAAGTCTGAGGGAAACTAGAACTGGGTGAAATGGTAAAAATCACCTTAAACATAGGTCTGTCAGCTCTCTCTTATACAAATAACTTATATCAGGCTCTCGAAGACTAAGACCAGTAATTATAATAACTATTAACTCTCCCTTGCAAGTAATTATGTTGGTTTTATACAATAATCGAGTGGTGTGGTCTTCAGTCATCAGTTACTTCCTAATCATCAATCTTCGTGAAGCAGTGGATGCACCCGAGTCCGGTCGACTTTCTCTTTCTATAGACGAGATCGTTACAATAATATAGATTGTTGTGCATTTTAATTTGAACGTTGATGGATTTCAAGCGTTTTGTCTGATGTTTGAAAATTTGTCATCTTAAGTGCAGGAAAAGAAACCTCTAGTTCTGGAGGTTTTGTTTTCAAAACACCTATTAGTGGTTTGATCATAACTTGATTGTCAGTTATGGTTTGCTTCACAGTACGGCCGTTTTAAATTGGAGACTATGAAGGTAGACAAATGAATGAAAAAATAAATGTTATTAGTAGTTGTTCTTGCAGTCAACAACTGTTATTGGCATTTATTTTTACGAGTGCACAAACGTTAAAATTCGCAGAATCTAACTTCCGACGCCAAGTTGGAACGGCTATATCTTACTTAACTATTTTCAACAATTTGAGGGATTTTAGTTCTTTTACCTGAGTCTTTAAATACCTTTATGTTTTGAAATCTGTTTTCAGTAGAAATAGTCTCATCCTAACTTGATTACAACAAGTTACGACAAGTTATGATCTGTCTTATCTATTTTCAAAGATTTATGCGATTCTAGAGCTGTTTAATTGTGTGTCCTTTGTTAATAGTTAATCATTATTTTTAGTTGAATTTAAAAAAGATTCTTTAAATTGCCAAAAATAATTTATTTGTCATTTGCAAAAAGAAAACCCTGAATGCCCTGTTGCATGAAGTCAAACCTCTGTACCACTAGGAACTATTGTACTGTATTGCCTGCATCGAATAAATTGTATTCTATTGAACAAAAGGTTTTATTGAATGTTATTTAATGGTTTCAATCTTTTATAATTTGCGTCTCTATTTAGAAGAATTACTTTTAAAAAATCGCTTTTCAACAATCAACAATATAGTCTTATAGTTATAAGACTATATTGTTGATTGTTACACTCATTTTAAGGTCCTACTGTATTTTTTATGATTTACAATAAAAAGTATACCTGTTTCTGGTTTAAGTTTGCAATTCTTTTTTTTGTGTATCACTTCCACCAAAACTTCTGATTTTTCACTCTTGTGTTCAACAAATGGCAAAGTTATCGCTATAATTTCTCCAAACACTTACTCTGTCCGTGGTATCAGCAAAAAGCTGGTCGACTTGTGACCAGAGGGCTGGGCTTTTTTTCTTTCAACGAATCAGTATTGCCTGTTCTAGGCAGTTTTCCCATTGATATCGATGTGGGTGAATATTTTTGATATCAAATAAATTCTTTTTCTACCCGTTTGTACTTTTTTAATATTTATTTGTTTACTTGAAAAAAAATACGGACAAATAAAAATTTCACTCCATTACAAAATAAAAAAAAAATCTTACAAATATATTGTAAGTGAGTGAAACTGATTATATTAAAATATGTAATTCTTTATAAAGCGGTGCATTATATAAATTATGCTTTGTTGATTCTGACTGACATCTCATGATTTCTTTGTAATTAAACACGTGTTTAAATAAACGAGTTATTGAAACAGTGCGTACAACTGTTAAAACAATGTTAATTATAAGGATTTTATGTGATTTAAAATTAAATTTGCTGCTTGCCAAATCATTGATAGTTGCATCTTCTAGAAACCTAGAAGATATGATTGGGGAAAAGTGTGAATCTAATAAAAATAAAACCTCCCAAGAGCGTTTCGGGCCACGCTCAGTGTAGGGTTCCATAGTTTCCCGTCCGTCACAAGCATTAGATTTATTTATGCAACATAAAGGTACAAAGGCAGACTCAATGCCTTAGGCATTCTCTACCAGTCAATCAAGGGTAGGGAAGATAAAACATGGTCAATGCATAAAAAAAAGAAAAGATCACGAAGACAACGAGAAGAATTGTTAGACAGGGAGAATTAATAATATTAGCACTACAAAAAGTGCATAAACTATAGTTAGGAGAAATAAAATAGTGAGCTTCACAGCTGCACTAACAGAGGCTCAGTTCGTCATGAAAGCTAAACAACTAGTCCTAGACTATGTCGCACTGTAATTGAGGTAAATACTGAAATTATGCCTGAAAGAGATATTCTATAAAATACAGCTTGATTTCAATGAACTCCTTGACTGCGTGCATGCGCAATATTATTTAGTAAGTACGTATTATTGTGATATTTATTATACCATAATGTACGTATAATTATGTTGGGAAAACCTTTCTATCTTTACATTGTATACTATATTATCTTTAGGGTTTTTATTATGTACTGGTATTGTCTAATAAACTTGCACATGATGTATGTCTACAACTAATTTCTTTTAGCTCTTCAGACAACCGTCACTTTTGAATCTATTTTTCTGTTATTTTCTTCTTATTGTCAGTTTGTTATATTTGTGTATATTAGGTCTTGTGACGGTTATATTTGTTTCGTTTGCATACACCTTCCCATAACCTTTCTTTTTAGTGCTCTAAGTCGTTTTCGTAAGCCAATTTCCCACGCCTATTTAATTAGATCTGACATCACTTGATTAAAAGCTACACGCCTAAAGTTACTTAATCTTTGCGTGGCTCCTGAACTCCTGAGCTGGTGCCTCCGTTAGAAAGTGTGCGTCCATTCATTATTTATGCCAGGGTCGAAATATCAATAGTCTCTAATAAAATATATCCAATTCCATTAGTCTTGAGTTTTCCTTCACCCTTGCTTTCGTTTACTGCTGTCTCCCCATTGGAGGTGAGAGGTGTAATGTTGGAACATATAAATAAACTATAGGGAAGTAACGGAAATGATTATTTATTTCAGTCCAGCTCACCTATGTACCGCTACTGGGTACATACTCGCACTTAATGTAATAAAGCATTCTGTGTTAAAAAATAATAACACTGGTACACATCATTATCATTACATAGTATAAAACAAAGTTGCGTATCCCTATGTATGCTTAGATCTTTAAAAGTAGGTACGCAACGGATTTTGATGCGTTTTTTTAATAGATAGAGTGATTTAAGAGGAAGGTTTTATGCATAATATATTCAATATCAGTACCCGTGCAAAGCTGGGGGCGTGTCGCTTGTAAATTATAAACTAATGAATACCATGATAAAATAAATATTAACTTAAGTTTTGGGAAAAGTCTAATCAATATTGCACAACTGCACAACAACACGGGACATTCCACATATATGCGTAAAATGTTTTGGGATCACATTCATTGTGTGTACAGCTGACTGAAATTCTTTGCCAAAGTCAGGTGAGATAGCGGTCAAGCGCTAACATATAATCAATCAATAAAAAAAAGAGTCTGTACTTCCTGACAAATAAATAGATTTAGTCTTTACTAGCTTTTGCCCGCGGCTTCGCCCGCGTGGGTTTGGGGTTTCCGGGATAAAAAGTAGCCTATGTGCTATTCCGGAGTGTATCCTATGCCTGTGCCAAATTTCATTCAAATCCATTCAGTAGTTTTTACGTGAAAGAGTAACAAACATCCATACATCCATACTTACAAACTTTCGCCTTTATAATAGTAGTAGGATTGTAGGTAAGTACACCATAATAAATACAATTACAGTATTAGCTTAAAATTAATAAGGGATCACAGTAGACGGTCTTATCTCTAAAAGCGATTTTTACAGACAACCTTCAGATGGGTTTGACAGAGGAGAAAAGATACATAGGTAGTGGCGTAGGTACTATTTATAACTACAATCTGAGGGAGATTTTTATGTCAAGTGAATATGTTACTTCTAGGCAAGCGTGTTCTTTCGTCGCTTCCCTTCATGTAAGATAGTGGTCAAGCGCGATCCTATTAACAATTTAAAAATAAATCTCTCTGTGTATTATTTTCGCTCTGTTCAAAGCTCCGTGTAGATTATAGATCATCGTAGATCCCTCAAAGCACCTTTCATGTTAACTTTATTAGGTCATATTTCTACGAACCATTCTGTCTAGTTTGTTTCATTAGCTGCCAGTTCTTGAAATTAATTAATACTTACATAATATTGAGTGGCTTTCTCTGAAGTAAATTGAGTTATTTAATATCATATAACGTTATTTATATTTCGCGGTGATTGCGCAGAGGAAATTTTAAAACAATTACATTGTTTTGATATAATCTTTGATACAATACAAATATCATTAAGATGAAGACTTTGATTGTTAGTTTTTCAATTCGCTAATCTTAAAAACGTTATTTTAGTCTTGTATAGTCATCTATTTATATCCTAGCGATAGACAAAGCACGTCCATCGAAAATATCATTTGTCAAAATACTGAAAAGTTAGGACAAACGTTCGCTGCAGCGTTTCATTGGCATTATGTAGTCTAACAAAACTTAAAAACTTACAGAGCTTTCACAAAAGCTTTATAAAGTGTGCTAATGTAATGGTGATATGGCCTGCAGATCACCTAAGTCAAGTAAAGTGACTGTGAGAGCTAAGAAGGAATGGGGTGAGTCGTTTAGTTAGTAAGAGTCTGCGCCCTAGGGCGGGATTCGTCATTAGATATCCCACCATAAAAATAATAGTAAAGTGACTGTACGGTACGCCTAATCTATTTCGTAGTACATGTATAACGATGGTTTGTTCCAATTCGCAGTTCTCAGCAACCAATGATATATAGCCTACTTATCGAGGAAGGTTATAGGCTATATTAAGTACTTCATCCTAGGAACTATGGAACTAAAACACCAGTCAAGGACTAATCGCCTTATTCCAAAACGTGGTCTAAAATAGCGGTGCGTGATATCGGGCATCAGCCCCGCATGCGTGATGAAATTTGCACGGTATTAAAACACCCTAAGAATAAGCCGCACACTGAACATTTACCCGAATTGGTTTATAAAATAGCCTTGTAGGCATTACTATAAATTATTTCAGGAACGTTTGAAAAGCCCGTTGCCCTAGAAGGCAAAGAGTCACTGAAAAACACAAATGTGTTTTGTCAGTAAAACAGTGAAAACGGTTCAAGAGAAAAATTTTTATGATCTTCCATTAAAAAAAAAAACCGTAATTGAAACATTCATGTTTGTTTTTCGAGTTGTACAATTCTCGGAAACTAAATAGGTTACTAGTTTAATAGTTTTTCTTATTTGGGCTAGTCAATAACCTGCGTGGCGCGTGCTGATTGACATACGATAGTTTACACGGCTCACAAGACAATGTGGGCGTAAAACTACTTAATTATACGCACTAGTACCGAAATAGAATCGGCCGACGTAAAAGACGTAGTCGAAATACCGACTTGTCACACAGTTGGGGCGTTGCTGAGCGACACGTCACTATTTTTTCTTACGTGGCGCTCTGCCTATCATTTGCAAATATTTTGGCACTATTGTTTTGTTGCGCACACAATAAACGCAAAGGGATTTTACCGCCTTTACGGTGTTTTTAATATTATGCGGATGTGGATTTTATCACGCATGCGTGTGAGTTGGTCCGCGTGCGGAAAATTTCAAAAGCCACAAAAACAATGCGTTCCCCATGCGTATTGCAAGCATGACAATTAATACTTGTATGAAATATAAAAAATAGAGAGCAAATATTTTTTTATTTGCTCTCTATTTTTAAAAATATTAAAAAAATATCCTGTACGGGTTAGTTACATAGTGATCATCAACTTAACGAGCTCTTATCACGGAAGAATGAATCTGTACATAGTGTTTAGGTCCATTCCTCTTTCTTGTCATGGTCCCAGCCCGTCTACTACCAGAACCCTCTGATGGATTATGTCATAAAATTCGAGTGCTAATTTATTTATTTACAAACTAGTGCTTGACTGCGATCCCACCTGATGGTAAGCAGTGATGCAGTAGTTGATGATGAGGCGCACTAGTTTATCAAAAGACAGGTGATCAGACTTTTTGGCGTCTGACTCACCTGTAACGACTGTCGAAGACATAGATATATCAAACAGTAGAGATATGGCAAGGAGGCGTGGTTCTTGGGAACACAACTAGGCCGGCATACTTCTTCCCGGTACTAAAAAACGCAATTATGTGCCAAGTCAAATCTTTGAATTGAGAACAAATATCATTGCTTGCTTAATACAGATCGACCAATTAATCAGCTGGCTTAGATGCACAATGGATGTGTATTTAACGTAAGATCATGCGTTAGTCTTTTGTTTTGGTTAAGGATGTGAAGTAATATTTGTGGTTATCGATATTTTTCATTATCCCCGTTTTTATGTATGTACGTGTAGACATACGTACATTCGCGAGAAACTCAAAAAAAAAACTGAACGGAATTTCATGTGGTTGGGATTTATTTTTATTAGGATGAAAAATTATTTATAAAAAAATATCCAAAATTATTATGTTTGTATATTTCTTGCTCTGCATTACCTCTTGTAGGTATTTTATTTTAGTAAATAGGTATTTCAAATAATCTTCATCCTGGGCTTTTTTTAATATCTTTCCAAAAGTCTTTAGGCCGAAAATAATAATTTTTAGCAACAAAAATGTTATAAACTAATCTATATATATAAAAATAATTAGCTGTTCGTTAGTCTCGCTAAAACTCGGGATCGGCTGGACCGATTTGGCTGATTTTGGTCTTGAAATATTCGTGATAGTTCAGGGAAGGTTTAAACGGTGAGAACGAAAAAAAAAAAATAGGCGAAACGAAGTTTGCCGGGACAGCTAGAACCGATTTAGCTGAAAATTGGCAGGGAGGTAGTTTAGAGCCAGGAGAATGACATAGGATACATTTTTTTTTTTTTTTTTTTAGAGTAGGGTAGAGTAGGGTAGAGTAGAATAATCTGTTGCCGGGAGCGAAGCCGCGGGCAAAAGCTAGTTGGTAATAAAATACACTTTTGGGAACTGACGGAACCAGGTATGATTAAACGAAATAAATGCTGTAGGCAACTATTAATTTTCTTGTGATATTCCTGCATCATTCGTTCAATCACTACCAATCATATCCACTGTCTTTTAATTTACATTTTTTAGTTATCTGAAGGATCCAAGAATAAAAGTGGATGAATTCACTCTGAAAAGGGCGGCTCCAATACTGAACTTGGAGAACATTTTGACAAATTATGTGGAACCACACCATGAACGTCCCAAGTATGTTTTTATTCTGAATTGAATATAAATTTCGTCTAAAAGTGAACGTTTTCAGCTGTAAATGATGATGAATGAGTGAATACTGACAAAAGCTTGCATTGACTGGATAGATCCACTCAAGAGAGTATGCTTCTTTCTTCAAAATACCATCTCAGGCACCAATCTGCATGATTCTCATATAATTTGATTATTTAAACATGTTTGCTGTATGGACTTGAAAAAGAGACTTCTGAGTTTTTTGTTATTCTCAAGGTAGTAACTAGCTAGAAAACACCGTCCTCATATACCTAGTTTTAATTGACGAAAAAAATTATGTGTAAGAGTTATTTTTGTAATTGCAAACAAATCACTTATAGTAATAGTTTACATTAACCAGCATATTAAATTATATTACGATTAATTGCCACTTTCAAGTGTGCTCCATATAAAGAAAGTTAGGAAATACTTTGAACATTTATTAAGTAAATCAAAACACATACTACTTTGAAAAAAATCTGAGATTGTACGTGGTTTTTTTTTCGTGTTTTTTTAGATTTCCATGAAAGAAAATAGTTAAGGTGGTAACAATCCTGGATGTGTGTGTAGACTCATTACACATTATTCCTGTGTAAGCATCAGCTATATTTTTTATGACACAGTTTTCCGTGTCATAAAAAATATAGCTGCAAACGGAATAAAAAGTCATTAACGTATAATTCATCAAAGATTGCCTTGGTGAGATAAAACAAATTTTGAAACTCTGAATTTCATCGATATTTCTTCTCGGCTACTTGACATCACTAATTCTATAATTTGCATATGTGTGTTTAGACTAAGCCCGTAGTTACAAGAGGATGCTCCACCTCTTTTTTGAGTGTGTTTCATAAAAAAGTTCATATGTGTTGATATCTATATCTCTGTGTCCGTAAGAATGTGAGGTCGTGTGGCGTACGTATAGATTTTGAATTTGTGTTAGTGAAAAAATGGGCGTAGTTTGGAGACATCTGAACTCGAACAAAATTGTATTGATAACATATCTCTACTGTTTGATATATCTATGGTCGAAGATTTACGAATAACAACCGGGACCAATGGCTTTTCATGTTTTCCGAGACAAGGGAGAAAAGCTTAAAAAAGTAGGCTATCACACATATTTTTGACAACAAAAGAAGAAAAAGAAGAACAAAACTTAACATCCGTACTCATCATTATTCTCTTCAAGGGCGTCACCTTCATAACTAATGAAAGCGCAAGTGCCCCGCCCACTCCTCACACCATCATTATTGTGCCTACGTAACAGTTCTTCCACAAGCACGCACATTTATCAATCAGCTGGTACCTAGTTAGAAAGCGATCGTATCTTCTTCAATCCATCGCTGTCTTTATCACCTCGTTAAATTCACTTGGCATACAATATTAAACGGTTATTGATGTTAAAATGTTCCCATGTTTATATTGTTTTATTGTAAAGTACATTAAACCACTAAAGAGAGATAAACAGAAGACAATCTACATACAGAATGCACTCGAACTCGACGGCGTGCTTTATTCCCGTGCGCCGCTAGGAGTTGTCAGCAAAACCGTAGGGGTCAGGCCTGCCAGCAGGTTGGCCAAAGGTCTACTTCTTAAAGGAAGAATCGGCCCTGGTACGAAAGGCAAATAAGGAACGAGGTGGGTGGTTAAGTAAATAAAAGTCTCCCGTTCCGCCCAGGAGCGATCATTGGATGTTTTTTTTCCCACCATAAAAAAGTATAAAACATCGCTCACGAACACGATATCTCGAACCGTGCTTGTGCTTTCGGATGAAAATAAAGGTTTTAAAAAAATAAATGCCAATAACAGTTTTTAACATCAATAACAACTCCAAGTTACATTTATTAATTTAAACCATTTCTTTTTTTTAAGAGTTTTCAATCGCTAAAATTCTCAGAGCCTAACTTCAGACTCCAAGATCCGACGGCCATTTTTTTTTTTTTTATGGTAGGTGAAAATCATCCAATGACGAAACCCGCTCTTGGGCGGAGCGGGAGACCAGTGTCAGATTCTTACTGACTAAAAAACCTACCCCGTACCTTCCTTGCCTTATTCCTGGAGTCGAGGTAACAGTTTTCCACCACCCTCTAGACTCCAGGAGGCTTCGACCCTGAAGGGCCCCTGCAGTTTGCTGACAACTCTTTGAGGCGCGCGGGAACGGTGCGCGCCGTTATCCGACGGCCATACTGTACATACATGAGATTGTCTTCTGTGCCTATTTGTTTTGTGACCACGCTGTTTAATTTGCGTCTTCCCACGGCTGCAGCAGCCCATTGTCGCACGATTTTATTACGCTTGTTCAGGAGAATAGAATAAACTTTATTCAGACAATGATTTAGAGATTCAGTATTAAACAATTCATGAGGTTTAAAAGTGTTAGTGAAGCATTATCAACATTTCAATCTAAAAAACGTCCACTGTTAGACCTAGTCCTTCGTCAGAGTCGCCACAGCGACTGGACCTGTGCATTTATAATACGTCTCCAGCACAATATTATATAATAGGTATAAGTTGATTGTTCAGGGGGCCTGATTTACAGGTTTTTATAAAACTTAGTCTAGGCACTAGTCTTCCACAAATTTATATGAAAAAATGTTCTGTAGACTGTAATGTTATGACATAATTTGTGGTAAGAAAATAAATGTATATTCTATTCTATTCTATTTCACATCGGAGTCCCTTGACTCACCAGGTTGTAGGAGCTTAAGGTGGACCGATACCTACCTTCCAACGCTGCGTCTTTCGGTATGCGGTCGCCACTCCAAAACCATTCAGCCACATCGACCATCTATTCTATAGCTGTGATCTGTTGTGTGCAGGGATTTTTACTACCTAATGTCTGCAATGAGTATCTCTGTTTGTACATTATTTTACGTTTCTTCATAATCCAAAAAAATGAAAAATAAAATGATATCTAGGAAACTCGAAAAATGTAAATCGTCGACTGCATCGTCGCTTTCCATCAGGTGAGATAGCGGTCAAGCGCGAACCTATAATCAATAAAAAAAAACACTTGTTCGAAAAGATTAAAACCTGCTGATTTCCCATTCAATAACTATCTCGACGAAAACAGGTGTATAAATACGTTTTACGTGAAACCATTTTACGTTTGAAATTATGTATCCATTGTTCTGAATCGGTGACCCGTATAATAGTGTGTCGCGTGGTTTATCAAGCGTGTTATGTGCAAAAAGTATTTACATATTTGTAGTGTAGTTGTGGTTTTTTTTTTATGGTAGGTTAAAATCATCGAAAGACGAATCCCACTCTTGGGCGGAACTGGAAACAGTGTCAGACCCTTACTGACTAAAGAACTTACCCCGTACCTTCCTTGCCTTATTCCCAGAGCCCCGGTGTAACGCTTTCACACCAACCCTCAGCTCATAGTTGTGGTAGTGGTAGTCTAGCTGAGTGGTACTGATTTCCAGCCAGTATTTCGCGTGAATGTAGGAAGTACCGCGTGTGATCGTCGGTCTATTCGTGATAAACTTAAAAACTTTTGGACGGATTTTCGTGCGAACTTGACGAATGTAGAGCAAAGCGTAGAAATTCAAAGATATTTGACACCCGTGCATAGCTGGGGCGAGTATATTTGTCCTTTATCAACATCATCAGTATTTCAGCTGAAAGACGTCCACTGTTCGACGTAAGTGTCTAAACATACTATGCCGAGGATACGCGACGGAAGTTCGGCATGATTACGCCTGCAATGCTATTTGAATTACTGGCGACACATTATGCCGAAATTACGTTGCGTTTTAGCGTACAGCCGGACTTCAGTCGGGCGTAAGTTCACCGGAAATTCGGCGGCAACGTATTCTGTAGAACACACATTATAGGCGACCGAAGTTCGGTTCGATTGCCGACAGAGATCGGGAGCGGGGAGGATCGCCACGACAGCGCTCGAAACACTGAATATACTTACACACAAAATTGCGCAACTGAATTTCTGCCGCGTAAGTTCGGCACTTATGGTGTGTCATATCAGCCGAATACGTTGGAACGTAAAATCAGCCGCGGAACTTCGGTTGCGTACGTTCGGCATAGTGTGTTTAGACAGTAAGTATCGCCACAAAAAACGCTCCTGTGCATTTCGCATCCATTGGGTTTTCGCAGCTCTCAACAGGACATCGGTCCACATTGTTGTCCTTCCGGTCTCTACTCCAGAACCTTTCTTACGCCAAATGATGGTCCTTATATACGCCAAATATTTTACTCTGTGTTTTCATCAACGTACTAATTCATGCAATATTTCGAGATCGAGATGGTATTGAGCTATTTATGTTAATTAATTGGAACACTTTAAATATGCAAGGCTAGGGGCGTTTCCGTTATTTTTAAGGTACTTATAAACGTTAGCATATTAGTTTGTAATTGCTGTTGAATTAATTTCAAGGGCAAATTTTTCCACCAATTTTAAAGTTCTATATATATAAAAAGAGAAACTGACTGACTGACATATCTATGCACAGCCGAAACTACTGGGATAGGAGCATGAAATTTTGCATAAGGTTTCCTTTTATGACTTAGGCGAACACTAAGAAAGGATTTTTCAAAATTCAGCTCCTAAAGGGATGTAGTGGGGGCTAAAGTTTGTATGAAGAACCCTACTTTCACGCGGGTGAAGCCGCTGGTAGAAGGCTAGTTTTTATATATAAGATAGTTTTTTTAAAAAAAAAACGTTGCCCCACACTAGGAATTACTCCTGTGTCGTGGGTGCGTTCACAAACATGCAAACTCACATACACAAGATACCCAAACCCGGAACGCCTATCTGTAGGCCATACAAATATTTGTTCCGTACGGGAATTGAACCCGTGACCCTCAGCGCAGCAGTCAATCGCTCACCCATTGTGCCAGCCGAGCCGTCAAATCCGATTGGAACCATGTGCTAGCTTCTGATGTTTTATAAGTGCCCAAGTAGGCATTTGTGAAATAAATAACTTGTAAGTCTATAGTAAATTTTGTGTTAGCGTCAACGTCAAATTGAATGATTATTTACGTACCACTAATGATCACAAACATTTTTCTTTAGTTTTGTTTGTACAGATGTTATTAAAATGTGTAAAAAATGTGTTCGCTCGTCCTCTGAATGTACTCTGCGTTTATTACTCATCACTGATGAAAAATAAGCTTTGTTCTGATACGAGATTTATGAAGTTCTTTATTCTTGCTTATTAAACAATTCGCTTATTATTATTATTTAGTAATTTATTATTACCTTTTTGAACTAAATAGTCTGTTGGCATTGTCTGTAGCATAGTATATTGCAACAATAAGACCTAGTTGTTTCTATTGACCAATAACATAAGCCTTCTTTTCTGGCTTGAAAATACCTTCATATCTGTTGAGCTTCTAGGATGAAAGGAGGAACATGGCGAACTTTTACTGACTAATACTCTTCTGTTCCCTCATTTTTTTGAGGTGGTAAATCATCAAATAACTCTACTCCTGCTATGGGAAGAGCAAAGGTCTGACTTTTACTGATCCGACGGCCGCACTGAACGTTGGCCGATTATTAAAGCCGAATCCGAAACAGGAACCTCCCGAAACACCCATGTCCAGTAAAGACCTGCTTCGGTAGTTGCACACTTTGTCGTTCTACGCACCCATAGTTACAAATAGCCTTCTGTACGATCTACAAGGATACCACCAAGCATTATACATTCAGGAACCTCCCGAAACACCCATGTCCAGTAAAGACCTGCTTCGGTAGTTGCACACTTTGTCGTTCTACGCACCCATAGTTACAAATAGCCTTCTGTACGATCTACAAGGATACCACCAAGCATTATACATTCAGGAACCTCCCGAAACACCCATGTCCAGTAAAGACCTGCTTCGGTAGTTGCACACTTTGTCGTTCTACGCACCCATAGTTACAAATAGCCTTCTGTACGATCTACAAGGATACCACCAAGCATTATACATTCAGGAACCTCCCGAAACACCCATGTCCAGTAAAGACCTGCTTCGTAAGTCGCACACTTTGTCGTTCTACGCGCCAATAGTTACAAATAGCCTTCTGTACGATCTACAACTTTACGAGCAAGTATTATCCATTCGTTCTGCTAGTGAAAGTATTACCAACTCTTATTTATTTTATTAGCAGCTTCTTGTAAATTGTCATGCGTAAGATACCCGTGTAAACACGTCTGCCACGCAACACTAGCGTGCAGTCCAGTTAAGTATTTGTGTTAGTACTTTCTCACACTTGAGAGATACGGTCTGTGAGGCTTCAATGTGGTGGCGGAAAACTTGTGCTACTCAATATTACTTGAAAGAAAGAAAGAAAGAAATAATTTATTTGCTGAAATAAGGTACAGAAGGTTGACACTATAAATAAAATTGATCTCTTATTCTGCCGTTAATTTCTATAGTATAGTTTGATAAGTTTTCCATGGCAAAAAAAGCTGAGTGTTTCAATTCTTGATGTTTTAAGGTACTCATGCTGGTTGGTTTAAATCAGCGGTACCCAAACGTTTTTAAATCGGGGAGCTTTCTTTCTTGTTAGCCAGGACCACAGGGACCAGGGCTTGTTGAGGTACACATATTTTTTAAATCCAGAAGTAATGATTCTTCTGACATTGTCAGCTAAATCCTAAATCCAGATTAGGTATATAAATAAGCAGTACCTATTCAGACAATAAATTTAACTGGCCTGTTGGTCTAGTGGTTTTTGGTTTTATCTATAATACGTATGTATTTAGAAATATATAAGTATGTTTATCAGTTGTCTAGTACCCATAACACATGATCTGGTTAGCTTGGAACTAGAGGACGTCGTGTGTAAAAAAACTTAATTAAGAATAAGCAGACTTTAGTGTTTTCGTCGTAATAAGCTTGATTAAGTTTTCTTTAGTGAAATCAGTTGAACAGTTAGCATTAGTACTTCCGACTGATTAAGTTTCACGTGCTTGTAATTAACGTAATTCACTTTTTAAAGCTTATTAAAATGTTCATAGTTAGTGCTACTCGAGGGAAACTCGGCTTAACCACTGTACAATATTAATACGCGAAATCATAAACAAGAACAAATTGGCGACTGTCTTATTATAACTAACAGGAAATAGACTAGCTTCTGCCAGCGGGTTCGCCTGCTCGAAAGTAGGATTTCCATACAAACTTATATAAGATACGTTTCATTTTCTTAGGGGTTGAATTTTAAAAATTCTTCTCTTGCCCACAATTTTACGCTGTTAGGTTCAATAGTTTTGGCTGTGGGTTGATATGTCAGCCAATTTTTGACTTTAGATAGATAACTAGCCTCTACCAGCGGCTTCGCCAGCGTGAAAGTAGGGATGGAGTTTCGTAAAATCCGTTCTTAGCGGACGTCTACACCCTATAAGAAACCTACCTGCCAAATTTAAAGTTTATACCTAGATATTGTAGTTTCTAAGATTTCGTGATTAATCAGTGAGTAGTATTTATCTACACTAATATAATAAAGAGGGAAAGTTTGTTTTTTTGTTTCTTTGTTTGTAGGAGGTAATCTCTGGAACTACTGGTCCGATTGCTAAAATTTTATCAACAATAGAAAGGTGCTCTACTCCTGAGTGACATAGGCTATATTTTATGTATGCGGGCGAAGCCGCTGACAAAATCTAGTAAATTATATAGATAGTTAAAGACAAGTGCAGTTCATAATAATAATTAAATGAATACCTGAAGAGAAATCAGTGCAGTCTGAGATTTGGCATACTTAAAGTGAGTGCAGAAAACAAATTACTCTTGCATTTAAATCAAGCATTAACTAGTAGTTATAATATAAAGTAGAACTTCAGCCATTTTGCAGCTAGCAATGAAAACTAGAAATCTAAATCAAAATAGTATAACCCATTTCATGAGACAAATTACCTAGCAGCTTTTTTTTCGTGTGACGAACAGCGATGCGTTGAAGGGAATCGATTGTCTTGATATAGACATGTAAAGAGGAGCGATGAAACGTATGTCACTAAAAGAGTTTATACATGGATGGATAGAAAGGGAGGCCCAAGAGGATGTAAAGAAAAATGTTAGGTTAGTAAAGTTATATGAAAGAAAAGGGAGTTCGTGATAGCATAGAGTGACAGGCCAGAAAGAAAGATAAAACGTGTTGCGCCGACCTCAAATAACTCAAAATCAAATCTTCCTGCCCTTGTGGAAGATGATGACGTACAGCACTGCACTAGAAGTACGTGGTGGATAGGGATATCGTGGTGGGTGGGAACCCATATGACCCATACAAACAACACGTTTTTGGAGTATCTTATTTGAGTTTGTTTATGTTTAAAGAAATTTATTCTCATAAAAGACTACAGTCACTTACATGACAAATTGGAGTTTCTTGCCGGTTCTTCACCATAGGAAACGACCAATTTGGAACCGTGCACTAACTTTTGACGTTTTAATGGTGCCTATGTGAAATAAAATGTTTTGACTTTGACTTTGAAAAAAATATTTGAAAGAATTGTTTCCTGATATCTACAACCTGAGGGTCTTAAGGGTGAATAGATTATTTCTAAGAAAGCATGAGCTATACCATCGCTTGCCAGTTGAGATAGTGGTCTAATACAAATCTAACGTAAAAAATCTATTCCTTTTCGAATTTCATGTGTCTATAGGGATGCCGAAAAACTATCCTATAAATATTTAAGTAACCCGCAATGTGGAAACCTCGTCATTAATGCTTAGGTTTTCTCAATATGAGAAGTTGCCTTTCGCCTTTACTAAGACAGTTATATGCTAGTATTACTACCTTACTTTATTACTGGCGAAGGTTCTATACTTTCAGTTTCCCTCGTGTAATAAAGTCTAGTACAAAAACAGCTGATCAATACAAACAGACAATTTGGCGAGCCTCCAACAGCCTCTATGGTCGTAGCCGTCGGCTGTTATTGATTTTCCTACCCTCAATTTGTTAGCCTGAATTATGTACATGTTTTTAGACCTGGGTGGAACCAATCTACATATTTGTTGAACGCAAATTTTGTGTACGTTAAAGGTATATTATATATTTGATTTGAAGAGACATTTGATTGAATGTAGAAATGAATTATGGATCTGGTCCTTCGAGCCGTATTAATCTAAAAGTTTTGTAAAGTTTAGTAAAAACGTCTCACTGGTGGTTTTTATAAATATAATATCGCGGTGATTTTTTTAAACGGAAAGCTTCATTATCATCCTCCTATCGTTTTACATTTGATCTGAACCTGGAGCGAGAAGGCGTCACAAACATTGACTAAAATCACCTATGATCCTACGAGTATGTGTTCTAAACTCCGGGTAACTCTTTCAAATGATCTCGCAGCCCTAGCAGGCATCCGCTCTACTAGGCACCTTTAGTTTTTCTGACATCTCTACGAGGCGCGAACACTACATGCCATAGACTTTGGTGTTTGGCCTATGCCAGACGACCAGACCGAGAGCTACCTAAAGCTCATTGTTAAACTAAAAAATACATACGGGCCAAAAAAGACACCTATCTTAGTATATGCTACGATATTTAAAACAATAAATAATGCAGCGCGGGTATTCTGATCTCAAGTGATGGAAAGTGACGGTGGGGTCGACGATGGAGCACGCTTGCCTAGAAGTGACTTATTCCCTCTTATCTTAAAAATCTCCAGTTCTTAGGAAATATTTACTTCGGCAGGGAATTCCACTTAGTTGTACGTACGAGTACAATAACTGTGACCACGGTTATAGTAATCCACATTCAAGATAACCACATTATTACCATCATCATCATCATCATTTTAGCCGAAAGACGTCCGCTGTTGGACATAGGCATCCCCCAATCGCCACCACAACGACTGGTCCTGTGTGTCGTGCATGCATCGGATTCCTGCAACCCTGGCCACTATTACCATATTTTGTAGATAATAACGCAAGTAAAAATAATTGGGCCGAAAACAATGCCTTGGATAAAAATCAGGGAAATTATAAGGAAGCATTTGAAATTGTTTTTTGCTGATGGCCTTTAAAGGATTAGCAAGTCAGTCACGGTTTTTGAAAGGAAAGACAATCAGGTTTTAATTCAATGAAACCATAAACCAAGGTCTTGGATTTGATTTGACGTCAAAATCTGTTAGTAAAATACTCATCAGTGACCTTTTCGTGATTTCCTTAACTTTTCCTATTGTGTTTCTGTTTATTTGTTTAAAACTGCAATACAAAGTTACTAAGACGGACTTAATGCTTTCGACGTTCTCTTCCTGTCATCCAAGGGTGGTCGAAACAACCTGGCAGGTGCATAAAAATCGATTGATGTTTTTAGAAAACGAGGATACAGAAATATGGTAAAAATAAACTTAGGTAGATATATATCTTCTTATGAGCTTTTTTTTAATGACCTTTAGGTAGTTGCCGGTCATTGCGTATTAACTACCTACAGGTCATTGGACTCACTCAGCTGATGTTTATTTAAAAATTGTAGGTTCGTACATGCGAATATTAATTTGTATATTCATTGAGTAATAGAAAAAAAATATATATCTTTCCGAATCTATAGTGTTTTATGGTACTGGATTGACTCCACGGGATTAACGATCTTAGCGGTGTACATTTACATAAAGGAAAATGTTTTGAGAAGTATCTGTTATCTGTTCGATTCAAGTCTTGTTTAATTTTCTGTTGTTATTTAGTGTAGTGTTGTTGTTGTTATAATAACAATCTTCTTCATAACTAATCCTTTACAGTGTTGATTCAGCTTGAACTAACTGTTACTAAATGTATCTACCTAAAATAACAAGGGGGAAAAGTCGTGAGGAAAACAGAATGTCTTAGAACCAAAAATTCGAAGACTTGTGTCATCTAGCAATCCGCACTGGGCTAGACTCCTTGAGAGCAGGCCTGTGTCTCAGCAGTGGGAACATAAATATGTCAAACTGGGAACATTATAAGGGTAGTTGTTAGATGTTGAGCTGTGAAATAATGATGGATGAAAAAGGATTGTGTATAAAAAACGTGCAATAAAACATAGACCACTTTTGACCTCCGAGCGAAGCGAATTTTTATTTCACGATTTTCTTGTATTATATTTTTTAGATTACAAATGACCTTTGCGTTGTTGACTTTTACCGTGTCATTATATTGTTTTATTAGCTGACATAAAACTCAGACATCAATCAATTTTAAACCTATCGTAATATTCACAAAAAAGTAATCAAATCACTTTACATGAACTATTTTAAAGATCAAAATACTGACTGCGTTATGTACAAATCTACAAACGTACGTTTGTTCGTTTTGGCATATAATTAATGATCATGATGTATCGTAACGACATTCCGTGGCGAATGATTTCTGCTGATTGATATGTGATTCATCGTAAATTTTATTAGCTGACGTAGCTACTATGACGGCAAATTTTAGTTTGTTTACACATGCATTACTAGTCATCATTAACAGCCTTTTTTTTTAAAGTACCCACTGCTGGGAAACAGGCCTCCTCTCTAGTAGACGGAATGGGTCATTATCCATCACGCGGGCCCAGTGCGGATTCATGGATGTCATATATCTTCGAATTTTTGGTTCTAGGACATGCCAGTTTCCTCACGATGTTTTCCTTCACCGTTTTTAGAGCAGTGGTGAAGAAATAAATTACACAAAGTAATGCGCCTGGCTGGGTTCCCGGGAACTCGCGACCTACAACTCGTAAGACTTGGGGCCTTTATCACTCGGCCACCACTGCCTCTGCAGTACTAGTGTATGACTGCAATCTCACTTGATGGTAAGCAGTGAATCAATCGGTGATGATGAATTGCACTAGTTTATTAAGAGCCTATTCACTGTAGTTTTGAAGACACCTAAATTATAATTGAATGGGAAGACCGCGGAACGCAAATATATTATGTTTTGGTATTTATTATTAATTCCTCCTTTATCGTGGGTGCGTTCGCAAACATTAAACAAACATGCACGTAGGACACCCAAACCCACCGAAATACAAGGCAGTGAGGTTTGAAAATTCCTCTTAATGCACTAGGCGTGCACTGAGATATAAAAAGGTCGCGTTGTAGAAAATTTCATCCTCATAGTCCCAGAAGTGGGGCTGTGCGTTGATATATTTAGTAGGTTTTGTTTAGATTACAGATTCAACAAACTCGAGAAAATCAAGGACGAATATTTTGCCATAAGGCCCATTTTCGTTTCAAGGACATAGGCAAAGCCGGTAAATTAAAAAGATACGATATCGTAGAAACGTCTCGAATCACTTGCTAACGACAGTAATCATGGATCGAAATTAATTATCTGCAAGATAATTGCGATCGCAAGTAATCACATTTCTCGCAAAATTAATAAGAAGCTTACTCGATACCACTCGCGCTATCTGTCAGAGAATGTAAACAAGAAATTCTTCGTAGCAGACGGTGGGACTGATCGGGAGATTTCCGAAATGTCTGGTTCTTGTTTTGGAATCTATACTTCATTACATAGTATAAAACAAAGTTGCTTACCCCTATAATATGCTTCGATCTTTAAAAGTATGCAACGGGATTTGATGCGGTTTTTTTTAATAGATAGAGTGATTCAAGAAGAAGGTTTATGTGTATAATACATGCATAATATATTCAATATCAGTACCCATGCGAAGCTGGGGTGGGTGTCGCTAGTTATATTATAAAGCTAACGAGTTTGTTTGGTTGAACGCGTTAATTTCAGGAACTACTGGTCTGATTGATTTTTTTTTCTGTGTTAGATAGTCCATTTATTGAGGAAGGCTATAGCTACTACTACTATCAAAGATTGCATCACTGCTTAACATCAGGTGGGATTGCAGTCAAGCACTAGTTTAATGCAGAAAAAAAAACTGATTTCGCATGCAGAGCTGCGGGTGGCATTTTGTCATCTACATAGTTTATAATATTCTTTCATAAAGGTTATCAAATATTTTGGTTTAGTTTATCTTACGTACGCACAAGTAAATTTAATTTCATTATGACCTCGAATATGAACTATTAAATTGTATTTAGTTATTGTAGTGAATATTTATAAATGTTCTACTTTTGATATCTGCAATCTTGAGTTAATTTACATTTAAATATGTATTTTTAAACAGATATACTTGATGTACATAGTTGTACAGTTTATTAAACGTTATTACATTTAGTATATCCTCGTATTGGCCACAGCTGGGCAAAGGCCTCCTTCCAACGATCAAGATTTCTCACTTCTTCTTTCCGATTCTTCAGGAACACATTCAGGTTCTCCTGCCATCTTTTTTGTCTTGGCTTCAAGAATAATTCTGTTTTACACGAGCTCAGCTCGTTAAGCATGCGGCAGATAATTCCTGCCCAATTTAGTAGTATCTATGCAATTTTCTCTAAAACCACATTAAATTTAGGAAAACCATAAAAAAAAATGTATAATACTAAATACAAATATTATATCAGTGGTGTAAGGAAATAATTTTTCTAAAATATCTTTTGTCAGCTGTCACATTATAATTCATACGTCTCATTAGTCACATAATCATCTCATACCTAATATCTAGGTAAATTTTGACCAATACATATTTAATTATCTAATATACAGGGTTACAGGAAAAGTCGTGCTAGATCCGTTAAGGGCGTGGAGTACTCGTCATTTCTGACTTATTTCACCATGAAACACCCTACCCTAAACTTAACCCTTTTCGAGATATTCGACTTTTAATCTTTTTATTGAAAATTGACGATTTTTAGGCTACTAAATTTAATTTTGTTTATTTTGTGTGACTTATTATTATTATTATCCCATTTCTACATGTGTAATAAGATGCTTTAGGACCTCAATCATAAAAATAGTGAATAAGTTAATTCAATACGCCGTAGTAAAAAAGAGAAAGTTAAGAAATAAAAAAAAAATAGAAAGTTTATTTTTCTCTGAGGGATATCTAAAAAAAAATTTATGGCACTTGATCGGCAGATAAGTTATAAAATATCTACGTTTCATCAGCTATCCAACAAGGTATAACAATCTAGGATTTGTATTGTAATTCGTGTAAAAAAAGGATTTGGGACGCTCCAGGTAGCAGTCCTAACGGTACCGCGCCTATTGTCCTTAAGTTATGACGCACCGTGCGAGTGAGACGAGCGACGGTTTATGTAGGTGCGAATGAAAGAAAAAATATTGTAGGGATATCACGGGATATTGTTTTGTTTGTTAGTCTGCTTTTGTGCTTCGTACATAGTAGATGTGATATCGTTTTTGCTCTTTTTTTCGACTTGGCTGTGATTCTGGACTGTTTTTTTTCGATTTGTGACTACTGTGCTTGTTAACCGGACTTCGATTTGTACTTGTGCTACGGAAGTGTTGAAGATGGCGTCGTACACACCTGAGGAATATGCTGATATGCTTATTTGTTACGGATACTGCGGTTGTGTATCTGCGCAAGCTCGCAACGAATACATAGCTCGATTCCCCGGTCGTTGTGTGCCGGATGTGGCTGTTTTTGATAGAGTTTATCGGAGACTTCGAGAAACTGGCTCTGTTTTGAGACGAAATACAGACATGGGCAGACCACGAATTAATGACGACGACGAACAGGACAATGAGATAGTGCAGCGCTTTCGAGCGGATCCGACTACTTCTACTAATATTGTTGCCCGTGATCTGGGACTTTCGCAATGGAGAGTATGGTTTACAGTGCATACTGCTGGCCTATACCCGTACCATTACACGCCGGTACACACTATTGAAGAAGGAGACCCCGCGAGAAGGTTGGACTTCTGCAGATTTATGCTAAATGCGTAGAAGACCCAGATTTTTTAAGAAATATCTTGTGGACAGATGAATCCAAATTTGATAAAGATGGCATAAGTAATTATCACAACGCGCATTACTGGGCTCCAAAAGAACTTAGGAATCCCAATAAGAAAAGAGTGAAGGGTTCCCAACGAAGATTTAGCGTAAATGTGTGGATGGGTATTATCTCCAATCATTTGATTGGACCTTACTTTCTCCCGGACAATCTAAATGGGGAAAGTTACGAAAATTTTTTGAGAGGAGACTTGAGTGATTTGCTTGATGATCTGCCACTCAACTTGATCAGAGACATGTGGTTCCAACATGATGGCTGCCCTGCACATTTTAGGAGAAGTGTCAGAGACTGGCTGGACACAAATTATCCAAACAAATGGATAGGACGAGGTGGGCCGTTGCCATGGCCAGCTAGAAGTCCGGACCTAACCCCCATGGATTTTCATGTGTGGGGGCGCATGAAAAGCCTTGTCTACAGCGAGTCAAATCCAGTTTCGTCTGTGGAAGAATTAAAAGAAAGGATTGTGGATGCAGCCAATCAAATGAGGACAACATTGACCACTGGAGTAGTGAAGACTGGTCTCCGTCGAAGAATGCGACAGTGTATTAGAAACAGAGGCGGCCATGTTGAACATGAATTGTAACAAAAAGTTGTGTAAAAACCTTATTTAATAAATACTTTGCATTAATTTTAATTTTCTTTTTTTTTGCTAAGTATTAATTTTTTCCTCCACTATCGCCTATGAAACTAAGTTTTTTCAATGCATTTATATGAAACCCTAGATTGTTATACCTTGTTGGATAGCTGATGAAACGTAGATATTTTATAACTTATCTGCCGATCAAGTGAAATAAAATTTTTTTTAGATATCCCTCAGAGAAAAATAAACTTTCTATTTTTTTTTTTATTTCTTAACTTTCTCTTTTTTACTACGGCGTATTGAATTAACTTATTCACTATTTTTATGATTGAGGTCCTAAAGCATCTTATTACACATGTAGAAATGGGATAATAATAATAATAATAAGTCACACAAAATAAACAAAATTAAATTTAGTAGCCTAAAAATCGTCAATTTTCAATAAAAAGATTAAAAGTCGAATATCTCGAAAAGGGTTAAGTTTAGGGTAGGGTGTTTCATGGTGAAATAAGTCAGAAATGACGAGTACTCCACGCCCTTAACGGATCTAGCACGACTTTTCCTGTAACCCTGTATATAATCCCTGAGTTTGTTTCGGTGTTTCTTCTCAGGGTAGTCAGCTAGGAAACACTGGACTTATCTAGCATCATAAAAAGGCATACAAAAGTGTTTTTAAACCTACTTGCAAAATAAAGATCTCTTATCGATATTATCAATGGTTTGAATGGACCCTCATTCTAAAAAAAATAATTTTCATAGTCAGTTTTCAAAATGTCCAAACTTTTTCTTTACTAACAACAATAAGAGGCACCTAAAATTCAGGCACTTGGCCAAACAAGGCTGAGCCAGAAACACACGCTTGAATGACGAAAAATTATTATGCTTTCATCGTTCCCTGCGCACGCGCGCCCTGGCGTGCCAAAGTCCGAAGTATTGGGTCTAGGATGACGCACACATTAGCCATGTGGATCTTGTGAAATGATATGGTTTGTGCTAACTGTAAATGCCGTTAGTGTTAGTTGAAGCTTGACAGATAAACAAATGAGTCAAGTTATGTATGAGTTAGAAGGACCGTAGCGACATCTGTATCGCCACAAAGGAACTAGAATTTAAAAACCTGCGTTGCGGGGCTGGGTTCAAAAATAACCAGAGTAATGTAGAGTTGTTATCCCGAGTCATTCTTTTATGACTCGTTAACTCTAGGGTAGCTGAGTTAACTCAAGTGACTCCAACTTCGAGCAGGGTAGGTTGGAGTAAACCATTGACAATAGAACTTGACGTTTGCGTTCAAAAATCCAAGTGTAGAGTATCTACCCTGTGATGTCATTAATTCCAATCTCAAATTTGAACGCAAGGCGGTATGAGAGTTGCCTGCGTCTGAAGAAATACAACAGTCTGAAATCAATTACTGGGTAGTTGAAGACCAGACAAAACACCGATCCTTTCTATAAAATTAAGTATGAATAGAAATTGTGCTACAGTACGGCTGTCGAATTTTGGCTAGTCTGAAGTTAGGCTCTGCGAATTTTAGCGCTTGAAAACTCGTAAAAAAATAAATGGTTTAGTTCATTAAGCCCCAAGCGAGCGCCGGCGCTCAAAAACCTATTGTTCTTTAATTGTGTCTGTAATTAATCGTCAATAGGTTAAACAAATAAATGCAATTTGCAGTTGTTATTATTGTATCAAATAGTTATTGGCATATTTTTTAAAAATCTTTATTATTACTATGCGTTCCAAATAAGAATAGGATCGATTGACAGGATGTGACGTCACGCCGTACTGTCAGTGTTTACTAAATCTTGTAATTTGCTTTCAGTTACAACATGCCCTCAAAATATTTACTTGTAAAACCTTCCTATTTGCAAAACAATAGCCGTAGCAATAGGGTAAACTACGGTAGCGTAACATATTAGTTAGGGTCGCTATTTGAAAGTAACATATTGTTTCATACTTAACACATACTAGGAACCGTTACTTGACTAAAATATCATGAAATTTTTACGACAGATAATGTGTCAATATCGCTGTTTGGTATTTAGTTCTTGAGATATTGATAAATTATGTTTATTTTGTAAATTGGTTTGAAAAACACTTATTGGTCATTTTAAACTAGATCCATTTTACAACCTGAATTGAACTCTTGAAGAAATGGAGCTATATGTATAAGGTGCATAGTTGTATACCTATACGACAACCGTTGCCGGGATTCCGATCCCAATTTCCGACCACCGTAGGCGCGAGCTTGCGGACGGCGAACTTTGTGTCGCCGGCCGTCCGGTCGTCTGGTAACAGTTCGGACCGAGCCCAAGTCGTGGACGGCGCAAGGTTGAAGCCTCCCGGGACCAAGGGTTGATGCGACAGCGTATTACCGGGGCCCCAGAATCGAGGTTAGGAAGGAACGGGGTAGGTTGTTTAGTCAGTAAGAGTGTTTCCCACGCCGCTCAAGAGTGGGATTTGTCATTGGTTGATTTTTACCTACCATAAAAAAACCTATACGGTAACAGTCTTCCCTTTCGATAAATAATTTAAAGGTGACAGGTTCAAGATAGCTAGTCCAAGATATTGATAACCACCTGTATCTTAGCACTCGCGCCATCCTTACGACAACATAAAACAATTCAATGAAATTATTTTTGCGTGCGAGCGAAAGGACCACGTTTACCTTCAAGTTACCTATATATCTTCACGTTTTATTTCGATATAAACTTTCAACATTTATCAATAGACTAAGTGCTCCTATAAAGCAGTTTTAATTTAATCCAATCAATAAAGATAGAGAGAGACAGACAAGTGTTAGTATCTTAAGATTGAACCAGTTCTCAGCAGCTAATGACAACACGTCAACGTCAATAGGGGCACCTATAGATAATGGTTATTTAATGTTGTTTTATATACTAAAAGAGCAATAACCTAGGTCTGGTTACCGCCTACAATCATTTAACTATACCGGAATTAGGCTTATAGCTAAGAACTAACAGCTAGGCTACAGCAACGCTTCTTGAAACCTTTCGATTGATGTGTGACCATCCAGTCCGTACCGAGACTGTAAGGCTCTAAACAGACGGACCGCAATTCAACCGCAAATTGCAGTTCGGATGCAGTTTGAATGCAGTTGACACGACTGCAATAGAACTGCAAACTAAACGTGCAGTCCGTTTTTTTTTTTTTCTTGTGTTTGGTAACAATCATCCAATGACGACAGGGAGGGACACACACACTTTTCAGTTTATTCATACCAAACAAAAATACAAACATGGAAAAATAGAAATCATTTCTCTTTATAGCATTAATATAGTTACAATCAATTAATAGTCTGGGTGCGGTAGTCGCTGACGGCTATCTATTAACTATACTTAGGACCGTAATTAGGTAAATAAATGCGGCAATACCTTTAATTACCCATAAACTTTATTACTGCTACTATAGCCGTAATGTTTGACAGTTTCACGTGGGATGTTAAGAAAGTCGCCTATACTATTGGGCTTCCGAATATATTATCCGAAATCAATGTTAAAGATTGGTTTCATTAAAGCTACACTAAACACTAGCGACCTTAAGCGAACAAAAGATATCAAAAGATTAGTAATTGAGTTATTTTTTAGTTTGTGAAAGTTTCGTAAAAATACACGCAGTGGTTTTTGCCTGATCTTCGCTGTTTTGGCTGATATAGACATAATTTTGAAAATAAGTCATACCAAGTTCTTTGAAAAAAATAATAATATATCTACACTAATATAATAAAGAGGTAAAGTTTGTTTTTTTGTTTGTATGAGGTAATCTCTGGAACTACTGGTTCGATTGGAAAAATTTTAGCAACAATAGAAAGCTGCTTTACTCTTGAGTGACATAGGCTATATTTTATGTACGCGGGCGAAGCCGCTGACAAGAGCTAGTATATTATATTAGACAAATAGTCTAGTTAAATATATTTTTGACCACAATCTCATCCAATGGGAAGCGATGATATGGCCGACGACGAGTGTAAGATTCCGGATATCCAAAGGATGCGAGACGGACAAGACCATTCGTTGTGGTAACACTTCGTCTTTCGGCTAAAACTATAATGATGATGATGAAGATTCCTGATTATTCAGATGATTCTTTGAATGTTTCATTTTTAAGTCTTTGTAAAGACAAATTCAAGGTTATGTTATGACAATAAAAAGTACTTTCCCGATGATATTTTTGTATTTAATCTTATCTGTATTATTATTCAGTTATCATCAAAATATGTTAAACTATCCAATTTGGACCTATCGCGATCATACACGACACGTTTTCTGTATCAAATACCTCTACGATTAAAATATTTAGTATTACTCTGATATAAATCTGGAAATTGATAAATTATCTGTTTGTAGGTAAAGGAATAATATCTAGATTTATTTTAGCAAAGTTAAACCCGCTACAGATAAGCCCGAGGACATTTTCTTAGCTGTTTTTTTAAAGATTGTCAATATTTTTTTTTCTGTTGTGTAAATCTCAATTCTGTTAAGTCACCAAATATAATATGTTTTCTTAGCTTTTCTATATTATTATTTTGACCTTATATTTGTATTAAATTATCTTTATCCCTGTATCCTTTATCCCTTAGTAGCTTCCCCATAGAAACTTTAAAACCCCATTTCATTCCCTTAGCGGGTGAATTTTTGGGAACACCTTTCAAGCCTTTGTATACAATTTAAAGGAACTTCTGCGCAAAAATTCAGCGTTGTGGGTTCAATGGTTTTGACTGGACGTTGATAAATGAGTGAGTAATTCAAGACTTCGCCTTTTGTATACTTAAATCCACTAAAACAAAAAGAAACTTCAACACAAGAACAACCTGCACAAAGGTACCACAGATGCCAGGTTCTGCACAAAGATATTACCAAAACAGATGATAAACTAGCTCTACACGACACAACATCCCCTAAACAAAGAGATACATTTGACGTACAAATGTGCGCTATAAACGTATCTCTTACGGATATGAGTCACACGAGTCAAAGGATTTACAAACGCCTCAGAACTGAGCGGAGTCACTCTTTCTTGGTGTATAAATTCAAATATTTATGGAAGTACTTACTTGTGCTTACAGCTAGGGTTATCAAAAACGGCCCTGGAAGGCATAGAGTAAATAAATGAAAGAACATAGGTAGGTTTTAGTCATTAAAGGACCCACCTGACAGAAAAAAACACTTTACTACTCGTATCTGTCACAATTTTAAACACCAATACATAGATATGTACGTACACACGGGGATTGTAATAAAATATTGAGTAAATTTCAGTGAAATTAAAGTGACTGGGAAACTGAAGACGTATTATAAAGGGACGCGACGTCACATTGTAAAAATCTACGAGCTCGTACAACGCATGACATGAACTTGCGATTGTTTTGCATCGCACAATGTATAACCATCAGACCCGATGCTTTGTGTGCGAACTTGCAATTTTTTTGCATCGCACATGACCATCAGACCCGATGCTTTGCATCACTAAATCGCAACGCAAGTTGTCCTGCCATACGGCGTCGTATTGCATCGCAGTATTGTGTACCCCTTAGCCTGACAGCCATCTAAAAAAGCGTTTGGCTTGCCTTTTCTCCAAACGCTTAGTAAAATAGTAACCCTACTGGACTTTCAGTCAGGGCTGCCTCAAGCACGGCACTTGATAGTATCGTGCCCCGTTGACACGTGATTGCTTTGGGTCCGGTTTGAAATTCTCCAGATACTAAATATCCAGTTCGCTTGGAGTACGAGGAATGTAGATATCCTTGAGGGATAGGAATGCAGGACCTGAGTTGATAGAAAGCCAAAGGGAACAATTTTTTTTACTACCTTTATAGACATAAGATTTCACAAAGTGACTCATGCAGAAAAAGCGATCGTGAGAGAATATCGTCAACATCTTTTCTCTTCTTCACCGACTGCAGGGCTCATAAGTCTCACATCAACTGATATCAAGCCCCAAATGCAAGTAACACGATAATATTGATAAATAAAAATTGATTTTTATTCTTTTTTTGATTGTTCGCGTTTGACCACTACTCACCTGATGAAAAGCTAGGTTGTGGTCGACAGTCAAGCGCGCAAGATTCCCCGATTCTATTTATCACGAAACACGGACTCCTTAAAGGAGTAGTTTTTTTTTTTAATTTGGTCGTCAATTCTATGAGACAAGATTTCTACCAACTTATAAATAAGTTGAAAAACGAATACTGACAACCCCTAAAACGTCTCATTCATTCGCGTCATCCTCAAGCCAGACAACATAAAACATTGGACTCCTACGTGCGTTTTATTGGCTTACACATTTGTGTACATTTGAATTATACACAATCCGCTTGAAGTCTATCTACTATGTAGCTACGGGCATATTGTAATTGGTTTCCGTTTTGCTCTTTATGCTTTTCCTTTGTGGTCTGATTTGAAGTCCATTCAGATATTTCTATTGTTATATCGATCTAGTTGTCCCTTGGTATCTGATACGGATTTAATTCAAACTGATTTGGTTCATAGTTGGCAATTTAGACCAAAATGTTATTGGATGGCTCTGGGAGACAAGGAATTTTAGGATGAGGAGAAAAGCAAACCACACCATGCAATTGACAACAAAGAACTACAATTGTTTTATTCTTAGTTTTTAAAATATTTACAGAAAAATAACTAAAAAGGTTTAACTACTTATATAAAAAAGTTTCAATTGGGAACATCCGCCCATTTTTTTTTTAAAGACAATAAGAGTGTTCCTTATAAATGTACTAGCTTTTTAAGCGGCCTCTTAAAAATTCCTGCTGCTGTCAGCACATCGGCCACTCTTGCCACTCCGTCCCTGCCACGGTACACTTTTTCTATTCTGCCTTTAGGCCATACACCTCGTGGGAGATTGTTGTCGACGATGATCACCACATCTCCAACTTTAATGTCAGGTCGTTGTCCGGCACCTCTAGATAAATGTAGTTGCGGCAAGTATTCTAACACCCAACGACGCCAGAATTGATCTGCCAATTGAACGGCCTTCCGCCAGGAAATTCTGCCATGCAGATCTCTTTCACTTGAGTTCGCCGGAATGTTCCTTCCCGATGAGGTACCGATTAAAAAATGGCTAGGTGTTAACGCATCCGGGTAATCTGGATCGGGAGAAACGTGCGTGAGTGGTCTGCTATTAACGATCGCCTCCGCTTCAACAAGGAGTGTTGTCAGAACCTCTTCTGATGGCGCTTTTTCTTTTAGTGTCACCTTTAGCACAGTCTTAATACTTCGTACCAAACGCTCCCATGCTCCGCCCATGAACGGCGCTGCTGGTGGGATAAAATTCCATTCAATGGCTTCATTTGCAGCAAAAGAGGAAACTTGGCTACCGTACAGTTTCTTCAGTTCACGGCTAAGGCCCACAAAGGCTGTTCCATTCTCCGAGTACATCTGACGGGGACAACCGCGCCGTGCGATAAATCTTCTCAAACTCATTAGCGCCGCGTCGGTGGAGAGGCTGTGAACAACTTCAAGATGAACCGCTCTGATGACCAAACATGTGTAGAGAGCGACATACCGTTTCTCGTGCCTGCGCCCGATGGTAACTTGGATGGGGCCAAACTAGTCCAGACCTGTATAGGAGAAAGGTCTTTCATTGTGGGCTAATCTTGCTGTTGGAAGTTTTCCCATAGGTGGATTGTATGGCGCAGCCTTTCGTTGTCGACAGAATAAACAATGATTAGCGACTGACCGAACTGTGCTTCTTAAATGTATTATCCAGTAAACTTGACGAAGTTCATTCACGACTGTCTCTGTGTTAGCATGAGCGGCTTTCTGGTGTTAGCGTAACACTAAGAGGCGTACTGTTGGGTGTTTGCCATCTAATATGATTGGAGACTTGGCTTGACTCGAGACTCCAGTAGCAGCAGTGATCCGTCCTGATAACCGAAGTAGGTTATCCTCGCCGATGGTAGGAGACAGGTTCAACAATCTGCTGGAGCGTGGCAGGGAAGTGGCTGTTTTTATACTATCAGATCAGTGGCCCGTAGAACCAATGGTCACAATACCGAATGCTGATCAAGTAGAGCTGAAACCAAGGCACAGAGTCATGTCATACAATATCCGATGAAACATGATCTTGGCCCTCACCACGAGTGGAGCTAAAAAACCTAGTGGATCATACACGCACATCAATAAAGAAAGAGCTTCACGTTTTGTAAAACTATCGGATATGGATTTACCGATCAAGCCTTTAACTTCAAAACTAAGACAGTCCTCACCGGGCTGCCACACTAAACCAAGAGTTCTAACAGACTTATCTATTTTACCCATATCAACATTTACATTACCTAAAGATGGATCTAATAAGTTTTCTCTTGGAACGAGAGCTAGGGCTGCCGGGTCATTCGACACCCAAGATCTCATTTTAAAATGAGCCCTTTTATGAATTGTAACAATATCAGCAGCAAGGCGTGCTGCTTTGGCTACTGAATCTACTGAAACAATGCAATCATCCATATAATGGCTATGGAGAATAGCATTGACAGCTTCTGGAAAGTCATTAATGTATTCAGTAGCGTTTTTATTTTTTATGTATTGGGACACAAAAGGGCTAGAAGCGGCACCGAATATCATTGACGACATCCTATATATTTGAATTGGTTCTTCAGGTGAATTTCGCCAAAGAAAGCGTTGGGCATCCCTGTCTGCCTCGCGTATTTTCACCTGAGGAATCATTTCTTCTATATCGCCAGAGAGCCCGACTCTTCCTTCGCGAAAACGAAAGAGAATGTCGATAATAGAGTTAAGCAGGTCAGGTCCAGTAAGAAGCGTGGAATTTAAGCTCACCCCGTTTGACTTTGCCGCCGCGTCGTAAACTATGCGCAGCTTACCTGGCTTGTTGGAATTTGTAACGCCAAAGTGCGGTAGATACCAACATTTAGTGCTGGACGAATGGCTGCTTACAGGACCTTCTGCATATTTTTTGTCAAACGTTAATTGCATGTTTAATTTATACAATTCAGCATAGGCCGGGTCTTTGAGCATTTTTCTCTCCAAGCTTTTGAACCTTGACATAGCCAGGCCAAAACTATTTGGAGCTTCAAATTGCTCGTCCTTCCAAGGAAGAGCAACTTCATACGAATTATCAGGTAAATGGCGGGTAGTAGCTTCAAGGATCTTGATCGCTTTAGTGTCACTATCGCTACGACACTCTCTTTTAGTAATTCCAAGAGAATCTAGTTTGTAATAATTTTGGATAAGTGTATTCAGATCATTAACCTCACTGGAAATACTAACATGATTGATTGTGTTAATAGCCTTCGTCCTACTAGACTCAAAACCAAATAAAACCCAACCTAGACTAGTGTTTATTGCGACTGGTTGAGACCTGTTGCCTTTCCGAATTGATTTGGGAATTGTAAGATGCCAGTTATCGATGCCGATAATTACTTTAGGCTCTCCATCCTTATAGCAAAGAACGTCACTTAAGTCTCGCAAGTGGGGGAATTGTTGGATGCTTTCAGTTCGAATAGTCTGTTTGGATAACCCTAAACTACTGATCGCCCGAGCCTTACGAATGGTGAACGTGTCTGTACATTGTGAACCTTTGATGTCAAAGTCCACAAACTGAATCTTGACCTCTTTTCCTAAACCACCAACGCAGTCAAGACGAACGTTTGATTCAGGTCCCGCCACACCAATTTCTTTGCATAACTGGGAATCAATGAAAGTAGCAGTGGCGCCATCATCTAACAAAGCAAACGTATCAACACTACGTAGCGGTCCCGAAATAGTAACGGCAACGATTTTTAACAAAGGTCTCATATGAATATAGTCTTCGTCGGAAGAGGTGTACGCTATTACCTCTACAGGTTGTTTATCGGACACTTTTGCCTGATTATCGGACGACGTTTCGGTATTTTCGCAGTCTAGTTCGTTTTCTAAAACTGTATGAGCTTGTAAATGTATGTCATTGTCGTGCAAAAGTTTATGATGTTTGAAATTACAACCGGTCACATTGCAAACCTCTTTCTTATTTTTGCAAAACTTATAACTATGTGAACCTTTTTTAAGACATTTATGACATAACTTATTTTCTTTTACAAACTGCCACCGGTCACTGACAGATAATGTCATAAAATTGTTACATTCAGCTAAATTATGTTTATGTTTACACATAGGACAGGGTTTAATTTCAGTTTTAATTGAATTTGCGTGGTTTTTATTTGCCGTAAAAGGTGATGAGGTCTTAGAAATATTTTGAGAACCGTCTGAAAATGATACGGAATGTACCTTCTCGTACTTTTTAACAACCATTGAGGGTTCCGATATTAAGCCAAACTTGAGCTGCTTTTCGACTTCGCGAGTCAAAAATAATACTAACAGCTCAAGCATGGTGTTCCCCTGTTGTGAGAAGTTAACTATGGCAAAATCCGGCTCGAAGGACCAAAATGTTATTGGATGGCTCTGGGAGACAAGGAATTTTAGGATGAGGAGAAAAGCAAACCACACCATGCAATTGACAACAAAGAACTACAATTGTTTTATTCTTAGTTTTTAAAATATTTACAGAAAAATAACTAAAAAGGTTTAACTACTTATATAAAAAAGTTTCAATTGGGAACACAGTAATTTCCGCTAAGTTGGACAACAGCAAATAATGTATACTTCAGATGCAACAGTTATAGCATTCATTTACTGCCGCTCTGAAGGTAGTTGCAAATAACTGCGCAGCAGTGAGTAATTCTCAATTAATGGCAAATTTCAGAGCTGTAAAATTACTTGTGCCTTCTTGTCTGATTTGAAGTCTTATCAGACATTTCTTTTGTTATATCGATCTAGTTGTCCCTTGGAACCTGATACGGATTTGATTCAAACTCTTGGTTTATAGTTGGCAAATTTGACAGTAATTTCCGCTAACTTGGACAGCAGCAAATAATGTATTCTTCAAATGCAATAACTTTCGTTCTGAAATTGGTTGCAAATAACTGCGCAGTGGTAACTAATTCTCAATTGATGGCAACGTTCGGAGCTGTAAAGTTACTTGACGCAAAGTTGTTTCGACTTCATTGCATAGTATAAAACAAAGTTGCTTACCGCTGACCCTATGTATGCTTAGATCTTTAAAAGTACGCAACGGATTTTAAAGCGGGCTTTTTTTAAATAGGTAGATTGATTCAAGAGAAAGGTTTATGTGTATAATACATGCATAATAATATTCAATATCAATACCCGTGCGAAGCTGGGGCGGGTCGCTATTTAATTATAATAAAATAGAACCCTTGATAAACAAGTGCTCTTCACCACCAACGATTTTTCTGCCCTTGTCGTATGTTACTTTGGGTTGGCGCGACACGATTTTTTCTTCCACATTACTTTTCATAGAAGCCATCCAACTTTTCTTTGGCCTCCCTCTCCTTCTTCATCCATTCGACTTTACTAATGCTGTCAAATTTATTTTTTATTCAATTTAATAATGTTATGTTTTAATTTTCAGGTAAGTTCCTATCATCAATTTTCTTCTTTAACTAGTAATTATGGTAAGTGATATTTTAATTAGCGTTAAGTTTTTACTTTTAATAATTATATTTAAGTTAAAGCCAGGTGAGCTAAAACATTCTCCCAATCGACTTTCAGTTTCAACAGAAGAAATTATATTTTTATAATTTTCTTTTTATATCTTTTTAGCAGCCAAAATCTTGGCTCATACGGCCATTTCTAAACGCGATATGTAACATTCATTGTTTACATCGCTAACTGCTATCTAGTTGGCGTGTCCGGCGGATTCGTAACATTAGCGCAGTGGCGTCTAGCGCCCGTGCCAACTACGCTTTGTGGGTTGACATGCCAAATAGGTAAACTGGGTAGGGGAGTGTACACACTTGACGATAAAAGTCTGTTGTTACAAAAACGTTACGAAATATATCAGCATACAAAATTCAGGTATTGTGTCGAGTGCCTAGTCATTCTACACAATGCTGAACTTGTGTAACCGTTGTGTAAAATATTTTTATCTATTGTTTAGCGTTATATGCCGCGCCTAGTCAAAGTATACAATGCTTAGGTTTTATATAAATACATATATACGAAGTGCTGAATTTGTAACTTCTGAACTAATACCAAGAGTGCGCGAAAGAAGTTCGGGAAGTTTGGACAACCTAGTGGCCAACTACAAGTGCTAACTCTAAACGATGCAATTGTAACTTGGCAAGGGGGGCTGAATATTTTAGACAATCTATTTAGATGTATCGACCATCGGTAACTTATTCATTTAACATAAAGACCATTAAGCTTAGAATCTCTGAAATTTTAGCAGGCTACCGCATGGACTTGTACTATTATTTATTTTGTGCTCATGGTACTGTGAAACCCGGGGAACTCACTCGGTAGGGCTTCGGTACAGGGATCGTCGTAGCAGCAATAAAACGAGCGATAGATTTCTAACTTTTCTATTTCTTATTTCGCTTTCGCCATCGAACTTCAACTGAATAAAAACAACATACTATTTTTCTCGTTAAATTTTTAAGCCTCATTTAAACTACGAACACCCTTCGAACATCTTACAAGCCACTTTGTTGGTTAGTAACTTATTTGGTCTCTTTGCAGGCACCACAGTACCTAGTGGAGGCTTGATAAGTGGTCCAATATTGATGCTCAGGTTTTCAGCTGCATCAGGCTTACACTGGACGCAAAGCCCGTTTGTGTAATCTGAAAGCTTGACATAATATAATTCTGTGCATAGTATAAATGTCTAGGTATTTTCCTGCATCGCTGTACACTGTGTTGCAGTTAAAATTGTCACACAGTTAATTTTGTAAATATGTCACAGACAGTTGAAATATATTCCTGCTGCCATGCCATAACGTAGATTAATGGGGTCCAGCGAGAATAATAAATCATACACATATTTTAACGATAAATTCCGATCACATGCTTCTTTGTATTGTTAATGTCACGGGACTGACTAACTGTCAATAATAATAATTATTATATGACTACAGCGATCATTGTACCGATAGTCGTGTCTTTCAATGGCTTAAAAGCTAAAAGCCACGAGCAATAATTGTCTTAGAAGGCTTTCGTTTGGCAGCTAGATCAAGGTTTTTTTTGTCTTATAGAAAAATATCTCCCACCCTTGGGCGGAGCGGGAAACTACTTACCTACAAACTCATTGACCCGTTTACTTAAAGAAATTAATTTCGTTCAATCGTATATTAATACGAGTTTTAGAAAAAAAGAACCTACTTTAATTTTTAATTTTATTTTTACAAATCGATAGTGTTTCATGTACCAGATCGTCCCTCTACGAGATTAAAACGATCAAAACTTTATGGTGTATAAAATGATGTTCGTTAGTCTGGCTGAAACTCGAGAACGGCTAAACCTATTTTGGTCTTGAAATATTTGCGATACTCTAGGGAAGTAAGAAATGTTAAGAACGAAACGAAAAAAGAAATAGCCGGGACAGCTAATTTGTTAGCAAAAAACGTATTTAAAGTTAAAAACTAATCTGCATGTGACAACTATTTCTCACCAGGAAGAACATAGTTATCACTAGATAACACAAAGTAACCGTGACATCTAATGTGTAGCCTCCTTTACATTGAACTTTCGTCTAACATCTGTAATGCTAACGACCCGAAAAAGTTTGATAAGCGGTACGTTGAACCGAAATAAAGAACGTCATGTAGTGCAAAATATCTGGATCATTGGACCCGGCTTGTTATTCGGTTCAGTTAATTGTTTCATTGTTTTAAGATTATTACGAAGAACACATTAGCACAAATTATATAAGTACAGATGTCAATCTACGTACAAAGCGCGCTCGAGCAACGCACACATAGACACTGTTCACCGACGCGAAAACCGGGCTCGACGAGGATCTTTACGACCGCGAGGGTGTCACGTTTGAGACGCCCGTCTGTGAAATTTTGCAACTACCACGATAATTTGTTGTGATAATCCAGTTGACAACCCTAGCGCGCGCGACCACCGTGCGTAGGTATGAAAAGTGAAGTACATACATGAGATTGACTTCTGTACCTTTTTATTTTGTGTCATTGGCCACTACACGGTATGAAGACGCATGTTCTTTGAGCTTTTTTTTTATGATAGGTAAAAATCATCCAATGACGAGTCCCGCTCTTGTGCGAAGCGGAAAACAGTGTCAGACTCTTACTAACTAAAAAAACCCTACCCCATTCTTTCCTTGCCTTATTCCCAGAGCCCCGGTAACACTTTCGCACCAACCCTCGGCTCCAGGAGACCATGTTCTTTGAGCTGGAATGTGTGCCATGCCTGTTCTGTTTAAACCCTTAAACCCCTAGCGAACGCCGGCGTTAGCACATTTATTAATATTTGTATTGTCTCTAATTACGGTACTAGAAAGGATAAAAAAAAGCATCTGGCCAAGTACGATTTGGACTAGCCCTGAATGCATTCCGTATATAAAAATAGAGCAAGACAAAAATACGCCGACCAAATAACGTTTCTTTTATGGGAAGGTTTCATTCAAGATTTCCGATAAGTACATTCATTTAATTCGGAAATAATACACACTCTGTGAAAAGTCCGATTCTCAATTTATAACATACTAGCTTTTGCCCGCAGCTTCGCCCGCGTACATAAAATATAGCCTATGTCACTCAGGAGTAAAGCAGCTTTCTATTGTTGCTTAAATTTTTCCAATCGGACCAGTAGTTCCAGAGATTACCCCCTACAAACAAAAAAACAAACTTTACCTCTTTATTATATTAGTGTAGATAGCCCGCTGACGGACGGACAGCTGATATATATTTAATATAGGGTCTCGTTGGCACCCTTCGTGCGGAACCCTATTAAATGATTGTCTCAAAATCAGTTTTTAAATTTGTTTGTAAGTTGTAAACATTGACTTAGTACTGTTAGTAATAAGGTTAATATTCGTTTAATTATTTACTTTTTAATTCCCTGGCGAGACTTAATTTAAATATACTTTCTGTGAATAAAGTTGACACATCCACTTAATTTTGTTGTTTTGAACTGCCAGCCTTTCGCTCCCCACGTGATTAATGAGGATATTATAATACTTCTTATGGCTTCATTGACTTGCCTACTTATTTATTTGAATCTTTCATTGACAAATTATGGACACGACAAAAAAAAGCAATACACTGGCACTGTGATGTTTGAAACCATTCAACCAACGGGACTGAAAGAATTGATCCTCCTCCAAAACAATTTCATTAAGCGGAGATAAGAACGTTGACATATATTTGAGTGTGACCAGAATGGATAAAGTGAGATTATTATTATTTCTAGCCCATGTAGTCCCACTGCTGGGTCACTGGCCTCTTCTCTAGGAGAAATGGGCCATAATACAAAACGCGGGTCCAGTGCGGGGTCACATGTTTTTGAAGATTTGATTCTTGGACATGGCGGTTTCCTCATGATGTTTAAGATATTTTCCAATTTGATCCATGTTTACATCAAGATTTTTTCATCCAATCACAGCAAAAATCCGCTCGTCAGCATATACATAATCTCCACGAGTTCTGCACCGACGTAATTCATAATAGGATCAGATCGGCGCCACGTGCTTCGGTACTCGTGCTTCGCCCCGTGGCCTATTCGCAGTCACGTACAGCTGGGGTTGTTCTACGGCTTGGAAACTGCTAATTTCCGGGGTAGTTTTTTATGGTAGTTAAAAATGATCCAATAACGAAACCCACTCTTGGGCCGAGAGGGAAACAGTGTCAGACTCTTACTGACTAAACAACCTTCCCCGTTCCTCCCTTGCCTTATTCCCAGAGCCCCGGTGTAACGCTTTGGCACTTACCCTCAAACTCCAGGAGGCTTCGACCCTGTAGGACCCCTACAAATTTCCGGGATATAACACCTCCATTTTATGTATATCTGACTCACCGTGCCATCCAGGGTCGTGGGCCATGTGCCAGACATGTAGACCTAAGTCTGCACAACTGCCGGTTTCTGGTTTTTTTATAAGTAGTGGGAAAAATCATCGAATGACGAATCCCGCCCTTGGGTCCGCCCTTGGGCGTAGCGGGAGACAGTGCGAGACTTCTACTGACTAAACGACCCACCGTTCCTTGTTGCCTTAGTTCCAGGGCCCCAGTTTTCCGCTTTCGCAAAAACCATGACGGTTTCTGGGGTAGCGTTGTTTTGTCGTATCTACTTGATATTTTCCTTGTCTATACTTCAAATGTCACTTGAATTTTATTATATGCCGATAATGTCTTTACGCAAAGGTCTCTCTCTCATGTCTTCCAATTTTCCCGGTCTAACAAGGTTACAAGCCTATCCTGAAAACAATACTTGAGTTCATCCAGCCACCTCTCAAACGTAATACTTGGTTATTACATTTGATGGATTCAGCCTGCAATCCACTTTTCCGAAGGCACTAAGGATCTTTGTGGTGACTGAAACAATATGTATCTTCAAAAGCGTACTAAGTGCTCGTCTTTTGAACTCATCCTTATGATGTTATGTTAGCCTGATATCTTTCGAGGGTTCTCTAGTCAACAAGGTACCCTTATAGTTTCGCCAAGTCTGTCTGAGTCAGCGACCGTTAGCTCTAGAATGCTGAAATTTTGTACCAATATGTTTATGAATCACGCCGACAAAGTGCTGAAATAAAAAGTGAAAAAAAAAAGTTTTTTAGAGTACCTAGTGTAGGGATACATTATTTTACAATACAGTTCAATACTATACATACAATACATCTATTTTTCAAACACACATAATTTACGCCTCGTCGTATTGTTATCTACTCCGGCATGTGACTATTATTAGTTCTTAATGATCAACTAAGCGCACTTATCTACTAATTATACCGTGAACTGAATACTATCTGAACTTTAAATGTCAAAATAGTGCGACACACTGCAGTTACTGATGACGGATATTGGTATATGTCAGGGGTGGCCAACCGCTGGCGATCTCGGCTGTTTGGGCCGGAACACATAAGCGCGTTGCGGTGCTGCACTGATTTTAGCGGCGTCGCAACGCAACGTGGTAATCCAGTCAATCTTGGCAAGCAGTAATGTATTTATTCTTAAGTTAAGTGGACTATATCGCGGGGTAGCATATATTTAAGTATACCACACCTCGTAAGTTTTTGTTTGTCAAAAGAAAATCGAGGCAGGTAGTTCTCGCTTCGCTCTTTATTTATTTATTTATGTATACACAAACATAGAATAGCCCAAAGGCACTGCTTATTTTAAATCAAACTTCCAGCAGACCTGCGGGAAGAGACACACACACACACAGAGCGACTGACGAATAAGTTACATAATTAGTAATATTATCCCCGACCAGATTTTTCAGCATACTTGTGATTCGACAGCTTTTCTACCATTACCATTACCATTCATATGGAGCGGTTTATCATAATGATCCTTTTTTTTAATGATTTCGAAGCTCTGTTCAAAAATATATGAACTTATTTATTAAAACTTTATGTATAGTAGTGGTACGTAATAATTGTTTTATAATAGATCTTGCCGTCCATTGTAGTCGTGTAAAGTTGACCACCTCTGCTATATGTCATCATTATTTTTGGACTTTGGTCCAAAGATCCGCACGGGTTCTGTACAGTAAGGATTACTAATAGTAATTGAGTAAGTGCAATATTGCATAGCGTGACGTATTAGAGAGTGTTATTATTTACTCGTTAACCCCAGTGGTCACGGTGTAATAATATCAGTTTTGTGACGGCTAGGAAGCATATCTTCTTATATGTGTATAAAAATGAATCGCAAATTGTGTTGGTAAGCGCAAAACTCGTGAGTGGCTGAACCGATTTCGCTAATTCTTTTTTTTTTGTTGTGTTTTTTATTGTCAGGAGAAGGTTATTCTGGAAAACAAAATAGGGTATAGTAGGGTAGAGTGGAGTAGAGTAGAATGATCTATTGCCGGGAGTGAAGCCGCGGTCAAAAGTTAGTTCATTTATAAAATGTAATCTGGAAAAATATAATGATGGAGGCAAACTGGCGCACTTATCCGCACTAGTGAAAAAAAAAATTGTGGTGCCTAAAAAAAATAAGAGCTAGTTTTAAGCAGGTGTGTTAAAAAAAACATCCCGGACAGTCGACTACAAAATAGGTACATAAACCCACTTTACATAGTTAAACATTAATCCCTGAAATATGCAAAGTCGGTATGTACAGTCGGGTGCAGCGGCCGGCTCCGCTAACCCAGTTAACCCGCGAACTGTACGGGACGCGGACGTTGACTCGTTTATGTAAATGGCACTTTGTCAACGACTGTACATGTGGACATACGCTCGGAGTAGTTTAATGCATTTTAAGCGGTTTTCGTACAG